>CM056744.1:44515696-45773196 GCA_029851415.1 Eretmocerus hayati | reverse complement strand
GGAACAATGGTATGCGTCAATTGTAATTTATTAAAAAACTGGTATCGAACTATAACAAAGGACATATAGGTAACACATAAATAAAAGAACTTTATATTGGAAACGTTCATCAAACATATTCACTGAAGAATTATCACGCAATGTCACGTCATTGCAAAAGAGGGAATCGGTTGTAATCAAATTGTCTGTTCTTATACTTTCAGATAAAATTCACGGAGTAGATTTCAACATATTTTTCAATTCACTCAATCAATGTACCAAAATTCCGATCTCACTCATCGATGATCAAATGTGACGAGATGAAAATTCTACCACGGCCCTTTTCAAATTGGTTGGGTACGTCGGATTTGTCATTGAATTAATTTTATACTTATCCCAATATTTCAGAAACTCTCGGTGTATTGACTCGCCAGCTTGCTCGGACCAAATTCCTAATCCATCTCCATTTAGATGTTCCAGACAGTCTGTAATATGTCGTAAAATCGCATGGATTTTCGGTGTCTCTGATAGCCCTGTAGCTTTGAATGCTTCATCAAATTTATCAATTTTCATCTTCAAATTAGGCCCCACTTTTCGAACGGAGAAGCTACATTTGACGACTTCATCCATGGCTTTCAAAGTTTTCACGAATGAACGTAGCTGAGTTATGTTATTGCGATCGGCAATCTTGAGTCTGAGAAGCTTATCAGCCTCCTTTAGGAGTATTCGACAGGCTCCTCCTTCGAATACCCTACCGTGATAGTCTTTAGAGATGAGATTCAAACTCAGGGGCCATTTTTTAGCGATGTCTTCTCCAAGAAGAGGAACAATGCCAGTCCAGTATATATGGTTTACCACACCTTGTAACAAATGAAGTTCTGGTACTGGGCATTTTTCAATGACATGAACATCAATTTTTTCATTGAAAAGAGAGGCATTAACTGTACTGTGACAATATCTTGCCATCTTCAAATCTTCTCCCATCGAACAGAATAATTCATAATCCTCCTTCATGCTCCCGTACGTTCTCAATTCTATTGGTGCCTTCTGTGTATCGCAAGCAATCTCGGGCTTCCTCAATTCTTGTAGTGTGATATTGCACCAAGGGCAAGGGCAAGTAGCTGAAGCTGTCTGTAGCCCGTTTGTGGTTAGCAAGAGTTTGATATCACTTACATATTTGAAAGATATCTTATTGATGTTCGTTAGTTGAAAAAGTAATTTTACATTATCATAAGTCTCGGCTATATTTGGCACAATGCATAACATTATTAATCTGTTCACACTTGTCAACTTCGACTTCTGGCCAACAGTGCCACCGCTTGCATAGAGCCGCCGCTTTTTCTCAGGTACATATTCATCCTGTGATTCGCTGTAACCCTCAGGGAGATACGTGGCACAGACTTTGAAAAACCCTTGGCCACTGTCTGCCATGACTTTCGTCTGATAGTTTCCGTAGACTCGTCGATTTTCTATAACAGCGTTCGTCAATTCTGATGCATCAGCGTATATCACATATCTCTTCTCCTTCGGCTTGCCTTTAACAATATCAAAATAGAACTCTCCGGTTTTATAATAATTTTCCAGAACGTTCGACATATCTTTCATGTGATCGCGATAATGAGGAGGAATAGCATTACGACCGGCATGAGCCCGGATGAAATTCGTTACTTTCAACATGGATCTTCGACTAGATCCTGTATTTGTTTGGAGGTTATCTAAGCTCATCGCTGAAAACTGAGTATTTCCCTTCTCCTCGGCATTGTACAAAATTTTCTTCGGCCTGCCAAATGTGTTCATATTCAATTCAAGATTCTTACGTGCTCGAGGGTCACTTGACTGATTTGCTGTCCTCTTCAGAATCGAATGAGCAATCCTCAATTGAGAATCTTCAGGGAGCCTCTCGATTTCAATAGAAAGATTCCGCGTTGCCACCCTCTTTATCATAGCTTTATTTGGATTCCGTCTACATACATGACTTTTTCCTCTGGATATCTCTTGCCGGCATTGAACGCATATTGAGGTTGATACTTTTGGAGCCAATCGTGAGATTTCAGTCGTTTCAGTATGAATACTATTAGAGCCAGCGCCATATAACCCATTCGATCCATTTATCGTATTACTGATATTCTCACGTAGATGACCCCTACCTTTGGAAGGTTTTTGGTGGTCAGATGATCTAGCTTTCAAACAGATATAACAAAGACAGATTCTGATATCATTTGTTGAATTTCTAGTTTCTTTGAGTAATACTATATCTCCGTGATTAGGCATGGTCGGCATTGGTCTCCTCTTAATATCTTTTTCATGTTCAGATAAAGTTAATCGACAGGTAACACAAATACTCACAGGAAACTTACTATTCGTTAATGAGAAATTAGGCTCAAGTTTGGATTTAACACATTTTTCGAATCTATCTGTGATGGCAAATTCAGATATTTTCTTACGCCCAAATATAATCTTATTCCCACACGGGGCACACACTTTTTTCCGATTATCTTCATGGCTTGCGTAATTCGACATCTCAATCATGAAGAGCAAACTTCCCTCATTCAAAACTACGAACTAGGGTCGGTGAGCAGCCCGAGGGATCAAGATATATCTAGAATGGAAAATGCGGTGGGTCACATTTCAGTTTCAACCGATACGATGCAGATCTCGAAATAATGAACTCACTTGGCGAGATGTTACTCACATATTCCTTGCTTCGTCGATTACATCAACATCAACCACATTCAACTTGCCTACGACATTGATTAGCTCGTACTAGGATTACGAAATGTCTAAAATATGAAAATACGAGTTTGCACTATTCTATATAAATCTAACGTGAAGCATCTAACGTAAATATGACGCGAAGCAGAGCACACTATAATTCAATATTTACCTTGCAAGATGTGTGATATTATCCCATTGGATGGCCGCATCTACTTATAAGGGCCGATTATTTTCTAAATTAGGTCAGCTTATGATGTGCCAAGAGAAATCTAAACATGAAAGAACACGAACACACCCCAAAGTGGATCCGAAAATGAAACGTTGAATGAATTCCACTTCATCTCATCGTAATTGAGAGATTTACGTCAAATACATCTCGCTATACTTCATCATACTTGAGATATTAACGCAATCTTACTATTAGAAACACTGCGTTTACTTATCACACCTGCATATCCACGAAGCAACATTGGAATAAAGCTAACGACGAGGTACAGCAATGGTGCTTGTGCATATCGCGAGAGAGCTTCGAAATCGTCAACGGAGAATTCAAATACTCAGTCGGTCAAGCAGATTTCTCGCTGACCATATGCATTAGCACACTTGTGCCAGTCGCACCAGTCTGCTGCTACAGTTTGCTCCAAAACGCTCCAAAAGCTGTACTGACAGCGAGCAGTGTCACGATAAAAGCTTGTTTATTGTATGTATGAGTAGCACGATTAAGCAGCTGAATACGCGATCGCGTCTCGTTGTCAATGAGATGAATCTCACCTGAAATCATAAGAAGAGCTACGCGATGTCAGAAGGGATCGAATTCGTTATCCGTGTACGATTCTATTCGGTGCTTTTTGAATCCCTCAGAGCTATATGTGTTTCGTCTGCTCTTACGAGCGCAACGCAACAGAAGCTGTCTCATCTCGTCGGACGCACTGAGCGTGCACAATTTCCGAATTCTTAATCGTGAGTGATACATCATAATCATCGTCAGCAGAGTGTGCATCAATGCAGCTCGGATATGCACATGATTTTTGCTGTATTCTATCAACAATACATCTCCCAATTACCCAGGAGAGTGAGTTGTAGTGTCGCATTTGGCCCGAGAGAGTTAACTGAAGCACCGACGCAGCATATATAATCTCAAAATTCGCAGCATGTGATCAAAATCGCAATATCTTCCAGTATCGCACATTCGACGAGACTTTTGGGGCTTTGTAGAATATTTTCTGACAAATTCAGTAATCATCCCATTGAAGAATTACTTCTGGTGGAGAAATTTTGATTCACATTTCCATTGAAGAGTCATAGTTCATCTTAGAATATTGTTAATCTAAATGCAGAAATTTCCTAAAATTCTTCTTTACGACTTCTTAATCGCATTTGAGTAAGGAAGCAGATCGGATTTAGGGGAAAATGGATTCTTTAGCAGAAAAATGCGAGGAAAATGATAGCGTGCACGGTTTTTTTCGTCATTTTAGTCCATCTTTTTCCGGCTTTAGGACCACCGTGCGTAGGAGGCTGCGTCATCATGCTTATTGGTACATGACATCAGATTCTGCTTGTGATAATGCCCAGAATAGAGATGTAATGCCCAAATCCCCTTGCAATTACCGCCTTTTCGTAAATTCACGCCCGAGAAGATTTATAGTCCATTCTGTTATCGAGAGTTGTGGTTCCATAGCTAGAGGATCGTAGTTTCTATCCCTAGGATATTGCTGGTTCGTTCGACCACCAAATACTAGTCTCGTGGTATGGTGACCGGATAACTTGAGTCTTCCTACTACTTGAGATCAAATTTCCATCCGTGGGGATGCCCGTATTCAGCAAGGAGCCACTCGAATCTCCTACCCGCCACCACCGAGTAACAGATTTACGGCTATAAATCGACGAGAATCGACTCCTTCTCGAGATTTTCCATCATGGAGCTGACATTTCAGGATCGTACTCCCAAAGACATCACCCGGTACCGCTGCTATCGAATCACGCTCTGGTCATTGTCGTCGCACGGTAGTCAAGCTCCTCGCAAGATGAGATGAGATTCTGCGTGTAAAATTGGCCATGATAGGGATTCAGCACTCGAATCTCCTTGTAGTCTTCGCCCTTCCTCGGATTCACGCCCGGAAAGATTTGTGGTGTATTCTGTCCATCGAGAATTGTGATTACATCCCTAGCGAATCGGAATTCCGATCAGTAGGATATTGCTCGATCCTTCGGTCATTGGCGCATGCTCGTGGTATGGTTCTTGATGCTATTACTCGGCCTACAACTCCTGATCAGATTCTATCCCCGGAAATAATCATTATCAGGAAACCATATCGGAAACACCATCACAGCCGCCCACCCAATACGGTTCTGAGGCTGGGTGATGTAAGATTTGTGCCCAGTGATTTCGAAATTTCAAAGACCCTCCCCAACTTTTCCATATCGATTTAGTTCAACATGCGACCTTGTTCTTGCAGCCACCCATTCAACACGATTCGGGAGCTGTGTGACCTCAAATTCGTATGTTTAGCAATACCAAAACACTCAAAGAAGAACCTTGCTTAACTCGCGAACTGCGCTCTCGATCAATCCACGCTCCCGCTCCGCAACACAATTTGGAGACTGGTCGATCTCAAATTCGTGCTCAGGGATGCTTAGGTATCCCCAAAACACCCATACTCAACTCTCAAACTCCGATCTCGGTCAATTCGCGCCTCCGCCCCCGCAACCGTCCACGCAACATGAAACACGATTTTGAAGCTGGGCGATCTCAAATTCGTACTTAGCGACTCCAAAATACCCCAAAACACCCGTACTCAACGCAAGGTTGTGCTCAGCGATGCTTAAGTATCCCCAAAACACCCATACTCAACTCTCGAACTTCGATCTCGATCGCTTCGTGCCTTCAACCCTCCCGGAGGATTGACGTGGACCAGAAACAGTACTTCAATCTCTGATAGGCTTGGGCTCTTTTCAATTAGTCTTTTTCTAGTTTTAGTCGAGTTTTACGTGGCTTACCTGTCACATAACTCTTAAATCTGTGATAGTTTCCGGGCCCATGTCTGTCTTTTTATATGTACTGATGTACCTCGATTAATTAATTACCTAATTTATTTTGACTCGTGCGCATCTCTCGATGCCTTTTCAATGACTAGTCACATTCTGTGATAAATGAAATTTCCTTGACCAAAATGACAAATTGTATAATATTTATATGTTGATTATCACCGTTATATGTATCTCATTTAATTGTATTTTTACTTTTGCCACCAGGCGAATAAAGGGAATCAATCAATCAATCAACCCCGCAGCTGCCCACGCAACACGATTAGGAGGCAGGGCGATGTTATTTTCGGGTTCGGCGACCTCGAAATACCTCAAAAACACCCTTCATTCGACTTTTTCAGCTCGATCTTGATAGTCGCTTGCTCTTGACCCCGCAGCCTCCTACGCGACACAATCTCGAGATACGGCGAATCGATCTCCATATCCTCGAAATATTTGGTAGGCACCAGTCTCACGCAATTCAAGATTGATTTTGATTCCATTTGTATAACTCTCCGATCGGAGCCATGCATTATCGGGCACTCTCTATAAACTATTCAAAGCGCCCCTGCCGCACCATATCTGGACTCTCAAGATCATGTATTCCTTGCATCGAGTCAGCACAGTCTTATAGCCCAGCTCCAGCGTTAGCTGCTACACTGATTAACATAAATGTAATCCTCAAGAATATGAGCCGTGACGATTTCTCTGACAATCGCGTATTATCACTCCTTTTGCATGCGTTCATTTGTACGCGAGCTCGTCTTCGAATTTTGCTTGACTCAGAATTCCTGATGTTCCGATTCCCGGGTCGCTGTGTCTGTGCTGTGGTCCCTTACCTCTTATTCTTTGCGATCGCTTTACTTCAACACGTCCTTCCCTGCTTTCGGTCCATTCATCGTGCGAATTTTCTGAACTCTCGGCGCAATTTTTCTTCCTCGTTCGTTGACCATCTGATTCTCCCGAACTAGATCGCGTTACGTTCAATTTCCTCTCTCCATCGATCCGTTCTCTTCAAACCGCTCGCATTCGAGATACTCTCAACAATCCGTCATCCAATCCGACGTCCTCTTTCTCGATCTCTCCCTCCTTGCTGGCATGGTCTGAATGTGACGCGTCGACTTCGTTCTCTTCAAATTCCAATCGCAGCATAAAGATACGGCCTGGTGGGTTATCTTCTCTACAGCTTGGGTCCTCTCTCTCTCTTGTTTGTACGCGATTTGGTACAATTTGTCGCGCGATTTTCCTGGCAAATCCACCTTGCCCTTATGTAATATCGGGTTGCTTGAGAGCGCGTCTGCTACGTTGTCCTCGACCTTTCTATATATCATCCGGAACTCATATCCTTGTAGGGCTGCCTTAGGCCTGTTACACCGCGAGTCATCCTCTTTTGCGGTATGGAAAAATCGAAGGTTTTCGTAGTCTGTTACTACTGTAAAGCCTTTCCCCCATAGGTACGGGCGGAACTCGGCAATCACATGGCAAATCGCGGGCATCTCTTTGTCACGCATGCTGTACCTTAACTGTGCGCCCTTCATTGTCCTTGAAGTGTAGCAAATGGGCCTATCCCTCCCCGATTCACCCTGGGCCAAAATTGCCCCCACCAAATGGTCCGATGCGTCGGTATGGGACCAATAAGCTTTAGATTCGTCAGGTGCCGCGCTGAGATCGGCTGGCTATATAACGCGTTTCGGAGTTCCTCAAATGCCGTCTGTTGTTCCGGGCCTCATCTCCATTCGGCACCGTTTCGCGTGATTTGCGTAAGTGGGTGAGCAATTTCCGCGAATTTATGAATGAACCGGCAGTAGTATCCCGCGAGTCCTAGAAATTCTTTGACTTCTTGCACTGTAGTCGGTACTGGATAATTTCGGCATGCTTCTATCTTTTCCGGATTAGGTTTCAGACTTCCGCCGCCCATTCTATGCTCATGTACTCGCGCCTCCCTTTTCAAGAATTGACATTTCTTCGGTTCAATTAATGAATTCGCTTCCTCGATTCTTTCCATGAATATTTGAGATTCATTTTCATGATCTTCGAGTGAATTTGCGAAAATCATCATATTGTTCAAGTGAATAAGGACCTGATCCGGTGTTGATCCGGCAAACGCCCGCACATCATTTCCATAAAGGTATCTGGACTTCCGGCAAGTCCCATTCCCATTTTCAGGTAACGGTTGTTTCGGTTGGGCCCAGCGAACCCTGTATAATCAGCGCTTTCCTCGTCCATGGCTACTTGGGGAAATTCCGATTTTGAATCGCATGTCGTGATGTATTTAGCGCTTGTGAGTTTCTCTAGGATGTCCGGAGTCGACGGAATAGGTTGCAGAGTCCCTACTGTCTCCTCATTCAATTTTCGAAAGTCTGTCACGAATCGCCCACCGTTCACTGCCGTTCTTGTCGGGAGGTTTAGGCACAACCCAACAGTTCGTTAAGTATGGAGTCCTAGAGTGCTCTACGATTCCTAAATCCAGTAATTTATCTATTCCTCCCTGCATGATTTCCTGTAATTTAGGTGGTACCCGGTACCTCTTGCATTTGATGCGCTCGTCTGTTTTCAATTCGATTTTATGTTTGAGGATATCCGTGGTCGTTAAAGGTTCTCCATCAAGAGTGAATCCCCAGGGGTTGATACTCAGCAAACGCCGTACATGCGCGATTCCCTCCTGTGAGCGACCTTCGACGTCCACAAGTTCCATCAATTCCTCTACGCGTTCCTCAGTTTCCTGCGACGTAAGCACAATTTCAGGTCACTTCTCTGACTCAGCGTTCGATTTCCTGCGCATTTCCATTTTGCGGACTACGCAGTTTATTTTCTGCTTTTTGCTGACCTCACCAGCAAATTCCTCATAAGAGAGAATCATTTCGCAATAGAGTATTTCAACACACGGCTCTGGAATTTCTATTGCATTGCTACTCAAATTCAGGATTTCCGCATATGGATAACGATCGTGATTCTCTGCTACTTTTCAAAAAGAACTCCTGGTGCTATCTTCTTCAATGGCACCCATCCAATTTTCTCATTATTGTTCACTTTTACTCGAATGATACTTGTAGTCTCTGAACGAATGGATTTTTTCATCAGAATCAGAGGGGACTTGTAATTATTCATTCGTAGACATTTTTCTTTCGCGTCTACCATTTTTCCATGCCTCGTGAGAGAGTCCCAACTTATAAGGCCATCAGTTTTCACAGGAAATCCATCCGACACAATATGGACATCCGCATCCCAACCATTCATTCTCATCATTATTTTTCCCAAAGACTCGACCATTCCATCTGTTACACCCGTAATAAGCGTTTCTTCTCTGTCTATTTGGATCCGAGGGAGATTTTTGCTATCTTTTATTATTCATATATTGGCTCCTGAATCCACACAAAATCTCGCGCGTATACTTTCTATTCCATCACTTATGAGGGAATTTATTCCGTCATATCCAGGCATAGCCTGGTTCAATATTTTGTGGGTTCTTATTCTATACTTATGTATAAGGGCAAGGTCAAATGACCAAAGCATGAGGTTAATTTGAGAACCGAGGCTTTAATCAAGTAATCAAAAGAGAATGAATATTCACTAAGATATTTACAAATGGTCGAATGACCTTGAAACGCATTTGAGCTCGAGCATGTAAGAAGGGGTGCACGAGGAAGAAATCATATCCGCTGTAGGCCACAGAGAGAGAGAGAGAGAGAGGAGATCGATCTGGCACTCACAGAATGATCGACTTGGCCACGACGGAGATGTCCACGAGGACAGAAGTATATATGGGCCACGCTTGGCCGACGGCTACTGGCAGCTTGACCGGGCACGGTCAGGATGCCCTGGGAATCCGAGCTCGTTGAATGTGCTGTAGATCTGCAGGGCCTGTCGTGGGACCGCTGCACCAGGTTATCACGCGCGCACCGAGACTAGTAAAACGGCGACGAGGTTACGCGCGGAAGAGGAAAACGGAGCACGAAAAATGGAGCGAGCTCCGACACGTGCTCTTACTACTCATGACGACGGTAGTCTGCCGGCTGGCACGGCAGCGCAGTGGTAGCTTGGTGGAACGCGAAGAAGGGGAAACGCGGGGAAGAATAGCTTAGTAGCGTCTGCTACAAGCTACGGCCCGCGTGACTTCATCTCGCTTCTTGGCGTGCCATCTCTCTCTCTTTTTTTTTTTTTTTTTTTTTTTTTAATGTGGTTAGAGGGCAAAATCTGCCTCAGGATCCCTCGGATCCGTCCCCAGACACCGGACTGGTTCAGCTTACGCGGACTACGCATAGCCCACGCAGGCCATACCAGGCGGGACACGGGTTTGGGTGGGGCTCACCGAGAGGTGGGCCCGGCCGTGTAATATCCCTCTCCCCTCGATGTCCGATACCTAGGGCATCGGGCAATCAAGAAGGAGATCCACCTGCATCTACCATCTCATCCCGGAACCGCGTGAGCATTACTTCAGGATGAGCGGCATGTCTCGCGCTCGATTGCGAGCGTTCCTCTTCTCCATCTTCTCTCTTCGGACACTTGTCGGCATCTTCTATCTTCATTCTTCATTGTTCCCTCTCTTTCTTCTTTCTTCTCTCTTCTTTCTTCTCTCTTCTTTCTTCTTTCTTCCCTCTTCAGTGCATCAGATTCCTCCTGGAATCATTTGGGCCTCTTCTGTTTCAATCGGCAGAGTCACTGTAATTCGCCTGCTTCGAGGCGCCTTACTTCCCTCTCTTTCTCCTCTTTGCGGGTCATCACCAGCTTGATGTATCCGGTGAGTCTATCCCATGTCTCCTGGTTGCGGAGCAAGTACGGGACGAGATTCTCAGGTGTTAGTTGAGCACCCAGCCATTCATCCAGCTCGGCGCGCTCTCTCCGGGTGTCGCTGCACTTGAACAGGGCGTGTTCGGCGTCATCCCATTCGTCCCCGCATGACTGACATGCTGGGGTCGTCCTCTTCTTGAACCTGGTTAGATAGGAACCGAAGCAACCATGATCGCTCAGTGCCTGCGTCGTCCAGTAGTCCATCTCTCCGTGGGTGCGTTCCGCCCACTTCGCTACGTCACGGATCAGCCGGTGCGTCCATCTGCCGTTCGCAAATGGCGAATCCCACTCAGTTTGCCAATGCTCAAGGGTGGTTTCCTTCTCGTTGTCGCGGATGATCTCCTTCATCGTCGGAGTGAGTACTCGTTCGGCTCCGATCACTTTCTGGCGGTCCCAGATCCTCACTCGCTCCGCGACGAGCAAGTGGATGGGCGGAGTACTCGCCAATACGTAAGCCGCATCTCCTGACACAGTGCGGTAGGCACGGATACTCCTCAGGGCCGCTCTCCGGTGGACAGGCCCCATTCTCTTCTCGATGATGGTCTTCTCTACTCTCTTCCCCCACACGGGTGCACCGTACAGCATGATGGAGGTAGTGACGGTGTTGAGAAGTGCGCGCCTCTTTTCCTTGGGTCCTCCGATATTCGGCAAAAGCCGCTGGAGCGCCGCACCGACCCTGCTCGCCTTCTGGGCGGCTTCCTGGATGTGCTTCTTGAACGACCACTTGTCGTCGAGCCATACACCGAGGTATTTCAGCTCTGTCTTCCGTGGAATCTCTTGCCCGTTGATATAAAACCGGGGTAAGTCAAACTTTCTACGCCTTGTGACCACGATTGCTTCGCACTTCTTGACAGCGAGCTCCAGAAGCCTGCTAATCATCCACTCGTAGACTCGGGCCAGCGCTTCGTTCGCGCGTCTACCCAAGAGTTCCTCGTTGTCAGCCCATACTATGAGTCCCGCGTCGTCCGCGAAAGCCACTATTATCACTCCTTCTGGCAGTTCGATAGACAGTAAGCTGTCATACTGGGTGTTCCAGTTGAACGGCCCGGAGACCGATCCCTGTCTGATTCCGGCGGACAGTACCCGAATCTCTTGTCCCTCGTCGGTGTCGTACTCGAGGGTCCTGTTCCGCAGGTAGTCACTCGTGACGGCTAGTAGATAGGGGGGCACTTTACCTGCTTGGGATTGATAGACTCGCTCCCAGCTCGCGCAGTTGAATGCGTTCTTTATGTCCAACGCAATGATGGCACAGAATCCTCCTCTTCCTTGGTATGGGTTCCCTACCGACGCTTGAACCCGTTCTTGGATTGCCTCGATCGCGTGCACAGTGCTCCGTCCCTTCCGGAACCCGAACTGCATTGGTGATAGCCCACCGCCTTCTTCGTAGGCTTTTTCCACCCTGTTGAGCACCATCCTCTCGTACATTTTCCCGATATTGTCGAGCATGCTGAGAGGGCGTTGACCTCCTTGACCCTTAGGTATCAGGACCAGCCTCTGGCGTTTCCACTTGTCCGGGAAAGTTCCCGCGCTCAGACAGATGTTGAAGAGGTCGAGGAGTAGATCTGGCTTGTATTTGAAGACCAGTTTCAGAGCCTCGTTTGGGATGCCATCCAGGCCAGGGGCCTTGCCGTTCGGCATTCTCTTCGCCGCTATGAGTAGCTCTTGCATAGTGAAGAGCGGGATGGGGTCTTCGCTCTCCGTAGGGAATGTAACTCTGGGTTCTCCTGCTGGGAAGAGGTCTTCCACGATGGTGCGCAATGTTGCTGCATCGGTCGGTGCTGGGTTGCCCTTCCGGGGTCGGACCTTTGACATGACCACGCGATATGGCGTGCCCCAGGGGTCTTCGTTAACTATGTCGCACAGTTCACCCCAGCACTTCTCTTTGCTCCTCCGGATGGCTACAACGAGAGCCTTCTTTGCTTCTTTGTACGCTCTGTCATCTTCCGCCAGCGATGGTCGTTGCAGCTTCCTTGATCGCCATGCGGTCCTCCTTTTCTTGTTGCTCGTTCCTCGTAGAGCCTTGATCTCATCGGTGATCCAGTACTCTGGTTTCCTCCAGAAACATGGTGTTGTCCTGCGAGGCATCGACGCGTCGCAAGCTCTTGTGATGGCGGATGTTACCATCGCCACAGCCTCGTCCGAGGCGGAGTTCATCGGGAGATCTTCGACTGTTTCTATCGATTCCCGGAATTTTCCCTCGTCCAGCTTCCGTACCTGCCACCCCGTTGGTCGATGTCTGCGTGTCGTCTGTCTCCGTCCGTCAGTCCTAAGTCGAAACCGAATATGTCGATGGTCACTCAGTGTTTCCGTGTCCAGAACTTCCCACGATGTCATACGTCCCATGAGCGACGGGCTCATGAACGTCAGGTCGAGGACCGATGATGAACCTCCCTCCCGGGACCGAGTGTCGTGCCGGTAATAGGTGATAACCCCCGTCTCGTTCGCGAGCACTAATCCCAATGCCTCCATGGCATCAGCGAGTATTACCCCCCGTCTATCGCGCGGCCCCCCGCTCCAAGTCGGTTCCTTGGAGTTGAAATCTCCCGCGATTATAGCTGGGCCCCCCCATTGCCTCACATCCTCTTCTAGGTCGTGGAGCTCGTCTTCAAATTCGTGCGTCTTGAGCGACGGCGAGTAGTAGCAGCTGTATACAGCTGTGCCCTCTATGGTCTTTCGAGCATAACCACGGCCACTAACAGCTGGTTCAGTCTCGCGGATCGCGGGATTCGTGATCTGAATTACAGCGGTCCCCCAGTGATCGAATGTGGAACGGGAAAGTTCGCGCTCCCGAGGCGGTTCGGAGATGATCAGAACATCGATACCCCCTTCTTTGGCGGCAGTGTGTAGGAGGTCACAAGCGTCCCCGCTTCTCCTGAGGTTGGCTTGGATGAAGTTAGCCATTTCTTCCCCCCCTGCGTCTATATGTCGCCCTCGCGTTTTGGTTGGCTGTGCAGTTGCTGGAGCCTGACCTGTGGTCAGATCTGGTTCCGATAGCCACGCAGCTGAGGCATTTTGGTTTCTCTTTACAGGTAGCGGCGAGGTGTCCTGGTTCACCGCACTGGAAGCAGAGTTTCGGTTGACGTTCCTCTGCCTTCTCTTTTTTGCAGCCTGAGGCCTTGTGGCCATACTCTAGGCAGTTATAGCAGCGTGGGATGCCTCCCTTCTCGCGGATTCTCACTCTGCTCCATCCCACCTTGGGTTCTTTCCAGTCCAGGAGGCGGTGAGCGAGCCTCGCTGGGATGGACACAACCGCTGTTTGGGTGCCTCGGGAGCCGTTTCGCAGGCTCTTGACTATTATGGCTCCATCCTCGTTTTCTGGTGGGGCCTTCGCGAGGTCCTTCTGCACTTTAGTTTTGTCGACATCGTAGTCGACTCCGAGAACCTCGAGGGTCATGCTATTTGCGAGGCAGTGGACGGCCCCTTCTTGCCCGACGACTGGTGTCAGAGCCGCTTTGATGGCTGCAGCGTCGGCGCCCTTCCTCAGTTCAATGAGGATTTGTCCTTCCTGTGTCTTGCGGATGCCCGTGACTTTAGAGCCCACTTCTTCATTAGGGTCATCCGTCTTTATCTTGCGCAGCATATCTGCGTAGCTTAACCCACCTTGGTTTGCCGTGACGAGGACGGCGTCGGATTTCGCTCTCCTTGGCTTCATGTTTGCCTTCTTTCCAGCGGTGTCACTTGATCGACCGCTTTTTTTTGCCCTCTTTGTATTTCTTTCAGAGACCACTTCCTGCCAAGGCCCGTCCTGCTTGGGCCTATTAGGAGTCGATGTCGAGCGCGGTGTTTCGAGGGCTCCCGGTGGATGTCCGCGTCGCGCCCTCTTCGTATCGTGCTGTTTCCCTTGTCGCGATTCCGGTTTATTCGCCCCCCTTCCCTGTGTGCCGCTCCCCGACGCGGCTGGCCCAGAGGGCTGCGCACTCCTCTTCATTCTTAGGGTCTTCTCCGCTTCGAGAAGTGTCGTCTCGAAAGCCGCTCTCTTCCCTTTGTCTGCCGGAAGTAGGCCCTCGAGAGCGTGGCCAATCTTTTTGAGCTCTTCCATGTCGCCCTGAGTTCCTTCTGGGATGTTGGAGGCAGACTCGGCTATCCCTATGACCAAGTTCAGGTGGTCGAGGAGAAGATGAGTCTTCTCCTCCATCTGTTCTCGGCACATTTTCAAGTCCCTCCATCCTTCCATTAGATCGGGGGCCTTGTCTCCACTTCTTTGTCGACTGGCCTTCTCAGGTGTGGGGAACCGATCGATGTCCATATCCTCCGGTGTTTTTTGGCCTTTTTCGAGTCCGCGGTCACAGTCCTTGGATGTCAGGGTGTCTTCTGACTTCTGGGACTCCGTGGTGGTGTTAGAGTCCCCTGAATCCGAGCTGGAATCGGCGGTATCATCTCCCTTGTTCTTGTCTTGCGTAAGCTGGATCTTGATCGCGGGGTTGATCTTCATAAGCTTGTCCGCCGCCTTGCGCTTCTGCAGCAACCTTCGCGTTCTTCTCTTTTTGGCTCAAGAATGTGAGCTTCGATTGCTTCAGCGTTCGCTTATCTACTTCCTCACCCAGACCCTTTCTCTTCCTGCTGTTCGGGGTGAGGTCTACTCCTTTCTGTTGTTGGTCCTTTCCTCCAACTATCTTCGCCAGAGGCGTATTTCCATCGCTTGTAGCTTTACGCGTGAGTCCACCAGCCAAGTGTGCCACTGGTAGCGCGCTTTGCATCGTTGGCCCCCCCCCCCCCCAAGATCCGAATGGGGCCTCGCTTTACTTGGGGAATTCTTGCCGACAATGCTGGACATCTTCTTCTTTCTTCTTTTTTCCAGGGCCTGGAATCGCATGCTGGCCGACCCCGGACCAGACCAGCACGGGTGTGGTGTGTTGTGTGATGCGTGTTCTGTATAATGTTGGTATGCCTGTGTAATGCTTGAGCAAGCGTAAGTATGGTGCGTGTAGAGTGTAGTGTGTGTGTTAGTGTAAGTGTAGGACTCGGGTCCGGAGGAGCGTCACTCCCTCAAGCTCCAAGTGCAACCCTAAGGTCAAACCCAAAGCCTCCTACGAGGTCTCTCTCTCTCTCTCTCTCTCTCTCTCGGTGAGTGTTACAACACGCTTTCTATAGTGCCCATCTGTATATCGCCACTTTTCCTGCCGCAAGGTGCCTCCGGGCTTTTCTTTTTCAGACTCTTGCACGCCAAATCTTGCAAGGATTCGTTGGATTCATATATCTCTGTGAATCTACTGATCCTGCATGAATTTCACCTGCTTTTCCATCGGCAAGGTTCGTACTTTGAGGTTAGATTGCACGCTTCATTGAGCTTGGATTGCTGGATCTACGAACTCCGCTTACCAGACGCTAGATGGCGACAATCTCAAACAGATCCCTGCATATGCAACTCTAAAGCCCGATTCACACGTGGCCCACTCTATAAGAGTTTTGCCCAAACGAGCTGCCTGATCAACGCTTACACACGTCCGACACCAGTGACAGCTGATTCAATCCTCTGTTGCACTAGTGCTTCTATCGCGCTACCATGACACGAAATCCACTCACAGTGAGTTTTTCTGAACAAAATCGAGTAATTTCATATGAATCACGTAAATCTGAGGCTAACGCAGAGCATGTTGACCATCCATGTGAAATGCCTCCCTATTTCAAAATGTTTATTTCTCATTTTGATGCATGTCAGCAAAAACTTTTCTCGAAGTTGAATGAGCTCGAGGACAGAATAGAAAATCGAATCACTGCAATTGAAAAAGATGTTATAGATATTCGTAATAAGCTTTCTCAGCTTTCTCAACAAGCAACAATAGTAGACTCAGCTGAAATGATTTTTTCGGACATTCCTCGCGATTTGGATCTCTCTAAAACTGAAATAGTAAGCAAAATTTTCCACGCTATGGATGTACCTGAACTGCAAAACTCCGTAATCAATATTAGAGAATGGAAAGGTCCCCGTTTTCGCAATAAGGATTCATCTGTTTCAACTTCGCAACCGAATTTTCCAAAGAGCCACAATTTGAATCCTCAATCGATTGTCATACAATTATCCTCAACCATAATTCGAGATAAAATCATTTTAAACTCATCGAAATTGAAGAAGAAATCTATTAGAGATATTTTTGGACGTGGAAATGATTCTCAAATATTTTGTAGCCCACTGTGGCCAAAAGACGTACACAATTTGTTCAAACAAGCTCATTTGGTGAGTGTTAAATTAAAAATGCAAAAACCAGTAGTTAAAAATCTTATCGTGTGTATGAGACCGTCGGAAAATGGGCCTCTCGTCCCAATTTTGTCAGAACTCGATCTTGGTAAATTCCAAAGCTGATATGGTCCTTAGTCATATCCTAAAGCTTCAATTTTCTCCACAAAATTTTTCTACTGAATAATCAATCAATATTCTGTCACATCACTGACTAGCAGGATAGTTGCATTGTATTAAGATAACTTTTCTATTTATTCTCAAGTTACGAGTAAATTATTTGAAATGCGCAAGTTCATCGTTTCAGACTTGTATGTAAACTCATCTCACGTAGTCTGAATGTATTACTTTATCTCTTGATCAACTGTTTATAGGAAAATATGAACTATTCAGTATATTTCTCATTAATCATATTTTTCATACTCTTTGTATATTTTTGTTGTATTTATTATATAAACTGTACTTGCTACCTGTACCACATAGGGTAATACCCCAAGGTACCAAATAAAAACTAATCTAATCTAATCTAATCTCTCTCTAACCTTGGGAAGTCTTCTCCTCGTTACTTGCCTTAGCTGGAACAATAAATTATATTCGAGTAATAATTGGTCCAGGAGAGAGGAGACGGTATGTATCCAACGGTCACACCCCTCCCCCAGACGCTGGGTAGCCGGCTGGCGTACCAGCTCGAGAACTACCCTCTCTCAATCTGAACCAATTTAGGAGATGGACCAATTCGGTCATAAAAATAAAAGGTTGATTTTGGTCAACATGTATTGAACTTTCCTGTAAATTGAAAGGGATTTGATATCGAGAGTAAATACGATTTCTTCAAAGAACGGTTGGGGATTCATTCATACGAACATCAAATCCACTCTATCACGCAACTATTCGTACGAATTCCGAATCACAGATCACTGGAGAGCGTCTCTTCACTGCACTGTTCTGCAGTATTGTGCCACAGAGGAATCACTGGGTTTTACTGAACCACTAGGTCTCTTGAATTGATCATCACTATTAGACCATACTATGCATACAGCATCATTCATTGCATACAGCACCCTGATCATACATTGCATACAGTACACCGATCTTACTTCGGACATTTGTCTCGTATTCACGCCTTGTGCATCCAGATCATACCGTACTTCGCTCAATCCATACTTCTCATACGAATATCGCACAAATCAAATATAAAATCATGATTGGTCGACCATTTTGTCACATGATTATCCGGTCGTAGACCTTATATTAGAACATGGTCTATTCATCGAAAATTTGGTACATTGGCACACAAAATGAAAATGAATAGAAATTTGTTAAATGACGGGCAAGCATTTCTCCCATGAATGTTGGAAAATTAACGTAACACTTTTCGGTAAAATTTTTAATTTTCTAGATATTAGTCACTAACCTTGTTCTTCCTGATCTAAAATTAGAAGAAGTTTGGAACATAATGATAATTCTACTGAAAGATCGATTTGAAGACTAATCAAACGTATCGAAAAACTATTTAGGAAAAATCGGTCGTAGACCTTTGTTCTTACTACTACGGAAATTGGTCAACGGACCTCATTCCAATTCGAGAAATTCAAGTATGGAAGTACAACGAAAAGTTGATCGAAGGATCATATCAAGGAATTAAACAAGTATCGGAAAACTTGGGAATAATTGGAAAAATTGCATTTGTTATACCAAATAAATGAGAAACTACTCATGGATCATACCAATCAAAACGAATCAGTTTCGCACCTAACTATACGAAGTTCAGTTCACAACAAACTCAAAGCGTACTGCAATATTGTACAAAAGTTGGTGAATTTCATCATGGTCGGTTGACCTCATCATTGATCTCGACTCGAGAACACGGTGAATTCGAATGGTCATTGGTCATCTCAAATAATTAGGCTCATCTAAGAGGAAATTGTCTGTTGTATCCCATGTTCACACACTGGAGCGTTCATTCGGTTCGATAAGGTCAATTCTTCCCTCCCTCGACGAATCTTTCTCCGGAACGATATCCATCTTCAGCTGCAGTCAGTAGCACGTATATGCTTGCTACGGGCACAAGGCTGCTCCTGCGCTCATAATTTCGCTATGCCTTCTCCCAGGCGAGTCTTTCGGTCTAAATTTGTCGTAATGACGATATTTGGTTGTATTGGCCTCATAGGCCTTGGATTGATTGAGAGTAATTGATCTGCCGATCGAAGGTCATGGGTTGTATAGAATTTGAGTTCAATATCACGACTAGATGATGTCGGAAATAGCTCGTCAAAATCGAGGTTCGATTGCTCTAGCCGCGTGGATAGATTGGTCCTGTGCGGTGAGCTAACAAATTCGAGATGCTAGGTCAGATCTTGAGGACCAGGAAATTCAACGATCATTGCAAGGCTACCGCACACTGAAACCTGCAACATGATGCAACTAGGCAGGAAATGTGCTTCGTCAGACAAAAGTGCGTTCCGAGGCCTGATCAATGTTGAATTGGGGAATTGTACTCGAAAATGGTACTTTGGTATTCGCACAACGCTTGTGCATGGGTGGAAAGAAAAAAATATGTATAATTATCTATTCGCATCTCTTTATCATGAGTGTGAAGCTCGGCCTCGATCTTGGTAGAAACCAGGTAAAATGCTTTATTGGCCGGTCGAGATAGCTCAGACTCGACCTCATACTCAGACTAGGATTTGCAATCGATCCAACGATCATCAAATGTCTCATTACGAGTTCAATTACCTTCAAAATTTGGACTGTGCAAGTCAGTATTGAGATATTGCCCACAAAATCCACATTATATTGAACCCGGGGGGTGAAATTGACGAGAATAGGGTTGATCAGGCCCATTTCTCGTCTTGATGCAATTCCAGATTCAGAGAATTCTAGAATTGGGCTGACAAATTTGCACTACAATACGCGCTAGCTTGTCAGACTCTAAAATTCTGACTGCGATTGTCCGATGGAGACCGAATGGTCGCGAATATGATCGAGATGAGCGGATGTTGGGAAATACATATCACACGTGAAGAGCCATGGAAATCGATGACATCCAGAAGATTCGTGGAGGACTCAGAAGACGTACCTTCCCTTGGGATGTCAAGACAAATCTCTGCCCTCACGTGATGGAAATTATTGATTTGTTGTTCCAATTGCGAAAGAGCCAAATCAAAATGCATATTATTTTGACAGAGTCATGATTGCTTGTACAATATTTCATGCCCAAATAGGCCAAATTGAACAGAAGTCATGCCTGGCAATGAAGAATGAGTACAAGATTGAGCAGTTTGGACATCCATCGATACAGACAAATAATAATTTCGCCTGTAAAAATCAGAATTTGACTAAAAGTCATGATTTGGCGTAATGTCTCGAAACAAATAGAAATTTGATTGAATGCGCTACTCACTATGCGCTTCCAAAGTAATTTGTGAGCATTTCAAAATTGTTTAAGATTCCATGTTATTGCGGTGGAAGATATGTAAATTTTGAGCACTGGCCGGACTTCATTTTTCCTCTTGTCCTCGATCCGCTTGGATACGGGGTATTCCTCATCGATCGGTCGAGTAGACTCGACAATGATCTCGTATTCAGTCCAGTCTGTGCGATTGATATTCGGACCATATAACGTATGTTGGGGGCTGATGTAATATGCAACAATTCCCACTGCTCATCGGTAAAATCTTCAACGCCAACAGATGCGGGTTGTGCAGTAATCAAATCTTCCTGCGTCAAGAATTGAACAGTGAAAGGGTCTGACGGGCCCTCCTCGCCCTTCACCGTCATTGTACTTCCTACAGGAACAAGAATTGCATCACAAGATAACGTGAAGTATGGTTGCAGCAATCAATTGTGGATATATTGGTCCAACAACTGTTCTAGGAATATCAATATCATTCAGAACCCATAAGCAAATATTTACTAATTCAAAGTCAAGCCACCAATGACATTGATCACTGATTGAATTTGCATTGTCATAATGAGAGAACGACACGGCAGGTTTCTTGAAACATGATTTCGTTTGTTGGTCATAGACCGATGTGTTGCCAAGGGTCATATATTTCAAAGAGAATTCAAAGATCTTACTCAATTTTCTACTCTGTGAGAATTCAGGACAGTAATTTTTCGACACTCTGTCCGAGAGCATTTTTAGCAATTTTTACTTCTCAACTGGAACCTAATTTTTGTCCTCATTGTGGTCACTTTTTACGACCAGTTCAGACTTGAGTTTGACATCGGCATAATTAAATTGGCGTTCGTTTGTAATCAAGACGAACATGAGCCTCTGCTTGCCTTGTGCCACAAGTATCTTGATTGTTGCTGTAGTTTCCGTCGATTGATCCTCGTGCAGCTTCATGAAAAAAGCAACTTAATCTACGGGCACATCATTCTATGTCTTGAACATTCGAGTGGCTATTGCAGAAACTCGCAGTTATATTTTGTCATATAGATGACTAGACAGAAAAAAAAGAAAATTTTTTAAAATTCAGAAAAATTGATCTTGCTGTTATTATTGATCACAAGCTCTAGGCAAGCAAGTGTGGATATGGAATCCTATCCAGGCAGAGTGTGGATTTCTCACCAGAAAAAATTCAGTAGGCGAATTTTGAAAGCTATGATACCAAAATCTCTAATTCGAACAAATACACTCAATGGGACGATTCTGGATGTTATAATGGTCACTATTAGCTATATACATTCAACATTCCCTAAATGAGACCGCATTCATTCATTACAAATCATGAGTGGTCAATGGTTCAATGATTGATAGGTTTCAGAAATGATCATATTAAATGACCAATATTTCAACAAGAGTCAGAGAACGGTCGGCAAAAATGTCATATACAATTTTATCTTGCCATGCACCGAAGTGCTCGGGTCCTCAAAAGTTTCCTGCATTGAACGCAAAATTTTGAAAAAATGCATACAAAACTTGAAAATTAACGGTCAAAATACGGTCTAGTGACTCAAATTGCAATGATTTTCACGTACATGAATAGAATCAATAATATCAATTCATGAGAAGAAAACGAGGACTATGTTCAGGAGTTCTCAGCCTTCGGGCGAATTTTTCAAATCTTTTGAGCACATGGAATTGACAGTCATTGCTACAGGAGTTGTGCCTTATTCTTGGACATTTATACACTTTGTAGCCGAGGGATTCCCGGGGATATGGAAAAGGCAGGCTTCTGGTCCTTAAATGATCAGAAAATGCCGGATTGACATAGAAATATGATAAACTATTTATTATGGTCAAATACAGCAGTTGAATCTGTGAATAAAAGAGGAAAATATGAACATATGTTCAAGATAAATAGATGATTGAATTGGTGTTCCGGTGTCAGTGTGTGTGTGTACAAAGTGCGTTTTAGCCAATATACGGAGGTTATGAGCAGGTATCCTTACGGGGACTCTAAGGCCACGAGAGAGCTCCTCTCGGGCAGGGGAAACGCGGGGCTAGCCGGTGTGTGAATGGACGGCCCTGATCTCCTCACCTCTAGAGCTCCTAGAGGTGGGGAGAGCTCGGTGCTTTGTCACCATTGCAACTCCTGGAGCTCCCAGGTAATTACGAAGGCTTGGTCCGGGTGCGGACGCGTGATCTTTGACCGACTACTGAGCTCCAATAGTCGGCCACCGGACTACTCCTTATCCTCAGGGCTCCTGAGGGTAGGGAAGAGTTGCCTGCTGGTGAACCCACAAGTCATCGCCAAACCAGAGCTCCTGGCTTGGAGAGACGAGCGAGTCCGATGCGCGAGGCGGACTGGTGGAACCGTCGCAATCCACGACTTATAATGGCATGGATCTGCGGCGCGGCGGCTCGAGAGTGTCGCTCTGACGGGGGGAATCGGCGTCTGCTGGCCCGCACACGTCTATGCGAGCGCACCGAAACCTTACCGGTTGCGAACGGTGAAGGGGTGCTCGTCACATCCCCCTCTTTTGCTTTCTCTAAAGAGAAAGCTTTGTTTTCGACCCAACGAAAATTTGATCAAATTTTTCATTAAAACCAACATATTATTCAACAAAATTCCTTTTATCTAAAAAAGCCAAAGACCATTCTCTTCCTCTCGCCAAAATCTATCAAATGTAGGTAACACTTTTCCTCCTAATGCCCTTCCAAACCCGTCAGAGACTCATCTTTGCACCCCTTTTTCCGTGTATGTGTGTGTGTGTGTGTGTTGTTTTCTATCGGACACGCTTTCTCTTTTTCTGTTCACCATATCAACTTTTGGCTTTCTACAAGTTGTGAAGAATCCAATTTCTGAGAGCCCAGTGATTTGGCAGCTTTCGGCTCCCAGTCAAATATGATCCATGGGCTTTTTCAAGCAAAAGTGCTCGAATTTCGACTTTTAATACATAAATATCTTTTTCTCACACTGTCTCACCACGAATTGAGTCACCTAAACTATGGTTTTTTCTGCAAGATCTATCGATTGGTTAATACCGAAATTTTCTAAAATCTTCACAGATCTCAAATTTTCGAAAAAATCAAAATTTTCACAAAAAATTTCATTTTAATCCTTTTCAAACCCACTGCATCGTAATTCTGTCTCAACCAAACGATGGATATTGTTAGAAAAACCTCAGACTAGAAGGCCCAAATCTCTCTAAAAGGCTTCCTCTAAAGAATAACTGAAAAAATGATGGGAAATTTTTCTTAATATTCATTTTTTTCTCGTACCTTCTTTTATGACTCATTTATCTCAATTCCAATGACCTAAACTATGGTTTTTTCTGCATTATCTATCGATTGGTTAATACCGAAATTTTATAAAATCTTCACAGATTTCAAATTTTCGAAAAAATCAAAATTTCCACCAAAAATTTCATTTTGACCCTTTTCAAACCCACTAAATCGAAATTCCGTCTCAACCAAACGATGGATATTGTTTAAAAAACCTCAGACTAGAAGGCCCAAATCTCTCTAAAAAGCTTCCTCTAAAGAATAACTAAAAAAATAATGGGAAATTTACTTAATATTCATTTTTTCCTCGTACCTTCTTTTATGACTCATTTATCTCGATTTCAATGACCTAAACTATGGTTTTTTCTGCATTATCTATCGATTGGTTAATACCGAAATTCATTTGAGTCTCCACAAATCTCAAATTTACGAAAAAATCAAAATTTTCACAAAAAATTTCATTTTAACCCTTCTCAAACCCACTGCATCGTAATTCCGTCTCAACCAAACGATGGATATTGTTAAAAAAACCTCAGTCTAGATGGCCTGAATCTCTATAAGAAGCTTCCTCAAAAGAATAACTCAAAAAGTAGTAGAAAATTAGAATTAATATTCATTTTTCTCTCGTATCATCCTTTACGACTAATTTATCTCAATTCTAATGACCTAAAGACTTACTTATGCGCCATTCTGAATCGATTGGCTGATACGAAATTTTCATAAAATCCGTAAAACATTGTTCATATGAAAATTTTTTCGGGGGAAGGGAATTTCCACAAAGGACTCCAGTTTAATCATCTTTAAACCGACTATATCAAAATTTTCTCTTAATCAAACAATAGATATTGTTGGAAAAACCTCCTTTCAGATGACCCGAATCTCTCTGGAATGCTCCCTCGAAAGAAAAACTCAAAATATAGGATACTTCCTTTTTCGTTAAAATTATCATCATATAACGCCGTGAGAAAGCATTCTGTTAATCACTTTTAGCAGCGTATTTTTGGAGAGTGAAACCACGGGTGGTTCACTCTCCCTGGTACCCGGGTTAACGGAAGAAATAAACGGTGTTGATAATATAAGAATTATCGCGGTATCGGGTGTCGGAAATCTTCGCGTGACTAATGTATGTTGTATTGTCTGGTTGATGCGAGATATAATTTCCTTACGGCATCGAGTGATGATCCCTGCGGCGTCGATTTTCAGGTGCCACTTGATGATGTCGTTGCGCCACCGGAAGCGTTTTGCCCCAACCGGGACATTTATGATGTTCCCATGTGGTAGCGTTAATTGGTGCTCCTAGGATGGGGGCAGATTGCAACGGGGCTGGTACAGGTGACAATGATGGGGTCTTGATAGTGACGACAGGTGTCGCTGGTAGTGCCGGTGTCGCTGGTCGTATAGATGCTGCTGGTGATGGTGGTGGGGGCAACGTGATCGTCTGGTTCGGTATTTGCACAGTCAGTGCTGCCAGCCCTGTGCACGAGGCAAGCAAGCGTACTGGCGTCGGCTTGTCGGCCTGTATAAGCATATTCCAATGTTATACTCGATGACATAGTGAACGGGGAGAAAAAATCAGACATATATATCTATATGCTCACGTTATGGCCCAAGCGGAAACGCGTATGCGCCTCTGTGGAGTTTCTGAAGTGCGGTGGTCTGCTGGCTAAGGTCTGTTTCTTCGGGATCGTCCCCACTACGTCGCTGGCCGCTTTGCGCCTTTGCACCTCCTGGCGCAGCCGGATGACTTTAGCATTCCACGCCGGGGCATCCACGAGCTCCACGATTTTCCTCTGGCCACAGGACGGCTTTGGAGGTCGTTTGAGGAGACGCTTCAACACCGATGAGGAGCCTTCTGGCTTTGCGGCCAGTTGGGCTATGGGCGCACGTGGTGGTGGGGCGACTGGACGATAGTGGGACGAATTTCTAAACACGATTTCGTTCTGGTCTGGCAGGACAAGCTGGGTGTCGATTTCTGCTGCTGCTGATATTGCTGGTGGTAGTAGTGGTGATGGGCTAAGCTGACTATCCTCTGATACCCCGGGTGTCGGTGCGATGTCAGGCAGGTGGCATCCTGGTGTATTCGGCTCATTTGGTGGTGGGGTGGTGTCCATCTCTGTGACTGGTGCATCTTCAATTTCGCTCGGTACATATATTGGCCCATTGACTGACCCTGGACCTGGGTCGTACTCATTAAAAATGTCGTTGTTTACTCCTTGCACCACGTTAAACGAAATACCCGCGAGACTCGCGACTGCCCGTTCGGTTACGGAGAGCTCCATATCGAAAGACATTGTTAGTCATACAGGCGATCATCGGCCTTGGTGCCGCTAATTAGTTCAAGTGTCTCGAATATTTAGCGAGTGGGATCATTCCCCTTAAGGCAAGGTAGAGTGCCGGTCTTGGTCATGCTTGAATGGTTGACAGATCGATTCCGGGTGGGGCATCGTAGAGTAAACTAGGCCAAAGCCTCCCACGCTGACAGCTCAGGACGCATGGTGGGGTATCCTTGCACAGCAAGAGTTATACAGAATACCGCGATACTTCCGCTCATCTTCTCCATCCTTCCTTCTTGCAATGTCCTGTTGTTTTTCCTCCGGTCTCCTGGTCTTCTATCTTCTCCTCGCAGTGTAAGTGTGCGTGTATGTGGGAAAATAACAGCGGGTGCGCATGAGCAAGAACACCAATTCACAGGGTTGGCAGAGAAATTCTTGGGACGCGAGCTCATGCGCGACTTCACTCGACTCACCGAGCTCATGCACAACTTCACTCGTTCCCCGACCGAGCAGGCTCGAAAAATCGTCTGCTCCTCGACGCAGATGTGTCAACAAATGCCCTCTAACCTTTTCTACCGCGAGTCGGGTCGCAAGACTCCCACATATAAACAGTGGTGCGATGCAAAAATGTGATATGAATTTTATAGTTTCCAGCTATAAAAAATAATGCATATATATATACAATTTAGGCGTGTCATTGTGATCCCCATACACGGCGAAGTGTTGGTATTCGTCGAATATGAGTGCCGTTGGTTCGTAAATTAAGTACATGATATTACGAATCGTAATATCATGTACTGCAGTTTTTTACGTGCTTGTCTGAGTGACACAGGAATTTATCGCCACCATTGGCGCCTTGCTCCAGAAAATTGAATGAATGCATGAATATCAATTTTTTTATATAGCTCGCTTTTGGTTGGAGGGCTCACAACAGTCTGTGGGAATTCCTTATGCAATTTTCTAATTTAAGATGGAATACGGATAGTCTAGGTAGAGAACTCTGTGTGAGAAAAATTAATCGTAAAAACAGAGTAAGAATCAATTCATGAAAACTTGAGATAGTACTTGGAATAGTCCATCCATCATCAAGCAACCTCTTGTTGACTATTATGAAAGAGCAATGCCGTACCTATACCCTGTTTCTAATCCTATACCCCGTATCGATGATTTAATCAGTTTAGCTACTATTCAACTATATGTATTGAATAGTAGCTGAACTCTATCAGTTCTATAACTCTATAGTCTACCTCAACATTTTCTAATGTACTTTGAGTCATTTTTAAGCTTGTTTCAAGAACTGTGGAATGAGCCAAATAAGTCTAATCGATTTACTTGAGTCGATCTGTCTAAATTTTCCCAAGAAACGATGCAGATCGGCAATAAACTTCATAAAATCATTTTTCTTGGCGTGCATAAAATCATTCTTCTTGGCGTGCATCTTGAGCTTATTGCCGGTCTCAAGCTCTACTTCCGACTTATTTTGACGCGACAAATACGTTTTGGTTGGCGAAAAAAGTTGTACTGCACTCCTTTTCCTGATGACCCCATTGGGGGGGGGGAGAAGGGCAGGGGGGGGTCATGCTGGGTACACATTATTAACTAGTTACTCGCCTTTTCTTCCATCTCTGAATTTTTTCATTAGATTTTGAATCGTAAAATCAATCGAAATTGACCTTGCATTGACTTTGGAAATCGTGTAGACGCATCACCAGGATTATCCGATTGGATTACTTTGAGATTTTCAAAGACAAGAAACTGATAAAACATTTTTCTCGATCGAAAAAAAAAACGAGTCTCATCTTCTTTTCCATCTCTAAATTTTTAGATTAAACTTCTATCCGTGGAATCAATCAGGATATCTCCCTCTGACTTTGAAAACGTGTGGGAGCATTATCCGATTGGAATACCTTGAGATTTTCAGGAACAAGAGGCTGCGAAAACATTTTTCTCGATCGAAAAAAACGAAATACTCGCCTTCTTTTCCATGTCTGAATTTTGTGATCAAATTTTTAGTTAAGAATTCAATCAGAATACCTTCCTTTGACTCTGGAAAACATGTGGACGCATCACCAGGATTATCTGATTGGAAAACTTGAAGATTACCAAAGACGAGAGGCTGATAAGACATTTTACTCGATCGAAGAAAACGACTTACTCGCCTTCTTCCCCACCTCTAAATTTTCTTATTGCACTTTCAATCGTGGAATCAATTAGGATACCTCCCTCTGACTTTCGGAAACGTGAGGGAGCATTACCAGGATCATCCGATTGGAATACTTTGAGATTTTCAGAGACAAGAGGCTGTGGAGACATGTTTCTCAATCGAAAAAAACGAGTTACTCGTCTTCTTTTCCGTCTCTAAACTTTTTGAATGAACTTTCAATTGTGGAATCAATTAGGATACCTCTCTCTGACTTTGAGAAACTTTGAGAAACGTGTGGGCGCATTGCCAGGATTATCTGATTGGAAAACTCAAAAATTTTCAAAGACGAGAAGCTGATAAGACATTTTTCTCGATCGGAAAAGAACGAGTCTCATCTTCTTTTCCATCTCTAAATTTTTAGATTAAACTTTTATCCGTGGAATCAATCAGGATACCTCCCTCTGACTTTAGAAAACGTGTGGGAGCATTGTCCGATTGGAATACTTTGAGATTTTCAGGAACGAGAGGCTGCAAAGACATTTTTCTCGATCGAAAAAAAACGAAATACTCGCCTTCTTTTCCATCTCTGAATTTTTTGATTAAACTTTTATTGTGCAATCAAATAAGATACCTTCCTAGGACTCTGAAGAGCGTGGGCATGCATTACCAGGATTATCATATTGGAAAACTTGAAGATTTTCAAAGACGAGAGGCTGATAAAACATTTTTTTCTATAGAAAAAAACGAGTTACTCGCCTTCTCTCCCATCTCTAAATTTTTTCATTAGATTTTGAATCGTAAAATCAATCGAAATACCTTCCTTCGTTTTCGAAGATCATGTGGACGCATCACCAGGATTATCCTATTGAAATACTTTCAGATTTACAAAGACCAGAGGCTGATAAAACATTTTTCTCGATCGAAAAAAAACGAGTCTCATCTTCTTTTCCATCTCTAAATTTTTAAATTAAACTTCTATCGGTGGAATCAATCAGGATACCTCCCTTTAACTTTGGAAAACGTGTGGGAGCATTATCCGATTGGAATACTTTGGGATTTTCAGAAACTCAAAACTCGATTTTCAGCCAAATCTACGCCCAAATTACGAGAAAAAGTGCAGTGTTTCTAATTTGCCCCTATAGTCTTTTTCCGAACTCATTTCTTACTCCATTCAAATACATCAATTTCACTCAAGAAATTTGAAAAAAGGTGAAAACAGCTACAAAATGAGCTAAAGTACGTCTCATTTGGAGGTCTGGGAGCCGAGATATCCTGATTATACGAAAACCCCGTATAATCTCATAAAAATAGGCCTCTTCTCCCTGTGGAGGCAAATTAGGATAACACGGTTGAAAACTCACAAAAAATCATCTTTAGCAAAAATCAAGATATCTCGGCTCCAATTCGTTGGATTTGAACGTACCTTAGTTCATTTTAAAGGTCTTGAAACAAGCTTCAAGATGAGTTAAAGTACGTTCAAAAATATAGAGATGAGTTGAAATGGCGAGCAAAACAAAAGTAGTGGGGACAAATTAGTCACACTTACCTTAGTTAGTTTTTGATTTTCTCCTTTTCCACAGCTGAAAAATCGTCAACATTGTGTCCAGCAAAACCAGTGACAAATATTTCTGAATCGGACAATCTTAACGTACTTTAGCGCATTCAATTTTTTTTTGTCAAGACATTCAGAATCTTGTTTTTCCGCTCTTTGCGGAAACTAGATTTAAAGCCATTTTAAGGGCAAAATACGAAGATCTCCTGCAAAACATGAATGCCAGAATTGGGCAGTGTGACTTCTTTAACCACTCAGAATCTTTTTAACCCGTGAAGATAAGCTGGAAATGACGATTTGGACCGATAAAGAACCTTCAATGTCGTTGCAGGGAGATAGAAAACAATTATATGCTTCTTATTGCCAATTGACATCGTTTTTTGGGGAGCAAAATCAAGGCAGCTCATCTCCAGTTGATCAAAATGATCATAATTTGACTCATTTCAAAAGTCTCAAAACAAGCTTCAAAATCAGCTAAAGTACGTTGAAAAATGTTCAAGCACACCAGAGTCGCTGACAAAATGGCTTAGAGAGAGCATATTGGGTACACCCTTCCGCGAACTCGCAAAGGGTGTAGCAATCACAATTTCCTTACAATCACTTTTTGAGAAAATTGTGATAGCTCGGCTCTGGTGGGTCAAAATGGAAGTCACCTGAGCCTCATTTGGAGGTCTCTGAACGAGCTTCAAAATGAGCTCACGTACGTTGAAAAATATCCAAGTAGACTAAAAGTATCAGCAAACCAGCTTAGGAGGGGATTGGGAAGGGAGCAAGTTAGGTCCCCTTACCTTACGATAATTAACTTTCACCAGTGAGGGAATTGTAGGTCTTCCCAAGATTTTTGAAATGACAACCTAAGGAAGTCACTCGTCATTTTTGTCTTTACAGCTCGGTCGTTTAAGATGATTTTGAAATCGCTAAAATCTTTCCTGAGTAAATCGATTTTAGGATCTGTATATTACGGGGTTAATTATGCCTTTCGGAAAGTCATGCTGTAAATGGGACCTGCAGCCACACGAAAAATGCTCGCAAACACGTCGGTGAATATTGGATTCCAACGTAGCTATGGACTTTTTCACGTATGTAGTATGGAAAGGGGCCCAAAATCTCAGGATCTACGAGGAGGGGCTCAGTTTAGAGCAATCTGAAGAGAATTTTCTATTCATATCACAATACCCTTATGTTGCGATATGATAGCTTTCTCCCATTGAGCCATTTCTCAACACCTCTAGGAGTGTACTTCAGCTCATTTCAAAGCTTGTCTCAAGACCTTCAAAATGACTTGAAGTTTGAAGTATGTCTGATTTTGACCAACAAGAGCCGAGATATTGCAATTTTCCCAGAGAGGAATTTTTGAGAGCTCACAAAAGTATGTACTCAACTTACCCTCATCATTTAAAACAATATCGAAAATCGGCGATGAAGAGCGTAAAATCGTTTTCATCCGTTTTCATTGCCGTGCAACCACATTTGGAGCTTTTTGCCAGTCCACAACACTGTTGCCGACCTATATTGATGGATTAACCCGTTCTGAGTGGTAGAAAAAGTCGAACTGCACGCGTTTTTCGAGATAGCCATATGAGGGCATGTTGGGTACACTCCGATCTTTGTTTTTTGTTGTACAAATCATCTCCGTGTTTTGCACATAAAATAGCTCCAGATCTGACTTTTGGAACTCTGGAACGCGGATTCTGAAGGTCTTGCGATAAGGAATCGAATGCGTTAAAGTACGTTGAAATTGGTTTGACTCGAAATAATTCGGCACCGATATTATTGAACGCGATTTTCTCGGTAATTTCTTAAAGTGCAAATGCGAAAAATAGAAAAATCACTTCAAATTTTCTGAGGAACGCAGAAATGATTTGGGGTGCATCTGAACTACTTGTTTTCTCATATTCTAACATAACAAACGTGAAAAAAATTGAAGAAAGGTCAACCAGTGCCCATTTCTAAGATCGGCATATGGGGGCAAGTTGGGTACAACTTATTAAAAAACAACTTAGAAAAACTTAGTAAAACTTATTTTCCACCCATGTATCGAAATGTACTATTTTCGACATCCTTAGGTGCATCCTCTATTGTGATGATTTGATAAGGAATTTTATTAAGGAATTTTATTGAATTCCGTTTCAATATGATTGAAACGAATTTTCTGTCGAAAATTTGGAATTATCGAAAGGAATTTGTGCATTTCGATACAAGGGTGGGAAAATTGATTCTACACCCGTGTATCGAGCTGTGTTTTTCAAGAAACTGTGCGAGAAAGTGGAAAATCAGTGCGGAAATAGTATATTTCGCACCGAGATCATGAGGTTGTAGCTCGCTTCTGAGCGATCGGTTTTCGGCCCGAGCCAGAGGCAGGGTCGAAATGATCGCTCGGAAGCGGGGAACCGCGTGTGCGAGGCGCGAAAGTTATTTTTCGCAATTTTGTAGGCACCCAAACATCGGGAAATTGCGAAAAGACCCTTTTTTGTACAGCGTGTCGAAAACTCCTTTCTGATCAATCTTACATATGCAATCTTCGAAATAATTTTAGTACTGAAAAAGCATATCTACCTTTTTGCGGAAAAACGACCCTCCCCGCAGTCATGCTGAAAAATTCGTTTCCAACATTCCTTCGTGAAAAATGTCGATTTTCCGAATCTCAGTTCATAATATACTATGGAATTATTTGAAAATGGCTCCGCCAGTATCCCCATCATAAATCCACAATAAATGATTAGTGATTGATTGAGATGGGAAACTTTTCATATTTTGGAGCTATTCAAAACGGTGAAGTATAACTCAGACCCAAGAATGTCGGAGTTACCCCGTCGGTGTTTAAGTAACACTAGCCGTGTTTTATCTATATATTTCTGAGCTCACTATACTTGATAAAAGAGCTATAGTCGGGGTAATTTTTCCGGTTATGCATATTTTAATGTACTGATTCAATCATCATAGGAGTATACATGATATGTTCGAATGAAACATAAGTATATTTACTCACTGTACCTATATACAAGTTGAAAATATTGAAAATGATTACTCTGAACTCATACGGTGTTCACTTGTAGGAGTAGAACCACATACATTTTCGATCTATGATTCATTTATGTCATTTGTCAAGTAATGATGTGAATGTGAGATCCTGATCAAGATCGTTGAAGACTCTGTTGTTGAAATGTTGTCCATCTGAATATGGATAAATGAGATATAGAATATGCTTACAGTATAGTGCGGAGAGATATCACTAGAGTCATTCTTCTCAACTGTCAGATAACATTACGTGAAGTAATGTGACAACACTGTGAGTTTTCATCAGTACTAATTCCTCTCACAAATAACATTTGTATGTGCATAAATATGTACAGGTTCTTGATCAATCGTTGCTCTACTTGGCCAGCTTGCTCAGTCAATTCACTCGTCACCCTGTGGAATTATCAAGAAATCGAATTGGTGAATCGATTCGACCTCTCGCATTGACTGAATATTGTTTCTCCGACGAGCTTGTGCCCTTTCCTTCAGTATGAAAGCAATCTAGTTATTCAAATGTATGAAGAGCGGAGAAACTCCATATATTTGGATACTATTATATAACACGCGCAAATCCAGCTTAGGAAAATCAACGATCGTCATCATGTGGATAATTTTGAACGAGGTTAAATGTAACCATCACCGTCGTGTCTACGATGAATTTCTATGTTCTCTAGATGTACTATGTTTGAAATGAAATAGAAACGTTTCCCGGGGTTTCCCTCTACTAAAGAGGTTCGAGAGGAGTATCTGCAAAATATCATGAGAGATATTGTAGATTCTTCGTCCTTGATGATAAATATTGAAGTTGGTTTCTTATCGATCTTAAAGGACGGTGGGGAGTCAAATCAATTCCCACCGTCCTTCAAGATCGATATGACACCAACTTCAATAAATATCAGCAAAATAGTTTGAGATCCTCCACTGGGTGGTTTTTATGTCATCCAACTTCGTCCAAAATTACCTAGATTACAAACGAATTAAATGTATTCTGATTTTGGGTTTTGGAACTCAATATCTATGACTAAAGCAATTAATCAGAGGAGGTGAAGTCAATTTTCAGTCAAGATAGCTAAATGTTGTACTATCGTCTCAATTCATGCGTCTTTACACAAATGATTCCTTACTATCTTGCGTTCGAGATGTATATTGAGCATGGCCAACAGATCTCGTTTGCCGCGACCCCAGTACCATCCAAACATTCATGGTGATAAAATCGCAGGCACGAGCTGCAAACTGTAACAGGACCTCCATCCTCTCCATAGCAAAATATGCAAGTCGTTGTCATGTCTTCGGACCTCTCGATTAATGCCTTAGCCACCGCTACTCTCCAAATGTTTGGATCAAAGGGTCCAACAAGTTCTTTTCTATGAGCGAGAGTGTTCATCTCCCACATCACGAATGGCCCACAGTTACATGAATCATACTGAAGAGGGCGCAGCTGCTGTCCGTACCTATCAATTATATCACCTTTAACGTATCGCAATCGAATCATCATTACCACGTTCTTTATCCATCCCGTGAACAATCTCATTTTGACACCCCCTCCCGGCCTTCAAATATTCATTCGATCCAAAAAAAAAAAAAAAACATTGATTAACAGCATAAATATGGAAGAAATTGTCGAAACTCGAAACAAGTTTGGTTTCTCTTTACGTCGTCAAACACTTATTGATTCTTGAAAGCTATGAATTTATCTCCAAGCATTATTGTTTTGTAAGAATTTTTCGATGTCTCTCGAATTTCCTATGTCAAAGTTAACAAAAGTTGTTTTTCAATATTGGAGACAGAACATGGTCATATTGGTAGATGTTAACAGTCAGGACGAGTTAATACTATTAATATCGTCAAGATCAACTTATGTGAGGACTTGACAGCTCGTTTCCTCAATATCGTGATCGGGGAGTGGTAATTGCAACTTAGGAAATGGCAAAAGGACACCCACTCGCAAACACGATTCTGCACACGCTTGCGTTTTCTATGGGCCTCGCAAATCTAAGTGCCACTTTCGGCATCTTCGATGGATATACAGTACCTTTCATAAATAATGGATCATATGTAGGGTGGTCTCAATGAAACAATGCTATTCTTTCAATATACTTTGGCGGACGGGAATTTTGGAGAGAGCATCTTATAGATCACAAAAAAAAATCTACCGAATCGGGTGTAAACACTCCTTGCATGCTTTTTGATCGTCCGTAGTGAACGATGAAAATCGAAAAAATTTCTCCTTCAATCAATCACCTACAAATTTGGTGGGAGTGATTCGATCACAAGAATCCTCACGGGATCTTGTAGATCTTTTCAAAACCTACAACTTTCTTTTTTCTGAGGTTTTCTCTGAGACTTTTCTTGTCCGAGTATAACGAGCTTGGAAAGGAAACTTTGGATCAACATGGACTGCTTATGGAGTTACCGAAGCTGCCTTCTGTTTTATTCCCTCTTGCGCCGTTCTGGTGCAAAAATTCATCGAAAAAATATCATGGCACATGATTTTGATGTAGAATAATCTCATCCTTCAGAATATTTCATCACATTTAGTTTTGAATGTGATCTATAGAGACAAAACATGAAATTGATCAATTTTCCCAATAAAACTTGGAGAAACGGGGTTGCCTCCTATTCAAGACAGAATCTGATCAAATATTCTGAAAGATGAGCTTATTTTACGTCGAAATCATGTGCCATGAGATTTTGTGGTGGATTTTTGTGCTACAATAGAGCAAGGCGAGACGAAACAGGCGCCAGCCACGGTATCTCCATAAGCAGTCTATGTAATACAAAATTCCCTCTCCAAGCTCGTATCTTGAACAGGAAAGGTCGTAGAGAGAACTTTAAAAAAAGAAAATTGTAGTTTTGAAACGATCTACAAGATTCCGTGGAAAATTTTGTAATCGGATCACTCCCGCTAAAGTTGTAAATGATTGATTGAAGGAGAAATTTTTTAGATTTTCATTGTTGACTACGGGCATCAAAAAGGACGCAAGGAATGTTTTAACCACATGAATCGATAGATTCTTTTGTGATCTTCAAGATGCTCTTTTCAAAATTCCCGCACGTCAAAGTATATTGTAATTATCACTGTTTTAGTGAGACCCTACTTGATCTATTATTTATGAAAGGTAGGGTACCTTCTCGAAAAAATCGACCTTGAAAAATGCGAAGAAGCTTCAGGAACATAGGCGAAGGCATCTATGAGGAAAGCGCAAAGAGGGCGAATCAGACCATAATTAACCCCAGTTTTCGTTCCTTTGTAGTAAAAAGTATAATACGTAATTGGGGAGCAAAGAGGGCGAACCTCTCCCGAGTTTGTATATCAAATATTCACGCGGAAAGTACTCGTCCTCTATCACCTCCTAGTTGAGTAATAAACTGTTTTATTACAAGAGCGTTATGATCGCGTTTGAATGCAGCAGTTTCTGATTAGAGTAATGGGATAAAAATTTCCGTGTCTGCATTTAAAATTAGTGCATTTCAATACAAGGGTGAGAAATTTTTTCTTGTTCTTCAATGGATAGGATTACGAAGACGCAAAAAATAGGTTCTATTCTGGTGTATCGAACTATATTTTTAGTCAAGTGGTTGTAAAAGTCGGGAAATAGCATGCAAAGTACATTTTTGAAGTGCATCGAAAACACAATTTTTGTGAGTTGAGGCGTACCGATCTCCGAGAATTTCCAATCTTGGACACACTTTAGTAGTCATATAAGCAAATATAATTTCATTTACTCTAGAAGAGAATGGTCATAGCATACCTATCCGGAAAACGCACCATCTTCCACGGTCTAAACTGAGACACTGGGTTGATGATTCCTCTGCTCCTACATTCATTTATGTACGTTATGAACAATGACATCACCCTTCGTTCTTCCGTAATGTACAAGTGATGTTCACTTTCTGGTAAGGAATCTATTACTGCACAAGTATTTGAATCGAAATTTATGACAAATAAACGCCAATGATCTGCATGCAGGTACGGTAAGAAGGCTAATCCTCGGTCTGGCCAATTCAGTCTGAAAATCATGTGCGATGCTCGCAACTCTTGCCCAACTGTCCTTTCCCTAAAGAGAAAGAATGTATCTTCGGTTGGGAAATACGCAGTATTCTGTGGCCAGCTCCTTTTCAAAAATGTCGTGTATATGTCTATTGCACTACTCGTCAACCATTCTCCTGGTTTCAGGCCGTAGAGATCATGGTGATAAACGTACAGGTCGTGATCAGAATCTTGAAACCTGTACCTGCCTACCATGTAGTCTTTATTCACAGTTTCTTCTACCATACGACCGTCCACCAGACGATTTCTTTTGTAGGGCAACAGAGTAAAATAATACCTGTAATCAGACACGACTCCGTTGCTCATAACGAACCCTCCATTCCTGTCAGTCTCGGACTCATCTGTGGAAATCGAATAAAAAATGAGGACGACAGGAGTCAGACTGGGAACCATTGCTCAATGATCTTTATAGACTGCCTTGTTGATAGAACAACCTAAACGAGCATGGAGTTACATATTTTACGGTATACTTTTAGATCTGATGGTGTGATGGATACTTAATTTCTTTTTATATGAGCCATTTCGGACCATTTCGGGCAGAATTGTCACCAAGAAGTCAAGAAAATTTTCATTTTCTTTTCCTCTTCGTATCCTGTTGAAACATAACAAAAACATTTCCTTGGTTCTTTTGAAGAGCCCCCGTAAGCCCTAGGGCCCATAAAAGGCCCATTTTAGGCCCCTGATCAGCCGTTTCCCAAAAAATAACAGTTCCAACTAGACTCAACTTTTTTGAACGTACTTTGACGCATTTTCTTCGTTCAAGACTAAGAAAAGACCGATAATCCAGCCTCTTTGCTAAAAGCACCTTCTAACGATTTCCGAGCTCTCTGCAAAGTGATCTAGCCCGTACTATATGTGTGATAGTAATTGACTTCTACTTGTGGTCATTTTTAAGTTCTGGTGAAAGTAGATTATCACATGTCTAGTTGGAGCAAAATCTCTTTGAAGAAGACCTAGAAATTGCTGAAATCCGCTCTTAGCAAATAGATCCTAGATGCTGCTAGGCTCAATCTCATGGGATTGGAGCAATTTTTTCCTTGAAAGTACTAGTCTCAACGGAGAAAATGCGCGGAAGCACGTCCAAAAAAGTTAAATATAGCCGGAGGTATGGATGTCTGGAAATAAGCTAAAGATCAATCTGAAATGTACCTCTAGCTTCTATACGTCCTAAGACCCATGTGACCTGTCTCAAAATACCATAAAAATTTTTTTGTACAATTTCAACATTATACAAACAGGTATGATGTTTTGGTTTTTCTTCCAAACCCACCTGGTGAAGGCTTTCGCCGAAATACTTCGAAATGGCTTACATACTTTTTGATACTACATTGTACTGATTGACTATGGATACCACCATGAAAGTGACTCATGGTTAGAACGTTCAGATTAGATTTGTCTATGCAAGGTCTTTACCATTTTTTAGTTTGAATGTGATATTTCCGTGCGATGTCACGAAACGAGTCAGGCTTCTGCTATGTAGTATTATATAATCACACATCAACGTGTACTCCTGATATGTATTACCATGTAATGTCATGATTTCGCGACACTGGACCACGTTTCGGGGTAAAGTCATCCACCAAAGGATGACCTAGTAAGCCCCGAGGAGAATCACTTGCTAAATCTAGAGGTTCTGTCCATCCAGCCCCATCGCGTCATATTTTCGTGATACTCACGAGAAGAAAATTTTTCCCGAGATTCTGGATTTTCAATCGCAAAATCTCCAGGATCGGTCAACTCCATTGACAAATATTTGTTTTTGGAATTTTCTTCCCGGCTGTTTATAGAACCTACAAGAAACTGTCCGGCAAATAATTAAACAATTAAACAATTAATAATAAAATATTCACAGTATAGTACTCGTGTGTCAGTCTTCGAGGTTACGCTTGTTTTTGAGCACTCAGATATTAATCTTGATCTAGTCGCTGAGGTTACTCGAGATCCAGTTCGTAATGTCATACTCGCGATTCAGATATCAAGGTCATACTCGTGATCCAGAATTCGAGATGATAATCTGGTACTACTGGTACACGAGTATCGCACAGCAGGGCACAGAGTACTTGATCATGAGCACTGCCTTGGATGCTGGGAAACGAATGGCACCTCGAGTAATTGATCACGTTCAGCGCCCCGTGTGTTCAATTACGAACGTCACAAAAAGTACTGGATCACATATCACATCGTGATAATGGAACACGCGAGTCACCTTGCGCACTGGATTACAATTTTTGCGTCAAGTTCCAGATAATGAAAGTCACATTACCTACCGGATTACAGATGTCACATCGAGTAGTATATCAGAGTATCTCATTGAGTACTTGACCTTGAGTACCACTGTCAGTATATCTGTCTAGACATGGGTTATTTTACGTTTCTATGGAAAGCTTGGGGGAAAAAATCGTCACTATTCACATTTTGTATATAAGCTCGACTGATCACGATTCCGAAATCAAAAATTCAGAATCCCTGGAAAAAGGAATTCTGCCGATATTCCAAAACTATGATGTGATGGCGCTGAACGGGTAGCATTTTCAGATTCTGCAATCAATTTTATCTAAAACCGACTACGTTAGTCTCTTCTTTAATGACATACTTGACCAAATCTAGACCGGAATCGTAAAATAAAGAAAGAACATCTTGAGACACATTACATGTCAGGAGCACGACTTGATAACGTAATAATATAGCGTAACATAGCCCTGATCAAGTCAGGGGGCGGCTCACTAGGAAGTAGCTGTGGCCAATGCCGGCTAATACGGCTAGTTTTGCAGCAAATACGCGCTACTGCGAGAGATCCATCTTAGGTGCAAATTGACAGAAGCAGCCAAGAGTGGCGTTGCTGAGATTTGAAAGAGTGGCGTTTGTGGGGTCATGTTCTACTCCATAAACTACTTTACTGTCGCTGGAAGCTACTTCTGGCTACTGAAGAGGTTGTGTTCCGGATCCAACAAGCGACCAACAGTAGTCAAATACTAGCTCAAAGTAGCCACGAGTGGTCCGTACAGGGTGAGGGAGTAGCGCTGTCCTGCGCTGGGTTCCAATGCCAGCTAAAATCGGCTACTTCCAACTACTCTCACCCTGTATGGACCACTCGTGGCTACTTCAAGCTACTATTTGACTACTGTTAGTCGTTTGTTGGGTCCACATCACAACCTCTACAGTAGCCAGAAGTAGCTTCCAGCGGTGGTAAAGTAGTTTGGAATAACACATGGCCCCACGAATGCTACTATTTCTAATTTCAGCGAGGCCACTCTTGGCTACTTCTGTCTGCTTGCAGCTATGGTGGGTCCCTCGCAGTATCGCGCATTTGCCGCAAAACTATAGCCGTATTAGCCGGCATTGGCCACGGCTAATTCCTAGTAAGCCGCCCTCTGGATCAAGTCACCTCGAATCATCCCATGCAGGCCTAAGATAACATGAGCAACGGAGATGAACATATCAGTTGCGAATAATGAGACCGTTCAAATGTTGACAGCTTGGACATGTAACGATTCGGTGTGACGTGAGTCTGTTACGTGGTATTTTCATCGTTTTGGTATTTTCATGTATTTTATTTGGACACGTATCTTACTTGAGATTCTTTCTTGTGACACTTGGTCATGACCTGCTGAGTCTGGAAGTATCCAACTTTCTTCTGTAACATTCTCATAGAACGATGATGTATCGATAGTTTTTAAATGTTCTTGCGAAGGCTGCCGTGGCTGTGCAGATACAGTTGATCTAACGCCTTCCTTAATCCTGGCACAGAAGTTTTTTTCATTTATCGAATTCTGGATGACCCAGTCAGGTATTTCAACACCCATGTAAGTCTGATCATCTGGGAGTGGGTCCTCTTTTTTGAATGGATCGTGTAGATTTTCTGCCATTCGTTTGAACATCTCGTTCGTCACTTGGAAATTTTCTAAACCACCCACATCAATGACATGTTGGCGTGACAAAAGACAGCCTCTGACACTCTCAAAGTGTAGGGGTGTTCGTATTTTGGTAACTTGCCAATGCCAAGTGCTGAAAGCTCGCTCAGGAGGGGCGTTTGAGTTGGGCACACAAAGGCAATCCAGAGAAAAATCGGCTAAAGTTTTAAACATGAAATTCTCTGTGCCATCTTTCAGCTCCGAAATTTTCACCCAAAAAACATCAATATGTTTCTCGTCCTTGCAGCTTTCAGGTACATCTTTGATCACTAAGTTTTCCCATTCATTGTTGATGATTTGCAATCTATCTACGTCGCCTCTCAGTATTGCTGGTAGTTCTTCATCGAGTTTATTCAGATCTTTCACTTGTTCATGGAATGTTGTACTCAGAGCATTTTGGGGATGCAGTGCTTGAATTTGTATCAGGAAATCCTTCTTGAAGTCAAATTTTTCACGATAACGATCACAGAGCTCAACTAGGAAACTTCGAGATACTTTTAGGAATGTATCTCGATCTTCTTTCGAGAGGAGCCCTAGTTGTCGTATGACCTCGGTATCGAGAGAAATACCTTCTTTTTTCCAGTGCTGGGAATCTTTCGGATCCACTCTCTCCGGGCCAACGCTCATGACATGATCTAGGTCCATAAATTTGCAAAGATACCTCGTGTATAGATCCAAAACAACACTCCCATTGACAGAGATCACCGGACTTTCAGACTGAAGCTCTTTCTGTACCCCATACAAATCGACCAATTCAGTAATGACGAAGGCATGATACACTTTCATAGTGAGCGAGGAGAAGTACTCCAGAAGATCTTCCGCCTCTGACTTTTTCTCAGGTTTGTTGTCTTTCTTTTTCTTCTTCTTTTTCTCTTCAGCTACTTCAATGGTGAAATACGCCAGAAGACACGACCACAATTCATAATTCCTTTCCATGCACTGGAAGTATTCCAACCATCGTGTAGGGCAGATACTTTTTATACTGAGTGGTTTCTTGATCCCCATCTTGATCTGGAGTATTTTAAGTCTTTTATTTCTCGGCTCGCTATGTGCGAAATAATTGGCTACCTTGTTAGGATTTTTTTGGACTTCGTAGGGCAACTTTCCAACTGCACACTCAGTGCACAGTTGTTGAACGTGGCAAGCGCAGTTGATGTCTTTCGTATACCCATTCCATCCCTGGACAACTCGGACTACTGAGTTATTCGCTCCTCGGTACACAGCAGCGCCATCAGTACCAAAGAAAGAAAAATCTTCCATCGTGCAACCTATTTCCTCTATACTGCCCCTGATTTTCAGTGCAATCGTCATGTGATCAGCCTTGCTATACTCATCGCCATCGTAAAGTGGGATCAAGTCCAACAAACTGTCGCGGATACGTTTTAGATGGGTATCGAAATATCTAGTCATGAGAGCAAGTGCCTTTGTTTTGCGGAAATCAGTGCTTTCGTCCGCAAGAAGAGCAGGTTTACGGCCTTTGAGAATCTTCCCCAATCTCTGTCGATGACATGGTGCTATCACGTTACGGGCAATCAAGGGAATGAGGCGACGATAGAGGTTAATATCACTCCAGATTACTGAGTCGAAAATAATTTTGTCCATAGTTATTTTGAGGTAATCGGCAAACAGAAATGAAACACCCCGGAAGGTCCAGAGTGCGGTCAATTCTATCTGATTCAAAGCTTTTTGAAAGTCTAATTTATCCAAGGGAACCTTTTCACCAGTCATGATCCCGTGCTTCCAAGAAGTTCCGTGATCTCGAAGGTTAGAATCGTACGCGGCCATCTCTACATTGCACGCAGTGCAATACGCTAGCGAAGGATCGTGATCAATGGATTCAACCCATTCATATTTCTCTCTCCAACTCTGCATGAACTTTCTCCGGTTATTGGAACTGGTTTTCTTCGCAATAATCTGACCTGTGACGCTGTTCCCTACATTGATAGACTTTGTCAAATAGAAATCTATGCATTATGCGACCGACGTTTCACATCTGTTTGTTCTGTGTACTCAACCTCTCCAACGAAATTCGAGTGTAATACATTTGTACCAAAAATTCTCTCTTAGGTTACTTTTCAATTTCCATCACGCGGTCCTCTGAGTCAGGGTATTCCCATCGAGGTTTTGAATTATTACAGTCAAAATTGAGACAAAGCGAGGGAAATCAGACTCATCTTCCACAGATTCACTACTATATAATCCTACGATCGGCCTATCAATACATTGACCTACCCACCTGTTACACGACTCACCAATCAGTACACCTCAGGCCCCACCGATCTACTGTATCTGCTCTATAAATCTACCGACCTTTTAACTTGTACAGCTTCTATCGACCGCATCGTTGACCGACAGATTGAGTAAGCAGAAGTCTGACCAGTTTATTTACTCTGCCATCCCGCGTAAAAATCAATGAGTCGTATATTTGAGTCGTAAAACAAGTCATTGAACGAGTCGAATACTCGTTTCATCATGTGAGTCATTGAAACGACTGCTTAAAACGACTCATTCGGTACGTTTTGGAATTCAAGTTTTTTTTTCACTGACTTTTCAATCTTCTAAGGAAAATAGGTATTACCTCGAAACTCGAACTGTGAAATTTTTGAAATGAGTCGTTTCAACGAGTCATTCAGACACAGAACGAAATGAATATGGGACTCGTTCAACGACTCGTTCATGAACGACTCATTTTTTTCACGCGGGGTCGTAAAAAAGAAGGTCCATGACACTAAAATCTCAAAGATTTGCTCTTATAAACTCCTCCACTCTCTATCCACTAGATCTAGACCTCCACTATGATCTGGTACTAAATTGATTATAAAATATTTTTGATCATATTTTTCCAGCTTGTTGACGGAAATGAAGACATTACGGAGTTTCTAAGGATCGCTTAATTTTGCAGTTACCAACAATCTGCCTTCAGGCGGTAAAACTAACCAACCACGTGATCTACTTACGTACTGATTAACTAATCTGTGATATGACCAACTAACCCCTCGATATAATCCCTCGTATAATCCGCTCATTTGTTGAACCGCCTCTCAATCCACAAAACCGTTGACTTACATCCATCTATATGACCCACCCACAAACAGCCTATCGACCTGCAATGTAATATATTAAGTAAATGCTGTTCTTGATCTGGCATATATTTTACATATCTTGAGACGTATTGGGCTTCTAGGTGATCGAGCTACAATCATTGAGTTAAAAAACATATATAGCAAACCAACCTACTCAGCTGCCACATTGCCTACCAACACTTTGATCTAACCGTTATGCCATAGGACCTATTTACCTACCTTCGGCCTACAGAGTTTCGATAACATCGACAGACCTACCGACCTACTGATCTGCCATGTGACCTATTAATCCATTGACCTACAAAGACCAGGTGACTCAACCCCGCTTTATAGAGAACCAAGTCCCAGAAATAGAATGCCTTTGACCGGTAACCTTTGTATGCATTTGAGCGTTTTTGGGCCCGTTGTCTAAGAATCCAACGTCGATTCGCACTCTTCTGGTCAAGTTCCTCCCGCATTATCGGAAGCAAAATCGAGACATGACAGATAAGATTGGTGGAATCTTAGAATCCTACGTTATTTGAGTCGCTCGAGTTACATTCAATATCATATATATGATGTATCAATGAATCTGTTTGGAATGTGTAACAATACTTGTCTGGGATGGCGTATATCTTGAGTTCTGGCGCCATAATCTCACATAGCCGAATATACTGGTGGATCTATACCATTAAAAACACTTGGATAATTTCCGGCTCAGACGAAAACAGGTATTTGTGTGGATAAGTGTTGCAAAAATCAGAATTCAAACTAAGAAAAGTGAACCGGATCCCGATTTCTGACAAAAAATATGTTTTAATTTGTCGTAAAATACGTCCGTCATTAAACTCGTAAGCCGTTGGTGAGATTGAGAGCTTTCAGAAATTGTTTAAAAAAATGACTCGATGAGTGGATTATAATGTACGTGATTGTAAATAAAATTTTACCGGCAACATTCTGATTGTCAGGAGATCCAGTTTCATCAAGGTCATCTCGGACAGATTGTATTCCACTTTGGCTCTTATTAACATCTTCAGAAATTGATAATATGCTTGTTTGAGCATCACTGCAAGAAATACTGCACGTGAAAATTATTTCTCGACTAGATCAAATGGTTGGATGGTGTACGTGAATAAGGCAAGTAGAATGAGGCTATAATGAAAAAAATGTTCACCAGGGCGGCGTTGATGGTCAAATAAGCTCCCCAACACATGGATTTTGCTGTCTGTGAAAGAAAGTATGCGGCTACTCTCACTGATGCACACGGACACAGAATTGCATGTGCTGCGCCTCTAGCGCCCTTAGCGGCCGTTTTTTTTGCTATAATAGCCTCATCAATTAGAAAAGGATGCCCAATTCAGCGGTGGAAAGTAGGTGCAAGTTCGATTCTTTCTAAGAGCAGGGCACTCTCTGGAAGCATGCCTACCACTTCCGTACAAGTTTTGCCTGCCGGGAAAAATGATCAATGATGAAAAAACTGTAAAAATCGACACTTTTTGCGGATTAACACCTATAGCTTTGTGGATATGGCTTTTAGCGATTCGCTGTGGTTTCAACATGAAGCTGATGGCAAAATCTACAAAATTACAGAGAAAAATCATCGCTGAAGCTCATTTTTGGTTGGAGTTACATAGGTTCGAACAAACCTCGACCTACTAAAAAAAAAAAGGTTATTAATTGACTCATCAGGGTATAAGAATCCGCAAATTTGAGAGTCCTCATTGAGGTTAATGAACATACCAAAGTTGGTGACGATTAGTTGCACTGTTTTTAAATACCCTTGTTTGTTTATGGAATAGTACGTTTCGATGCAAGAGTGTAAACGCCTTTTTCGCGTCTGATTGATGGGTATTCCGGCCGAGCCATAGGCGAGGTCCGTATCACGCGGATGCAGAAAAAAGGTTCCACGCTTATGTACCGAACTATGTTTTTTTGACAAACTGTGAGAGAAAGTGCAAAATCAGAGCAAAAAAGATACCTTCTAGCACAGTGTGTTGAAACATTGCTTCTTTGGAGAAGTGGCGTAATTTTTTTATGAAAGAGGGTGATGTTTTGGGGGAAATCAGGATAATACCTGGAAGTCTAGTATTCAATATCCCGTTGGAGTAATCATCACATCTTTTTCCGGGGATTTTTCAGAGTCAGTTGTTTATAATCATTGTACATGCCTCTTATTGACCTATGAAATCTCAAAATTAATGTCAGATGAGGAGAAATCCGAAAATAGAGCCAGCCGATGGCGTTTTGCCCTCAAGCTAACCCAGATTGAAGAAAGAATCAGGAAGATTGGCCCTGTAGAACCCGCGAGATTTTGAAAAAAGAGCTCGGTGCTCGATTTTGAACCGCACCAAATATTAGCACTGATTGACTCGGGGCGAGTGAGAAACGTTGAACTTCAAAATCGAGCGTTGAGTACTTTTTCGCAATACTCCTGGTTCTAAGAGACCAATTTGCTTCGTCCTTTCCTTAATGTGTGGTAGCTTGAGGAAAAACACCTTTGGCTGGTTTTATTTCCGGAGCTCTCTTCATCCAATAGATGTATTTTGAGATTTTATTACATAGTAAAGGCGTACGCCGAAATTATCAACAATTAGCTCTGAAAAATCACCGGAACAAGATATGATGATTTTTCCAACGGGATATTGAAGAGATCTCCACGTATCATCCTGATTCTCTCCGAAACACCATCTTTGTTCATGAAGAAATTACGCTACTTGTCCAAGAACAACAATTTCTTATAAGCAAATAGGAGTGTTCAAAAACAGTTCTACGAATCGTCACCAACTTTGGTATGTTCATTAACCCTAATAGGAACTATCAGGCTTCCGGGTCCTTAGCCTCACTAGTCAGTTATTGGAAGATTGACAATCAATTATTTGAAGCAGGTCGGTTTTTGTCTGAACCTATGTAAGTCCAACAGAAATTGTGCTAGAGCGATGGATTTTTTCTCTATTTTATAGGTTTTGTCATGAGCTACAAGATAAAACCAGAGCAAATTGCCGATTCTCAGTTTTCCATCATTGATAATTTTTCCGGCAGGTGAAATTTGTTTGGAAGGGGTAGGTTTGGTTCTAGTAAGTATCCCGCACTCAAGAAAAATTGAACCTGCACCTGCCTTGCATCCCCAAAAAATTCTAGTCCTACTGGCCTAAATCGAGAGTAGATTATTCATTCCACGATGCTCGTAAATAAGAAATCTTTTCCGCATCAAACGATGGAGAAGCAAGAGATTTTAAACCACTGATGCGATTTATTCGTGGACTAGCAGATAAATCAATTGTGGAAATGGACAATGCACTAAAAGCGTACAAGAGCAATTCAACCCAAGTGATAGACTGTTGAAACTTTTTCGGGGTTCCACATGGGTGATCTTTGAAAACAACCTTCGTGACTGTATAGGCTATGCATTATTAGAATCAGCACGGAGGGGTGGTGTTGAATTTAAACTAGAATCGTTAGTTGTTCTCCATGAGATTGGGAGAGTAATGGTATCTCATTCAATGAATCACTATTTTGCCAGATCAATCCTACGATATCAAGAGAAGCTACAGAAATTACAGCCTATATCTCGGAACAGCAAGCCCTCGTCTCTCCGTATGAATTTATATGTATCGTTCGTTTGCTTCAAAATAGACTGCGATCATTGAGTATGAGTTTGCTGACAAAGTAGTATCAAGATATTATATTTCTTTCGAAGAATGAGAGTTGATACTCAAGATGCTAGACAGCAATCTAAGAGCAGTGAATGGTCTATAAAAGGAATAGATGTAGAAATGGATCAACTGACAGCACAAACAAACATATCCATCTGGTTGCTATTGGTTCAAGTTGAAAATTTGTAGAGAGAGAGGAGCTTGCTCAATAATTGTTACAGCTACGATGCCTCGAAATTTGAATCGAGTAACTTTGGTATGTAGTCCCTCAGTTGCCTAAGGTGAGTGAAGATGAAAATTCCCAATGCTAGATTGAATAACGTATTTGTTTTATTTGAGCTAATTAGCTCAATATCAATAAGAGCTCAAGTTCTTATTGATTAATCGTACTCGAACTCAATGACTCTGAAGCACAGTCAGATACTCAGTAATGGGCCAAATCACTTGTACCATCTTAACTCAGCATTGTCGCATCTCCACAATTGAAATACGTGCGAATGATGATTAATTTTATTGACGATATTGAGGGCTATACCTGTCAGACTCGTTTTGACTTTCGCTTACCACCAACTCCGCGACTTTTCCATCATTTTGCTGGATATTTACAGTAGGTTTTTTCGCGGGAAGATGATCTTGACTTTGCTCGAGCTTTCTCTTGCCGCCAGAATCTGCGTTTTGATAATCATGAGCATCTATCGACGATGCCAGGGTTTTTTCACGACAGATTCCTGATCATAGTATGGCTGGCACTTTGACAGGTTAGATTACTTACTGATATGCTTGAGATTGTCTTTATGCAGTTGACTTTCCGGATGACGTTTGAGATTCGAAAGTTTCGGCGGATAACACTTCTCACAAATCTTGCAGTAAGCTAGTTCTTTACCCCCAGGGTCTTTGCAAAGCCACGGAGACAGAATGGGAATATCTTCCCATTCCCTCAAATAACGCATCCTCCTAAACGATCTGAAAACCGCAATAGAATACGCGTGTTTTTTCTCCATCTGAGAAAATTTCTCGAGGCTAATTATTGGGTGCAAGATCATCCATAAACCCAACAGTGTACTAGATTTCAGGTACTAAGTACATACCCACTCCCGTGAGAGATAGTCATTCCTATTTGTTTGGGAACCAAGACTTATTACTCAAATTATGCCTAAAGTTTGATATTAGTGTAGATTTTTTCAGTGAACGTTGTCTAAAAAATGATATGTTAAATCTCGGATCAATAGGATTACAATGAGAGTTGGTAGGGAGGTCGAAATTGAGTAGGGTGTACAACGAAATAAGATGAGCAACTTGCTGAAATTAGATGGCAATTAATCGAACGGTTGAGGATTTATGGTCAGTACTCTGGTGGAAATATGAGGATAAACTGAGTTCGATCTCATGAGAAATTAGCGAGGCTGTGAACTAATCGATGAATTGAGCTCAAAATAGACTTTTTCCACTGCCAACTTACGTTGAAAATCCCTGGAGGATTCCAAGATGATAAACCAAGCCGTTACGTGGGGTGGAGGGGGGGGGGGGGGGGGGGTAATGATGAAAATTATGAATCAACAAATATCTCCAAAGTGGCTGAGAATGCGATGGAGAGAGAATATAGATTTTCAATTGGAGGGAGATAAATGATATGGTACTTGGACCAACATTACGAAAGGAACCTTTCACTTCGGAGCAGAATAAACTATATGGGAGACGAACTAGTCCGCGAGCTAGTCCGTCAATGCGGCTAAAATTGGTATGAGTTCATCGTCATCCAATCACGAGTAGCTCCTCAGAATTTTATCAAGTTTGGGCATAGGGGTGGTTATGCGATAATCAAAATACCATGAACACGCCCACATACTACATACAGGCATATACACTTATTACACGTGGTAGTTGAAATAACTCGAGTCGGACGTTGCACTTGTTGAGGGTGATATATGGGAATGCTAACCGAAAGGTGTTGTTGAGCAGGAGAAGATTGAGACATCCGTAGTGTTTTATCGCCATGGCTTGACTTCAGCATTAATTTTAGCCGAATAGATAATGTTGAATGGAAAATGGAAATGAGAACCTGGTGTTGGGGATGGACGATCTTGCATAGAATTCAGGGAAAATGAGTATAAGGGAAAGAGTGGAAATTGGAAGTTACTTACAGGAAGACAGGGTCTTGGGATCACGAGGATGGGATATCTCATCTGTATTTTACGGAGATATTTCTACGTGTATTCTGTCGTATTTCAAGTTGATTTATTAAGTACATATTTCTGCAGCTGCCATCATCCTAATACGACTGACCAGTTTCAACCAGTTTCAATATCTGTGAAGATAAAACCATTCAATCTATTATGCACGATGACGCTCATTTCTGTTGAATGATTTTATTGTTATATCTTGGGAAGATAACTCCACATTCGCCAACATTTCTTTGATTGACACGTTCACTGCGATGGGGCCCACTTTTTCTTATATTTCGGATCACGCCAAGCAGTGGATACATACCCACTGACCTACGACTAATTCTTGTTGTCTACGTCATAATGAATATGTATACAAGACAGTTTCGGTATTGGACTTGATTTGTGTGGATTTTCGCATGATGCTCGTCTTTTTCACGCAATCCCTCGCCAACTCCACGAATCTGAGCAGCATATAGCAGGTTACTCACTTTGAATTTGACCATCGTCAACGTATCTTACTACATTCGAAAGCCCATCTCAAGAACTACAAATTGGGTCTGGATACGTTGTGAAAGAATGGTCGTAACACGAGTAATCTTGAATCTATCTTGAATCTACGCGAGGAAAAAAGTTTCGGCTAAATCGCGGAACATGTGTCGCCAACGCGTTCTCTACTTGTGTAATTTTTTCCATCATACACTGTGAGATTCTTGGCACTGGATACATAGTAAAAGAAGATTGGATTGAGCTAATATCATTCCTAGTACTTGAGATTTGAAGTCCGTCGATGAACTGCAGCTCTAAAAATTAGATTCAGCAATGCATGAGAGCTAAAACCACGGCCACAAGCGTTGTACACCTGGAGGCTGATAACATTGTCTTTGACAGTTCGGTCATCGATACTGCTGATCATCTTCATAGATGTATTCCGCGTTAGAGAAAATTATTTGAGCCCCACCGGTGGGGTCCTCTCATGTTCATAGAAATACTGTAAATAGTTGCCAAACTAATGATTTTCCAAAAGGTGTGGCTTCCGTAATAAGAGCTGAAATGCACAGTCATACTCTTTCGCAATCTAGATCGGAATCGCGATTTTGCCTTCGCAGTGAACGTGTTAGCAATGTGAGAAAATCCAACGGTTTGGATAAATTCAATACTGAGATAAATATTTGCCTTATAGGTCAAGTATAATCGAAATTTATGAATTATTTCAGAGCACGTGGTCCTGAGCGATAAATAGGAGGGTTGGAGAAGATCGCAAAAAGAATTTTCCATCAGCATTCTGTGAAATCTTTTTTCGAAATTTGTCTGATTCTCTATAAAATCACAGACGTGTTTTCGTATCCTATAATCGATTTATTTTTTATCTCTTTTCCATCTCTGAATTTTATGATCAAGCTTTCAATTGTTGAATCAATTAGGACACCTTCCTCTGACTTTGCAGAACGTGTAGACGCATAACCAGGATTATCTGATTGAAAAACTAAAAGATTTTCAAAGACGAGAGGCTGATAAGACACTTTTCTCGATTGAAAAAAACGAGTTACTCGCTTTCTTTTCCATCTCTAGATGTTCTGATTAAACTTTAAAATGTGGAATCAATCAGAATACCCCCCTCCCCTTTTTTAGAGAACGTGTAAACGCATCACCAGGACCATCTGATTGGAAAACTTGAAGATTTTCAAAGACAAAAGACTGATGAGACATTTTTCTCGATCGAAAAAAACGACTCAGTCGCCTTCTTTTCCATCTCTAAATTTTTCGATTGAACTTTAAATTGTGGAATCAATTAGAACACCTTCCTCTGATAGAGAACTCAAAGATTTCTGAAGACGAGAGGCTGATCAGACATTTCCCTCGATCAAAAAAAAACGAGTTACTTGCGAGGAAGGTATCCTGATTGATTCCACAATTAAAAGTTTAACCAAAAAATTCAGAGATGGAGAAGAAGACGAGTAACTCGTTTTTTTCCATCGAGAAAAATGTCTTATCAGCCTTTTGTCTTTGAAAATCTCAAAGTGTTTCAATCAGATAATCCTGGTTATAAGTCCACACGTTCTCCAAAGTCGAAGAAAGGTATTTTGATTGATTTTACAATTGGAAATCTAAGGAAAAAATTTAGAGATGGAAAAGAAGGCGAGTAACTCGTTTTTTTCAAAAGAGAAAAATGTCTTATAAGCATCTCGTCTGTGGTAATCTTCAAGTTTTCCAATCAGATAATCCTGGTAATGCGTCTCCACGTTCTCCAGAGTTCTGAGGAGGTATCCTAATTGATTTCACAATCAAAAGTTCAATAAAAAAATTAAGAAATGTGACTCTATCGTTATTCGAGCTCATCATCGGGCTATGCCGATGGATACACTAAGGCTTGAATTAAATATCAAGCACATGGATCTTCATAGCACCACTTTTTTCTAGGTCTCCAAATAAAGAATTTTTCTCGAAAAGCGACAAAGAGAGGGAAAAATTCTTCCCCAGGCGAGATTTGAACTCGCCTTAAGTGGTACCATGAAGGGCAATGTGCTTGATATTTAATTCAAGCCTTGGTGTATCCAACGGCATAGCCCGATGATGAGCTCGAATAACGATAGAGTCACATTCCTTGATTGAAATTTCTATTGAGCGATAGATTCAAATAATCTATTATTCAATAAAAGAAGTTAGAGATGGAAAAGAAGACGAGTAACTGGTTTTTTTCGATCGAGAAAAATGTCTTATCAGACTCTCGTCTTTGAAAATCTTCAAGTTTTCCAATCAGATAATCCTGTCGATGCGTCCACATGTTTTCCAGAGTCAAGAAAAGGTATTCTGATTGAATTCACAACTAAGAATTTGATCAAAAAATTTAGAGATGGAAAAGAAGGTGAGTATTTTGTTTTTTTCGATCGAGAAAAATATCTTTACAGCCTCTTGTTTCTGAAAATCTCAAAGTATTCCATTTGGATAATGCTCCCACACGTTTTCCAAAGTGAGAGGAAGGTATCCTGATTGATTCCACCGCTAGAAGTTTGATCTAAAATTTGAGAGATGGAAAAGAAGATGAAACTTGTTTTTTTTCGATCCAGAAAAATGTTTTATCAGCCTCTGGTCTTTGTAAATCTCAAAGTATTTCAATCGGATGATCCTGGTGATGCGTCCACACGACCTCCGAAGTCAAAGGGAGGTATTTCGATTGATTTTACGATTCAAAATCTAATGAAAAAATTTAGAGATGGAAAAGAAGACGAGTAACTGGTTTTTTCGATCGAGAAAAATGTCTTATCAGACTCTCGTCTTTGAAAATCTTCAAGTTTTCCAATCAGATAATCCTGTCAATGCGTCCACATGTTTTACAGAGTCAAGAAGAGGTATTCTGATTGAATTCACAACTAAGAACTTGGTCAAAAAATTTAGAGATGGAAAAGAAGGTGAGTATTTTGTTTTTTTCGATCGAGAAAAATATCTTTACAGCCTCTTGTTTCTGAAAATCTCAAAGTATTCCATTTGGATAATGCTCCCACACGTTTTCCAAAGTCAGAGGGAGGTATCCTGATTGATTCCACGGATAAAAGTTTAATCTAAAAATTTAGAGATGGAAAAGAAGATGAGACTGGTTTTTTTTCGATCGAGAAAAATGTTTTCTCAGTTTCTTGTCTTTGAAAATCTCAAAGTATTTCAATCGGATAATAAGTTCAATCAAAGAATTTAGAGATGGAATAGAAGACGAGTAACTCGTTTTTTTGATCGTGAAAAATGAACCTATGAGGAGTTATGGACAAAACGAATGAGAGTCTCAATCTACTCATTTTACACAATACCCAAAGATTATTTTCTCTAGAATTCTGCTCGAGGCCCTCCCCCCTCCCCCCCCCTGTACTCATCAACGTGGACAGCTCTGGCCGAAATAGTCTAAATGGTTTCGCATACCTCTAAATCCAGAGGATTCTAAAAAAAAAAAAATAAAACTACTTTGGGTCTGACCCACGCGACTTGGTTATGACAAATCGATATTTTCATAAAAAGACGTTATTCATATGTTGACATTACTTACCCATACACTACACCATATCTGAGTTTTGATTTGAGGCGTGTAATACAACAAAAGACACTGTAAAATAATTATCCTATTGAATAATGAGTTACTGGTGGATCCGCGTGTTTACAATCAGTATACGCCATGTTCACATGTTTACAAGGTTGAATGTCATCTCTACACCACGAACATACTTGATCGATAAACGCCCTCATGCAGGCAAAACAGATGACTCCGAGGGAACAGCTGAAAACCATCAATTAGCGTAGGAGTTTTAAAATACATGACGTGAGTCAAAATTTCGCCTGATTTGATCACAATTGGACGTCAGTTGAGATACATTGAGGGAAAATCTTAACGTACATCCAAATTATACATCCAATCTTAACGTACTTCAACAAATTCGTTTTTTTCAAGATCTTCGGAATAAGTTATTGAAAATTGCAAAACGTGGATTTGGAAATATTTCATGAGCAAAATACGGAGATCGTTCGAAAAGATGGAGGCCGTAAATGGTGTGTACCCAGCATGACCCCCCTGCCCCCCCCCCCATGGGGTCATCAGGAAAAGGAGTGCAGTACAACTTTTTTTGCCGACCAGAACGTATTTGTCGCGTCAAAATAAGTCGGAAGTAGAGCTTGAGACCGGCAATAAGCTCAAGATGTGGTGCCAAGAAAAATGATTTTATGAAGTTTATTGCCGATCTGCATCATTTCTTGGGAAAATTTAGATAGATCGACTCAAGTAAATCTATTAGACTTTGGCTCATTCCACAGTCCTTGAAAGAAGCTTAAAAATGACCCAAAGTACTTTAGAAAATGTTGAGGTAGACTATAGAGTTATAGAACTTATATAGTTCAGCTACTATTCAATAGATATAGTTGAATAGTAGCTAAACTGATTAAATCATCGAGACAGGGTATAGGATTAGAAACAGGGTATAGGTATGGCATTGCTCTTTTATAATAGTCAACAAGAGGTTGCTTGATGATGGATGGACTATTCCGAGTACTATCTCAAGTTTTCATGAATTGATTCTTACTCTGTTTTTACGATTAATTTTTCTCACACAGAGTTCTCTACCTAGACTATTCGTATTCCATTTTAAATTAGAAAATTGCATAAGCAATTCCCACAGACTGTTGTGAGCCCTCCAACCAAAAGCGAGCTATATAAAAAAATTGATATTCGTGCATTGATTCAATTTTCTGGAGCAAGGCGCCAATGGTGGCGATAAATTCCTGTGTCACTCAGACAAGCACGTAAAAAACTGCAGTACATGATATTACGATTCGTAATATCATGTACTTAATTTACGAACCAACGGCAACTTTAATTGGTCCAAACGCACTCATATTCGACGAATACCAACACTTCGCCGTGTATGGGGATCACAATGACACGCCTAAATTGTATATATATATGCATTATTTTTTATAGCTGGAAACTATAAAATTCATATCACATTTTTGCATCGCACCACTGTTTATATGTGGGAGTCTTGCGACCCGACTCGCGGTAGAAAAGGTTAGAGGGCATTTGTTGACACATCTGCGTCGAGGAGCAGACGATTTTTCGAGCCTGCTCGGTCGGGGAACGAGTGAAGTTGCGCATGAGCTCGGTGAGCCGAGTGAAGTCGCGCATGAGCTCGCGTCCCAAGAATTTCTCTGCCAACCCTGCCAATTCATCCATTTTAATTACGGCAAACAAAAAAATGAGTACGGCAAAAACCAGGCAAAGGAACGAGTACGGCAAAAATTAGGCACTGTATGGGCGCCATGTAACTGTTAAATCGGAAGCACTTTGATTTGAAATATTCTGACGCCGATTTGAAAATTTATTTTCAGTCTGGGAGTGACCCCAAGGACTCGGGGAACTTCTATCAATCCAAAAAAAGTTGGACGTGGAAATGCTACAAGAAAAATGTTATCAAAAGAAAAAGGTCCCTAGCTTGCGGCGAGTTTTCCCACATTTTTTGAACCTGGAAAACTCCTCAATGATTGGTTCTGGAAAAATAACTCAGACAAAACTGTCGAGTATTGTTCCTCCCACAATCGTTAGGAGCTACGTAATCTCAAGAATCATTTTCACATGAATCACGCTTCACTCGCGATGCGGTACTAAGATGACACTATTAAAAATTGATTTCAACGCGGGAGAGAAATGGTAGTGGAATAGATAAAAACTTACTCGTCTGTCACTGTGCACGCTTGGTAGTTTATTTCAACTGGTCCCTGGGCCCACTCGTTACAGCTTGCGTTGTTGGGTTTGGAAGGTAGCGATCCCAGGCTCCTCCCCAGGATGTTGTGCCGAGAAAACAGTGGAATTTGGTTACGAGATAAATGCGCGGTCGAGACACCAGAAGAAAATTCTGAGTTCAGTAATTGGAACTGTGAAAGAACTGCTCTAGAACTGGTCAGGTCGGCACCCAGGAGCAGAGTGAAAAGCGGAGTCCCGAGCGGAGATCCGATGATTTTCGGGCGGAAACTGCATTTCCCGGAGAGGGAAAGCTCAACAAAAGGGCTAAATGGCGGGGTAGAATCTTACCCTGTAATTGGTGTTCACAGTCTTCTGTTAGCCCGGGCCTTAACGCCCAAATGGAGTTGACATCAATACAAAGGGCGTGGGCCCTATTCATGAGTTTAGAAAGAGGGTTTAGTCTCATAGTTTGAGGGCGGCAACATCTTCGAGTCGGGCTTGGTGGGACGGACAATTTGGTCCCAGCAAGTGGCGCCTATTGCGCTAAAAGTTAGTACTATGGATATTTTGGGTCCTGGTGAGTAGCGCTCATTGCGCTGGATATCAGTACTAGGTATATTGTATGTCCCGACGAGTGGCGCCTTACAGTGCTAAAAATACTTACTGAACCAGACATTTTCTGGCTAATATGTTTGCTAACTACTTGTATTGTTTTCTTAATAACCTCAATTACACTTGTCTTGAATATTCCCACTTAATTATTTCAAGTTCATCTTGATTAACATATAAAAGTTTCACAAATAATCTTTTTTTAGACAAAACCCACACGCAATTTGATGAATGAATAATTATAAAATTATGACACGCACACAGAATTAACCGGAAGTATAATGGTCAAAAATGAGTACAAAAAAAGTGTTTCCAAGCGTCTTCAACCAAATGATATTATGCTTCGAATGTTTCTCATAAGTGCTCGACAAACCTTGCAACTCTATTTAGTTTTCGGAGTGGAATCCGGGCACGTGAGAGTGCTTATTCTTTAATGCAGATGATAAATATCGTAAGTGGATTCCGTTGAATGTTGATCTAAAGTTAACTAATGATATTTTCACACACACATACACACATGGTTTCGTGAATATTTTTCTCAATGATCCAATAATTTCCAGAGCGGACCTGGCGGGATCGTGCGAGTACAGAGCGACAGCTGTTTTTCTAGAGTAGCTAATAAAAATGCAATAGAGTGGCATTTCCTCAGTCCGAGGGCGAGTTCGAACCTATGTACTCGTACATTCCCGGAACAATCAAAGTCTCTGATTTCTGAAGCTCACAATACTCTTGTAGATTCATTTGATCGTGAATTGAAGTTAGGGAATCATTCTGTCAAGGATACATCGCCCAGCTGATGATGAACAAGGGGTTGATTTCCTTGTCTCGAATTGAGATAATGGAATGAGGTCGCGAGTTTTCCGGATGTGGTGCTATAAACTATCCTCGGTTCTTACCGATCTGTCTAGTTCATCGCCGCAGCTGCTGGATGGACAATGATTTCGAGTCAAAAAATTCAAAGAGGAATGCATATTTCGTAGAATCGGTGTGAGGATCGGGGTCATTGGAGAATTTTTATCACTCTTTCGCTTACTCGCGGTTCAATTGATGTTAAAATGGACATATTTCGGCTTTCTTTCTAAGCTGTCGATCGCATAATTGTGCATGTAGGTGATAAATGGGGAGCTACTTAAACAATACAAATTTAACGTACGTCAACCTGGCCCGCGATCAAAATGTGACGATTGTTTTTGGTAGGATTCTAATTGTTCTAATTGTATAGAAAATTCCAGAATTTGCCTATTTTGCCTTTTCGAGAAAATCGACTTCTGAGTCGTCGAAATAGTTCCGTCTCCCAGAGGCCACAATTCTTCGAATATTGAGCCTAGATCTACGTATCTGGGCTCAAATCAAAGCTCTGAATTTGCCAGAATTGTTTTAGGCGTCAAACAGACCACACAATGAGCGGAAGCGATAAATTACATGGTCAAAGTTTTCTTGTGTACTGGGTATACCTATATATACGGCAAGGCGGCGCGCGGAGGGGGCAACTGATCTCGAGCAGACGACAACACTGCTTTTGCGGGCTGGGATCGCCCGGATCGACGTTCGACGGGATGACTTGGGGAATATCTGCATTGGGACCTTCTACGAGGCCAGCAGAGAAGATCTAACCACTTGCAGACGTAAAACGGGTGCTAGTAACCTATGTGCATGCACGAGATTATCGCGAGACTCGTCTTCCCGCGCTGGCGCCACCCGTCCGCCATATCACCATATATATAGGTATACTGTGTCCACGTGTGACTTATAATCGACGATATCATTCTTCGTGATAATTTTTCAAGCAATCTAATACTTAAAACAACTTTGGATAATTCAGAGCTTCAATTTGAGCCCAGGTACGTTGATCTAGGCTCAATATTCGAAGAGCTGTGGCATCTGGGAGACGGGCATATTTTGACGACTCAAAAGTCGATTTTCTCGAAAAGGCAAAATAAGCTAATTCTAAAATTTTCTATACAATTAGAACAGTTAGAGTCTTACCAAAAACAATTGTCACATTTTGGTTGCGGGCCAGGTTGATGTACGTGAAAATTTAGGAGTTTGACTGAGGTCATGAATAAACAGTAAGCGGGAATCGTCTGGCTTTTGCATAAATTTCTGTGGATGTGGGACACTAACACGAGGTTTTTGTTTTCAATATCGAAGAATGAGAGTACGTCAGTAGGAGTTGCCTTTACAAAAAGCGAGGGTGGAGAAAAGAAAATGCAACGACCGCAAGCGAGAATATTGCGGCAAGTATGCATCTGAGTACGCGTGCTCTGATTTGGTCCGCTTGGTGATGCAAATTTCATCAGCACATGCGCGGATGTGGAACGCGCATGGGTCTCATTCATATCGCGAGTGGGTGGTGACCAGGAGGCGGTGAGATCTCCTTTCGCAGCCCGTTTCGAGTGAGTCGCGCAAGATCGAAGTATCAGGGACGCAGGAATATCGAGAAGGGGCGAGTTAAGGACAGCGTCGTGGCGCAGCAGACTGAGTGAGCAACATCATTCTCGCTCTCTCTCCCCTTCTCCCTTCGCCCCAACCACGTGACTCAACCATGTAGCAGACGACGCGAGGCGAGTTTGCTCGTTGCGCATGATCGGGGCCCACCGCCATTTTCGAGAATGAGAGAGAAGAGAAGGACGAGAAGCCCTTTGGAGTTGACAAGTTCAACGCGGAGGGGACCGGCTGTGTCATTCAAACTCATTTTCACAGTCTCCGGACCCTCGTTGTGACTCACCAACACCAATGCAGGGATATGTTGTGGGTCCACTGCTAAAGCAGAGACTCAGCGATAGATTTTGGTAGCCACGGTTTTGCCATTTTATCGAGTTTCCTCCACAAGACTGACAGCGGCGTTGCCAGTTTTCCGGACCGGTGGAGAGAAATTCGAGAGGGAAAGTGGCAAGTCTCGGTCCCGCATGTTGTAGACAGGATAGCAAGGGATCACCGCCTGCCCCTGTCTCACCGTTTTAAATCCGAGAGGTGCAAGTTGCCCCTTCTTTCTGGCACCCGCTTGTTATATCCACACTCGTCCTGCCCATTTATAGGGCCACTCATTACCTTAATCTTCTCGAATTCTTCCTCTATCCTTCACAAGGTGTCGGGTGGTGCTCGACATCACATAACCTTAAGTTACATGGGCGCATGAGGAAGGAGCTGTCTGGGCGCCATGTAACCGAGGGATTTACGGGGATATGGAAAAAGTAGGGTTCTGGTCCTTAAATGATCAGAAAATACCGGATTGACATAGAAATATGATAAACTATTCATTATGGTCAAATACAGCAGTTGAATCTGTAAATAAGAGAGGAGAATCTATACATATGTTCAAGAGAAATAGTTGAATGAATTGGTGTTCCGGTGTCAGTGTGTGTGTACAAAGTTCGATCTAGCCAATATACGGAGGTTATGAGCAGGTATTCTTACGGGGGCTCTAAGGCCACGAGAGAGCTCCTCTCGGGCGGGGAAAACGCGGGGCCAGCCGGTGTGTGGATGGACGGTCCTGATCTCCTCACCTCTAGAGCTCCTAGGGGTGGGGAGAGTTCGGTGCTCTGTCACCATCGCAACTCCTGGAGCTCCCAGGTGATTACGAAGGCTCGGTCCGAGTGCGGACGCGTGATCTTTGACCGATTACTGAGCTCCAGTAGCCAGCCATCGGACTACTCCTTATCCTCAGGGGCTCCTGAGGGTAGGGAGGAGTTGCCTGCTGGTAAACCCGCAAGTCATCTCCAAACCAGAGCTCCTGGCTTGGAGAGACGAGCGAGTCCGGTGCGCGAGGCGGACTGGTGAAACCGTCGCGATCCACGACTTATGATGGTATGGATCTGCGGCGCGGCGGCTCGAGAGTGTCGCTCTGATGGGGAGAATCGGCGTCTGCTGGCCCGCACACGTCTGTGCGAGCGCACCGAAACCTTACCGGTTGCGAACGGTGGAGGGGTGCTCGTCACAATTTCACGAGGTTTTGTCTGCCTCATTCTGCGTATAGATGCACGTACATTGTTCTCATGTTGTATTTAAGGTATGTCAAAATTTTTTCGAGAATTATTGGCAGTAGTCAGAATAAACAAAAATTGATGGATAACATCCAAAGACTCTCAAAAGGTCAGAAAAAAATGAATTTTCCAAAATTTGTTCGGTATCGAATTGATGCAAAATTATGAAATAATGTTGGATGATACGCAATCGTGAGTCCTTCACAGCCTTTGCAGCCATCGCAGTCAAATTTTTATTCAAAAAGTCAAAAAAGTCAAAACCAGGTATTTTTGAAAATATTCAAAAATCATTTTTGATTCTACTTTGGATGGCTTCGTCTACCCCAACATCGGGTATTATTTGCGGAGAAAATTAGACTTTAGTCGTAAATTGTCCGGATAATTGACAATAACAATTTTCAGCCTCTGCGTACGCACTCAGATCCACACTTCATTTGGACTCTGTCCTAAATCGCGGATGTGATAGCGCATCGCTCGATCATATGTAGTCATCACTATATCTATACATAGTATCTCAAATTGACAAAGGGAGGAAAAAAAATCTCCCAACAAGTATTTTTTTTTATGAACAATTTCCCTGAATGTTGAACAATTTCAAAATTTCAATTTTTCTGGAGTTTCTCTATAATATAGTCGGATAGTTGTTGGAAAGACCTTAAATTTAGGCTTTTGAGCGTTCAAATCGGATGAGAATTGGCCGAGTTGTGGTACTTTTTGGTGTATTCTCGTTCATACATGAAAGATTGTGTTCTATGTTGAATTCCACTCTACAATGGTGATACAGAAAATTTTTCGATGTCGGTCGATTTTGGGTTATATAGTATACACTCTAAAGAGTGTTCATACCAATTTTCAATGTCATACTGTCAAAATTATTCGATCTATGATAAAGTACACGCTCGTTTTTGGTGCTGACGGCAAGATTTTGACTATATAATTTATCGATCTCAAAAATTCCCTATTCGGTTTTAGGTTTCTGGCGTTAGTTTTTCTTCAAGATATTATGCAACTCTCGGTATCTATAACACTTTTAAGAGTAAATTTGGAAATGAGGTGAAAAATTTGAATTTTGGCATATGGCCGTATTACGTGTTGGAAACCTGCATTTTCTGTTTGAAATTTTGTGATTTCGTTTTTCAAGCTTCTAATGAAGTTTGTGACTATTGGTATATTCAACTTTATAGATTATTCATGCTAACTAATGTTTACAAAGATCATCCACTCGCAATTCGTGTCACAGTGTGAATTTGAAAGGCCAAAATACGCATATTTGACATGATTTTTGATTAAAACTTTTTATATCTCAAATTGAGATTTCTGTTAATCTGTAATTCTTCGATCAATCAACGCGATGAAAATAGGTACTTCTTGGTGTTATATAGGATACCTGATCGCTATTGGAATGAAATTTTACGTTTTGCAGCTTTTTTGCTGAAACTCTGAAGTTGACTATTTTTAATGATTTTACTTGAATTTCGGCTGTTTTCTCGACCTCGAGCTAAGTGTTCGCCATAATGTAACTTTGTATGGTAGGTTATGACCCTGTGTGCTCTTAGTGACCTCAGTGCCTCGTCCGTATGCTGGGGGTTTTCAGCTGAGGACGAGTGCACTGGGTCGTCAATACACGACCTCATTACAATAAGTATTCTGATTGTTTTTCGCAGGTTGAACTTTTACATTGGAAAATTTTGAAAATACCTCTTTGTTCACTGTTGATTTCATTTGAATACCATGCTCTTGTGGTTCTAAATCGACTGACTGATTAGTTTCACGAATATTACATATATATAACCTACAGCACTGTAAAAAAAATCAGGAGGATTGTATAAATTCCTCCTTGATGATTACATTCGAAAATTAAGAACATGAAATATGGCCTGATGGGCCGTAGAATACCCAAATCATATTCTTATTGACCGTCTACCCATGAACTTTCGTGGGATTTCTCGAGAATACAATATGCCACTCGGAATAGCACGATGCTCCCTTGCAAAAGAGAAGAGAGGTGGGAATTCCTCTCGTGGACAACTAACCAAGGCGGTTTCTCGCGAGGCGGCCTGGTTTTAGAATTGATATAATTCCTCACCATTGATAAGCTGATCATCAAAAAAAATTTTCGCTCCGTCGAAGTGCTGACGGTGCACCCGCGACGGCTACGCGGCCGCGCAACGTATGTTCATGACAACACGGATAGCTGTAGGTTTCACCCGATTCCGCGACACACTCGAGCTCGAGGTGAGAGCACACCTGGTTGAAGAGATTTTGATAATGTGACACAACACTCACACTTAACTTGTTCTTGAAGGCAAAATGATTATTTACGATCTAGAGCACTGAACCTGCGATGCCATTGCCGACAGCAAACGGGGTACAATCACCCCTGTCGACTGGCACGGCGTCAGCAATGCCATTATTTACCGCGATAATCGACGAAAATTCGAAGACCCATGTATTATTGAATAATCAAGGTTCTTCGATTCAACAAAAAACACGCTAATTGGAAAACTACACTACTTATCAATCCACCTGCAATGCGCGAGGGTTAGAAATAAGTAAATGTAAACATACAGGTTGACCAAAAACAAATACCCCAGGGAATACTAACCTTCACGACACTTCCGGCAGAATCCACCCGCCATGGCTGGAAAATTCAAATTTTTGGTATTTTTGGATCCTTGACAATCGATTTTGGATAATCCAAAAAATACCACTCGACTCATCACATATCCAAAATTCCACGATCTTCACGATCCCACCACCCAAATATTTTTTCGCATTTTTTGGAAAAAAATTTTCCAATTCGCATCGAATTTTCCTTTTTCTGGATTCGTTCACCTCACCTTCCAAGACAAACGGTTGAACCATTCAAAAATCATTTTCGATCGAATTTGTACCCCGCGAGGGAAAAAAATGCCAAGGTGTGTCCACCATAGATTGGTCATATGATATATATATATATATATATATAATATATATATATAATATATATATATATATATCGCTGGTTTCCCGCTCACTTTGCTGCACACTCTTCAAAGCGCGCGTTACACACACATACACTTGTTGCATACTGAGTGTCGGATCGAAATATATTCGCAAAAATGATATCGCACGCACGAAATATCACGATCGAGAATATTCGTACAGCTATCTCTCTCGCACACACGCACGGGCGAGCAGAGAAAATTTTCACTCGATGTTTATCATGCCCATATATGGCAATAGGACGCGAGCCGTTTGCGTACCTCTCCTGTCGAGGCGCCGGAAAGTCGCGAAACTCGATGAGCGTTCTATTGCTCCGAAAATTTTAAGCAAATTGGCTATTCGACCAAACGTTTACGAACGTTGGATGATGAAAGTCCAACCCGCGCTCAGATTTTTCATGATCGGCACTCTCACACCCACGCTTATGCACGCACTACAATACACACTAGTACGTGCTCGAATTTGCGTGCATCTCACTCTAATTACATAAAAAAAAAAATAGAACCGAGTTGGGCGCCGTATGAGGGAATTTATTCCGTCATATCCAGGCATAGCCTGGTTCAATATTTTGTGGGTTCTTATCATGTACACCCGGGAGCAACCTGAACAGTCCACACGTTAGCCAACTTAAGACCCTCTCACCTATGCTATCAGCATGGGAGAGTGATTTTCAAGTTGGCGGTAGTGTGAATAGTTCAGGTTGCTCCCCAGTGTACTTATGTATAAGGGCAAGGTCAAATGACTAAAGCATCAGGTTAATTTGAGTACCGAGGCTTTAATAAAGTAGTGAGAAGGAAATGAATATTTACAAAGATATTCACAAATGGTCGAATGACCTTGAGACGCATTTGAGCTCGAGCACGTAAGAAGGAGGGCACGAGGGAGAAATCATATTCACTATGTAGGCCAGAGAGAGAGAGAGAGAGAGATTGATTGATTGATTTAAATTTATTGAGGGCGGAGGGTAAACCCTATTTGCCCCGTTGGAGGTACAAATGAATGTAATAATAATAATATTAATCATTGGATGAGGGCTGGTACAAGAAGGCACCAAGAGAAAGTACAAAGAGGTATCGTAAAAAGGAAATATTTGACAACATCAACAGTTCAAGAAAGTTTCAAAAAGTAATATGCTCATTATACGTGCCCGGGGGGTTCAAGGAAGGATGACAGGGCAGGTGGGATAGCGTCGAGATGCTCCCGGCGAGCACGTTCAAACCAGTCGGTTTTGTCGCGTTCCAACAAGGTTTGAAGGAGAGAGCGTTTGAATGACTCAGGAGATTGTTCGGAAAAGTCTACGTCAGTGAGAGAGTTGATCAGTCTAGATGCCACGAAGGTAAAAGACTGATTGAGGGCTTCGGTACGAGGTGCTTTGTACCTTAGGGAAGCCTTATTATTTCGTTCAGATTGGCGGAGATTCGTTGAGTCTGCGGCAAGAGAAAAGCGCTTGCGAAGAAAGGTAGGAAGCTCATTTTGAATTACCGAAAAGGCCAGAGAACCTATCAAGTACTCGCGACGGCGAGTAGTTGAGAGCCACCCAAGGGCAAGACGATACGGTGTTACATGAGCGCGCCATGGCACAAACCCACTCGCAAATCTAACGCAAGTGTTCAAGAGCCGGTGAAGTTTGAGCTCTTGCTCTTTATTGAGAGAGAGAGAGAGAGAATGAGAGAGAGAGAGAGAGAGAGAGAGAGAGAGAGAGAGAGAGAGAGAGAAGATCGATGTGGCACTTACAGAATGGTCAACTTGGCGACGACGGAGATGTCCACGAGGACAGAAGTATATATGGACCACGCTTAGCCGACGGCCGTGCCCGGTCAAGCTGCCCTCGGAGTCCGAGCTCGTTGAATGTGCTGTAGGTCTGCAGAGCCTGTCGCGGGACCGCTGCACGAGGTTATCACGCGCGCACCGAGGCCAGTAAAACGGCGACGAGGTTACGCGCGGAAGAGGAAAACGGAGCACGAAAAATGGAGCGAGCTCCGACACGTGCTCTCACTACTCATGACAACGGTAGTCTGCCGGCTGGCACGTCAGCGCAGTGGCAGCTTGGTGGAACGCGAAGAAGGGGGAGCGCGGGGAAGAATAGCTTAGTAGCGTCTGCTACGAACTACGGCCCGCGCGACTCTATCTTGCATCTTGGTGTGCCATCTCTCTCTCTTTTTTTTTTTTTTTTTTTTTAGGTGGTTGTAGGGTGAATACGCTGCGACGTAGCCACAGAGAGGTTCCGGACGGACAATTACGCCTGGCCGATACTTTTCAAGGCTTCCGGGCTGGATTCCGCATCGATGCGGCCATCCGTACCAGATAAACCCTCTCTCCCTTCCCCTTTGGCGCTGGCCATCGGACAAGGGAGAGATCCACCAACTTACCAATCCGGACCCGGCACCGCGTGAGCATTACTTTAGGACCGGTGGCGTCTCGCGCTCAGGATCGAGCGTCCCCCTTCTCACGACTCGCAGGTGTTGTTTCTCCTCCTTCGATCTTCTTCCATCTCTTCATTCTTCTTTCTTCTTTCTTCGATCTTCTCTCTTCTTCCTTTCCTCTTCAGTCCATCATATTCCTCCTGGAACCATTTGGACCTCTTCTGTTTCAATCGGCAGAGTCACTGTAATTCGCCTGCTTCGAGGCGCCTTACTTCCCTCTCTTTCCCCTCTTTGCGGGGTGCCATCTCTCTCTCTCTCTCTCTCTCTCTCTTTTTTTTTTTTTTTTTTTTTAAGGTGGTTGTAGGGCAAATACGCTGCGACGTACGAAGGAGAGGCACCGGTCAGCCAAACACGGCTGGCCAGCACCTCCCCAACAGTCCCGGGCTGGAATCCGCATCGATACGGCCATCCGAACCGGGTAAACCCTCTCTTCCTTCTCCGTTGGCGCCGGCCATTGGACAAGGGAGAGATCCACCAACTTACCAATCCGGCCCCGGCACCGCGTGAGCATTACTTCAGGGCCGGCGGCGTCTCGCGCTCAGAATCGAGCGTCTCTCTTCTCACGACTCGCAGGTGTTGTTTCCCTTTCTTCGATCTTCTTCCATCTCTTCATTCTTCATCTTCTTTCTTCTCTCTTCTTTCTTCTCTCCTCCCTCTTCAGTCCATCATATTCCTCCTGGAACCATTTGGACCTCTTCTGTTTCAATCGGCAGAGTCACTGTAATTCGCCTGCTTCGAGGCGCCTTACTTCCCTCTCTTTCTCTTCTTTGCGGGTCATCACCAGCTTGATGTTTCCGGTGAGTCAATCCCATGTCTCCTGGTTGCGGAGCAAGTACGGGACGAGATTCTCAGGTGTTAGTTGAGCACCCAGCCATTCATCCAGCTCGGCGCGCTCTCTCCGGGTGTCGCTGCACTTGAACAGGGCATGTTCGGCGTCATCCCATTCGTCCCCGCATAACTGACATGCTGGGGTCGTCCTCTTCTTGAACCTGGTTAGATAGGAACCGAAGCAACCATGATCGCTCAGTGCCTGCGTCGTCCAGTAGTCCATCTCTCCGTGGGTGCGTTCCGCCCACTTGGCTACGTCACGGATCAGCCGGTGCGTCCATCTGCCATTTGCAAATGGCGAATCCCACTCAGTTTGCCAATGCTCAAGGGTGGTTTCCTTCTCGTTGTCGCGGATGATCTCCTTCATCGTCGGAGTGAGTACTCGTTCGGCTCCGATCACTTTTTGGCGGTCCCAGATCCTCACTCGCTCCGCGACGAGCAAGTGGATGGGCGGAGTACTCGCCAATACGTAAGCCGCATCTCCTGACACAGTGCGGTAGGCACGGATACTCCTCAGGGCCGCTCTTCGGTGGACAGGCCCCATTCTCTTCTCGATTATGGTCTTCTCTACTCTCTTCCCCCACACGGGTGCACCGTACAGCATGATGGAGGTAGTGACGGTGTTGAGAAGTGCGCGCCTCTTTTCCTTGGGTCCTCCGATATTCGGCATAAGCCGCTGGAGCGCCGCACCGACCCTGCTCGCCTTCTGGGCGGCTTCCTGGATGTGCTTCTTGAACGACCACTTGTCGTCGAGCCATACACCGAGGTATTTCAGCTCTGTCTTCCGTGGAATCTCTTGCCCGTTGATATAAAACCGGGGTAAGTCAAACTTCCTACGCCTTGTGACCACGATTGCTTCGCACTTCTTGACAGCGAGCTCCAGAAGCCTGCTAATCATCCACTCGTAGACTCGGGCCAGCGCTTCGTTCGCGCGTCTACCCAAGAGTTCCTCGTTGTCAGCCCATACTATGAGTCCCGCGTCGTCCGCGAAAGCCACTATTATCACTCCTTCTGGCAGTTCGATAGACAGTAAGCTGTCATACTGGGTGTTCCAGTTGAACGGCCCGGAGACCGATCCCTGTCCGATTCCGGCGGACAGTACCCGAATCTCTTGTCCCTCGTCGGTGTCGTACACGAGGGTCCTGTTCCGCAGGTAGTCACTCGTGACGGCTAGTAGATAGGGGGGCACTTTACCTGCTTGGGATTGATAGACTCGCTCCCAGCTCGCGCAGTTGAATGCGTTCTTTATGTCCAACGCAATGATGGCACAGAATCCTCCTCTTCCTTGGTATGGGTTCCCTACCGACGCTTGAACCCGTTCTTGGACCGCCTCGATCGCGTGCACAGTGCTCCGTCCCTTCCGGAACCCGAACTGCATTGGTGATAGCCCACCGCCTTCTTCGTAGGCTTTTTCCACCCTGTTGAGCACCATCCTCTCGTACATTTTCCCGATATTGTCGAGCATGCTGAGAGGGCGTTGACCTCCTTGACCCTTAGGTATCAGGACCAGCTTCTGGCGTTTCCACTTGTCCGGGAAAGTTCCCGCGCTCAGACAGATGTTGAAGAGGTCGAGGAGTAGATCTGGCTTGTATTTGAAGACCAGTTTCAGAGCCTCGTTTGGGATGCCATCCAGGCCAGGGGCCTTGCCGTTCGGCATTCTCTTCGCCGCTATGAGTAGCTCTTGCATAGTGAAGAGCGGGATGGGGTCTTCGCTCTCCGTAGGGAATGTAACTCTGGGTTCTCCTGCTGGGAAGAGGTCTTCCACGATGGTGCGCAACGTTGCTGCATCGGTCGGTGCTGGGTTGCCCCTCCGGGGTCGGACCTTTGACATGACCACGCGATATGGCGTGCCCCAGGGGTCTTCGTTAACCATGTCGCACAGTTCACCCCAGCACTTCTCTTTGCTCCTCCGGATGGCTAGAACGAGAGCCTTCTTTGCTTCTTTGTACGCTCTGTCATCTTCCGCCAGCGATGGTCGTTGCAGCTTCCTTGTTCGCCATGCGGTCCTCCTTTTCTTGTTGCTCGTTCTTCGTAGAGCCTTGATCTCATCGGTGATCCAGTACTCTGGTTTCCTCCAGAAACATGGTGTTGTCCTGCGAGGCATCGAGGCGTCGCAAGCTCTCGTGATGGCGGATGTTACCATCGCCACAGCCTCGTCCGAGGCGGAGTTCATCGGGAGATCTTCGACTGTTTCTATCGATTCCCGGAATTTTCCCTCGTCCAGCTTCCGTACCTGCCACCCCGTTGGTCGCGGTCTGCGTGTCGGCTGTCTCTGTCCGTCAGTCCTAAGTCGAAACCGAATATGTCGATGGTCACTCAGTGTTTCCGTGTCCAGAACTTCCCACGATGTCATACGTCCCATGAGCGACGGGCTCATGAACGTCAGGTCGAGGACTGATGATGAACCTCCCTCCCGGGACCGAGTGTCGTGCCGGTAATAGGTGATAACCCCCGTCTCGTTCGCGAGCGCTAATCCCAATGCCTCCATGGCATCAGCGAGTATTACCCCCCGTCTATCGCGCGGCCCCCCGCTCCAAGTCGGTTCCTTGGAGTTGAAATCTCCCGCGATTATAACTGGGCCCCCCCATTGCCTCACATCCTCTTCTAGGTCGTGGAGCTCGTCTTCAAATTCGTGCGTCTTGAGCGACGGCGAGTAGTAGCAGCTGTATACAGCTGTGCCCCCTATGGTCTTTCGAGCATAACCGCGGCCACTAACAGCTGGTTCAGTCTCGCGGATCGCGGGATTCGTGATCTGAATTACAGCGGTCCCCCAGTGATCGAATGTGGAACGGGAAAGTTCGCGCTTCCGAGGCGGTTCGGAGATGATCAGAACATCGATACCCCCTTCTTTGGCGGCAGTGTGTAGGAGGTCACAAGCTTCCCCGCTTCTCCTGAGGTTGGCTTGGATGAAGTTAGCCATTTCTTCCCCCTCTGCGTCTATATGTCGCCCTCGCGTTTTGGTAGGCTGTGCAGTTGCTGGAGCCCGACCTGTGGTCAGATCTGGTTCCGATAGCCACGCAGCTGAGGCATTTTGGTTTCTCTTTACAGGTAGCGGCGAGGTGTCCTGGTTCACCGCACTGGAAGCAGAGTTTCGGTTGACGTTCCTCTGCCTTCTCTTTTTTGCAGCCTGAGGCCTTGTGGCCATACTCTAGGCAGTTATAGCAGCGTGGGATGCCTCCCTTCTCGCGGATTCTCACTCTGCTCCATCCCACCTTGGGTTCTTTCCAGTCCAGGAGGCGGTGAGCGAGCCTCGCTGGGATGGACACAACCGCTGTTTGGGTGCCTCGAGAGCCGTTTCGCAGGCTCTTAACTATTATGGCTCCATCCTCGTTTTCTGGTAGGGCCTTCGCGAGGTCCTTCTGCACTTTAGTTTTGTCGACATCGTAGTCGACTCCGAGAACCTCGAGGGTCATGCTATTTGCGAGGCAGTGGACGGCCCCTTCTTGCCCGACGACTGGTGTCAGAGCCGCTTTGATGGCTGCAGCGTCGGTGCCCTTCCTCAGTTCAATGAGGATTTGTCCTTCCTGTGTTTTGCGGATGCCCGTGACTCTAGAGCCCACTTCTTCATTAAGGTCATCCGTCTTTATCTTGCGCAGCATATCTGCGTAGCTTAACCCACCTTGGTCTCTCTCTCTCTCTCTCTCTCTCTCTCTCTCTTACCTCGGAAAGTCCTCTCCTCGTTACTTGCCCTAGCTGGAACAATAAATTATATCCGAGTAATAATTGGTCCAGGAGAGAGGGGACGGTATACATTCAACCGTCACACACTAAAAATTGTTACTACTGGTGGCCATCTTTCCGTTTCCAAATACCTCTTGCTTTCTCTAAAGAGAAATCTTTGTTTTCGATCCAGCAAATTTTTGATTAATTTTTCCATTCAATCCAATATCTTCTTCAACAAGATTCCTCTTATCTTGAATATGCTCCAACCATCTTCTTCCTCTTGCCAAAATCTAACGATTGTAAGTAACACTTTTCTTCCTGAAATCCTCCAAAACCTTCCAGGTACTCATCTCTCCGTCCCTTTGCCTGTGTATGAATGTATGTGTGTATGTCTGTTGTCTTTCTTGCGCTACGCTTCCTCTTCTACATTCCACTTTATTGACTCCTGCTTTCCTATGAGTTGTGTAGAATTACTCGAAGATGAGACCAGTGACTTGGCTGCTCTCCTCTCCCAATCGAAATCGATCTAGAGGTTTTTTGAGGTGAAATCGCTAAAATTGGTTGCTTTCATAGTAGAATATCTTCTCCTAACTTAATCTCTCGGCAATTTGGATTACCTAGACTATGGTTTTTTGGCGGGATCCATCGATTGGTTGATACCGAAATCCCATTCAACCTCCATGAACCCAAATTTTTACAAAAAACGAATATTTCCAACAAGAACTCCATTCTGAGCACATTGGTACCAATTTAAATAGAATTCCGTTTCAACTAAATTACCGACTTTGCCAAAAAAAACCTCAGTTCAGATAGCCCAAATTCCCTTACCTAGCGTCCTCAAAAGAATAACTCGAAATATACCGAAATATTTTTTTCAATATTCATACTCCCCTCTTATCTCCCCCACAAACTAGACCATTCCAATTCAGATAAACTAATACGATACTTTTTCATCATCCTAAATCGATTGGTTGATACTGAATTTCTTCGAAATTCGTTCTCATACAGTCAGAACTGAATTTATTCTCGAAAAATCCAAACATTTTCAGATGACTTCGTTTTAATCATCTTCATACCAACAATTTTGAAATTTCGCCTCAACCAGACGACATATCTTGCACAAAAAACCCTAGTGTAGGTCATCTGAATTCTTCTAGAAGGAAATTTCGTGAAAATAACTCAAAACACGATGAAAAATTTCTACTAGAATCCATTTTCTGCTCAGATCTCCCTCTACAACTAATCTATCCACGTTTTAATGAACTAGAGAAGCTCTCCTAGCATACTACATCAATCGGTTGAGACCGAATTTGATTCAACTACCTTTGAACCCGATTAAAATCCAATTCTTCTCCCAAAAATCAGAACCTTTTCCTTTCCTTAAAGAACTCCACTTTCATAATCTACAAACCAACTGTATCAAAACTCCGCCTAAACCAAACGATCGTTCTCATATGTTATATATGTGTATAATCTGAAGTGAGAATGAAATGGATTGGACCACAGGGAAAATGAAACTATTTTGTGGGAATTCCAATCATGATTTTGGAATTTGATTAGTCTTCCAAATCCATCATTAGTTCGAGTGATCGTCTGAGACTATTTCGCTAGGAGAAAGCATTCTGCCAATCTCTTCTAGCAGCGTATTTGAAACGATTCTCTTCTCATCTTTCCTTCTATTCTCCACTTCTTTGAGCTGCTCGTCGCCTGAGGTTGCCGGTGAGCAGTCTATTAGTTCAAACGACCCTGTACGTTTTGACCCTGGTTGCCCTGAAGTTGCCCCGCATCTCTCGCTCCGGTATCTCTGCTGTCGCTGCTATCCGATCTCTCATTTCCTCCCTTTGACCTATTGCCTCTGAACTTCAAGGACTCCTCGCGTGATACTTCTTCCGCAGCGAAATCTTCCATCAAACTTGAGCATACCCATACTGGGTGATATCCTTTTCTACAGTATACACATTCTACCCTATTTGAACATTTTCTCGCAAAATGGCTGTTTCCATTGCACACATAACATGGTGATCTTTGCTTGGTGATTTGTGCTCTGTCTATTCTGATTAAACCTTCGATCATAATTTTGTCTGGTGTATCGTCGATTTTGTTGTGTATTTGTGTGTACGTCCGTCTGTGTATATGTTTGTGTATCCGTTTGTTGATTCGTTTGCGTGCCTGTCCACGGTTCTGTTTCCGTTCTCAGTATTCTTGCCTGATTTGACGTTCTCTCGTACATCTCGTTCTGTTCATACTCATTCCTCGCCTCAATCGCGTATATTCCGGCTTCTCTTAATGTTCTCGGTTTTTGTATCATCACTCCCGTTCTGATTCTTTCATCTAGCAGATATAAGAATCAGTCCCTAGCCGCCTTTTCCACGTCTGTCTTCCTAGTCTCTCTTACGTTCTCTTCATCATCTAATGAGAGTTTCATCATAATCTCATATCGATCGGCTGAAGTTCTTATCCATTCTTGCAAATCCTCCGGCTCTCCGTTAGGCTTAACGCTCAAAAATTTCATTTAGAAAATGATGTTATCCGGAAATTCCACCACTCTATACCTCCCTAAAATCGCGTTTGAACATTCTTCTACTTTTCTAAGAAATTTAAATTTATTGTAAAAGTCCGTCCTGGCGTTTCCTTTCAGTCTGTCTTGAATTCGGTCTAGTATATGTTTTTGGTCATCTTCACACAGGTTCTCGGGTACCTACCATCTGACTCTACTCCTATAGCTTGTTAGCGTTAATGGTGATCCGTCAAATTCCAGTATTCTGCTCAAGTCTTTCTTTTCATCTCTTGTCAGTCGTCTATATTCTATCTGCACGAATCCCTGTTCGTGGTCTTGTGAATTTGCTATTGGTGTGTGTGTTTTTGTGTTCGCCCCGGGCATGTCCTGTGTGTTCGTCTAATCGTATTGTTGCTGGTCTCGGTCGTTTGTGTTCCGTGGTCTTATTGGGGATGAGTGAGAAACTGGTTTTCGGTTGCTATCAAATGGAGTGTTATTCTGATTTCGATCGCGGTCCAAAGCTGAATAGTTTGGTGGTATGTGACCCGGTCTGTTTTGTGAGAAGTCGGGTGTCCTATTCCGCACATTGTTTCCATGGCTCGGTCTACGTGATTCTGTTCGATCTTGCGTGTTCCTTTCTGGATCCCGATCACGTTCCGGAATGTTGTCTCGTGGTGGTTTGGGGCTATTTGTTATGCTAAAGTTTCGGAGTGTTTGGTACATTTCATCTATTTGTGACTGAACACTGTCTGCGGTATCTCGAACATATCGCAAAATTATTTTCATTAGCTCCCGATTGCTGTGCTCCGACTGATTCGACCGCGGGCTTGCTTGTTCTTCTATAGGTATAGTAGTGTGGTTTACTTGTTCGTGTGATAGTAACTGTTGTATCTCTGTATCGTCAAATTTTGTTCGAAGATTTTCAGATTCTATGTAACTCCGTTTATTATTCACAGTCAATAAGTCTTCGGGGTTCTCTTTCGTCCCCAGGTCTCTCGTGGAATCTCTACTTTCTCTTCTGCGTGAGTTCGTTGCAGATTTTGCTTCAACAAATGCTTCTACTTTTTCAACCATTTCTCGAGAGACTTGGAGACGTGGAAGAGAGACATTTCCATAGGGAGATCTATTAGATTAGACTCATTGCGACGCAGCTTGGAGGGCGATGTGACAGCGATGATTACCGCGTACATTCCTTCCCGGGGTTCCTTTCTGGGCTGTTTTCCGTTGGGTGCTAGGGTGCGTCGCCCGATGATGGCGGGTAGGATGTGCTGCCTTGTTGTTGTGTTACTGCTAGTCTTCACCTGACGTCCGTAGCAATGATGGAACTGCAGCTTTCGTAGTCTATATTTCACTCACACGAGTCTACTCACGGCTGTTCTCGCGAGATAAAAGTTATTTACCTCGTAGGTCGTACACACCTAGCACCACTGTTACGTGGGGTGTCGATGACCAAAGGAACGGGACTCGAAATATATACACCGTGTTTCAAAAGGTGTGTACATACCGTAACAGGGAGTTAGAAAAAATTTTGTATTTTCAGAAAAGTTTTCCAAGAAGTTTTGTAATAATTTTCAGATTTTGTAACTTTCAATAGAAAAAGTCACTTTTATCATTACATTTGTAATGTTTGAAATTTGGCGGCAATAGTTTGTTGTGTAATGATTCACCACTAATCATTACATAAACAATATGTAATGATTAGTGTAATGCTTTCGAGGTTATGTGTATTGAATAGTAAAGAGAGCTCGAAATTATCCCGACAGCATAATACGGCAAAGTCGGTAACGGCAGGTCACCCATAAACCGGTCTATTGCTAAATCGTGTATTGATGCGCCTCTCATTTGCGCAGAAGTCGTACGAGTTAACCTCGACCCATCATCAGCGGCAATGCTGCAAAGCAGACGCCCGCAGAAGTCACGGCTTGCGTCGTCGGCTTTGTTATTGTTGCGACCCGGTGTGCATCAAATTACAAAGTCAGCTCGAGAACTCGGCCACCGTTTGCCTCTAGGTCGCGCGATGTGTATTCGGCGGCGATGAAGAACCAGAGTGTCCATCCTTCGCGTGGATTATCTGCGGATGTGTCGACAATTTTTCTGCAGGGACGAGAGCCCGGCACCATTGGAAAGTGATTTCTACGAGTGTGACGTGTTTGGTGATTTTTAATTAATAGTGTAGCCGTGACTAGTTCAGCAGCATGCCACAATCACTCTCGTCGTTGCTCATTTTTCCCTCGTCTGCGAGTATTGAGTGCACCCCACAACACTCATGGAGTGCTCACGTCCTTGCAGAATGTTTTTAGACATGTAGACCGGCCATTTGGAGAGGGATGGCGCTCTGGTGCATCATCGTCGTCGAGTACACATCGCTCATGCCGAGAGCTGGTGCACAGTACTCAGTTGGCAGCTAGCTGAGCCAATGACGCTAACATTTGGTGTCGTTGTCGTATGCTCTGCAATCGAATGCTCGTGATCACAGGTGAGCTTGAATGTAGTCGTGCACAGTAACACTGGCTGGGCGATGTCTTCTCGGCGATGATGGAGCACCAAAGTGTCGTTTTTCTTCCGAATCGCCGGTGAAAGAGTGAAAATCTGCATGCAGGGATGAGAGCCTGGTACATGCCACGAGCGCTCGGTGGGAAGTGCCTACCACGATTACGGCCTAATCAGCGCAGGCGAGACAGCCGTTTCGTGTACGCAAAATCCCATAAAAGGGAAATAGACCTTCTCTCGAGAGAGCCCGGGTGGATTTCTCGCGTGCGCGAGGCCCAACACCAGGAGCTCTTTTCGGCCGTGGTGAATTCTCGCGTGTGCGAGTTTCCAACTTGGCTCACGCGAGACCCCAGATCAGCCGGGGAAAATTCTCGCGCCCACGAGAAATTTCCCAGCTTAGCATACGCGAGACCAAATTCGGGACTTAACTTCGACCATGGAAGAAATTCTCTTGCACACGCATCAGAAGCTTCTCGCGTGCAAGGAAAGTATCCCAACTTAGCCTACGCGGGATCCGACATCAGAAGCTCTTCTTGATCAAGGTAAATTTTCAGGTGCGCGCAAAATTTCCCAGCTCAGCGTACACAAGACCCAAGTTGGGTACTTCATTTCGATCATGGAAATTTAACGCGTGCACGAGACTTTTCCGGATCAGCTTACGCGAGACGCATTATTAAGAGCTGCTTCTCTTGGCTGTGGAAAATTCTTGCGTGCGCGAAAAGATTCGCAACTGAGCGTACGCGAGACCGAGATGAGCCTCTGATGTTGGCCTCGCACCCGCTAAGTTTCGAATTTCTCGCGCGCTTTGAGCTCATGATTCCGGCCCTCGAGTACACTTAGTGTGCAATTTTCGTGCACACTAGAAATTCCCATGGTCGAGGTGAAATGCGAAAATTTTGATGTTGAGCCTCGCGCACGCTTAGTAGGGAATTTTCCGCGCACGCGAGAAATTTCTACGTTCGAGGTAAGCTTCTGATGTTGGGCCTCGCGCACGTTAAGTTGGAAATTCTTCGCGCACGCGGGAAATTTCCACGGCTGAGATACGATCATGTTCTTGAGCTTCGCGTACGCTTAGTTGTAGAATGCTCACGCACGCGAGGGATTCCCTTGGTCGAGGTGAACTGCTAAAGTTTTGATGTTGTGCCTCGCGTACGTTGAGTTGGGAATGTTCGCGCACGCGAGAAATTTCTACGTTCGAGGTAAGCTTCTGATGTTGGGCCTCGCGCACGTTAAGTTGGAAATTCTTCGCGCACGCGGGAAATTTCCACGGCTGAGATACGATCATGTTCTTGAGCTTCGCGTACGCTTAGTTGTAGAATGCTCACGCACGCGAGGGATTCCCTTGGTCGAGGTGAACTGCTGAAGTTTTGATGTTGTGCCTCGCGTACGTTGAGTTGGGAATGTTCGCGCACGCGAGAATTCCTCATGGCCGACATGAGCTTATGATTCTGAGCCTCACGTACATTCAGTGTGGTCATCTTCGCGCACGCGAGAAATTCGTATCATCAAGGTGGGCTTCTGAAGTTTCGATGTTTAGGCTCGCGCACGCCAAGTTGGGAATTTTCCGCGCACGCCAAGTTGGTAATTTTCCGCGCACGTGAGAATTTTCTACGACTGAGATAAGCCTCACATTCTAAGCTTTGCACAGGTATTGTTTGGGAAGGCTCGCGCACGCGAGGAATTCCAATGGTCAAGTCGAACTGTTCGAGTCTTGATGTTGGGTCTCGCGCACACTAAGCTGAGAATTTTTCGCGCACGCGAGAATTTTTCACGCCCGAAGTAAGCCTTTTATGTTGGGCCTCGAGCACGGTAATTTGGTCGAGCTGAACTGTTAAAGTTTCGATGAGCCTCGCGCACGCTAATTTAGTGATTTTTCGCCATTTGATACTTGAGAAAAAAGAATTTCGCACGCAGAACAACCAAAAGGAGCTTCTGGTAATGGGTCTTACGCACGCGAGCAATTTCCTTGAGCAAAATGAATCCTGCACCTTGAGTTTCCCGTACGCTAAGTTGAGATTTTCTCGCGCGCCTCGAGCTTCTGATTTCAGGCCTCGCGTACAATTTGTGTGGTAATTCTCTCGTGCGCGGGAAATTCCCATGGTCGAGGTGAACTGCTGAAGTTTCGATATCGAGCCTCGCGCACGCTAATTTTTGAATTTTTCGCACACGCGAGAATTTTCAACGTCCGAGGTAAGCCTCTGATGTTGTACCTCGCGTACGCAAAGTTGGAAATTGTTCGCGCACGCGAGGATTTCCGATGGCCGACATGAGCTTATGATTCCGGGCTTCGAGTACACTCAGTGTGCAATTTTCGCGCACACGAGAAATTCCTATGGTCGAGGAGAAATGCGAGAGTTTCGATGTTGAGCCTTGCGCACGGTGATTGGGGAATTCTTGGCGCACGCGAGAATTTTCTACATTCGAGGTGAGCCTCTAATGTTGGGTTTCGAGTACACTCAGTGTGCAATTTTCGCGCACACGAGACATTCCTATGGTCGAGGTGAATTCTAAACTTTCAATTTTTAAGCTCGAGCTCGCGTTTGGGAATTTTCCGCGCACGTGAGAAGTTTCTACGACTGAGATAAGCCTCACATTCTGAGCTTCGCACACGTATAGTTGGGGAAGGCTCGCGCACGCGAGGAATGCCAGTGGTCATGTCGAACTGCTGGAGTCTTGATGTTGGGTCTCGCGCACGCTAAGCTGAGAATTTTTCCGCACGCGAGGATTTTTCACGCCTGAGATGAGCCTTTCATGTTGGGCCTCGCGCACGCTAAGTTGGAAATTTTCCGCGCACGTGAGAAATTCCCACGGCCGAGATATGCTCCTGATTTTGAGCATCGCGTTCGCTTAGTTGGGAAATGCACGCGCACGCGAGGAATTTTCTCGGTCGAGGTGAAGAGTTTTGATGTTGGGCCTCGAGTCCCCTAAGTTGGAAACTTTTCGCGCACGTGAGAATTTCCCTCGGCCGACAAGAGCTTCTGATTTCGGACCTCGCGTACACTCTGTGTGAAAATTCTCTAGTGCGCGAGACATTCACATGAGCGAGGTGTACTGCTAAAGTTTCGATGCTGAGCCTCGCGCACGCGAAACTGAGAATTTCTCGCGCACGCCAGAATTTTCTAAGTCCGACGTAAGTTTCTGATGTTGGGCCTCACGCAGTTTGAGACGGAAATTTTTCGCACACGCGAGAAACTCCCACGGACGAGAAACGCTCATGTTCTTGAGCTCGCGTACGCCTAGTTGTAGAAAGCTCGCGCGCGCGAGGGATTTCTACGGTCAAGGTGAACTGCTGGTGTTCTGATGTTGTCCCTCGCGTACGTTAAATTGGGACTTGTCCGCGCACGCGAGAATTTCCCATAGCCAACATGAGCTTATGATTCTGGGCCTCCCGTACATTCAGTGTGGTTATTTTCGCGCACGCGAGAAATTCCTGTGGTCGAGGTGAATTCTGAAGTTTCGATGTTTAAGCTCACGCTCGCGTTTGGGAATTTTCCGCGCACGTGAGAAGTTTCTACGACTGAGATAAGCCTCACATTCTGAGCTTCGCACACGTATAGTTGGGGGAGGCTCGCGCACGCGAGGAATTCCAATGGTCAAGTCGAACTGCTGGAGTCTTGATGGTGGGTCTCGCGCACGCTAAGCACAGAATTTTTCGCGCACGCGAGAATTTTTCACGCCCGAGATAAGCCTCTCATGTTGGGCCTCGCGCATGCTAAGTTGGAAATTTTCCGCGCACGTGAGAAATTCTCACGGACGAAATACGCTCATGTTCTTGAGCTCGCGTACGCCTAGTTGTAGAAAGCTCGCGCACGCGAGGAATTTTCTTGGTCGAGGTGAAGTGTTTTGATGTTGGGCCTCGAGTCCCCTAAGTTGGAAGCTTTTCGCGCACGTGAGAATTTCCTTCGGCCGACAAGAGCTTCTGATTTTGGACCTCGCGTACACTCTGTGTGACAATTCTCTCGTGCGCGAGACATTCACATGGTCGAGGTGAGCTGCTAGAGTTTCGATGTTGAGCCTCGCGCACGCGAAGTTGAGAATTTTTCGCGCACGCCAGAATTTTCTAAGTCCGACGTAAGTTCCTCTTGTTGGGCCTCACGCAGTTTGAGACGGAAATTCTTCGCGCACGCGAGAAATTCCCACGGACGAGATACGCTCATGTTCTTGAGCTCGCGTACGCCTAGTTGTAGGAAGCTCGCGCACGCGAGGGATTTCTATGGTCGAGGTGAACTGCTGGTGTTTTGATGTTGTGCCTCGCGTACGTTAAATTGAGACTTGTCCGCGCACGCGAGAATTTCCCATGACCAACATGAGCTTATGATTCCGGGCTCCGAGTACACTCAGTGTGCAATTTTCGCGCACACGAGAAATTCCTATGGTCGAGGTGAATTCTAAAGTTTCGATGTTTAAGCTCGCGCTCGCGTTTGGGAATTTTCCGCGCACGTGAGAAGTTTCTACGACTGAGATAAGCCTCACATTCTGAGCTTCGCACACGTATAGTTGGCCAAGAGAAGCAGCTTTTGATAATGAGTCTCGCGTAAGCTGATTCGGGAAAGTCTCGCGCACGCGTTAAATTCCCATGATCAAAATGAAGTACCCAACTTGGGTCTCGCGTACGCTGAGCTGAGAAATTTTGCGCGCACCCGAAAATTTCCCTTGATCGAGAGGGGCTTCTGATGTTGGGTCCCGCGTAGGCTAAGATGAGATACTTTCCTTGCACGCGAGAATTTCGCACAGACGAGAGAAGCTTCTGATGCGTATGCGAGAGAATTTCCATGGTCAAAGTTAAGTCCCAAACTTTGGTCTCGCGTATGCTAAGCTGGGAAATTTCTGATTTTGGGTCTCGCGTGAGCCAAGTTGGAAACTCGCACACGCGAGAATTCACCACGGCCGAAAAGAGCTCCTGGTGTTGGGCCTCGCGCACGCGAGAAATCCACCCGGGCTCTCTCGAGAGAAGGTCTATTTTCCTTCTATAGGAATTTGCGTACACGAAATGGCTGTCTTGCCTGCGCTGATTAGGCCGTAATCGTGGTAGGCACTTCCCACCGAGCGCTCCTGGCATGTACCAGGCTCTCATCCCTGAAAGCAGATTTTCACTCTTTCACCGGCGATTCGGAAGAAAAACGACACTTTGGTGCTCCATCATCGCCGAGAAGACATCGCCCAGCCAGTGTTACTGTGCACGACTACATTCAAGCTCACCTGTGATCACGAGCATTCGATTGCAGAGCATACGACAACGACACCGAATGTTAGCGTCATTGGCTCAGCTAGCTGCCAACTGAGTACTGTGCACCAGCTCTCGGCATGAGCGATGTGTACTCGACGACGATGATGCACCAGAGCGCCATCCCTCTCCAAATGGCCGGTCTACATGTCTAAAAACATTCTGCAAGGACGTGAGCACTTCATGAGTGTTGTGGGGTGCACTCAATACTCGCAGACGAGGGAAAAATGAGCAACGACGAGAGTGATTGTGGCATGCTGCTGAACTAGTCACGGCTACACTATTGATTAAAAATCACCAAACACGTCACACTCGTAGAAATCACTTTCCAATGGTGCCGGGCTCTCGTCCCTGCAGAAAAATTGTCGACACATCCGCAGATAATCCACGCGAAGGATGGACACTCTGGTTCTTCATCGCCGCCGAATACACATCGCGCGACCTAGAGGCAAACGGTGGCCAAGTTCTCGAGCTGATTTTGTAATTTGATGCACACCGGGTCGCAACAATAACAAAGCCGACGACGCAAGCCGTGACTTCTCCGGGCGTCTGCTTTGCGGCATTGCCGCTGATGATGGGTCGAGCTTAACTCGTACGACTTCTGCGCAAATGAGAGGCGCATCAATACACGATTTAGCAATAGACCGGTTTATGGGTGACCTGCCGTTGCCGACTTTGCCGTATTATGCTGCCGGGATAATTTCAAGCTCTCCTTACTATTCAATACACATAACCTCGAAAGCATTACACTAATCATTACATATTGTTTATGTAATGATTAGTGGTGAATCATTACACAACAAACAATTGCCGTCAAATTTCAAACATTACAAATGTAATGATAAAAGTGACTTTTTCTATTGAAAGTTACAAAATCTGAAAATTATTACAAAACTTCTTGAAAAACTTTTCTGAAAATACACAATTTTTTCTAACTCCCTGTTACGGTATGTACACACCTTTTGAAACACGGTGTATGTATATGAGGTGAAAGATACAAATATGCATGTGCCATTCGTGTAAAGAGTAGATCGAGCGGTCTGACGCGGCGCGCTCGAGTCCAGGATTATATATCCTCGGCTCGATGCGCCCCGTGTATAGACTCGGAAGTGCAAAATTCGGCGAAACCTGATCTCGTGACGCATACCTCGCGGTGTACATCGGCGATCGGTCTTGCCGAATCGACGATCAGGTGATTCCTGAACGGTCAGCAATCACCTAATCATTACATTTTCTTCCTTTGGACCTGTTCAATTTTCGATTCTTCTCAGCTAAAATTTGTTCGTTTGATGTTTCTGCCTCCATCTTCTCCTGAACTGAATTTTTTCCTTCTCTTCTGAATTCTCCCTCATTTTCCATTCTGCGGTGTATGGCCGGTTCTGATGATTCGAGGGCTGGCGGAATATTGGTTGCACTGGATTGAGTGAGTAGCACCAATGTGTCTCAGGGTGAAGATCCCTGAGAAATCCCTGGCGAAAATATTTCGAAGGATTCCATTATTCATATTCTTGTTTCCTCGAAGTTGCATAAGATTCCGGAGAATTTCGAATTTTCTACATTTTTGTGCTGCCGTTGTCGCCGAAGGAACTTTTATTCACGATTTTATATTTATTGGGGAGGGGTCATCGGAGCGAAAAGCTCAGAGCCCATTCTACCAGGCTTCGTCGTGATTTCAGAGGATGTGGAAGCGTGCAAGGTTTTCTGAATGACAAGTCACTCTTTTCACTTGAAATCACTCAGCACCATATTCTGCAATAAATGTGTCACATGGCATAGAATTAGACGCGGAGAGACGCGTACGTGGCAATGTGGTAATCAAAATATATGGAAAAAGAGAGATTTTATTGGAAGTCCCGAGGCGTGCACCGACGGAAGGATATTAGGAGGAAACACGGAAGCTGCTACGAACTTGCAGCTCCGCTAGCGGTAGCTAACTGGCGTGGTCTGATTAAATTGGAGCAGCTCGTTGCCCAGAGCCTCGGTTACCTAGAACAACCGGCCCATTTGCACTGACCAATTGACATGCAGAAAATAGAATATACAATTTCTAGAAGAAACGAAGGGGTGAAAGGCAATGACCGAGGTTTGAGCGCCGAGCCACTTGGAAGTTTTTAAATGTTCACGTTTACGTGAACAATATGGTTCTCCACCTATTCACATTGATGACGTTCAAGGAGTTCTGAAGGCTCGTCCGAGAAATGTCCTGACCTCTGAGATTTCAGGTGCTTATACTAACAAATTTTGGAGGAGATTTTGCGGCTCACGGTGAGGATTTCATGATAACAAACTTCAATTTGAGTGTTTTAATGATTTTGACGCCTCTGGTCCGAGAGTACAATGATTATACAGATTCCATTACTAGAGAAATTGACTCACTCTTTGAGCGCCCTCGGAGAATGGAAAAAGAAACCCGCCCCTCCACTATTGCTATACTGAATCGGACTTGAAGGTAGAATCTCACTAGGGGTACTCACGCACTACGACGATTACAACTCCAAACCTGCGGATGCTGCCACACTCCCTAGTAGCGCACTTGCTCTGTACTGGTCGTCGTGATCTCGACAGTGTCCACCTTTTAATCCTTGTATACTCTTAGTCCTGTATGCCTTTGGGTTCCTCTTGGCAGTCTCCCATCGTTTCATTTGGTTCGCAGCCAGCCTGGTTGCTCGTTGAACCTACGGTCAATTCCACTCCTGACCTGTTCTACCCCCTCCACCCATCGTGACGCACCCACCCATGTTCGTTTCGTAGTATCGAAATTGCCTGTTGAAGTACTGGCTTTCTCTTACTCACCTAGTAGTTCTGACTCCCACCGTTAGAACGTATGGCAGTCATAGCGGTATCCATGATAATAGGGAATTCCCATCGTTTTTCGAGAGTTCAATGATTTACGTGGACCTACGTTTCTCAATAAACTTGACTCCATCAATGGATATGAATGATGAATAATGATATAAAGCCGAGTTCATTGGAAAAACTGGGATCAAATAAATCGTTGAAATCTCGAAGAATGACGGGAATTTCCTGCTATTATGGGTACCGTTATGGCTCCAATACGTTCCGAAGAGACTTTTGCTAATAGAAATTGTACCGACTTGCTACAGCAGTGGGACGAAGTGACATTTCAATATGAACTCTAGTATTCGCTACAAATTCTGCACGGGGTGTCATCATTTTTTGTAGACTCCATCAACACAAATATCTTTAATCCCGCCATCTATAAAAAGTATACCCACAGTGAGAAAAGTTGAATCCATTGCTGCAGAATTTGTAACTTCTGCTACAGAATTCGATGCTCGAGGGCGCTGCCACAGATTTTGTAGGATCCGCAATAAAATTTCCTGTCGTCACTACAATATGTATGTATGTATGTGAAAAAGACTTCGAAGTCGTTAGTTGCGCATGGTTGCGCATGCGCGAGCTGGCCATGTGACCCACGTAGCATCGTCCGTTTCAGAAACGTTTCTCTGAAGTTTCATTTGAAACCTTGAAACGTTTCATAAGAACGTTTCAGGGTGGTTTCGGAAACGTCTGAGAAACGTTTGGATGTCATGTTTCTTGAAACGTTCACAGCGATTTCGGAAACGTTTCACCCATACCGAATTAGCCGGGATGCCCACCGCACGGCTGCGTGCAGCGGATCGATCCTAAACGTTTCCGCCACGTTACGAATGAAACCATTCTGGGGAAGGCCGTGCCCAGCGTTTCAGAAACGTTTCCTGCAGGCTTACTAACATTTGTGTACGTTCATTTCGAGCATTGCGGATTCATGGTTCGGGCTTCAATGATTGGTACAAGATTTGTGTTCAAAAGTGACAATTTTATTCATATTATCTTATCGCATAGATATATAATTCGACTTAAAACCGAGTACCCAAAATACGATCGACCCAGCTTGCAGTGGGACATCTTACATTCATTCATATTATTATTCGATCCATCGGTTTCAAACGCGCTTCCACTTATAAGTTGCCAACTTCATCAATAATCGTTAAATGAATCACCAGCAAATTCTGGTAGATCAAAATTATTCTTCACATGTCTCTCTTTAGTCACCGATACGCCGATTGCGTAATTCAAACGCCACTTGAGCTCATTTGTACTCGAGATCAGCATTTCGAATAAACTAGTGTATCAGAATAAACTGTTCTCCATCCAAGTAAGATATTCTAGTGTGTGTACTTTTATTACATGACATGTATCGCAAGATTCAGGATCACAAATTAGGTATAACTTTTACACAAAGCCAGCATTTTCACCTAATTAATTGTCGTTCAAAATCACCCATTTTTTATGCAAATCGTGTATACAAAATTCAATTAAATTAATGCAAATAATATAATTTGATGTGTAAATTTGGAGGTAGCCACGGTTCCGAATCTCAATCCTTGCAAAACACAGACATACATTCTGTAGCAAAGTGAAAATGAACAAGAGATTCTTTCCACACTTGATTTTTCAATTTTTACCGATGAAAATCAATTTAATTTTAAGTTTCTGAATAATGTTTACATTTTCGTTATCAACAGAATACTGCAAAATTTGCCGTTTTTTGCCTACTGCTCGAAATTGACCGCAGATACGAGAAAATTGTCCAAATAAAAATTGTGCGATTTAATGCCATCTACAATATCAGGCAATTATTTACTCCATTTCCATCATAGTTCATGCAAAAATTACATTTGTCTATAACAAATTCGTACAAGTACTACAATAATGAAAATATGAACAGAATCAACATCTATACGTATGTAAACATTAATTTTGCAGAGGAAGGTATTCTTGCTATTTTTTCGTTGAATCGTAACTTGTCGACTTAGGGCCGGAAACATGTCACAGTCTTCACTTTTCGTCTTGAAAAAATTGACCAATCGTTTGGAATCGTGGGTATATCAGCAGTGGCAAATCCAGGGTATATTTCGTGTCAAAAGTTCATCCGCGTTCGTAGTAACCTCTTCGGTTTTTTCCACGTCCCTGTCCAATTTTGTTTATTTTTCTCGCAATTTCTATCCATCCGTTTCGAACCTACTCGTTCTCAACTGCCTCCTTGGGTATGTCCGTCAGCCATCTCATGCCATCACGGGTGGGATCTGAAAATACAATTCAATCGATTGTCAGTCAGCTCATTTCAAAAACTATAATACAGAGATCCCGGCGTCATCTTGCGGCCAAGTTGCTTTATTGTACATATAAAATCAATCAGACAACAGAGAACAGAAAGCAATATTTACTCACGTACGAATACATTTTCTGCATATTTAAAAAATAAGATCCATCAAGATCGGTGCAGAATTGAGCTTACGAAGTTGCAGGAAGAATTTTGGAGAATAGTACGTACATTCCAGCAACTATGTGAGCTCAATTTTGCATCGACCTTGATGCAACTTTTTTTTTATCAAGTTGCAGAAAATTCATCCGCATCTGGGTAAGTATCGCTTTCTGTTCGTCGTTGTCTGGTTGATTTTACATCTACAATAAAACAATTTGACCGCAAGATGGGAGCGCCCTTAAGCTCATTCACCGTCCTGACATCGGCTTGATATAGACTATAACCTCTGGAGTCGCCCCGGAATCTCCGTTGCATGGGACCACAAGTATGGGATCTCCCACGACGCAGCTGCTCCCATCGTCGTCGTCCGAGGCTTGGCATACTGTTAAGCGTACTCTTTCCTGGTTTGCGGTATTTGAGTCTCGGAGTGACATCGATGGCCCCGACCCCGTCGAGCTATCTGCCACTGGAAAGGGAGCACAACTGAAGTGCTCCACGACGCACGCACATCCTGGTGGTCGGTTGGCCACCCAAAAAAGTGGGGTATTGAAAAAAATATATGTATTTCGAAGGCCCGCCCCGATACTTCTAAGGATCACAGTGCATCTTTCTTGGTGCGAGTTCCCACCCCCACCATCCCCACATGTTTTAGCGGATACCACGCCCCCCCTTTTCTCTTTCTCGAGGTTCCTTCTTTCGACGCCAGACGGGTTAAGTGAACAGACCAATCTCGAAGTGTATCCAACCGGCGATCTGGATGCAGACAAAGGCCAACGACTGTCGATACCATCTTAGGAGGAAGCGACCGGCGCAAACCATTTTCTCCGTCGCCAGGTGCCCGCAATCTGGAACTTCCATAAATTTGGGACCATGGATTGGTTATTACTCACAAATAACCCATGTTATTCCGTGCAGCGTGAAGTATGTACATCACGCTACCTATACCTCCTCATGCCGCAACCTATGGCAGACCATGGTGACCTCTTTTAGAGTAACTGCACGTGAGAGTCGACACGTTAGCATTGAATTAACCGCGCAAGAAGTCAAATTGCTTCAGACTCGAAGACAGTGAGACCACCTGATCTAATGCCCAATCGAATCAGATATGGTATCAACTCTCGATCTGTCTTCGTCCATCCATTATCAGATGCACTTATTTCAGAATACACTCAAGAGTGCCAAAATCCTTCCTCCCCCACATTCCGCGCTACCGGATCGTCAACTCATATTAGAGGAGTATATCGCGTGGTTAGGAAGGGAAACCGATACTGCAGTACAGCATATTCACGCGTTGCGGCCTTCTTGACCTCCGATCGTCTCTGCAGCCTGGAATCTCTGTCAGCCCACTCACACCAGGTATAACGGTAAGTCAGGATTATGTCTTCAAGATCAATACGAAAAAACACACCGGAGTCGGTGTAAAGACCAAAATACTTGATCATTTGTAAATCCGTCCCCTCGAAGCCGGGAAGTTGCGACGCTGTCACTCGATGATCGTATATGCAGCCTGGACTTGGGAATTCTGATGATCTCACTATCTCACTGAGATCCACACGAGAAGACACAAGGGAGATTGTTAAATCATTGTCATAACCGATCGAATGCGAATCCGTCCCCTCGAAGCTTACGTTTACGACAAGCTTACACGATGATTGTGTATCCTGCCTAATTTCTCTCTCGATCTGCTCAAACTAGTTTCAGTAGTTGTTTGGGATTATGATAACAATATGAACACTGGAAAAAGAACGAGACTCCGTATAGAGACGGAAATACTCGACCAAATGCGAATCCGTCCCCTCGAAGCTTACGTGTTGCGCCAACCTTACTCGATGATCGTGTATTCTGCCTGATGTCTCTCTCGATACACTCACACTAGAGTGAATGGTACTTCATAATCGTGTTATGAAGACCAACACAGAAAGAAGCACGGGGCTTCGTGAACAAATGAAAACTTGCGAGCAGTTGTGAATCCGTCCCCTCGAAACCTACGCGTTTGTGATCTACGAGGCGCGCGCGACTTGTTCTACAAAATATGTTACTACCATTGAGGGTTTGTTGGCCCCATATCTAGCTTCGCCCCATTATTTTTGTTGAATCCTGACCTCTGATTCGATGTTGCGCGTTCTCAAATTCAGTGGTGCCAACTGCCTCAAGATTTCAAAGTTCCTGCGTTTGGTCGACACGTCTATATATTAGTTACTAGCCGCACGCGACTTCTTCTACCAAATACGTTACTACCATTGAGGGTTTGTTGGCCCCACATCTAATTATGCCCCATTATTTCTGTTGATTCCCGATCCTTGATATGGTGTGGCGCATTTTTAAATCCAATGGCGCCAACGGCCTCAAAATTCTCAAAGTTCCTGGATCTGATCGATACGTCTATATATCAGTTACTAGGCGCACGCGACTTCCCCTACTAAATACGTTACTACCATTGAGGGTGTGTTGGCCCCACATCTAATTTTGAACTACGATCACGACTAGCGTGAGTAGGCCAAGTGTCATCTCAGAATAGACGGTCACGTCACGATGGACGTGACGACCAGATTCAGACACTTTTACATTTTGAGGCCATTGACACAATAAGATTTGAAAATGCCTCACACAAAATCGAAGATCAGGAGTCAATCGAGACGATGTGGCTAAGTTAGATGTCGGGCCAGGAAACCCTCGATGGTAGTAATGTATTTTCTGTAACAACTCGCGCCCGCCTCGTCACTGTTATATTCCTCATTCCTCCTGCCCTCTTCACTCTGCACGCAGATCGCGAAGCGTATGCATAGCAGCGACGGGTTCGCTTGGGGTCGGGTATTTCCATCTCTATACGGAGTCTCGTGATGTTCTCTGTGTTGGTCTTCATAACATGATTAAGAAATTCCGTTATGAGAATCGTGAGTATGCTGGATAAATTTCAGGATGCACAGACGATAATAGAAAAAAAGGGTCAAAACGCGTATCGGCCGAGGGGACGGATTTGCAATTGCTCAAGTACTTCCATTCCTGCATGAGGTCACGTGTTGTTCGTAGTTTCGAACTACCGCTATCGCTAGTGTGAGGGGAAGTGTAATTTCAGGCTGCAAGGTTACGTCGCGATAAGCGTGACAACCAGATCCGGACACTTTTGAAATTTGAGTCCGTTGGTCCATTGGATTTGAAAATGCGCCACACCGAATCAGAGGTCAGGAATCAACGGAAATAGTGGGGCAAAGTTAGAAGTGGGTCCAACAAACCCTCAATGGTGGTAACGAATTTAGTAGAAGAAGTCGCGTACGCGTAGTAACTGGTAAATAGACGTGTCGACCAGATGCAGGATATTTGAAATTTTGAGCCAGTTGGCACCATTGGATTGGGAGATGCGCCATATCGAATCAGAGGTCAGAAATCAACGGAAATAATGGGGCGAACCTAGATGTGGGGCCAACAAACCTTCAATGGCAGTAACATATTCTGTCGAACAAGTCGCGCGCGCCTCGAAGATTGCGAACGCGTATGCTTCGAAAGGACGGATTCACAATTGCTCGCGAATTTTCATTAGTACACGATGCCCCGTGCTCTTTCCTGTGTTGGTCTCCATAACATGATTACGAAGTACCATCAACGCTAGTGTGAGTGTATCTAGAGAGACATCAGGCAGAATACACGATCATCGAGTAAGGTTGGCGCAACACGTAAGGCACTGTCTATAGTGGGTTCTGGGCGCGCTGGTTACCGGCGTGCGGGAAGTCCGGGCGCGCGAGATTTCGCGAGTTCCCGGCGCGCCGGTAGAGTGTGTCTGAGCGCGCTGGCGATCCTGGGCGCGCCGGCGAGTTTCCCGGCCGAACGCGCGATCACTTTTGGAATCTTTACCACCCACAGATGTTTTGGTTCAAGTGCATGAGAGCTACAGTCGATGCTAACTCATAAACCATCAATGAAACGCGAATCTTTGGATTTCAATGGCGTAACCACATCCTTTACCCCACGCTCGTTTGCAGCAACGTAACCCAGTATGAATGATGAGAATCGGACCATTATAACTGGATGGGCTCAGATTTTGATTAATCGATTCAAATGACTAGGAATTCAGCTCACCGAGTTGTGATTATCCGATTTTTATCATTCAAGTTTGCTTATGATCCTCCGATTGAGCAGGTGGTGGGAAATAGGGTAACACCACCCGAATGCAAATGCGAAAATTTGCAGATTTTTTTCAGCTTGCGGAGATAACGATCTGGCGAGTGCAGTTTGGATGTGACGGCTTCTCTGGGCGCGCCGGCAAGCTGAGCGCGCAATCTCGGATCTTTACAACCCAATGGCATACGCCAGACAGATGCTGAGCCACTATACCTCCGCAAGCAAGGGTCATTATCCACAGCTCATCAATAGCTGATGCAGTAAACGAGCTGTGCGCGTCGCCAATAGGACTCTCTTTCGTCCGATCGTTATCTCTGGAAACTGCAAATTTTTGCATTCGGGTGATGTTACCCTATTTCCGACCTCCTGCTCAATCGGAGGATCATAAGCAAACTTGAATGATAAAAATCGGATAATCACAACTCGGTGAGCTGAATTCTTAGTCATTTGAATGGATTGATCAAAATCTGAACCCATCCAGTTATAATGGTCCGATTTCCATCATTCAAATTGGGTTACGATCTTCCACTTCAGCGTGGGGTAGAGAATGAGGTTACGCGATTCAAATTCAGACATTTGCGTTTTTTGACGGTTTATGAAATAGCATCGACTGTAGCCCTCATGCACTTGAACCAAAACATCTGTGGGTTGTAAAGATCCCCAAAAGAGATCGCGCGTTAGGCTGGAAGACTCGCTGGCGCGCCCAGAAACTCTTCCCCGGCGCGCGAAAAATGGAGAGATCCCGGCGCGCGGAGGGCCCGGGTGCGCCAGCAAAATTCGAGGGAATGGCTCGATATGGACAGTGCCTGAGCTTCAAGGGGAACAATTCGCATTTGGTCGAGTATTTCCATCTCTATACGGGGTCTGGTTATTTTTCGGTGTTGCTCTTGATAACATAATTTTTAATAACCACTATCACCAGTGTAGATGGACTGAGTGTAAATCCAGGCTCCAAGTTACGCCGCGATTCCCAGCTAGATCGCGAGTAGCGACTGGATCCGGACACTTTTCGATTTTGAGGCCGTTGGCGTCATTGGATTTAAAAATGCGCCACACCAAATCAAAGATCAGGAAACAAGAGGAATAATGGGGCAAAATGAGATTCGGGGCCAACAGACCCTCAATGAAAGTAACATATTTCGTAGAAGAAGTCGCGTGCGCGTAGTAACTGATATATAGACGTGTCGACCAGATGCAGGAACTTTGAAATTTTGAGGCCGTTGGCACCATTGGATTTGAAAATGCGCTACATCAAATCAGAGGTCAGGAATTAACGGAAAGAATGGGGCGGAGCTAGATATGGGGCCAACAAACCCTCAACGGTAGTAACATATTTTGTAGAACAAGTCGCGCGTGCCTCGTAACTGTTATATTCGTTATTTCGTCTGCTTTCTCTGGTTTGCACCAAAATCGCGAATGCGTATGCTTCGAGGGGACGGATTCACATTCGCTCAAGTATTTATATTCGTACACGAGGCCCCGTGCTTTTAGTCTGTGTCGGTCTTCTAACACGATTACGGAGTACCATTATCACTAGTGTGAGCAGATGAAAAGAGGAATCAGGCAGAATACTCGATCATCGAGTAAGGTTGGCGCAACACGTAAGCATCGAAGGAACGGATTCGCATTTGGTCGAGTATTTCCGTCTCTATACGGAGTCTCGTTATTCTTCGGTTTTGATCTTGATAACATAATTCTCAATAACCACTATCACTAGTGTGGGTGGACCGAGTGTTATTTCGAGACTGCAAAGTTACGCCGCGATTCCCGGCTAGACCGCGAGTAGTGACTAGATCCGGACACTTTTCAATTTTGATGCCGTTGGCGCCATTGGATTTGAAAATGCGCCACACCAAATCAAAGATCAGGAAACAACAGTAATAATGGGGCAAAATGAGATTCGGGGCCAACAGACCCTCAATGGTAGTAACATATTTCGTAGAAGAAGTCGCGTGCGCCTAGTAACTGATAAATAGACGTGTCGACCAGATGCAGGAACTTTGAAATTTTGAGGCAGTTGGCACCATTGGATTTGAAAATGCGCTACATCAAATCAGAGGTCAGGAATCAACGGAAATAATGGGGCGGAGCTAGATATGGGGCCAACAAACCCTCAATGGTAGTAACATATTTTGTAGAACAAGTCGCGCGCGCCTCGTAACTGTTATATTCGTCATTTCGTCTGCTTTCTCTGGTTCGCACCGAAATCGCGAATGCGTATGCTTCGAGAGGACGGATTCACATTCTCTCAAGTATTTATATTTGTACACGAAGCCCCGTGCTTTCGTCTGTGTCGGTCTTCTCACACGATTACGGAGTACCATTATCACTAGTGTGAGCAGATGAAAAGAGGAATCAGGGAGAATACTCGATCATCGAGTAAGGTTGGCGCAACACGTAAGCATCGAGGGAACGGATTCGCATTTGGTCGAGTATTTCCGTCTCTATACCGAGCCTCGTTCTTTTTCCAGGGTTTATATTTTTATTTTAATTAGAACTCACATTAGAGTTAGTGTGAGGGGACCAAAAGAGAGTCCAGGCTGCACAGACGATCATCGAGTGAGAGCGTCGCAACGGGTAGGCTTCGAGGGGACGGATTTACAAATGATCAAGTAATTTGGTGTTTACAACGACTCCGGTGTGTTTTTTTGTATTGATCTCGAAGTCATAATCCTGACTTACCGTTATACCTGGTATGAGTGGGCTGACAGAGATTCCAGGCTGTAGAGACGATCGGAGATCAAGAAGGCCGCAACGCGTGAATATGCTGTACTGCAGTATCGGTTTCCCTTGCTCACCACGCGATACACTCCTCTAATATGAGTAGACGATCCGATAGCGCGGATTAGGGGGGAGGAAGGATTTTCGCACCCTCGGGTGTATTCTAAAACGAGTGCATCTGATAATGGATGGACGAAGACTGATCGAGAGTTGATACCATATTTGATTCGATTGGGCATTGGATCAGGTGGTCTCGCTTTCTTCGAGTCTGAAGAAATTTGACTTTTTGCACGGTTTATGTTAGTGCTAACGAGTCGACTCTCACGTGCAATTACTCTAAAAGAGGTCACCATGGTCTGCCATAGGTTGCGGCATGAGGAAGCATAGGTGGCGTGATGTACATACTTCACTCTGGACGAAATAACATGGGTTATTTGTGAGCAATAACCAATCCATGGTCCCGAATTCATGAAAGTTCCAGATTGCGGGCATCTGGCGACGGGGAAAATTTTCTGCGCCGGTCGCTTTCTCCAAAGATGGTATCGACGGTCGTTGGCCTTTGTCTGCATCCAGTACGCCGGTTGGATACACTTCGAGATTGGTCTGTTTACTTAACCCGTCTGGCGCCGAAAGAGGGAACCTCGAGAAAGAGAAAAATGGGGGGGGGGGAGGGGGCGCGGTATCCGCTAAAACATGTGGTGACGGTGGTGGTGGGAACTCGCACCTAGAAAGGTGCACTGTGATTCGTTGGAAGTATTTGGGCGGGCTTTTGGAATACATATATTCTTTCGAATACCCCACTTTTTCGGGTGGCCAACCGACCACCAGGATGTACGTGCGTCATGGAGCACTTCAGTTGTGCTTGAGGCATTTGGTGTGGATACACAATCACGGACTGCGACTGCTGCAGATTCCTCTGATCACGGGTTGAGCCGCAGAATGAGTCGATTTTTCCTTGTTCGCATCCGGGGCCGCGTTGGCGAGATTATTCTGGAGAAATGGTTCATCAACGAGGCAACGCTATCCATGATGATGCCGACTTCAGCACCAATTGAGGCGATGGTGAGGATAGCACGTTGTCGACAGCTGCCTGGTGGAGATCCGGAGAGAGTCGAAGTGTTAGCGATCATTGAGTCAGGAGTTGAGATAGTCCGAGTTAGTTACTTGTGCTGTGCGTTGATAAGTGCGGAGTGATGAATTAGTGGGGCAATACGGTTCAAACCAAATTTCCTGCGAGGGGACGCTTTTCGGCAACGTTGAGTAATGTTATTGATTTATACGGTATCGATGTGTCCTGACTCCACGGAATGAAATGAAAAGAGCACCCAAGGCAGTGTACCAAGTAATCGAGAAAACCTCATTCGCATAATACGCATCCACCTATCCGTCAGACGCTCGTTTCTTCTATAATTTTGATTTTTTGTTCTCAAAGATTTTCTCGAATGAATTTTCGATGAGATGACCATTGTTCGTAATAGTATGGTCCTACACTTGGTGATTTAACCGCGATACCACGACTCGTCAACACGGATGGCGCTCATACGCGTGGTTCAGACCAAAATTTCCTGCGAGGGGACGCTTTTCAGCAACGTTGAGTAATGTTATTGATTGATCCGGTATCGATGTGTCCCGACTCTATGGAATGAATGGAGAGGAGGATAATTGATGGAACTTGAGTCCAAGTTCCCGGTTATCTGTACCAAGAAAACAAGAAAACCTCATCTGAAAAATTCACTGTTACTCTTTCACCGCGCGTTCGTAGTTTTTTTCCGTAATATGGAATATTTCATTCCAAAAATTCTCTCTGCGGATGTGTCCGATGAGTTGACTATTTTTTGGAACAGTATGGTCCTACACTCGATGAGACGATGGCAAATGCAAGACTCTCTCCTAGGAACGGAACTTGCACGCGTCGATTGAAATCGAATATCTTGCGAGAGGAAGCTTTTCGACAACGTTGAGAGATGTTATTGATTGATAGGGTATCGATGTGTCCTGACTGACCGAAATGAATGGAAAAGAGGATAATTGATAGAATACGAAACAGAGCACCCAAGGCAGTGTACCAAGTAATCGAGAAAACCTCGTTTGCATAATATGCTTCCACCTATTCGCCAGACGCTCGTTTCTTCTATAATTTCGATTTTTTTCTAAAAGATTTTCTCGAGTGATTTCTTCGACTAGTTGACCATTGTTTGTAATAGTATGGTCCTACACTTGGTGATTTGACCGCGATTCCACGACTCGTCAACACGGATGGCGCTCATACGCGTGGTTCAAACCAAATTTCCTGCGAGGGGACGCTTTTCAGCAACGTTGAATAATGTTATTGATTCATACGGTATCGATGTGTCCTGACTCCACGAAATGAATGGAGAAGATCAGTAATTGATAGAGTTTGAGTCCAAGTTCCCGGTAATCTGTACCAAGAAAACGAGAAAACCTCTTCTGCAAAATTTACTGCTGCTTTTTCACCGCGCGTTCGTTTTTTTCTCGTTATATTGAAAATTCCATTCCAAAGATCCTCTCTGTGGATGTGTCCGATGAGTTGACTATTGTTTGGGACAGTATAGTCTTACACTTGATGAGTCGATGGCAAATGCAAGACTCTCTCCTAGAAATAGAACTTGCACGCGGCGATTGAGATCAAATATCTTGCGAGGGGACGCTTTTCGGCAACGTAGAGTAATGTTATTGATTGATACGGTATCGATGTGTCCTGACTGCACGGAACGAATGGAAAAGAGGATGATTGGTGGAATTCGAGTGAGAGCACCCAAAGCAGTGTACCAAGTAATCGAGAAAACCTCATTTGCATAATACGCATCCACTTATTCGCCAGATGCTCATTCTTCTACAATTTCGATTTTTTTTCTCAAAGATTTTCTGGAATGATTTCTTCGATGAGTTGACTATTGTTTGGGACAGTAGGGTCCTACCCTTGATGAGTCGATGGCGAATGCAAGGCTCTCTACTAATAATGGAACTTGCACGCGGCGTTCAGAATCGAATATCTTGCGAAGGGACGCTTTTCGGCAACGTTGAGTGATGTTATTGATTGATACTGTATCGATGTGTCCTGACTGCACGAAATGAATGGAAAAGAGGATAATTAATAGAATACGAGTCAGAACACCCAAGGCGGTGTACCAAGTGGTCAAGTAAACCTCATCTGCATAATATGCATCGGCTCATTCGCCAGACGCTCGTTTCTTCTATAATTTCGAGTATTCCTCCTGAAAGATTTTCTCGAGTGAACTCATATCTCGGAAATAAGAACTGTCCATCCTTTTCGCCAATATTTTAAAATCCTTGTCTTACTCCTTCCCTCGCAGGTACTTACGATGGGCTCAAGCGGAAGTGGATGTTGTTACAATTCCATGACTACGATGACGGCATTATCCGAGAGATCGGTACATCTGCGAGTGGCGAGGGTTGCATAAATTCTCGAACCTCCTACGGTGAAAACGAACAACATCATGTACACGACCCACATGAAGGTTCGAAGCTGTTGCATGATAGCGATGGCCTTGTGGCATTGATCTCGGATAGTGGCTCTGACTCTGGTGTTGGATCTTCGACAAGCGATTGGAGCGACGTTAAAAACCAGGGAGTTTGTGGGTCGCATTTTTCTTCTGCCGATAACACTGAAACGGAGCTGGCGTCGGCGGAAAGAGGAACTGATACTCAAGTTTACGATCGAGGTGAGGGCGAAGATGATTTGTCGATTGAGAAATGATGTGCATTTTTGGTATGAGACTAACAGACGTGTAAATTTCTTTCCAGTGGCAGATAGCTCGACGGGGTCGGGGCCATCGATGTCACTTCGAGACTCAACTACCGCAAACCAGGAAAGAGTACGGTTAACAGTATGCCAAGCCTCGGTCGACAACGATGGGAGCAGCCGCGTCGTGGGAGATTTCATACTCGTGGTCCCATGCAACGGAGATTTCGGGGCGACTCCAGAGGTTATAGCCTATATCAAGCCGATGTCAGGACGGTGAACGAGCTTAAGGGCGCTCCGCAGGCTCAAAGCAGTGTGCGTGGCGCCATCTTGCGGTCAAATTGTTTTATTGTAGATGTGAAATCAACCAGACAACGACGAACAGAAAGCGATACTTACCCAGATGCGGATAAATTTTCTGCAACTTGATAAAAAAAAAAGTTGCATCAAGGTCGATGCAAAATTGAGCTCACATAGTTGCTGGAATGTACGTACTATTCTCCAAAATTCTTCCTGCAACTTCGTAAGCTCAATTCTGGACCGATCTTGATGGATCTTTTTTTTCAAATATCCAGAAAATGTATTCGTACGTGGGTAAATATTGCTTTCCGTCCTCTGTTGTCCAATTGATTTCATATGTACAATAAAGAAACTTGGCCGCAAGATGACGCCGGGATCTCTGCATCACAGTTTTTGAAATGAGCTGACTGACAATCGATTTAACTGTATTTATACGTCCATACGTAGAAACAGCGTGTTTCTGCGTACAGACGTATAAAACGGCATACGCGTCTCGTGCGGAAACATTTTTACTTCGAAAAAACCAAGCTGGACGGTGCCATCGCTCACGTCCAGCTCGGTTTCCCGAAGGGAAAAATGTTTTCAGCACTCGACGCGTAATGTACAATTTCAGATCCCACCCGTGCTGGCATGGGATGGCTGACGGACGTACCCAAAGAGGCGGTTGAGAACGAGTAGGTTCGAAACAGATGGATAGAAATTGCGAGAAAAATGAACAAAATTGGACAGGGACGTGGAAGAAACCGAAGAGGTTACTACAAAGGCGGATGAGCTTTTGACACGGAATATCCCAAGATTTGCCGCTGCTGATATACCCACGATTCCAAACGATTGGTCAATTTTTTCAAGAGGAAAAGTGTAGACTGTGACATGTTTCCGGCCCTACGTCGACAAGTTACGATTCAACGAAAAAATAGCAAGAATGTAAAGGGCATATTGCCCGTATATTGTTTAAAATAAATAAATAAATAAAAGAATACTTTTCTCTGCAAAATTAATGTTTACATACGTATAGAAGTTGATTCTGTTCATATTTTCATTATTGTAGTACTTGTACTGATTTGTTATAGACAAATGTGATTTTTGCATTAACTATGATGAAAATGGAGTAAACAATCGCGTGATATTGTAGATGGCATTAAATCGCACAATTTTTATTTGGACAATTTTCTCGTATCTGCGGTCAATTTCGAGCAGTAGGCGAAAAACGGCAAATTTTGCAGTATTTCGTTGATAACAAGAATGTAAACATTATTTAGAAACTTATAATTCAATTAATTTTCATCGGTAAAAATTGAAAAGTCAAGTTTGGAAAGAATCTCTCGTCCATTTTCACTTTGCTACAGAATGTATGTCTGTGTTTTGCAAGGATTGAGATTCGGAACCGTGGCTACCTCCAAATTTACACATCAAATTATATTATTTGTATTCATTTAACTGCATTCTGTATACGTGGTTTTGCATAAAAAATGGGTGATTTTGAACGACAATTAATTAGGTGAAAATGCTTGCTTAGTGTAAAAGTTACCAGTAACCCAATTTGTGATCCTGAATCTTGCGATACATGTCATGTAATAAAAGTACACACACTAGAATATCTTACCTGGATGAAGAACAGTTTATTCTGATACACTAGATTATTCGAAATGCTGATCTCGAGTACAAATGAGCTCAAGTGGCGTTGGAGTTACGCAATCGGCGTATCGGTGACTAGAGAGAGACATGTGAAGAATAACATTGATCTACCAGAATTTGCTGGTAATTCATTTAACGATTATTGATGGAGTTGGCAACTTATAAGTGGAAGCGCGTTTGAAACCGATGGATCGAATAATAATATGAATGAATGTAAGATGTCCCACTGCAAGCTGGGTCGATCGTATTTTGGGTACTCGGTTTTAAGTCGAATTATATATCTATGCGATAAGATAATATGAATAAAATTGTCACTTTTGAACACAAATCTTGTACCAATCATTGAAGCCTGAACCATGAATCCGCAATGCTCGAAATGAACGTACACAAATGTTAGTAAGCCTGCAGGAAACGTTTCTGAAACGCTGGGCACGGCCTTCCCCAGAATGGTTTCATTCGTAACGTGGCGGAAACGTTTAGGACCGATCCGCTGCACGCAGCCCTGCGGTGGGCATCCTGGCTAATTCGGTATGGGCGAAACGTTTCCGAAATCACTGTGAATGTTTCAAAAAAGATGACTTTCAAACGTTTCTCAGACGTTTCCGAAACCACCCTGAAACGTTCTTATGAAACGTTTCAAGGTTTCAAATGAAACTTCAGAGAAACGTTTCTGAAACGGACGGTGCTACGTGGGGAGCGCTGCGGCCGGCCGCCGGCTAGCTCGAATTCCTGTCGAATCTCGTCGATTCCCGCGTGCTCCAGAATTGCTCGAGGTCGCCCACAGTTGCCGAGATGGAAAACCGCCGGGAAAGACAGGGAAGTGATTAAGGTGGAAAGTGGAAAGCTGGATCACCGCAAGCTGCAGCTTCGTCATGGGACGAAGCTGCAGCCATGGGGCTCACTCTGGACACGACGAGACATCAAATTTACGTTGACTCCCGCTGGTTTGCTGGAGCTCGGAAAACCGTCCACAGAAAATTGACGTGGAAAGTGGGAAAGTGCTGGGACATCGCGAGCTGCTCTCATCTTCTATTTTGGAGGGCTTCATCCAGTAGTGAGTAAAAACTGTGATTCTGAATCAGATGAAGTTCTATACGAGACAACTTTCTCGTTTCGATGAGGTTAGGGTTATCATAATGATCATTCGAATATTCTCGAACGCACCATCTATCAACAAATTCCAAACTATGCGAGCTGTGGTCTCTGATCAACGTATGTCACAGCTCTCAATTAATAGCTTCTGAATATTCTGCTCTCTTGATTCACATGCTTAAGCATACACTTAGTTTTCTCCATACAAACAATTGTTTGTATGGAGAAAACTGAGTGTTCAGACTAGCGATTGGAGTGAATTTTGCGGAATTTTGTTAAAGTGCGTGAGAGAGCTGCTTACTTTTTACATTCTAAGTATTGTGTAGGTTTTAATGCATGGGAAACTCCTATTCTGCATGGTCACATTGAGATCTGCTCGTCAGTTAGTGGATAGTCAGTTCTCTGCAATGTCAAGCTTACTTGGCACAGCCTGTAAGTTGACTGTGTGAGGTGAATCTTATAGATTTTAATGGGGTCTACTATTTGTCTTGGAAATTCACAAACTTAACGAGCCATGGCTACAAGTATTTCTTCAGAATGGCTGGGTGTTTTGAGTCAAATTTTGTACAGACTCACAATTCTAAGATTGAGTAGAAATTGACAGTGACTTGAATTGAACAGAACAAGTAATTTGAAATGGGCCTTGTAGTTTTCCGTAGCCATTTCAATCTATAAGCACTCGAGTCAACTTATTTGGTTCATCATTAAAAATGGAATAAATCCTAAATACTGTGTCATCATATTCTCAGAGTATACACACTATCTTTTTCTCTCGCTAGATAATGGTGTATTGAAACTGTAGCTATATCAGTTTTGACTGTAAGATTCAAAATGCAATTTTCAGTGGAGCAGTCACATCCAGTGGTAATAGTAATACCAGCTGATAGCGAAAAGGATGGTGAAGGTGGTGATGAAATTATTAACGACAACCAAGATGAGCCCCCCAAATCTAGTTCATGATACTGCAGAAGAGAGTCTTGCGGTCAACAGTGATGAGTTGCAAGCTAGTATCAATAATGAGGACCCTCCTGGAGAAGTTGTACAGAATCCCAATGGTGATCGTCAGAATAGACCTTTAAATCCAATTGAAAATATTCCAAGTGATCCTAACCAGACTACTCAAGGGGCTGTAAATCGCAGACCAAGACCTCCAAAATTGACTGTGAGTAGAATAACCTCCTCCATGTTTGAATCCCAGCGATTCTTTTTTTTTCGGTTGAACATATCATTTCTTCATTTCTAGGGCTTAATACAGTATATGGAAAATGTAACTGAAGGAAAAAAAATCTTGGATTCCTACAAAACAAATGGGCGTTTGAAAAGCACAGTGCGGTCAGAATTAGTCAGACTCATTGGAAAGAGAGAAGAAAATCGAGCCTTCAAAAATATCAAGGCAGGTGAAAAGCTGAAAAAATGGGAGTAAGTAAAATATTGAGATTGCTGTGTGGGATATTTTCCTGTCGGTTTTTTATCAAACCCATGTCGGGTCCAACTTTATTTTTCTTAGCAAGTTGTGAAGAATTATCCATATTTCTAAACAAGGGTGAATGTTGAATCCTTCGCATTTTAATCTATTCGATGAAAACATTATTACTGAATATTCCACTCTATCGATGTGGAGAACTTTATCACATCTAGGTAGCAACTTTATTCTGAAATCATATATGGTCAATATTGAGAAAAATCCATATTTCTATAGCACACTTCATACTCAACCTGAACTTATTATTGCCATAACAATTCAATATGATGAACTGACTTCATCCCAGCATAAGTCATGATCGTCTTGAAACATATGCCCAGGAAATAGAATATGAATTCGATGGTGAATATGCTGGAACTTACTTTGTGGCTCCTCGGAAAGAAAAAGGTGAACATGTTAGAGCTAGTGGAAAATTAGATGCACATTTTGGATACAGGAAAGGAGAGCTGAGGAAGAGAGGTCACTTGAAAGAAGACAATTTACCACCGCCTGTAGTGATCCAAATAACAGCTACCCGTATGTCTACCTTTCAATTCAGAATGAGCTTTGTCCCATGATATAGATATTGCAGAATCTGCATAATTTTATGCCTTATCATCATTTTTCAGTTGAAATGAAATTAGCTTGGTTGGAAATCAACTACAAGCCAGAAAAAACTCTACTTGAATATTTTAATGATACAGAACCCTATCGGCGTCAACTGTTATTGGTCCATAAAATTGAAGTCCATGAATATCTAAAAAAATTCTTGGGGCTGAGAAAAACTGAAACTGCTAAAAAATTGGTGAGTACTACAATGGTTTTTTGATTATGAAAACCAAGCTCCTCATCATTCTGAGATCTATGTTCCAAAAAAATGATGATTTGTTGATAGTTCACGATCGAGTTTGATTCGTTGAATCCGGGTAAAAGAGAATTCATGAAAAAAAGTGGCCAGTTGTGCGCAATTGCATCTATGAAGAGCTGAAGTCTCGACAGATCAAAGATCTCCAAGATCTAGTAAAACTTGAGCTCATTACAACAGAGAAATTGAGTGAAGGTAATAGTCCCCAAAAGCTATGCACGAAACATGAATGTTGACTGAGCCCCTTTTCCAATATTCTGAGATTACACACTTCCTTTACAGATGAGACGAGTTGTACGATACTGTATCTTCTGGCTTTAATAATTGAACCTAAGAGGCCAGGTAGAAAAAGGAAGAGTAAAAATAACGAACCAGAACAAGTTGCACCTGTAAAGAGACTTTCTTTGTCGGAGAGGCGTGATTCTTTTATCCACGTGATTTTGGTAAGATGTTTGAACCATCTTTGTGTACGCAAATGATTCGATTGGAGTGTAATGATGAATACTTCGTTTTGCAGACGATAACAGATCTTGAATCGTCTATCGTTAAGCTAAAAAACGATTCGAGTGCGAATAAATTATCGTTCCAGCCCACTCTAGTGGCAATTGGCCCTCCGCACAACCCTCAATCTTACAAGGTCATCCTGAATGATATGGTATTCAATTTCAACACTTTGTTGGAGGCACTGGATTTCACCTTTCAACTATTCTACACATTGGATTGCAAGTACCCTGAGGGATCTTCTATACTATGGCAATTCATTCAGCACTCGTTGTATGGAATCCTTGTACCAGAGTCAACCCTAAGCCACTTAATGAGAGTGCTTTTGGGAAGAATCGCCAACTTTGAGGCAAACCTTGCCCAGGCGAATAGTGACATCAACGCCCAGACAAACAATGACATCAACAATGGCAACGAACAGAATGGAGCCGTGGAGGTGTAAGAGTTGTTTTGATACGTTTCGAGATGAGATTGACGTATATCATCACGTGAATAATAATGATTGTCGCGAATCGAAAAATGTCTTCAAATGTCATATGCCAAATTGTGATAGGCATTATAATAGCTGTAATAATTATAGAAAGCACTTATCAAGGTCACACGCAAGTTCACAAGTGTTTAGTCAACGTGTGCCAAAAATACCTACAAATGATGTAGTGTTCAACCGACTTGAGCCAAAAAAACCTAGAACTGAGGTGCCACTCGACAATGGCCTTCAGCCACAAATACATGTATCTATAAATGATGACTTGGATCACGGTTGTTTTTCAGAAGATGAGTATAATTGTGAGAGTGATGATTCAGATTCAAGCGACGACTTTTATGAAGATGATTCTGATTATTTTTCTTCTGATGACTTTGGCGATGCATCAGTTTTTGAACGGAAAAGTGACGAATGTGCCGCTGATTCCGAGGGGAAACTTTACATGTACTCTTGTATCCCTCGCAAAACCGTTACGAATGTTATCAACGATAGCTCAGATCTTTTTGATGAATCCCTTGATATTATTTCGGAAGAGATTGATCAAACTTCCAAAACGAGGAATTTCGATTCGAATACCATTTCTGTCGTCAAAGAAATTCTCAATAATCACAAAAATCGTCTAAAAAAGTTCAAAACCGAGAGAAAGTGTTTCAGGTATTTCAAAAATTGTGACACTTTCATTTATCCTGAATCGTATACCATCGGAGAGAGACAAGATTACCGAAAGAAAGATGGTGAAATGTCGTTGGTCCATATTCCAGTATGTGTTCGAATTATCCCCTTAAGGAAAACCTTAAAAAAATTCTTAGAATTACCAGGAATGTTTGAAAAAGTTGTTGAGTATCTGAAAGAATTAATGAGTGAGGAACTTTTCATTTTGAATGTTGTGCAAGGCTCTTACTTAAAGTTTTGTAAGCTAGTATCTGATTGTCTCATAATTCTTCCTTTATTCATTTACTTTGACGATTATGAGAATAACAATCCTATTGGATCTCACAGGGGAGTGAATAAGTGCGGGGCAGTATACGTTTCAATACCTTGTCTCCCTCCAGAGTACCAGTCGAAAATTGAAAATATTTTTCTCTTCTTATTATTTAACACTTTAGATCGAGCTACCTACTCGAATAAAATGACCTTCGCCAAAGCTATCGAAGAACTGAATTTTTTGCAAACTCAGGGTATTACTTTGGATCTTCCGACTGGTCCGATCAGAGTTATTTTTAAAATAACAAATCTCATCGGAGATAATTTAGGGACTCACGCTATTTGTGATTTTGTACAATATTTCCGAGCTGAGTTCTTCTGTCACTTCTGCTTAACAGAGTATTGTGATATCAGTACAAAACTAACAGAGGATGTACCTTGCGCAATCCCGATAACTACGCGGAGCTGCTGACCAAAAATAATCCTCAAGAGTCAGGGTTGGATGGTGAGTGTGTGTGGAATGAATTGGACAATTTTCATGCTACTGTCAATATTGGTGAGGATGTAATGCATGATTGGTACGAAGGAATCTGTCGCTACGATGTTGCGACTGCGTTGTATGATTTTATTTACGTGCAGAGAGCTTTTACCTTGAAGGATCTCAATCCTAGAATTCGTAGTTTCTATTATGGACCTAAAGAAAGCACCAACAAGGCTCCAGAAATTTTGGAGCATCAGTTAAAAAATAAGTGTCTTATAATGACTTCAGCTGAGATGCACTGCTTAGTAACTCGTTTACCAATGATTATAGGGCTTATTGTACCTGAAGGAAATGAAGTTTTGTATTCCTTGATTCAAATGAAGCGAATAATCGACATAATTTCAAGTAAAGTCGTCCAGCCGGAGACTCACAAACAACTGAAAGTACTTATTTCTGAATATTTGGAATCGAAGCGAGAGTTATTCAAAGGCGAGAAAGATAAACCAAAGCACCATTTAGGCTTGCATGGTCCCAGTAGCATGGAAAGATTTGGGCCTCTAACCAAAATTTCTGCTCTCCGCTTTGAAGCAAAAAATCAAGAGGGCAAGACAATTTCCCGCACTGCTAAAGCAAGAGTGAACGTTTGTCGTACTATCGCTATGAGACACCAGTTAATGTTTAATTACAGATTAAGGATGAAAAAACCGTATCCTCATTTTGAGACCGCAGAAAAAAAGTGTGTACGTCTGTCGAAGCTCAATAATGTTTCTGAGTTTGTTGCTCTTCTACCTTTACCGAATGTTAGTGATCTAGTAACTGTCGGTCCTATTTTTCACGTTGTACATCAATTGATAGTTATCAATATTGATATTCATCTTGTAACCAAAAGGTTAAGGGATTGCTATCCCGTGCAGCGCGTCCACGCGTATAGAGTGTTTGACAACAGAAATTTTTCATGGTCGTGTTTGACGTTGAGTGACGTGCGCAGGGCCTCGATCACTCATCTCACTACTTTATCAGATGGCGGAACATACATTTTTCGAAATTGGATAAAGTGAGTTCCAATTTAACTTTTTTCTGATCGGAAAGATAATTTAACGAACTTTTGCTCACGCCACACCAAAATGTCATAGTGGTAGTGAGACAAGTCTATATATAGTCCTTTGATAAAAATTTGTAAAAAGCGTTCTATATTTCGTTGACCTGCAGTAAGGATCAACCTGTGATCTTCATCGAGATTCATGTGCGAGCTCTTTGCTCATTCATAAATTTTAGTGTAAGATACTTGAAATTCAATAACTTTTTACTATGTTCTGTTCTTTAGGATAATTTGAAAAAATTACTCTAGAAAATTCGGGAAAACTCTATTGATATGTGTTAAACTCACTGTCACCATTTTTTATAGTCAAGTCTCAAATGTTCAGGTTTGCGCGTAAAGTCGTTTTTAACGCATTTGAAACCTCTTTTAGGAGTAGCATGACCATATTTTAGTTGCCTCGTAATGCTGAAGGAATTGAAATGATGAATAAATTATTATTTTGTAAAAAAAATAGCCATTTGTTTGGAGTTGCTATTTTTTCATAAAAATCCCTGAACGAAAGCTCAAAACTTGTGAGGATGTACTCTGGTTTGGATGTCTTACTTTTTTTGGAATAGATCAAAATATCGTCTAGTAAGAATATCGCAAAGGTCCAAACTCAGGCACAATACTTCATACATATATAGCTCACTTCCATCGCCGCTAGGTGGCTTCCGTTGCACATTTCATAAGACCGACAGCTTGGGATCATCATTTTGATCGACAATAGAATGTAAATTTTTTAGTAGTTTCGGGAAATGTACAGAAGTCGCTGTACATTTCCCGAAAAATACCATTTCCCAAAACTACAACATCTCCAAATTACTTGAGAAATTTGTCCTACGACCTTTACAAAGTGTTTCTCGCAAGCGGTCAAATTTGCCCTTCTAAGTATATATACGAATTTTTAACCACGTAATTCAAGCGATAAGTTACATGCGTGCGACCCCCTTTACCGACTATGTATAAGAAGCGTGATATATATGTATAAGTTCAATGACAATGATAACTATAATTCCAACAGATCATTTCTGGTTACTCCATAACAAATTAGCTCAGCTGCAGTCAGCGTCATGTGAATTCTTCGCAGTAATGTAAATGTGATGAAATTCTTTTTCTTTCTATAAATTCTTATTCTGCAGCGTCTTTGAGGGGTAAAAATTGTTGTACCTCCAACAAATTCTATTCGCTCGAATATAATATTTCTTGCATACCCGTGAATAAAATGTAGTCCCGCGGAGTATAAAAATTATAGCAGGTGATGCAAAATATATTGAAAAAAAGTGTGTCCCACAGCTGTAACAATTTGCAATAAAAATTATTTTCGAATCTACAATTTCTATTGAAAAAAGTCTCTCAGTGTGGGATCACTCATTCGAGAATGAGTGATTCCACGTCACTGTAAAGCTCATCACAACTCTTCGAAATATAATTAAGATTCCCGGAACCGCATTCTTAACGGCAATGACGAAAACGTCATCGATATATCTTTCTGTATCATGAATGTTGTTTTTCACGAGTTTCCATCAATGTATCTCGAGAGGCTCTGGGATTGATTACAGTAACCGATACACGGACAAAAACATTGATTGCTGAAAAACTTTAGGTTTGACGGGAACTTTTGAGGAGAGTATCTCGGGATATCGGAAAATATCCTCACTTTTCGTGTACTCCAAAAGATTCTTCCGAGGATTTTCTATGTCCAACATTTTATGTCAAAAAGTGAAATCGTCCAAGTCGCATCGATTACTCGAAGTTGTCACGGGTCTGAACGGATCGAGAAGAATCTAACAAGATCTTGTAGGATCTCGCAAGATTCTTCATTCCTTTCTCCTTGAAGTTTCGCACGATGATACCCAGCCAAATGATCGCTCTCGGACGAGAACGATGAGATATGCGTGCCACTCATAAGGCTACAATGGCGCTCGGCCTTATCTCGATTTGACGTCGTTTCTAAAGATGGAATATAATCAACAGACGATTCCACGTGGATTATGTGTCTTTTGGAATTCTCGCTAGTCATATAATACTTTCCGAAACCAGTCGAATCAAGATAAGGCGAAGCGCCCTCGGAACCTTACGGGTGGCACGCATATCTTATCGTTGTTGTCCGAGAGCGATAATTCGGCTTAGAATCATCGGAGAGAACTACGCAGAAGGGGAAATTGAAGGTTTTGAGGAATCCGACAAGATCTCGTTGAATTCGTTCCGAAACGTTCACGCCCCTGACAATTGGAAGTGATTGCCGTGACTGAGACTATTTCACTCTTTGACAGTCGATATCGGACATGAAAAATGAATGGAAAAAGTTTTTGGAGTAGATGAAGAGCCGACATTTCCTGATATCTAAGATACTCTTTTCAAAAATTCGGTGCAACCAATAGTTTCTGAGTGATCGATATTTTCGTGTAGCTATCAGGGTTGCATTATTTTTGGGTGGTAGTGTATCTTGAAGACAAAATTTCGGGGGAGATTGAATCGAGAAAGATGAAGTGACACCATATTTTGGAACTGTTCTTGGAGGAGGATCATTCGAAGCAGAGCATTGCATCCACGGACTCCCCAGCAGCCGGTAAATAGAAGACTGTACACTCGCCGGACAAAATATCTGTACAAGCCATTTAGTGATTTTCACTTTTTGGGTTGGTATCGCCATGCATTCGTTCCATTTTCCGCGTTCCCTTAGCACGGAATGAGATAGGCCGTGCCAACCCAAAAAGTAGAAATCACTAAATGGCTTGTACAGATATTTTGTCCGGCGAGTGTACAAGATGCCTCTCCGGATTCGCTTTTTGCATCGTGAATAGTATGAAGAAATTTCATTCTTCTAGAACTCTGCGCACAGAGTTGCAGGTGTGTGATCCAACGCACTCAAAATGAGAGGAGCTTTCCCTCCAATTAGTATTAGAATGGAGTCTTAATTGGTTGGTCGTCCATCTGATCAAATGCTACCGTTCATTCGGCCCAATCCCTGAACTCGACATCGTTGAGAACTATTTTACCAGTTCATTTCGTATGTCTTGCAGGATTGCCTCTGTTGCCGAGAAGATTTCTTACGAGAGAGACTGGTGACTCTCAACCATTGCTTTGATTCCAAGGGCCTGAGATATCACAATGGAAGTAATGCTGTGATGGAAGTGCGAGTCAGAGAACCAGATCAGTGTTACTGTTCCAAGTGCGGTTCTTCTTAATTGACATCATCGCAAAACTGTTGGATCGAGCTGAGATCAATGTCCATGATAGACACATGCACCACGATGGTCATCTATAAGATTATAATTCTATATATCTATATGATGATCTACATTCATATGTTCATTCATGTGATTATAATAATTCGACATATATGAACCCGTTACATTAAACTCTCCTCTGTTGAGAAGAAGCACGAGGAATGTGCATGAAATATCTCTGAACATACAAGAGATAATCGCATCGTCGCGTGATTTCATTTGTTTGTGGTACTTTAGTGAGCCACGGTGTTAATCATTCTCTCGTCATCCTAGATTCTCCAGGAAGTTCTAGGATATCTTCTGTGTAATCGAGAGAGTCCCGGATGTGAGAATACACTGAGGAATTCCCGGTATCGAAAATTGCTGCAATCCGCTACACCTTGAAAATAACACTTGATCCTCATTCGAAAGTGTAGTATCGGAAACAAAGTTCAGAGAGTCAACATCGAATTTTGCTGAGCTCGCAACAAAATTTCCCTCCCGTCACGCAAACACCAAGGATCGGGCGTGGGAAGCAGAAATCAGTGTCTGAGTACTAAAAGAACCTCTTGCGAAAAAGGCCAAATCTACTCCAAAGGTTTGGGGGACCAGGCTGCATTGAGATGCGTGTTCTCGGTGTCTCAGCACGCCTGTGGAATTTTTCCTCTTGAAACTCAAGCGTTCTCGAGTGGTGGTCAAAGAGTGTCTCATTTAATATAACACGGGGAATGTGCTTCCTTGTATCTTACTCTGAACCTCGAACACATACCACTCTGAATCTTGTTGGATCGTGTTCCCGCATGAAAAATATATCTCTCATAAGTGTTCGGATTGATGGAAAACTAGAACCAGGAACCAAAAAATGCCTCTTTCTGTCGACTTTGCGTGAATTTTGAGCTTCGAAGGGTGACTAGTCGAACGGGATGTGGTTTAGCGCAGAACTAATGACGAGTGAGAGTGTTGCTTCATTCCGATAATTTCATTTTGAGTAAAATACATTGGCATTCCATGCACGAGATCTCTCAGAAAAGCCCGGAAATAGCCCAAATTGACGTTTTTTATATTTTCTGACCTGCGTATGTCTGTCATAGGGGAACAAATCACTAATTCCGATGAGGTTCGATGGAATGAACGTTTTCTGCTCCCGCCATTCTTGCTCTCTCATTCTCCGAATTCGGAACAAAAACGTGAAAAATTGACACTCTGCCACACTGTACCACAAAATATTGGAGAAATATGGGAAGGAAGCATATTTCATATAAACATGAAGAGAAAACATTTTTCTGTAACTTCGAATGAAGGAGTAGGACATTTGGTCCCATTGCTTCTACACCGAGGAATATGCCATTTCATTCCTCAATAACAGTTTTCACCTCCTCAATCAAGAGGTGAATTGAGTGATCTGAATTCTAATGTACATGAAGTCATCGACACACTCATGAGGTCTAGTTTGGCGAGAGATCGTGCTGTTCAAGCAAAATATACGAGATAGGACCCGTTCAATACATAATGAATCGTGTATGTTGTTGTATCGCGATATCAATAATTCCGATATCGATATCAACATCGATACGTCATACTTCCGAACAGATCAATAACGATATCAGTGGAGCAATAAAATATATCGACCAATATTTTATCGCGATATATCGGGATAATGTCGATATCAATGCCAATTCTGCTATCTTTTGGCAAAGCTATGGAACAGACGTGAGTTCTGTTACTCTCTCAGCATCAATCAGCTATTATATAGCTGAAATATCAGCTATTACTCCCATGGGACGCCAAACTGCTGATCAAATCAGCGAACGGAAAAATCACGCTTGAATCGATAATTCTGATGAAGTAACTCCACAAATCCGGGTTCTGATATCGACATGAACACATTAACGACTTTTCCAGACCAAGTCACGACGAACTAAGGCGTATTCGTTCGATATTTACTCATTTTGTGCCACGGGAGGCCCTATATAGCTGATTATAATCAGCTATAAATCAGTGATTGTAGCTGAAAATCAGCTAATGTAGCTGAAATTCAGCTACAGTAGCTATTCGTGTCAGTGAAAAACCGTTCACTGAAAAATCAGCTTATAATAGCTGATTTAGTCAGCTAACATAGCTGGAATCTCAGCTAATATAGCTGATAAACGATATTCGTGTTGTGCCGTATACACTATACAGTGTCGAGATCAGCATTGGATCGAAGGAAGATATATTGAAAAGGAGCCTAATATGACGACAACATAAGTATATGGAGAGCGAGAGATCTTCATTTCCTGCTCGAAGTGTGAGGTTGTGGCGTATAACGTGCTATGGGAAGTATGAGTTTCAGCGCCTCCGAGCGGTGGAAAGCATGATGGCCCTTTTTTGATCCAGGTGGCCCACTTTCGACAAAGTTTATTAGCATAGAATGATCTACTATACTGCCAAGTTCCATCAAAATTGGCCTTAAGCCACTTCTCATTGATTTTGTGCGGGGTCCTTTGGTATCGAAGACGTGCAGCATACCAATTTCGGCCATTATTTCTCTGGTCCATGAGGTGGCTGATGCATGGGGAGTGAAGAGTAAATGCTACGTGGATTCTGATTCTGAGATCTGAGCGATCACGGGGACAAATATTCAAATTTCCTGGTACTCCGAGAGCGCCAAATGAGTGAGCGTCGACAATCAGTTCCTTTAATCCTTCCAAAATGTGGTTTTTACCCGATAAAATATGACAATGATCTCGTCACGTATGTAAAGATCAATTGAAGTTCAGTGCTCAGACTGATACATCTCAGTAGCTTCATTTCGAGAGCATATATTGGATCATCTGATGATAAGGACCCGTAGAAACGATGCAACATATATGATCTCAGTCGTGTCACTCTGAGCATTGTTCTTTGATTGATCTCTCCGTATGGGACGAGATCATAGTCATCTTTCCTCGGGTAGAATCACATTTTGAGAGGATTGAAGGGAATGATTCTCGACGCTCACTTATTTAACACTCTCAAAGTACCAGGCAATTTGAAATATTCATCCATAATGTGATTGTTCAGATCTCAAAATCAAAACCCGCGTAGCATCTGCTCTTTACTTCCCGTGCATCACACACCTCGTGAACCAGAGAAGTAATGGTGGAAATTTGTATGCTGCATATGTCCGATGCCAAATTGAGTAAACTATCACGATTGAGGATTTCCCCAGGACCAGGACCCACGGGTCCCCATGGATAGCCAAGGAACTATTTTCATCAGGGCAGCAATCCTGGGACTTCCAACTCACAGATTCCTTTGCTCAATGAGCTATTGACCCGAATCCATTCATCCCTGCTGAAGACAATTCCATGGAACCCCATAGGACTTCATGGAACTTGGCTCTGGGGAAATTTTCAACCTTGACACTTGAGGAATTTGGCATCCAAGACGTGCAGCATACAATTTTTCACCATTTTTCTCCCAAAAATGCTTGAATTTGGTCGATTATGATGAAAACTTGCTTCCTACGTGCCTCCAATGCCAAGTTTCGTACAAAACGAGATTGGAAATTTACCCAGGATCAGGTCCTATATCATCTGTATGGCAACTTGTTGATGGTTTTTTCATGTCCATCAAACACTTGAGAGTCATCTTTTTCAGAATAATCAGGATGGTCTTCTAGCACCCGTATTGAGGCTACGAATTGAGGCACGATATCAATGAATTTCGCAATAATCATTGGTCGATATCGATACAAGAACAATGAATGGGCCTCAATAATTCTCAAAACCAATAACGACATCGATATGGGCACAATTTAATGACACCAATATCGACATATAGCAAATTAGTGTATTGTATCGTATTGCGGCAGCCCTAATGATGATCTAGGCCCAGCCACATTCCGAGTCCCATTATGGACCACGACGGATCAAAAGACTTGTTTCGAACTTTGACTTATTTCTTGAAGAGAAAAATGATCTATATATATTGAATTCATTGACAATTCACAGAGTTTGGGATCTAACTTCATCTTTTGGAATATTGCATAGCTCACATTTGGATCGTTATATTTTGCCTGGCTTTACCGTCTGCTGACGGGTCACAGCCTGTCTCTTTTTTTTTTTTTTTTTTTTTTTTAAGGTGGTTGTAGGGCGAATACGCTGCGACGTACGAAGGAGAGGCACCGGTCAGCCAAACACGGCTGGCCAGCACCTCCCCAACAGTCCCGGGCTGGAATCCGCATCGATACGGCCATCCGAACCGGGTAAACCCTCTCTTCCTTCTCCGTTGGCGCCGGCCATTGGACAAGGGAGAGATCCACCAACTTACCAATCCGGCCCCGGCACCGCGTGAGCATTACTTCAGGGCCGGCGGCGTCTCGCGCTCAGGATCGAGCGTCTCTCTTCTCACGACTCGCAGGTGTTGTTTCTCTTCCTTCGATCTTCTTCCATCTCTTCATTCTTCATTCTTCTTTCTTCTTTCTTCGATCTTCGATCTTCTCTCTTCTTCCTTCCCTCTTCAGTCAATCATATTCCTCCTGGAACGATTTGGACCTCTTCTGTTTGAATCGGCAGGTTTACTGTGATTCACCGGCATCGAGGCGCCTCACCTCCCTCTCTTTCTCCTCCTTACGGGTCATCACCAGCTTGATGTATCCGGTAACTCTATCCCATGTCTCCTGGTTGCGAAGTAAGTACGGGACGAGGTTCTCAGGTGTCAGTTGAGCACCCAGCCATCCATCCAACTCGGCGCGCTCTCTTTGTGTGTCGTTGCACGTGAACAGGGCGTGTTCAGCGTCATCCCAGTTGTCCCCGCATGACTGGCATGCTGGGGATGTCCTCTTCTTGAACCGGGTCAGATAGGCACCGAAGCAACCGTGGTCACTCAGTGCTTGCGTCGTCCAGTAATCTATCTCTCCGTGGGTGTGGCCGTCCATTTGGCTACGTCACGGATCAGCCGGTGCATCCATCTGCCATTTGCAAATGACGAATCCCACTCAGTTTGCCAATGCTCAAGGGTGGTTTCCTTCTCGTTGTCGAGGCAGCCCTAATGATGATCTAGGCACAGCCACATTCCGAGTCCCATTATGGACCACGACGGATCAAAAGACTTGTTTCGAATTTTGACTTATTCCTTGAGGAGAAAAATGATCTATATAGATTGAATTCATTGACAATTCACAGAGTTTAGGATCTAACTTCGTCTTTTGGAATATTGCATAGCTCACATTTGGATCGTTATATTTTGCCTGGCTTTACCGTCTGCTGACGGATCACAGCCTGTCTCTCTCTTTGCTTCTCTCCCATTTCACGCTCTCATCTCCAATATCTCGTTAGCCATGGCACCGAGCAACACGTTTGCTCTCGCTACCACTCGTACACGTGTTTGTTTTGGACGAATCAAGTGATTATTGGTAATGAACCAGAGTGCACTTATCGATCGGCCTGACCCGCTATGAACTTTATAAACATTTTAGGTCCTTCGCGAGCCGGATCAGTGCCGCGGAGTGAGAAATCGCAGGAGTGCAAAGTGCTCTGACTCTCACGAAACTGTGCTATGTGGACGCCATTTTCAGTGCCAGGCTCAGTTTGCATGAGCAAGTCATCACGTGCTCTTCATCCTCGATTTCATGATCGTTGTTATCGCGAGCGATAGGCCTCGATCAAGTTTCGTGTCACGTCGAACCTGCGTATTCGCAGGGGAGCTCGGGGCTACAACGGGCAATCTCGACAGAGCCGTCGAGAACAGGGTTTGTAGTCCATAACACGACACCTTATCTTTGCGATGTGTCACAAATCGCACGATGTAGTTTTGACGCGGTGCGCGTGCGCGGGCATCTGGCTTCGAGATGAACGATGTGCGCCGAAAGAGAAGCAGATGAGATGACAAACGAAAGGCGAAGGCATCGCCGGCTCGGCAATCAGATGAATATTTGCATTTGTATTCGATTTAAATTTTTGATGAGCTCAGAGTCTTGAAGGGATATTCTCTGAGGACAGGGAAATCGATTCATACATTGACTTCAAATCGAATCGTGAAATTCGATTTCCGTGACCACATCCAAGGAGGAAAAGGCAACTTTTCTCGATGTCCGGACTTGGTTTTCGACGCGGATTTTTAAAACTGTCTCGACTATAAATGCTTTTATCATCCCAAAGTGATAAATAAGGGTTCTTTATCATTATAAGGAGCTATTCATACAATGATTCCGAGTCGGCTGCTGAAATTCGATTTTTGTTGCCACATACAAGGAGAAAAAGTCACATTTTTTTCGACGTCCGGACTTGGTTTTCGACGCGGATTTTTCAATTTGACAAGAGTAAAAATTTCTTCATCAACCCGGAGCGATAAATATAGCTTCTTCATCATCATGAGAAGCCATTTATGCATTTATTCCGAATCAAATCATGAAATTCGATTTTCGTTGCCACATCCAAGGAGGAAAAGTCAACTTTTTTCGACGTCCGGACTTGGTTTTCGACGCGGATTTTTCAATTTGACAAGAGTAAAAATTTTTTTATCATTCCAAAGTCATAAGTATATGGTTTTCACTCTCGTGGGAAGCCATTCGTACATTTACTTCGAATCGAATCGTGGAATTCGATTTTCCTTGCCACATACGAGGAGGAAAAGTGGAATTTTTTCGATATCCCGACTTGTTTTTCGACGCGGATTTCTCAATTTGACACGAGTAAAAATCTCATGAGAAGAAAAACTCATATTCATCTCCTTGGAATGATAAAAAAATTTATAGTCGAGTCAGTTTGAAAATTTCGCGTCGAAAGGATGCATGAATGGCTCCTCATGATGATGAAGAAGATATATTTATCGATTTGAGTTGATGAAGAAATTCTTACTCGGGTCAGTTTGAGGAATCCGCGGCAAAGAGCATGTCGGAACATCAAAAAAATGTGACTTTTTTCCTTGGATGTGGCAACAAAAATCGACTTCCATCAGCCAATTCGGAATCAATGTATCCATAGCTCCTCACGGTGATGAAAAACATATATTTATTACTTTGGGACGATAAAGAAATATTTTCTCGAGTGGAATTGAAAAATCCACGTCCCAAACCAAGCCGGGATATCGAAAAAATTTGAATTTTCCTCCTTGTATGTGGCAACGAAAATCGAATTTCATGATTTGATTCGGAATAAATGCATAAATGGCTTCTCATGATGATGAAGAAGCCATATTTATCACTCTGGGTTGATAAAGAAATTTTCACTCGAGTCAGATTGAGAAATCTTCGTCGAAAACCATGTCGGGACGCCAAAAAAATGTGACTTTTTCTCCTTGTATGTGGCAACAAAAATCGAATTTCAGCAGCCGACTCGGAATCATTGTATGAATGGCTCTTTATAATGATGAAAAAACCTATATTTATCACTTTGGGATGATGAAAGCATTTATAGTCGAGACAGTTTTGAAAATCCGCGTCGAAAACCAAGTCCCGACATCGAGAAAATTTGCCTTTTCCTCTTTGGATGTGGTCACGGAAATCGAATTTCACGATTCGATTTGAAGTCAATGCATGAATCGATTCCCATGTCCTCAGAGAATATCCCTTCATGACTCTGAGTTCATCAAAAATTTAAATCGAATACAAATGCAAATATTCATCTGATTGCCGAGCCGGCGATGTCTTCGCCTTTCACTTGTTATCTCATCTGCTTCTCTCTCGGCGCGCATCGTTCATCTCGAAGCCAGATGCCCGCGCACGCGCACCGCGTCAAAACTACATCGTGCGATGTGTGACACATCGCAAAGTTAAGGTGTCGTGTTATGGACTACCAACCCTGGTCGAGAAGTGAGCGCGTGTACGTGGCGCATATCATAACGCGAATGATCGTGCTACTGGGCAAACCTACATGTATATGAGAGTTTCCACGGAACTTTTAACTTTTGTGTTACTGCAGTGTTCCAAGAGTATTTTGAACTATTCGGAGTGCGCAGGAGTGGCATTTTATAGTATTTGGCATCATTCAATATGGACTACATTCTTTTTTGTTGAAACGCATCCTGATTTGTCAATAGCAGACCGCAAAGGATGATTTTTGGGTAGTTTACAAACGTACCAACGCGATTTTTTGAATTGATAAGGCTGTAACTAAAATACCTATGCCTCAACTACTTCGGTGGAATGATATATCCATCTACTAATCTCATATTTTGAGAAAATCTTTGATTCAGAGGTGTGCGCTGATTTGGCTATGATATTAGCTCTCATTCATCGATGTAACCGAGTATTGTGGGAAAACTTTCTCTTGCTATTGTTTACGAAATTAATGGAATACCTTGTGCAGAATGGGGAATTAAGTAATGAGTTTCCAAAGTTAAAAAGAAGACAAATCGAATCCCGTTTGGTTTGTGAGTGTGCGTTGATCCGGAAAAATTTTATAAAGCTTCAAAGCTCATAAAGTTATCGCGCCACTGGCTCTCAAAACGGGCATTTTTTGATGGCATACTCAGGAAACGTAAAGCACAGGATTGGAATGTTGTGCTCTTTTTTCTTCATCGCAAAAGGGATATAACCGCACTGTTCTGAGTTGCAATTGTCGATCGGTATTTCTGTGAGAAGCTGAGGAGAAATATTTGAATCCGGATGGTGAGCTAAATAAGCCGCTAAATGTGATGGTATCGCGATTTTCTTGATTTTTACATAGTATACGGCTGAAAAATGAACAAAATAACACCACAGTGTATTCTAGGAATTGAAATGAGACTCATAGCTCTTGACTCGATTTTGGAAATTTACATCGAATTTAGGAGAAATCAATGATGAAATTCATCTTAAAGTCAAGTCAGGCAAAATATAATCCGTATCGATCGTCTAGACAATGTTTTGAATCGAATCTGTTCGATTGAAGTTGATTCACGAATGTTTCAAGTGTGAAATTCCTTACAATTCGTTCTGAACCAGATACCTCGGCTTGGAAGAGAGTGGCATCACTTTTTTCACATGTTTTCGAGGTATAAGAATCACATGAAACCCATTTTAAACGTGTGCGATGAGAAAAATTTTTTTTTATTTTAGAGGGTCAATAGTCAAATGTTCCATGGAAACCCTCATATGTGGTGGCCAACTGACATTCTACGTTGGAACACACGTAACACATCTCACCGGCCATGAGCGTTAAATCTTGATCTACACATCAGGAGTCCGCTGGATCAAATCCCACCAATTCCCAAAAACATCGCTTGAAATAATTCTCTCTTTTTGTCGATTCGACATAAATTTTTGTCCACCCACTGCCTCTTTTTGGTTTGTTACCGAAAATAAAGCCAAGGAAGAGCCATTTGATTTGCCGATTCATCGCTCGGCTGTCGAGCGGCTGCCGCGTGACTATCGGGTGACAAACGCGAGATGTACACCCTTATTCTCTCACTTCCCTCCCCAATTCTGGGGTTGCTAACGGTTTGTGGTAATCATAATACACCATGCCCATCATCCCTGGGGCTCACGAGAGATTTTCTGCGCAATATCGCATGCGGTATGTACACGGAGCACGCGGAGCGAACGAACGATGTCTAGAGCTTCTACAGACCCAGAAACTTCTTGAAAGCATCCCTTTGGCGTCTTAATCTTTCCCCTTCGACCCTTCATCCAGTATTGACCTCGGTATACTCAAATCATGGGCTGGTTTCCTTTCCCCGAAATTCTAGCATGGCCGCGCGACTACCGCGCGGTAATCGCGCGATAAATCGACCGCGCCACAGCCGGGTGGCAGCCGCGCGGCTGTCACGCGGTAGTCGCCCGGTATACGCGTGGCAGTCACGCGGCAGCCGCGCGATCATTCTCAGCCGGAGCCGGCTGAACATATATTGTAGCTCCTTGAGCATCGAGCTTTTTTGCTCATCTTTCATGTGACTCTGCGTAATTCTTATGACTATTTCACTGATGTGGATATCCTCTTGTGCCATTCCACTATATTTCATGTGGTGTTTCTTCTACCTTAAGAATTTCGCAAGAATCTCCCTTCGCTCTGATACTGAAGTTCTGAATCAGTCTTTCCTCAATTGATCTGCACCATTCTTCACTCCCGAATCCTTCCAAAATGGAGAAGTTTCTCGATGAATGAATGAACTGGAAGCGAACAATTGCTAACTCTCACGTGAATTCTACCAAAGAATGTAGAGAGAAAAATATCGGAGAAGCCGAAGCTCGATTATAGCAATTACAACTAAATTGTGTGTTGAATAGTAATTATTTTATGTAAGTTTGAATGTCGCGCCAACTTGGTCGGCAATGCGTTTACCTACTATATCGAAACACTACTGTGTTTAGTTCAGATCCGGTCCACGAGGCAGGAGGCTCTGCATAGATATATACTTTTAGTCTGATACAAAGCAATGTAACGTACAAATCTGTCTAGCTTCATCAGAAGCAATAATGTATTGATTAATTAATGCCTGCCTGTGTAATACACGAATGATAACAACGACTGGAAGGCGCCTTTTCGTATTACATTTTATGAAGCAGTAACAATGAATTCACTTTTATATCTCATCTGGGATCACTGTCTGAAAGCTCTCCTCCACCTTGACTGTCTCCAAAGCTCTGCGGTTCTTGTCAGGTTATGGGCCCAGGCTGGAGTACAGTCGTTGTCTGATTTGGAGGTTAGGAGAGCAGATGGTCAATTTATGCTGAAGAGCAAGTATACGTCTGCAGACAGAAAATCAACACATTGAAGAATGGAGAGTGTGAAGATTCATCTTGAAACATCGAGCGAGGATGCTCAAGGAAATATAAGTTATGAGCCTTGGAAGTTTAAGCTCACGCTTATGCTGCAATCCAAAGATTTGTATGATGTGGCGTCCCGGGTGACCCAGAAACCTGCAGGAGAAGAGACTGATAGCAAGGTCAAGAGCTGGATGAAAAAGGATATGGAAGCACAAACTATTATTGGTCTGAATGTAAGTAATGTCATTGCAAAAAGAATTTTGAACTGAAAATCTCCATCAGCGATGTTGAAGAAATTGAATGATATGTATGAAAAGAAGTCAGAAATAACTGTTGAAGGTCTTCAGAGGTCATATTTTAATTATAAATTTGACAGTAGTAAATCAGAAGGAGAGAATTTTCTTCAAATTCAGCAGTATGTTGAAGGTTTAATTGCTGAAGGAGAGGACATAAAAGAGGCATGGACTGTTACTAGAATTTCGGGAATGTTGCCACCAAAATTTCATTATTTTAGACCTTGCTGGGAAAGTACTCCTCAGAAGGAGAGAACATTAGCTAATCTATTTGATCGCCCGCGTCTTGAGGGAGACAGACTCAAAGAGAATGATTAGTCAGAAGGATTTTCGTCTCAAAATGCTTTTATATCAAGAAATCAAAGTGTAAACTCATATCCAAAGTCTGGCAATTTGAAGTCGGTTATTTGTCACAAATGTGAGAAAAGTGGTCACTACAAAAGAGACTGTAGAGGCAAGGCAACGCCAAGGTATATTGAATTTTGCAAGGCTAACTTCAACTGCAATAATTGTAAGCAAAAAGGACATTTTGCCGAAGAGTGTCCAAACCCCAAAAGTCAGGGACAAAGTTAAAACAATAATCCAAAGTCAAGCTCTGAAAAATCAGAGAATAAGCAAGCAAGTAAACGTGCATTATTGAGTATAGGTCTGAGTACAGCGAACATAAATTTTATCAGTTCCAAAGCAAATGCAGATAGATTATAGTATCAAGACTGTGGTGCTACACAGCACATGAGTGCACATAAAGACTGGATGGTCGATTATGTCGAGATTGATGAGCCAGAGATAGTTGTACTTGGGGATGCAACTCATTTGGAAGGAAATGGTATTGATATAGAACTAAAAGCTTACACGGTGCCCTTGAATGCAATTTAAATGAAATATTTCGTTACCAACGAGATTATTTTGGTTTCCGTTTCCGGATATCTTGAAGAATACATTCCTAAAAGAATTAAAATCTTTCGCCGAGCCGTTTTGAAGGAATGTCATTTGGAACATTTTTTTGGAACTCTTATTTCCTCAATGATAATAAATGTTCTCCAATCCTAAGATTCCTTGGTCAAATGATGATTTGAATAAAAAATGATGATTTAGGAGGATGATTCGAGTAATTATGACAATGAGAATAGTTACGAGAGATTAAATCTCCGAAACTGCTGATTGTGGGGAGTCCTTTTGGGGGAAAAATTATGAAGCAGAGTACGGATCTCAAATTGGGATTCCCATCCACATTTTATTCAAAACTACTCAAGTTGGGGCCAATATAGATGCACATTGTACAAGATAAATGAGGAGACATGATAAGAAGTCACTGTGAGCCTGTAATACAGAATGATTCCATCTTTTTCCTAAGACTTATGAATTCTTCAAATGTGGGATGCATTGTATGAGCACACTGCACGTAGAAGTTTCTCGGGATATTTCTCGTTCGAATCGTTAACTTTATACTTCTCCCAGAGGGAATTGGAGTCGAAGTGAACAGACTCAACTGCTTGCTCACTGTAGAAGCCCGATCCTCTTTTTTTCGATTCACAGAACTGTTCGACGTGAAAAAATACTGCGTGTACCTTTGGAGTCACACTGATTCCTAAGTTCATATAGCTTTGACGAAACTTGGCGATGAAAAGTTTGTAATCGGGATACAGAACCTCTCCAAAACACGAGTTTACAACATCCCGGAAGTCAGAGAAGGATGTTTGATATTTTCCCAGTCTTGAATTCGGTTGAACACATAGTAAATCGAAATTCTCCAAAAGTTTTTTACACGAGTTCCCTTTGAAAGCTGGGCTACCATGTGTCATCTCTCGTTCAACGTTGCATTTTTTCATCCAAGCTGTAGATTCACTCTCAAACTCTCGGTACATATGGAAGAATATGGTATTTACCACTCCTAGCATGAAGTGGAGTTGTAAAATCCGTATACAGTCAACGTAGCAATGAATACGCATTGATTGGAATAACAATTGAAACTTTTCACCACAAGGTTCAGAGACACATGCGAAGTGCTCACAAGCTGGCAAGATACTAGTTGAGTGACCCATTAGCTGAAGTCCCAGAATTCACTTTTGTTATGAATTTCGCTGGCATATATCTATACTGAGAGTATTGTCTGGAGCGAGTATGTAGACCATATCAACAAATGTCACCGACTGAGCACGCGAGGAATTTGCCGCAGACGGGGTACGGTGTCGTAAGGCAACCGCAAAACAGTATTCCAACTTACCGATCTGTGTCGATTGATGACGTTGAAACGATGATTAGCAATGCTATATTGATTTATGTTGATTGATATTGATCGTAACTTGAGTAGTTTTGATCAAGATGTGGATGGAAATCCCAATTTAAGATCCGGACTCTGCTCCATAATTTTTTCCCCAAAAGGACTCCCCACAATCAGCAGTTTTGGAGATTCAATTCCTCGTAACTATTCTCATTGTCATAATTACCCAAATCATCCTCCTGAATCATCATTTTTCATTTAGATCATCATTTGACTGAGGAATCTTAGGTTTGGAGAACATTTATTATCATTGAGGAAATAAGAGTTCCAAAAAATGTTCCAAATGACATTCCTTCAAAACGGCTCGGCGAAAGATTTTAATTCTTTTAGGAATGTATTCTTAAAGCTATCCGGAAACGGAAACCAAAATAATCCCGTTAGTAACGGAATATTTCATTTAAATTGCGTTCAAGGGCACCGTGCTTATAATGGAGAAACATGGTGCTATATAACTCTGAGAAAAGTGCTATATATTCCAAAAATGCATTTCAATCTTTGTTCAGTCACAAATATTCTAGACAAAGGTTATGGTCAGTGTGCAGATTCTGAATATTCATATTTCAAGTATCCAAAGATGTCCAAGTCATAGCCATGGCAACTAGAGATGGCAATCTTTTTAGAATGTTATTCCGTCAAAAAAATTCACTAAAATGTATGATGGTAGCTTCAATCAAAACATGGCATGGAAAACTGGCTCACCAAAACGTCAAGTATGTGAGGAATATTTGAAAGAAGAATGATATCAAATATGTAGACGACTGGAACGATTATTATGTATGCCCGGGATGTATGTATGGCATACATCACAGGGTATCTCACCCTATGAATACGAAAGTAGCGTCAGAACCTTTGGATATAATTCATGTCAACTTGGGCGAGATGAATGTCAGGTCTTTGGGAGGAGCAAAGTATTTTCTTTTATTCATTACTCCCATTTTAGGACAGTGTATCTTCTAAAATCGAAAGATGAGGCCCCTTCAGAGTCGAGACAATTTTTGAAGATGGTTGAAAATCAATTTGGAAAAACTATCAAAAGTCTGAAGTCAGATCATGGGAAGGAGATTGAGAATAGTAAAGTTGAAAATATCTTGGATGAATTAGCGATTTTACACACTTTTTCAAATGCTTATGAGTCATTCTTTTTAATATCGCCAGGTTTTGTGTCGGGGGGTCAGGGATTTTTCTGTAACTTTAGATACATGTTGTATATGATGGAAGAAGATGGAAAGCACAGTTCTTAGGTCCCGAAAGTGATCCGCGCGAGTTTGGCGCCCTAATTTCGTTTTCAAAATTCGTGAAAAATCCGATTTTTCAACTCTTTGATTGATTTCTCACCAGTATGAAATCTAATAAAAAAATTATCCAAGACACATATTTCGACGTGAAATGAGCTGAATTTCACGAAAAAAATACTCTCAGATTCGTCAAAGGTGAACATAACCTCGAAAACGTGGTTTTTTTTTCAGAAAAACCCAATTTTCAAGCTTTAGGCCCTACTTCAACTCAAATTTGACATTCTCATCGGATTCCTCGTCAAATTTTACGTCGAAAACGTTTTTCAAAAATTGGGCTGAGGATGGGTTTGGCCACCATAATAATAACTTTAGTAGGAGGACCGTAAAAATAGCGCTAAAATGTTCGTTTCGGGAGGGACACTTATTACACTGGACAACAAAATATTGGGTCAGAAGTAGCGCATTGATCAAACAATGACTTTCTTGTGTATTTTTTGACGTAGAAACCGAATCCGAAACCAGTTTTGCACCTAGACAACAGGAATTTTTTTAAATCGCGAAATACTGAGCGTCTAAAAGACTGCATTTTTAGCGTTTTTTGATGATTCTGTAGATACATGATTTTGATGGTGCGACCTTGCAGCGGGCTTTGAGCGTACCCGAACTATGATTTCTCACGTATTTGAACCTGCTAAACACGATGGGAGTTGTTTTAGAGGTCTAGCACACGTTCGAAACGAAGGACAAGCTGATTTTTCGAGTTGCTATCAGGAGAGTTTGGACAATTTCGTGATAAATCTCGAAGTGTTCAAGAAATTGATCAAAAACACCCTCTGCAATCCCACGAGAGCGCACTATTTTTCTGTTTGCACACACACTAAGGGAATGATGTTTGCAATCGCCTAAAAGTAGATTAGTCGAATATACATGTATAATCCCGACAAGAAACTTTTGATCCATTCCGAGATCTATTCCTCGGGTGAGTTCAAGCCTCCTCGTATTGGATCAATGCTCGAGTTTTTGTACCTAGAAGCCACTCAAACTACTAGAACAATGTCATTCCGTTTCTAGGATACGGTATCAGAAGTCCCGGAGACCTAAACTCGGTTTAGGTCACGGAACATACCTTGACATACCATGAATATGTAATCAAACTAGTTACATCGTTTCTCACCCTAAGCTTATGTCGGCACTCCAATGATTCTATTCTGGAGTCGAGTGAATAAGAATATTCAGCGTCAGATAAACCATCTTGGGCTGGTTGCAAACGGCTATCTATATGCATTCAGAAGCTCATGAGACTAGGGAACTGCAAATTTGACTCATGACGAGAAGGCTTGAGCTTACCTTAGGATTAGCTCAAAAGTTCTTTTTCGGAATAACACACGTATATTCTACTCATCTATTTCTAGGTGATTGCAAATATATCCCCCTTACTGTATGTACGAATAGAAAAAGAATGCGCTCTCGTGGGATTGCAGAGGGTGTTTCTGATCAATTCCGTGATCACTTTGAGATTTATCACGAAATTGTCCCATCTCTCCTGATAGCAACTCGAAAAATCAGCTTGTCATTTGTTTCGAACACATGGTAGCCCTCTAAAACAACTTCCATCGTGTTTAGCGGGTCAAAATACGTGAGGAATCATAGTCCGGGTGAGCTCAAAGCCCGCTGCAAGGTCGCACCAGCAAAATCATGTATCTACAGAATCATCAAAAAACGCTAAAAATGCAGTTTTTTAGACTCTCAGTATTTCGCGATTTAAAAAAATTCCTGTTGTCTAGGTGCAAAACTGGTTTTGGATTCGGTTTCTACGTCAAAAAATACACAAAAAAGTCATTGTTTGATCAATGCGCTACTTCTGACCCAATATTTTGTTGTCCAGTGTAATAAGTGTCCCTCCCGAAACGAACCATTTAGCGCTATTTTCACGGTCCTGCTACTAAAGTTATTATTATGGTGGCCAAACCCATCCTCAGCCCAATTGTTGAAAAACGGTTTTCGACGTAAAATTTGACGAAAAATCCGATGAGAATGCGAAATTTGAGATAAAATAGGGCCTAAGGCTTGAAAATTGGGGTTTTCTGAAAAAAACCACTTTTTTGAGGTTATGTTCACCTTTGACGGATCTGAAAGTATTTTTTTCGTGAAATTCAGCTCATTTCACGTCGAAATATGTGTCTTGAATAATTTTTTTATTGGGTTCCATACTGGTGAGAAATCAATCAAAAAGTTGAAAAATCGGATTTTTCACGAATTTTGAAAACGAAAATAGGGCGCCAAACTCGCGCGGATCACTTTCGGGACCTAAGAACTGTGCTTTCCATCTTCTTCCATCATATATATCATGTACCTGAAGTTACAGAAAAATCCCTGACCCCCCGACACAAAACCTGGCGATATTAGAAAGAATGACTCTTATACACCACAACAGAATGGTAGGATTGAACGGGAGATGAGAACTGTAGTAGAGTCAGCAAGATCGTCCTTACATGACGTGGGACTGAATGAGAATTCATGGGCTGAAACTGTGAATTACGCAGTTTTCACGCTAAACCAAACTGGCACGAGCTCAGTAGACCGTCTGAGTCCTGCTGATCTATTATGGCCGCAGAGTGGATGTGACAAAATTGAAAATTTTCGGATGTGAATGCTACGTTCTTATTCATGACCATAAACGTAAGAAGATAGATCCAAAATCAAGGAAAGGTATTTTTGTCGGGTATGATCTTCAATCACCAAGTTATAAAATTCACTTTGAGGAAGAGAAAGATGTGAGTTCAGGTGATGTAGTTTCTGATGAAAAAATTGGAGTCGAGTCTGGATATGTAGAAATTGTAACTTCTATCGATCATGAGGAAAAATTTTCAGGGGGAGAGTTTGTGGTGTCCGAAAGTGACATTGTTGATTCTGAAAATGAAACCTTCGAGTCAGCTGAGTCTGGTAATGAAAATTTTGCTCCTGAGTCCTCACAGTCTGAAGATGAGTCTGATCCAAAGTCTGTTGATGACCCGTCGGTGAAGTCTGAAAGTCAAACTAATACAAATCTGCGTAACAGAGAGACCTTGAAAGCACCTGCAAGATATCAAGATTATATGATGTTTGCGGAGGCTCCAAGTATTTCTGTCGCAGAAGCCTTGAAAGATCAAAACTGGCGAAAAGCCATGGATGAGCAGTATGATGCCCTGATAAAAATGAAAACGTGGACACTTGTTCCACTGCCGCCTGGAGTGAAGCCATTGTCGTGTCAATGGGTGTTGACCGAAAAGCAAGATGGTCGCCTCAAAGCTAGATTGGTAGTGAGAGGTTGTGAACAAAAGTATGGAATTGATTATAAAGAGACCTTTAGTCCGGTAGCTCGTCATGTTTCTATTAGATTAGTCTTGAGTATAGCTGCCTCACGTAAAATGAAGCTAATGACCTTTGATATTACGACAGCCTTCTTACATGGCAACCTCAAAGAGGTTATCTACATGTTCCAACCAGAAGGTTATGGTGACGGTAGTGGTTATGTTTGTCTGTTGAACAAGAGTTTATACGGCCTCGAACAAGCTTCCAGAGATTGGAATGAAAAATGTTCTGAAGAACTGGAATGCTTAGGGTTCACTGGTACTGATGATGATCCATGTATCTATTACAGCAAAAATGAGGAGAGGATTAATATTTCATTCGTTGATGACGGACTTATTGCAGGGAAGGATGGAGAAAAACTGAAAGTTGTTTCAAAATCACTTAACAGCAAGTTTCAAATCACTTCTGATACGGTACCAGACGGTCGTCTAACGTATATTGGTATAGAAATACGGAGTAGCCTGGGTGAAATTTTTGTAAGTCAACCTAAGTACACACTAAGGATGCTGGGAAGATTTAAGCACGCCAATAGCTATCCTGTAGCCACACCGATTGAAAGCGGTATGATTACAGATGCAGCTAACATGGTTAATTATTCCTATGTGAGTAATTGAGTACCTTCTCGCGGAGCTATTGGAAGTCTTAACTATCTAGCTACGATTTCTCGTCCTGATATCGCGTTTGCTGTTAACTATTTGAGCCGTTCCTGTGAAAAGCCTAGAATGAGTCATTGGAAAATGATTAAACGCATATTTTCTTATTTGAATAGAACAGTACGCTACGGGAAAAGTTCCAATGGAGATACAAATTTGATTGCATACACAGATTCTGATTATGGGGAAGACTTGATTACACGTCATTCGGCTAGTGCAGTTCTAGTTTTACGTGGTGGACCTATTGTATGGTACTCTCGAAAACAGCGATTGGTGGTTACGTCAACCTCAGAAGCAGAGTATAGAGCAGCAGTTTCGCCATTGACGATATCTGATGGATTCGTCGCATCGGACACGAGCTTAGTTGCTTGGATATAAAAACCCCAACGATTCTCAGAGTAGATAATCAGTCCGCGATTCATATGCTCCATAACACACATGAAGGTAAAGTTATGAAAGGCAAGAAGCACATTGAAATTCCTAGAAAGTTCATTCAACAACATTTGGACAAAACTTCAGTTTTGCACCATGTAAGTTCCTCTGACCAATTCGCCGATATCCTAACGAAAGCACCTCCAAAAATGCTCTTCCAGAAGTTGCGTGGTAAAATAATCAAGGAGGAGTGTTGAATAGTAATTATTTTATGTAATTTTGAATGTCGTGCCAACTTGGTCGGCAATGCGTTCATCTACTATATCGATACACTACTGTGTTTAGTTCAGATCCGGTCCACGAGGCAGGAGGCTCTGTATAGATATATACTTTCAGTCTGCTACAAAGCAATGTAACGTACAAATCTGTCTGGCTTCATCAGAAACAAGAATGTATTGATTAATTAATGCCTGTCTGTGTAATACACGAATGATAACAACGACTGAAAGGCGCCTTTTTGTATCACATTCTACGAAGCAGTAACAATAAATTGACTTTTATATCTCATCTGGGATTACTGTCTGAAAGCTCTCCTCTACCTTGACTGTCTCCAAAGCTCTGTGGTTCTTGTCATTGTGAAACTTTCCAAAGTAACCACAAGGTTATGCCTGAAGAGCCCGAGGTTATCGATCCCCACCATGATTACCTTACCAATGGGGAAATAGATGCGACTGAGAATATTGATCTTGATGTACTAGGAGATTTTAAACAGTACTTACTCTGAGATACTCATCCATCTGTGCATACTGTTGGTGGAGGTACCAGTACTACTAATATTGAACAGTTCTAACTAATAGTTCTAACTAACATATGGTAGCGTGGTGGCGCTGTAGTCAACATCATATTGAGATTGCGTTGATTACTTATTCACTTGAATCATCATAATCTGGGAATTCCAAATAATAAGTACTGCGAAACTATATAGTCTTGCCAAATTGAAATCATCAAAACAAAAAACCGAGGTGGCTGCTACTGTGATTTTGGTGATTATTGTGGATACAGTATCTCAACCTAGAAAAGCCTGTACAATAACAATGAGTGAAGCACTTAATAGTCTTAACGGGTTACTCATTCCTCTAAAGCAATGGGATGCCAGCGTTGGTGAAATATATTGTTTTGCTTGCAAGAATAATGCCAAGAAGGGTCCAATTAAAGGGTATTATGCTCAATGTACTGAATGTGAGGCTACTTTTCATACCTCCTGTGCTGAGAGATACAGTATGAATGAGGATGGTGTATTCAACAAATGTTGCCCTACTACTTATAAAGCTGATGAAGATAGATAGATGTCCTTTATTCGTCCGAAGACAAAAAATACAATTGCATACACCTACGTATGCCCGTTAAAATGTAATAACACGTATAAGAATGAATATAATATATGTACAACAAGATAATAATGATAATTTTAGTCAATTACTGGTTTGGTCAAGGACAATAATTATCACAATTCGTGACTAGTCAGGGTGCATACTTAGAAGTATAAAAAGATGGGTAAGGGCTCGCACTAATATCACAGCTATAGATCACCAATTGGGTGACTGAGGTCACATGTATAAGTACTGAATTAAAGAAGAGCCCTTCCCATTACAGATTAAAATAATGCCTCTTCTCCACATCAATCCTCTGGGAGGATAGTGTTAACAGGAAGTCTTTTAAGGACTCTTTAAATAATGATATCTTCCCAAGCTGCCGAAAGCCCGGAGGGAGAAAGTTCCACAAATGAGCACACTGAACCTGGAAAGATCTTCTTCCATATTCAAGTCTCATGTTGGGAACTTTGAGTACCCGCTCTTCTAGATCACCCCGTGCGGGGCGTTCGGATTGGTACCTGGTAAACATCGCAGCTAGGTAGCCAGGTTCTCCTAAGTGCATGGTCTTATGCATCAAGAGAGCTGCGAAGTACATTCTCCGCGAATCAGTACGTAACCAACCCAAGCGCTCCCTAAACGGGGCGATGTGCTCGTCTCTCCTAAGATAGTAAGAGCCAAACCCATAAGGAAGATGCAAGTATGTCTGAAGAGGAAGCTACCTCAAATATGATCGGTCTGAATGATGTTCAGCTGCTGCAGTATATTGAAAGTATCATAAAGAGTGACTCAGATGACACAATACGGAAGGTGAATGAGAATACAAATATTCAAACCAAAGCAATCGCAGTGTCTATTGAGAATATATCAAGAAGGCTCTTTACTGTAGAAGGTGATATAGCAAATTTGGATAATAGGCTAACAGTGTTAGAAAACTCCAACGACTGTGAACAAGCTGAAATAACTAATAGTGTAATAAATGAAGTTAAGGAGAGACTCTATCGTGAGAAAAATGTGATCATCTTTGGAGTTTCTGGAGCTGACCATCCACAACAAGTATACAACCTACGCAGTAAGATATTCGTTAATGCTTCATTCAATATTGATGATGTGAGTTACCATAGAACTGGAAAGTCATCTAACAGTAGAAGTAGGCCTATTAAGCTTATACTGGACTCTATAGAACATGCTAAATGGGTCCTTCACAACCAAAAACAGATATGCCCTCCATATGTAAAGTGCTCTAACGACAAGACACACATGCAGCAGAAACAATTACATAGTGTACTTGAGGTAGTATTAGCGGTACTGGATGTGTCAAGTGCCGGACATACCCGCGCTTGACTCCCTTCCGCCCTCGATATAGGTATAGTGAGTGCACGCAGCAGACGACGGACTAACCCCGAAACCGCAGAAATGAGTGACACTTGGGCTCAGATCTTTTTTTGTAGGCTCTGAATCGTCAATCTGATCGCTCCTGAGTGTTCTTGTGCATTCTTACATCTGTGTATTCACTGCCATGAAAATCTGTGCGTCAGGTATCACTCTACTGGTGATTTTCCATAAAACGCCGTGTTAAACGGCTTTTACAAAAACGCTCATAACTTTTTTCCCCGACTCTGAAGGCTTCTGAAATTTCAACTGAAGCACTTTGAGCCCCTAATCTACAACTGTGCCGACTTTCGTGATTTTCTGAGCGTCAATTCGAGTACCGCTAATACTACCTTAATGAACTGGAAGAGAAAAAGAAAAAAGGTGCGAACAACCTTGTCATGAAATATGTGAAGAATGTACCTACAATTGTAAAGAAAGACAAACCTCAAAGAGAGGATGGATCAAAAACTCTGTATAGTAGATCAACTAATGGACAGGCAGGTGGCATTGCAATAAGCAAAGAGAAGGGTATTGGAACTTCATTCAATGCCTTACTGAACGGACTCGATTTTGGAAACTCGAATGACTTCTATAACTTACATGATGATGTGATGGATAGTGAGAGAACCACCCAGCCTAAATCCCAGCGTCAGCAACAGAATAGCGTAAGGGGTTATAAGAGGAACTATACTCAACAGCAGTCTAGAATGAGCACTTCCAGGTTATCAACAGCATAATTATACTCAATCAGCTACTTTATCTAACAATATTGGCGGAATTAGAGACTCTCAAAATTTCAGGATGCTAAGCGGAATCAAGAGGTACTAACTAAAGGCCTAAATGTCTATGTGCATAATGTTGGCAGCATAAGAGGTAGAATACCAGTTCTTATAAGGAACCTTCTAACGGCCAGTGTAGACTTTGATATAGTATGTATAATAGAAACCTGGCTGGATGTTACAATAGCAGACTCTGAACTTACAATACCTGGTTATGATATCATAGGGCTTGATGGAAACTTTGAAGCCTGCGGCAAGTCAAAAGGTGGTGGGCTACTCATATATACCAAAATTTATCTTTCTTGTTAAGTGCAGCAATCAAATGATATAGCTACTTTGAATCATTGTTACTTAAAGTCTCAACTAACCAAATGGATTATGTATCATCATTAAGTTATGTTCCACTGATTAGTTCCATTGCTGCAGAAGACTTTGTTGCTGCTTTCAATGTAATCAGTAATTGGCTGGAGACTGACAGTAGTAAGTTCAAATCAGCTGAGGTAGTAGTAGCTGGTGACTTTAATCTTGCGGGTTATCAATGGAAAGTCGATGAGGAAAGGTTGTTACTTGCTGTTGGAAGCAATCCCAGTATTCCTGTCAAGGAAGGTGTCGCTGCACTAGAACTCTGTATGAACCAACTCTGTATTACTAGTGTATTTAGTTCAGAGAACAGTAAGGGTAATCATCTGGGTTGAGTTTTTGCTAACGCTAGAGATGTGGAGTATGAGGAGTGCTTGGATCCTCTTTTGAATAATGATAAATATCATAAAGCTGTAAGTTTCTTCATTCCTTTGGATGATAATTCGAAAATAAGACCTTGTGATTATTTGAATTATGAGAAAGCTGATTTTGACTCTATCAAGAAAGAGTTACAGAGAATCAAATGGGACGAATTTTTTGATCCTGAGGGATGCATAAGCTCAGAGTTGGATAAATTTTATGAAATAATTTTTGAGCATATAAGTTGTCATGTTCCCTTCATCAAAAGGACTGAGTCTAAGTTTCCTCCTTGGTTTACTCCCGAAATAAGGAAAGCTGTTCTTCTCAAGAAATCTTTACATGCGCTCTAGAAGGAATGTTGGTCGGCATCTATTAATAGAGAATTTCAAGCTCAAAGAAGAGAATGTAAGCGTCTAATAGACAAATCAGCCAGAGCATACTCTGAAATGATTGAAAATAACATAAAAAAAGATACCAAGGCATTTTGGAAATTCGCTAACCCAAAGAATACTGGGGGGGGGGGGGGGGTTCCAGTGAATATTAGGTTAGGTGCAAAAGAGACAAATGAGCCTAAGGCAACAGTTGATCTCTTTGCTGAACACTTTTCTTCATTCTATAGTAAACCACCAAGCAACTTTGAGGTAAATGTTGATAAAATTGTCTCGGACATTAACCAATCGACTCTTAATCAAATCTCAGTTACAACACAGGATATTGTACATGGTTTATGGGAAATTGATGAGTGCTGGATTAGGTCCCGATGGAATCCATTCTCAGTCCATGAAAAATTGCTTTCTACAACTTGTTGAGCCATTGAACTTCCTATTCAATGAATCTCTCAATACTGGAGTATTTCAAGATTTGTGGAAAAATTCTTGGGTAACTCCAATTCCAAAAGGGGGTCGGGATGATGATGTGACGAATTACATACCTATCACTGAAATCAGTTTTTTCGCTAAAATTCTTGATTCGATAGTAGTAAGAAATCTTGCATCGTTTTGACATAAGTATATAGCAATTCAACAACATGGTTTCATGCCAAAGCGATCAACTACTACGGATATAATCAACTTATCTGAATACATAAATGGCGCCCTGAATGATCATTATCAAGTCGATGTTATTTACACTGACTTTGTCAAAGCTTTTGACTCAGTAAATTTGGAACTGTTACTAGCCAAACTGAATAATTATGGAATCACAGGGGGCCTATTAGCATGGCTAGCATCGTTTCTAAAAGGACGAACTCAATGTGTGAGAATAAGTGGACAGACCTCCACCACATATGAGGTATTTTCTGGAGTTCAACAAGGCTCTCACTCGGGTACATTACTATTTAATCTGTTTGTAAATGATGTAGTATATTGTATATTACATTCACAAATTTTACTTTTTGCTGATGATATCAAGATATTTAGAGCAGTAAGATCGATTCACGATGCAACTTTATTTCAGAAAGATTTAGATGCACTTAATGAATGGTATAATAAGAATGGTATCTATTTTAATTTGAGTGAATGTAAAGGGATGAGATTCTATGCATCAAAAGAGCCGAGAGTTATTCATGATTATCCTATTGAGGAATATACTTTGCAGAGTGTGGATGAGATGAAAGATTTAGATGTGATCTTTGACCCTAAGTTCAAGAGTCATTGTAGTTTTGTTAAGCAAAAAGCAATGAGAATGATCTGATTTATAAAAAGGAAATGGGCAAGTTTCAAAGACCCTAATACTTCAGTTGAACTGTACCGTTCCTTAGTTAGGTCACACTTGTTATATGCCTCACAGGTGTGGGCACCTACTACCAAGGAAGGTATCAGAGAGATTGAGACAATACAGCATAAATTTCTGAGATTTTTGACATACTTTACTGGTCATCCAATGGAGGTTACAGATCACGATTATCAGGAAATTGCAAAGAAGTTTAGTTTATGCAGTATTTTTTCCTCTTGGGAGTATCAGAATTTTCTCTTTTGGGTTGAGATTAATGTGCACATCTTCATTTTTTGATCGGTGAGCACATGATATTTCACTCATCCACACATTACACACATGCCATACACCGCACTAACGCATCTTACAGTTACACGCACTTTCTGGCGCATAACGCTAAGAAACGTTACTTACGCCAATTTCACATCTAAAAAAGCCACTTACCGTTACCTCTCACTAAAAACATGTAACGCAACGACACATGAACCAAGGCGCGTTTCCTATAAGGAACGCCTCTTACCGTTACACTTTCAAGTACACACGCAACGCATCCGCACGTTACACATAGCGTATTTCATACGCCGTAACGTTGCTTAGCGTTACACACTCTTTGCAGCTTAGCCCGCCTATATAAACCTCTGCAAACCAAGCTCAGCATCTCAGTCCGGTCTCAACACGCCGTCGCGACGCACTCTCCACGACACTCGACCCTTCCGTGGCCACGCTGCTCCGATACGTCGACGTACCCTGGTGCCGTCAGGAACGTCATCATCGCGACCTAGTGACATTATACCGTTGTGCTGCTCGAAGTTATGAGCGATAGAGTCTGTGTTGTGTTCGTGTTCCGCCCTGGTACCGAATCGCAATTGAACCTTGAAGACATTCGAATCATTCGTTTACCAAATCCCGCGCCCGGCCCACGGCCGGCATAATACGCTCGATCCCCATACCGTCCGAGCCCGTACGGATGGACCGTAAGAACCGTAGCTGCGCTCGGAGCAAGGCTGCCGTCACCCGCACCGAGGTTGATCGTCAGCGGGACCTGTACGGACTCCAGCAGGCAAAGAAACTGGCTCGGCTCGCCGTGCTCCAAGCCATCGCTGCGGAACAAAAGACGACTGCTCCAATTGAGAAAAACTCATCTCCGTCCAGCGAGACGCGGGAGCACCCATACTCTCATTGACAGGGATCCCCAGGTTTCTTCTGCATAATTTACTTATCCAATTGAAATTTATGCCAAGCGGATCTACGGGCCGGAGCTGTCAGAATAAGGAAAAATTATGTAGAATCTCCCCAGCTACTGGAGAGAATACTCTTTAGAGTTACAGATTCGAGGCTGCGTAAGAGAAATAAACTCTTCAAAGAACATGTTTTCAGAGGTACTAACAAATCACCTATGAATAGAATGGCAATATTGGCAAACAATAATATCAACATATGTGATTTCTTTTTAGAATCAATTTCTACAATTGAAAATGCTGCGAGAGAAAAATTTTTTGTTTATGAGTGATTTTTTACATCTATGTTGTAAAGTTAACTACCACCACCCTTGTAAATGAATTTTGTAAAAGGCTTCGAGCCGTCAATCTAATAAAATAAAATAAAATAAAATAAAATAGTAGACGGTACTACTCAAATAGTTATGCCTGAATCCCAGTCTGCGCGTCTAGTCCCTATCGCACGGTGTTCCGGAAGCAAAAAAAAGTTCGTCCCAAATGACGACACAAATTGACAACGAGGATCGATTTGTGATCGAAAATAGTGATCAAATTCTTTTAAATCAAAATCGAAGCTGCTCCTTCTCTCGAGTTATTCACAAGACTATTCATAAAATAAGCTGTAAGCTGGAGGCCGTGATATTCATGAGCAGAGTTGTTAAAATCCACTGCACGTGCATCACGCGCGTATAAGGGTGCGTCCCCAAATGACCTATATGCAGTGCACACTGCACATATGCTCTGCACACGTGCACGTGTGCAGCTCATCAAATTGTAGCCTTTTCAGATGGAAATCGTCTAGATCTGCTTTGGATCAGCCGGTAACGCAGCAAAGATAAAACCCGATTCATATCAGAAGTTCTCTGATGCGAGCCCTTCAATTTTTGCCCAATTCCGATGAGCTGCACATGTGCACATGTGCAGTGCTCATGCGCAATGTGCACTGCATATGCATGCATATGCATCATTAAGGGACGCACCATAATACACGTGCGTTCGTGCATTTGTGCATCAAGCTATCTGCTCCAGGGGCTTAGGTCGTCTACATCTTTACTTTTTGAAGATTGAGTATTTTCGATTGAAGGTCAAATCATCCCAAGATTATGTCGTGTGGGAAAGCTAGATATTATATGTGACTAGCAATCCAAAATGATCAAGATTCAATCCAGAGTGATTAAAACCGCTGATAATGAAGTGATTACCATCGGAATTGAAGACACCCGAAACAACACTTGCTTCACACCCCGGTTGATTGACAGAATTTTGGAAATATTTTTGCGCGTGAGGAATCAGCCGCCTTATACATTGTTATGCTGGAATCGTTGGCTTTTACCTGTGATAAGCCAATTTTCAGTCAGTGAACAATCTGATCATGTCGTCCGGAGCGAACCAGTGTTTGTTGTTTGCAAATCAGGCTTCCATGATGAAAATCAATCAACTGTAAGTAGCAAATGATGAATGGGTCGATTATTGGACTTTTACTTACCATAACGTGATGAAACTTCGGCGAAAATCTATAGTTTACGGACATCAACCAGGGAAAGGAGTATGTGACTCAATTTCTCGGGTATTACCTCATTTCAATAACTTCATTATCTTTCTGGTCTCCAATTTTGATCATTTTTGGTTGTCAGAACAGTTATCCAACTTTTCCGTGAGTCATAATCTTAGGATGACTTGTTCTTCACTTGGAAAAACTCAATCCTCGAAAAGTAAACATGCATACCACCTGACCTTCTGGAGCAAAAAACTCGATGCACGAATGCACGTGCAGTGGACTTTAGAAACTCTGTTCATGACTCTTGCGGTCGCTTCGGAGTGACACTCTGAGACTAATGTCAACTAGAATCGATTTTATTCTAGTTTCTCCATTACTACATACAGCAGCACAGTAGCTCATTTTCAAGTCAATGGCGACGGCTAGAGTGAGTTGAAGTAGAACCGAAGAAAGAGCAGAATAGATGGAATCAAATGAAGAAATTAAGATTAATCAACTAGAATGAACTCAAATTCATTGAATCATCCACAGTCCCAACAGAATTGAAATCGGAATCAAACATCAGCCACTGACAGATTCTGCGATCAATGAAGAGAATGGGATGGAATCGATTCTAGTTGACATTAGTCACAGAGTATCACTCCTAATTAACCGCAAAACCCATGAATTACACGGCTTGCAGCTTGCAGCTCATTCTATGAATTGTCGTGTGAATAATTCGTAAGAAGGAGCAGCTTCGATTTTAATTCAAAAGAATTTGATAACTACCTTTGATCACAAATCAATCCTCGTTGTCAGTTTGTGTCGTCATTTGGGACGAACTTTTTTTTGCTTCCGGAACACCGTGATCGATATCAAGCCTCCTTCCGGTGATGTCAAAGACTGGCCTCGTTTTCGAGAACTTTCTACTGCTACTATCATCAATTTCAGTTCCTCCGACACTGTTGAATTCTATTACCCCAAAGCACATCTAGAGGGCGAAGCAGCTAGCTTAGTCCAGGGTATAGCTATGGGTGGTGAGGAATCTGACTTCAAAACGGTCTGGGATGAGTTTACTCCTAATTACGGAAACAAACGTGGGATGGTCAATACCCATTCGGATGATCCATTTTCAGTGAAGCCGCTGCAATATGCATCAGCTGATGAAGTGCGGGCTTCGATATATGGCACCACCGATTCTCTTCTGGCACATAGAGCAATGGAACGGCCTACTGGATCCTGGGATGAGTCACTTGTTTACTCCACAGCTAGCCGCTCAGACAACGAATCTCGACAATTGTGGGAAACCTCTCTCGATCAATCTTTGGACCCACCTACTTCTACACAAATAGAGGAAATTCTCAAAACTCGATTTAACACCTTAGAAGCTATTGAAACTAGTAGTTGCATGAGTATTCCTCCTGTTACAGGTGTCAACGGGCAGGAGCCCAGAAAACTTACTACTGGTTTTACACCCAAAAATTCGCAACGAAGTGCGAAATCTCTGCAAACTCTTCAACCAGCTGATCAATTCCAAGCGGGGAAATGCTTCTGTTATCAGCAATCTCACTACATTTGAGAGTATGGAACATGGAAAGCTAAAAACGTCGACAAGAGGAAGGATTTTGCTACATCCAAAAAACGGTGCTCCAGTTGTTTAGAAATCCATCTTTTTGACAAATTTCCTGTTCCCAATAAATGCAATGAGTATCATCTTAAATATCATTACTTGTTTCATACTGATAGTGCGAATGCAAAACCTGCAACTCCACTTAAAAACAATGATGCTAATAGAACTATCCCCTCTTCCACTTTCACGAGCTCTCAGAGTGTGAGCTCACTCAGAAATGCTGGAACCGTTTTACTCTCAACCGCTTGGGTTGGAGTTTCAAACAAAAGAGGAACCTTCGTCCGAGCGATTGTTGATCAATGCTAACAAAACATTGTTCTCTCTCACATTCGTACAATGTGATGGAACCATCGGAGAACCCTTCGATTTGACGAAAAGTGGGTGAATTCTCACACATTCACCCAAGTGTCTCAAAATACTGCAAAAGGGTATTTATTCGATGCTCAAACATCATTTGATCAATCCTAGGTGTGGACACAATCCTGTCGAGGTGCTATTCCCACTTAACGTCTTCGGATTGTGAAAAAAATCGTGGAATCACCCACAAAACATGCGATTCCCATCTTGTGCATGCTCGGAGATGACTGGAGATATCGCCGAGGGGTCTATTAGGTGTGCCTGGAGCCTGACAAATCGGTTTCCTCGGTGGACAAGGCCCCAGATAGCTTCTACGTAGGGGAATCATTCACCCAGACTAACTGCTCACAGACGGAAAAGCTCAACACAGGCTCCCGCATGCTCAGAGATGGAAGAAAACTATTGGGAATCATAGTTATACGTTGTAAATATACTTCCTGATTGTTTTCTTGGGAGACAGGACCTCACGATAGTCTCACATTCGTACAATGTGATGGAACGATTAGAAAACCCTTCGTTTTGGACGAAAAGTGGGTGAATTCTCACTCGCGCATACACCCGAGTGACTAAAAATACTGCAGAAGGGTAGTTATTTGATGTTCGAACATCATTTGATCAATCCTCGGTGTGGACACAATCCTGTCGAGGTGCTATTCCCACTTAATGTCCTCGGATTGTGGGAGAAATCGTGGAAAGACCCACAGAACATGCGATTTCCATCTTGTGCATGCTCGGAAATGACTCAAAATACCGCGGAGGGGTGTATTGGATGTGTCCGGAGGCTGAAAAATCTGTTTCCCCGGTGGACAAGGCTCCAGATAGATTCTACGTGGGAGAGTAATGTACCCCGGCTGAATTCTCACGGACGGAAAAGCTCAACACAGGCTTCCGCATGCTCAGAGTTGGGAGGAAACTATCGGAAATTATAGTTATACGTTGTGAATATACTTCCTGATTGTTCTATTGGGCAGACAGGACGTCACGATAGTCTCACATTTGTACAATATGATGGAACCATCGGAAAACCCTTCATTTTGGACCAAAAGTGGGTAAATCCTCACTCGCGCATACACCCGAGTGTCTAAAAATACTGCAAAAGAGTAGTTATTTGATGTTTGAACATCATTTGATCAATCCTAGGTGTGGACAGAATCTTGTCGAGGTGCTATTCCCACTCAATGTCCTGGGATTGAGGAAAGAATCGTTGAAAGACCCACGAAACATGCGATTCCCATCTTGTGCATGCTCGAAGATGACTGAAAATACCACAAAGGGGTCTATCGGATGTGCCCGGAGCCTGACGAATCAGTTTCCCCGGTGAACAAGGCTCCAGATAGATGCTACGTGGGAAAATAATTTACTCCAGCTTACTTCTCACGGACGAAACAGCTCAACACAGGCTACCGCATGCTCAGAGTTGGAAGGGAACTATCGGGAATCATAGTTATACGTTGTGAATATACTTCCTGATTGTTCTATTGGGCAGATAGGACGTCACGATAATCTCATACTCGTGCAATGTGATGGAACCATCGGAAAACCCTTCTTTTGGGACGAAAAGTGGGTAAATTCTCACTCGCGCATACACTCGAGTGTCTAAAAATACTGCAAGAGCGTAAATTATTCGTTCCTCAGATATCATTAGATCAATTCTGGGTGTGGACGCAAACCTGTCGAGGTGCTATTCCCATTTAATGTCCTCGAATTGTGGGAAAAATCGTGCAATGACCCACAAAACATGCGATTTCCATCTTGTGCATGCTCGGAGATGGATGAAAATAGCGCAGAGGGGTCTATCGGATGTGCCCGGAGCTTGACAAATCGGTTTCTCCGGTGGGGAAACCGATTTGTCAGATAGATCCTACGTGGGAAAATAATTTACCCCGGCTAACTTCCACGATATAAGAGTTCACAGTCATGCCTCTCAGGCTCACTCCCTGCTCTGATTCCTCGAGCACAGAGAGGGTAAAATGTAGGATCCACTGAGATTTCTGACAAATATAGGCTTGGAAACTTCATGATGATCTTTCGGGACCTGTCAAATGTTTCTGAACTGTGACACAACTCTCTTCCCATGTTTGTTTGGAAGAATAACCTCCCAAAATAGACATATGTCTCCATTCATCGAGGCATCGCAGTCCGTATGGCAACAGTAGGGAGACTTTTATCCCAGGGAAGCGTGGATACCCAGATACTGCAATATTTAATTTCGTAGAAATTAGGGATGATGTTGGATCCACGGATTGATTGATTGATTGGAATTTCATTGAGGGCAGGGGATGAATCCCATGTGCCCAAATTGCAGATTCCAAATAGAGTACTATTATTATACAGTAGAAGAATAGAGAAATAGGGCAGGGTATGGAGAATTTTGATTAACCTAAGTGATAATTTCAAATTAACCAAGTAATAAGACAGATTGTGAGTAGATTGAAACATATATGTCTAGAGTAAAGCAAAAGTGCTAATTCTATAGTTCAGATTTGGAAATTCGTTTGTTCATTCAATGAAGTTTTCACGACTTATTATCAGTGTAGGAGAGTCTATTCTCATCAATGAGAGTGCCAGAATCATCTTGTTTTGCTCAGTAAGGTGGAAAGGAAATTAGGTGCGCGATTGCGGGTGGGACTGGATCGAGTTTTTCTTGTTGCACACACTCAAGCCAATCGCTGCGATCCTGAGACATGAGGAAATCAAGCAAATCTTCTTTGAATTGTTCATGAGTAGATGTTTCAAAATCAATGTAGGGTAGTTTGTTGATGAGTTCCGAGGATGCTAGAGCAAATGATTGGTTTTGTTCCTCAGTACGGGGAGTACGGTATGTTGATGTAGTTTTGTTTTTCCTGCTAGATTGCCTCAACGACGGTATTTTGATTGTGAGAAGGAACTTAGGGCAAAGGTACTTAGGTGAACCTGTTTCGATCACTGAGTAGGCTAGGGAACCAAGTGAGTATTCTCTCCTGCGCTGAGCTGATAGCCACCCTAGGGCAAGTCTGTATGGTGTAACATGCGATTGCCACGAGATGTTACCGTAGACAAAACGCACGCACGCATTGTGGAGGTGGTGGCGTTTCAACCGCTGGCTTTTGTTAAGGTCGGTAAGCAGTGGTGCAGCGTCATCAAATATTGGCAGTACTAAGCTTCGGATAAGCAGTTCTCTGAGTTCACGAGAGAGTAAGTGCCTCAGAGAACGAAGGGAGAAAAGGGCGCCGTGGACTCTTTTTGATACTTCTCTCACCTGAGAATCCCAATCCAGGCTTGGTGTGACATGTCGTCCTAGAGTTTTCATGGAATTCTAAGAGGGTATGACTGTGCCCATGATGGCAATGGTTGGAACCTGATTAAAGGAGAACGAGCGGGAGAGATGATGGCCAAATGCTCGTTCGAGAGTCCTATTCGAGGGGATCATCTTCAGCATCTATAGTGGAAAAGACACCCGCGAATACCAAGAGGCTCGGACAGAATGTTCTGTCAGGGAACAATGTACCGCAAATCCTAGGAAACCGAATGGATCCGCGGATAACCTGATGGTCGGACCAAGAGTTCGTCGGTCGAGTGAGAATCAACCTCAAAATCTAGGAAGTTGAATGAACTCGCGAATATCTAGATGTTCAAACCGGGACTTCACCCGGTTTCAGCCGATCCCAAAACCTAGGAAGGCGAATGAACCCGCGAATACCCAGATGCGTGGACTGAATGCTCTCCCAGAGAACAATGTACCGCGAGTCCTAGGAAGCCAAATAGATCCGCAGATATCCAGATAATCGGAGCGAGAGTTCATCATCAATACGCTGCTAAAAGTGATTAGCAGAATGCTCTCTCACAGCGTTATATGATAGTAACTAGAACGAATTCCACATCCATTAGCATTCTCATTGCAGATAATCTCCTCTATTTTGCAAGAAGTTTCTATGATTAGCATTCTCATCTCGAATAACTTCATATATCTCGATAAATTCTTTCAAGGGAGCTCCAATCCAAAGTCAGCAATTTCCGCATAACGAGAATTTCTGGTTCAGGCCCGCCCAGAACTTTTCTAGCGAGATACTGTTGATTTCAATCCAGGAATTGTTGTATTGAAAATATCTAACGTTGTGAACGTAAGCCTTTTCTTGGAGCAACAATCCCATGGTAGTCATGGTGCACCTTTCGGGAGTTGTCCCGTCTGGTATGAAAATATGGTGATTGGAAAAGCACTCGCAAATCACGGGATAAAACAAAGCCATTCAAATCGTTTAAGCCAGCGTAAGCTTCATCGCACGTGCGTGCGATGCGTCTCATCGTTGACTTCTCCAAAATGAGCCCTAAAGAAGGGGCAGCATATACTCGAGTATAGTAAAAAGGCGCGATCCCGAGCGGGCGCGCGGCAGTCATCATCTTGATCTCGTACACGGTGCGTAATCCTCATTATTATCCCTAAGCTCACTAGCATCCATCTTGTTTTGAAATTATTTGAATCTGATTTGAATTCGTCGAGTTATTGTTCTGAATGTTTAAAATTTTCCAGTCACATTATATTTGATATTTCCCACTATTTTGGATTATTATTTCTTCACTCCGACCCAGCCCGACCCTCGTTCTGTTCATAATAATTTGGTCTCGTCGATCGTGAAGGACGGTGGGCAACTAAATAAATTCCCAAAATTTCATGATGGCAATTTTATTGCAACGTTTCGTCCACTAGGTATTGTGGACCTCATCAGGCTTCAGGTTTCTGTTTCGACATATGTATAAAAATAGAAAATATGAAAAATTTTTTTACAAATGATGGATGAATAAATATTCAAGATGCGCAACTTACGTTATTCTTTAGATCGTCATGATATTTTTAACGATCTTGTAATAGAGCACAGACATAACGTCTAGCTCCTGTCAATACAAATAAACAGAGTGAGTCATCGGTCTCATTTTTCACTCATATTTATATTAGCGCGATCGCAGTATACAGTAGGTGACATATATATGAAAAGTAGTGCATGTGGGAGAGAGAAAGAGAGCGGGGGGTCAACGAGCTCTGTCAGCCGTTGCCCACAACGGGTTATATATTTGACTGAGATTTTGAATATCGTCTTTTCTATTGATGCAATTCTCATCGAATTTTATATGGATCATTTCAGAAATCAACCGTTTTTTCCAATTTTTCTCTGTGTCTAAAATTTTGGTTTGATCCCAATGGAAATCGTGTTTATCATTTAGTCTGTGAACAGAAACTACGGACTTTTTATCTTTGTTTGTAATATGATCTTTAATGCGTGTACCCAGTTGTCTTTTCGTCTCTCCCACATACGTTGCTGGGCAATCTTTACACTGAAATTTATAAACAACACCAGTTTTGCTGAATTTATCTAGTTGGTCCTTACCTAATTTTACTATTGAGCTTAATGTCTTGGAAACTTTTGCAGGAAGCGAAGGCACATTTCTCCTGAAGACAGGGTATTCGCAAGAAAATTGAGCTTCACTAAGCACTTCTTGAAACAAAATTCAGATATTTTTTTCACATGTGCAGATAAAGGTAATGTCACCGTCTGTTTGAATAAGTCTGATTACACCAATAAAATGAACGGTTTGTTGAGTGACAAAAAAGTATACGTTCCGATCAAAAATAATCCACTCAAAAGTTTACAGGCAAAAGTACATAAAATACTAGGAAGTTGGAATGATTTAAATTATTTGTCTAGAAAATATCATAATAATGCTCTCACACAGACGGACACCAACTTATCTCGTTGTTATGGTTTACCAAAAATTCATAAAGAAAATGTTCCACTCAGCCCAATAATTTCTACAGTCAATAGCCCTACTCATTTTCTTGCTTCCGTTTTATATAAAGAGCTGAAGAAATGTATTAAACCGCCTGCATCACGCATTGACTATAGCTCTGAATTAAAAAAAACGGTTGGAGACTTTAACGATCCCAAAAGATCATATACTCCTTTCTCTCGACGTTAGCTCTCTGTTTACAGGCATCCTATGCTGGTTAGTGCTAGAGGCGCTTGACCGCAGATTTTCAGATATACATAATGAGTCTAACATACCATTTGATGAAATTCGTAAATGCACTGAGTTCCTTTTTGACAACACATTTTTTCAATTCAATAATAAAATTTATCAACGAATTTTTGGTAGTCCGATGGGATCACCCATTTCTCCACTTTTCGCAGACATTGTTATGGATGACTTGGAAACTTCATGTTCACGTAAATTGAAAAATGATCACGATTGCACTCCTCTATTCTATTATAGATATGTCGATGACTTTCTAATGTGTGTGAAGCAAGAACAGGTAGATGTAGTCCTCAATGTTTTCAACAGCTACAATGAGCATTTACAGTTCACACATGAGATTGAAAACAATAATACCATCAATTTCCTTGACATATCTCTGATCCGAGAGGATGAAAAAATCATCACCAATTAGTATCAAAAGCCAACGTCATCAGGCAGGATCTTGAATTTCAAATCCAATCATACCATGAATCAAAAGAGGAACATAGTGTTCAATTTAGTCGACAGAGCCACGTCACTTTCACATAAAAAATTTCATTCCTCTAACTTGTCAATTGTAAAACAACTCCTTTCTGACAATGATTATCCTGAAGATTTCACTGACAAATGTATAAAAACCAGATTTCATCGTTCAAAAGATCTCATGAACAGAGCAGAAAGAATACGTTGCAACCAAATTCTATATGCTGGCCAGAACAAAATTTGTATTCCATACCACGAACGCTTATTCGAGAAATGTAATGCTCTGTTCAAACATAACGATATTCACACTCTTCCAAAAGTTTCCAAGTCATTAAGAGGATGTCGGAGATCGGCCCGAAGACTTCTGCTAGGATACCAACTTTTTCGTATATTTCAACTTACGCTCTCAATTTTCACCCAATCGATCTGAAATTTTCGCAGGAGGTAGAAAATATCCGTGAGAATGGTGCTCTGGTCCAATCCGTACGCTAATACATCGCCCCGAGTCAAAAATCTTGCGGAAAGGCAAATGCTCAAAGAGGTTAGGTGGCTATTCTATTCAAATATTCAGGTTCCCGCTAGTTGAATCATAACAATTGGACCAGAGCACCATTCTCACCGATTCTACGCATCGAATGAATCATCCCCGCACGTAATCGATTCTCAAATCAAAAAGTTATTTGAAATCTACGATTTCGGTACCAAAACTGCATATTTGTAAACGAACAGCTGCAGACACGAAATCGCGCGAGGTAGATTGAAGCGGATGTCCATCCAGTAGGTGGCGCTTCTGTAGATAGTTCCGACTTTTGTATTCTTATAACCCGTCGTCTGCCGCGGGCATGTCTGCTGACGGCGTGGTCTATTATAATGTCATGTTTGTTTACGTAAATCTGCATTATGGAGTGTAAACGAATGATTCTTTTCCGCGGTTGCCTGATAGCAGTTAGCACCAACTTTCCCAGGCCTGGCAGCTTCTTTTGTTACAGTACGTGTTTTTTGGGGCCAGCCGTCGAGTGCGCGAGGTGTTCCGTGACCCGCGACCCTAACTCTACAGAAACATCCGCGGCAAACCCCAACTTGTCATCCGCCTCCTGGTGTTGTGCGTTTATGATCCGGATGTGTCAGTGGATGCAGCATTTCATCAAGAACCTGCCACATCTTTGCCAAGGCGTATCATTTTACGGAACGCAAATCATGTGCATCTGAAAAGCGTCTGCTCGGGCGAGCACAACTCAATGTTTTGATCGTAAGTAATTTTGGAAATTTTCAATTCAACTCGATAAAATTTGGTCCTAGCATCTGCGCTAGACCTTTTTCTACAATATAAATGCCTTAGGAAAACCGAGAGAACCATACTCACCACGTAGAGTATGTTGCAACATGGTACTGTTTACCATATATTAGCACGGGGCTACTATTTACAAAGTTCATTTTTTGATCAGTCGCATGAAATTGGGGCAGACTAGTTAACAAATTGGACTTGAAAGATTATAAAAAATCTGATCTTTCTCATGGACTAACTCTCAAGTTGGTAGCTCATCAATTTGGTAAAATTTCACGATTGCAGGTATTGCGGTTTCATGAGAACGGTGACTGGGTTGGACTACGAACCTGGTATTAGGGTTTACTGACAAAATCTCACTATCTCTCTTGATTTGTTCTGGCTTCTAAAACTATGTACGGTCTCAATACCTTTTGATAGCACTATTTGGTCTAAAATGAGACAGGTATGTGATCCAAACCACTACCTAGGCTGACTAAGATTTCAAATTATGAAAGGGCCTCTCTCGGGTTTTGGTTTTAGTGGGTTGATTGTCTGCCCTGGAATGCTTCTAATTGTGTTTGCATGTTTTCTAGGTGTGTCAAACTAGATGAGGACTACTGATGGGGTATGTTTACCTGCTGAAGACCACTTCCAGGGATGTATCAGCAAGGTCCGTCATGGGACCAATCACACAAAAACACCAGGTAAGAACTTTTATCTTTTACCGTAAAAGACTTGGAATTGATAATAATTAATAATAATAGGAAAACCTTCTCTTTTTAGGATGAAATAACTCAATTTTCTATATTATACAGGTTGTGTTTTTGCCATTTTTATGGCAAGGACTGCAAAAGAATAGGATTCTAATTCTTTTGATTTTTACAGGGCTTGAGGAACTTTTGGCCAAGGGACTTATGATCAACTGAATATAAAAAACTGATGAACTGAGATGATCAAAAGGAAATCAAACAGGAATGAAGCAGTCTCCTCCAGCCATGTCTAAACCTGGATTTTTTCAGCGTATGGCAGCCATCGTTGAAAATCATTTTATTCAAAAATGTGTGAGTTTTTCATCTCACTCAGTTAAGTTTGAATGGCTAAATGAATCATTTATCACCTTTTTCATGAACTGATACAATCTTTCTCCTCCAGACAATGGACATCAAAAAATGAAACAAATTCTATGAAACAGAATTAATCAAATGCACAACTTGGGAGGAGTAATACTGTGGGTTATTCTTACACCACTTTCAGTATCAAGTTTGTCATCATTTTCTAATGATGAAACAATTTCTCGAGATAGATCTATGTTCAGAAATACAGTCAATTCTCGGACCAGGTACGACCAAGAGCACTATTCCACGACGCGCTCTTGAGCAAATATGGCGGCGTAGTGCGCGAAAGCAATATGGCGTCGTAGTGCGAGAGCATTATGATTTCGTGGACGGTTTCTGCTTTCTCAAGGTAGGAGGTGCTGACATAATTTCGATCATCATCTGTTGTGGAACAGCAATTTGATTGTGTTGGGGAAAAAATATTGTACTATTCTTGGTTCGAGATGACTACAGGTGGAGGAATTCTATGAAATTAGTGTTGTGTACTATAAATGATGATAGCACGCAGTTTTCACTATATAACTATTTATTTGTAACTACAACTTTGGAGTACAAGACTATAGGATAAGGGGTCTTACTTATACGGTGGTATAGTACGTTCTGCTCTCTCAAGCCGCGCTTACATATGGGCTGCGGTGGTGGCAGCACTATGCAGGGATGCACACTTACATACACATATGCACAGCTCAAGCAGCTGGTGTGAATACATTACATTCCTCCACCCATAGCTTTGATATCTCTATTTTAATATTTCTATTACACATTGTATAATTGCCTTGGTTTGACTTGTCTAGTGGATTTTCTTAGAGGAACATGAATCTGTTCAATGGATTTATTCTTTGGAAGTGATTCTACGTTACTTTTACTGTTATGATTTTTAGGTGAATTAGAAATGTTGGGATCCACTGGAGAAGTTACATTGACTGTGCTTTGAGTTATATTTGTGTTATCAGAATCAGGCTCTATTACAGAAGTGTGGCTTTTTGGATGGCTTGATTTGGTATTCGAAGGCTCTCGATTAGCTTCAATTTCATTCAGTCCTAAGTTACAAGATCTAATTTGATCAGTATCTCTTTTCCATACTCTATTATCATCAGTACAAACAGTGTAGGTTACAGGACTGTGTTTATCAATTATTTTTGCTTGTTTCCAATTTCCAGTGGAATAATCTTTTGCCATAACAACTTCATTTTGGTCAAAGCTTATGTTCCTATTGCCTCATTCGTCTGCTAAGTTACCCCAAAATCGTATTTAAGAAACTACGGCTCTAAAATTTATCGAATCGATCCCAAATTTTCCACAGAGTTTGAAGATTCTCGTGGAAATGGTGGAAAGTCAGTGATTTTCTTGGAAAAGATCTGTGTCAGTCAAAACTGTCTCGAATCTCGAAATTCTTTTAGGTTAGGCTTCTATTATACTCACAGTGTAGGATTCCTGTGAGCTGGATTTCTCTATGAGCGACTTTCCACCAATCCTACGGGGATCTTCTAACTCTATGAAAAATTTGGGATTGATTCGATAAGTTTTCGAGCCGTAGTTCTATAAATACGAGTTTGGGGTAATACGAGTAAGTATTCTCTATCGCGAAGTCGAGAACTGCATTTCATAAGTTGGCAGCATTGCCGTGGTCTGCTGTTTACCCGCGTTGGGTTGGGCTGATGTCGGCTGCTTGAACGCGTGCTCTTGCTCGCATATGCCATTGCATGCTTGCTTTTCGGTATACCACAAATCCTCGCAGTCGGCGTTTTGCGAGGAAATTATGGCTTCCTGGTGGAGATGAGAGTGTCCGGGTCGTGTGAAATGTGATAGCTATGAGTGTTTTGTGCTGTGCTGAGTGTGCTATTGAACAACCGCAAATGCTCGCATCCTGCGGTTGGGATAGGATGCACCTGGGCTACTACCGTGGCCACCTTCTTTGACACGGCTTTGTAATTCTCTGGAGTTTTGTAGTTCTCAACAAAAATTTGGTCTGTGACCATTGAGAAATGTCGTGACGGAGGAGTGCAAGACCTTCTAGAAGCTATCGAGACCAAAAGAAAACTTGCATGTGCTGAATTCGTAGCGTAAGTGATGGTATATGGCAGCATGTTTTTCCTATCCAATTGCATGTAGTTGCTTTTGCCAAGTTCTTAGATTTTCCCTCAAATATTCACCTAAAGACGGTTTGAAGAAGTTTTTCCATTCAAAATGATGGGATAAATATAATGCATTGAATGCAAGTGGAATGGAGTAGATTAGTTGTCTAGAAAGTATTTTGGTTGAGTTGCTGAGTGTCGTGGTTCAGGATCCGCAGGTAGCATCAACCTCGAATATTGTCTCTGACTTTGTTATTGGTCTCTTGATATTTACTGATCACCCCTGAGCCATCTTAAACTCCTAGAGAATCTCATTTCCCATTTCCACATTCTCCCCAGGATGCATGATTAGCATGCACTCATGGCGAGAAATCATGGAGTTAGATCTTTAATTTTGAGCAGCACTCCCTTAGACTTTCAGAAATAAGCTGAATTATCATTCATTATCTTTTATATTGTAATGATATGATGGATAGAAAACTATTTATGAATGCTTGCTTCCCCATAATCAGACAATTGCAGTGACACGTTATACATTGTTGGGAAAGACCGTGGGTCAATAAAATATCTGTCAACTCAATCTCCCAGATTCTTGATGACGCAAGACTATACTTAGTTTCAATCTCATGTTACGTGGGAAGGAGGGGTGATTCAAATGAATCACGGCTGAGTGATGTGAATATATAGTTTTAATGGCAGCTGAAATATACTCGAGAGAGAGATATGATTCTGAAGGTTGATACGAGCGGTCTGGCTGCCGCACGGCTCATCGTAGACGACGATGGTCCGCGCTGCAGCGTAGACCGATGCAGTGGGGATGTACTTCGCTCTGTCGAAGTGCTGACGCTGCATCCGCAATGGCCGGCGAACCGTGAACATACGTTGCGCGGCCGCGTAGCCGTCGCGGGTAACGTCATCGTGGCACGAAGGGGAGAGGTGAGATCAGGCACTGATCTCCACCTCTACCCACGTGACACTCAAATTCTTGTATCATGCAAGATAATTCAAGTTCATGGATAAAACTAATAGCCTTCATGAAGCTGATTTATAGAATAATTGATTTCCTCTCAATAATGATTCATGTAAATACTTGGTGAGCGAATTTGGATATCTTTTTATGCATGTGAATTTGAATGCTTCTTGATGAATGTATATGCTATCAAATAAGACAATCCAATTCATGTTGATGAACATGAATGCACATGACTATCTATATGGGAGGATCAGCCTGCTGTCCAAGGAATAATCGATTTCCTCTCAATGATGGCTCACGTGAGTACTTGGTGTGCGAACTTGGATATCTTTTCATGCATGTGAATTTGCATGCTTTTATATGTATTTTCCAATGTGTGAATTGCATCGACGCTGATGGATACGGATGGAAATGATGACTATCTATTTAGGAGGATCAACCTGTTTTCCAAGGAAGCTCTGAATCCATTCTTGTTTCTGAACATGAATTTTGGAATTGACGGATGGTGAATCTCAAGGAGGATCTGTTTGGGTGAATCAACCTGCTTTCCAAGGGAGCGCTGGATCCATTCTTGCTTTTGAACATGAATTTTGGAATCGACGGATGCAGAATCTCAAGAAGGATCTATTTGGGTGAATCAACCTGCTTTCCAAGAAAGCGCTGAATTACGGAACTCATGGATGGCAAATTCCAATAGATGGATCTTCTGCTTCTGATGAGGAATTCCGAATCACTGATGAGGAATCCCATCTTTGTTGAAAAATGAGTGTACCCTTTTCGTCTACATGAATCTTTGAATTCATCTCGTTTTGAGGAAAATGCTGCCTTATTTCCAAACCATTCACGTTTGTGAGCGTGGATATATTGGATACAGAGGCGTAAATGGTGGGTCCATTATGATTTGACAGAATCTGGGATATTTTCATGGGACATTTCTCAGCGTGAAAAGATTGAACGCTGAGAATTGCTCTTTTTGAAGAGTAATTCAAATCGTTGGGGTACGTTTTTTCTAATCCTTTTTTTCTAATCCGTTTTTTCTAAAATCTCAATTTTCTAAAAGTATTTTTTTCTAAACCTTTTTTTTTCTAAAATCGCTTTTTCTAAGTCCGTTTTTTCTAAATCCGATTTTTCTAATCATGTTCTTCTAGTAGTCATTTTGTTGCAAAGGAAGCCAAGAGAACTATTGGAGCCAAGATAGAGGTTATCGATTCAATTTATTCTAAGAGTAGATGATCACATTGTGATATTATGTGCAATATTTCGCAAGTACTGGAGGATTTCGCCTCTATCGCAATAATCTTGATACTGGGAAACGATGTTGGATATTCTTTCTTCAGCTCGTAACTGGTCAGGCTCCTTATAATCTTCGATTCTTTGGCCTAAATCAAGCTGTGCTAACATCACCTCCGTGTCAGCTTGCTCCTTCTGAATTTCTTTGACAAAAGCATACAAACTGGGATGTCTTTTCCCCATAATGAGATTCAATCGGTTGTGCCAACCCTCAGAGATATTATTGGTCCGGGCTGTATGATCAATGACTGATTGATATTGATTCCACACTCTCGGAGGATATCGAGGGAGGACTGCTCTTCGCCTACCTCTGGCAGGTCTTCCTCTGATATAGGTATCTTCTATGTAATCGGCAATCTCCGTCATCTCCTCAGGGAAGAGGTCAGACTCAACCAGAGTATCAAAGTGCTCCTCCACATGATCTACGGTCACAAACGCGAGAGCAGTGAGCATATGTGCGGAGTTCCTGATCTCTCGATCATTAGGGTCGTTGTACCTTGCCTGTAAGCCCTGTGCTTGAATATGGCGATATATATTTTGACAGAAATGAAAGAAGCAGCATCGAACCATATCGTCACCAAAAATTGCTTGGACGGCATTCAAAACTGCTGTTTCAAAGTCACTCATCACGATCAGGGGCGGATTCATTGGAATATTGAGTTCTCGAGCTTTTGACGACAGTACTTGAAATACTTTGTCGTACGACGTTTGTTGTTTATTAGGGAGCAACGCGTAAACGTACGGCAAAGCTGACCCCTGACCATTTGGTTGAGTGACTGAGCCCATTATGGCGAATAACTGAAGGAATATAGTTGGAGAGGCCTTGAAAGTACCATCAACAAACCATATTGTTGATCGGTAAAGTCTCTTCAAATCGTTTGTTGCACAGAAAATAAGAATTCGATCGTAATCTTGACCATCATCCTCATCTCCATCTTCGTCCATTTCTGTGAGCGAGTCGTACAATAAAAATCGATCGCCCACGAGTGTTTGTTTGAACGAATCAGGTAGTTCACCAAGATCTTCAAGTCGCTGAGGATTCGATGGCAAACCTCTTCTACGTGCTCGGCCAACAACTTTGCCGAGATTTGGTCGGTCAGGCAAACGTGCCAAAACGCCTACAACGTTTCATCGAACATCAAAACACCGTTTCGCTATCGCGCAGATTAGGCACTCAATGCGATATTTACCTGAGGCTACACCTTGGAGTTCTGATCGGATGACTTGAACAGGAGGTGCTTCAGGGTGTTCACGAGCGTGCCTTTTGATTCGCTCCAAAACTTTTGCCGCTCCTACCTCCTCTCGATCGGGTGCATGAGAATGCTCAGATTTTTGATGAAATTCAGTATCTTCCGGACCTTGTAATGCTATAATGTTTCCCCCTTCAGTTTTCGTGATCGCTCGAGCCGGACATGATTTGAATTTCTTGCACTTCCAATAACTGTGGCCGCTACTTTCGTGCGCGCTTACGAAGTAGTATAGAAATCCATTTACGTCGAGCAAATTATTTTTTCGTGCCAACACCAAACGAGCCTCCATTTTTTTGTAGTTTAGATAGTTTTACAATTTTTTTTACTTTATTAATTTTGATGATGGAAATTTCGATTCAAAATTGATAACCTCAGAAATTTAGATCGGCCAAAACAATGATGAGATACTGACTGAAGTTGGCGTCACGAGGACTCATTTGGGTTTTTGTTTACCTTTTTAAAGACTAAAGGAACATATTCTTAGGAAATTTTTTTATTAGAAAAAACGGACTTAGAAAAAGTGATTTTAGAAAAAGAGGGTTTAGAAAATAATACTTTTAGAAAATTGAGTTTTTAGAAAAAGAGGATTAGAAAAAAAGGATTAGAAAAAACGTACCCCAACCATTCAAATTTTTCACACTTGAGATTGATCTAGTCTTAGCTTTTGAGCGCAGATTCTTATTCGAGCTAGTCTTCAAATCGTCCACTTGTGCACCAGGAAATCAGTGCTGCCAACAACAGAAAATTACATATGAGAAGCTCATTTTGAGTGTTGTGTGACGCCATAGGTGATTGCCCTTGTTGGTCAATCACTCTGTCGTTGGTTCTGCAAGACCGATCGCCGATGCACACCTGGAGGAATGCACCGCGCGATCACGTTTTGCTGACCTTTGCACTTTTACACTGTGCGACACGCGACGAGTCGAGGGCATATAAGCCGCGACTCGCGCGCACCGCATCAGACCGCTCGGGGACTCCCATTTCGGAAGTACCCATCACACATTCTCATTTCACACAGTAATTATATATCATCACTTCAACTCAATATATATCTATATATTATATACCATCTTCCTCGAGTCATTCCTCTGGTCAAGATCACCCCTACGTCACAGTGGTGCTAAGTGAGGTAGGGAAAGGGGCACCGAATCAAATTAAGTGCACCAAATCAAACTCAGTGCACCAAACCAAACTAAGTACAAAAAAAGTTAAGGAAAGAAGCAGTTTTGGAAGTAAAGTGAAGTGACAAAGCTGCAGGCATCGACTCAAGTGGATGTGGTGTGCCAACCAACAAGAGTCACCCTACAATCAACATCTGGAAGGGACGCCGCAGTAGCAACAACAGCAGACAGTGTCCAGCAGCGTCCAACAACAACATCAACAGGAAAAGAGGAGGAAGTCAGCCATCAACAGCTAACCCCACGCCATAACGCCGTCGTCATCGAGGAAAATGTAACGTAAATTTAAGCCATCATATGTTGTGAGAGGATGAGTTATCTAAATGAATATAATTGAATCTAACTCAGTGGGTACATTCATGTGTAGTGAAAGTGAAAACGGTTTTCTATCACAGAGGTCATGGTTAAGAGAAAGTAGAAACCTTATGATAGACCGTTTAGAGAGAAATTCATAAGGTATGAACCCCATTCGAGTCTCAGTAATTAGCACAATGGGAATGTCTACTGATACGATCGAAATGACAGACACAGCAGAGTACGAACTCGTTGACGAGACAATTTGGAGGCGCCAAGCCCTACTAACAGTATTGTTCAAGGGAAAGCCAGGGTGGTTGCAGGAGAGTGTAGTTCGTTATTCCGAAAAGTCAAAGCTCCGAATTGCGAATATCCGATTATTCATGATTTTGAAATTCATGATGACGAAAACCATACATCCGAAAATTCATAATGTCGAAAATCATACATCCGAACAACCACATTGCAGAATGTCAGCGTTCAGAAACGGTGTAGTCGCGAAAAGCAATATTCCGAAAATGAATTTTATAGATTGTCAGAGTTCCGAAAGTAAAAAATGAGAATTTCAAAGTCCCTATTGTGGAGTAGCAGAACCTTGCCATTCCGAACATAATAATTCAGAAGCTAAATTTTCCGAAAATCATGTATCAGAAGAAGTGAAACCGTGACATTCGGAAGAATTGAATGAAGTAACTTTAGGTTTTCTGGAATATATACCAGGGGCTGACTAATATCTGTTAGGGGGTGAGATAGATGGATCTGTTGGCAATTTTCCACTCTGATTCCAACGGAGATTGTACATACTTTTCAGTGATTTACATCCTTTAACGCCGAGTCATACTTGCTCTCTCAGAGTTCATTGCGTGGTCGAGAGAAGAATCGGACGTCCGATCGAGTCTATTACGAGACTTAGCGTCGCACAGTGCGGCCGAGAACATGCTTTTTGGCATAATATCTCTCCGCGGCGTATATGAACCGATCGATATGATTCAAAAGGGATCTGATTCGTTTTTTTGAGCTCGAATTTGTTCACCTGCCACAATCCGGATACTTTGCAAATTTCCGTGTCAAATCTGACTTTGAGCCCAAATGCAAATTTCCCCTCTTTTTGAAGATTGATACCTTTCGAGAAGTGCGGAATAAGGTCTCTCAGTACTTCATCAACCACATAATATCTCTGTTCACTCATTTTCAAACATATTATCGTCTACAGAAGCTCTACCGGAGTATCTGAAATTCAAGAGTGGGCTAGGAGTACTCAATAGTTATTTCTCGAGACACGAACATCCTTACATCAGGATCTCTAGCAGGTCGATAATCATGACGAAATTGATCTTACATATCATTATCCGTGCATTCCGAATCCTTCAAGAAGATCGTAACCGTGAACCAGAACCTCGAATTGTCCACACTCTGGTTATGTTCACTGGTAGAAGAGTTAACATGGAGAATCGGATTGAATTCGCGATGTTAGCTCATTTCAATAAAATGGCTTGGTTGAGTATTTCTCGTTCAAAATGATGAAATCAACTCTGTTCTGATGCCAAAGAGGCATTGTCACTTCACTTCAAACCACGAGACTTGTGATCAACCACTAGAGAGGGAAGATTTTGATGAGAGATTTTCGAATCTTAACCATTCCTTCGAGTAGAGAACTGCCCATATTTTCAGCTCAGATATAACTTTCGTATGATATTTATTCATTTTTCACGCTCATCCACATGGATTGAACCTCGAATGTGGTAATTTAGAACCTTTATAATTACTTCCTGATATCCTGTGCATTCTGAGTGATCATGCTTGTGATCCCCATCTCAACTATACTATTATTGCACGTCATATCCAAAACAGCTCGCATGCCAGGAAGAAGTAACTTCTTCGATAGCGGAGAGTACTTCGACAATATGTCCCATTGCCACATGGATTTTTGAATCGCGACAAATGGGGAGGAGGAAAATGGTGCTAGCAATATCTCTCCAATTTTTACCAACTGAGATTCCGTCCACTCAAAAGCTTTGACTGGAGAACTCAGTCGAGAAAATTTGGAGAATGTCTGCTAAATTACACTTGGTGAACGCTCTCAATGAGGGAATACAAGATATTCAGAGATGTTCGTCGATCTGTCTCGTGATTTGAAAACTTATTTGCTGTGATTCTGCAATGGTTTGCAATTGACGGGGAACTCACAAAGTGATTTGATTCAAACCTCGATCTACTTTTCCACAGAAATAATCACGAGTTAATCAAAGTATGTTCCTGGAGACGAGTAGACATGGAAGATCGTTCCATTTCCTCTTTTCTAAAACGATGACACGAACGTGAATCACAGACATTACATCGTGAATTTTATGCTTGATCTTTTGATCCTGTCTTGGCGTCAATCCACAATGAATTCACCAATAAAGTCCATGAAGTAAGGGGAGCAGGCAACCCTGTGATAGAAGTATCTCCTGTGGGATCAATATCGAGGGATCTTGAGCCCTGTAACTAGCACTGAAACTTGGAACCAATGAGATGAATAAGATAGCCCAACAAGAAAAATTCCGGGTTTCGAAGACCAGAACCCCATATCTCTACGAAATCATGTGCTGAATTCCGAAAATGGAATCAGTTTCCGTACTCTCTTCGGGCACTCCCGAATTCCTGAGATAATCGAAGGGAAAGCCTTGAGATCTAGATATTGAATTATGTCGTTGGAGTCGAGGAGGCAGGATACTTTTCGGTTCAAATATGCGTTCTCGGGAAGTTGAATTCGTGAACAATTGGAAATATTCAGGAATATTTGGTTGTCGCTGTAGGATAGAGTGTCAACGGGCACCGTCATTATCATTCGCGGTTGAGTACCCGAGATGACACTCGTGATCCGGAACTTGGGGTAACACTCGTCGTTGAGTAACCGGGGAATTCGTCGTGGTCTAGTACCAAAAGAGAGAGATTCACATCACGATCCAGTACTCGAGTTTACACTCGTAACTGAGTACTTGAGGTGACACTCACAGTCCAGTATTCAAGATGCCTCAGTGCTCGATCGCGAGTGCAGGATCAGCGATCACCTTCAGTACTGAATCAATCAACGTCTCTCCAAATACTAGATCGTGAATCTTACCCCGAGTCTCAGATGACGAGTGTCACCTTGAGAACAAGACCACGACGATCACTTCAGATACTCGACCCTTTCACGATGACTCGAGCACCAGACCACGAGAGGCACTTTCAATATCATGTATTCAAGGTAACACCAGTGGTCCAGAACTTGAAGTGATCAAGATGGTCTATTGTATGGTATTGCATCCAAAATTCAGGATCCTAACCGGAGACAGCCAATGCATCATTCAAGGGCAAGTTTAGAATCATACACACATATAACATATTTCAAGCTCCCATAATTCATGCTATATTACTGTATGTATCATTGCGTCGATAAGGGGTCAGATTGATCAACAAACTAAGAGCTCCAGAATTAACAGCCTCTCTTGAATTCTCCGAGTGAGAACTTGAAACATGAAGGATCTCACCCGGAAGTTCGAGTGACATTTCTCACTTGGATAAAAGAGTGAGATGCTTGAATCGAATTTTGGGTTATGTTTTGCCTTTCTGGATGGATTAATGCGTAGCTCAGAAATATCAAACTGGTTGGTTTTCTGCAAATCTTGGTTAAAAAGCTGAGTAAAGAAATGTCAATGGCCTCTTTCATAAGTTTCAAACTCATACAGCTCAATATTATATCATAATACATGTTGTCAAAGAGTCTATCAACCCTATTCATATAGAAACAATACCCTTCCACGGGGAAAATTTGATTTCCACTTGAGTAAATTTTTTACTCGAAACAATAGCTACTTTGCATATTTTTATTTTGACTTATGACAAGCACGGAGTTACACGGTGCAATCATTTCACCAGAAAGTCCTACAGACACTTCGTTGTCAACAGCAGTAGTAGACCAGTGAAGAAGCGGCCCGACTCTTACACAAGACGACCCACGTTCAAATCCCCGCACTCCCCAAATCACAAAAAAATGGATTAATTACATTACTTTGGGTGGAACTGATTTTTTTTCAATCTTTGGATAGTTACTAATAATTTATCTACTTTATAACCCGCACTGTATTGATCGAATGACTTTATCCAGTTTTTGCTAAATAACATTTGTATTCACTTGGATACCCCGAATGAAGAATCTCATTCTTTTTTGTGAGTGAAAGTCACTCGAATCCGAGTTGCCACGATTTCACTCCGAACGTCGAGTGAGATCTCGATCCTTTCGAGTGATTAATCACTCGGAAAAAATGAGAGAGGCTCCTCATAAAAATCGATTGAGCTATGTAGCTCGACCGACTTGATGAGTAGAGCTATTTGATCTAGTGGATACTGGTTAAGAAAAACATGAAAACCTGTCACCATGGTAACTACAACATTATGGTAACCTGAATGTTTACATGCGGATCACGCATTCTGGAGTTTTTCACTTAGTGTAATAGTCCTCGATTCATTCTTTACTCATCAGATTATGAGTGATGATTGATGGAGTATTCAGTGACATGGGCGATAAGTGTTAGTTGCATGAGGGCTAGAGCTCGACTTGTATTTGTTTGATCAACGATCTATGGCTCTTGATCATTCTTGTATTCCACTCCGTATAAAAGGTAAGGTAGTTCTATAAGAAGAAGCATGATCCCGCAAATTCATCATAATATAGCATCGAACCTCTTCTTAGATTAATCCAGATCATCCGACAAGACGCCCAGATAATCTTGAAATACTTAGAAAAATGAGAAATCGTCCCTGTGGAGTGCCTGAATGACCCTCTCTTAATCTAAACATTACCGGGCTCGGTCAAGATGGACAATTCTTCGACAAGGTGAGGTTTGGTATAATTTTTTCGAGAACAAGCTGATCTTCGTAAAATCGGGAAACATCTGCCGAATTCCGATCCTTTAGCACCTGAAATGACAGATTTATGAACTCCCTTTGAGTTTCGTTTCAAGTGAAAAACAGTCTTCGAAAAACATTAGAAAGCATTATATCGACGTGGAATGATCTGAATTCCCAGAGCAAGTGATAGAGAATCCCGTTCGAGGTGATTCTCAAGAGTTCAATTTAATCCATTGCCTAAAGAAACGCTTTTTAGCACCCAAAATGATTTTTTGCAGCCAAAGTTATGATTGTGTGAATGGATGTGGGAGGAGAGAGATCAGGAGAGAGAAAAGTTGGATATCTTGATGGATAAGATTAGGGAAGAGAATGAGTTCTGCGAACAATTTTTAGACGCAATTCGCAAAAAACTGAAGAATACGTTCTTGACTAAGTACAACCTTAACTGGGAAGCTTCAAGGAGAACCAAAGCGTATTTCATTAGGAACATGAGATCTTCTTGGGCAACTACTTCGAAACCATAGTAACTGTTGATTCGTTATTTGGAGAACAACAGTCGTGTCGCAAGAGACCCGGACGACCTAGGAAAACTCTTGAAGATTCCTCATTCAGAACAAAGAAGAGGAAACTAGATATTTTGCATGAGCAAGTGGAGAGAGTCTCTACCTCTTTGCAAGTAGATTCCGTACCCGAAATAAGTGATGATCGTGTTGAAGCCCCAATCTCTCAAGAAGATGAAGATGATTAAGCTCTTGGTGCATTCATGGATTTGGGATGCACCCAGAGAAAGTATGAAAAACTCCGATTACATACGAGGAAAAAAACGAACGACGAAGTCTACCCTCTATATAAGCACATTCACCAAGCGAAGAAGCGTTGCTATCCTGAGAATGTCTATATCACAGAGAGGAAAGCTTGGGTGGAACTTCAAGACTTGCTAAACCACTCATGTACTCGGATATTGATGACAATAGACGATTCAGTTTCAGCTGAATTCCGGGGAAAACAGTTTATATTTCACGTGAAATGGGGACTAGATGGGGCATCCGCCCAACAAACCATAAAACAGAAATGGCTCGAAGCAGCTAATCAGATCGAGAATCTTCTCCAACCATTGGATGCTTCTATAGTTCAAGTTTCTATGGTGCCTTTGAGGATTGTAACCACAGAGGGGGAAATCTTGTGGAATAATCCTACACCTAATTCTACTTCTTATTGTCGGCCAGTTCAATTCGAATTCCAGAAAGAAACCACTGAGCACACCATGAGTCAGTACGAACACTACGAAGATAAAATTCGACAGCTGGAACCTTTCACCTCGGAAGCTCTTGGACCTGAGTCCAGAATCACATATAATCTCAAGTGCACGATGATGGATGGTAAAACTTGCAGCGCTTTGACTGAACAAAGATCTTCGTGTAGTTGCAACGTGTGCTTTGCATCACCAAAAGACATGAATCACTTAGAATTTGTGAAAGGGCTCCCTGTGAACCGAAATTCTCTCCAGTTTGGTCTCCATCCCCTACATTGTAGGATCAGGTTCATGAAATTTCTCCTTCATCTGGCTTATAATATGGATTTCAAAGAGTTTTATACTACGACTGAATTGACGAAGATCATCAAAGCTGCTCAGAAGTTAGTCATTCAGAAGGAGCTCTATGATGAGACCGGTTTGAGTGTGAACATAGTCAAAAACGGTTCAGGAACCACAAACGATGGAAATACTTCTAGAAGATTCTTCGAGTTCCCCGACAAGATTGCGAAGATCTTGCAAATTGATGAAAGTATCATCAGAAGATTCAGAACTCTTCTGGAAATCCCCAACTGCCAAGAGATAATTGATTCTAATAAAATGAGAGACTTTGGCTACAAGTTTGCTGATGACATAATAGCAGAGTACGGTTGGTACACCCTCCCACCTTCGATTCACAAAGCACTCATCCATGGATGGGAGATAGTTGAAAGCCTAGATCTATCGAGTGGTGCTTTGAGTGAGGAACCATTAGAGTGCAACAATAAGATCTTGAAGCGTGCTCGCTTGAGCCATAGCCGAATGTGCAACCGGAAGAGCTCAAACGAGGATGTGATGCATTATCTATTGGTGGCCTCAGATCCCTACATCACAAGTTTGAGGGAAACTGAAGGCGAAGGATCTGCTGCTTTAATCAAACCCACATCATGATGACAGGAACCATCTAGTTATCAATGGATATTTGATTGGTACTACATGCAAAATGCAGGTAGTCTGTGAGGATAGATGATTCTTGTGCAGAACGTGAATTTCCTCCTCAGTCACTAACTATGAGTACAATTTCGATTGTAGCATCACTTCTTTTTCATTGATTCCCTCATCGACTCTCCATTGCATGTATGCAAATTTTGGGGCTTGTGAATTTTTTTCATGGTATAGATATGTCACGAGCATGGCACATTTTGAACGTTCTTCTCACTTTACTGTACTGATGTTCATTCCATTTACAATAATTCCATTTTTTATCTTGGAGACTCACCACATCTATATTGAGAGTGGAAGGGTATATTTTCCAAGAGCGAGGATGCTATACGTGTTCATTTTTGATTCGCAGTTTCTGCTCTGAACAGGATAATGAGATGGATCCCTGTATTGCTTACGACAATAAAACATATGATCATTCACTTCATTGTTGCTAACCTTAACATTACTGATACATTACGATGTGTGTCTATGACGATATGGAGAAGGTAAATTTGGGAGAATTTGACCAAGATAACACCGTATTATCTTATCTATTATCTTCGTTTTATTGCTATCTTCGTAGTATTAAATGGAAATTTGATCTGTTGCCATCATCTCAGATTTTGCATCCATGGAATAGTCTACTGAGAGAAGGAACTATGGGAGCTTGAAATATGTTATATGTGTATATGATTCTAAACTTGCCCTTGAATGATGCATTGGCTGTCTCCGGTTAGGATCCTGAATTTTGGATGCAATACCACTTCAATGCAATGAACTAAGGTGGTAGTTTCATCTTCGAGAACAACAGAATTATCGTTCTGTCATCTCATTCCACTTCCGTCAAAATATTTGGGGAACGTCTTAGCTTCGGTTTCTCAAGGACGAAACCGGAAGAATATAGACACACAGTGAACCAAATAGAATTGGTCTCCAAAGAATCTTACAATAGAGTAGAAGACATGTTCAAACGTTGAAATAGTCTCCTTTACTCTCCTCTAGAGACGAGAATTGGAATCCTGGCTGTGTGAGATTCAAGTAATGATACAGTACTCATAGACATCAAGGACTGGACTAGTAATGTTACCTCGATCCATGGGACACGAGTATCATCTCGAGTACTAGACCATCTTGATCACTTCAAGTTCTGGACCACTGGTGTTACCTTGAATACATGATATTGAAAGTGCCTCTCCTGGTCTGGTGCTCGAGTCATCGCGAAAGGGTCGAGTATCTGAAGTGATCGTCGTGGTCTTGTTCTCAAGGTGACACTCGTCATCTGAGACTCGGGGTAAGATTCACGATCTAGTACTTGGAGAGACGTTGATTGATTCAGTACTGAAGGTGATCGCTGATCCTGCACTCGCGATCGAGCACTGAGGCATCTTGAATACTGGACTGAGAGTGTCACCTCACGTACTCAGTTACGAGTGTAAACTCGAGTACTGGATCGTGATGTGAATCTCTCTCTTTTAGTACTAGACCACGACGAATTCCCCGGTTACTCAACGACGAGTGTTACCCCAAGTTCCGGATCACGAGTGTCATCTCGGGTACTCAACCGCGAATGATAATGACGGTGCCCGTTGACACTCTATCCTACAGCGACAACCAAATATTCCTGAATATTTCCAATCGTTCACGAATTCAACTTCCCGAGAACGCATATTTGAACCGAAAAGTATCCTGCCTCCTCGACTCCAACGACATAATTCAATATCTGGATCTCAAAGCTTTCCCTTCGATTATCTCAGGAATTCGGGAGTGCCCGAAGAGAGTAAGGAAACTGATTCCATTTTCGGGATTCAGCGCATGATTTCGTAGAGATATGAGGTTCTGGTCTTCGAAACCCGGAATTTTTCTTGTTGGGCAAGATAGCCCAATAATTATTATTAATAGATAATTCATCTCATTGATTCCAAGTTTCAGTGCTGGTTACAGGGCCCAAGATCCCTCGATATTGATCCCACAGGAGATACTTCTATCACAGAGTTGCCTGCTCCCCTTACTTCATGGACTTTATTGGTGAATTCATTATGGATTGATGCCAAGACAGGATTAAGAGATGAAGCATAAAATCCACGATGTAATGTCTGTGATTCACGTTCGTCTCATCGTTTTAGAAAAGAGGAAATGAAACGATCTTCCATGTCTACTCGTCTCCAGGAACATACTTTGATTAACTCGTGATTATTTCTGTGGAAAAGTAGATCGAGGTTTGAATCAAATCACTTTGTGAGTTTCCCGTCAATTGCAAACCACTGCAGAATCACAGCAAATAAGTTTTCAAATCACGAGACAGATCGACGAACATCTCTGAATATCTCGTATTCCGTCATTGAGAGCGTTTACCAAGTGTAATTTAGCAGACATTCTCCAAATTTTCTCGACTGAGTTCTCCAGTCAAAGCCTTTGAGTGGACGGAATCTCAGTTGGTAGAAATTGGAGAGATATTGCTAGCATCATTTTCCTCCTCCCCATTTGTCGCGATTCAAAAATCCATGTGGCAATGGGACATATTGTCGAAGTACTCTCCGTTATCGAAGAAGTTACTTCTTCCTGCCATGCGAGCCGTTTTGGATATGACGCGCAATAATAGTATAGTTGAGATGGGGATCACAAACAGAAACACTCAGAATGCACAGGATATCAGAAAGTGATTATAAAGGTTCTAAATTACCACATTCGAGGTTCAATCCATGTGGATGAGCGTGAAAAATGAATAAATATCATACGAAAGTTATATCTGAGCTGAAAATATGGGCAATTCTCCACTCGAAGGAATGGTTAAGATTCGAAAATCTTTCATCAAAATCTTCCCTCTCTAGTGGTTGATCACAAGTCTCGTGGTTTGAAGTGAAGTGACAATGCCTCTTTGGCATCAGAACAGAGTTGTTTTCATCATTTTGAACCAGAAATACTCAACCAAGCCATTTTATTGAAATGAGTGAACATCGCGAATTCAATCCGATTCTCCATGTTAACTCTTCTACCAGTGAACAGAACCAGAGTGTGGACAATTCGAGGTTCTGGTTCACGGTTACGATCTCCTTGAAGGATTTGGAATGCATGGATAATGATATATAAGATCAATTTCGTCATGATTATCGACCTGCTAGAGATCCTGATGGAAGGATGTTCATGTCTCGAGAAATAACTATTGAGTACTTCTAGCCCACTCTTGAATTTCAGATACTCCGGTAGAGCTTCTGTAGACGATAATATGTTTGAAAATGAGTGAACAGAGATATTATGGGGTTGATGAAGTACTGAGAGACCTTTTTCTGCACTTCTCAAAAGGTATCAATCTTCAAAAAGAGGGGAAATTTGCATTTGGGCTCAAAGTCAGTTTTGACACGGAAATTCGCAAAATATCCGGATTGTGGCAGGTGAACCAATTCGAGCTCAAGAAAACGAATCAGATCCCTTTTGAATCATATCGATCGGTTCAGATACGCCGCGGAGAGATATTATGACAAAAAGCATGTTCTCGGCCGCACTGTGCGTCGTGGCGTTGAGCCGGTCATCGTCGAGACCCTAGTAAAGAAACTATATCTATATAGTTTACGCTATATATAGGTATAGTCCCGATTCAAAACTCTAGACGGTGACCGTCGCTCGACCGTCTCGACTCTCAATCTCGTGATATAGGCCAGGTCGCTCCGGAGCGGGTCACTGCAGACTGCAGCGGCTGCCACGACGACTCAAACTCTTCGTTTTCAAAAACCCTACAACTTTCTCTCCTGGTATTCTTACGTCTGGTCCGTGGTTTTTGAACTAATTACGTTATATAAAGCTTCACGCCTATGACTCAACGCTGTATGCTGCACTGCGTGTCGCGACCTCCGAGGTGACCGCCAGTTCTGCTTACAGCGAACGATAGTCGCCCGTTCCCAATCTCAAAAGCGCGTTACTTGAAGCAAATATAGCTATAATTTAGTAGATCCGCGGAAACCTGCCCACAATGTGTCTCGGTCTGTCATCTACGCGTTCTCCATCGATTGTGCAAAACACGTTCCTCGTGTATTTTTCGTGCTCTTTCTTGGCGAGAAGTCAAAATGGACAGAGCTTGAAAATGAGGGCTCGAAAACTGACCATTAAGGGACAAAATGCGTCGATTCCATGGCCTATCTGCACCCCTGAATTTGGTATTCAAGTGCACGTTATGGGAATATACGGCTTCTAAATGATTCACCCTCGAGAAGACATCAAATTTTAACCCATTTTGAATATGCTTTCATATTTTGAAAATCGCATCTAAAAACGCCGTGTGTACATCGTGTCTCCATCTCCCTCGGACAGAAGCGGATCCGGAAGAAATTCTGGGAGAGGGGGCTGTTGGGGTATGTGGTTGTGTATCCGCTCCTGCCTGCAGACTGTTGCTTCATCTTAGATGAGGAATAAAAAGACTAAGTCCATAGTAATTGAATTGCCTCGGGAAAATTTCCACAAAATTATTAACCATACTAGAACATCAAAAGAAAATGAAGCGTAATGGTCAACTCCTGTATAAATGCCTCGAAAAAAGTCCTTGATTTCACACGGGCGAGTTCAGCAATATTTTGACTTATTTAGAAAATATACCATTTGCCCGTCACACACAATTACGAAAAAAACTGTTGAGTTTCCCACCAAGTTTTTTATGGAGGTACGTGCACGTGGAGCTGTACCAAGCCAGAGATACCAAGCGAGGGCCCCCGACTCCCTGCTCGTCAAGCCCTTTCAACTCCCACTACGTGCTCCTGATGCTGTTAGGCAAGCGGAAATCCGTCCAAAATAGCATTTGAGTGACTGCGAACGACCTAGTCTCTGAATAAGGTCTTACTTTGTTTTTGCAAGGGTGCTGAGTACAAATACGAACCTTGTTTTCCTCTCAAATTGGGGGAAACATTTTAAAATCGACTTTTAGGATGAAAATGAGAGAATTAAGATCATTGATTTTTTTGTGTTCAACTCGCCGTATCTTCAAGGTGGATGAAGATTCCTCCTTGAAATTTCACGAATATCATTTTGAACACAACTGAAAAGCATCAAAAGTAGACTTAAAGTCTCCAAAGCATTTCCCGCGACCTTGGGAAATTTTTGGGGGATTTTTTCACGCAATCGGCCTATTTATCTTCAAAAGCAAAAGTTGCGTGAAAAATTCCCCATCTCCGTAGTTTCAACTATACGTTTTCCAAGTTGATGAACTGGACAAGTTTTTTGGATAGTTTTTAGATCCTGAAATTCAAAGAAATATAAACAACGAATCCTTCAATTCGTTGTTTATACGGTGTCAAAAGTCAGAAAAGTGCGTCTGATGCAATTTTCGCTGGGGCTGCTAACTCGATCGGAAATATTTCCAAGTAAAAGTTGTACGCAATACAAGCCGAAGTACGTAAATTGAATAGGGAGTCCCAGAATCTATATGAAGAATCGGCTGTGGAGAAGAGTGGGAGGGGGGGGGGGTGGGACTGACCGCGTCTTTGCGCTTCCCCCTCTCCGCGATTCGCAGACGATCATTCATGTCGATTTTTAGCCCTATATTCAATGTATCATCATCTTGCTGATTTTGAATTCATCCAGTCAATGGTTCTTCTCTCTTAGTGGTAAATTCAGAAAAATGAAATAATACAAATTCTGAGTTTTCTCTTTCATTCATTCTTGGTCGAATCTCATGCCTTAGAAATACACCTCAAAGAGGTAAATCTCTTGAAAGTATGATGAGACACCTTCTCACGAACTCTAGTTAGTGTTCTGGATCTCTGGATCCCAGATATGGTTAAAATGATGTGTATACTGTAGCAAATCAATAGCGAAGAAAGAATTGATATCCAGAACAGTTTTCAAGCATGGGATGGATCCATATGGTCACTCGTCGTGATTGGATGCAATCAAAATTATCAAATTTCGAGAAACGAACGCGGCGAAATCCAAAATGTGTCTCAAGTATGGAACTGAATCTGCACAGAATTTTCTCGTCCTGAACTGGTGCGAGTGATTGGAATACCTATATTTGTCTCAAGAAGAGGATCGGAAATGTTGGGGAAGGAGATGGCTTCACCGCGATGGGCCACTGACGGGTGGGGGAATAATAATCGAAAATAGTTCCGTCAAGAAAAATTATCACGCCACGCACCAGCCTTGATCTAATCTGCAAAGCTCAAATTCTAAAGCAATGTCAAAATATGGTATGATTGATGAAGTGGATATAGATTTCATCTATTCACATGTTTGTTTATATTGAGAGTTGTCAGCAAAGTTGGCGAGGCAACAATTTTTCTTGGCGAAATTATTTTCGATTATTATTCCCCCACCCGTCAGTGGCCCATCGCGGTGAAGCCATCTTCTTTCCCAATATCTCCGATCCTCTTCTTGAGACGAATATAAGTATTTCGATCACTCGCACCAGTTCAGGACGAGAAAATTCTGTGCAGATTGAGTTCCATACTTGAGACACATTTTGGATTTCGCCGCGTTCGTTGCTCGAAATTTGATAATTTTGATTGCATCCAATCACGACGAGTGACCATATGGATCCATCCCATGCTTGAAAACTGTTCTGGATATCAATTCTTTCTTTGCCATTGATTTGCTACAGTATGCACGTCATTTTAACCATATCTGGGATCCAGAGATCCAGAACACTAACAAGAGTTCGTGAGAGGGTGTCTCATCATACTTTCAAGAGCTTTACCTCTTCGAGGTGTATTCCTAAGGCATGAGATTTGACCAAGAATGAATGGAAGAGAAAACTCAGAATTTGTATTCTTTCATTTTTCTGAATTTACCACTAAGAGAGAAGAACCATTGACTGGATGAATTCAAAATCAGCAAGATGATGATACAAATGAGAAGTTCGTGATTCTCCTTTTTGCTACTGACAATGAATGGTTGTACTCAGAAATAACAGATACATTTAAATCCATAGTCCAGTTCTTAACTTTTCATAGAGTACGTCCATGTCGAATTCAAACGGTTTCTGCAGCTATTTTTTTAAAATTCCCATACCATTTTCTTTCGACGTGGGGCACCAAAATAAGATGTTTCCTATAGTTTGTAGGTCCAAAAAAATTTTTTGTCTCAGATAGGCCTACAAGAGTGATTTTACCGAAAAATCAAAAATTGAAACTATCCTACCATATTTTGGTCGTAACTTTTGATTGCTTTGACCGATTTGGATTTTCCAAAGAGCATTTGAAAGGTGACTTCGAAAGCTATCGATTAATCACTAGTAAAATCTCTCCCAGTTGTTTAATGAACATCCGAATGCTGAAATACTCAAAAATCACTGTTTGGCTCATAACTTTTTTGACGTATATTTCGATTTTTTTTATTTCATTTTTTTTCGATTTGTATAGTAATAAACTACCTGCAGAAAAATTTTCAGCCATTATTTTTACTTTTGGGGCCTCCTAGAGCTGTTTAAGTGCGCAAAACCATCTCAAAAACTCGAAAAATGCGTTTTTACCTCGTTCAACTTTCTCGGGCGACCTCGCAACTGATTTCATCATGTTTGCAAGACTGTTTTACCTCAGAAATGACTGTTCTGAGTATGTTTTTAGTGTAACAGATGCTCAGATCCGTAGAAATTTATTTCACAAGCAAATTTTTATTCAATAATTAGCATCTCCTGCGCATGCGTTGTTCTCTACGTCTCTGAAAATGTTTCCAATCGATAGCTGGTTCAATTTCCTTCGAAAAAACCTCTTGCTGAAGTCAATTTCATGCAGTAGAATCGGAGCTACAGCTGTCAAACTAAACAGAAATGTCTCAGGTATCAAATCCGTGAGCCTGGAGAACGATTGTCGGTCTCGTCTGCCGGTTGAAGCGTGTATTTCCGCTTCTACTCCATCAATCTAACTCCAACAAGGGGTCGTTCTGAAGGAAATTGAGTCAGCTACCGATCTGAATCGTTTTTGAAGCACCAAAATCATTTGCCTGCGCAGAAACTCCACAATCGTCTGATCAGAGTCGGAAAAAATTGCTGGCAATGATTCGTTAGATTCGAATTTCTCGTGCATGCAAATGACTTGAGAGCTTCAAAACTAATTTGAATCGGTAGCTGACTCAATTTTCTTTAAAATGACCCCTTGTTGACGTTAATTTGATAGAGTAGAAGCGGATATACACGCTTCAACCGGCTGACGAGACCGACAATCTTTCTCCAGGCTCACAGATTTGATACCTGAGACATTTCTATTTAGTTTGACAGCTATAGCTCCGGGTCTACTGCATGAGATTCACTTCAGCAAGAGGTTTTTTTGAAGAAAATTGAATCAGCTATCGATTGGAAACATTTTCAGAGACGTAGAGAACAACGCATGCGCAGGAGATGCTAATTATTGAATAAAAATTTGCTTTTGAAATGAATTTCTACGAATCTGAGCATCTGTTACACTAAAAAAATACTCAGAACAGTCATTTCTGAGGTAAAACAGTCTTGCAAACACAATGAAATTAGTTGCGAGGTCGCCCGAGGAAGTTGAACGAGGTAAAAACGCATTTTTCGAGTTTTTGAGATGGTTTTGCGCACTTAAACAGCTCTAGGAGGCCCCAAAAGTAGAAATAATGGCTGAAAATTCTTTTGCAGGTAGTTTATCACTATACAAATCGAGAAAAAATGAAATAAAAACAATCAAAATATACGTCAAAAAAATTATGAGCCAAACAGTGATTTTTGAGTAATCCAGTTTTCGGATGTTCAAAAAACAACTGGGAGAGGTTTTACCAGTGCTCAATCGATAGCTTTCAAAGTCACCTTTCAAATGCTTTTTGGAAAATCCAAATTGGTCAAAGCAATCAAAAGTTACGAGCAAAATATGGTAGGATAGTTTCAATTTTTGATTTTTCGGTAAAATCACTCTTGTAGGCCTATCTGAGACAAAAAAATTTTTTTGGACCTACAAACTATAGGGAACATCTTATTTTGGTACCCCACGTCAAAAAAGAATGGTATGGGAATTTTAAAAAAATAGCTGCAGAAACCGTTTGAATTTGACATGGACGTACTCCATATCTGGGAACAATTTTTCAACGTTAAGAATACCATTTCTTTGAATCGATCTCTTACCTGGGAAAATAACCTCAATGATAATAATTTTTTAAGATTGAACATATCTTGGTATCTTGATCATTCACATTCTGTTTAGTTCTATATTTCATCATTCAAGAGCATTATTGATGCTTGTCCAACATGACGAGGGAGTCCCAAAATCTACCCATGCTTGAACCCACCATAAGATCTTACTTTTTTCGTGACTGTTATCTCCATGAACTGATTTAAATACCTTCAAAATTCGGCTCATCTAAAAGCGAATTCCCAATTTGGATTTGATATACCAAAGACTCTGCTAAGTGGACCTAGCGATTCGTTGACTTCCCGATCCGTATTCACTGATCAAACATGAAATGTCATTTCCGTAGCTGACATTTCCGTACCTGTCATTTCCGTAGCAAAAAAGCGATATCAAGCTGAGCTCTTATGGGATTTAAGACGTAGTACATTATTACCCTGGGCGCGTATGGTCAGTTCGGGCGCTAGGACAGTCTATTTCCCGAGCGAAGCGAGGGACATAAGACCTCCGCGCTCGAAATGGGCCTGCGAGCACAGGGCAATGATGATTTTCCATCATGAGAACCCTGAAACCGCATTTGAATGCGACATTTTTAGGTTAGAATGATGAAAAAATTTCTTTTGACTTTCTATATGTTTGAGCTTTGATTCTCAATCTAGATGAGATCAGTAGTAAAAGAAATCCACCTCTCGGGCCTAGAGGTTCACTTTTGACCTTCGTCTATTTTTGGGTTTCTTCCGAGCAAGTTTCCGCGGATCTACCGAGGTATCTACTCATATCCCTGAGGACATGTCGTCAAGAAGATGTTCAGTGAACCTCAGTTATGACGAGCTTGATTATAAAAAACTCGGTTTTAATGAGCACGCGAAATTCTGGAATTTGGTTAGATACTATGCTAAATGAACGAAATCAACCTCGGTTACAACAAGCAATGGTTATAACAGAATATTTTTCTCGGCCCTTTGAAGCTCGCTGTAACCGAGGTCCGCTGTAACTATGTAAGACACTTTCAATGTATCTCTCGCTCTCTTTTTGGCGCAACTATTAGTTTTCCGATGCAGGACTGCTCTGAAAAGTTATCATAGTAAAAGTCTTAAAATGTCAGATCAGTAAGTTATCTTTCCTTTTTTCGGTCTCTATGAGTGCAGAGCGCTGCAATGAGGTTTGTTGGGGTTTCGATCAGACAAACCTATCAATATCATGGTGTTGAGCATCAAATCTCACAGATTCATTAACCAAAATATCACTTTCGTGTGCAGAATGAACATGCGAATTTTGGGAAGTAATTTTGTCCTCAATTTTCCTCACTTCGTTCCTCTCGGTAAGAAAGAATTTGACTCATTCCAAAGCTCTCCACATCAATTCTTTCTTCAAGTTTCTATCGTTGGACGCAACTTTGCAGCTTTTCCATCTCCGGAATAACAAAAAAATTGATCCTCACCCTCTTGAGAATTCTTTTTCGCGAAAATCTGATGCGTTTGATAAATTTTTCGATCAGATCCGTGTGATACTGGTACGGCCCTCAAACACACGAGCTATAGAGGTACTAGTCGGTATTCTTTCAAAATTCCTGACGGTCAAATCTAAGTTCCAAAATCCCAAAATTACAGCTCGAAGCATTTGGTCGAGCGATTAAGTTTAGAGGGAAAATGTCAGGTACAGGTGATGCTTCAAAATGTCAATTCGTTTGTGTATGTGTGTGTATGTATGTTGTCTTTTTTGCGCTACGCTTTCTCCTCTACACTCCACTCCATTCATTTTTGCTTTTCTATGAGTTGTGTAGAATCGTTCAAAGACGAGACTTGTGATTTAGCTGCTCTTCTCTCATAATCGAAATTGATTTAGAGGTTTTTTGAGGTAAAATCGCTAAATTAGTTGATTCATAGTGAAATATCTTTTTCTAACTTGATCTTTCGGCAATTTGGATTACCTAGGCTACGGGGTTTCCGGCTCAATCTATTGATTGGTTATTACCGAAATTCCATTTATTCTCCATGAATCTTAATTTTTACAAAAAACGAAAATTTCCAACAAAAACTCCATTTTGAGCATATTGAAATGCTAAAAATGCTTTCAATATTTATACTCTCCTCATATCTGCCCCACAACCTAATCCATTCAAATTTTGATAAACTGAGATGATACTATTTTATCATTCTAAATCGATTGGTCAGTACCGAATTTTTTCAAAATTCGTTTTAATACAGTCAAAATTGAAATTATTCTCAAAAACTCCAGAATCTTTCAAAAGACTCCATTTCTATTATCTTTATACCGACTATATTGAATTTTCGCCTCAACCAGACGATATTCCTTGCACAAAAAACCCCAGTGTAGGTCATCTGAATTCCTCTAAAACCCAATTTTCCTCCCAAAAATCAAAATTTCCTCAAAGAACTCCATTTTCATCATCTACAAATCAACCGTATCAAAACTCCGCCTCAACCAAACGATTGTTTTTGTATGTTATATATGTGTATAATATAATGTGAGAATGAAATGGATGGGACCACAGGGGAAATGAGACTATTTTGTAGGAATCGCAATCATGATTTTGGAATTAGATCTGTTTTCCAAATTTAACATTAGTTTGAGTGGTACCAGAGTGATCATCTGAGACTATTTTGTTAAGAGAAAGCTAAAATCTTCTTTAGCAGCGTATTCTTCTTCTGCATCGGGCAGAACAGAATGTCTACGATCTCACCTGCAAGCATTCAAAAACCCGCGCGCATTTCCCGCCAACACGCGATGGTGCTTCGAGGGGGCCGAGGGGGGATAGGCTAATAGCCAGGGCCCCGCGCTATAGCCCCTGCAGCGTGTTGCGCATGATCGCAGCCATCGCAGGTCCCGCAGCCCCCGCAAGCCGCGATGAGAGATTGCGCAATATTGGCTCATCAAGAGATAACGGCGTGGTGCATCACATTATATATATATATATATATATGTATTTCCGTCGCACCAAAACTTCCGCTCTTGCGATGCAGAATGCGAGAGAGACGACGACGCCAAAAATTTTGGCAATCAGATATTTCAATGAAAGTGCGTCTGATCCGAGGTATCAAGAGCGCAAATGAGAGGTATTGAAAATCTACACTATTTTGATGTAGGAAGTGCATAGCAACGATGCCGAGTTGATGACGAAAAGTATGATCCGGAAAAAAGAGGAGGTTGGAATCCCCGATTTTGGCGTATATGTTAGTTATGTGTGCTTGAAAGACTTCGCCATACTTTCAAGCACATCTACCGACGTGCACAATTTAGATGAATGTACTTCGGCTCAAACGCTTCGTATTTGTAATGCCCACAACTCTTATTTGGAACTTTTTTCTTTAACAATTTAGCAGCTCCAGCGATAATTGCATGAAACGTATGTCTTTCACTTTTGACACCGTATAAAAAACGAATCCGCAGAAAAAAAATTTTCAATACACTCTTCGGGTCTTCAATGTACTCCATCCCCTCTTTCCAAATCAGTCACTTGGGCCCGGTTATATTTTATAAATTCTTCTCTTATGGCTCTCGTCAGCTCTCGTACAGGCAGACTAGTTGGGAGCAGCAACCAGCTGGGCTACATACGCTTCAGTTTAGCGTAGTTTGAACACGCAAGGACGAAACAAGCTCACATCACTCAATCGAAGATACATATAAAAAGCTATTATTACCGGATGTTCTGACTGACGGGAAATACCAAACACAAAATCTAAGAAGGTAATCAATCCTGCAGATAATCGGACGTTTGGGCCAAAAATTCCATCTGTACAAATCGCTGTACGAAATCTAGGATGGCATAGAATCACGCAACTTCCCAGATGCTCGGATCAAATATTCCGTCGGGAGGATAATCAACACCAAGATTCATAGCATTTTTGGATCCGGACCAACTGCAACGCATCAATACTTTCTAGCTGTCTACGTCGGAAGCGCGATTTTCGACTCGTCCTTGCTACGCGGGGACTCATCTAAAGTCGCGCTTCTGACGTAGCACAGCTAGGAAATGTCGTTTGCGACTCGTGCTGCGCACTCGTCACATCATATACTATTATAGATTCTTCATAATTTTTCAAGTTAATCAGTAGACGAGATAGTGCAAGAGAAAATATGTGAATAAATGTCTGTACCAACTCTTCTTCGGGAGAAATGTATCTAATAATTTTTGAAGACCTTTGCTGGAATCATGAAAAGAGTCGAGAAGATGTGGTTTGCAGAATCCATAAGAATGAGTGCGTTGCAATAAAAATAGTAATTGTGGCAGTTTAGATAAGTTTCTGCTATTTTTACCATCTTTTGGCACATAGCTCGAGACTGATTTCATTTTATCTAATAGAGTTGATGATAGTCTCCCTTGTTAATCTTTGAATGCTCTGAATCTGATGATGAAAATATCTGATCCAATATTTTGAGGCGGTTCGTTACTTCCATAATCAGTGGAAACAATTGAGGAACGTGGAACATTTTCCCGCTAATGATCCCCTTAACATTGGCTCATCTTTCCTAACAACGATCATTTTCGCATATCTCTCAAACAAGTCAGATAAATCACTCGCTACGCTCTCCACCAAATTAATTCCACGATTTCGAGGTGATGATGGAAAAAAAAGAAAATTCCCGCTTTTGGAGCTGACTGATATATTTCTGAGCACGTTTCCATCGTTACCGCCTGAAGGGTGCAATTGTCGTAGAATTTGTATAGATAATAACTCGTTGCAACCACTACATTGATAACTTCCTCTTCTGGAGTTTCGGACTGAAACTCCGAGCATTCGCGGTTTTGGTTTTCATCCTGAGTTTGGAGGATGACTCCTTACCAGATAAAATTCTCTGTCCGAACATCCAGTTGTTTGCGGGTTTGATTGCCTCAGGTTTCATTGTTTGATTCTTTCTCTACGGAGTTTCCCGAGATGGATGATCCAAGTATCCAGTTATTTGCGAGGGTATCAACATTTTCGCGGAATTACAAGGGTATAAGATGTAAGGACCTTGCATCAATGAGGAGTATCAGAACTTCAAAACGAGCTCTGCAAAATATAGGGACGTCCGTGCACAGAGCATATGGAAAAATGTCGACTCGCTCTACTTTACTCCATTTTATTTTATTTCTAGGCTCACGAACGCTCAAACTCTGCTTTCTAACAAACCTTATAGCTGTGACGTGGTATTTTTACCATCACAACTAATTTATTTTTCAACGGGACTCTTGACCTAAGATCGCAGGTAATACGCGCGCGAACGGCGAAACGGCTCCGAAATTCAGCTACTCCGCTACTCGTCCTCAGCAACACCTACCGTGACTCAACCCTGGAAATAAAGTGGGGGAGGGAGGGCGCACGCTCATAAATAATAAATCGAATTTTTAATAATAAATAATTTGGCCTCTATTCTTCACGCTGCTTCTACGCGGTCGATACATTAAATTTCACATATGATTCTACACCGACATTCGTCCGAATGACTCTAATCACTGTCCGAAAATATCAGTCAATCTCATCAAATCTCAAACGTCTCTCAATTAACCTGTGAAATACAATAAGAAAATTCACTACACAAAGGAAAAAGGCCACACTCCGTCCAATCACTCGCGAAATCTACCTGTGCTCCGTAGAGCACAGCTTGTCCAGTCCCTGCTCCGATAATTTTCCACAAATTTAATTACTCCAAAATGTATCGTCCAAAATGGCCGCTCTGCAGCCCACGCAACGCGCGCGGAACGGCAAGCACCCAAGATGGCTTGTGCTCCGATGCTCGGTTGTCCCACACGCTCGAGCAACAGGTGCACGATCACGCACCTGGCTCCTAGTCCAGATATATATCGTTCAATATTCACTAGGTCCTCGTCCACGCGCGCCTCCTCCAGGAGGTCTGTCCACGACACGAATTTCCTACCGCGCGCACGTCTTTCCAAGACGTCTTGTCCACGAGCACGCGTCAAACTCCTCCAAACTGCTGCTCCAAAATTTTATGCGCGACGCGGTTGCTGCTCCTGGTCCGCTGGTGCAATTTTCCAACGCGCGTACGTCACTTGGGACGTCTTGTCCACGAACACGCGGTGCACCAGCTCGCGAAGCCCCTCCAGGAGCCTGTCCAGTCCGCGGGCACGACGATCTGCCCTCCGCACGCACGAGGCTCTTAGCGCACTCCCGACGAGAGAATCCAAAAAGATTTAGCAAAACCACTCACCGTTGGCTGCCATCGTCCTGGCTTGCGTATTTGTCCTCGTCCGATTTATCTGCTGCTCCGACTATTTTTGGGGTCCAATTATTGCTCCCGTGGTCCACTGGGTCCCGAGCTACTTGTCCTGGCAACACGGACTTCTGGAGGGACTCGCGTCTGGGCACGTGCTCCTAATTTTATTCGCGGGCGCGACTGATACGTGTGTCCGGCACAGTAGGCGATCCACAAGTGTCATAATGGCTGCTTCTTCTTCACCAAGTCCGCGCCTTCGTCTTCACTGAAGTCAAGCCTTCTGATTGGTCCGTTCAATCTCACCGGAACACTAGCAGCGCCAACTGGCGGCTGAGCGCGCCAAATATTCAAGTCCAGTCCACTATACTTGTCCTATACAGTAGCTCAGATTCTACGAATTTCGCTGCAAGCGCATCAATTGCAGTATCTACGGTCCTGATGCCTCCACCCAGAGAATATTCTGTCCCGCTCACGCGCATGCACCGCTACAATACACGCGGAGGCATCGCGCACTCGCGCTTGCCGCAACTCCACGCTTTCACCTCGTATAGCCCTTATACATGTCCGTGTATATCTATATCTAGTCTGTATTGCCGCAGTATATCTATATATGTGCTGAGCACAGTCCCATATTAGCATACTCATGTGTGCATAGCCCTAAGTACATGTAAATGTCGTCCGCAAATCCAAATTTGCCCAGTGACCGCTGTCCAGGTGATCGTCCGTCAGATTTTTGTGGCCACTAGCACCCGGGTGTGGCCCGGATTTACATGCCCGCAGCGCCGCCACATCTCGTCCGCCGCCAGTCAGCTGTCTGCTCTTGCCGCGTGTACCGGCCTGTCCGTCGTCGCCGTCGTCCGCTGGGTCACCCGGGCCCATCCGCGTCCGCGTGATGGTCACCCGAGCCGTGGGTGGCCACCACAGTGCTATTTCAATGGTGCGCGTGTGTGTGGTACACTAGGTACGCGATGTACCTAGGTATCAGGTGCTATGGGGGTACATAACCCCATTGTCGCATGCATGCCCGCTGCCCCGGGCTGCAGCGTATGGGGCGATTGCCTGGATGGCTGGCAGCCCGGGGAGCGCATCACCAGAAGAGCCATCCGTCTGCTGGATGCTGTTGTCGTCACCCGGGCCCGCATGCCGTCCGCACCATCTCCGTGTATCCTGCAGCAGTGTGCGTGTCGTGTGTGCGTGTGGCACCGGGTCCATCACCCGCCCGCGTCGTGCATCAATTTTATATACATCATACACGCGATGTTGTGGTGCAAAAGCATGCCCTCGCCCACCCGCGAGCGAGGGCCTCGTCCGTCGCCATCGTCGCCGTCGTCCGCACGCCGGGGTATACACACCCGCCCCGGGGCATGGTGTTGAGGAATAGCATGTCCGTGGGGTGTGGGAGGGCCGGTATAAGGGCCACACAAGGCCTCAGTGCCCTGGGGAAGCCATCCGGGCCGCCCAGCTGTGGAAATTGTGATCCGTCGGCTGCTGATTCTGCAGCCCCCTTGACCGGGCTACAGCGGCTAACCTGGGCGCCGGGAGGGTTGCCCGCGCGCAGGCATATCGGCACCCGCAGCATCCGTCCATCTCCCTCGTCGCTCGTTGCCGTCGTCCTCTCGAGCCAGCCCTCAACAAAAGAGAAGTATTTTGGATCAATACTTGCACTTCTCGGTTGCTGGCTCGAGACGGCGACGAGAGATTTTTCCCAAATTCGGCTGTGACGGTTTACCCGTCACATTACCCCCCACTAAGGGGGGGGGGGGGTCCTCCGGAAGGGGGTGGTCTTGCCGATACTTAGGTGGCGCATTCTCGCCTTTAAAATTCTCTCGTCGCTGCCTCGTTCAGCAGATTCAAAATCAAATTGTATTATATATTCATGAATATGGGGATCATCACCCACTCGCTCTCTCACACAATCATACTGAAAGGAATTTACTCTACTGGCTGTCCTACAACTCTAGGAAAATTGGGAAAAGTCCTACGGGGAGGGAATAAAGCCGCCCTGGGCCCTACGATCATGGACTCATTGATTCATTCAACCTGAAAAAGGGAGAGAAAATAAAAGAACATTATAGCATCTTACTGTGGTCCGATTCATCGCCCCGCGTACGTCTTACGACGTCTTGTCCTGGCGGCTTGTCCGTATCCTGTCCATAGCTATTACCGTCCGTCCTTCATCCTCTGTGCACTTCTGGCCTTCTGGCTCGGCGCGGTGGCTAGCACACCGGCTTTGGGTTTGTGGGGCCCGCCCCGTTGTGACTCTGCCATCTCCTGCTAGCAGGAGCTCCGAGGAGGCAGAGTCGCTGCTCCTGCAGCTTACCGAGCGTCAGGTGGATTGGCGTCCCGGTACACGAAAAAGAAGCCGCGCCAGACTTCGGCTCGCTCGGCTTCTGACATGTGTTGGATGGCTTCGTGGGTCTCCCGTAGCCGCTGAATGAACAGAGGTCCGAGAGGTCGCGCTTCGGCTGCCTCTCGCTCCCTCTGCCGGGCTTCCTCCGCAGCGATTCGCGCCTGGGCTTGTTCTGCCTCCAGGCGAGCCCTGGCCTCCTCCTCTCGGAGCCTAGCGTGCTCAGCCTGTGCACGCTGGGCCTCCTCAGCTGCGAGCCTAGCTCGCTCTTCTGCAGCGCGCACTTCCTCCTCTTCACGACGGAGGCGTTCTCGTCGACGTCGGTCTGCGGCTTCGGCAGTCCGCCGCTGCTCGTCCCGGCCTCGTCCTTCGTCCGCACGTCGGGGTTCCTCATCACGGATCCTTTCCAAGCGTTGCGTTGCCTCGGCTGCTCCGCCGCGGTCCCAATAGTCCTCGCGTTCTCTCCAGCGACCAGCGCAGCGAGGACACGTAGACACGTGTACTCCTCGGCGCCCACAGTTCTCGCAATAGCGACGCTGAGGCTGGGGGCAGCTGGAGGATCGGTGAGTCCTTATCTCCCAACAGTTGAGGCACGCGAAGGGAGGAGGGTCCAGATTTTCATCCGTGGGAATTTCAGGCAGGTTCCGAAGGAACGTTCCGGTCCGTTTGGGTGGCAGAGTCCTTGGCGTCTGGTGTCTTGGCTGAGGTGGTTCCCTAGGCTGGCGATTAGGGCGTTGCGGTGAGCTTGACCTGGCTGGACTCCGACTCCTGGCTGGTGCTAACGGTCTCATTGGGCTCCAGCCCTGGTGTCCTGGGGTGGCTTGTGTCCTGGAAGTGTCTCGTGTTCTGGAGGTGTCTCTAGCCCGATGCCCCTCGTCTCGCCTCCACGCCTCTGCTGGCCGAGGCCTAGAATTGTCCGTCCGGGGTCGGGACGAGTCCCGATTCCGAGTCCGCACGTCCGTCGTCCGTTCCAGTGGCACTCGCCTCACCAGTTGGCTCGGCCCTAACTCCTCCACATCTGGTTCTCTGTCATATGGGGGAGGGCCACCCTCATAATCATCCAACGTTAGCTGCCTGTTGGGGTTATACGGGCGCCTCTTGCTGCCCGTGTCGTGTCTGGTCCGTGGGAGTGAATCCAGCGTGGCTCTGGATGCCGACGCTTGGGGTTGTGGCTCCCCGCGCCACATCGGTGGAGAGATGGGGCGGAATTCTCGTCGGGATGCGGATGGCTGGTCCGGGAGCTGCCTCGGCGATCCATCACGACGTGGAGAGTCCAACACTATTACCTCCGGGGCCGGGCGCGCTGAGGTCCGAGAAGGAGGTCGTGAGTTACCTGTGTCCCTATAGGCTGGTGGTGGAGTTGTCATTCGGACCAAGTCTGCCGAGGTAACCCTCTCCTCTTCGGGAATACCATCAGTTGGTCCCAGCTCCATGGCCCAGTCGTTCGTGATCACCAGCTCGTCCTCTGCTTGATGCTCGGCTTCATTCGCGGTGGCTTCTTTTGGATCTGGCGTCTGCTCCATCACTTTTGGTGGGGAGACAACGCAAGCGCTGGCCTCTCCCGGAACCGGGGGTGACTCGGCCTGGTGCGGCCTCCTCAGTGTCCGAGGAATGGCTCCCCGGGACCGATGTAGCGCCAGCTCCCCCTCCGAAAGACGACACACCGCCACGCGCAATTCCGGCTCCGCTGGTTTGTCAAACCGCACTCGCTTCACCTCCTTCGGCACAGTCGGGGTCGGTGGTACGCTGTCCTCTGTTGGTACTGTCTCGTCCACCACTGCAGCGGCAGCACCCTCGCTGTTACGGGTCGGGGATAGATGAGCTTCCCGCGGCTCCGTCTCGTCCGTTAATTCAGGCAGGCTGCTACACCTGCGGGGGCTACCGATCTCCATGGTGGCAACTTCATTTGCCATCGCACTAGTCGCTCCGTCGCTGTTGGTGGGAGAAGCGGGTGCCTGGGTAGCTGAGGTGATTTCATCCTGAGGGGAGACATCAGTGCCCTGAGCTCGGCAGGCCGGAAGCAGTCCACCACGCTGGAAAAATTCGAAGCGAGTGGTGGCCAGGTCGACACGACTCGCCCAGTCTTTCAGCGCCGCCAGACGTGCCTCGGTGGAGTCCATCAGATGGAATTGTGGTGGCTCGGGGAGGGGGGCCTCTCCAACACGCTGCTTCGCCAAGTGCCACAGACTCTCGGCCTCCTTCCAGTCGGCAGGATTCGGGAAGAGCTCGAAGAAATCCGGCTTCGAGCTCTCATCACCTCCTATTGCCTGATCTTCTCGCCTCGCTTCGGGTGCGGGCAACCCCTCGTCCGTTCCGGGTGCGAATAGCTCCTCGTCCATGTCGAGCTCTTCGTCCGAGATTCGGAGCTCCAGTATGGCTCCGTCCGCCGCCGCTCTCTCTGCTTGAGCGTACAGCTCACGAATCTCGGCCAACCTGTCCGCCTCGTTGGAACCTGAAACAAGCTCAATTTCACAGTCCGTCCTTTGCCGGTACGGCATGTCCCCCTACGCATGCACCAACTACTTGTCCGACTACTTGTCCGAATTACGAGGAGGGATCCAACGTTTCAACTGGGATACATGGGCTTCTGGCAGGGTTCTACCTAAGTCCCCTTCAAGTACATAGACTAGCGGTGATTTGACTTTCACGATTTTGAATGGTCCCTCATATTTTGGCGCGAGCTTCTTAGAAAACTTATTCGCGGCGTTTGATAGAAAGTGCGTCCGTCGTCCGACCATATCTCCCACCTGAAACTGTACGTGTTTCCGTCCGCGATTATAATGCGCAGTCTGCTTTTCCCGAGCTTTATCGATATTTTTCAACACGAAGTCCCTCAGCGCGTCCAAACGCTTCATTCTCTCTGTCCAGGTGTCCACGTCTATTGGTTCCACCGGTTTTCCATCCAACAGCTCACGTCTCAAGCTCTTTACCGGTCTCGGATTCCGTCCGTAATTCAAAAACGCTGGTGAAACTTTTAGTGTCGATTGAACTGCCGTGTTCACAGCGTGTCTGAACTCATGTATGTGTAGGTCCCAGTCCCTGTGATCGTCCTTAACGTATTGAGCTATCATGGTCTTCAAAGTCCTATTCTGGCGCTCCGTAGCGTTGGCCTGGGGATGGTAAGGGGGGGTAAACACTTGCTTGACTCCATATTCAGCTAGTCGGTCCGCCAAGAGCTTATTGTCGAACTCCTTACCGTTGTCCACCAAGATATAGTCCGGGGTTTCCCATCGAAACAAAACTAAGTCCTCTATCCCAGCCAGGACCGATTTCCCGTCCGCTTTACGCAAGGGTTTGGTCTCGATCATCTTCGTGAACAAGTCCTGAAGCACCAGAAGGTATTTGAAACCCCTCTTGCTCGGAGGAAATTCCATCAAGTCCGCTGAAATGGCCACCCAAGGCGATTCCACGATCCGCGACCCGAGTAGTCCGTGAGGTCCGAGTTGAGAAGCCTTATACTTCTGGCATAGCTGGCATTGGCCAACAAATACCACCACGTCGTGATACAGTCCGGGCCACGAGTACTCTCTGGCCACCCGGTCATATGTCTTTTCTACCCCTAAATGTCCTGCTGAAGCGATGCAATGGGCGTCCTCCAATACTCTTTCACGAAGAGCTACTGGTACTACCAAGCGCCACTTTTCGTGCGGTGATGTGATCGGGTCCAGCATCGCATCTGTCCGAAATCTGTACAACTGTCCGTCCTCAACCCTCCAGTTTCTCCATTTTTCTGGCCTGGATTGCACTTCCTCAATTCGTTTGGTGTACCACGGATCCGACTTAATCTCGAGTCCAGCTATTTCCGTCCCGTCCCCGTCCTCCGCGTCCGCCGGGTCATGCAACCTAGAGAGGGCATCTGGCACCCTGTGGAGCCGTCCGGAGCGGTGAGACAACTCGAAGTCCCATTGCTGGAGCTTCAGAGCCCATCGAGCCAGGCGTCCTGTCGGATCTTTAAGTTCTCTCAACCATTTTAGAGCGCTGTGGTCCGTAATCACTTTGAAATGAGTCCCCTCCACATACGGTCGGAATTTTTCGATGGCCCATAAAACAGCCAGATTCTCTCGCTCCGTGGCGGTCCAGTTTCTCTCGGCCGGCGTGAGGCTTCGACTACAGTACACAATTGGGTGCTCTCCGTCCTCCCCTTCTTGTGTCAGCACGGCTCCAAGGCTATACGCGCTCGAGTCACACTGGATCGTGAAGACTTTTGAAAAATCTGGCCTGGCCAACACCGGGGCCGTTGTCAGGGCTTCTTTGAGCTTTTCAAACGCTTCTTGCTGCTCCGCGTCCCACGTCCATTTCACGTCCTTCTTCAGAAGTTTAAGGAGGGGTACTTTGATCTCAGATTCGTGTTCAATGAACCTGGAGTACCAGCCCACCATCCCCAAGAATGATCGCAACTGTTTTAGGTTTTTCGGAGCTGGATAGTCTCTCACTGGGGCAACCTTCTCCGGGTCTGGCCTCAGTCCTTCTGCGTCCAGAAGAAACCCCAAATATCTGACCTGCTGGCAACAGATATCACACTTGTCCTTGTTGACTTTTAGGCCGGCCCCAATTAAGCGCTCCATAACCAACCTGACGTACTTTACATGGTCCTCATAGGAGTCCGTTACAATGATCAAGTCGTCAAGATACCCGAACACAAATGGTTCAAGGTCAGGTCCGAATAATTCGTCTATAAGTCGCTGAAATTCTGAGGGTGCATTGGTCAAGCCATAGGGCATGGAAGTAAAGGCCCAGGAGCCAACGCCCGGTAGGGAAAAGCTCGTAAGCTCCTTACTGTCCTCGTGCATAGGGACTTGCATGTACGCCTCCTTTAAGTCGATCTTTGAGATGTATTTCGCCCTTCGCAGCTTGTCCAGTATAGAGTCCATGTTGGGGAGGGGGTACGCGTCCTTTTTCGTCACTTTATTCAGGTCCCTATAGTCGATGCAAAATCTGTACTCCCCATCACCTTTTCTGACCAAAACAGGAGCACTGCTCCAGGCACTCTTTGATGGCTCTATACGTCCGGCGTCCGCAAGTCGCTTCACCTCCGCTCTTGCCACATCTAGCATGGCCGGTGACATACGTCTGTACTTGTGTCGAATCGGTGTATCGTCCAGCAGTGTAATCTTGTGCTTTCTGAGCTTTGTCAAGCCCAGTTGGTCCCCTGCTTTGTCGATCATCTTTTGGACCATGTCCTCCACAGCCCTCTTCTCCTGCAATCTAATTGCTGCCAGTCCAGCACATTCAGCGAAAACTCGGTTTTCGGGGGCCTTATTTGTCCCAATAAAGTCCTTGTATTCACCCTGCAATACTCTCCACCGACCGTCCGCGTTCTGAGAGTCCGACTGCCACGCGTCCATGAAGTCCATGCCCAGCAACATGTCATGGTTCAACTCCTTCACCACTTGCATCACGATAGTCCGAGTATGGCCATCAATTTCCATAGTTACTCTCAGCAACCCCGCAGCCGGAGTTACGCTCTTCCCAACTGCGCTCTTGAGATAACCTGCCTGTCTATGAATTCTATCCTCATAGTATTTGGCGACTTTTGGTCCCACCATAGACACTTGGGCTCCTGGGTCATACAAGGCCGCGAAAGATCGTCCCCCGAGTACCACCTCAACATAGTTCCGTGGTACGGGCTTCACGTCCGGTCCTCTGTCCAGTTCCTCAGCAGTCCATGGTCCCACGTACGCAAATACACGGTATTCCGGGGCCACATGTCCGATTCGTCCGTCGTCGAAGCTCCGAGCTTCAGTTACTCCAGCCGCCTCGGAGATTTCAACTGTTGACTCGACCTCCTCAGCTTCCATGAACTTGAGCTACGCTTGATAATTCTTGACAGCCTTGCTGGCCTCACCAGTCCCCAGCTTAGAATTTATCTCGGGTTCTCCGTTCCTTGAAGAGTGGTCCGTCTTGTCAATCGGTCTTGCTATGGGAAGAAATTTGTCAGCCAAGGGAATGTCCGTCTCGGCCATAGCGCGCAGCACACCGAGCGTGGAGAGCTTCTTGACTTCTCTTTGCCCATGCATGATTCGATCTGCTGCTTCCCCAGTGTACCGCTTCCGCACTACCCCCTTTCCTGGGGTCCATTCATCCACAATCACCCACCGCTCTGTGGGGTCTTTACAACTCGCACGACCCGCTTCACGGTCTTTTGCTCTCACTGCCCAGGGTTTGGTAGTCCGGTCCTTCACCATACCGTCCCAACGGTTCTCGGATCCCACGATCCATGGTGTTTTCGGTCGCGCCCCAGCCACACCTTCCTCAAGGTTCTCGGGTCCCGCGACCCGTGGCGTAGCTAACAGTGTCCCGTCTACGTCGCCCTCTACCAGGCTCTTTGTCTCATTTTCCACTGCTCTCTCATCTCCAGCCAAGTCTTCCACAAGACTCGCGGGTTTCACTTCTATTTCACCTTCTGGACACTTATCACTCCGTGAGCCTTCCACAAAGCTCACGGGCTTCTCGTCCACTCGGGTCTCCGGACACTTATCACTCCGTGAGCCTTCCACAAAGCTCACGGGCTTCTCGTCCACTTGGGTCTCCGGACACTTATCACTCCGTAAGCCTTCCACAAAGCTCACGGGCTTCTCGTCCGTTCCCAAGATCTCACTTATTTGGGCGGGGGCACAGCACTTGGGTCCTTCTGGGCCCCCGCTGGTCCGTTTCCCACATACTCAAGTCGATACTTGCAGTCCGGGCAGTTTTGCGCAGTCACCCCCTCTTTATTGCATAGCTGACACCTGTCCTTCACCAGAGCTCCGGCTCCCGATGTAGCAGTTGCAGCATCTGGGCATTCATTTGCGGTATGTCCAAGTGCGGAGCACTTATAGCATTGTCGAGTGGGGCATACATTTGCAAAGTGGTCCGGTTTGTTACAGTTAAAGCAGAGTCCCTTGGCCAACTGTTCCCCTCTCACCGCGCGATCTACCTGTGGGCGCACTCGTCCGCTGCCTGGTGGCCTCCGTGGTCCGTATCCCGGATAAGGAAAGTATGGGTACCGAGGGTACATCATGGCCCATTGTCCAGGGTCCGGATTCCAGTGTGTCGGAGGGGCAGGCGAGGGCTGCGTGACTGGAGTCGGAGCACTCGGTGGCGTGGCAGGTGGGGCACTAGGCGTCGCTGCGCCAGTTGGCGTGGCCTGATTTTGTCCGTTCCTAGCTCCGTTTTTGCCAGTCTGTCCCTTATTACGACCCTGATTCGTGTTCTGCGCACTTGGGGCAGGTTTAGATGCCTCGATCTGTGCTAAGTCCGTTTGCTCTAGTGCAGCAGTCTCCGTCTTCCCAGATCTACCTCTCTGAGGGGCTTGTGCGGGTCCTTGGTACGCTGCTCCAGGTATGCGTGCCTTGTCCCTTGGTGGGGGCGCTGCGTATCGAGCGTCCAAGTCCCTGTCCTTCTCAAACCTCTTTCCGTAGTACTGAATATCGTCCAAGTTTCGCACATCTCTCGTGTCCAAGTATTTCCGCAATTCTGGCAGTAGATTTCTGCGCACGATTTCAAAAACGTCCCTGTCCCTCGGTGGCCTCTTAAAGTGTCCCAGAATGATCTTCACGCACGTCAAATACTTTGCCACTTTCTCGCCTTTCGCTTGGGTCCGATGCAACAGCTCGTCCATTAAGTCCTGGCGGTCCAAGTGACCCACGTATTGAGTCCTAAAAGCGCGCTTAAAATCAATCCAGTCCCTAAACTCGTCCTGGTGAGTCCTAAACCAGTGTCTAGCGTCCTTGCTGAGGGCTGCTGGCACTGCTGAGAGCATTTCCCTGTCAGACACCGGTAACATACGCCTACAGTCCTTAAGATTGGCCAAGAAGTCCTCTGGTCCATCTTTCTCACTACCGCCAAAATTGATTTTCATGCTCTGCAGCATTTTGATCACTTGGAACGTCCGTCCCGTTACTTGTCCACCGCGACTACGGGTTGATTCAGCGTCCGAAGAGTCATAGTCCGAGTCACTGCTACTATCACGTCCGCAGTCCCTATTCCCATCGCGTCTGTTCCTACGCGAGTCCCTAGATCCCCGACGCCCGCCTCGGCGCCTTGATCTGTCCGAATCAGACCCGGATCTCCGATCACGTCGTGAGTTTCGCTCAGCTGAGTTGTCCGAAGAGCTGTCTCTATAATTGCTGCGACGATTATCACGCCAGCGGTCCGCGTCTCTCGGTCTTTCGCGCCTATCATGACCGTCCCTCGAGCGCCGCTGATCCGCGCGATTTCCCGATTCTCGCTCACGTCCGTTCCCTTGTCCACGAGAGGAATCTCTGCGTCCCCTACTTTCTCGAGAATCGTCTCGTCCTCTCTGTGAGTGGGACGGATGATTCTGGCTGCGCCTACTCTCACCTGAGCGATTGCGCTCACGATGGATTGGTTCTGGTTCCGTCCGTTGAATTGAGCAACCCTGAGGGCGTGCTCGTTCCACCCGAGCCGGTTCTGGTCCGCTACGAGGCCCGTGACTGTCCACCTGGGGTTCGAGAGGCCTCTGGTCCGCGTTCACGTCCCTCAACTGGGGTTGGTGTTGACCAGCAGGCTCTCTGTGTTCAGGCAAGTATGTTGGTCCACTAACCGCAGGGTGGCTTGCAGGCACATGCTCTACTTGTCGGGGCCGCGCGTCATAAACTTTCACCCGGTCCCTATAGCTACGTCCGCTATCGCTGGAATCATCGCGATACTCCACCCGTCGATCTCTGGTGCGTGAGTGCACCGGAGGTGGGTCGTCGTCTCTAGAGTGATCACGACGGTCACGTCCATAAACTGAGTCTCGACAGCGCCCGCGACTCGCGCGAGGCTTCGCGCCTTTCAAATCACCATCGTCCCATTCCATCGTTGCGTTCCACCACTGAGACTGCCTGCGAGCTGCGTCCGGAGTATTTCCCATAGCTCTTTCCATGTCCCGGTAGTCCGTCGTTAGAAGCCGCGAATACCGAGACCCAGTTGGTTGCTTTGGTACGTAATTCTCGGGAAGAGCTTGCGAGTCACTGTCACTCGTCCGGCTCCGCGGGTTTGACATCCCATCATCGCTCTCTGGGTCAAACAACCGACGCTGGTCCGCTACTCTGACCCCAGAGGTATTAGCAACCGATGTGTTCATGTGTCCTAGTGTCGACATAGGCTCCGTGGTCCTCGTCCGGGGTGGCATGGGGCCCCCTAGTCCGGGAGTCAATATCATGTCGTCCGCCCTTGCCCAAGTCCGAGGCTGCTGAACAGCGGTTGTAGCGGGCGCGTCCGGTATAGCTGCTCCCGCTAATATGGCCTGAGACATCGCAGCCATTCGGCTCATCAATTGATACCCTGTCGCGGAGATCTGATAAGCCGTCGTAGCAGGCACGATAAACGGTGAGCGGCCTGCAGCTGGCGATGAGATTGGGCGTGGAATACTACTCGTCACTTGGAATGCCGAGCTAGTGGTGGTGCTCGCTGTGCTCACTGTGGTCACTGTCGTCGTCAACCGGCTCGTCACATTCGTCAAAGAGGTCACCGGAATCGTGAGGGCGAGAGGCTCCCGCACTTGTCCGTCCGAGTTTGGAATACCGTGGGTTGAAGCACCCGCAGCCCCCGTGAGCCCCACCCCTTGAGTCGAGTTCATGGCCATTGAACTTCCTGTTCCAGTAGAAGTCGCGCAGGCTGAGCTATGCAAGGTCAATGGTGGGCGACGCCACTCTTCTGGGTGGGCAAAAGGGTCTACTCCACCAGCCTCGTCTATTTGAGGGTCCCACGGCACGTCCTCGTCCGGAAAACAGTCCCGAATTTCCGATCTAATTAACCGAGATCGAGTCCGTTCTCTAGTCCCGCGCTCGTTCAGTCCTTTAGCTTGCAATCGCGTGGTGATCTGTTCACCGTCCAGTGGCCAAATTAATTTAGCCAAATGTAAATACCGCTCGTCCCTCTCTAACAGTCGAATGAGGTCCTGATCTCCACACTTCAGCAGTCCAGGCAACGATAGTTTTGGTTGTTCAACTACTTTATTCTTTTTGCCCGGAGGTCTGCCTCTTTTCATTCTACACCCGTCCGAACGTCCAACAATTCGATCTTCAGTCCATCCTAGACAAATAAAATCGTGTCTCTGTTCTCTAATAATCCCACCTGCAACTATTCAGCCCTCTATTGTCCGCAAATCAGTCCACTCCGTCCTCTAAACTTATTCAAAAGTATCCAGAAAAATTTTCACGGATCCTAACTCTCTCAGCAAGTCAGTCTCGTCCGATTATCTAGTAAACCCAAATTTATGTTCAAGTCCTAGAAAAAATCATCAGAGAACCTAACACTCAGCAATTGAGTCTTGTCCGAATTCCTGGTAACCCTAAATTTATTCAAAAGTCCTAGAAAATTTTTCACGGGTCCTAATACTCGTCAACTGAGTCTCGTCCGATTTCCTAGTAACCTTAAATTTATTCCAAAGTCCTAGGAAAATTTATCGGCGAACCCAATACTCAGCAATTGAGTCTTGTCCGTAAAATTTCCCAACCACCTAAGGTCCAAGTCACCACAGAAATACCTAAGACCCTGCCAGAGTCCAAGAATAGGATTTGGATAGGATGAAATTCCAAAGAATTTCCTTGTCCGAGGTGAGGGAGTACTTACGTGGAAATGGTACAGGCCAGAATCATTATCATGTCCAAATTATACATCAACAAATTATTCAGTCATCACACCATGCATTGGGAGGATCAATCTGCATACATAGGGGCCACTAGAATTTTTCCAAGTCCGAAAAATTCAACTAACTGTCCTAAAACCTTGGTAAGATGCTATAAAAATTATTCTACACGAGTGGAAATTCTCGCAAAAAATGATTTTAAGCAACTACTCTACTTGTCCTAGGGAGCAGGGCTGCAGGGGGGCTCATAATATTCACATACGGGGAGAAATATTCACCTTCAATATGATCAGGGTGTGAGAGAGGGCACAACACTACTACTACTCCGCGAAGAGCCTCGCACGCACGCAAATCTGTCCAAAATCGCGAAATTTCCAAGTCCAATATATCGGAAAAATTTCCGATCCGTCCAAAATATTCGCAGCGCTTCGCGTCTAGTCCGTAAATTTTTATTCTGAATTTTTCAGAAGCCGCAGAGTCCTGTCACGGTCGCCATTTGTGACGTGGTATTTTTACCATCACAACTAATTTATTTTTCAACGGGACTCTTGACCTAAGATCGCAGGTAATACGCGCGCGAACGGCGAAACGGCTCCGAAATTCAGCTACTCCGCTACTCGTCCTCAGCAACACCTACCGTGACTCAACCCTGGAAATAAAGTGGGGGAGGGAGGGCGCACGCTCATAAATAATAAATCGAATTTTTAATAATAAATAATTTGGCCTCTATTCTTCACGCTGCTTCTACGCGGTCGATACATTAAATTTCACATATGATTCTACACCGACATTCGTCCGAATGACTCTAATCACTGTCCGAAAATATCAGTCAATCTCATCAAATCTCAAACGTCTCTCAATTAACCTGTGAAATACAATAAGAAAATTCACTACACAAAGGAAAAAGGCCACACTCCGTCCAATCACTCGCGAAATCTACCTGTGCTCCGTAGAGCACAGCTTGTCCAGTCCCTGCTCCGATAATTTTCCACAAATTTAATTACTCCAAAATGTATCGTCCAAAATGGCCGCTCTGCAGCCCACGCAACGCGCGCGGAACGGCAAGCACCCAAGATGGCTTGTGCTCCGATGCTCGGTTGTCCCACACGCTCGAGCAACAGGTGCACGATCACGCACCTGGCTCCTAGTCCAGATATATATCGTTCAATATTCACTAGGTCCTCGTCCACGCGCGCCTCCTCCAGGAGGTCTGTCCACGACACGAATTTCCTACCGCGCGCACGTCTTTCCAAGACGTCTTGTCCACGAGCACGCGTCAAACTCCTCCAAACTGCTGCTCCAAAATTTTATGCGCGACGCGGTTGCTGCTCCTGGTCCGCTGGTGCAATTTTCCAACGCGCGTACGTCACTTGGGACGTCTTGTCCACGAACACGCGGTGCACCAGCTCGCGAAGCCCCTCCAGGAGCCTGTCCAGTCCGCGGGCACGACGATCTGCCCTCCGCACGCACGAGGCTCTTAGCGCACTCCCGACGAGAGAATCCAAAAAGATTTAGCAAAACCACTCACCGTTGGCTGCCATCGTCCTGGCTTGCGTATTTGTCCTCGTCCGATTTATCTGCTGCTCCGACTATTTTTGGGGTCCAATTATTGCTCCCGTGGTCCACTGGGTCCCGAGCTACTTGTCCTGGCAACACGGACTCCTGGAGGGACTCGCGTCTGGGCACGTGCTCCTAATTTTATTCGCGGGCGCGACTGATACGTGTGTCCGGCACAGTAGGCGATCCACAAGTGTCATAATGGCTGCTTCTTCTTCACCAAGTCCGCGCCTTCGTCTTCACTGAAGTCAAGCCTTCTGATTGGTCCGCTCAATCTCACCGGAACACTAGCAGCGCCAACTGGCGGCTGAGCGCGCCAAATATTCAAGTCCAGTCCACTATACTTGTCCTATACAGTAGCTCAGATTCTACGAATTTCGCTGCAAGCGCATCAATTGCAGTATCTACGGTCCTGATGCCTCCACCCAGAGAATATTCTGTCCCGCTCACGCGCATGCACCGCTACAATACACGCGGAGGCATCGCGCACTCGCGCTTGCCGCAACTCCACGCTTTCACCTCGTATAGCCCTTATACATGTCCGTGTATATCTATATCTAGTCTGTATTGCCGCAGTATATCTATATATGTGCTGCGCACAGTCCCATATTAGCATACTCATGTGTGCATAGCCCTAAGTACATGTAAATGTCGTCCGCAAATCCAAATTTGCCCAGTGACCGCTGTCCAGGTGATCGTCCGTCAGATTTTTGTGGCCACTAGCACCCGGGTGTGGCCCGGATTTACATGCCCGCAGCGCCGCCACATCTCGTCCGCCGCCAGTCAGCTGTCTGCTCTTGCCGCGTGTACCGGCCTGTCCGTCGTCGCCGTCGTCCGCTGGGTCACCCGGGTCCATCCGCGTCCGCGTGATGGTCACCCGAGCCGTGGGTGGCCACCACAGTGCTATTTCAATGGTGCGCGTGTGTGTGGTACACTAGGTACGCGATGTACCTAGGTATCACGTGCTATGGGGGTACATAACCCCATTGTCGCATGCATGCCCGCTGCCCCGGGCTGCAGCGTATGGGGCGATTGCCTGGATGGCTGGCAGCCCGGGGAGCGCATCACCAGAAGAGCCATCCGTCTGCTGGATGCTGTTGTCGTCACCCGGGCCCGCATGCCGTCCGCACCATCTCCGTGTATCCTGCAGCAGTGTGCGTGTCGTGTGTGCGTGTGGCACCGGGTCCATCACCCGCCCGCGTCGTGCATCAATTTTATATACATCATACACGCGATGTTGTGGTGCAAAAGCATGCCCTCGCCCACCCGCGAGCGAGGGCCTCGTCCGTCGCCATCGTCGCCGTCGTCCGCACGCCGGGGTATACACACCCGCCCCGGGGCATGGTGTTGAGGAATTGCATGTCCGTGGGGTGTGGGAGGGCCGGTATAAGGGCCACACAAGGCCTCAGTGCCCTGGGGAAGCCATCCGGGCCGCCCAGCTGTGGAAATTGTGATCCGTCGGCTGCTGATTCTGCAGCCCCCTTGACCGGGCTACAGCGGCTAACCTGGGCGCCGGGAGGGTTGCCCGCGCGCAGGCATATCGGCACCCGCAGCATCCGTCCATCTCCCTCGTCGCTCGTTGCCGTCGTCCTCTCGAGCCAGCCCTCAACAAAAGAGAAGTATTTTGGATCAATACTTGCACTTCTCGGTTGCTGGCTCGAGACGGCGACGAGAGATTTTTCCCAAATTCGGCTGTGACGGTTTACCCGTCACATAACTTCCTCGTTATCTAAGTATTCCCACTGCTGAGCAATGTTTTTAGCTGAATGCATAAGAACACCGAAACCAAATCCTAACTCCCCTGGTTTTTCCACTCTCAACCGCTGGTGGTGCTGGAACTCTCATTCCCTCTATTACTGAGTCAAGTTGAGGTATGATTTGCAAGCTTGACGCTCACGCGCTCGAGCTAGACTGAGGCTGTGAGCTGGGTTACTTTAGTGAAAATAATGATAAGTGACCCAACATGCCCCCCTCCCTTAAGCCGTTTTGACAATAGTTTCGTCCCACTTCAATATTTTGCAATGCACTTTATCGCATTTTGAAACTTGTTCTAAGACCTTTGATATGAACTAATAATGAGATGAGTTCAATTTTGACCAACCAGAACTGAGCTAACAACATTTTCCCAAAAATTAGTTTCTTTCAATTTAGTGAAAGTGTGTATCCTAACATGTCCCCATTGAGCCATTTTCTCAACATCTCTGGTCTACCTCAACATCTTAGAACTCTAGCTCATTAAAGCTTGCTTCAAAATGGGGTTGAGTACGTCTTATTTTGGTCAACTGGAGTAGATCTGTCGTAATTTTTCCAAAGAGCGATGTAAATAGACGATAAAGTGCATAAACTCATTCTTATTGGCGTGTAATAATATGTGGAGCTTTCTGCCAGCCCATAATACTATTCCCGATCTATTAAGATTCAACAGGAAAAGTTTTGACATTCATCTGTAGTCCCGAGAATAACATAATTCTTGTTGGAAGTATTGCAGAAAGTTTTGTATACAAGACCCAACAAGACTCTTAAGGTTTTTGAGAAGTCTTGCCGAAAATCTTGTAAGAATTCTTTGAATAGTTTATTATACTGAAGTATGAGAATGGATAGCTAAGCTTACTGCTGTGTGCGATTAATCAAAATCAGTCCGCCAATACAAAGTGATGGTGTCACACTGAATACAATTTCTACTAAGGTGGATATCACTTTGCAATGCAAGACTGATTTTGATCAATCCGAGGATCAATCTCACAGAGCAGTCAATTTAGCTATCCATTTTTTTATTTTCGTATAATAAACTACGCAAACAATTTTTCCAGAACTTGCTTCAAGATTTTTCCCAAGACTTTAAAGTCTAATTCAGTCTTCTATACAAAACTCTCTGCAACACTTCCAGAAAGATTTTTCTTTTCTCGGGTTATATTTCAATAAATTTTTTATTCCCAGGTACGATATATCACATATCTTCAAACATAAAATACGAACCCAACTTTAAACCTAAAATTCGGACATAAAATATTAATTTTTCGCAATCATGTGCGTAAAGTTAGTGAATAAAGACCATTTTCTTCCGTGCGTAAGGAGAAACTTTACGCACATCGAATTGCGAAATAGTATATTTCGCACCGAGTTTATGAGGTTGTAGCTCGCTTCTGAGCGATCGGTTTTCGGCCCGAGCCGGAGGCGAGGGTTGAAATGATCGCTCGGAAGCGGGGAACCTCATGTGCGAGGCGCGAAAGTTATTTTTCGAAATTTTGTAGGCACCCAAACATCGGAAAATTGCGAAAAATATCGTACGAAACGACTTCGATACTTTACGCGCTATCGGAAACTTGAAACACTCGAGTAACACTGTACACACTCCTGAGATTCTTTACGAACTCGCTAACGCTCGTGCGTGAAGAAATCTCAACAGTGCGTAAAGTTGTCACCCTCGTGTGTAAAAATTTCCGGCAGTGCGTGAAGAATCTAAGTCGTTCCGTAATATACTACTTTGAGACCATTGTCACGCTCCCTTTGCTTTTTAATACCCAACAGGCATGCACAGGTATTAATCGTGTCTCGCGGATATACACGACAAAAGCAGCTTAATATTTTACGTACCTCCAAACGACCATACTATATCATTCAACAAGAATGAAGTGTCTCCGGTGCACCATTTACGTGCCGCAAAATCAACGTGCCTACGAACGGAGGGGGCTACCAAACCCCCGGTGTTTCCCCGATTTTTTAAGATAAATTCGTTGCAATTTCCGAATATTTCGAGAGAATTTGCAAAATCAAAAAACGCCGTTTGATAGTACGTTGTTACACTCTAATAACTACTTACGGGCGAAAGCGGACCACCGAAAACGACATGTCTCGAATATATTGTCTATTACTTTGAATCGTTACTGTGCGAGATAGGATCTTTCAGGCAAAAGAGTCTTGTTTCTTCGAAGAACCTAAAGAAAATGACTCAAGAATATAAAGAGAAAAAGAAAAATTAAGCCTTATCACGAACATTTCTAATTTCGAACCTCAGAATTGATACTGGACGTAGTATCACACAAATTAGGGAAATTTTTGCTGTGCTTTGCTTACCCATGAATTCACTTTTATCGAAATTCAATCGATGACCAAGTATTCACCGAGTCATCATCAAACTGTTTCTGTGTATCCTATAATTTAAATTGTAGAAATTCATATTTTTAATATTTAAATGAATGATTTTTTAAAAGAAATATTCTAATAAATTTTTGTCAAAATTTTCAATATATAATTTACTGTAATTTAATACTAGTGAAGTGACGTTCAGGCTACATCGGATGATGTACTTCACCGCACCACCAAATTGAGCCTTACCTTTTCGATTGTTTCTCATTCATGGAGCTGAATTTACGGCGATTGGCGAGCATGTAAAATTGCTCATGTATCTCCTATTCTCTGAGAATTTTCACTCTCGTAGACATGGAGCAGCGCCGGTTATGAAATAAAAGGAACTGACTTCAGTGTGCCGCAATGCATGTGTTTCACAGCAATGGTGATTATAAGTAGCTTCCGAGATTTTTTTCCGGCTCACTTCCGAGAAGTAGTGATGCCGCAGCGGCGCGGCGGCTTATCTGTTCTCGGCGGCGCGAGTGTTCGGCCGCAGCGCTCGCGGAGTTTGAAACGCCGCGGCGACGTGAACACACCGTCCGCTCAAAATATCTACACAAATGAGACGTGTGGTACAGATAAGGATTTAATTGAGTTAAAAATGTTGAATAGAATCGTGGCCTATATATAGTGGCTACGAGTTCTGCTTTTTGACCAGAGGGTCTTGGTTCAAATCCCAGGCGTGCCAAAATTTTTTGGCTAGTATTTTTTTTCAATTTTCTTCACTTCACAGAATCATTATATCTTGATATAAAAAACTCATATGGTGTATATATATATATATATATATTCCTCTGCGTGCGTCTTATATTGTTCTGATTCAAACCTGTTGAACTCATATGATCGATATCGCTTAAACATTTTTGAACAGTGTACAACGTTCACTGTACAATAAAAACAATTCAATGCTGAATATACTTATCAGATCAGTTTAAGACCTGATCAATCTCAATGAGTTTCTAGTCAAATCAATTTCCAAATAAACACATAACGGTATCAGGAAATTTGGATTCACATTGAATTTTCAGAAATTGTTATCTCTTTTTTTTTCATTGTTATTTCAGTTTGACGTTCACCATAATAGATCACGTTTTGAATGAATTTGACACTGATCATATTAGATCAGTGACGACCAGATATTTCTTAATAAGTTCCAATAAGTAAAATGAATTTCAAAACGAAGACGTATTGATTTATAAAAATTCACGACTAATACGGTTGATAACTAAAAATTCTTGAATTGTAAATTCTTGCGTCTTTTTTTAGAAGTTAATCTTGATAAAATGGTATTAGAATTATTTCCATACACTGTGCGTAAAAGTGTACTCTGCGCACAGTTTGTCAACTTTTACCTACAGTTCATCGGAAACTAGTAGATTCCGCACCGACATTATGATGTTGTAGCTAGCTTCTGAGAGATTGGTTTTTGGTCCGAGCCGCAGCCGAGGGTCGGAATAATTGCTCGGAAGCGTGGAACCTCATGATCGAGGCGCAAATGCTATTTTATGCAATTTCGTAAGCACTCAGACATCGGAAAATTGCATAAAATATAGTTCGATACACTTGCGTAAAATCTATACTTCGTATCCATGTGTTGATTGACCCTCGCCTGTGGCTTGTGGCGGGAACTCATCACTAGGATGCAAAGAGAAGATTTTACACCCTTGCAACGAAATATACTATTAGGTATTTACTGATATGATATATTCGGTATGAATTCGATTCTTAAAGTGGTTTATTGTACGGTGAAGTTTGTGCTCTGTTAGATGTATAACCGAGTCCGGTCATATGAATTCAACAGGTTTAAAACAGAACAACATGAAACGCATGCAGATGAAAATATATACCGAATGAGTTTTTTTATATCAGGACATAATGATTGTGTGAAGTAAATAAAATTCATAAAAATTCTAGCCAAAAAAATTCTGGCACGCCTGGGATTTGAACCAAGACCCTCTGGTCAAAAAGCAGAACTCGTAGCCACTATATATAGGCCACGACTCTATTCAATATTTTTTAATTTAATTAAACCCTTATCTGTACCACACGTCTCATTTGTGTTGATATTTCGAGCGGACGGTGTGTGTACGTCGCCGCGGCGTTTCGAACCCCGCCAGCGCTGCGGCCGAACACTCGCGCCACCGAGAACAGATAAGCCGCCGCTGCGCCATATACCTCCGCTCACCTCACTTTTCCGCGTGCTTCTCGGAAGCGAACCAGCAGAATTCTCGAAAGCGACTCGAACGCCCCTCGCCTCTCCTCCTCGTGATACTTAGCCCTCCCATCAAACAAATGCATCGCGGCGCAAGTTACGCGGTTCTCTTCCGCATCGTGCTCTACTACAGGCGCGTGCTGAATACCCTCCCCTTCTTTCCTCTGGACTCATTGCCGATAAACAAATGCCGGTGCATCGCGGGGTGAGTCGCGTCATTCTCGAAGAGTCAGCCGCGTGCAGCAGTGTGCGTGCTTCATCGTGTTTCGGGCGGTGGTGTGCTATGGTGAATGTGCAGTGCGCTAATATTATCTCGGAGCCGATGAAGGAAAGTGTAGTGTTTTTCGCTACGATTGCCGACAACATCTGCCGAGTGGAAAGGTGCAAGGAGGATCTGCAACGAGGAGCTGCAACCAGGGCAATCGGCAACTTGGAAGCCGAAACGAAGCCATCGCCTCTCAACTGCACCGCATCAACACTTCATACGTGCCTCGACAATTACGGTAAATACATTTTACCTACTACTACAATAGCACACTACCTTGAAGTTTTCCAACCAACTCTTTATTATCCATCACTTTTTCATCAAAATTCTCTCGGAGCTTGCATTGAGCGCGCGTTCATCACACGTTTGTGAAAGACAACAGACTGTCTCGACTTAGCATGAGAGAATTACAAATAGCTGGGCAATATTTCCAGACTCCGATATTTCTAAAATGTTCAGCGTCTCGATATCGCCTACGTTAACAGTCGTATTTTGTCGTACGCGTCTTTATTTTTGACATGTAATCTCTCTCGCAACTTCATCGTGAATGAATAGATATTGATCAAGTGTTCTTCCACCTTACCAAGGTTGTGCGAATTGAATCAGAATTATCGCTATCAATATCCCCATACAACGGTTAGCTTACGAATCATCATGAGAACATCCATTAGGTTCGAAATCATTTGAAAGAATGCGACAATTACGCATTTCGCTCGGTCAATTAATACTTGCTCGAAAAATTTTTTGATTCGGTTCTTAATTAGGCGAACTGTTGGCTAAATTTGACAATTTAGTCTGTACTATCTGTCTCGAACCATGGAGCTACCCCTCAATTGTACAAAATGAACGAGTTTTCATATATACCACGATCACCAAATCAGATGTGTACGAAAGACGGCAATTTTTGTGGCAGCCGGGCTATCATTGTGATGCTATTGCGACAAGGGGCGGAGGGACAGAGGGAGACAGAGAGAGGGAAGAAGGGGGGAGACACAGAGAGCGGAAAGGCGAGGAGAGAATGGAAGGGACAAAGAGAGCCACCGACATTCAGAGAGAGTGAGCGATGTTAGCCTAAACATATATCCTAAATTTGCAAATACACGAACTCGCGCACACACGGATATAGCCTCACTCACACTAGAGCGTGAGCCATGTGAGCATGCATCACAGATTAATCTGACTTAAATCCTGTTTTTGAATACCGCAAACGGCCAAAAACTGGATTCAAGTCAGGTTAGCCCTCGGGTTAGCCTGGGTCGATTACGCTCTAGTGTGGGTGAGGCTATGTTCGTGTGTACGTACAGTATATTGTAGTGTTGCAAAAATATGTAGGCGTGAGCCACACACACAATAATAAAACCGTATGCGTGAGTCTCTGCGGAGAGCGGGGATGAGCAGCGGGTTGCGCCAACGCGTCTGACTGAGCGATTCGAGACCGGAGAGTCTCGCACCGCATTTCAAGCGGAAAACACCTTTTGTAGATTTTGTACATAGTTAGCGAGTAATAAACCAGTGATTGATTATCCAGCTCCAACTCTTTTTGTTCCTTCCGATTGTGAGAACACCAGGTGTGCGGAGAACGCACACAGCCACCCGGGGCGCGCTAGGCCCCGACACTGGTGACCCCGATCACCACAAATATTCGCAGTGAACAAGGCTAATCGTGCACGACTTCGAGCCACGAGGTACGGCCATCTTTTTCAAATTCGGAGCAGCGGAGCAACCACATTAGCTAGCCCCGTGACCGGCGTTCAACAGCAAGCCGGAGTAATTTAGAAATTGGGCAGATTTTACAGCACACCATCATCGCTCACCCAGGTATTCACCCTGAAACCGGCGTTCACATAGTCACCGAGCCCTAGCTCGCGCTTTGGAGCGAGCGGCTACCTGTAGCAAGTGCGCGCGTGGTCGCCACGTTTTGCCAGCCGGGGGAACATAACCTGCGGATACAACCCAACGACGGAGCTGGACACGGTGCTCGGGTGAGTGCAGTCAACGCTGCAGCATACCATAGCTGCAATTGCTCATCCGCAGCACAGGGACGTTGCGAGTGCACGCCCGTCAAATCCAGCTCACGCCCGCCATTTTCTGGCGTGATCAGAAATTACCGGCTTCGCGCCGAAGTAGCAGCAAGGCCACCTGGCCCCTCAAAGAGCCACCTGGCTCCCACAAAGGGCCATCGGGCCCCCTCAAAGGACCATCGGGTCCCAACGTCAACGGAGCCTATGGACATCGTCACCGGAGCATAAGGACTTCACGGTGAGCACCTGCGACGGCATCCACGCGCGTCCTGAGCATCTCTGCGAGCCAACAATCGTCATCACGCACGACAGCAACAGGGCGCCAGCAGCGTCGACGAGCACCATCTTCGTCGCATCGCCAACACCAGCTCACCGTGAAACATTCAACAAGCTCCAAGCATCGAGCATCTCAGCACATCTCATCGTCAACAAAAATAAGGTATTTGCGCTGCGGATGTCGTTATAAATTGAGTGCCACGCGATCTTCAAAATTAGTCCGCCATTTTGAAACGTGTTTCAACTTCCGTCCTTTTCACACAGCGGCGCGAGCGCCAAGTAGAATCAAAACAAATTTGACCTTGAAGATCAGAATTTACATGGCTGCGATCGCCAACGAATTCGAAATATTTTCTTCTACTAGAATTAATCGCGGAATATGAGAGCTTTTGCGGAACACCTGCGAGTGTACTAACGAGACATTGTGACTCTCATGTTCGACACAAACAAAAACAAATTGCTTTCGAGCTGTGAGCGCCTACGTGCGCACGTAGAGTGGTCATTGTAACAAACACACGCACACACTCACACCGTAACATTTCATGTCCAAGGACGAAACCCACGAGCGCAAGCGTACGCGCAGTGGAGCATCTTATGATAGAGAGTTAGAAAAGCAAATTTCTCCCGAAAAACAAATTTCTCCCGCGGATTTTTCTGTCGATTCGGATTCGGATGATGATAGTCTTGAAAGAACATTAACTGATTTTGACAAAACTTTCATTGAAGTATCTGGATCTTTCAAAAACGACCCTTCGCAAGTTCTGACAATCGATATTTCTGAAAAATTAGTCGAAATTCAAGCCGAAAATATGGCAAACGAAGACGATAATAGCTCTAATGGTCGAAACGGTTCTAAGACAGATAAAGGCAACAACGGGTCTAACGGTCAAATGTCCGGTAGTAATGAGAAGACAGACGGAACTCAGTCAAATGAACAAACGATCGCAAAAAATTTACAAGACGAAATAGCGAATCAAATCAAGAGTAATTTGGATGGTTTAACGAATATAATAGCAAATCAGATTAATAATACTTTCAATGCCAAGTTTCTCGAATTAAGAAATGGCTCACATTCATCTCAACAGCTGCCACAAAGTTTGAATTCTGAAAGTTCATCAGATGCCAGTAGTCGAAATTTTGTCGCGCCAAACAATGATGAATGGAACAATAGGGCAAACGACAGGACTGGACAGACCGCTAATCCAGTTCTACCAAACCAAGTCGTTCAAACAAACGCGTTCCCGCCTTTACAAGCCAATCAGAATCAACAACACTCGCACACCTTTTTACGCGACCCAAAAATTCCGGAATTTAAATCGGAAGATCCAGCGATCTGGTTTTTTCAATGCGATGCAGCGTTCGAATCTTACGGTATTACGGATCAAAAAGCTGAAGTCAACTTCATCATTCCACGTCTTACAGTAGAATTAATTACTGCAATCAAAGATCTATTGGTAGGAGAGCGTCCTCCAAATATTTATGAACTTGTACGTGAGCGAATTCTGAAAACTTTCGCAGAATCCGACGAAAGGACACTGAGAAAGCTGCTCAAAGGTGACGTGTCACAGGAAGGCAAACCTTCCCAAATTTTGTATCGTTTAAGATCATTGAACAAACACGCTTGTGACGAAAAAGTACTGAGATCAATTTTTTCAGAGAAACTCAACAAACAAATGAGAAACGCACTCATAGCTTCAGAACACGTCGACCTTGAAAAACTAGCAAGCATTGCTGATGCAATATACGAGAACAGTAACGATAGTCAAATGTATTCAATTGCTAACGATCCGCAAATCAGTTCAGCTTCAAATTCGAAAGAAATTTCAAATAACAACGCACTACTCAGCGAATTGATCGAAAAAATTACAGCCTTGGCTACCGAATTAGCAGCCCTCAAAGATGAAAGAAATAGATCGCGATCGCGATCGCGGAATAATCAGGGTAATCGCGGTAGACAGCGCGAACACACACCGGCTAACCGTTTTAGAGGCAGAAGATACCTCTGTTATATACATCTTAAACACAGGGAAAACGCTAATAAATGTCACGAGCCGGATGTTTGCCAATGGGAACCGAAAGCCAACACTAACAGCGCGGAAAAAAATAGAATCACCTACTCTCGAGGGGACTAGGGTAGGGCCAAATTCGAAACGTCTCCATGTCACAGACACGACCAGTAAAATCACGTACCTCATCGATTGCGGTGCTGAAATTTCTCTTTTGCCACGTCCATTTCATCTGAAAACCCCCACAGATTTCAAGTTGTACGCCGCTAATGGCACAGTCATCAAAACTTACGGTGAAGTTGAAAAAAATGTAGATTTAGGATTTAGAAGAGATATGAAATGGAACTTTTGTTATGCAGACATAAGCCAGCCAATTTTGGGAGCTGATTTTTTTGCCCACTTCGGCACATTAATTGATATAAGAAACAAAAGATTAATCGATAATCTAACTGGATTCACTCGTGATGGAACAGTAAAATGGACAAACGTCCTATCAATCAAAACCATTGCTCCAGGTTGTAAATATTTTGATCTATTAAACGAGTACAGTACAATCACTAAGTTGAATCAAGAAATAGTAGTTTGTCTGGAGAATCAAGCTTTGCACTATAACTTTACTGAAGGCACACCAGTCTATTCAAAACCGAGAAGGTTAGCACCAGAAAAATTGGACGCGGTAAAAAAGCAATTCGAAAAACTAATAGAAACCGGTAAACTCAGACCATCTTTGAGTAACTGGGCAAGTCCAATACATTTAGTACGCAAAAAAGATGGCACATACAGAATTTGCGGGGATTATCGAGCGGTAAACGCGAAAACCGTCCCGGATCGTTATCCACCACCACATATTCTAGACTTTTCGGCAATGCTCAGAGGCAAAACGATTTTTACAACACTCGATTTAAGAAAAGCGTATCATCAAATACCAATGGCACCGGAAGACATACACAAAACTGCCGTAATAACACCATTCCGTTTATTCGAATATTTATTTATGCCATTCGGTCTAAAAAATGCAGCCAGTACTCTGCAACGACATCTCAACAATATTTTCGGGGACTTAGACTATGTATTCATTTTTTTCGACGACATACTGATCGCATCTTCATCGGAAGAAGAGCATCAGAAGCACCTTAGAGAAGTTTTTTCTCGCCTTCAAAAGTACGGCCTATTAATCAATGCGGATAAATGCGTCTTTGGCCAGGAAGAAATTGTATTTTTAGGACATATCGTCAACAAGGATGGTGTCAAACCAACACCGGAAAAAGTAGAAGCAATTGTTACTTTCCCGAAGCCACAAACAGTAGTCCAACTTAGACGCTTTTGCGGAATGGTTAACTTTTACAGACGCTGCTTACCACATATAGCAGAAAAATTAAGTCCATTAGAAAATTTGCTCCCAGAATCAAAGAAAAATGATAAGCGTGAAATCAAATGGAACCCTCAAGCTTCACAAGCGTTTTTGAATGTAAAAAATTCACTTGCGAATGCGACAATGCTAGCCCACCCTTCAGCAGATTCACCCACGCGAATCGTAACAGACGCGTCAAATCTGCCAATGGGCGGCGTGCTAGAGCAATTAATTGGAGAAACTTGGCAACCATTCGCTTTCTTTTCCAAAAAATTTAACAATGCACAGTGTAACTATAGTACTTATGACCGTGAATTGTTAGCAATTTATCACACTATAAAATACTTTCAGTACTTCTTAGAAGGTCGAAACTTCAAAGTCGTTACAGACCAAAAAGCTTTAACGTATGCATTTATGCAACGGGCTGACAAATCAGACCCCAGAAGAATTAGATGTCTATCTTACATTTCGCAGTTCACAACTGATATAGAATATTTACCTTGCGATGCAAACGTCGTAGCTGACACATTTCAAGAGTAGACACCATAGCAATTTCAAGTATAGGTACTTTCCAAGTTCCGATGAATATGTCGTTGTCAGAGCTATGCGAGGGGCAACAAAACGATCCTGAACTTCAACTTTTAATAGAAAAACCTGATCCATCAATCAAACTCGAACGATTGAAGTGGGGTAAAAATTTAGAACATGAGATTTACTTTGAATTAACGGGAGAGATTATCAGACCTTTCATACCAGTCGCAATGCGCGAAAAGCTGTTCAAAATCTTTCACAACACTTCTCATCCGAACGCCAAAGTTACTGATCGACTGATTAGACGCAAGTACTTTTGGCCATCAATGAGTAAAGACATAGCAAAACTAGCCAAAAATTGCCTTGATTGTCAGAGAGCAAAAATTAGCAGACATGTAAAATTGAATCCGTCACCATTCGTTGCACCTGACGCGCGTTTTCAACATATTCACATGGACGTAGTAGGTCCTTGGCCAGAATCCGAAGGCTATAGATATTGCTTAACAATAATCGATCGATTTTCAAGGTGGACAGAAGCCATTCCACTAAAAGACATAACTGCTCAAACCATTATTCGAGCTTTTTATGACAATTGGGTAGCACGTTATGGCGCCCCAGAAAAAATTACAACAGATCAAGGCAGTCAATTTGAGTCAGCTCTTTTTAAAGTTCTTTTATCTTTAATCGGTGCAGAACGAATTCGTACAACCTCATATCACCCTGCTTCAAACGGCTTAATTGAACGATGGCATAGAGATTTAAAAGCATCATTAATGTGTCATAGAGATGACCCACTTTGGTCAAAAAAGCTCTCAACAGTAATGCTAGGATTGCGAACTAGAGTAAGGCTAGATACGAACGCGTCTCCCGCGGAATATTTATTCGGAAACCCTTTGCGTATACCAGGCGAGTTTGCTCTCGAAGGTGAATTCCCTGTAAACCCTCAAACATTTTTAGAGGTATACAGAGAATATATGCGAGACATTCGTCCCGTGCCCGTAGCACAAAAACATCGTCGCCGAACATTTTACTTCAACAATTTAAACGATTGCACTCATGTACTTCTAAGAATCGATGCGGTAAAAAGACCCTCAGAACGTCCATACACAGGACCACGTAAAATCATCCGCCGAATTTCTGATCGAGTTTTTGAAATTGAGGTTAACGGAAAACCACTAACAGTATCGATAGAAAGATTGAAACCTGCGTTTTTCATTCAAGAATCAAATCCAGTAGTAGAGAGAAATGTACAACTAGATCATTCTTACGCAAGTAAAATCAACGAAATTGGCACAAAAACGACCGGGAAAAACCCGCAGAGCGCAAATATCGTACATGAACAACAGCAAAATGCGACAACTCAAAAGCCGCTATCTGTTAAAAAATCTGTCAAATTTATTGTACAAGAACAGCTTAAAAAATGCATGAAACATATTCATAATTGTCAATGCGAAAAGCGTTCTCAGGAAGATAAGCGACAAAAGATTATCAGATTCGTACAGAGCATAGAAAGCGTTTGTTTCAAAATCATGAACTTTGTAAATATTAAATTTAAGAACGGAAATGACAGCTCATCACCCATAAGTAAGATTGCGCTAAATAAGGCGACCAAGATTTGAAAAAGACAGTTGTTGAGGTGATACACGGTCACACTCTTTCAAGTAGAGTCAAATTTAGCATGCTTCCGTGATGCAAAGCGGGCGGTGGTCAAGCCGGCTCTTCTCCTTCGAGGAAAGATGATCGACTCCTTTTGGGCCTTGTTTCCCGGGCTGCCGTAATTTTCTTTAACTTTTCTCAGAGTGAATAAAACTTAAACAATTCGGCTCAAGCCAAACCAGACTGGTACACCATACACAACTGATCTTAATTAATTATAAGATTTTCCCAAATTAGTTATTAGGAATACTCACATTTCTACATTTAGTATATAATTGATTTCATGACTAAGGTCAACAAGACAAAAGTCTCAAAAATAATTGCAGTCAAGATTTGGAGAGATCTATTTTTGGTTAATCAAAATGATTTTTGGTAAGATTTTTTTTTCATCAGGGCAAATCACCCTAACAATTTAGGAGTCAGATGAGAGTCAAGGAGTCAGATAAGAGTTAAAGATCTATTCGATGGACTCGATGAGTTCCATATAGAAAAAAATGTAACACAACCACACTTTTCATACAAATTGAGTTCTGTATTGAAATGTGTGCATAAATTTTGCTTCAACGTCTTCAATTAGATATAAGCCCAAGATATGATTTGGTATTAGATAAGTTTGGAATAGATAGTAAGGATTCGTTGAACAAAACAACTCAAAATTTAGGTAAAAGTAAATTCTGAGTGTTCGAAACAAATTTTTCTCATTCAAAACAATTAAAAGAGACTTTTCTTGATCAATCTCGCCTCGAGAACAAGCAAACTTATAGAATCACAGCGATTAAAAGATCTATTTTATTTACACGACCAAGCAAGGTCTAAAAATTATCATTTTCAGTAACACAATAGTAAACATGGTCAGTTTTTGTCAACAAGTTCAACTCTGTTTTTGTAATCTCTGATCAATTTTGCATTAACTGAGTGAGATGTAATTGATTAAAATTGATGAAAAATATGTTAAAGATTAGAACTCCGTTCAAATCGGGGGGAGTAGTGTAGGCGTGAGCCACACACACAATAATAAAACCGTATGCGTGAGTCTCTGCGGAGAGCGGGGATGAGCAGCGGGTTGCGCCAACGCGTCTGACTGAGCGATTCGAGACCGGAGAGTCTCGCACCGCATTTCAAGCGGAAAACACCTTTTGTAGATTTTGTACATAGTTAGCGAGTAATAAACCAGTGATTGATTATCCAGCTCCAACTCTTTTTGTTCCTGCCGATTGTGAGAACACCAGGTGTGCGGAGAACGCACACAGCCACCCGGGGCGCGCTAGGCCCCGACAAATATATATCGGCTTAGGCTAGTCGGGGTAACTCTATACTTGACTCTACTGAAGTATGAGAATGAGTTTATCTCTATCACAAACGACAACGACGGTCTTTGAAGGTCGTCGCCGGCAGCAGCCGGCAGTACGTCGTCAAATTTGGGTGGTCAGAGTCGACCTCATGCATGAGTAGTTCTCAGGCTTTTTTATTTCCTTTCATTCATTTTCGACTTGAATGCATCACGAGGATAAATGCATGGCTGCTGTCGGCGCTGTTGTATCGTTTCATTCAGTTCCTCATTTCATTCACTCCTGCCTCGTATATATACATGTTTAGTCCGCGCTGCAGCAACGTCGGTCATATATCTCTATGGTTGCATATATACTACTCGCGGATTTGCAGCGATCCTAGAGGAGCGTACTTCGAGAATGCATGTGTCCTGAATATACATGCTCTCACTTTTAGTCTGTCATTCGGCTTGTATTTTACGCATATTTTCAAATTTCAGCATCCGACGCAGCAGTATAGTAATAACAGTGTACTCTCAAATGCTTGTCATTGCCTCAAAGTCTTCTCATGATCTTCTTATTGTCAAAGCAAAAATTTATATCTATCATTGAATCCACTCATGTTTAGAAATAGAAAGAAAGCTGTAGTGCATTTGATCTATTTCATCATCATTCACCCCTTAAAAGTTACATCTGGGACTGTCAACCATTTTAAAAACTATCAATGTAGTTGACACTCTATCGAGTTGAGCCTTCACAGTGATTTCAGTCATTAGCTTAATAAAACTCGAACATGTACAATGAACTTATCAGTTTGAGCGACTCATGCCGATTTATCAATATTGAATTTGCAGACACTCTAGAATATCTGCCAAACGTGCTAATATTACTATAACTACTTTATCAAAATTACTACATACGATCGACACTTTTCTCAATATTTCATGCTTTCAATCCATGAATAACCTCTCTTGTCACCAATAAATTTTACCTTTGTTGAAACATCATCGTCATTCAGGGTAAGCTAAGACTTTATAAAGTTACTGCCTACTAGGTGTACTGGGTGCTCTTCATTTTGTAATTTGTATTGGTAAATTAATCAACTCGCAATAACGCCAATTCATTCAAGGAGGCTGGTATTGATTGAATCTTGATATTTTTTTCACACAGTCTTACAATTTGCGCAGCTTTGTTTAGTAATGTACTCATCAAGCTCCTAATAAGTTTCAATACTTTTCATCATTTCACTTTTTTGAAAAGTTATCCTTAGTATATTTACATTGGTTCGAAAAGATATCTGGAGTAATCACTCATTGCAAGATGTTGGAATCATTTTTTCATACATGTGCCAAAGATTTTTATAAAGTTACACTACACTTTAGAATCATAATGAATGGCAAGTAGTCGATGCAATTCCTATCACGACTCTTATTCAAAACACAACTGCGTGTTACGGCATTTTTGTATAGAACAATTAGCCAATGTACATATTATGCACCACAAATCTTTATTAATTTAAAAATAAAGTCATGGTCCCCATCTGGTTATCGAATGAATAGACATCCAAGCATCAAAGCATGAGGTTTTGTGTGTTGCATACAGGAATCTACGAAAGTCCGCTCTGTAACAATCATTGTCATGCATCCAAATATTATTCACCATGCATGAGGAGGCATGGAACAGGCTAAGCATATGCAACCTTTCAGGATTCACAGAATGCTCATCATTTGAAAATATTTGTTTTTTCAATCCATGTTTGTACCTAACAGAAAAATCTACTGATAATACTAAATATCAGAATCTAGCAATTCCATTGGCAATATGTGTGGAATTATGGGTCCAAACGAAGAATATTTGAAGCTTACTCATTGCAGAAAAACGTTTCAAACTTCAACACCATTGAGCCCAACCACCCACCGGTTGGTGATTTTTCAACCACCAATCAGTGAGTGGTGGAAAAAAATAAAAATCGTAGTTTTTGCGAGAAATGCGTTCTTTCCACGCAAACAAATGCTTTCCCCTGTTATACGACGAGAAGGGCACATGATAGCAAGGTTGGAGTAGATAAGATCGCTTTAAAATTTGTCTTGCCCGGGAGTTTGTAATTTGTGTCAAACCTAACCTACACAAAGTATGCATTCACATACGTTATACATACATCTGCACATAACTCGTTTTGAGACTCATTTTTTTGACCCAGGGGTTCAAAAATTTTGGGATAAGGTAAATGTACCTAATATACCCCCACTGGTTTAGCTTTGCTTTCAACTTTGACCCGTTCAGTATTTTTCCGAGCTAACACCCTACTGAAAGAGGCCGAGTCGGTGACCGAGACGGTTGACCGAGTCGGGGTACGGAGTCGGTGACTGTTTCAGTTTACCGACTCGGTCACTTCGCATGGAATGGTCCCAAATTCCACGAAACGAACAATAAATGATAAATTATCGTCAGAGGTTAATAGAAAAATTGAAAAAAAAATAGAAAAAAACATGCCCGGCTATTTTCACAATTTTGCGGCGCGTGGGGTTCGAACCTGCAATCTCTACGTACGTCAACCTGTACCGCCACCAAAATGTGACAATTGTTTTTGGTAGGACTCTAACTTCTCTAATTGTATAGAAAATTTCAGAATTTGCCTATTTTGCCTTTTCGAGAAAATCGACTTTGAAGTCGCTAAAATATGCCCGTCTTCCAGAGGCCACAGCTCTTCGAATATTGAGCCTAGACCAACGTACCTAGGCTCAAATCGAAGCTCTGAATTTGCCAAAATTGTTTTCGGCGTCAAACAGACCACGCAATGAGCGAAAGAGATAAATTACATGGTCAAAGGTTTTCGCGTGTACTGGGTATACCTATATATACGGCAATACGGCGCGCGGAGGGGGCAACTGATCTCGAGCAGACGACAACACTGCTTTTGCGGGCTGGGATCGCCCGGATCGACGTTTGACGGGATGACTTGGGGAATACCTGCATTGGAACCTTCTACGAGGCCAGCAGAGCAGATCTAACCCCTTGCAGACGTAAAGCGGGTGCTAGAAACCTATGCATGCATCGAGATCATCGCGAGATTTGTCTTCCCGCGCTGGCGCCACCCGTCCGCCATCTCACCATATATATAGGTATACTGTGACCACGTGTTACTTATAATCGACGGTATCATCCTTCGCGATAATCTTTCTGGCAATTTAATACCTAAAACAATTTTGGCAAATTCAGAGCTTCAATTTGAGCCCAGGTACGTTGATCTAGGCTCAATATTCGAAGAGCTATGGCTTCTGGAAGACGGGCATATTTTAGCGACTTCAAAGTCGATTTTCTCGAAGAGGCAAAATAGGCAAATTCTGAAATTTTCTATACAATTAGAGAAGTTGGAGTCCTACCAAAAACAATTGTCACATTTTGGTGGCGGTACAGGTTGACGTACGTGCAATCTCTTGCTTACGAGTCCAAGCACATGTGCCCGGGGCCAGCGAGACATGTTACGAGAGAGGGCTTAGTGAGCGTACTTGGAGTATGACTCATAGGAAGTACCTAAGATCTGTTTATCATCAGTTTTATCATGAGTTGATCATAAACTCTGGCGCCAGAGCACTGAGTCAAGCCGTAGCTAGGATGGGACTTGGAATATTTCTAGATCTGGCTGCTTGACCGAGTCGGTTGACCGACTCGGTCAACCGAATTCAAATTTTCACGGGGAAGCAACACGCATAGGACTTGGGAATTTCCGAGATTTGGCTGGTTAACTACCGACACGGTACACCGACTCGGTCAACCGAATCCAAATTTTCACGGGAAAACTAACACCGAGTCGGTTAACCAGTCAAATTTTGAAAATTATCCTATTTTTATGCGTGTTGCTTTCCCGCGAAAATTTGAAGTCGGTTGACCGACTCGGTCAACCAACTGAAGCAGCCAGACCTAGAAATATTCCAAGTCCCATCCTAGCTACGGCTTGACTCAGTGCTCTGGCGCCAGAGTTTATGATCAACTCATGATAAAACTGATGATAAACAGATCTTAGGTACTCCCTATGAGTCACACTCCAAGTACGCTCACTAAGCCCTCTTTCGTAACATGTCTCGCTGGCCCCGGGCACATGTGCTTGGACTCGTGAGCAAGAGATTGCAGGTTCGAATCCCACTCGCGTCAAAATTGTGAATATAGCCGGGCATGTTTTTTTCTATTTTTTTTCAATTTTTCTATTTACCTCTGACGATAATTTATCATTTATTGTTCGTTTCGTGGCATTTGGGGCCATTCCATGCGAAGTGACCGAGTCGGTAAACCGAAACAGTCACCGACTCCGTACACCGACTCGGTCAACCGTCTCGGTCACCGACTCGGCCTCTTTCAGTAGGGCACGAGTTCTCTAAATGTTGATTTTCCGCAAGCTTGAGAAAAGGTGTGCCTAATTTCCTCCCATACGAGTAATTCCACAAGAAAACGATATATGGTCGACAGTTGCGTCTCAAAATTTCTTTCCAAGTGAACTTTCTTGATTTTATAGGTTAAAAAATGAGCTCCCGTCATCATAAAAAAATTTGTAAATTTCTTTCAGACCCTGGTACATGAATCAAAATTATGTTTTCAACTTTTTTTTTGCAAAATTTTCGTAACTTTTTCACAATCAAATCGTTATAGCTCAAAAATTACCGCAGATAGAGGAACGCGGCTTCGCGCATCTCAAAGGCGAGCAAAAAATCACTTTTGGGTTCTGGTTTCCATATAACCTCGATTATATATGGATGATTTCGTGGAAATCATCTTTCAATTTTTTTCTCCAAAAGCAATTCATTTGGAAAATTCAAAAGTACATCTTTTCATGTAAGAAGTTGTGTTCTCCACGAATAAAATATTTTCACTCTACATTTCTGGATTTTAAGCTTTTTTCTGGGCGCATTTTGAATTTCAATTACAGAAAACCCCAATTCTGTGCGGATGCACGAGAATTTAAGATTTTGAAACCAATTATTTTGAGAATTTCGGGTAATTTCTTTCAAAATGATCACTTGTTGAGCTTGAATCCGTTTAATTGAACCAAAGTTACAGTGATTTTTGAGGCCACCAATTTTTGACAGCCACTACAGAGAGCAGCTCGATGCGAGGCGCCATATTCGCTTCAGTCATTGCCTGAAAGCCTTCATGTTTTCGCTCAAATCGTTTTTTGTCATTCGGGCGCTGCAACTCCGCTTCTAGTTGATGAAATTGAACTCAAAATGGGGTTATTTTGGAGGCAAAAATTGCTTGAAAACTCAGCTTCTCAGAAAATTGATTTTGGAATCCTTAAATCTCGCGTATGCCCGGAAAATTGAGGTTTCCTGTATTGAAATTCTAAAAGCGCCCAGTAAACAGCTTAGAATCCAAAATTGTGGAGTGAAAATATTTTATTCGTGGAGAACACAACTTTTTACATAAAAAGATGTACTTTTAAATCTTCCAAAAGAATTGCTTTTTGAGAAAACAATTAAAAGATGATTTTCATGGAATCATCCATATATAATCGAGGTTATATGGAAACCAGAACCCAAAAGTGATTTTTTACTCGCCTTAGAGATGCGCGAAGCCGCGTTCCTCTATCTGCGGTGATTTTTGAGCTATAACGATTTGAGTGTGAAGAAGTTGCAAAAATTGAAAACATAATTTTGATTCATTTATCAAGTTCCGAAATGAATTAAGAAATTTTTTTATGATGACGGGAGTTCATTTTTTAACCTATAAAATCGGAAAAGTTCACTTAGAAAGAAATTTCGAGACGCAACTGTCGACCATATATCGTTTTCTCGTGGAATTACTGGTATAGGAGGAAATTAGGCACACCTTCTCTCAAGCTTGCGGAAAATCAACATTTAGAGAACTCGTGTTAGCTCGGAAAAATACTGAACGGGTCAAAGTTGAAACCAGTGGGGGTATATTAAGTACATTTACTTTATCCCAAAATTTTTGGACCCCTGGGTCAAAAATATGAGTCTCAAAACGAGTGATGTGCAGATGTATGTATAACGTATGTGAATGCATACTTTGGGTAGGTTAGGTTCGACACAAATTACAAAATCCCGGACAAGACAAAGTTTAAAGCGATTTCATCCACTCCAACGTGGCTATCATGTGCCCTTCTCGTCGAATAACAGGGGGAAAGCACTTGTTCGCGTGAAAAGAACGCATTTCTCGCAAAAACTACGATTTTTAATTTTTCCCACCACCCACTGATTGGTGGTTGAAAAATCACCAACCGGTGGGTGGTTGGGCTCACCAGTCGGTAACTCACCGGTGAGCCACTTCGGCTCCCGTACCTTTTTCATACGGTTATCAGGCATCAACAGACTTTTTCTGGATGCAATGCATGGTTTACGCTTGTTGTGTGGAGCTTCGTGACGTGAGCACCTGAGTTTGCATAGAAATTATGAATAAAATACTATCTAATTGTGCATCTTAAGCGCGTTTAGAAATCGTTTCGAAATTAATTGTGGATATCATAGTTTTCCCAGAAAAAAGGCGTTCTTTGGTGCAGGGAAACTTAACTTATTTTATTCTCGGCAACCGTATACTCTGGGAATCGTACCTTTAGTGCGGTCGATTGCGCGTAGTTTTTCCTATGAATGAGTATTTTCACTTTATCGAAACACAACTTATTTCTGTAAAAAACTGACGGAAACAGATTTTCAGCCGTTGTGCACGGTCACCGGAGCAGACGACGCGGCGGCGAAGTGAACCACCGCGTCCACCCGGTGATTTCGCGTTTCACGAATTCGATGTATACTTAGAAAGGAAACAATAGTGTTTTGCACAGTGATTATGCAGCTGAAAAGCTAAACCATCATCCCTCGTGAGAGATGATCGCCGGGGAGATAACAGAACTTCGCTAAGATAGAGGTTTTGCGTTCAAACACTTAACCATCCCTCGTAGAAGATGGATGCCGAGCAGATAAAAGAGATTTAAGCAAGATTTTGGCTAATTAATGAGTATTTTCGTGTTTACATAGCAGCCGATAGCACTGGTGCGCTACGGCGCATGCGCTGGTCTCGCACCTTCTTGTGCTCCGCAGCTTCCCGAGAAGCAGTTTTAATTAATTACCGACCAAAATAATGGTGATTCTTCAAAAGTAAAAATACGTCAGTATGAACGAAGGCACGCGCAATTGATCGCATCAAACGCACTATTCCAAGACTAGGCGATAGTCGAGAAAAATATTGATCAAGTTTTTCAGCACCCGAAAACTTCTTTATTATTATAATTTTTTTTTTACCCATAACGTCCACAATTGACTCATCATTCATAAAAACACTAACGTGGTCGCGGTTCGTATTCGCGTTTGCTCCTTTGTATAATCTATAATTGATCATTTCATGATTTTCCATATTTATTGCAAGCACGAATAGGTAGCAGGGCTGTGCACAGGTTAATGTAATGCCTATGAAAACCAGGATTTCAGTGACTCGCGCCAAAATCTTTTCATGAGTCTACAAGGAATGAAATTGACGGTTCGCTTATGAATTTTCACTGGGTTTCTCATTTTTCCAACTTCCTCCTGCGCTGATGACCTTGAGTCGCTTAGCGGCCGATAGTACAGTGCAAAAAGTACCAAGATATTATCATTGTTTCAACAGATTTGGTCATGGCCAACCAGTCAAAAATGTTACCGATGAACGCTGTTACGCATACCCAGGATAGGAGATCACGTAAGAAAATTTGTGAGCGCGTTTTGGATGGAAGGACGTTTAGATTGTTGAAGGAATACGGTCTGTACAGGTGAGAATGACATTTTTGACCGGTCGAATTTTACCGTATCAGCGACGAATTCCTCTCTGTGAATGTAGTTTCTTGATTGGATGTACCACTTGTATTTCTTTTGTAGTTCCTTAGCTGGAAGCACTGCATTCAGTTTCTAACAGACAACATATGGATTTTATTGAAGTATAAGACACATAATTGATTTAACATAACTGTAGTAGCATCACCAATCATCTATTTTTTTATTTACTTGTAGCTATTGGACTTGTAAGACCAGGTCTTGCGGAGGTCGAGCTGAGAAAATTACTGGATCTGAAAAGCTCACATTAAAAAGAGAACATTCAGAACACTGCCCAATAACATCACACGATGATGAACAGGCTGTGACACGTGTACTCGAGGTGGTGCCGTACCATCGCAATGATCATCCACAAGAGGGAGCCAGAAAAAAAAATGCTATCGATATAACATCAATACTCGCATTTGTGACTATATTTCTGTGTTTTTTAATCAATTTGATCATTTGCTCTCTTCTCCTTGCGCTAAGCCTCTCATACGCCAGCTGAGGTAACAACATCAATAATATCTCGAATATTAACGTCCGCTGACCGAGTCAGATATTATAATTCTTAGTTACTTTTCAACGACACATTTGTTTTCTTTTTGCAAATTTTGGACACTGTACAGTGCTCAGTACTGTTGATGTAATGTATTCACAGACTCGACGATGAAACATCTTCCGTCAAATCACAGTCAATAAAATTTACACTGAGACTCACGATACATCTCTTATCTCTCAATATCGTATAAGAACCTCCATGTTATGATTTTATTCTCTTTCATGCACCGAGTTGAAAGTGCGGCCGCCCGGAAACGATCAATAAATAGAGATAGATAATACTTCAATATATATAGAGAGAGAAAGAAACAGGAGAATGGTATTAAATCTGTGTCAATAACCTCCACAAGATGGTAATGCAGTGGTAACCTAGATGCTATTATTGGGTTCAACCAGAGTATCTCCTTCGCCTTCCTTTGCTGTTAGTAATACTAAAGTGAATGAAAGTGTATCTTGGACGTTTCAGCTTCTTCTAACATTTTTTCAGTCGAATATATGTCTCATTCAATCCACTTACTAATGGTCACTCGCCAAAAACTGGGCGAAGAATAGCAACAGGTATGTACAGCTACTTCCAAGAAGAAAAATATAAAACCTGAGTTAACAGCCATCTCCCACTCTTTATCGTGAAGGTGCAAGAATTGATCTTCTAAGAGTGCTCGCCATACTCAGAAAGTCTAAATACCTATTGGCACGCTATCTTGCGATTCAATTGGTCTATTCTTCATGGATGTTGAATGAAACGAGCGATGGCAAGAGCAATGTCAAACGACGCGTGTTAAGTCCGTGGGGCGTGAAGCATGATGATTTACTTTGATTATCTTCAGCGAGTTGAATCTATACGATACTTCTTACGTTATCCATTAAGTTGCTGATTCTCCTGTATGAGTATATTCCATTTCAAAAAATGACACACTAAATCGTGTTTCCATAACTTTTGGACTCATCTTGCTGTGTCTCAGAGGCAGTCGGGTATCTTCAAATTTTTCTTTCGGGATCGATCTGAATTTGGAATATCTCTACTTCAGCGATGACCGATATTGACGACCAGGTAGTGATGAGGCCCTATTAACATTCTGTTATTCGATCGACGATCATACGTACGTTATACATGCGACTACTGAAGGAAGCTTAAATCCTAATTTTTCTAGTCTTATAACTTGTACACCAAAGCGTGACCCACAGAGATAACTGGAGTGATTTTTAGCATTATCTTTGCAGTTCCACATTTTTTGGGAATCCTTACAGAACGAGAGAGGTAAGCGATTTTCCGGGATGTTTCATGAAGTCATCTCATCCCAGGCACGATAATAATTGTAGAGCAATGAGTCCTGAACAATATTTATGTAGACGGTGAAATTGTCTTGAAAAATTATAGCTTGGCTTCTTAAGTACATTAATGTTCATTGCTATAGCGTAGGCCAAATCAGCTTATCGTTCTACTGCAGTATTTACATTATTTGGAATATGACTCATTAACGTTCACATTTTTGAGGATAGCCTAGATATTCATTCTCCAATAGTTATGATTTGTCTTTTTCACAAAGATTATATTAAGAAGGATGCAACACAAAAATACATAATTTTATGGATTACAGAGTTTTTCGTTAAATTAGAGTAGATGTGTACATCGCTCCGACATAAAATAGATAGAACCTTCTCTCAATATCCCTCTGTTTATCCAGGTGAACATACATCATGGCTTCGTTTTCGAAACCGATGAGCAAAGAAGATGCAGAAAAAGAGGCTGAGAAGAAGAAATCTGAGGCCAAGAAGCGGAAAATAATAAGGAATATCATTACACCTGAGTCTAGACGGCGTTCACACCATCGGACGTTCCAGATGAACAAAACAGTTGGTTCTCAAAGGTAATACCGAAAACCACCAAGCAAACTATTCTACCTTTTTCGCATGCCCTCACCTTTGCTTATTTCTAATCTATCATCTACAATTAGCATAATACTGTGATTCTATCTCAGAATACACTCTTGAAAATAATTGTGATGAAAATCCGAATACAAAGGCACCTGTATTGAGAGTGATTAGCACCATACTCTACTTATTGTTTCTACCAAGTACCTCCTTGGAATAGATTTTCATTGAATCGCTCACAACGGACAAAATGATTTCCATCCATAGAGATCCAATCAAGTCATAATAGTATATTTCGCACCGAGTTCATGAGGTTGTAGCTTGCTTTCGAGCGATTCGTTTTTGGCCCGAGCCGCAGGCGAGGGTCGAAATAATCGTTCGGAAGCGGGGAACTTCATGGGCGAGGCGCGAAAGTTATTTTTCGTAATTTTGTAGGCACCCAAACATTGGAAAATTGCGAAAAACATATTTTTCCATTAATTCTTCGGGTCTTTGACGGCTGTATTGAGTGAAGGAGAGCTTCAGTGATACTAATCGATTAAGGTGCACAGTACTCGCAAAGGAATGGCTTTATCCTGTTTTGCATATCCATGAATGATTAAAAGTCTAGGTCTCAATTTGTACATGCATCTCTTTCCGAAGACTCATACGGCTTCTGCAGATATAGTAAAATGAGTGGGATTTGCTGGCCTTCGAATTAGATGAGGGTACCAAGCAAGCTTGTATGCGGATGCTATATTCAGAATTAGTATTATCGGACTGCAATAATATCCTTATATGAAGATCATGATTCGAAAATTTCCGAACAAGATGATCATCTGACATAATATTTGAAGTTCAAATCATCACTAAAATTCTCAATAAGCATACTTGACAGAGAATCGACATAAATGCGGTTTCATTCGCTCTTCGAATGATAAGAATTGATGATTATGAGTTTATGGAGTGCTTGCTATTTGGGATGATAGTAACTTTGACTTCGATCAAGGTAAATAAGATATCCTGTGAATGCCCCTCCATGTATTTGCATCTCGGAGGCGCAATAACGCACTCGGTAGATATTTGTTTCTCATTGATTTGATTCTTCTATAAAACCAATCCTTGCTCGATATCTCCTCTATCTCACGCGAAGATTCGATTCACAGATGTATACATCTTTCTGCCAGCAAAAGCCAATATTCCTCATATGCGAGGAGGTTATGGCACTGCATTGAAAATTGTCTCTTATTATTGCAGTAATTGGCACTGTAAAACTATTGCTTGCCCTGCCAAAGCTTACTCATTCCACCAGGGACAATTATTAGGAAACAAAGATGAACACGCGGATCACTGCCTTCCTGATCCTGATAAAGACGAAGATATACAAATGCACGAACACATGATGAAACTGGCCGAGACAAATTACATGAAAGTGGGTGAAGCATATGAGGAAGCTGCAAAATTGTAAGTGTTCATAGTATTTGACTACCTATGCAGACAGAAAAAGAACTTCGTTCCCATTTCTCGTGATGAGAACGGCCAAAATTCAATAGCTCAACTTTTCAACATCATGCTCTGGTTTCTTCACCTATGTTCAAACTTTCATTCGTGACTCTCATAGTCTTGGAGGATCTTTTTCTATACCTAATCAGGCAGTTGAATAATGAACTATTGTTTACGTTGAATCGACCAAAAAGACCGTTTCAAATTTTCCTGATGAAAGGGGCTGTTGCAAATAAGGCCAAATCTGCTCCAGAGAATTGGGACTCCAGGTTGCACTGAAATGCGTGTTTTGGGTGTCTGAATATGCATATGAATTTTTTCCGCGTCAAACCAAAGCGTCTCCCAGTAGTGGACAAAAAGGTCTCCCATTTAAAATACACGTGGAACGCACTTTCTAGCGTCCCTCTCAAAATTGGCCCAATGGACTATAACGGCTCCAATGAGGATTTGTTCTTGAACAGACAATACAACTTTTAGGGGTTTTTCCATGGACGGGAAATGATGTGCTGGTACCGAAAAACCACTTGAGAGATGGAAAATGCGGATCTTTCACGCTAAAACCGGGGAATACTCGAACGGAGTGGGATTAATCGAAAAGTTGCAGAGGACTAAAGTTGTAGATTATGTTCTAAGCTTCCATTTGGCATCGGTTTTTTATGCATGTATTGGTTGGGGGTTCCCAAAAAACGACCAAAAGTCGTAAAAAACCATATTTATTGGATTTCTTGGCGATCTCGGGGTGAAAATGGACTGACAAACTATCATATCTTGTAGATCTCATCAAAATACACATTTTTGGTTCCCATAATTTTTTCGAAAAAACGCACCAGATTCGAGTTTATAGCGAAAAAGTGCCGGAAAGAGGCACTCTCCAACATTCTCACGCAAAATATTCGAAAAACGCAAATGGAAACCCTATATAATAATTGCGTGAAAAGTTGCCCTTTTTTGTGTACTTTAAAATGAAAAAAAAAATTCATAGCGTTCCGATGTTCCTGCTTCGAGGAATATGCATTTTTATGCCAGATAATAAGTTTGAGTGGATAAATTCATGGTTCCAGCATGCTATATGCAATTCTACGTCAATGAGTCATACAACTACATCAATCGGACATGCAAAATCACCAATTTTCATCCACGATCACCGTTCAGAGCCCTAGAATATCCCGGAAACTAGGCACATCCATCAAAATTCTCCGGTGCTATTGGAATTCCTCATTTGTCAAGGCCCAACACTGGCAAGCTTGCACGCACATGGGTTCCCCGGAAGTCGCAGCTGCCAAAATCTGTTGATATTGTGTGAATTCGTACGTTGGTAGATGCGAATCCCCGATTCAAACCTTCTCCCTCTAAAAAAATCGCGAATAGCCCAAAAATCATAATACCTCGAGTCACTCGCAACAGAGGCTCAAACGATTTCTCCAATATGCACATTCCTGGATACGCATCCGTGGTCCTCATAATTTTGGCGGGTTCCAAAAAATCAGATATCATAGCGAGATATGTCTTCAGAGGGCTCCTTTCTTTCTCAAAATCAAAGCTCTCCAAATAATCAAATGGGAACCATATGCCATCTCGTCAGGGAGAGAGAATTGACGTTTCTCGTTCTTCTCAGAATAAAGGAGTCCTTTCTGATGTTATTTGCATATTGCGAATATCCAAATCAATGAATCAAACTTATATCGCAGATACTCAGTATGACGATGATCTAATTCTGGGGTGCGAAGTATTTTGTTTCGTCGATAGTTTATTTGGTGAATGCGGCATAATGAGAAAGATCGGGATCCTCTGTACATCCTCTTCACAATTGACCACTCGTGGAAGCTCTGCCATATCCTCCTGTTATGGCATTCCTGGAGACTAGCTGTGTACGTGCCTCGATCTGTCCCCTCTCCTTCTTCCTCGTACTATGCAGGAGCTTGCGGAGAGCCACGCACGCGTGAGTTCTGCTTATCGTTAGTACGAGAACGTCGTCAGAGTGTTTCACGTCTGGTCTCTTCAATATTTGAGCAATGCTGAATTCTTCTGCATTCTTAGTTAACAGTATTCGTGGGCTGACTCGTTAACCACTCTTTCTAATCTCATCTCTAAATCATGGCCAAATATAAGAACTTCGAGTGTGCACAGTGTCATTCAATTGGTAGAGACAGGAAAAGATTTAGGGGAGTCGAAGACAACTTGTATTGTAAAAAGTGTTACACTAAAATGATAAGGATCATCAGCTCGCAATCGATCGATGGCAACAATGAAGTTGTTCCAGATCAAATAGATCCTCCCCATGAGCCACCTGATGTCTTTTTCGGGGAACCTGAGAATGATAACAATGACGTTGAGCTACAAAATGAGAGACGAGACGATTGTGATATCCAAGATGCCGAACCTCCATCAAAGAAAGTAAAGTTGAGTTTCGGGCGATTCAATAAAACGACATCTAGGTGAGGCATTCTTTTGTAAGTAGCATAGAGAGTGAGTGAGAGAGAGAGGCAGAGAGAGAAGAGAGAGAGAGAGAGGGGGGGGGGAGGAGGGAGGGAGAGAGAGAGAGAGAGAGGGAGGGAGAGAGAGAGAGAGAGAGAGAGCCCCGTAGGGGGCTTTGGGTGTGACCTTAGGGTTGCACTTGGAGCTTGAGGGAGTGACGCCCCTCCGGACCCGAGTCCTACACTTACACTAACACACACACTACACTCTACACGCACCATACTTACGCTTGCTCAAGCATTACACAGATATACCAACATTATACAGAACACGCATCACACAACACACCACACCCGTGCTGGTCTGGTCCGGGGTCGGCCAGCATGCGATTCCAGGCCCTGGAAAGAGAAGAAAGAAGAAGATGTCCAGCATTGACGGCAAGAATTCCCCAAGTAAAGCGGGGCCCCCCAACGATGCAAAGCGCGCTACCAGTGGCACACTTGGCTGGTGGACTCACGCGTAAAGCTACAAGCGATGGAAATACGCCTCTGGCGAAGATAGTTGGAGGAAAGGACCAACACCAGAAAGGAGTAGACCTCACCCCGAACAGCAGGAAGAGAAAGGGTCTGGGTGAGGAAGTAGATAAGCGAACGCTGAAGCAATCGAAGCTCACATTCTTGAGCCAAAAAGAGAAGAACGCGAAGGTTGCTGCAGAAGCGCAAGGCGGCGGACAAGCTTATGAAGATCAACCCCGCGATCAAGATCCAGCTTACGCAAGACAAGAACAAGGGAGATGATACCGCCGATTCCAGCTCGGATTCAGGGGACTCTAACACCACCACGGAGTCCCAGAAGTCAGAAGACACCCTGACATCCAAGGACTGTGACCGCGGACTCGAAAAAGGCCAAAAAACACCGGAGGATATGGACATCGATCGGTTCCCCACACCTGAGAAGGCCAGTCGACAAAGAAGTGGAGACAAGGCCCCCGATCTAATGGAAGGACGGAGGGACTTGGAAATGTGCCGAGAACAGATGGAGGAGAAGACTCATCTTCTCCTCGACCACCTGAACTTGGTCATAGGGATAGCCGAGTCTGCCTCCAACATCCCAGAAGGAACTCAGGGCGACATGGAAGAGCTCAAGAAGATTGGTCACGCTCTCGAAGGCCTACTTGCGGCAGACAAAGGGAAGAGAGCGGCTTTCGAGACCACACTTCTCAAAGCGGAGAAGACCCTAAAAATGAAGAGGAGTGCGCAGCCCTCTGGGCCAGCCGCGTCGGGAAGCGGCACACAGGGAAGGGGGGCGAATAAACCGGAATCGCGACAAGGGAAACAGCACGATACGAAGAGGACGCGACGCGGACATCCATCGGGAGCCCTCGAAACACCGCGCTCGACATCGACCCCTAATAGGCCCAAGCAGGACGGGACTTGGCAGGAAGTGGTCTCTAAGAGAAATACAAAGAGGGCAAGAAAAAGCGGTCGATCAAGTGACACCGCTGGAAAGAAGGCAAAGATGAAGCCAAGAAGACCGAAATCCGACGCCGTTCTCGTCACGGCAAACCAAGGTGGGTTAAGCTACGCAGATATGCTGCGCAAGATAAAGACGGATGACCTTAATGAAGAAGTGGGCTCTAAAGTCACGGGCATCCGCAAGACACAGGAAGGACAAATCCTCATTGAACTGAGGAAGGGCACCGACGCTGCAGCCATCAAAGCGGCTCTGACACCAGTCGTCGGGCAAGAAGGGGCCGTCCACTGCCTCGCAAATAGCATGACCCTCGAGGTTCTCGGAGTCGACTACGATGTCGACAAAACTAAAGTGCAGAAGGACCTCGCGAAGGCCCTACCAGAAAACGAGGATGGAGCCATAATAGTCAAGAGCCTGCGAAACGGCTCCCGAGGCACCCAAACAGCGGTTGTGTCCATCCCAGCGAGGCTCGCTCACCGCCTCCTGGACTGGAAAGAACCCAAGGTGGGATGGAGCAGAGTGAGAATCCGCGAGAAGGGAGGCATCCCACGCTGCTATAACTGCCTAGAGTATGGCCACAAGGCCTCAGGCTGCAAAAAAGAGAAGGCAGAGGAACGTCAACCGAAACTCTGCTTCCAGTGCGGTGAACCAGGACACCTCGCCGCTACCTGTAAAGAGAAACCAAAATGCCTCAGCTGCGTGGCTATCGGAACCAGATCTGACCACAGGTCAGGCTCCAGCAACTGCACAGCCTACCAAAACGCGAGGGCGACATATAGACGCAGGGGGGGGAAGAAATGGCTGACTTCATCCAAGCCAACCTCAAGAGAAGCGGGGACGCTTGTGACCTCCTACACACTGCCGCCAAAGAAGGGGGTATCGATGTTCTGATCATCTCCGAACCGCCTCGGAAGCGCGAACTTTCCCGTTCCACATTTGATCACTGGGGGACCGCTGTAATTCAGATCACGAATCCCGCGATCCGCGAGACTGAACCAGCTGTTAGTGGCCGTGGTTATGCTCGAAAGATCATAGGGGGCACAGCTGTATACAGCTGCTACTACTCGCCGTCGCTCAAGACGCACGAATTTGAAGACGAGCTCCACGACCTAGAAGAGGATGTGAGGCAATGGGGGGGCCCAGCTATAATCGCGGGAGATTTCAACTCCAAGGAACCGACTTGGAGCGGGGGGGCGCGCGATAGACGGGGGGTAATACTCGCTGATGCCATGGAGGCATTGGGATTAGTGCTCGCGAACGAGACGGGGGTTATCACCTATTACCGGCACGACACTCGGTCCCGGGAGGGAGGTTCATCATCGGTCCTCGACCTGACGTTCATGAGCCCGTCGCTCATGGGACGTATGACATCGTGGGAAGTTCTGGACACGGAAACACTGAGTGACCATCGACATATTCGGTTTCGACTTAGGACTGACGGACAGAGACAGACGACACGCAGACCGCGACCAACGGGGTGGCAGGTACGGAAGCTGGACGAGGGAAAATTCCGGGAATCGATAGAAACAGTCGAAGATCTCCCGATGAACTCCGCCTCGGACGAGGCTGTGGCGATGGTAACATCCGCCATCACGAGAGCTTGCGACGCGTCGATGCCTCGCAGGACAACACCATGTTTCTGGAGGAAACCAGAGTACTGGATCACCAATGAGATCAAGGCTCTCCGAAGAACGAGCAACAAGAAAAGGAGGACCGCATGGCGATCAAGGAAGCTGCAACGACCATCGCTGGCGGAAGATGACAGAGCGTACAAAGAAGCAAAGAAGGCTCTCGTTCTAGCCATCCGGAGGAGCAAAGAGAAGTCCTGGGGTGAACTGTGCGACATGGTTAACGAAGACCCCTGGGGCACGCCATATCGCGTGGTCATGTCAAAGGTCCGACCCCGGAAGGGCAACCCAGCACCGACCGATGCAGCAACATTGCGCACCATCGTGGATGACCTCTTCCCAGCAGGAGAACCCAGAGTTACATTCCCTACGGAGAGCGAAGACCCCATCCCGCTCTTCACTATGCAAGAGCTACTCATAGCGGCGAAGAGAATGCCGAACGGCAAGTCCCCTGGCCTGGATGGCATCCCAAACGAGGCTCTGAAACTGGTCTTCAAATACAAGCCAGATCTACTCCTCGACCTCTTCAACATCTGTCTGAGCGCGGGATCTTTTCCGGACAAGTGGAAACGCCAGAAGCTGGTCCTGATACCTAAGGGTCAAGGAGGTCAACGCCCTCTCAGCATGCTCGACAATATCGGGAAAATGTACGAGAGGATGGTACTCAACAGGGTGGGAAAAGCCTACGAAGAAGGCGGTGGGCTATCACCAATGCAGTTCGGGTTCCGGAAGGGACGGAGCACTGTGCACGCGATCGAGGCGGTCCAAGAACGGGTTCAAGCGTCGGTAGGGAACCCATACCAAGGAAAAGGAGGATTCTGTGCCATCATTGCGTTGGACATAAAGAACGCATTCAACTGCGCGAGCTGGGAGCGAGTCTATCAATCTCAAGCAGGTAAAGTGCCCCCCTATCTACTAGCCGTCACGAGTGACTACCTGCGGAACAGGACCCTCGTGTACGACACCGACGAGGGACAAGAGATTCGGGTACTGTCCGCCGGAATCGGACAGGGATCGGTCTCCGGGCCGTTCAACTGGAACACCCAGTATGACAGCTTACTGTCTATCGAACTGCCAGAAGGAGTGATAATAGTGGCTTTCGCGGACGACGCGGGACTCATAGTATGGGCTGACAACGAGGAACTCTTGGGTAGACGCGCGAACGAAGCGCTGGTCCGAGTCTACGAGTGGATGATTAGCAGGCTTCTGGAGCTCGCTGTCAAGAAGTGCGAAGCAATCGTGGTCACAAGGCGTAGGAAGTTTGACTCACCCCGGTTTTATATCAACGGGCAAGAGATTCCACGGAAGACAGAGCTGAAATACCTCGGTGTATGGCTCAACGACAAGTGGTCGTTCAAGAAGCACATCCAGGAAGCCGCCCAGAAGGCGAGCAGGGTCGGTGCGGCGCTCCAGCGGCTTATGCCGAATATCGGAGGACCCAAGGAAAAGAGGCGCGCACTTCTCAACACCGTCACTACCTCCATCATGCTGTACGGTGCACCCGTGTGGGGGGAGAGAGTAGAGAAGACCATCATCGAGAAGAGAATGGGGCCTGTCCACCGAAGAGCGGCCCTGAGGAGTATCCGTGCCTACCGCACTGTGTCAGGAGATGCGGCTTACGTATTGGCGAGTACTCCGCCCATCCACTTGCTCGTCGCGGAGCGAGTGAGGATCTGGGACCGCCAAAAAGTGATCGGAGCCGAACGAGTACTCACTCCGACGATGAAGGAGATCATCCGCGACAACGAGAAGGAAACCACCCTCGAGCATTGGCAAACTGAGTGGGATTCGCCATTTGCAAACGGCAGATGGATGCACCGGCTGATCCGTGACGTAGCCAAGTGGGCGGAATGCACCCACGGAGAGATGGACTACTGGACGACGCAGGCACTGAGCGATCATGGTTGCTTCGGTTCCTATCTAACCAGGTTCAAGAAGAGGACGACCCCAGCATGTCAGTCATGAGGGGACGAATGGGATGACGCCGAACATGCCCTGTTCAAGTGCAGCGACACCCGGAGAGAGCGCGCCGAGCTGGATGGATGGCTGGGTGCTCAACTAACACCTGAGAATCTCGTCCCGTACTTGCTCCGCAACCAGGAGACATGGGATAGACTCACCGGATACATCAAGCTGGTGATGACCCGCAAAGAGGAGAAAGAGAGGGAAGTAAGGCGCCTCGAAGCAGGCGAATTACAGTGACTCTGCCGATTGAAACAGAAGAGGTCCAAATGGTTCCAGGAGGAATATGATGGACTGAAGAGGGAAGGAAGAAGAGAGAAGATCGAAGAAAGAAGAAAGAAGAATGAAGAGATGGAAGAAGATCGAAGGAGGAGAAACAACACCTGCGAGTCGTGAGAAGAGGGACGCTCGATCCTGAGCGCGAGACGCCACCGGTCCTGAAGTAATGCTCACGCGGTGCCGGGTCCGGATTGGTAAGTTGGTGGATCTCTCCCTTGTCCGATGGCCAGCGCCAAAGGGGAAGGGAGAGAGGGTTTATCTGGTACGGATGGCCGCATCGATGCGGAATCCAGCCCGGAAGCCTTGAGAAGTATCGGCCAGGCGTAATTGTCCGTCCGGAACCTCTCTGTGGCTACGTCGCAGCGTATTCACCCTACAACCACCTAAAGAAAAAAAAAAAAAAAAAAAAGAGAGAGAGAGAGAGAGAAGGATAGAGAGAGAAAGAGAACCGAATGGGAAGAGGAGTGAGAGGCGCATGAATATCAAGTTGCCTATACATGGAATACATTGGAAAGTCGCGCAAAACTCGAAACTGTGAATATTCACATAAAGTTGATTCTTACGTACGCCAGTCAATACGGTATTATCCTCAATCAATAGCTCAGTTATCAATCTCACCTTCTAGATGTTTCATATGCAAGTCAAACGAGAACTTGAGAGTTGTTCCGTACCCAGCAATAGCCAAATGTTTCTTCGAATCAAATAGAATCATCATACATAACACGAGGTGCTGTCCGAAGCATTTTGATGGTGAATATCTCAATGCAACAGATTTGAAATCGGTGGAACCTGACTTTGAGGATACGCTGATGACGGAAGAGGATGTGACACGATTCATTGACTCGTTGCGAGATTTGGCTGTGAAAAGTACCGATAAAAATAAAGGTAGCATTGATTCATAGCGAAATAGCCCGTCAAATACCATAGTTCTCTGAAACTTCTCTTTATAACTCCAAGGGGGTCTAGATCTGGAAGATGGGGACTGGACGGATTAAGACTATATTAATCTCACCGGTATTACAAAGCAGAATTTTGATCAAGTCATATCCATATGTGCGACCAGTAAGACCTATGCTTCTTATATGAGGAAGCCGCCTCTCAGAAAATGCATCGCTGTACTATTGATAAAACTGAGATTCAATCTATCTACAGCAGTATTATCCACTCTATTGAAAGTTCACAGATCAACCATATCTAGAATAATGAGAAAGGCACGGAAAATACTGATGGACAGTTTTGTCGTCAAATACTTGGGTACAGTATGAATTTTTGTTCTCGTTCCTTACAAAATGATTATTCAATCACGCATTCCCATGGATTCTCAGAATGAATTACGAAGCCTTGATCAATCTCCCCAGGCACATCGCACATAGATCACGATACTTTTGTGACAAATCATACCAGGTTTTTTGCTCAAAAGTTATTAGATACAGAAGAGGAGGCTATTATAATAGGGAATGCAACCTACTGTTATATACAGAAAAGTGGGAATTACAAATTCCAAAGGATGACATATTCTCTGCATAAAAATCGACCTCTAGTCAAACCAATGATCTTGATAAGTTCCAATGGGTATATACTGGCAGTTTACGGGCCATATTATGCGAATGGTAAAAATAACGATGCCAACATCCTCATTGATCTCATAGTGAGTACCATTCATCTCAGACTGCCAACCCGTTATCACACTAATCTCTATCCACGCGAATACTATTCATATTTGGATTTTCATATTCTTACTCAGAAGAAATATTCTGAGGGACTCTCCACGTGGTTGCGACCGGGTGATTACTTGATTCTAGATAGAGGATTCAGAGATGCCCTGGAGTTTTTCAAAGCACTCGGCTTGAATACTATGATACCCCATTTTCTACCAAAGAATAAGTCTCAGCATTCCACGGAAGAGTCAAACGAATCTCGCATCGTTACATCAATTAGGTGAGTGCCATATAATTATGGAAGCCTTCGAACAGTTTCGAATCCCCAGTATTCTTGGAAGCTGCAACGAAACATAGTAGCCAGAACTGACCCCTCTATTCGAGGGAATAGACTATTCAGGGAGAACAACAACTCCACCAGTCTTGATAGGGCTTATTCCTCACCATCCTTGAATTGAACCTCATCTTGCAATTGAAGATTCGAATGAATTGACCGATCTTTGTTCTTAATCAATGTCCAAGCGAGACCGACTCATAATCCTTGTATATTTTCTATCTAGGTGGGTTATCGAATCAGTGAACGGCATGATTAAGAATTGGAAAGCTCTCGAAAGCGTGTTTCCCAATCAAGAAATCCCGAATATTGGAGACTACGTCAGAATTGTCTGCGTGCTCTGTAATGCATTCCGACCACCACGAGTATTCGATACATCTGCTGATGGAATGAAAGCTGAGAAAATACTTCAGCGCCTGAGTAAAATGAATGAGTTGGAAAACATTGTGAAGGAAAAGAAGTTGGCAACTGTGAGAGCAGTATGGGAGGAGATCAGCGATTTATCGCTCACTGATTTCCCTCGCCTATCCCTGGATGACCTGCAAGAATTAACGCTTGGCATCTACCAGGTATTACCCCCAACAAATATTACTCACGTATAAGTAGTTGGCCTAAAGTGTGCAAAGTACTCGATCTAGTGATAATACTTCCGAAGTACTCCCATAAAGCTGCGTAGAAGATGAAAAAATTCCTAGCACTCTCGAATGACTGTTTTAATTCATGTTCATCAATCCAAACAATTATTGTGACAAGGCAGTACTTTTCGAAGTCAGGGTGACCTGAATGCCCTTGATATCTCTTCAACGAGGTGATTGATCATTATTTTGGTTCACAGCTGAAGCAAGCAAGATCATACACTGACGAGCACCGTGATGATGAAGGGATTTATTCCCTATTCTATCATAAGGATGAAAGAAACATCATACGGATCAAGATGCAGTCACGCCACACATCCTCGAAAGTGTACTCTCTTTGGATAAGATATGACGAAGATGAAAAATCCATCAACGGTTGGTACTGTCAATGCAGGACAGGTGGAAGAACGGTTGGTTGCTGCGCTCACATCGCTCCAGTATTATGGTATCTCGGTTATGAACGATACCAGGAGGATTGCAGGGAGAGATTAAGCCGGAACTATGATTCCTTCGTCAGCAATGTCGACCATGAGCAAACGAATGAAGAGTTCCTGGCTGAGCATGGAGTTTTTGAATCAGTGGCTACAGATGAAGATGACTCTGAGTCAGATTGAACCTCAAAGTCAAATATGTGATATCAAAGAAAACTATAGCTATCATGAACAGGTGAACTGACTGACTACTTTTGGTATAAAACGTGAAGAACGAATAACTTCCGTTGTCATCTTACTCAGAAAACTTGTTCTACCAGTAATCTCGTCGTCTAGCTTGACAGGCGGACTACTGTCACGACTGATTGAGTAGATTTCACTAGTTTGAAAATTTTCGACATCAACTTGTGATATCAATCCAAGCCATAGAGTATGAGTTCTCATGAATGGTTATTTTCGTAGTCTCGTACACTACAATATTCTCATAGTTGGAAAAAGTTTTGAGAAAGACAACAATCCTGGTGTTCAAAGATTCGATCCTTATCATAACCTTATATAGCTCCGAATGATGATCGTGGATGAAAATTGGTGATTTTGCATGTCCGATTGATGTAGTTGTATGACTCATTGACGTAGAATTGCATATAGCATGCTGGAACCATGAATTTATCCACTCAAACTTGTTATCTGGCATAAAAATGCATATTCCTCGAAGCAGGAACATCGGAACGCTATGAATTTTTTTTTCATTTTAAAGTACACGAAAAAAAGCAACTTTTCACGCAATTATTATATAGGGTTTCCATTTGCGTTTTTCGAGTATTTTGCGTGAGAACGTTGGAGAGTGCCTCTTTCCGGCACTTTTTCGCTATAAACTCGAATCTGGTGCGTTTTTTCGAAAAAATTATGGGAACCAAAAATGTGTATTTTGATGAGATCTACAAGATATGATAGTTTGTCAGTCCATTTTTACCCCGAGATCGCCAAGAAATCCAATAAATATGGTTTTTTACGACTTTTGGTCGTTTTTTGGGAACCCCCAACCAATACATGCATAAAAAACCGATGCCAAATGGAAGCTTAGAACATAGTCTACAACTTTGGTCCCCTGCAACTTTTCGATTAATCCCACTCCGTTCGAGTATTCCCCGGTTTTAGCGTGAAAGATCCGCATTTTCCATCTCTCAAGTGGTTTTTCGGTACCAGCACATCATTTCCCGTCCATGAAAAAACCCCTAAAAGTTGTATTTTCTGTTCAAGAACAAATCCCCATTGGAGCCGTTATAGTCCATTGGGCCAATTTTGAGAGGGACGCTAGAAAGTGCGTTCCACGTCTATTTTAAATGGGACACCTTTTTGCCCACTACTGGGAGACGCTTTGGTTTGACGCGGAAAAAATTCATATGCATATTCAGACACCCAAAACACGCATTTCAGTGCAACCTGGAGTCCCAATTCTCTGGAGCAGATTTGGCCTTATTTGCAACAGCTCTTTTATACCATATTCGAAATAGTGAAGAGGAATCGGTATCAAACTCTTCGTTTTGACTTGAGCGCTTCAAGGTACAAGGTCATTCGTACTTTTGCTGCTCTAGTATCATACAGCGGTTCTTGGGAGTACTAGTAAGGCAGCGCTTCTATTTATTATAATTCTCTTGCGCGGACTATCACCTATACTCCTCGTGGTTGATTGAAAATGAAAAGATTTCAAAAATAATAGCATTCGGGATAAAACTTCGATGAAATAGTAAATACAAAATCAGGTCGATGAAGAACAAACTATGTATCATATTTGATTTTTTAATTTCATTTTATTCAATACTTTCAACGGCACGAAGCCTTTTATAAAATTAGTAACAGTCTGTCCCAGTAGGCAATTATTTAATTATATCCCGATTATTATATATGATTTAATCATATCCCGACCACAAGCTATTTGTGATACAAATCTCACAATCAAAGTGCCGTGAGAACTAACACAATTGCTATGTTGCAAACGAACGTGATCAATGTAGTGTCACATCGGGAGCACTTTAATTTACTTTGACGCCGATTTGAAATTTTTGAGTCTGGGAGTGACCCCAAGGACTCGGGAAACTTTTGTTTCCTAAAAAAATTGAACGTAGGAATGGCTCAAAAATACAAGATTGCGGTAATAAAAAAAAACACAGGAAACCTAGCTTGCGGCGAATTCACCTCACACTTGAACCTAAAAAGCTCCTCAATAACTGGTTCTGGAAAAATAACTCTGACGATCTGTCGAGTATTTTTCCTCCCTCAGTTACTAGGAGCTACGTGAGCTCAGGTGTAATATTCTTGCACAAATCACGCTTCGCTCGCGACGCGGTTCTAGAAATATTTTCAAAAAGAATTCCACTTCACAAAGAAACTATAAGAATGATTTACAGAACCGATGATTTTTGAAAGATGACTAAGTATAAAAAAAACGACTTACTTTTTTTGATGGTGATGTAAAAGTTTATTTCGTTGAATGTCCCTGGGCCCACTCGTTACACGATGTCGGACTCAAGGCGGGAAATCTTGACTCCAGGTGAAAATCCTCCCCAAGATGTTGTGCCGAAATGGTAACAGTCAAAATCCGGAAAGAACTATAAACTGGGGGTAGCGGGCAGGGCTGCTTGTGGTCCGAGATAGGTAGTGCAAAACTTGTTGATTGATGGAAATGATGATGGTTGTCGCGTCGCGTGTAGAAGAGAAAAAAAAATTCTAAGTCTAGCAATTGAACGAGATAGAAACTGGAGAAAAGAAAGCTGCTCGACTGGTCTTGATGAGGTCCAGGAGCAGAGTGAAAAGCGGAGTCCCGCGCGGAGACCCGATGATTTTTGGGCGGAAACTGCATTTCCCGGAGAGGGAAAGCTCAACAAAAGGGCTAAATGGCGGCGTAGAATTCTACCCTGTAATTGGTGTTCGAAGTCTTTTGTTGGCCCGGGCCTTAACGCCCAAAATGAAGTTAGTCTCAATAGAAAGGGCGTGGGCCCTATACATGCGTTTAGAGGGAGGCTTGGGTCTTGCAGTCTGGGGGCGGCAACATCTTGGAGAGGGGCCTGGTGGGACGTACAATTTGGTCCCAGCAAGTGGCGCCACCAGTGTTAAAAGTGCGCACTAGGAAAATTTTGGGTCCTGTCAAGTGGCGCTCACTGCGTTAAAAATTGGTACTACGAATATTAGGTGTCCCGACGAGTGGCGCCTACAATGCTAAACAAATGCTCAATAACCAGACATTTTCTGGCTAATATTTCGCTTAAATATTTGCATGTTTCTCATATAGATGACAGTTCATGAATAATGATTTAACATAGCCTATTCCTTATTAAATTCTCTCGAAAATTATTGCTATTAATATATTGCTTATCTTCGAAGTAATTTTGATTGAGTGCTACGATATGTTGCAAATAATGGTTCGATCATCCTTTTTCTTGAGGCATGACCCACACACATGAACTAGTTAATGATTAATTATAAAATAATGAAAACACACACACATACATACATTGTTATATGAATAATATTTCGAATAGTACAACAATTTTGGAGCAGAGCTGGCGGGATCGTGCGAGCACAAAGAGACAGCTGTTTTTTTAAAGTAGGTAATAAAAATGCAATAGAGTGGCATTTCCTCAATCCGAGGACGAGTTCGAACCTTTGTACTCGCACACTCCCGGAACAATCAAAGGCTCTGATTTTTGAAGCTCACAATACTCTTGTGGATTCATTTGATCGTAAATTGAAGTTAGGAAATAATTCTGTCAGGGATACATCGCGCAGCTGATGATGAACAAAGGGTCGGTTCCCTTGTCTCGAATTGAGATAATGGAATGAGGTCGCGAGTTTTCCGGATGCGGTGCTATAAACTATCCTTGGTTCTTACCGATCTGTCCAATTTATCGCCGCAGCTGCTGGATGGACAATGATTTCGAGTCAAGAAATTCACAGAGGAATGCATATTTCGTATAACCAGTACAAGAATCGGGGTCATTGGGAAATTTTCATTACTCTTTCGCTTACTCGCGGTTCAATTGATGTTAAAACGGATATATTTCGGCTTTCTTTCTAAGCTGTCGATCGCATAACTGTGCATGTACGTGATGAATGGGGAGGTACTTTAACAATGAAAATTTAGGAGTTTGGCTGAGCGTACGTCAGTAGGAGTTGCCTTCACAAAAAGCGAGGGTGGACAAAAGAAAATGCAACGACCGCAAGCGAGAATATCGTGGCAAGTATGCATCTGAGTACGCATGCTCTGTTTTAGTCCGCTTGGTGATGCAAATTTCATCAGCACATGCGCGGATGTGGAGCGCGCATGGGTCTCATTCATATCGCGAGTGGGTGGTGACCTGGGGGTGGTGAGATCTCCTTCCGCAGCCCATTTCGAGCGAGTCGCGCAAGATCGAAGTATCAGGGGCGCAGAAATATCGAGAAGGGGCGAGTTAGGGACAGCGTCGTAGCGCAGCAGACAGAGTGAGCAACATCATTCTCTCTCTCTCTCTCTCTCTCTCTCTCTCTCTCTCTCTCTCTTCGCTCGAACCACGCGACTCAACCATGTAGCAGACGACGCGAGGCGAGTTTGCTCGTTGCGCATGATCGGGGCCCACCGCCATCTTTGAGAATGAGAGAGAAGAGAAGGACGAGAAGCCCTTCGGAGTTGACAAGTTCAACGCGGAGGGGACCGGCTGTGTCATTCATACTCATTTTCACAGTCTCCGGACCCTCGTTGCGACTCACCAACACCAATGCAGGGATATGTTGTGGGTCCACTGCTAAAGCAGAGACTCAGCGATAGATTTTGGTAGCCGCGGTGTTGCCATTTTCCCGAGTTTCCTCCACAAGACTGACAGCGGCGTTGCCAGTTTCACGGACCGGTGGAGAGAAATTCGAGAGGAAAAGTCGCAAGTCTCGGTCCCGCATGTTATAGACAGGATAGCAAGGGATCACCGCCTGCCCCTGTCTCACCGTTTTAGATCCGAGAGGTGCAAGTTGCCCCTTCTTTCTGGCACCCGCTTGTTATATCCACACTCGTCCTGCCCATTTGCAGGGCCGCTCATTATCTTAATTTTCTCGAATTCTTCCTCTATCCTTCACAAGATGTCGTTTGGTACTCGACATCACAGTAGAGAGTGAATTTTCCCATTATGTGATAGAAGTAACATACTGATTCAGCATTCCGTCTCATATTACAGGGTTCTTCAAGCTGCCTTGAGAACTAGCGAACAATCAAAAGAAGCAAGTATGAAGAGGCATATATTGAAGAGTTTTCCACCCGTTGCAAGAGATTATGAAGACTTCATCAAACTAGTAAAAGAGGAGAGATATAGGTCTATCCTCAATCCATCCAAATATCAACAAGAAATTGAGTCAAGAGTCATTGAGAGTAAAAATGGAGAGAGAGTGATTCATACAGGGAAACATGACAAAAACGACTCATCTTTCCATCGATGGGACATTCAAGTGTCGCCCCAGTATCCCAGGCTGTCCTCAAATCTTGAATATCATGGGGCTAAAGAACGGCTATGTGAGTTCGCACACTATATATTAGATCATTCGGACTATTGTGTTGACCGTAATACGGAGAAACGATGATCCATCATGACCTCCCCATTCACTCGTTGTCTTATCTGACGAACGAAGCTTACATTTCCCGTTATCACGAATAACCAACCACTGTAATGATTCCAGGCAGTTCTGATGTTTCAAGTTGTGATGTCCAGGAGGACCAAACTTGCTTATGATGCTGTGTTTAATCATGTCAATGAGGTTTATGCTTTCACCAACTTGAAAGTGGTTATAAGCGATTTTGAACAGCCGTTGAGATCTTCAATACAGGAGAAGTTCCCCCAAGCACTTTCTGTTGGATGCAACGTTCATTTTGATAGGGTGAGTCTTGTTCGTGAATAAGCAGTCATCGTCGCGCACTTTTCAGAAAGAATTTTGTATTCTTAATGGCGACTCCAGTGGGAGAGCGTGATAATTCACCATATGTAGTGACACTCTTAATGAGTCGTACAAAATTTGATAGGCTCATAGTGTCATCTTCGATATTGAGGTACAGATTTCGTCAAAATTAATGGATCATGCATAGTCTCAGTCAATCAGCAATAACTCTGGCTCATTCGGTCGTATAAAACTTTAAAAAGAAAGAAAGATGAAGATCAGGAAAAAACCTATCCGTTGATGAGTTCCAAACATTTTTTGTTCATTTCTTTTATGAGGTTGTAAGTGGCGACGAAGAAACGTTGTTGTTTTTCCTCTAATGGAACACCTGCAATTTTGACGCGCATCATCCGATCGTAAGAATCTCAAAGGGATTCTGTAGCTCCTTTTGAGACCTTCAAATTCCTTTTTTTCAGTTTTCTCTACGTTTTTTTCCGTCTGACTGGCGAGCTTTAGAGGAAAACTTTTCCAAACATGTGTTCTTACGAAGGCATGGAAGCTCGCGCCGACTTGATTTCTCAATGCTCATCAATGCAGAAAGTCATCTAAAAAATTTTTGGGATGCATGATTTCGACGTAACATTTTCTGATCTTTCAAAATATGCTATCAGAATGCCAGTTTAATGAGCCCCAAATGTCTGTCTCTTTTTTCTTGAACGTATGTTCAAGTATCCTCCTGAAATACTTGATTTTTGTCTTGTTCAGGACAAAAAAAGACATTTGGGGCTCGTCAAAGTGGCAATGTGGTGGCATATTCTGAAAGATCAGAACATTTTATATCGAAATCATGCATGACAAAATTTTTTTAGACGACTTTCTGCATTGACCACGAGCATTGAGAAATCAAGTTGGCGCGAGCTTCCATGCCTCCGTAAGAACACATGTCTAGAAAAGTTTTCTCCTAAAGTTCGCCAGTCGGACGGGAAAAATCGTAGAGAAAACTTCAAAAAGAAAAATTCGAAGGTATTGGAAAGAGCTACAAAATCTCGTTGAGATTCTTACGATCGGATGATGCGCGTCAAAATTACAGGTGTTTGATTGAAGGAAAAACAACGTTTTTTCGTCGCCCTTTACGACCACATAAAAGAAATGAAAAAAATGTTTAGAACCCATCAATCGATAGGTTCTTTCCTGATCTTCAAATTCATCATTCTAGAAATTTTTTACGACCAAATGGGCCAGAGTTATCGCTGATTGACTCAGACTATGCAGGATCCATTAATTTTGACGGGTGCTGTACGTGTGAGCTAATAATCTCATCTTTAAAAACGAATGACACTTCAGGCTTGCTTCATATCTTTCATACTTATTATTCCTTCATGAAACACAGTCCCATCGTCGCCTTTTCAATCTACGATCCTAAGTGCCTAGGAGCAGCTTATGATGTTGATCCAAATTAAATATATCTTTATACGACCCGCTAATGATGAAACGTTCTTTATTTGTTGCAGGCCATTTATGCTAAATTGAAAAAGCTAAAGATTGATGTGAGTGAAGAACGTATCAGTGACATAATCAAAAAAATTATTGCCCTGCCTTTCCTTCGACCACGAGAAATTCACAAAATTTTTGAAAGGCTCAAGAAGGATATGACTTCGTCACAGAAGGCAAAATTGAAGGAATTTTTAAAGTATTTCAAGAGCTTTTGGATCGACATTGTAACTCCTGAAGGATTCTCTGTTTTTGGCCTCTTTCACAGAACCAACAATATTTCTGAGCAATTAAACTCAGAAACGCTCAGAATATATGGTGCGAAGCCAGATACTAACTGTTATACGCGTGAGTATCACTGAAAAGTACCATCGACACTTTTTCAGCATGGATATCAGAGTATGATGGTTGTCTTGATAATAATTCATATTCCATGGCGATACGCAGCAATTTCATACACTGACAAAATTTAATTATTGTCCCTATGGCATCATCTAACATGAAATTTTTGCAACCACTATGATCAAAATATTACCACCTCTACTTATTCAATGAATAATTATGGAAACCTATCAAACATTGAATGAAATTTATCCGGCGTTGATCAAGATTTCATCGGTCAAAGTCTAAATTACTCAAGACTACTGCCATTATCCATATCAGAGCCACCTGTGACCAAGAAAACTCCACGCAAAATCCTGAAATATGTATTATGATCTCCTCTTCCATCACTATTAAATTTCATAGCTAAATTGATGGAGTTGAAAAAGATCATGAGTTTACCAGATGCCTGACTTTATTGGTTTATTTTTCACAATTTCTTCAAATAGAGAGTAACAGCAATATCTTCAGTTCTTGAATTCACAGCCCTCATCAAGCTGAAATATAATACATATAAAATGCGAATAACCGAGAATACTGATAAAGTAAGACATTACTGGTACTTATAATTAAATTTGAACTTCTTGAAAGTTCGTACAAAGGCCTTACATTTTCTACTGTTCTATTGGTTTGCTTGGTAAAAACATAAATGGTCCAAAAGAGTCAAAGAAATCTCGACTTATAGAATATTGCAATCACGACTAGACTAATGTTCATATTCCACAGTTGGCGTCAATAAAATCATGGAAAAAACTTACAAGGAGGTAAAACAGGTGCAGAATAATGCCTTAAGAAGATCGTGTCGCTACAGCACGAGTCTCCGAGAGGATCAACTGAGAAAAGGTACGGAAATTTTCTTAATTATAGCTCTTCAAATGTGAGAACTTGAGGAATAATGATTATTCCTCTATTTTCACAATTTTCTATCAGTCTGGATAGATTTGGAGCACCGAAGGGAAAAAGGCATCGATATCGAAGATATCTTGGTTCGAATCTCTAATCTCAAAGGGAAAAATCTAAAACTTCTAATAGACAAGCCAAATGAAATGCGGTTAGAGATGGGATTCGCGCTGACGGAAACGCCGATTATCGGCAAACAAGGTAAGGATATTTCACTCGAACTGCTAACATGAATTTTCTGTACGTAATTTAACGTTCGAGTTTCCGTGTAAGTTCGACGTATGTGTGTACAAATTGAATCAACAAGGGAGTTTCTTGATTTAACAACGCCCCCCAGAATCGATGTAAGTGTTTGATAGATTTCACCAGGATAGTGTTACAGATCCGGGTAATGGATTCGGCTGAGACTCTGACAATAGTCTCATTTTAGCACAAGAAGAAAATATTCAGAATTATAGACCCTAACGCTCAAGCGTTTCCGAGCTACAGCCCAGAAGCTATGCATTACAGTATACCTATATTATTATCTGTTAACATGAGCCCATATAGGCAACGCTAAAGTTTTTTTGATGCAGCTCAGAAACGCTTGACCGTTACATTCTATATTTTTTAATTTGCATTTGGTACTAGGAGAAGACTATTCCCACAGTTTTATCCGAAACCGTGACCCGGGCCTGAAATACTCTCAAAGTCACTTGAAATAGACAATTGGTGACAAATTGTGTTTGTCATTATACTAACTTTTGAATTCCATTGAAGCAAAGGGTTTTCATCTTGATCCTGATTCAACTCGTAAGAATACCACTTCTGTATAGCTACAGGTTGTCTGCACAACATTTGCTATGCTGAGCCCGGGTCTGCACTTGCCACGACTTCTGATGGTGTTCTTTGTCGGGACTCGGATAAACTATATATATTGCTTCAGGTTCTGTCGCATCAAATGACAATTCTCATTCGCAATAAATATAAAATGGGCAGGCTTCAGAGCACATTTTGCCCATGGCAAAGTAAAAATGAAACTCTCTGATTCTACAGAGCTTCCTAGCGAAAACCAATCGCTTAGAACCTCGACACCATTATATTATTACTATTAGTTTTCGCTATCACGAGATCGCAGTAATCATGAGATCTCATAATTGAGTAATATCATCGCTCACAAACACAATAATTCGATACTATCCTGATTATGCAGAAAAATTTATACGAATGCTACTTTGTTGGATATATATTGAAACTGTCCCAATTGCTTGATAATATTTCCTACGAGACTACATTCATCCTAGAAACACAACGGAAACGAACCTCATTGAATCGAATTTCAAAAATCGAAGCATGTTATCACTGCAGCCAATCCGTATTTTCTGTTTTATATGCCAACCATATAATTTTTGATGAATCTTGTGTACTCATTCATTCATATATGACAAATTATCATCTGATGTACATATCACATTAAATCTGAATTGAGCAAATATCTGAATCTCGTGTCCCTCAGAATTTTGTCTGATTGCACGTACTGGAGAAGATACTGCCAAAACAGACCAGAACAATATTTATTGTATGAGCCATAGTTGTGCACTATCCATAATTATATATCAGTCTGTATTGTGATGTTCTTCCAGACAATGATCCCGACTTCGACTCTATGATTGAATCTCGCTCCTCCCTGAGACAACTCCAGCGTCAAAAGAAAAAACAAGATCTGCTGACGTTTAGAGGTACGCCGGATTGAGGTGAAACACTATCACTATCTATGACCGAATTTGATCTAATAATGAAATTCCGAATCAACTCCAGCTGGACTAGAGCAAGCTCGCAGATTGGAACAACGTGAAGATCTTCACGATGAAAGTAGGAGCGAATGTGCAGACAGTGCTGTAGATCTCGAGGGAGTCTGTGACTCTGAGGTGGGTCAAGTCGATGACGAAAATGGTGGACACAAGGATCCAGTGTCAGAAGATGAGAGCGATGATGACGATGAAGATGATGATCGCGAAGAAGAAAAGTCGAGCAAAGAATCAAGTGAACAGATCTCCAGTGAAGAAGAGAATGAAGTTACTACCCAGAATGCAGAAAGCCCATCGCAAGTTGAAACTTCAGATAGAGAGCAGCTAGGCTTAAGGCCGTTACAGATTGAAGAAGCCAACGTGGCAACAAATCCAACAGATTCACATGATGATGATGATGATGATGATGATTCTTCACCCGAGGGTACGTAAACTCAAGTTTCGACTTACGCAGAGTTGGAAAAAAGCATTTCCAAAGAACGAGTATCATTTGTTCATGGCCTTCAGTATTCATTTGCGGGAATTATCATGGGACCATTCGAAATTCGAATGTATCCCACGCTAACCTTGTTTCTCATGTACAGCAAAAACGTGATGAAAACTCATTGTAGTGTGGTACAAGTGATGAGTAAAGATTGATCAGTTCTGAATAATGATGCAAAAATTTCAACGACTCTGTACTCAAGTACCCATTGATTATATTTTCCGGAATGATCATATGAAGTAGTGCAAGTAAACTCGGTAGATATTGACAAGTATGGCGCAGGTGGAGTATCTCGACGGATACCTTTGCTAGTTCAAGTGTAAAACTTGTAAAGTCTCTACATCGTATCTGGTAATCACGCGTGCACAATTTATGTTTACATACTAATTTGCATAAACGAGACTTCATTATCTATGACGAGACTCGAGAACATACTTCATATATCATCTCATTCTCCACGCTTATAGTTTCAGATTCAGAGGACGACGATGGAAGTAAAGCTCCTGCAGCCGTTGATTCCATAGCGCCACATGAAAGTTCTAATGGCATAGAAATCGAGCCAAACGAATTTGATGTACCTCCACAAGCGGAAAATTCAGATGCATCGAGGGCACATTCTCCGACAAATTCGGCAGATGTACAAAGTTTCACAACTGGTAAGCGGTCGCCAAGAGCTTCATTGCCAATGCAACAAAGTTTCACCACTACAAATGATGACCCTCCAGATTAGTTCATCAGTGAAAGTGGCACTGCAAGCGCAAACAACCGTGAGTACAATTAAAATAATTCAAAGCACCGTGACTCGTCCATAAAGCTTTGAACAATAAGTATCCAATTTCATCGGTTATCTGAGCCTTTGATGACAGTCGTTAGCGAGTTCGCTCTTTCAGCTTTGACAAATAGAGCTGACGTTTTCATCATCAAATTCTGATCAAAATCGCGTGTATGATTTTAACAAGATTTTTCAATCGCGCGTGCAAATTTGGATTGAATAGAAAGAGGTGCCGGCTAATCCGTGGTCGGTGAAGTAGAAGTTGATGGTTTGTAACGTGGGGGCAAGATGGGTCAGGGATAATCTGGAGCATCCACCTGAAATACTAAACCCACCCAACGCTACCTCATTTATTTGGGCCGGATCAGGTCAGGGCCAGGCACCCCGCGCCACGAGGGGCGGGACGGTGGGGCTAATTGGGAACACCTGAAAATCGCGAAAGTATTCTGCGGACACTGTATATATATATATATATCGTCGAAATAATCACTCTCCGAATTACGAAAATACAAACGGAATTTATTTCTATTAGGAACTCATTTCGAGGCACGCAGGCCAATAAAACTAATTTACAACGCCATCTGTGGCGGATCTATGCATCTATCGTCCGTAAGTTGTTCAATAAACTCACTGCAACAATCTCGCGAAACTCACTTTGGAGCGAAAACGCCCATATACACTCACTCGAAAATCACTGCACCACTTTGTAGCAGAAATGCCCATATACACGGTGGGCGGAGCTAACTCGAGGGGTGGGAGCTATTCCCCAGCCGGCGGACCCTTCCCTCTCCAACTCGCCGTGCCTTCGTCTCCGGAAGTCAGAGCGATGACACAAAATGGCCGCTATAACGACCCGCGTGGCTCAGCATGGCCAAAACGTGCATACGAAATTGGCACGGGGAGTTGGAGGAACACGGTTGCGACGCGATGGGTCGGCGGATAAAAGGGACACACCGCGTCGCGAGCTGGGAAATAGGCCACCCGGTAGCCCTGGACACGACTCTCCGCCCGGGGGGGGGGGGGGTCACGATGAGGGCGGATGCACCCGGGGGAAAACGCAAGACCACTCACCGCAGTCGACGTCGTCTGGACGCACCCTGATGGTCGCGCTACTGCTGCGCTGTTGCTACTCTGCTACTGGGCCGCTGCACTGCGCTGCTGCAGCTCTCTCTCGCTCTCTCGAGCCCAGTCCGGGTCACCCTCCAAGTGCGGGGCACCCTGGGCGAGATGTGGTCGTGTGGGGTGGCCACGCGTCAGTACGCGCTGACAAGTCTGGGCACTACACTGTTCACCCACACGCACAAACACACACCAAAAGGTCCGGTACACCCGCGACGCGATCACACGACCCGTCCTGGGTCACTTCCTGGAGCACGTCGAATACAAAAGGCGCGAAGTACGGGGAGGTTTAGCCAGGCTGGCAGCCATCCCAAGAATGCCGGCCGGCGATGCGCGGCGCGACTTCCTCAAGCCCGCGCGAGCGCTGCGCCGCCCGACTTGGTGGGCTGGACGGTGCTGCCACCACGCTGGTGGCGGGAGCCATCAGCCCATTTGAATCGTCGTCGTCGTCCTCTTCTCGTCACCTCGGGCACCTCAACAAAAAAGTGTGACAAACAAAAAATCAGACCTTGATTACTTTGCCCGAGGTGACGACGAGAGCTTCCGTGGGACGAGCTAGAACGTGCTGCAACGTTCCACGTTGCATTACCCCCGGCTTCTCCCCCTCACCCTCCTGGGTGAGAAGAATTCGGAGTGGTCTCGTCTCGCCCACATCCACCCTCATCGTTACCTCGGCGGAATCATCATACATTGCTACATTGGTCAAAAAATCAAAATCAAATCTATCAACTAATCTTAAGGGCTAAATCAACTCGAATTCTCAAATCAGAGGGGCAGGGTTCTCTAACTACTAGGATCTGGGTTCGGATACTTGGGAAAGAAGGATATCAAAAATTTCTCTTACTTGGCGGATTTCTTCGGCTCTATTGAGCCTGGCGGATTCTGTCGAAGAAGGCCGCATACATTTGCTCCTGCACTGACTGCGGCATGGTGACTGCGACGGCGACCAGCAACCGGGCATTTGGGCCGCCTCGTCTCTCCGGTCCAGGTATCCTTGCCAGCCTCGTTCGGGATCCCAGTTTTGGCGCAGCTGGAGTTCGACGGCTGTTTCCAGCTCACGTCGTTCTGCGGCCGGGAGGTTTGATGGGGCGATGATGAGCGCAGGTTCGCGGAACTCATCTGGCGCTGCGGCTCCAGCTGCTTCTCCACGAGTGGTGGAAGGGATCGGCCGGGGTATCGTTCTCGGTGGAGTCGTGGTGCGGCGGATAGATGGCGGAGATGGTGGCCACTCAAACTGTCCGGGGTCCACTTCCTGCCGGGTTGGAGCACCCCTGGGCTCCAACCAATCTTGTAGCTCTTGTTGAGCTCTAGCGGAGTCCGCCACAGGATCCAAGCCGGAATCCAGGGTCGGTTCCGCTTCCTCCGCGAGCACTGCGAGAGGTGCTGCCGCCGGGCAATACTGAGCTGGGGCTTCCGCACCCACTGGTTCGGGCCTCACGCGGCGTCGTCTCTCTCGCGAGCGTCTCTCCGCCATCGGGGCGCGCGGAATCGCTCCTAGGTGGCGCGACGGTCCACCGATGCTGGGAGGCGCTCTGTCTTCACGTGGGGTAAGCGGACTGCTGTTTCCGCTGTCTTGTCCTCCTTCATGCGCTGGTTGTGGCTGTTGTTGTTCGGCTCGACGGGGTTCCGGAGTATCTCGCGAGGAGTGGTCGTCGCTCAGACCACTGTCTGACGTTAGCGGTCCACGACTTCCACTCCTCTCGCGAGATGCCCTGCGAGCCCGACGTACCTGGGAGTTTGACCTCCAGACTGTCGTTGCCTCCAGAAGGTCGTCGGGTCTCGCGATGCTCCGGAAATCCGCCGGGCAGGGTGAGCAGCTACGGTCTCGAGGCGGATCTTCTGCCATACCTGCAACGAAGCAGAACAAAAAAAAACTTCCTTATTACTCTTCGTTGAGGCGGATGGCGGAATTTCTACTCATGCGTCTAGCCAGTCTTTCGGGGTGGGATCCAACGTTTGAGGTGGGATATGTGGGTTGGAGCAGTCCGTTGGCCAGTGGGTCCCTCCATTACGTAAACGACCGGAGATTTGACTTCTACTATGGTCAGCGGACCCTCGTATTTCGGAGCTAACTTGGCGTTGAACCGATTCGCGGCGCTAGACAGGAAATGCGTTTTCCTTCCCACTACATCTCCCACATTGAACGTGAAATTCTTCCTACCCTTGTTATAAGTTTCAGCTTGCTTCGCCCGACTCTCAGTGTTATGGCGGACGACTAGTTCCCGCAACGCGTCTAGGCGTTTCATTCTATCCATCCAGTCTTGGACTCCCATCTTCTCGATCAATTTTTCGCCCTCCAGTTCGCGACGCAGGCTTTTTACTGGAGTGGGATGACGTCCGAAATTGAGAAACGCTGGCGAGACTTTCGTGCTGGATTGCACTGCGGTGTTCATCGCATGGCGGAACTCATGGATGTGGTCATCCCAGTTGCGGTGATCATTCTTCACAAATTGAGAGATCATTGTTTTGAGCGTCTTATTGGAACGCTCCGTTGGGTTGGCTGACGGCCAATATGGTGGCGTCTTGATGTGACGTACTCCGTGTTCTTCCAACATGGCGTCCACAATTTTGTTGTCGAACTCCTTACCATTGTCGGATAGAAAGTACAGTGGCGTCTCCCAACGGAACAGGATCAATTCTTCAATCGCGGCGGCTACCGCCTTCCCCTCAGCGCGTCTTAATGGTTTCACTTTAACCCAGCGTGTGAACAAGTCCTGTATGACCAGCAAGTACTTGAACCCCTTTTTGCTCGGCGGAAATTCCATCAGATCGGCGGAGATGACGGACCATGGTCGCTCTACTACTCTGTTTCCCATGTGGCCAAGCGGGCCTGTTTGGGGCATTTTGTATTGTTGGCACAATTGGCACTCTTTCACGAATGTTCTCGCATCTGTGTACATGCCTTGCCAGTAGTAATCTCGAGCTAGTCGATCATACGTTTTTTCAATGCCCATGTGACCTGACGAGGCGAGGCAATGAGCTCGCTCTAGAGCGTCACGTCTCCTATGGACTGGCACGACAAGTCTCCATTTTTCTTCCGGAAATGTGATTGGATCCAGAAGCGTGTTATGGCTATGATGATAAGTCAAGCCATTCACCTCCCTCCAATCCTTGAACTGGTCCGGATTCGCACGAATCTTCCCGGCCAGCTTCAAGTATTCGGAATCCTTCTTCGCGTCTTCGGCGGAACATTGTATTTCGGTTACCGTCGGATCCACGGCATCTATCGTCTCGTCTGCTACTTCTACTGCTCCGATTTCGGCGTCTTCTGGCTCGTTCATTCGAGACAGGCAATCTGGCACTTTATGGAGTTTTCCACTCCGGTGTATTACCTCGAAGTCCCAATTCTGGAGTTCGAGTGCCCAGCGAGCGAGACGCCCAGTCGGATCTTTCAGATTTTGGAGCCATTTTAGGGCACTGTGATCTGTTATCACCTGAAATTGGTACCCTTCAATGTAAGGTCGTAGTTTTTTGATCGCCCAGACCACCGCTAGCAGCTCCCTCTCGCTGACCGTATAATTTCGCTCTGCTGGCGAAAGACTGCGGCTCAGGTAGACAATAGGGTGCTCACCGTCTTCCCCTTCTTGGGTCTGCACGGCTCCCAAGCTATAGGCGGATGCGTCGGTCTGTATAGCGAACATTTTTGAGAAATCAGGTCTAGCGAGCACCGGCGCGCTCGTCAAGGCCTGTTTCAGTTTATCGAATGCTTCTTGCTGTTCTTCGCCCCATGACCATGGCGTATCTTTCCGGAGAAGCTTCAGTAACGGTACTTTTTTTTCGGCGTCATGGTCGATAAATCTTGAGTACCACGTCACCATCCCCAGGAACGATCGCAATTGTCGCAGGTTTCTTGGCGGAGGGGATTCCCGTACGGGCGTTACCTTTTCGGGTTCCGGGCGGAGGCCTTCGGAGTCCAAGATAAAGCCGAGGTAATTCACCTCGCTGCAGCAAATCTGACATTTTTCCGGATTTATCTGGAGTCCGGCATCTACAAGTCGCTCCAACACTATCCTTAGGTATTTTTCATGAGCTTCATACGTGTCTGTCGCGATAATAATGTCGTCTAAGTACACGAAGACAAATGGTTCTAGCTCTGGGCCTAGTATCTCGTCGATCATGCGCTGCCAGGTCGCGGGTGCATTACAGAGCCCGAAGGGCATTACGCACCAGCACCAGGAGCCGACGCCTGGAAGGCTGAAACAGGTATACTCCTGGCACTCCTCCGCTACCGGAATATGATGGTACGCGCTTTTTAAATCTATCTTAGACAGGTACTTCGCCTTCCGCAACTTATCCAAGATGGAGTCCATGTTGGGAAGGGGGTACGTGTCCTTCTTCGTTTTCTTATTCAAGTCTCGATAGTCGATGCAGAAACGGTAAGTACCGTCAGATTTCCTGATCAACACTGGAGCACTACTCCAAGCACTCTGGCAAGGGCGGATACGCTTGAGACCGTACATGGCTTTGACCTCCTCCCTAGCAATCTCGAGCATCTTGGGAGAGAGGCGTCGCGGACGGTGGCGGACAGGAGTGAAATCTATCAGTTCAATTTTATGAACCCCGCGATCTGTTAGTCCAACTTTGCCTGCTGCCTTGGCGGTCGTTTCACGCACCACTTCTTCTAGGTGGGTTTTACCCCCCTCTTCTACTACTACTAGTCCCGCGCACTCGGCGTATATGCGGTTTTCCGGTTCTTCTTTCCGACGTCCTACGAAATTTCGGTAGTCTCCTTGAAGTACTCTCCATTGCCCATCGGCATTTAGAGAGTCGGATTTCCACGCGTTCATAAAGTCCATTCCCAGAACCATGTCGTACGACGTGTCGTGAACTGCTTCCATCACAATGGTTCGGGAATGTCCATCAATTTCCATAGTCATCTTCAACAGTCCCAATGCTTGGGTGACGTTTTTGCCCACAGCTCCTCTCAACACGCTTCGCTTGTGAAAAAGACGCTTCTCGTAAAATTTCGCTATTTTTGGCCCGACGAAGGACACCTGCGCTCCAGGGTCATACAACGCCATGAATGACTTTCCTCCCAAGATGACCTCGACGAAGTTACGAGGTGCGGCTTGTGCGGCGGGTCCATCTGCAATCTCTTCCTGACTCCAAGTTTCCACTTTCGCCCTGATGGCATCGGCTGGGGCGTCCCCCGTTCGAGCTTCCTCTAGGCTTGGTGTGTCGGCGACCGCTGCTTCTTCGTGGCAGGGCGTTTTCGGGTCGATTGTAGGTAACTCAGTGAGGTGATCAGTCTCACGTTGTCCCCTAACTCCCCCGTCCACTCCTCCAATCATTTCATCAGCGTCGCTTCTACTCGTTGTCAGTGGGTGTTTGCGTATGGCACCCATCGCTGGAGTCATCTCTACTTCGTGCCATTCCCTTGGCGGAGGCGGATTCAAATCAGATTCGGCGGAACTTGCATGATTCCCCTCAGCATACAGGTCAGGCGTTTCTTCGTCGTCGTCGCTAATCGTCCAGTTGCTTGCTACCAGCCGAGATGGATACGTGTTACCAATCTCGCTGTTGACTTCCCTCTCGGCCGCGAGGGAGTCTGCACCAAGCATCACTGGTGCTTCATCGCACTCGCTCTTCACTTCGAATTTTGGGGAGCAGGAGGGGTTCCCCCCTGCGCCCCCGCGGGTCCGTTTCCCGAGTACTCTAACGCCCATTTGCAATCTGGGCATGTCTTAACTGAATACCCAACCTTGCCACAACCTTGGCATTTCTCAGTTCTCTTTGGACATTCGTGCGAAGCGTGGCCCGTTGCATGGCATGTATAACATTGCCGGGTTGGACACTCGCGCGAGAGATGTCCAGTTTCACTGCAGTTGAAGCACGCTCCTCGTGTCAACTGTTCCTGTCGTTTCTGTAAACTCTCGGCGCTCGCTGGCCTCGCATTCCTCTGCGTCCCAGACGCCCCTGGCATTTGCCAGTACGGGTAGGGCGGAAATCCCCACGGATAGCCCCATGGTCCCGCTTGTGGTGCCGGTGGGGTCGGTGGCGGAGGTGCGGAAGGCGTGGGCGTTGAAGTGCTGGCGGGTTTGGTGGCGTTGGTCGTCACTGCAGCGGTCTCCGCTGCTGCACCTGCACTCGTCCCATTTTCACTCTTCTTACCTCCCCTTCTTCCCCTACCCTTGCCTTTTTGGCCGCCTTCAGCGTTGGCAGGGTTCGCAGGGGTGGTGGCCGGTTGCGGCTTGGACTCCGGGGCCTTCGCTTCGGGTTTATTCCCAACCGTCAATCCAGCGACCTGCGCAGTGGCTTCTTCCAATTCAGTGGAGGCTACTTTCCTGGAAGTGCTACTCGAACCTTGGTAGGCCGCCCCCGGGATGCGGGATTTGTCCTGCGATGGCGGAGCTATGTATCGCGCGTCCCACTCCAGCTGTTTTTCAAACTTTTTGCCGTAATATTGAATCTCGGTCAGCGTTCTCACGTCCTTCGTCTCTAAGTATCGACGGACTTCCGGTCTCAAATTGCGGATCACGATGTTAAAAACTACTTCCTCGCTCGGCGGATGCTTGAAATGTCCCACGATAAGGCGGATGCAAGTCAGATACGGCGCGATTTGTTCGTTTTTCCCCTGCGTACGACGATATAACTCCTCCATCAAATCCTGATGGTCTACGTGTCCGACATACTGATCGCGAAACGCTTGCTTGAAGTCTCTCCAGGTCGCGATTCCCCTACGATGTGTCCGATACCACGTGCGCGCTCGATCGGTCAATATACTCGGCATCGCTGCTAAGACCTCCGCGTCGGAGAGGTCGATCGCTTCCATGCACTCTTTTACGGAGGCTAGGAACTCTTCAGCCTTATCTTTACGGCCCTTCGGTTCCCCGTCGAACGAAATTTTCCAGCTCGCAAACGTCTTTATTACTTGTACGATTCGCTCCGACTTTTTCTGCTCCTTTGAAACTACTCGTTTGCCCTTGGAGCGGGACCTCCTCGACACCGGTGTCTCCATTCCCCATTCGTCGCTGCTAGACGACCCCGAGAACCAGTCACGGCGAGAACTTTGGTCTTTGGAGTGGCGGATTCCGGGCGGAGCTTGCTCCTGCATCAAAGCTTGTTGAGTAGGGCCTGGCTGCGCTGGTTCACCATGCATTGGCAGTGTAGTTCTCACCTGCTCCCGGCGATCTTCACGTGGTCGCTGGCGAGTCTCGCCAGCATAAGCTCCCTGCGACGTCTCCTGAGTCCTGTGGCCTACCGGCGTCTGGGCGATAGGTGGAGCTTGCGGGTTAGAAGGCACCTGGTTGGTGGTCTGGCTGCCACGCAGGTTCTGCAACCGGTCACCTTGTTGGCGGATATACTCAGCATCGTCACCTGAACTGTCGTTACTTCTTCCCGCTGTCGTTCTCTGGTCTCGTTCCGACTCCGAGTCTCTTACTTCTCGTATTGAAGCTGTAGAAGTCACATTCGGTGGCAGGAACGGAGGCATGAACGGCGGAATGTTCCAGCCTCCCATCGCGGTTGGGTGTGGCAGTGCTGCATTAGCCCATCCGGCGAAGGGCGTGTTCTGGCACATTTGGCGGAAAGATTCGGCAGCCGCTATCAAATCCTGGTAACCGGCTGGCATAACGTGACCTGGTGTCGCGATTGACCCGTGTGAACTGGTGACCGTCGCGGTCGCGGAGGTGCTGGCCATAGTTGTCACATTCGCACTCTGTGTGACCCCAGTTGTCGACGTAACAACCACGGGATCCTCCAGTTCGTACTCGAAATCTGCTTCAGGTTCGCTGTCGTCGCCCAGTTCAACTCCCTCTAACTCTTGTATCGCTCGTCTAGCCGCTGGCGAGAGTGGACTGGGTTCCTTCGGTAGCTCGTCGACCGCGGGATCCCACGGAACCTTCTCGCTCGGGTTGATTGTCATAAGGTCGTATCGTAGCAGACGGAGTCTCGTCGCGTTAAGGGTGCCCCTTAGATTGAGCCCCGCTTCGCTCAGGCGGGCCATAACTTCGTCATAACTAAGATTCGCGACTAACTTGGCCGCGCCTACATATCGCTGGTCTCTTCCGAGTATTTCAGCAATCTCCGGTGATATTATCATCTTCTTCCGTTGACCCTCCGAAGGGATCGACATCGATGGTTTCTTTCCGACCATTTTTCTGCCCACGCGATGACGCTCAACTTGTCGCGGAATACTTCAGGTATTGGTTCCCTCGATGAGATAGGCGGATCCCCAAAACCCACTGGCGGACCCTGCTGAGACGATTGTCTCGGCGGACTCCTTGTTGAGGTTTTGAATCCTCGACGGAAAATTTGGGAAATTGGGCAAGGATAAGGATACGGGAGTCCCCCTCCACCTCTACTCACACTACTATCATTAATATGGCATGCAATGTAATCAGATGGGGACGGAGAGTCGTGTATCCTGCGCAGTTGTCCGCAATTGGTGTAGGGACGCACTAGCTCCTCGAGTTATTCCGCGCGAGTCGAACAGTGACCTACGATTTTATACATTACTCGACCTAGCTTCGCGATGTGAGAGCATGTTCCGTCGATCTATCCGATGAGAGTTGTGTATATTCTACAGGAAATAGTCCGAAAACCCGAAAGCTACGGAGCATATTGCCCCCAAAACGGAATCGGAATTTTCGGAGACGCCCTCTACCGGCTTGATTGATGGAACAAATTTTCCGCAATGCTTATCGCAGTGAGCAAATTCGTAGAAATCGAGTCGCGTGGTTCAATCACGTAATCGACGAAAAATCGGCATAACTCCATTCGACGTCAAAACGGAAACGACTACCGATATAGGTGCTTCACGAGCTTCAGTTTGAGTACCCACATGGTGGGGTAGATATTAGTCGGACCCCCCGGAGGTCAATGGCGCCGAAGGGTGAAGCGACAGTGCTGCCCCCTGTGGCGGGCCGTGAAGTACTCCTCAAGAGCTATCCAACCAGTACCCACACGACGGGTGTTGTTCCAAAAAGAAACTCGCGCGCGTGGTGGCGCTAGTGGGCGCCACGGTGGCGAAGCGCCCTCTATCGTCCCGGATAGTATTCCCGAAGCCAAGACCTACGAGTACCCACACGGTGGGGTCCGCGTCAAAAGAAGAACTCGCGCGTCAGGTGGCGCTGGTGTGCGCGACGATGGCGGAGCACCCTCTAGCGGTCCGGATAGTACTCGCCGAGACGTATTCAACGAGTACTCACACGGTGGGTTTCGCGTCAATAGGGAGCTCGCGCGCCAGGTGGCGCTGGTGTGCGCGACGATGGCGGAGCGCCCTCTAGCGGTCCGAATAGTACTCGCCGAGACGTGTTCAACGAGTACCCACACGGTGGGTTTCGCGTCAATAGGGAGCTCGCGCGCCAGGTGGCGCTGGTGTGCGTGACGATGGCGGAGCGCCCCCTAGCGGTCCGAATAGTACTCGCCGAGACGTGTTCAACGAGTACCCGCACGGTGGGTTTCGCGTCAATAGGGAGCTCGCGCGCCAGGTGGCGCTGGTGTGCGCGACGATGGCGGAGCGCCCCCTAGCGGTTTGAATAGTACTCGCCGAGACGTGTTCAACGAGTACCCACACGGTGGGTTCCGCGTCAATAGGGAGCTCGCGCGCCAGGTGGCGCTGGTGTGCGCGACGATGGCGGAGCGCCCCCTAGCGGTCCGAATAGTACTCGCCGAGACGGGTTCAACGAGTACCCGCACGGTGGGTTTCGCGTCAATAGGGAGCTCGCGCGCCAGGTGGCGCTGGTGTGCGCGACGATGGCGGAGCGCCCCCTAGCGGTCCGAATAGTACTCGCCGAGACGTGTTCAACGAGTACCCACACGGTGGGTTCCGCGTCAATAGGGAGCTCGCGCGCCAGGTGGCGCTGGTGTGCGCGACGATGGCGGAGCGCCCTCTAGCGGTCCGAACAGTACTCGCCGAGATGGATTCAACGAGTACCCACACGGTGGGTTCCGCGTCAATAGGGAGCTCGCGCGCCAGGTGGCGCTAGTGTGCGCGACAATGGCGGAGCGCCCTCTATCGTCACGAAGAGTACTCGTCAGGAGCTTTCAATCGAATACCCACACGACGGGGTATTTTACCAACTGGTCACTGTGCGCGAGCCGGGGCGAATGCGCGGCACTATGGGGGTGGGGGGTGATGACACTCGTCGACACAGAGTGTTCGGGAGTAGGCGCGCAGGATCGCACGCGAATAATATTAAATCATCGGCATACATCGAGGGCCCGATATTCACCCTAAATTCGCGTAGTACCGCGTCAATGCTCTCACGCGCACGCGCAGTGTCCGCAGATTCGTTCCGGACGCACCCGGGCGTCAACCGTGATCCTGGCAGGATCGCCATGTAACGTGGGGGCAAGATGGGTCAGGGATAATCTGGAGCATCCACCTGAAATACTAAACCCACCCAACGCTACCTCATTTATTTGGGCCGGATCAGGTCAGGGCCAGGCACCCCGCGCCACGAGGGGCGGGACGGTGGGGCTAATTGGGAACACCTGAAAATCGCGAAAGTATTCTGCGGATACTGTATATATATATATCGTCGAAATAATCACTCTCCGAATTACGAAAATACAAACGGAATTTATTTCTATTAGGAACTCATTTCGAGGCACGCAGGTCAATAAAACTAATTTACAACGCCATCTGTGGCGGATCTATGCATCTATCGTCCGTAAGTTGTTCAATAAACTCACTGCAACAATCTCGCGAAACTCACTTTGGAGCGAAAACGCCCATATACACTCACTCGAAAATCACTGCACCACTTTGTAGCAGAAATGCCCATATACACGGTGGGCGGAGCTAACTCGAGGGGTGGGAGCTATTCCCCAGCCGGCGGACCCTTCCCTCTCCAACTCGCCGTGCCTTCGTCTCCGGAAGTCAGAGCGATGACACAAAATGGCCGCTATAACGACCCGCGTGGCTCAGCATGGCCAAAACGTGCATACGAAATTGGCACGGGGAGTTGGAGGAACACGGTTGCGACGCGATGGGTCGGCGGATAAAAGGGACACACCGCGTCGCGAGCTGGGAAATAGGCCACCCGGTAGCCCTGGACACGACTCTCCGCCCGGGGGGGTCACGATGAGGGCGGATGCACCCGGGGGAAAACGCAAGACCACTCACCGCAGTCGACGTCGTCTGGACGCACCCTGATGGTCGCGCTACTGCTGCGCTGTTGCTACTCTGCTACTGGGCCGCTTCACTGCGCTGCTGCAGCTCTCTCTCGCTCTCTCGAGCCCAGTCCGGGTCACCCTCCAAGTGCGGGGCACCCTGGGCGAGATGTGGTCGTGTGGGGTGGCCACGCGTCAGTACGCGCTGACAAGTCTGGGCACTACACTGTTCACCCACACGCACAAACACACACCAAAAGGTCCGGTACACCCGCGACGCGATCACACGACCCGTCCTGGGTCACTTCCTGGAGCACGTCGAATACAAAAGGCGCGAAGTACGGGGAGGTTTAGCCAGGCTGGCAGCCATCCCAAGAATGCCGGCCGGCGATGCGCGGCGCGACTTCCTCAAGCCCGCGCGAGCGCTGCGCCGCCCGACTTGGTGGGCTGGACGGTGCTGCCACCACGCTGGTGGCGGGAGCCATCAGCCCATTTGAATCGTCGTCGTCGTCCTCTTCTCGTCACCTCGGGCACCTCAACAAAAAAGTGTGACAAACAAAAAATCAGACCTTGATTACTTTGCCCGAGGTGACGACGAGAGCTTCCGTGGGACGAGCTAGAACGTGCTGCAACGTTCCACGTTGCAGGTTTCTCCAGGGATTTTGCTAGTGTTCACAATTTCTTCATGTCTGTTACACTTGCGCTTGTTCCAATGTCTAAATGATTTCGTAATGGTGTAATATTTCCCATATCTTGTGAAAGATTGGGTATTCATCAGATTCCTAGGCCCATGACATTCTTTGTGTTGCGCATCAAACTGAAGTGTACGAAATAAGATACTTTCGTGCCGTACAATATGTCTAAAATTCCTGATTGTAGCTCAATATGTAATCAAGCATCAGTAATGAGCAAAATATAACGGTTTCATTGTTTCTCTGCATGAAACTTTGGTAGGATGTACACTTGTGAGCAGTTTGGAACGCTCCGCAGCCTCGAGACAACACTGTATCACTCGCTCTCACAGGTTAAGGTATCTTTACGTATGGATACGAGTGAGGCAGTATGTACATGTTAGAGTTTAGATAGTTCAGACTGCTCCCGAGTGAACAATCAATTCGTCAATGCTCAACCTCAAGTACACTCATGGAAAATGAATTCCTCATCAATCTAACCATAATTTGCCACTTTTAAACGCGGCTTGCGTTTCTCGCAACGGAAACATGCATCCATACTTTGCTTGCAAGCCCATGCCAGACACTAGTGGACGTTTCTCCGTCGCTTCACTCGACAAGTGAACTGTGCTAGTGCCCGTAGTGGGTTAAGCTCGGTACGAATTAGACCAACTTGTCATACCAATAATTATTAGAGAAGGAGAGCACCCATGCTCAACCTTAAAGTATGACCATGGCTATAGAATGTGCCCATCGTTTCGTTGCCACTGAACCTCGTTCTGTTAATGTGGCATGAATGAGAAATCATATGGCTAATGACTGTTTTTATCACGACTTCGTTTCACGTGTCTCGCGTCATTAGTTTTGAATTCGACCAATCCATCTGTGTCATTCTCAACACTTTGAAGCAATGGTTAGTGAAAAGCTGATGATGCCTATGGTATAAGCCGAAAATCTTGAGCTTTAAATGAATTTTTTCTCTAGCTACGATCCAGACATCCAGCAACATTGAGGTCCTTGCGAGTAAACGAGCTTTCCGGCCATGGAAATGTACCTTCAGTATCCAAGAAAAATCTGCTGAGGCAAGCTGTTCCACTGCAATCTCAAGTGCATCAACATCCTCTGGCACTTCTGAAAACAATGGTATACTCTATTGAACAATTGATGATTATTTACATTGCTACTATATTACTCGCAAGCTATCAACTTATGCACTCACTTTTCATTGCTTCGTGGCAAATAGCACTCGTCAAAATATTTTCAAGGGACCCTTGTTCCATGTTTATAACCGACCACGCATTGAAGTTCACGAGGATAAGAAATCTTTGTGTGACGTTTCCGTTTTCATCTTGGTATATTGAAAAGATCTAGCATAAAACATGTTTAACGTTGTGAGGCATAAGTGCGATTGCAATACCAATCTATAAAAGTGACATAAAGTTATAGTGAAGGTTATACCAATTTAAGAAAGGTTAGAGAATAAATAATTCGTCATGAAACCTTGTATGTATGTACACGTTGAGCAGATAATGGCACGAGTTGGACCTGTCCATAGGACATCCAGTTGAACGCAAAATCGTTTCCTGGAATTATACTGAATCGCGACCAAGTTATACCATTCTTGATTATTCTACCAGTTGTAACGTCAATTTAGGTGTATTTAGATTGACATTGCAAATATCAAAGGTTAATTTATTCCAATCCTCCACTTATTTTGACCATAACCACGACACATATATTGTATCAGACAAATATTTTGATCCGGGCATCATCATCTCAGATGCAAGGCAGGTGATACACAGGAGCTCAACTTCGACAACTCACAATGATGCTACTGATCTCAATTCACCAAGACAGAGCTCAAACTTATCGACATCGGTCCACTGTTCTCTCAATAAGAGCAAGGATGGAGGTAACAATTATTTTCTCGATGTTCGAGTTTCATCTCGAGTTTCATACTTCCTCGCCCTGCAGCATGGCGGAAGCAACCAGCTAAGGAAGGCGCTGGCTAATTCATTCAATAGAATTTTTACAATTTATCTTTCCACTCGAAATCATGTGATCATTTTCTCTGTAGTAGATAACCTTCCTCCTCCCACTTCACTTTTTCCGAAAGTCCAACTTGGCGAGTATGACTATTCTTTTCTCCAATAACTTGATGATCTAGGATCAAAATATGAAATTCAACTCTTTGGGCCACGAGATCAGGGAAAACATATTGAGGGATTGTTTGGCAGAATCTGAAAGTGAAACGGATGGAAAGATGTAGAAAAATATGAACCTGAATTCTTGAGAGTCGTGAGATCAGAGAGAATATGTCGAGTAATTTCCTTAGCAAAACCTAAGCCTGAAACGCATGGGAATTGATTGATTCCATTACGATTTGATCACCTCTGTAATTTTGACTCAACTTGAGTTACTCACCATTTGTTTTATTTACTGTATATATCAGAAATAATGATCTATTTAGATCAATGAGAAGAAAACGGAAGCAAGGAAGTCGGAATAGATAGGGAGTAACTCGAATCAAGTCAAAATTACTGAGACGATCAAATCTTTGTGGAATCAATCAATTCACACGTGTTTCACGTGATGGTCCGTGCCCGATCGGTGCAAAAATGCGATGGGAATAGTTCGATCCGCTCACAGAGGATATGCATCTCCAACGAACCAACACGACCCAAGAGTCACCCATATTATAATGCTTGAGTTGATCATGGCGGGTGTTACGGCTCATACGTGGCCGTAACGGCTACCGCATGGAGATGACCGACCTCGAGCGAGAGGCAGGCACAAGCCTCGAGCCGCTGCAAGCTCTAACCTGTTCAACCCCTCTCTTGAAAGAGAATGAAGAGAAGTCTGAGCCTGGGAAAGAGTATAAATACGGAGGGATTCTGCCAGAAGGAGCTTCTAGATTCACAGTCGCATACGAACCGTCGCAGAGTCGACATCTCGAGTATCAGCAGCCGTAGGTGGCCTCGTAGATATTTCTAGAGTCTTAGAGTTGCGAGTTAGTCTCTCTCTCGGGTTTTATACTTACTCTGAATAAACATCAATAAAGCTGAACCACCGTTTGTTTGTTATTGGCTGTGCCTCCACCCGTCTTCTGAGTCTTATAACTCAGCGGATAAACAGATTTCAAGGACCCTTAAATCGTAACAAAACTGGTGCATCGGCCGGGAATCTGTTTGGAGGTTACAGATAATCATAACGCGTCAACCGCAACGCGTTTTTATACATCGATCAGCAGCAGACTACAGATTTCACGGAAGGATCCGAGAGGATGTTCATGCGGATCTTCCTGATTTTCATTCTCGCAGCTACAGGGTGAGTAATTTTTTATTATACCCAACTATACGTCCCTCGTGGGGAGAGTCGCGAGGCAAGGACTCTTTTTCGGAATTACTAGCGTATGGACTGAAGCTTTTCTTCGTTCAATAGTTACCTCAAACTTATCACGCGAATGGTGAATCGCTATCATTTGAATCGATCCTGACTCTAGATTCTATAGAAACTAGGTTTAAAAACAATAACGTACTGTTGACTCATTCTCTTGCAAATAGCAAATCGAGTGTCTGTTTTCGTAGAAGATCACATCAAGTTGATAATTTGTGAGTTACCGCTCAACCAACATTGAGAACTTTGAATTCACGCGTCATCTGTCACCTGTCTCTCGCCTGTGCATTCTGGGACTAGCACGTGAGAAACTAGCTGTCCTACAGTTGAATAGATTCATAAGCGAGCGCGACACAATGGCGAAAAGCCGTAAAAATGATGACCGACCTCCGGTATCTGCGTAAACGTAACGAGCAGCGTTGTTGAGGAGCTGAATCCCGACCAGCAGGGAGCTACGGGGGGCGAACCTGAACCGGAAGAACATGAAATTCTCGATATCTCTCAGCTGAAATTACGCTATTATGACGGGATGGAGAAAGGCGACGAGAGAGCGCGCACTGCTTACTTTGCGCTCATGTCCGCCGATCTGGGACTCGGAAACCCCGGCGGAATGCATATGGAACTGGCGATACGAGATCTGAGCCAAACTCTTTCTACCCTCCCGGAGTTTCTTTCGGAAAAAGAAGTAACGCTCTTAGAATCATTGAAACTTTACTTGGAAAAACAGCAAGGTGCAACGGGGACACGACCCAAAACACCCATGCCTACGTCTAACGTCTTTTTTGGAGAATACGAACAATTCAAAACGTCGCAGATGAACGCAGAGTCCTCGCGTTACGACGATCAGACCATCGAAAGAGTCAAACAGGTCCGAAGACGGCTGTCATTCGATGTCAACCCTGACATATGGACAGACCGACCGATGAATACGGGGGTTACGGTTAGTGGGGGAGCTTCATGGTCCAATAACCGAACTACGGACGGCGCGGGCCATGACATGACGACGCGAGTACAATTCAAAGATCAGGATCTTGGCTGCCACCCTCTGATGGGCAAAGGACTGCCTTGGGAGAAGAATCAATCGTGGAGCTCTCAATATTGACCGCAAGGTATGGAAGGAGAGCGCCACACTCTGTCTTCCCGACCTTTCGGATGGAAAGCACAACCTGAAAATGTCCAACACATGGACCCCCTCTCTCGGAACTTGAATGCCATAAAATTGGGGACTAATGATCAGAATTGTAGCCACCAATCCAACGATCAGGATGCTCAGTTCTGTGAAGAACCCAATTTCACCCGCCCTCAAAAACAGGATCTAAGAGGTATAGATTCTCAAGCAAACAGCCAGAGTCGTATCTTTCCTGAGCAAAACTCAGCACGAGCCATCCAAAATGAGGGCATGCGTTCAACTGCCCATCATGAAAGTCGGAAGGACAACCAGTTTCAAGTACAGAAAGGATATAATTTCGATCATTCGAGTCAAATCGGTCCGCGGGTGACTATTGAACGACGTGTTATAGGACAGAGGTTCCAAGACAACCAGCCGAAGCACACTTGTCACACCCATGTGTGTCGCGCAGAAGCCAATTCGAACGGCGCAAAATGTAACTGTTACCGTTTGGATCGTTTGTACCACTTATTCGATTGAATTTTAAAATAGATTACTTATTGACGTTTGGACCATGTAAAAGATGAAGTGAGACTTAATCTATTCTCCTCTCGATTCAAAGGCATGAATATTCATTCCATTTTCGATTGATTTTTTTATATAGTTTCTTTCTCATTTGCGGTTGGTCGGCTTTGCGGATTATGATGCCGCAAAGAAGGTTGTGTCACGGCTCTCACTGTGGAGTTGTCCGGGGACACAGATTCTCCACCACCGACTGATCATCGATAAATGGTGGAGGCACGGGGCAAATTGAATACTGTGGTTCTCTTGTGGTCCGGTAGACCCTAGCGAGCAATTGCAAAATCGAACGTGAGAACCGGTTTTTACAGTAATTTTGGAACATTGAAAAACAAAGAAAACTCTCACTTCTTCTTGAACCTAGCCTCTCTACTTCACTTCGTTTATAACGTGACAACAACCACCACGATTTTTTCCTCTTAACCTTAAAAATCGTATGCGGATCTCGCTCATATTTTTGATTGTTTGTCATATCTCGTTGAATGAAAATCCTTTCATGAAGATCTTCGATTCATTGTCGAAATACCGGATTCTCTTTGGCAAGTGACTAACATTTTGGTGCATCGGCCGGGAAATTTTATTTCCCGGGCTCTCGCGCTCACGCCAAGGAGAAGAAGATGAGGAGAAGAAAAGTTGACCATCTTGCGGAGCAGCATCTGCCTAAGAAACGAGTCCGCAAGGTACAAGCAACATCGTCAATTCATGAGGATCACACCGAGTTCGTCGTAAACAACCCCATCAGAGATGCATCGTCTCAGCCGCTACGAGCTTCACGATCGACAACAGCGAGTCGTCCTGGTACGAGATCGATGGCGCGGACATCTGAACACCATCAGACATCAACATTATCGTCGACTCAAGCGTCGAGAGCCTCTAGACCATCGGCAACGGGTATGGTTGAGGTTAATGTATCATGAGCTTGTAAACCGCTCATATCGAGGTAAACGCGTCAATTTTCATCACTTGCCCGGAGGTTTCTAACCTCACATCGATCCAAAGCGCATGCACTCTGATTCAATATATGTATATATATATATATATATATATATATATATAAATATATATATAGACATTCAGCCACTCGGCTATAGGCCTCCCGCTCTGCTCCGGTTCAGCCAGTCTTCTTGTGGATCGCGCACACGCCGCACACTCTCCACCACCTCGAGCATGTATCTAGATTGCTCAATATAGTTTTGCGAACAGTTCAAAATCACCACTCCTCTCTTCATCCAAAAAACCCAACACGAGCAATTAAACATTTGGTCCTTCGAGCTGTAGTCGAGTTGCAATGGAGGGAGGATGATTCATGTAAATCGCGAAAACGTGGTGAGTTCTGGTGGAGCAAACATGCTCAATTGTTATAAAGAACTGTGTTCGACGTGAACTTGAATCGTGTGCTCCTGAATGCAACAGTACACAGTGCGATCCAATCATAGTGGCGGGTTTATACGGCGTCATCAAAGTCATCGACCACGCCAAGGGACAGTCATATCGTTCCCGGCTCGACAAACGGCAATGAACGCCATGCGAGCCAAGAATTTAGAATGCGGCAGCCATTTTGAATAGCCGGCGTCCTCATCATCGACGAAGCAGCAGTGGGTAAACATCAGGCCGACGTCTTCTCAGAATTGAAGCAGCAGCGGGTGAACAACAAGGCGGCGTCACAACAAGAGTGACCTTCAACTGCCAACTCGATATAACAGTCGCAAAGCGTTCGCGACCCAGGTCGAGATCATCGTTCGGTGAGTGAGTTGTTTACTCTTTCCTGCGTTCTCTGGGGATGTTTCGCTGCTTGCTCTTGCCCCCTCCCCTCTCGTTAGTCGGGACCATACCGCACTACATTTTGCAATGAATATTTTGAGCTTCTCTTCGTTGTTGGGAGGGACAGTATATAACTGATCAATATATTCTAACGATTGTTGCATTTTCATGATTTTTTATTCATCGCGAGATCACCGGACAACGGCCGATCATTATATTTAACGAATAATGCATCGTACATTAGTGTTATCCGCGACACATAGTTAGTCGAATTAGTTCCGTTCTTCATGTCAACACTCAGTTTGAGCATTTGAGGAGATTCTCCATTTTGACCACTCAAGTTGACGCGCTGATAACACTCATTTTGAGCATTTGAGGAGATACTCCATTTTGGGCACTCGAGTTAACGCGCTGATAACACTCATTTTGAGCATTCGAGGAGATATTCCATTTTTGGGCACTCGAATTGACACGACCACAACCATTTTTGGCCATTCACAGATCCAGTAGAGTGTGATTCTCGTAGATCCTGTCCAGTGCGATTTTCGCCGATCCTGTTGAGTGCGATTCTCGTAGATCCTGTAGAGTGCTATTTTCGCCGATCCTGTTGAGTGCTATTCACAGATCCTGGAGAGTGCGATTCTCGTACATCCTGTCGAGTGCAATTTTCGCCGATCCTGTCGAGTGCAATTTTCGCCGATCCTGTTGAGTGCTATTTTCGCCGATCCTGTTGAGTGCTATTCACAGATCCGGTAGAGTGCGATTCTCGTACATCCTGTCGAGTGCAATTTTCGCAGATCCTGTAGAGTGCGATTTTCGCCGATCCTGTTGAGTGCTATTCACAGATCCTGGAGAGTGCGATTCTCGTACATCCTGTCGAATGCAATTTTCGCCGATCTTGTCGAGTGCAATTTTCGCCGATCCTGTTGAGTGCTATTTTCGCCGATCCTGTTGAGTGCTATTCACAGATCCGGTAGAGTGCGATTCTCGTAGATCCTGTCGAGTGCAATTCTCGCCGATCCTGTTGAGTGCTATTCACAGATCCGGTAGAGTGCGATTCTCGTACATCCTGTCGAGTGCAATTTTCGCAGATCCTGTAGAGCGCGATTTTCGCCGATCCTGTTGAGTGCTATTCACAGATCCTGGAGAGTGCGATTCTCGTACATCCTGTCGAATGCAATTTTCGCCGATCTTGTCGAGTGCAATTTTCGCCGATCCTGTTGAGTGCTATTTTCGCCGATCCTGTTGAGTGCTATTCACAGATCCGGTAGAGTGCGATTCTCGTAGATCCTGTCGAGTGCAATTCTCGCCGATCCTGTTGAGTGCTATTCACAGATCCGGTAGAGTGCGATTCTCGTACATCCTGTCGAGTGCAATTTTCGCCGATCCTGTCGAGTGCAATTTTCGCCGATCCTGTTGAGTGCTATTTTCGCCGATCCTGTTGAGTGCTATTCACAGATCCTGTAGAGTGCGATTCTCGTAGATCCTGTCGAGTGCAATTTTCGCCTATCCTGTTGAGTGCTATGCACAGATCCTGTAGAGTGCGATTCTCGTAGATCCTGTCGAGTGCAATTTTCGCCGATCCTGTTGAGTGCAATTTTCGCCGATCCTGTTGAGTGCTATTCACAGATCCTGTAGAGTGCGATTCTCGTAGATTCTCGATCTCGCAGCTTCAGAGATTAGTCGTCTTCGCAACGGAGTGAACAATGTTTTGAAAGCTCTGAAATCATTGAACTGTCAAATCGATACTTGGGACCCCATGGTCGTTCTTCTAGTAGTGATGCGTCTTACTCCTGCACTCCAAAAAGATTGGGAATCTCATGTCGCACAATCAGAAAATCCGAAGCAATGTCCTAGCTACAAAATGCTCGATGATTTTCTCGAATCTCAGAGACTGGCTCACGCTCAATATGAGAGTGCTAAGGAAGCAACTGAGCAGACAGAGAAAAAACCCAGATCTAGTGCCACCTCTGATTTGAAGAATCAAAACAAGAATCAGGATACTAAACCCAAAGATTCAAAAGCTGTCCACGTGAATCAAAAAGATAAATCAAAGCCTGGACGTGAGCGACCCGTGTGCATGATTTGTGAGGGTCCTCATTTTTTCACCTTCTGTAATACCTTCAAGGCAAAATCTGTGCCTGAGAGAAGAAGATATATAACCTCACTCAAGAGATGTTTCAATTGCTTTTCTTCCGACCATCTCTTGCCGGAGTGTCCTAGTGACAAACGCTGTGCGGTTTGTAATGGAAAACATCATACGACTATTCATGAAAGTGGTAAGCCCAGTATTCCGAATACCGCTGATCAACTTTCCAAATCGAATACGCCCGCCCAACAGTCCAATAGTGCAGCATCTATGTTACAATGAGAATCGAACCACGTCAATAACATTGTTAATAAAGATGACAATGATGGGGAGATTTTCATAGCAACTGCTCGAATCTTAGCTGAATCTACATTTGGTTCGTCACACGAAATACGGGCAATTGTGGATCAGTGCGCACAATCTTCATTTATTTCAGAAGGCTTATGCCAATTACTTCGGTTAAAGAAAAAACCCGTTATGGTACCTACTACGACAGTTGGCGGTAAAAGTGGCCCTGTATGCAAAAACGCAGTGGAGGTGACTATACGACCTCGCTTTACTTCCGATAAAAAATTCATAGTGTCAGCTTACGTGATTCCTAAGGTTACCCAATATCAACCCAACTCTCTATTCAATGGGGATTGGAAACATTTGAAGAAGCTGCGCTTAGTAGACCCTAATTTTAATAAACCTGGTGTTGTTGATATGTTACTTAGTGCTCAGATCCACGCACAAATCATACAACAAGGTTTACGTAAGATCCGAAAGGGCGATGCTCCTATAGCTATGAAATCGCATTTCGGCTGGATAGTTTCTGGTTCTTCGATGTCTCAAAAATCGTCGCAACCAACAATAAATTTGTGTCTTAATGACACTGATTCTCAACTCAATGAAACTCTCCGTTCGTTTTTCGATCGCGAGGAGATTCCAAAGGAACGTTTCTTGTCGGATGATGAACAAAAATGTGTTGAGCATGACAATAATAATGTGAGTCACACAGAAACCGGCAAATATATCGTCAAACTTCCACGGAAACCCAACTTTCCAGAGTCAGGTATTCTAGGAGATTCTTATTCCAAAGCACTTCGAGTTTTTCTAAGTCTGGAAAAAAAGTTTGCAAAGAATCCTGAATTCAAGAACGCGTATGTCAAATCAATGCGAGATTACTTATCGCAAGGTTTCGTGCGCCCAATATTCACTACCAGTATCCCTGATGATCAATTCTATTTTTTACCTCATCACGGAGTTATCAAAGAGAATAGCTCGACAACTCCAGTGAAAACAGTTTTCAATGCTTCAATGATCACTGATAAGGGTTTCTCGCTCAATGACTATCTTTATTCAGGTCCGAATTTGCTACCTGAATTAGTTGATTTATGTACCCAATGCCGTAAGTATCATCATGCTCTTGTGGCGGATATAAAACAAATGTTTTTACAGATTGGCGTCCATCCAGAGGATCAACACCTCCAAACTATTCTGTGGCGAGAGCACCCCAGTGATGCAATAATGAAACTTTTGTTGACCGTACTGACATTTGGCTATACGAGTAGTTCCTTTTTAGCCATTATTTCAAGAATCGTGAATAGAACGTCTCTCAAAGACAAAGCCTCATGCGTTATTGGCAAGTTTCCTGTTCGTTCAGATCAGCTCATAGACAGCAGTGAAATTCACAACGCTAAACTTGTCATGAGCTATCTTACTCAGTTAGCTTATTTTCCATTTGAATATAAAATGCTGCAAGAAGGTAAAATTCTACCTATAGCAAATACCTTGAAATCGTTGAACCCCGTGCTAAAGGACGATTTGTTGAGAGTAGGTAGCAGAACCAAAAATTCAGATCTATGTGACGATGAGAAATTTCCTGTTATCTTACCTACAAAATCTACTCTGACGGAGCTCTTGATTAGATATTTCCATCACATCGCGTTGCACGGTGGTACTCAACTGACTCTTTCTACTAGCAGACAAATGTTCTGGATTATTCGAGGGAAAAGTGCAGTGAAAGTGATTATTGATAATTGCACCAGTTGTCAAAGATACCGAGCTACTCCGCAGTATCAAATGATGGCAGCTCTACCTCAAGAATGGGTACTGCCTACCCGCCCATTTAAGAAATCAGGTGTAGATTACGCAGGTCCATTTAAGTTGCTAGCTTCACGCATTCGCAGACAAATTTCCTATGAGGGTTATTTCATTATTTTCATTTGTCTTTGCACAAAAGCAATTCACCTTGAAGCTGTCTCCGATTACACTACAGAATCGTATCTAGCCGCGTTCGACAGATTCACGGCAAGACGAAGACCTTGTGAGCTTCTCATAAGTGATCAAGGTCAGAATTTGCTAGGAGCAGATTCCGAATTTAGAAAAATGTTCACCAAAAATTCGCCCTACTCCAATTTCATTTCCCAATCCCTTAGCAATCTGGGGACAAAGTGGCGTTTTAATCCACCATCCGCCCCACATTTTGGAAGAATTTGGGAAGCGGGGGTTGAGGCAGTGAAACATCACCTAAAGAGGGTAGTGGGAGAAACAATACTCACCTTTGAGGAATTCACAACCGTCCTCGATCAAGTGGAGGCATGCCTCAACTCTCGGCCTCTCATGCCCCTCAGCAATGACCCTTCTGATCTAGAAGCTCTCACACCTGCCCATTTCCTGATAGGAGAGCCATCCCTCCTAATAGTCAAGGACAGAGTTACCAATGACAAAGTGTCACCTCTACGACGCTGGAAGATCATCACACAAATGGTCCAACAACTTTGGGAACGTTGGTCCCACGAGTATCTCCATACGCTACATAAACGAAATAAGTGGACCTCAGTACAACCTAACTTTGCTGAAGGTGACCTGGTTTTAGTAAAAAACGAGATCACACCACCGTCCAGATGGCCACTGGGCCGAATCATCAAGACGCTCCCCGGAAAAGATGGGATTGTTCGAGTCGTGCAGGTGCGCACAGCTACCACCATCCTGGATCGACCGATTGTGAAGTTGGTGAAATTATTTTGCCCACAAAGTGAAGATGAAGAGTGATCTGTGCAGTGTTGCTTAGAATCTATGAATTTTTCATTTTTTTTTTAAATCAGTGAACAGTTCGGATTATTTTCTCCAGATGAAATTGAATAATGACTCTATATCCTTCACTACAAGTGAACTCTCAATTTTCCACACTTTTATGAAATCCTTTGTTCATTTCAATGAAATTTATTCCTTTTTTCTCGAGGTGGGAGGATGTTTATGTAGCACCGATCAAACAATGTCCGCGACAGCACACATACATTCACGCATACATTAGCTAAGCCGTCAAGTGGCATCAGATGCTCAACCGGCAGTAGAACTGACTGCAGTATATATATATGGGCAAATCTCACGAAGTATGCGGTTTGGCCGAACAGGCCTATTTTCACGTTGTCAGAACAACAGTCGCGTTATTTCCGCCGCTCGCATTAGATCATTTTGAAGATCTACTCATATTTAATAGTTCTGCATCATTCAGAAGTCTAAAAATTGCTATAGAAAGGTACTGGGAGACGCTTCTTCGTGACAAAATCACAATTTTCGACCGAACAGGGCCATAGTTCTCTCACGCCTTAGCTCGCCACAGGCGGGGCGGTTCACCGATCGGTCTGAAAATTGGATATGTGATGGATTATAATACATAGAAACATATAATTTTCGCCCGAGGCTGTGCCTATCAATGCGTCGGAGTGCCGATGATTCGTTGGAGCGAACTCCGATTCTACATTTTCTCCTGTATCGCTCTTCTAATGGATGCAGCACTCGGGGCGGTGAATATTTCGTATCTGTAGAAACGACATATTATTCTACATCCAAAAACCTACAAATATAGCCCAAGAACGATAGTGTGCTCGATTCCGCACGACGATGCGGCTTGAAATGAGAAAAGTTATTTTCGCGTAAATGGGGTCAAAAAAATCGTTTTTCGTGTAGCACACGAAAATTTCGATTCCGTTGGGATGGAAACCACGTGTAAACTGATATTTGTACCTCAAGAAATGCCTATGAGAATCGCCCCTACTACAGCCTCATATCGGTCGCGATGCGAGGCTTGTGAGGATCGACAAATGACGAAAATGAGCGTTTCGACGGTTGAGGCACATCTACATTTTGTACCACAGACCTTCAGAAAACACTGTAAACCATTGAACTCATCTCTCTTCTTCTATTCCAACACCAAGGATGCCATGTATTCACATACACACGAGCCAATTAGAATTACGAAAATATGAGGGTCCCACGCAAATACATGGGAAAAACTTCTACACCCTCACAAATCCACGGCGGGGCTCCAAAATGATTTACGCAAGTATTTCATCATTGTTTGAGCATTACTTGGACCAAACAAAAGTTTATCGGAGATGTGCTGCCATTCTGGAAATTCTCGAAATTTCAAAGTCGAAACCGCATAGTTCTTGAGATTTGCCCATATATATAGACATTCAGCCGCTCGGCTATAGGCCTCCCGCTCTGCTCCGGTTCAGCCAGTCTTCTTGTGGATCGCGCACACGCCGCACACTCTCCACCACCTCGAGCATGTATCTAGATTGCTCAATATAGCTTTGCGAACAGTTCAAAATCACCACTCCTCTCTTCATCCAAAAAACCCAACACCAGCAATTGAACAATTTGTAATACACACTGAAAATCAGTATTGAGGTCAATTGAGGCGGATTGAGTTCTCAATGTTACCAATACTGAAAAACAGTATTGGAATCGATTTAAGCAGATAGGATTTCGAATCTCCGATATTGATATCCAGCATTCAAATCGATTCAGATGAATAGGATATAAGGACTCCAATGCTTCCACTCAGTATTGAGGTCGATTGAGGCGGATTGAGATCTCGATGTTTCCAATACTGAAAAACAGTATTGAAATCGATTGAGGAAGATAGGATTTCGAAATCCCAACATTGATATCTAGCATTCAAATCGATTCAGATGAATAGGGTATGAGGTCTTCAATGCTTCCAGTCAGTCTTGAGGTAGATTCAGACGGATTGAGATCTCGATGTTTCCATTACTGAATAGTGGTGTGGGAATCGATTGAAGTAGATGGGACCCTGTCATAGCATGTCATTGCTATTACATGGCATTGAAGCAGATTGGGATCGCGATATTCTATCAAGGTAATCTTATAAATGTAGCTTTCATACAGATAGAACATCGACTCCCGAATACTGTCAGTAAGTATTGAGATTCAGTGGCAATCGCACTTTCAATGCGAGAAGTCTGCATTTGTGGATATTGGTCTAAACTTCTTGAATCATGATCAACATCATTGATCGTTATTGAACTCCAATCTCCCTCAATCCTGAAAGTCATGTTTCAAATTCATCATAAGATTCTAGATTAGTACGATTGAATGTATCTCAATTGAATTCGATCGAACTTCTGCAGCAGGGTTCACAAATTGAACCGAGAATCAGACAGGAACACATTTTTATTCGAGATTTCTATCTGATGCCCCGTCAGTGTTCAACTTTCAGCTCTGATCTCCATGCCAGCGACGACGGATGATATCAATTTGTGCCTCTGCACTAGCGCAGAATCGTGGTTAGGTAATCTGACACGGTACTCTATGTGCATCAATATTTGGGATTGTTCTCCAGCAGCGGTGATGCCCAGAGCCACTCGGGCCTTATCATCTCACGAGATATCAGCCACTTGCTGAGGTCCTAGTGCAGTAGCGAGAGCTTCAGGATATCTGAGAGAAGTGACGCGGAAGCGCGTATGGGGATGAGATTTATGCTCATCATCGAGTTTTCTACAGACTCTCGCAGGACATTTATTACTATATTCCTTTTTGTCGATTGTGTTCAATTCACGGGCCAAGAGCCTTGAGTACACCGCATTCCTAGATATATTGAATCCCGATCAAGGGTTAAGCATATTTCGCAGATCGCCTAAAGTCTCGTCAGCTCTGAACTCACTAGAGTGGCGCCAACCGTGCGCTGTCGCTCCAAATAAACACTCAAAAAAATATACTGCAGGAACTTCAGAACGACTCAGTAGGTCCTACTCAAGTTGTTGAGTAGACGCAAGCCGCTCGAAAACCGCGGAGTGTTTACGCGATCACGGAAGATTGACTCAATAAAATGGTCTGGAATTTCGTATACACATAGTTGAAGAGCATCGTTTCCATGTGGGAAGAGATTTGCGATGAGAAACAGAAACAGAAAAATTAGAAAAATCATACTATTTTTCGATATTTTCATGGGTTTCTTTCCGCGAGTCGAGCGCAAGGCGTGATTTTGGACATGCGAGGAAGTTTTCCAGTTTTCAACTGCTATGAATTTCAAAGCAAGAAAGTTGTTCAGAATTATCTAAATCATGTCAATTTTAAAGATTCAGATCGATTGATGCAACAGTGAAACATTTGGAGCACTTTCTGTCTGACGGATACAACTCTGAGTTGACAACCCGCGGCGCGTCTCCGAACAATATTTTCAGTAAAACGCTTAGAACTTCTCTGCGATTGTATCAATCGATCTAATTCTCTTGAATAAACATAACTTAGACTATTCCGAACAATTTTCTCGCTTTGAGTTTTATAGTAGTTGAAAACTGAAAAACTTCCTCGCATGTGAAAAATCACGCCTCGCGCTCGACTCGCGGGGAAATATCGAAACATGGTATGACTTTTCTAATTTTTCTGTTATTGTTTTTCATCGCAAATCTTATACCATATGGGATTAATGCTCTTCAACTATGTGTATACAAAATTTCAGACCATTTCATTGAGTCGATTCGCCGTCATCGCGTTAACACGCCGTGGCTTTCGAGCGGCTTGCGTCTACTTGACAACTTCAGTAGGACCTACTGAGACATTCTGCAGTTCCTTGAGTCTATTTTTCTGAGTAAAGCTATCTCAATGATAGTATTGTGGAGGGCTGGATGAATTGTATCCAGAGAAGGACAACCAACTCGTCGATGCACGAGATCACCGGTACTAATAGAGTCACTACATATCCACGTGTCCGGTGTCATTTTTCGTTTCTTTCTGAGATTTTTCAGTAGGCCGCATTCTTTTACTCCGATTCTGAGGAGTGTTCCGCAAGGTTTTTATTCTCCTGGCTTTCGTCAATATCAGCTTTACTGGTATCACCCCTATATTCGCCTCACGAGCCAACAAGCAAGCACTCAACCCACTCTCAAAAAGTGTACATCCTTCCTGAATCTATCCTAAGCAGGGTTAGGGTATGATCTCTCAACTTCTATGAGCACATGGGTAGCGGTACTGCCAGAGGTGTCTTTATCAATTTTGGACTCAAAGCGCAAAATATTCAAAGAACCACCAGAGGCATTATTAGATGCCTTTGGATTATCAGATGATTCCGTCCGCAGATCATTACCGGAAGGAAGAAGAGCACCATCAATCTTTTCCCAAATTTTCAGGTATTTCATGATCAGATAGTCCTCTCAATTCATCTCGAGCCTTGAATCGAATACAAAGCTCATGAGACACCATTGGTGATAGCTCGAAATTGAGCAGATTCGATCGTTTGAATCCGATTGTTGAGCATACAAAAATTTGAAATATCCCATCAGCACAATCTCCACTGAGAAGAGCAGATTCGGCGATGATGGGTGATTCCTAATCAAAGTGATGGATCATGATCATAGAAATAAGCTACCAAAATCTGAATGGAGTTCAATTGTCTGATCCAAAATGAACCCTGCAAATATAGCTCAAAATAACTCGAAACACATAGCTGTTTTTGACTGCTACTTCAACCTGAGCCCAAGATGAGCTTGAAATCTTCCATTGAGAGATTCAGTGGTTTCTACAATACCTCGTTGATAGTGAGATGGAGAGATTTTTGGAAATAGATGGTTACAAGATCATTGACGTGCCTTACCTTTTGGGACGAGGTGAACCAACTCATCTATCAGGTCTTCTTTGGCAAGGCACACTCAATGCGGAAATCGGAAATGCACTGCTCTATATATTTCTCAACAGCTTCATTATCTTCATCAAATTGCATTCTAGCACCATTCCATACGATATTCAATTCTACTTGAAGATTTTTCCGAAAGTATCATCTCTGAGAGAAAACGCTCTTGTGAATGCTCTTGAGAATTGAGTGTTTAGTTTTTTGAAGTCAGGCTTATTGACACTTCCATCTGATTCTGCAGGCATTTCAGCAACGTAAAGATGAGTCAACGCTTCACAAAAAGTCACTGCCACTAAAATCACGAAGACTTTTGATGATAGACACTCAAATACACCGATCGACAAGATCCCTCATTCCTACTATCACGTGGGTAGATAAGAAGAGCAATAGCTACGCTCACCTCTCCCCTTCGTGTCACGATGACGTTGCACCCGCGAGGTCTACGCGGCCGCGGAACTCACTTGCACGGTTCGCCAGCCGTCGCGGATGCACCGTCAGCACTTCGACGCAGCGGGGCCTATCCCCACTGCAAGATCTCTGCTGCAACGCGGACCGTCTTCGTCGACGACGAGCCACGCGGCAGTCAGACCGCTCAGACAAACCTTTAGATTTACATCACTTACTCTCTCGAGTATATTTCTCCTATATTAAACTCACATTCAGATACTCTCTGGTGATTCATTAGAGTCACCCCCTTCTCCACATAATACAACAACTCAATGATGTAATTTTCAACTCCTCGACCACCTAGAACAATTGTTTGCGGATGATTTGCGGAGGCACGCCCCATTAGCTCATTTTGGAGTCACGCATTCAACTGAGCTCGTCTCCACGATTACCCATTGGCGATGACAACGTACATATCGAGAACACAAGGCATAAGTTGCAGGTTTGCACTTGATCAGCTTGATGAATTTCACCCAGTATCGTTGCGCCGCGCCACCTCGTCGTGTGTTCACATTTCAGGTCCAGAAGAACGAGCGATGAGCTTTGGAGGATGGTTGATGGTCGTCACTAACAAAATTTGACATTTGAAGCAATCTTACGTAAGATGATGCTCTGCCCTCACCTACCCAGCGGATCCGATGTGAGAATGGGACAAAGTCCTCCCGCCTCCTACCCTCGATGCCCTCACGTAATAAAAGGATGATCTCTTGAGATAGAGTTACTGGCTACATTAAGCTGGTGATGATTCAAAAGTAGGAGGAAGAGAGGAAAGTGAGGCGCCATGAAGCCGGCGAACTACAGCAAACCACCCGGTTCCAACAGGAGCGGCCCATGACTCCCGGAAGAGTATGATGGCCTGAAGAGGGGAGAGAGGAGGAAGAAGAGCAAAGAAGGAAGGAGAGGGGAGAAGGAAGAATGAAGATAGAAGATGCCGTCAGAAGGCGGAAGAGGGAAAGAGAGTGGAGAAACGCTCGTAATTGAGCGTGAGACACGCCACTCATCCTGAAGTCATGCTCACAAGGTTCTGGGCTGAGGTGGTAGATATGGGTGGATCTACTCCTTGATCGCCCGATTCTTTAGGTATCGGACATCAAGGAGAGATAGATGTTATACGGCCGGGGCCACCTCTTGGGCCCCACTCAAACCCGTATCCCGCCTGATATGGCCTGCGTGGACTATGCGTAGTCCGCGTAAATTGGACTAGTCCGGTGTCTGACGACGGTTCCGGAGGATCTTGAGGCAGATATCGCCCTCTCACCACAAAAAAAGGGGAAAGAGAGAGAGAGAGGCTGTTGATATCACTCACCATGTGAATATTCGAAGGGAAGCCAAGATAATCAATTCCACGTGTTCTTCCCACATAGAGAGAGAGAGGTAGATACGGTTGATATCACTCCGAAATTCCTCTGAATTCATCATTTCTCACTGTGTAAATGTTGCTCTCTCTAAATCATCCTCCGGGGGGGGGGAGGTGATCACCAAAGGTTATGATTGGACGGCCCATACTAAACCCTCAACTACTCAGACTGTCCAATTCCGAACAAATTCCAATGATCTTCCCATAGAATCCACGTTGAAGGACATATTGAGTTGAGTTTCGCATTCGGAGGAGAAGGATACAGATCTGAACAAGGATAGAGGTTTGCTCAATCATGAAATCCATCCAGAATATCTTTTCCATGACAATACTGCTCCATCCTGAATATGATCTATTCATCAACTGCACGAGATCAAATGATTTCAAGTATCATTTGGGAAGTCGTTATTATTATTTCAACTTCGTAACAATCAGCCTTACTTATTATGAAACGTGAGTTTCAATTGTCACTATCGATTCATCAGTGGAACACACAGAGAAAAATCTGAATTGAGGATTGACTCCACGTAGTTCACAGAAAAATATCGGAATAGTTTTGAAAAAATGCAACCTCCCAAGAAGAACTATCAACCTGAACTTCAGATTCGCCAAATATGACAGATACATATTTGTCAAGAGCAGGAGTATTCGCTACCCCACGTCCACGAGGATAGATCACCGAAATATATTTCAGACAAGGTAGTGGTTGAAGAGCATCGAGATATGAGATTACTACCGGACAATATATCGTGATTAGAATCTCTTGCTCTTTTAATGGTATCATTGTTGAATGGACATATTGGGGAATGGACATTTGAATTATTCGAATTGGAACGAGCATGCAATTAGAATATTTGAATCGTTCAGTTCCAAGAATCTGACGGGGATATAAGCTTACCCATGCTCACGCAGGTTTGAAGAATTGTATTCATGTACCCTCCACCAGTGCGTGAATGTAGAACTGTGCGAGAAGTGGGTTTTCCATTTCTTCTCGCATTGTAAACAATGAAGAGAAGTTTCATAATCTCACAATTTCACGCACAGAGTGTTAGGAAGATGATTTCTGACATTCGTAGCTTCCTTGCTAATTATCTTGTGTTAGGTGGAAAATTAACACATGGCTATTGATTCTGAGAGTTAGAGAATTTCATAACCTACATGATGATACTGTGACGTGGTGAGTCTCAGGCCTCCTGCCCGCGCCTCTCCTCGTCCCTTGACGATTCACCAGCGACGACTTCGCGAGCCGCGCAACGCCTGGGCGCTGCTCGTCGGCCGTCGCAGGTGCATCGTCAGCACCTTGACGTGGCTTTGCACTCTCCCCTTTGGCACTACTTCATGGAGATGCAGAGCATCGTCGATGACGATGCTCGGCATGCTCGAGAGACCGCTCGGAGTGGCCAAGCCGCCCAGACCATCTCGGGTGCGCTTCGCGCCGCGATACACGCATACACACTTACACTCTATAAGTATCATATAAAGGCATCAATAATAGTACATCGTGCCTATTTATTCAGATATCTCCCTCACATCTCACCTTATGTGCCGAATCCCCCCACGTCTCATCTGGTGACAGCGGTGAGCGGCTACGCCGAGGTGTGAGTGAACATTTTCGTGCAAAATTTCTGAAAATTCGAACTTTGATCGAGGAGAGCTGTGAACATCTTCAAGTGATTCATTGCTGATAGCAGTGAATAGCCGCGCCGAAGTTTAAAGGGTTTCGTGAACATCGAGTTTTCTGTGATCTATGATTGTCCGGAACCAGAGATTTTGCAAAGCAACAACATAAGAGAACATTCGCCAGAAAGTAATAAAATTCAATCAAATTCACAGCCACATGATGTTATCATGAGAAGTTGTCAAGATCCTCATTCAGTCCACCATAATGGTGGAAATTCTAATCAAAATCCGTCAACTTCCTCAAAATACGACACAAAAACAGCTATTTATAACGTTGGACAATTACCAAAAACTTCACAAAAAACTGAAACTGCTGCGAGTACAAATGCTGAAGCTGCACCAAAAAATATTCAAGAAGCTTGCATTTCAATTGAAAATACTGAGTTTGACGAAGTACAGGAATTAATCGTAGAAGAACCATATAGCCAGCAGTGTCAAATCATTTTTGAAAGTTTGAAAGAAATTGCTATGCAATGTCAGGTTCCGAAAATTGTAGAGGCAATGATTTTCAAAGGAAAAAGTGAAAGAATGCATGAGAACATCGGCGTTAAAAGGTCTGAAGAATTGAAAGATGATACATTGAGCGACCCTCGGCTCGAGAACGAATGTGAGAGAATTGCTGATGCTCGCGTCAATAAAGATCAGCAAGAATCGCGAGTGTTTCAGATTTCTAAAGTTGACGAGTCTTATTCGCTGGAAAAGTCAGGGCATGAAACAGGAGTCGAGAATCTTCCACAAGTTCAAGTCGACAAAAATTCGAGCACCGTCACAAGTATGAGCGAAATTCAACTAGGCTTCCAAGCTCGAGCGACGTGTGAGAAAATATCAGGCGTAGAGAATGAAAAAGTCATGTACAGTCAGCAGAAAGTGCGAGAAAGCAGAATGAGTGAGAACGGCGAGCGGAATGATAAGGTTGGGTCATATAATAATTCGCTCGCGATTGCATTGACGATCGACCGAATATTGATGGAGGCGAGATGTGCAATACAGATTGTGCAGGAGCTAATTGTGTTTCAACTCGCAATGAAAAATATTCAAAAATTCCTCGAATCACAGAATAGTGAGTATATTCACTTCAAAAACCGGCCGCCTCGCGAGAAACCACCGTGGCCTGTCGCCTTTGAGAGAAACTCCTATCTCTCTACGAACTCACAAAGGAGTATCGCGTGATCCCAAAGAAAATTTTGCGGATCGTTTTTCTTTAGTCGAGAAAAATTTGAAGATTTCTGAACGGTTTTGGAGCCGATGCTCGTAGAATCAGCTAGCCATAAGTATGATTGAATATACACCCTAATCAGATATTGTGTGAACAAAACAATGTAATATCTGTGAGGGTTTTCTCTATGATAAGTAAATCATGTCTTCGTTGTTTAGAAACTCCTCAAAACTGAGAGGAAGTAGTTTGAATATTATGTAGATACGAACCGACTTCAGAATATGGTATGAAAATTGTTATATGGTGTGCGAATGAAAGGATAGATAGAAATCCTGCAATGCACTCGCCCTTAGCCGTCGTGAAATACTCCGGCCCAGGGACGAGGCATTGGTGAATTTTACGATCTACACCAATATTTGTTATGAGAAAAATCATAGAGTTACTATTATTTCGCAAAAATGAATATTGTGTTTGTCGAAAATTATATGCGAGATGTATGTACAGTGACTCTCCCTTAGCTGTCGTGAAATACTCCGGCCCAGGGACGAGCCAGTGATGAAAATTGTATATCAGATTTAACGACTAATAGAATGAAACTTGTAAATCCACATTAGTATGATGAATTACTAAAATCAAATTCTCATCTTCACAGAAAATACACAGTCGGCTACACAGGTACACTGTGGTATTAACGAGAGTTTCGAGCTCTACCATACCAAATAGTTGGATGTGGACCAGCCTACCACGGGGCAGCTGACCTCTAGCAAAACGAGCCGCGTAATGGAGCCGCATCATTCCAGCCAGAACTTCACGAACGGAACCAGTCGATTGAGTGACATTTTTCGTATCATTCCAATCGAAGTTCATAAATATATATGCTGAACTAAAAATGACCTCATAATTAGTCGTCTGGAAGAAAACAGTAGAGTCAAAGTGAATATACTTCGAAACTGATCAATTAACAATTCTACCCTTTGCTCTGTTTAGCAAAAATTCGAGACGAGCCCTGTGAGCATTCGTAGCGTCGAAAGTAGGCGCCCACACTCCACCTGTCAGCCCGCACTACCTACGATTTCCCGTCAGATGAACACGCCATCAAGCGCGCCCACGCACTAGCTGTCAGCGCGACCGCCATCGAATCACAGTGGACGACGAGCAAATTCACTTTCACCACCAACGGAAGATCACTATCAACACCATCACTGAAGATTATCTTCACACCACCGGTAATAGTTTTAGTAAAAATTGACATGAAAATCCGAAATTGACTAGAGATTTGGAGTAAAATACCCCGAGATTAGAGGCCAGGAGGGCTAGTTTTGATGGAAAAATGACAAGATTTACAGTTAAGAACGAACGAACCAATGTGGCAAATGAAATTCCTAGAAATACAGGTTGGGACAAGGACTCACACATGACATTACACCCCACACCTGGCCCGAGGTCGAAAAAACGGCCAAAATTTTAGCAAAATCATTCGAAAAAGTCGAGTCCAGAATGTCGAAAAAGAAAAGTGAAAAACGCAAAAACTGAGGCATATAGCAATTGGATAACATAAATTACCCCTGAAAGTAAATGTTCCCATCATTTACTATGTCAAAAGAAGTTTGGAGAGGTGAAAATCTCAGTTTGTGATGTTGAGAATTTTTCGTCAAAAGTACACGGGAAATGCGCATTTTGACCCATCAAACAACCAGTGCACCACGAAAATTGATCAAAGGACCTTTATAGATAGTTATTATTATGGCAAATGTATATAGTTAAGTACTCCAATCGTTAAAAACACCATTAGAAGCTTTAAAAATGAGATCACAGGATTTTAAAGGGAAAAATGTAGGATTTCGATGCGAAATTGGCCAGTATGCGAAAACTCAAATTTCTCACCTCAGAATTCAAACTTCGTAGTGTAATTATAAAAGATAGATTGATTGATGTGATAACTTGAAGTAAGACCAACGACAGAAATCCATGTGTGAATAGAGAAACTTTGAGACCACACTTTTATTCCAAACTACATTCGAAAACTTACCGTCGGCACTAAATATGAGTGCGTACTTTGTTATATATCGAGAAGTTATGATGATATCAACTTGAAAATTGGTATGAATACTCCTTATATTGTATATTAGTAGAATCAAAACCGACCGACTACCCAAAAATTTCCAATTTACCACAGTAGAGTGAAAATCCCTATAAATTACAGTTTTTCGTACGTAAAAGTGGGTACACAAAAAACGGTCATAACTCGGTCAATTTTGACCCGATGTTAACGTTCAAACGCTTAAATTAAAGGTCTCCCCAAGAGCTATCTGATTATTTGATTGAAAAATTCAGAAAAACCAAAATTTCGGAAATTATCATAGTTCAAAGTGTATAATTTTACCGTCCGAAAGAACTATTTGGCACACGAAACGACCAAATTTTCATGGATTATTCATCACATTACTGTCAATTGTGATTTGGAATTGAAACTTTAAAATAATCAATGATGAAGAAAGTATTTCTTGAGGCTGATGGAAAATGATCCCACAGCTGCAAGCGATAAAACTTTTACGACGGTCCCTGTCAACAGAGACCTTAGGTATATACATATATACATGTACAGTATACCCATTGTATACCAAGAAGGAGAAACAGTAAGAGAGACCGATTGAAATAATCGGCCTCTTCTCAACTTGAAATCGACAAGTTCGAATTTGACGAAGGTCACTTTTGACAAAAATATCAACTATGGACAATTATATTATTTATATTAATCGTTTATCGTACAATTTATGAATAACATTCAGGGAATTGTTCATTTGAAAATGAACCTTTTGGGAAAATTTTTTAATCAATTTGAGATATAGAATCTCATGTATGAATAACTGTAAAATTAAGGAATATTAATTACAAACAATTTATTGTTAATAATTTTTGAAAATTTGTGTTAAACATTTTTATAATCTTGAGAATTCTCATCAAGCATTTTTTTTACTTTTCAACATGATACTATGAGAGAACACATGTTGTAAAACTGAAATTGAAGGAATGAAATTATTTAAGAAAAGAAAAACGATTGTAACGAGAGAGAATTCGCGATAAGAATTTGTATCGCGACACACACAGACAACGACACTCTCGCTCTACCAAGAATATCACACACGCATATACTAACACGCGTTCGCTCGCCCGAACGCTCAGCAACACATATGATTTTTCAAATCATATGACTTGAAGGCCAGTCAAGAGGCCACAGCTGATGCTTATTGTAATATAGGTCACGCATCGGGGACGATGCGGGTCTCCGGCCAAGCACGCCTGTGACGTGGTGAGTCTCGAGCCTCCGGCCCGCGCCTCTCCCCGTCACCTGACGATGCACCAGGTGCACCGTCAGCGTTTCTGACGGAGCTTCGCCCGTTTCCCCACCAAGTGCGATGTCGCGTCGCGGACTCATCGTCGCGGACGACGGGCCTCGCCGCGACAGACCGCTCTGACCAATCTACCCATCCACACACTCTCTCTCACTTCTTAATTATCTCTTATATTAAAGTCACGCATTTACTGAAACTCGTGTTCTATCTGGAGACTTGAACCCCTCACCACGTTACAATACAATGAAGAACAATCCAAATATGATGACGAGCCACTGGGATGCAAAATAATGGGGAAAGATACATCATCGAGCACCATTCCCTTGTTGTAATTTTTGCGCAGCAAGGGGGTTGTTCCATTTGGGGGGAGGGGGGAGTCATTGAGGGCGTCTTCAAAAAAACGGAACCATCCCACAACATTCATGCACAGCTCAGAGTCTCAAATTAATGGCCTACCTTATGCTTTATCACCTGTGACTTCTCCTCAATAATCGGGGACTCGCGAGATCTCATTAAATCTTACGTACCCACCTTTCCACCGGTAGACTGGAAAGAGGATCAATTTTTGACTCTCATATCAATGGTAGCGAGTCGTTGTTGCTGAGGATAGAATACCAACTTTTCAAATTCCCATGGCAACTCATATTCCCGCATTCTATTTCTAGGTTCCCCATCGGTACATATGAGAAACTGAGAGATTCCTCGACGAAATTTTACCAGGGCAATTTGCAAAAATAGTCCTTCAGCATAGAATATGACTCTCGGTTCCATAGCGCTTTTTGGACAGGCGTTATTTATACTCATATGAAATCTCGCCTAATTCGGTCGATTGGAAGTCGACATATTCTCCGAACGGAAATTGGGTTCTACCTCGAATCAATTTGAAGTGGCGTAGCCCTATCACCTTGCCCTAATGAATCCCGTCAAAGTGAGGTCAGATAATAGAACTTTGGAGTCCATATCAGAAATATGATGATGAGAGCGGATATGAATATCATTCAATGATTCTCTGCATAATGAACTCTAGAAAGATCTCGGTAGAGTAAACATCATGCCATCCCTCGCTGTATTCGACGGTGGAAATTCCATCAGAAGGAGCTATTAGGGCTGCCGCGAGACTCGAGACCAGCCTGGGTCTCGGCACCGAGACTTTCGGAAACCGAGACCGATACCCGATGCCGATCCGGGCGTATACATCCCGAGGCCGATATCGAGCCCTCGCGTCATCTGCCTCGGCCTCGGTCGAGACTATCTCTATCAGTCTCGCGAGATTCTCGGTCTTGTTCATGAGAACCATCATGAATTCAAAAATAGTTAGTATATAGTAGAGTTGAATAAAAAGATGTCTAGTTCACGGAAAATTTGCATTCAATTCAGTCGACACAATCAAAATTCTGTTCAGTGTTATTCACAGAATCGAAATATTTCATTGAACTCTACAAAGAAAATGAAATATCGTGACAACTAATCTGATCATATTTCACAAATTAATTTTCGAAGAGAATATTTCATCCATGAACCGATACATCAGCTCTGCGCGAAGAGGCTCCGAATCGAGAGAGCATCTATGATCACGGAGATCAAGCCGGCTCTGGAAAATGATCTTTCTACTGGTAGAAAACTCGGTATGATACCAAAAAAATCACGAGCCATGTTCGCTGATGTTGGATAAGAAGTCTCAGGAATCTTCCACCACTCTAAGATGTTAGTATCCTGAATAGCTCGAGGAGCCTCTAAATATCTGTTCAACTCTGATTTCCGACATTCGATAGGGACTTTTTTGGAGAACAAAGAAGTCAAATTCAAACATTCTCTTGCAATTGGTGTGACTGATTGCTTCGGCTCAGATTCAAACTCAATCGAATTAACATCAAAGTATTTTTTCTCAAGAATCTCTTCAAATTTCTTGCAAGCTTCGTCTTTCAAATTTTCCCCCAATCGCTACAATCAAAAGTAGATATTGTGCGGGCATCCTAATGCTCGCTGCGCCTCTTCTGCACGGAATCGCGCGTCAGAAAGATCAACGGTCTCGGCCGACAGTCTCGGTCGAGATCGAGACGATTCCGAGACCGTGCTCGAAACTCAATTTTCCAAATTTCCGAGACCGATACACGATATCGAGAGGAGCAAAAATCTTCCGAGGCCGAGGCCGAGACTCGCAAAGTCTCGGAAAGTCTCGTCTCGCGGTAGCCCTAGGAGCTATCCTGGTTATAATGGGAATGGGGATTCTCCTTGTTTGGGAAAATTACCTTGGCCCTAGAGTGAATCCCCATGTAATTGAGGACTTAATTCTTTATTCAATACAAAAATTCATCTCATCTCAAGATGTATGTTGTCTTTATCATGTGAGTATAAAATTATGAATCGGTATACGCTCTCTTGAAAAGGGAGCTCCAATAAATCATGAGTCATCTCGACTGGAAGATTATAATCCAGTGAGGTATGAGTAATTGTCGAGATCGGTTTTCATCACGAGGATGACGAAGATTCATCGATAATCGACGAGTTGCATCGAATTGCTGATCACTCTTTGTGGGATAATCTCATTGACATCATTCACTCTTCATTAGCTTGTGTAGCTTCAGTTGCATAGAACGGTTACTGCCACCTTCATCCCCTCTACAGCTGATAGTTCCACTGGATACGTAACAGATCTCCTCCTGTGCCTCTGAAGTTAGTTTTAAGATTATCACTTTCCGAAGAGTCATTTTACTTCTTCAATAGAACTCTAGGGATGGTCGGTGACTATTCTCTCAACGAATCGGGAGCCCTGGATTTGATCTGGAAAACATCCAAGTTCACCATGTATTAGTGTCACAGTGTGAGTAAAAGTTCCAATCAGAGATCACATTGGATTCGAATGAGGAGGTCGTCAATTTGATACAGAATCAATCGAGCCTCGGCTCCACGTTTCAGTCCTTGGTCTGTCCACATTTTTGTTGCGATGAGCCCGACAGGCGGGGCCCGCGCATCCTCGCCTGTGTTCGATTGGTCCCACCGGTCAAACCAGCTCTTTATAAAGTTTCAGCTCATGCCTAACAGCGAAGACATATTCAATAGCCTCTGTCGCAGTGATGATGAACGTGTGTGTACACGTCGCTTTTGGTATTGGATTTGATGTATCTTAATCTCGTCATGATCATCATATTTTACGAAATCTATCCATCATTCATACGAAAGCCAGTGATTATCAGCAGAATTTTTGCTTCATATTCAACAATTTTCAGCGTGCCATGAGTTAATTAGAGTGTTCATTTCGAGATCTCCAAATAGAGTCCAATAACGGAGAGAATGTCGAACCTTGCTCGAGTAATCTTGAAACTGTTCGAGGAGAAAAGTTCCAGCTGGGTGAATAAACGTGGCATCACTCGAGCATACTCTGCCATATTTGTACTTTCACGCACTGTGAAACTCTTGTTGACGATATGGAGATATAGGAAGATGGTTGGATTGAGCTTATGACTCCTTGTGCCTGGGAATATTTGAAGTTATTGATTCACATGATGAAACCACGAGCAGAATCCTATTCGTCCAGATCCCCTGAGCAGGGCTGACAACCTAAAGTCGTGATCGGAAATCAGGGCTGCTAACTTGACGGTCTATGTATGTAATTTATGGGTCAGATTAGCTTATTTCAGCCAAATTGCGCGGGCGACCCTCGCGGATCTTTTCGCCATTTATTCACATGGAAGGAAGAACCAAGAATAGTATGTTACGTGGGAAGGAGGGTGACTCTAATGAATTAACCGTGTTCGATAGTGTTATGGATACGAGTTCAATAGAGCAGATATACTAGAGAGAGATTGATTGATTGATTGATTGATGTATTTATTCACCCGGGGACAATGGGTCGCATGGGGCATAAAATTCAATACATTCCATGGTTATAATAATAATAAGGGATAAAATCTTAGAACTAGTAAATTAATGCCAAATGATTAGAGTAAATTACAAAACTCTGAAAATGATTAAACCATGTATGTACACACACACACACATATATATATATATATATATATATATATATATATCTCCACGCAACGATAACAGAGGTATACAATTAGTATGTTGGTGCCATCCGCTGACTTCACAAAATATTTTCAACTGTTGACATCGGTCAAACTCGACTCCAAGCTTGTAAGGTGTTGCAAAATGGCTCTTTTGAAGACGATTAGCGAGGTGGTGGCTCTCGGTAAGGTAGTGACGGTGCGAGGCAATTTATTCCAGTAAGAGGAAGCAGAAACATGAAATGAGTTTCGTAGCGAAGAGGTGTGACAACTTGGAATGAGAGGATCGCCAGACTGGAGTCTTGCCGATCTATGAACATTCGTGTTACAAATCTCAATAATGTTCTTCGCTGAATATAAAGGCTTATTGGTCTTCAGAATTTGAAACATAGAGCTGGCTAAGAAGTATTCTTTACGTGCCTTCACCGAGAGCCATCCTAATCGTAGACGATAGGGAGTTACATGCTCGCGCCAAGCAACGAGGCAGGCATAATCGAAGTAAGGGAGGATGAGAGTTTGGATAAGAGATTTACGTAAGGAAAAGGAGAGTGCATGCTGGTGAGGACGAAGTTGACGCAGACTTCCAGAAACTTTTTGACAGATATGAGAAACGTGTTTCTTCCAGGACAGGTCGGCTGTCATCCAGATACCGAGATTCTTTACCTCAGACACGAACTCTATAGGCGTACCGTCGATAGTGATTGGAGAGAGAGCACTCATATTCAGGAGTCGCAGGTTTTCGGCACTGCCCAGGATTATGACCTTCGTTTTCTTGAGGTTCAAACTCAAACCGTTGGCGATAGCCCACGAGTGGATGGCATGTGCGTCTTCCTCAATTAATCTGAGTGTCTCATCAATCTCGTAGCGACGGCAACTCCTATAGATCTGTGTGTCATCGGCTAATATCATGTGCTTGGAAGAACGCAAGACTCGAGGCAAGTCATTGATGAAGACGGAAAACAAGAGTGGACCCAGAACTGATCCTTGTGGGATACCTGCAGTAGTATTTATCCAGTCAGAGATTGTTCCACCATCATCAATGACCGCCTGGCACCGGTCAGCAAGGTATGCCAGAAACCAACGCACTGTACGATCACTAACTTGGAAAGCTCGTAACTTTTGGATGAGAATGTCATGAGGAATTTTATCAAAAGCTTTGGAGAAATCGAAAAGTACCAGAATAGTAAACATCGATTCGTCTATACCCTTCCGCACATCATCCAACACCCCAAGCAAGGCCGTCGGAGTGCTGTGGCCCTCTTGAAACCCGGCCTGACATGGGTCGAGGAGCTCGTAATCTTCAATAAATTGTTTGAGTTGATTTGATACAACTTTCTCAAGAATTTTTGAGCACTCAGAAAGTCTCGCTATGGGCCTTAGATCAGACAAGTCCGACAGGTTGTTCGTTTTGGGGATAGGTGTGATAAGAGTACGCTTCCATAAATCGGGAAAGGAGGAACTGCTTATGCTTGAGTTGAGTATTTCCGTAAGTGGATCTATAATGGTTGGGCATGATGTGCGCAGAGTTTTCAGGGAGATGTAGTCGATCCCAAATGTCTTCGATTTCATTGAGTTAACTATGCGTACAACTTCGTCACCGCTGGTAGGGGATAGTGAAAATACTGGGATACTGGATAGGCGCGATTGGGAGATTGTGTGGGGAAGTGGGTAAGGCATATGTGTTGGCGACGGACAGGAGATGGAGGCAAAGTGGGCATTAATGGCTGCTGGGGAGAATGTTCTGAACGGGGAGGGAGGACGTGACGATACTATGCCTAGGTCGTTGAGAGAGTTCCATAATCGGTTTGAACTTTGAGCATCCTCAATTTGGTTAGCGTAGTATTGGTTCTTGGAAGCACGGAGTAGTTTTTGTACATTGGATCTGGCAGACCGGTATTTTCGCATTAACTCGGCACAACGAGTAATTCGCGCTCTTTTGTAAAGATTATCACGTTCTTCCATCGCGTCACGAATTTCTTTGGTCACCCAGGGTTTGTTACGAGCTCGGATCTTATAGACTCTTAAGGGTGCCGATTGGTCAAGAGCCTCGGTAATTGAATGATTAAGCATTGAGACCTTATCGTTAATACCTCCAAGGCTGGGAAGAAGTGTAAGTCTGGCCGAGAGATCACTGTGGTACTGGTCCGGGTCGAAATTCCTATAATCGCGCTTAGTGATAGTGACCGGTTGTCTGATGACTTTTTCAAACTTGAATATGATCTCAGTCCTGTCGTGTCCTATGGAAAAAGGAGCGTCGGTTTTTGTATATTGCACGACATGGTCGAGCGAGTTCACGATGAACAGGTCAATCCATTTATGTGCTATTTGGCTCTCAGCATTGAGGGTATGATGAGTTGAGTCAGATGGTACAAGCTCCAATGAATAGTCTTTCAAATATTTGTGAATGAATTTGGATTTGGAGTCAGAGATTGCCATGTTACAGTTAAAATCACCAGTGATGACAACGGATGTGTACTTTGGTAACACACGGGATAAATTGTTGAAAAATTCAGTCGGGAGACATGCATTAGGAGGCCTATAAACAACTGCAAATAGTAGGCAATGATCGCCACTCTTGATTTCACATATCAAGTACTCAGGTTGGTTAACGCGTGAAGAGTCAGATTTGATAGGAATTTTGAGGTTAACTAAGTTGTTAAAATAAATGGCAATGCCTCCTCCAACACGCCCAATCCTATCATTACGAATTAAAGAGTGATTTTCAATGTTCACACTGGCATCAGTGTCAACTTCTTCCAAACGACTCTCTGTGACGGCAAAAATATCTTGAGGGTGATCATGGAGAAAGACTTCTACATTTGTATGGTACTTTGTGAGACTATATAAATTGACATGTGAAATTCTGAGGTATGTTTCAGTTACTTGCTTTCGCGTATCATTATCAAACTATTTTAGAAATATCACCATCATGCGCGATCAATATTCTTTCAGACTGAGCATTCTTACGTACATAAATTGAGCCACTTCTAACCCATACTCTCTCGTAACCTTTTGACTTAGCAACAGTCCGAACTTTGCCAAGCAGTTTGTAAATAACAGGAGGCAAAAACTCATTCAAGAACAATTTTCTCTGAAGTTGATCAATGAACTCCGGGAATATTTCCGAAGCAGGCAAGTCTCCATGGGTTATCTTACGGCGCATTATCTCGTCTCTAATTTGTACAGATTCACATCTGACGAAAAGGGTAAACATTCCATCTGGTGGTGGTCCCGCATTCGTCGGGCCGCCTGCCGTTGGTTGGGTACGACGGTTAGTATGAATAATATCGGGCACAAAATTCAGCGCGTCAATTTTTGAGGAGATGCGTTCTAAAATTTCTGAATCAGGCAGAGTAGTTGCCGTTGGTAAACCCGATATGACAATGTCGGCATTGGCGCTCGAGTGAGTGTTCTGGGTCACATCCGAATTCTTCATACTCTCCAGCTGTAGATACACACGAGATAACCGATCTTCGAGATCCTTAAGACGCGTTTCTTGATTTAGAATCATTGTGGTAAAATTACTCAGCTTATCCTCAATAGCTTCGATGCGACTATTACTTTGTGTATTTTGGTCCATAATAGTGAGCAAATTATGGAATATGGCTGTCATTTTCTCGTCTGAGTTGAGTGAGGGGAATTTAGCAACAGTTTCATCCCGAGTCGAAGCTTGAGGCTACACGTTTTGAGAGTTGACAGGGGGCTGAGTTGTTACTGAAGGTATACTATTGTTATTGTGAGAGGTTTGAATGGTACTTCCACTAAGCAAACCTGGAGTTGCGGAATTAGTGGGATTGAAAAACATGTTGTTTGAGCCAAGAGAAGTTGATGGAAAAGTGAATATTGGAGTGCTCGGACCGTTCATCACGTTGTTAATGTCAGAGTTCCCACGACGAGAGTTAACATCCACTTTTGTACGCAGAAAGTGGTTCACACAGCAACGATTAGCACTTGCAGTTTTGATGTATGCACGGGCACACCCAGTGTGGAAAATGGAGTTGCACTCTTCGCATACAAATACACAGTCTTTAACGTTACCACCACATCGCTTACAGGGAGGCATTCGAACAATTCTACGGCCACTTTGGTTCACTTTCAAACAGCTGATATAGTCTTACTCGTGCGAACGTATATATCTACATGCAAGTGAGTGAATCACGGCAGATTGGGCAATGATCTGACACCTAGTGGACAATAATGGAGATAAAACGTGAGTACAAGTGTCAGCTAGCCTGATAAAGTAGGACACGATTTTATCACCGATCAATTGGTGAGACGTTGAGTAAAATGGCCGATAGATGACGCCACGGTGCCAGTTAGGTACCCTCTCATACACTTACAGACTCACACCACGGACTGCCCTAATTGACAACTGTTCTACGACACTAACTTATTGAAAACGTGGATATGCACTCATCACACATTAAAACGACACGGGTCACTTAATAAAGCTTACGGGTCACCAAATTTTCGTGAAACAGCTCTGCAAACATCAGCACGGTAGCACAGACGTCAACATCAGCGATGGGATGCAACACTACCACTGACTAGAGTGTTCTTGAATTTGCTTAGCACGGTGAAGCTGTGTAAGCAGCGTGGACGTGGAGCACACACAAGATATGAGACGAAAAACAGAGCAGCTGATTGATAGCTTCAGCAGCTGTGATGGCGAGCACAAGTACAGCAGACGACAAGTAGTAGATTAGCCAGGTAGATGGATTGCTGAATTGTGCGGACATGCGCAGACGTGACAAGTCGCGCGGTCAATGTCTGCTCCAAACTCGCTGCTGATGTGGAACGAAAACTTCAAGAGTGGATATTCAACCCAGGCTCGAAAGTGGAGCCAACCAGTTAATGCTCCAAGGACGAGAGCCTGCAGGAGAAGTCCACCCTTTAGGAATTTCCCCCTCGGGAAGTGAAATCGGGGTTAAAATGATGACTCTCTGCGGAGTGATAGGAAAGGCATGTAGTCGAGACTCACCATCCAGAGAGAGAGCAGAGAGAGAGAGAGAGATGGTGATGACCCGTAAGGAGGAGAAAGAGAGGGAGGTGAGGCGCCTCGATGCCGGTGAATCACAGTAAACCTGCCGATTCAAACAGAAGAGGTCCAAATGGTTCCAGGAGGAATATGATGGACTGAAGAGGGAAGGAAGAAGAGAGAAGATCGAAGAAAGAAGAAAGAAGAATGAAGAATGAAGAGATGGAAGAAGATCGAAGGAAGGGAAACAACACCTGCGAGTCGTGAGAAGAGAGACGCTCGATCCTGAGCGCGAGATGCCACCGGCCCTGAAGTAATGCTCACGCGGTGCCAGGGCCGGATTGGTAAGTTGGTGGATCTCTCCCTTGTCCCATGGCCGGCGCCAACGGAGAAGGAAGAGAGGGTTTACCCGGTTCGGATGGCCGTATCGATGCGGATTCCAACCCGGGACTGTTGGGGAGGTGCTGGCCAGCCGTGTTTGGCTGACCGGTGCCTTTCCTTCGTACGTCGCAGCGTATTCGCCCTACAAGCACCTTGAAAAGAAAAAGAAGAGAGAGAGAGAGAACAGAAGAGGTCCAAATGGATCCAGGAGGAATATGATGGACTGAAAACAGAAGAGGTCCAAATGGTTCCAGGAGGAATATGATGGACTGAAGAGGGAAGGAAGAAGAGAGAAGATCGAAGAAAGAAGAAAGAGGAATGAAGAATGAAGAGATGGAAGAAGATCGTAGAAAGAAAAATAACACCTGCGAGTCGTGAGAAGAGAGACGCTCGATCCTGAGCGCGAGACGCCGCCGGCCCTGAAGTCATGCTCACGTGGTGCCGGGGCCGGATTGGTAAGTTGGTGGATCTCTCCCTTGTCCAATGGCCGGCGCCAACGGGGAAGGAAGAGAGGGTTTACTCGGTTTGGATGGCCGTATCGATGCGGATTCCAGCCCGGGACTGTTGGGGAGGTGCTGGCCAGCCGTGTTTGGCTGACCGGTGCCTCTCCTTCGTACGTCGCAGTTTATTTGCCCTACAACCACCTTAAAAAAAAAAAAAGGCTTTGGGTGTGACCTTAGGGTTGCACTTGGAGCTTGAGGGAGCGACGCTCCTCCGGACCCGAGTCCTACACTTACACTAACACACACACTACACCATACATGCACCATATTCACGCCTGCTCAAGCACTACACAAACATACCAACATCATACAGGACACGCATCACACAGAACACCACACCCGTGCTGGTCTGGTCCGGGGTCGGCCAGCATGCGATTCCAGGCCCTAGAAGAAGAAAGAAGATGATTTCCAGCATTGACGGCGAGAATTTCCCATGTAAAGCAGGGCCCAATTCGGATCTTGGGTGGGGGTGGGGGGGCCAACGATGCAAAACGTGCCACCAGTGGCACACTTGGCTGGTGGAATAACGCGTACAGCTACAAGCGATGAAACTACGCTGCAGGTGGAAGGTTCGGGAGAGGAAAACCTACACCATGGAGAAGTTGAGCTCACCCCTAGCAGGAAGAGGAAGGGCCCGAGTGACGGAGCAGAGAAGCGAGTGCTCAAACAATCAAAGCTCACATTTCCGAGCCAACGAGGGATGAACGCGAAAGTTGCCGCAGAAGCACGAGAGGCGGCAGAGAAGCTGCTGAAGATCAACCCCGCTATCAGGATCCAGATCACGCAACCCAGCAACAAGGTTAATGACGCCGTCAACTTGAGCTAAGACTCGAGCGAGTCCGACTCCACTATAGGGTCCCAAGGGAACGGAACAATCCTGACTCCTGGAAACGGTTTGCTCGAGAGGGGAGTGCACGATGAGGTGCCTGATAGGGTGGAGATTGACCACATCCCCTCAACCAGAGATGCGGCACGACAGAGGAGTGGAAACGAGGCAGGCAATCTCATGGGGAAATGGGAAGACCTGAAAACGTGCCGGGAAGAGACGGAGGAGAAGATATATCTCCTCCTCGAGCACTTCATTTTGGTTATAGGAATAGCCGAGTCCGTTTTCAGCAATCCAGAAGGGACCAAGGGTGACATCGAAGAGCTCAAGAAGATAGGCCACGCGCTCGAAGGCCTACTCGCGACAGACAAGGCGAAGCGGGCTGCTTTCGAGACAACGTTCCTCGAAACGGAAGAGACCCTGAAAGCGAGGGGGAATGTGCAGCCTCCGGTCACAAAAAACCGGCCACGTCGGGTAGTGGCTCCCAGGAAAGGGGCGCAGGGAAACCGGAATCGCGACCGGGGCAACAACGCGGTTCGAAGGCGACGCGATACGGACCTCCACCGGGAGGTCTCGGAACACTGTGCTCGACATCAACGCCCAATCGGCCCGAGCAGAATGGGCCTTGGAAGGAAGTGGTGTCAAAGAAACAAGCGAAAAGGGCAAAGAAGAGCGGGAGATCGGACGATGCCGCCGGAGAGAAAGCGAAAATGAAGCCGAGAAGGGTGAAGCCCGAAGCCGTCCTCGTTACGTCCAAACAAGGTGGGCTAACCTACGCAGACATGCTGCGCAGGATAAAAACGGATGACCTCGATGAAGAAGTGGGCTCTAAGGTCACGGGCATCCGCAAGACCCAAGAAGGGTACCGATGTCGCCGCCGTCAAGGCAGCCTCCGCACCAGTCGTCGGGCAAGAAGGAGCTGTCCACTGTCTGGCAAACAGCACGACCCTCGAGGTGCTCGGAGTCGACTACGATGTCGACATAATCAAGGTACGGGATGACCTCGCGAAGGCCCTACCAGGAAACGAGAATGGTGCCGTTGTAGTCAAGTCCATCCGGAGTGGCTACCGCGGCACCCAAACCGCTGTTCTCTCGATCGCAACGGGACTGGCCCACCATCTCCTCGACTGGAAGTAGCCAAAAGTTGGATGGGGCAGAGTCAGGATCCGCGAGAAGGGTGGCATCCCACGGTGCTATAACTGCTTAGAGTACGGCCAGAAGGCCTCGGGGTGCAAAAAAGAGAAGGCAGAGGAACGAAAACCAAAACTCTGCTTCCAATGTGGCGAACCAGGGCACCTTGCTGCGATTTGCTAGGAAAAACCAAAATTCCTGAGCTGTGCGGCGATCGGGTCCAAATCTGACCACAGATCTAGGGCCAGCAACTGCACTGCGTACCAGAGAGCAAGAACCACATATAGACGCAGGAAGGGAAGAAATGGCTAGTTTCATCCAGCGGGGACGCAGACGATCTCCTACACGCTGTTGCGAAAGAAGGAAGGATCGATGTTCTGATTATCTCCGAACCGCCTCGGAAGCGCGAATTCTCTCGATCCACATTCGATCACTGGAGGACAGCCGTAATCCAGATCATGAATCCTGCGATCCGTGAGACTGGACCAGCTGTTAGTGGCCGCGGTTTCGCTCGAAAGACCATAGGGGGCACAGCTGTATACAGCTGCTACTACTCGCCGTCGCTCAAGACGCACGAATTTGAAGACAAGCTCCACGACCTAGAAGAGGATGTGAGGCAATGGGGGGGCCCAGTTATAATCGCGGGAGATTTCAACTTCAAGGAACCAACTTGGAGCGGGGGGTCACGCGATAGACGGGGGGTAATACTCGCTGATGCCATGGAGGCATTGGGATTAGTGCTCGCGAACGAGACGGGGGTTATCACCTATTACCGGCACGACACTCGGTCCCGGGAGGGAGGTTCATCATCGGTCCTCGACCTGACGTTCATGAGCCCGTCGCTCATGGGACGTATGACATCGTGAGAAGTTCTGGACACGGAAACACTGAGTGACCATCGACATATTCGGTTTCGACTTAGGATTGACGGACAGAGACAGACGACACGCAGACCACGACCAACGGGGTGGCAGATACGGAAGCTGGACGAGGGAAAATTCCGGGAATCGATAGAAACAGTCGAAGATCTCCCGATGAACTCCGCCTCGGACGAGGCTGTGGCGATGGTAACATCCGCCATCACGAGAGCTTGCAACGCGTCGATACCTCGCAGGACAACACCATGTTTCTGGAGGAAACCAGAGTACTGGATCACCGATGAGATCAAGGCTCTACGAAGAACGAGCAACAAGAAAAGAAGGACCGCATGGCGATCAAGGAGGCTGCAACGACCATCGCTAGCGGAAGATGACAGAGCGTACAAAGAAGCAAAGAAGGCTCTCGTTTTAGCCATCCGGAGAAGCAAAGAGAAGTGCTGGGGTGAATTGTGCGACATGGTTAATGGAGACCCGTGGGGTACGCCATACCGCGTGGTCATGTCCAAGGCCCGACCCCGGAGGGGCAACACAGCACCGACTGATGCAGCTACCTTGCGCAGCATCGTGGAAGACCTCTTTCCAGCAGGAGGACCTAGAGTAACATTCCCTCCAGAGAGCGACAACCCCATCCCGCTCTTCACTATGCAAGAACTACTCATAGCAGCGAAAAGACTGCCAAACGGCAAGGCCCCTGGCCTGGACGGCATTCCAAACGAGGCTCTGAAACTGGTCTCCAAATACAAGCCAGATTTACTCCTCAACCTCTTCAACATCTGTGTGAGCGCGGGAATTTTCTCGGATAAGTGGAAGCGCCAGAAGCTGGTCCTGATACCTAAAGGTCAAGGAGGTCAACGCCCTCTCAGCATGCTCGACAATATCGGGGAAATGTACGAGAGGATGGTGCTCAACAGGGTGGAAGGAGCCTACGAAGAGAGCGGCGGGCTATCACCAATGCAGTTTGGGTTCCGGAAGGGACGAAGCACCGTGCACGCGATCGAGGAGGTCCAAGAACGGGTTCAAGTGTCGTTAGGGAACCCATACCAAGGAAGAGGAGGATTCTGTGCCATTATTGTGTTGGACATAAAGAAAGCGTTCAACTGCGCAAGCTGGGAGCGAGTCTATCAATCCCAAGGAGGTAAAGTGCCGCCCTATCTACTAGCCGTCACGAGTGACTACCTGCGGAACAGGACACTCGTGTACGACACCGACGAGCGACAAGAGATCCGGGAACTGTCCGCCGGAATTGGACAGGGATCGGTTTCCGGGCCGTTCAACTGGATCACCCAGTACGACAGTTTACTGTCTATTGAACTGCCCGAAGGAGTGATAATAGTGGCTTTCGTGGACGATGCGGGACTCATAGTCTGGGCCGACAACGAGGAACTCTTGGGTAGACGCGCAAACGAGGCGCTGGCCCGAGTCTACGAGTGGATGATCAGCAGGCTCCTGTAGCTTGCTGTCAAGAAGTGCGAAGCAATCGTGGTCACAAGACGCAGGAAGTTAGACTTGCCCCACTTTTACATCAACGGGCAAGAGATCCCACGCAAGACAGAGCTGAAATACCTGGGTGTATGGCTTGACGACAAGTGGTCGTTTAAGAAGCACATACAGGAAGCCGCCCAGGAGGTGAGCAGGGTCAGTGCGGCGCTCCAGCAGCTGATGCCGAATATCGGGGGACCCAAGGAGAAGAGGCGCGCACTTCTCAACACCGTCACTACCTCCATCATGCTGTACGGTGCACCCGTGTGGGGGAAGAGAGTAGAGAAGACCATCATCGAGAAGGGGATGGGGCCTGTCCACCAGAGAGCGGCCCTGAGGAGCATTCGTGCCTACCGCACCGTGTCGGGAGACGCAGCTTGCGTCTGAGCGGGGATGCCACCCATCCACTTGCTCGTCGCGGAGAAAGTGAGGATCTGGGACCGCCAAAAAGTAATCGGAGCCGATCGAGTGCTCACTCCATTGATGAAGGAGATCATCCGGGTTAACGAGAAGGAAACCACCCTCGAGCAATGGCAAACTGAGTGGGAATTGCCATTCGCAGATGACAGATGGACGCACCGGTTGATCCGTGACGTAGCCAAGTGGGCAGAACGCACCCACGGAGAGATAGATTACTGGACATCGCAGGCACTGAGTGACCACGGTTGCTTCGGTGTCTATCTGACCCGCTTCAAGAAGAGGACATCCCCAGCATGTCAGTCATGCGGGGACAACTGGGATGACGCTGAACACGCCCTGTTCACTTGCAACGACACCCAAAGAGAGCGCGCCGAGTTGGATGGATGGCTGGGTGCTCAACTACCGCAACCGGGAGACATGGGATGAGTCACCGGATACATCAAGCTGGTGATGACCCGTAAGGAGGAGAAAGAGAGGGAAGTAAGGGGCCTCGATGCCGGCGAATTACAGTGAACCTGCCGATTTCAACAGAAGAGGTCCAAATGGTTCCAGGAGGAATATGATGCACTGAAGAGAGAAGAAGGAAGAAAGGAGAGAGAAGAGACAAGAAAAAAAAGAGAGGGAACAATGAAGAATGAAGATAGAAGATGCCGACAAGTGGCCTAAGAGAGAAGATGGAGAAGAGGAACGCTGGCAATTGAGCGCGAGACATGCCGCTCATCCTGAAGTAATGCTCACGCGGTTCCGGGCTGAGATGGTAGATGCAGGTGGATCTCCTTCTTGATTGCCCGATGCCCTAGGTATCGGACATCAAGGGGAGAGGGATGTTACACGGCCGGGCCCACCTCTCGGTGGGCCCCACCCAAACCCGTGTCCCGCCTGGTATGGCCTGCGTGGGCTATGCGTAGCCCGCGTAAGCTGAACCAGTCCGGTGTCTGGGGACGGATCCGAAGGATCTTGAGCCAGATTTTGCCCTCTAACCACCTTAAAAAGAGAGAGAGAGAGAGAGAGAGAGAGAGAGAGAGAGAGAGAGAGAGAGAGAGAGAGAGAGAAAGAGAGAGAGAGAGGTTGATGTGAATCTAATGGTTAGTCTGAGCGGTCTGGCTGCCACGCGGCTCATCGTCGATGACGACGGTCCGCGTTGCAACAGAGACCTTGCAGGTAGGGATAGACCTCGCTCCGTCGACGTGCTGACGGTGCATCCGCGATGGTCGGCAAACCGCGAACGTACGTTGCGCGGCCACGTAGCGATCGCGGGTGCAACGTCATCGTGGCACGAAAGGGAGAGGTGAGATCAGGCACTGATCTCCACCTCTACCCACGTGACAAGTACTTCCGCAGAGTTTCAGCCCTCGCAAAGATTGTTTACGTCCGCTAGAATTTCTTGGAGTTTGAAAAGATACGATTTTTTGCGTTATTTTAAGAAACTGCCATATTGACCAGAAGCATTGTATCGAGATCTATGAAAGCGCATTTCTTGCTCTGACGTCCACTTTTCAAGAAAGCATATGGGAAAGTTCCAAGATTGAATGTACTCACTTCACCTGATAGGATGCAATGTCAGTTCTTTCGATTTTCATGCCATATTTAGGAAAGCTGCCATTTAGACGGATTACAATATTTTCTCTTTCCACTTGACGGCTCCTTTTGTATTCAAAATAACCCACAATTCTTGTTGTTGAAGGTTGAAGTCGGTGAGTAGGGGACCGAGCTACTTCTATTTTACAATATAAGTTTTTCCGGAAAGTGCCGATTCGACTATGCGAGTGCTCTAGTCTACTCGCGAAGATCGAGCTGAAAATTGATGAGAATATTCTTGAGATGACCCAAAACTCGACCGAAAATTTTTATGTTGATTATTGCACATGAGTCCGAGCCATGATTTCTATCGAATTTGTGATTTCACATGCTTTTGAATTCAATTTCATCGAGTAATCAAGGGCGAAACACTGGTCAAGAGAGACGCGGGAGCGTTGGATCCGATGTTACACTTCCTAGCATTCTCAATAGTCCTAGTGACTTTTCATAATTGTCGTGAAGAGTTGGATATTCGGAAAGAATCGCAGAAATTGATGAAGGACAGACCTGGGATGCTGAACTCTTGTCCCACACAGCATGGGAGTATTACAGGAAAACGTTTCAATAAAATATTTTGATGAAATCTTTCAGAAACCCCGCAGATCCGTTTCAGGAAATGTTTTTGTGATATTTCATTGCAATGTTTCAATGGAATCCCCCAGAAACCTCGCAGAAACATTCCAAGGAATGTTCTTGTAATATTTCATTGCTATATATCGTGAACATCTTTCGGAGAGCTACTTGGAACATTTCATGGAACATTTCTGGGAATCTTCCAGACATATTCATCTGGAAGGTTTTTGAAAGGTTTTTGAAATATTTGTGTGCAATATTCCATGGATACAACTTCGAAATATTTCTGGAATCTTGCACAACAATTCTGAAGCAATCTCGTATTGAGAGACTTTTGTGGACCAACTGAAAGCTTTCCGAATGATTTTTAAAAGGTTCTCGAAAGCTCCCTCGGAAATTCCAATCCAGTTCAATAACCCGGGAATATCATTCTCGGAAATTCCTGCAATATTTTAACGGCAATCTGACAAGAATCTTGATTCGGAGAAATTTGCGTGAGGTGTATGATGAAAGGTTATTAGAGATTTCAAAGCAATAATCCAAATACATGACTTCTAAGTATCCCATCATTATTTCCCTGACAATCTTCCAGTAACCTCGCGCTTGAGAATTTTGGAAGATTCTTGAGTGCCCGTAGAAAAATGTGAGAGATATTCCAACTTTAAACATTCTTGGAGGATCCCCGAAGTCTTTTCGAAAGGTGCCTAAGAGCTCCTCAAAAAGTCTCTGAAAGACTTCTGAGAGGTTTGTGACGGGTCTGAAATATTCCTAAAACGTTGTTGGAATATTCCTGGAATGTTTTTGAAACGTTTCTGAAATGTTTCCGAAATGTTCCTGAAACGTTTTTGGAATGTTTCTGAAATGTTTCTGGGAGAATTTGGTGCAAAATTCCAGAAATCTGGCTCCGAAACAATCGTGCAAAACTGAACAATAATTTTCCAGCCTTCTGCGAGATATTTGATGGATTTCTGATAGTTTCTTCAGTGCTACTCTCCAAGAATTTCAATGCCAATTATTCTCCCAATGCTCCACTTATGAGAAATTCCAACAATATTGCTTCGAAAAATGTTTGGAAGTTCCCTCAATGCTCTCTGAGAGATACTTCTCAGCTCTTTGAGAAGTTTCTAGAAGGTTCTTCATACGTTCCTGCAAAGTTCCTGACACTTCCATGAGTTGTTTTTGAAACATTCCTGGGATGTTTCAGATAAATTTCGGGGCAAGATATCAGGATTATGACCTCAAAATATTGTCGCAATTCCCCACTATCAAATCTCCAGCAGTCTTGCATTCAACAATTTTTAAAAGTTCTTTGAGAGGCTTTTGAAGGGTTCCTGAAAACTTAACAAGAAGTTTCAGAAAGATTTTTGTACCGTTTTCGAAAAATTTCTTGAATATTGCTGAAACGTTTTGGAGATGTTTCTGAATCGTTTCTGGAATGTTTTTGGGAGATTTCAGTATGAATATAATTCCAAGGAAATTTCCTGAAATATAGTAAAGATTTCCGGCCTCACGATCTGCACAAGATTCCATAGGGTCCGATTTCATACACCTCATTGGAATATTATTTCGTCATCATACATAGCTCCCTTGTCCCACAACGAGACCATCGATACACTTTTTTTCACACTTTCAGACGAGCCGAGCTGAATGGTGCCGAGGAAAAGCAATAAAAGCCAACCCGCCCATACATTCGAACCCTTTGATAGAGTCGCTCATTCCTCCAAAACGCGAGCACGTGCGACCCACCGCGGGCATACCGCATTAGTCGAGCGACAGCCGATCAACAAGAAAGTCACACTCGCGAGCCGCTCAAGCAATAGCCGATCCCCGCAAATAGTACAATCCGCGAGTGACGTGCAGGCAACGATTTCGCGAGTGATAACCCCGGTCTGCTCTCCACGTGCTACTGATACATTTCTGAATACATCCAACTGCAGACGACAAATATCACCAGAGGCTGCTCGCTGCTGAATCCAGAGAGAGCAGCTCAAAACGGGTGATATTCACGATTTGTATTTGTAACCTTGAATTATTCCAAATAGTTGAAGTGCGCTGATACACTATAATCTTTGCGTATTTTTAGCTTGTTGGCCGCTTCATTGGAATCGCGCGAGTGCCAACGCAAATCTTGAGTCTGATAGAATATCCTGAAAGTCAAAAAAGTGAGCTTGCAGAAAGCTTCGCAATTTTCATAACCCCGGTCTGCTCCCCACGCGCTACTGATACATTTCTGAATACATCCAACTGCAGACGACAAACATCATCAGAGGCTGCTCGCTGCTGAATCCAGAGAGAGCAGCCCAAAACGGGTGATATTCACGATTTGTATTTGTGACCTCGAATTATTCCAAATAGTTGAAGTGCGCTGATACACTATAATCTTTGCGTATTTTTACCTGGTTGGCCGCTTCTTTGAAATCGCGCGAGTGCCGACGCAAATCTTGAGTCTGATAGGATTTTTAGAAAGTCAAAAAGTGAGCTTGCAGAAAGCTTCGAAATTTTTTCGGATCTGAATCGTGCCAATTTTGGGTTCATTCTATGCGTATTTTTTCGGATAAAATCACATTATCTCAATAGAAAATCTCAAGTTCTATAGGTCTAATTCTCAAGAGTCAAAAAAGTGAGCTTGCAGAAAGCTTCGCAATTTTTTGGGATCTGGATCGTGCCAATTTCGGGTGAATTTTGTTCGTATTTTCTCGGATAAAATTAGATTATTTCAATAAAAAATCTCAAGTTTTATAGGACTGATCTTCGAAAGTGAAAAAAAAGCCTGCAGAAAGTTTTGCGATTGATATTGAAGTGGACGAAGACAGAATATAGTGAAGATTTCCGGCCTCACGATCTGCACAAAATTCCATAGGCTCAGATTTCATACACCTCATTGGAATATTATTTTGTCATCATACATAGCTCCCTTGTCCCACAACGAGACCATCAATACACTTTTTTTCCACACTTTGAGACGAGCCGAGCTGAGTGGCGTCGAGGAAAAGCAATAAAAGCCAACCCGCCCGTACATTCAAACCCATTGATAGAGTCGCTCATTCCTCCAAAACGGGAGCACGTGCGTCCCACCGCGGGCATACCGCATCAGTCGAGCGACAGCCGATCAACAAGAAAGTCACACTCTCGAGCCGCTCAAGCAATAGCCGATCCCCGCAAATGGTACAATCCGCGAGTGACGTGCAGGCAACGATTTCGCGAGTGATAACCCCGGTCTGCTCTCCACGTGCTACTGATACATTTCTGAATACATCCAACTGCAGACGACAAATATCATAAGAGGCTGCTCGCTGCTGAATCCAGAGAGAGAAGCTAAAAACGGGTGATATTCACGATTCGTATTTGTAACCTTGAATTATTCCAAATAGTTGAAGTGCGCTGATACACTATAATCTTTGCGTATTTTTAGCTGGTTGGCCGCTTCATCGAAATCGCGCGAGTGCCAACGCAAATCTTGAGTCTGATAGGATTTTCAGAAAGTCAAAAAAAGTGAGCTTGCAGAAAGCCTTGCAATTTTCATAACCCCGGTCTGCTCCCCACGCGCTACTGATACATTCCTGAATACATCCAACTGCAGACGACAAATATCATCAGAGGCTGCTCGCTGCTGAATCCAGAGAGAGCAGCTCAAAACGGGTGATATTCACGATTTGTATTTGTAACCTTGAATTGTAACCTTAGCGAGACCCCTCCCCCCCTTCGAGAAATCAAAAAAAAAAAAAAAACGGTCGAAAGATGACTGATCCTCCCAATAGAGACCGCTCCCGCCTTCGATCATTCAGGATCGGTACTTGAAACGTCCGGACGTTGGGAAGCGAAGGATCGCTTATCAATTTGGCTATCGAGGTTGAACAGTATAATATCGATATACTAGCTATCCAGGAGACGAGACGACCGGATGAGGAAGAGTAGGTCGCTACACATACTTCGGTAGGGGTACAACAAAGCGCGCTCTGAGTACAGGTTTCTCGGTCAAAACCACACTACTTCCCTTTATTGATGACTACTGCTTCATCAGCAATCGCATATCCGTTCTCCTGTTGCAAACCAGGCCGTTTAATCTCACTATCTTCAATGTGCACGCACCTACCGAGAGTGCCGAAGAGGAGGATAAAGACAACTTCTACACAGACCTAGCGGCACACTTCGATCGCACTCGTGGCAGCCGAAATACAAAAATCGTCCTGGGAGATTTCAATGCTAAAATTGGCAGGGAACCTCTATATCAAGCGGTCACAGGCACCCAAAGTTTACATGACATAAGTAATGGAAATGGGATTAAAGCTATCGAATTTGCAACCACTAGAAATTTAGTGATTGGAAGCACAGCATTTAAAAGGAAGGATATCCATAAGCACACATGGGCACACCCAAATGGTAGAGACGCGAACCAAATTGACCATGTGTGATGGTTGATAGAACGCGACAATCAGCCATCACTAACGTAAGATCATACCGTGAAGCTTTCGGTAACTCGGAACACTAGTCAGTCACCGTTGACATGAGAGACAAAGTTAAACACCAAAGACAGAACGATAATGGCGTGAAACCCATCAAGTTCGACCTCAAAAACCTAGAAAATTCGTCAGGGCAGAATATAGAGATAAGATCACACGGACAATCCAATCGCAAACATCAGAACAACAGAACTCTCACAACGCGGTAAAAACTGTTGACAATCAATGGGACTCTCTCAAGAAGGTCATTCTAGATGCGGCATTATCCACGATAGGCCAGGCAAGAAAGGCAAAAGAACAGCCCTGCTACGACGATGAGTGTAGAGCCAAACGGAACGAACTGAGTGAAGCGTGGCGAAAACGGGTAGAAAATCGAAACGGAACAGATCACGTCCAACCTCCAATAACACAGAGAGAATACAATAAATTTATCAAACAGAAAAAGCGAGCCCATCTCAAGAGAAAAATCGCGAGAATCCAAGAACACCTCAAGAAGAGAAACGCGCGGTTGGGTTTTCGGGAACTGGATACTTTGGGGAACCCTCGGAAATCGGACACAAAAGTCATAAAAAACGATGCGGGAGAACCACTCACAAATGAGTCGGAAATATTTGAGCAGTGGAGAAAATATTTTGACCGTCTTCTCCACGTTAACCGTAGCCGAATCGAGACCCATGCGAAAGTCCACGCGGTAGAACCGCTAGTCCCAGCCCCATCCCTAGCAGAAGTTAGAAATGCGATACGTCGACTGAAAAATAACAAGACGTCGGGAATCGACTCAATACCTGCAGAACTCTTCAAGCACGGGGGCATCCAGCTTGCAACCCAAGTACACGTACTCATTCAACGGCTCTGGGAGGGAGAAAAAATTCCAGAAGAGTGGAAAAACCTGATCATAATACACTCTTCAAGAAAGGCGATGAAAGAGACTGTAACAACTACCGCGGCATCTCACTTCTCATCACGTGCTATGAAATTTTGTCGAATATTCTCATAACAAGGCTTACTCAGTACGTCAACGCAATAGTGAGGGACTACCAGGCAGGCTTTCGACAAAACAGATCGACAACGGACCAAATCTCCACAATTCGACAAATCCAAGAGAAAAAGTGGGAGGGGGGAGAACCAGTGCACCACCTATTCATCGATTTTAAGAAAGCGTACGATTCTGTCGACAGATCCAAAATGTACTCCATTCTCAAATTTTTGGGTATACCGAGTAAGCTATTGAGAATGATAGAAGCTACACTGGAGGGGACGAAAGGGAGAGTAAGGATCGGGCAAAGCCTATCGGAGCCATTTATCATTGAGAACGGTCTGAAACAGGGAGACGCGATTTCACCTCCATTTTTCAACTTCATCCTAGAATATGTTATCAGACAACTAGTACAAAGCACGAAAGGTCTCCCAACGATCGGGGTTCGGCAGCTCATCTAGGTCCTAGGATACGCAGACGACCTGGACGTTATCGGAGGAAGTGAATAAGCCGTGACACATAACGCTGAGATCATCATTGAGGGAGCGAAAGAGGTCGGATTGGAAGTTAGCGAAGACAAAACCAAATATATGGGATCAGACAGGTACCCGGACATACACGACACTGAATTTTTACAGGCCGGAAACTTCTCGTTTAAAGCCGTACCAAACTTCAAATATCTCGGTGCGGTAATCAATAAGGATAACGACATCAACGAAGAAATCGCCAATAGAATCAACGCGGGTTCCAAGAGCTACAACTCTATCCGAAAGCTACTGCAAAATAAGCTACTGACACGCGAGTCAAAGCTCACTGGTGATGCGCATTATAAAAAAATGCATAAAAGCAAATTAGCTTGAATAGAGGAAAGTCGGGGTGAAAACTTTGGAATAAACACTCGCGAGTTTAGCAAAAAATGAGGTTCTCTTTATTTAGAGTTACCTAGGCTAAACTAGACTAACTAATTCCATTACTAAATGAAATTACTCAAAATTGGGGTCCGTCCGAGCCGCGAGAAATATTTGCGATGCCGCAGAAGGCGGGAACATCGCACAAAAACAAGCTAGACTTGCGGTATTTCTACTGCGCTATCGTGCGCTGAACTGAAAATCATCGGCTCGCGGGCCAGCCGAAAAGCTGCGAACTTGAGCAAGTGCGGGTATTGCTAAAGGTAGGGACATCACGCGATGTCACATAGATGTACACATGTAAATTTACGGGCATTGAACTGCTCAACGGCTACTGAAAGTTCAAACTAAAAACCGTTCAAAAAGAAAATATATGACTCTTGAAATTGAGAAAATCTATGAAAATTATGACTTGCGCAACCATACCGCCCGCCATCGCGCGAGGTTACAACATCGCGCGATTAAAATCAGGTACGTGCAGCTATACAATGAGAATGGGCAAGACCCAAAAAAAAAAAAAATCACAAAAATGAAGAATAGTACATGAACTAAGTTTTCCATCGCAAAAAAAATTATTGAAAGTTGGGAATTTCTACAAGTGTGATTAATCAAAGTATATCAGAAAACATCTCGAATTTCAAATCATCATTGACACATGTTCTTCCGAGAAGAGGAAAGAAATGAAACAACTACTCACAAAATTCATAAACTTGAGCAACAAAAGAAAACCAATAGTAAGAGTAATCACAAAAAATTGAATTTGAAAACAAACCAAATGATGGGAAACTTTCCAATCCCTGCTCTAAGCCCTGAGCTAATTCAAATTCACAAAATGATACAGTCTTCTCCTGGAACTCAACCGCCCGCCGTGAGAATCTGCATTCTTGTCAAGTTGATAGACGTTTGTTCATGAACTGGCAGAAGAATCAATTTGTTGACAGGCCGAACAAACTCGGACGCGGCTGTACGCAGGGTAGCTACTCTGGTCAAGCTGTTCTTGCCAGGATGTACGGCAATGATCCTTGCCAGAGGCCATTTGTTCGGCGCCACCAAGTTATCCTTGAACAGGACTAAATCGCCGACCTGAAGTTGATAATTTGGCTTCAACCAATTGGCCCGTTCCTGTAATTGCGAGAGGTACTCGCGCCTCCACCTCTGCCAGAAGTGATTCCGCATCAGCTGCAGTATACACCAACCTGTACATATAGAGTTCTCCTTGTTAATCTCAGTGAATGGCTCAGGAGGAGCTACTAAAGGAGCCCCAATGAGAAAATGGCCAGGTGTTAGAACAGAAATATCATTGGGCTCAGAACTTGAAGCACTAATAGGCCTTGAATTTGAACAAGATTCGATCTGATACAAAACCGTAGAAAATTGCTCATAGGTCAACTTAGATTCTCCGATGACTCTGTACAGATGCCTCTTCATGGATTTCACATTTGACTCCCACATTCCTCCAAAGTTGGGTGCTCTTGGTGGAATGAAATGCCATTCGACCCCATCGCGAGCAACTGAGGCAGCAACTTCCTGGCCCAAGGCAGACGTTTCATTGAACAGACGATGTAGTTCTGCTTCACCACCTTTGTATGTCGTGGCATTGTCGGAGTACATGACTTCACACATGCCTCGCCTTGCAGCAAACCGTCGAAGTGCAGCCAAGAAGGCGGCGGTCGTCAAATCTGAAACAAGTTCCAAGTGGATCGCTTTGACTACCAAACAGACGAATATAGCCACGTAACCCTTAAAGGACTTTATTCCTCTTCCTTGAGAAGCCTTGATCCAGAAATGGCCTGCAAAATCCACACCACAGTGAGCAAAAGGCCTGGCAGGTCGAGTACGAATCGCTGGAAGTGGACCCATTTGTTGTTCCATGCTGATTGCATTATGTCGAGTGCAGATAGTGCATTCTGTCACGATCCGTCTGATGGTACTGCTCGCCTGGATAATCCAAAATTTCTGGAACAGATAACTATGAACAATACGATATCCCCCGTACAAAGTACACGCATGAGCTTTCCTAATGAGCAAAACTGTTACATGATGATTCTTTGGTAGAATAATAGGATGTTGTTCGGATTCAGTCAGAAAAGAGTTCTGAAGTCTACCACCAACACGAATGAGACCATTCGTATCGATAAATGGCAGTAGTTTCTGAAGAGAACTCTGAGAAGAAACGTTACCCTTCGAACACAGATCTCGATAGTCCTCTGGGAATGCGTCCTTCTGCACCAGTTGATATAATGTGTGAAGTCCCAAATTGAGCTCTGAGGCAGAAATTGATCCATGACGACGATCCTCGAGGACCAACTTGGAATTGAGTCTCCATCTGTGAATTTATGCTAGAATCGCTGACATCTTATCAACAGAAGAGAACTTCCGCAGCCAATCTGAAACAGTTGAATCTATTTGAATTAGCCAGATGTTTACCCGTTTACGCGATTCCAACTGCGTCTCCAAGTCCTCTGGGTTAGTGGGCCAATCGTTTTTCAGTGAAGTCAGCCATTTGGGACCCCTCCACCACAACTCGGAATCTTTCAGCTGCTGGACTGTGCAGCCTCTGGTTGCAAGATCAGATGAATTGTCCCGTGATCGAACGTGATGCCGGCTAGCCTGAGGAAGATTGCAAGTTTTTTCACTGACACGATTTGCTACGTAAGGCTTCCATTTGGAAGGATGAGCCCTCAGCCAAGCGAGAACAACTTTAGAATCGCTCCAACAGTGAATTTCTTCTGGCTGTGACTCTAATTGGGGGAGAATACCTACAATCAAACGTGCGAGCAAAACAGCACCACTCAGCTCTAATTTTGGCAAGCTTACAACCTTCAAGGGAGCGACCTTGGACTTGGCGATGAGAATCTGCGATGATCCACTCTCTCCTGGAATGACGACGTACAGAGCAGCTGCATAGGCTCACTTAGATGCGTCACAGAAGCCATCGAGATGCCACGATGTTGCCTTTGTAGTGCCCAGCCATCGATTGATCTTCAATTCTTCAAGTTCCATGAGTTGAGACCTGTACTGCAACCAGGACTCTTTGAAGTGACCCGAAATCCTTGCATCCCAATCGAAACCCTGTAACCACAAGCACTGCAACAACATTTTTGCCCGGATCACCACAGGTGCCAACCAACCCACTGGGTCAAAAAGTGTCGCCACCTGTGAAAGTATAGATCTTCTTGTGATATTTGGAGGAGAGGGAGACAACGGGACCTTGAAACAAGAAACATCTTCATTGGGCAACCATTTCAGACCTAGAGTAGAAACTGTTTCCTTGTCATTCACTTCTCTAGTCTAAAGTGGATCAGCTGACCCTGTCAGCAAAGGATGATTTGCTGCCCATTTATCTACAGACATGCCTGCTGAAGCGAGAATGCCAACAGTCTGTTTCTGTGCCTCCTCAGCTTTTTCAATGGTGTCTCCCCCCGCCAAAAAATTATCCACATATCGATTTTTTTGAACGACTTTGGACCCAATCGGGAATACCTCTTGTTCCTTCTTTGCTAGGTCAAGTAGCGTAGCATTGGCATCGAATGGCGCTGACGCTGTTCCATACGTTATGGTGAGAAGTCGGTAGGCCTGCAAGCATTCCTCAGACGAAAATACTCACGACGAAAACAAGCATTCCTCCACGGGATACGCTGCCAGTTGACATCCTTCCGATCCACCAAGATTTGTCGAAACATCTTGACTATGTCGAAGGTGAACACGTACCGAAAGAAAGCCCAGCGAAGAATGATTACCACTAAGTCCTCCTGAAGTTTGGGACCTGCGCGTAGCACAGAATTGAGAGAATTACCATCAGCATCCTTTTGTGAACCATTGAACACAATTCTGATTTTATTACTCTCTTTTTTGAACACTGGATGATGAGTGAAATAATAAGTTTGGTTGGAGGTTACCTCATGATCAGGAACTACCTCCATGTGCCCCAAGTCGAGATACTCTTGCATGAAGTTGGAGTAAGCCACTGCAAGTTCCGGCTGACGAGCGAACCTCCGTTCCAGTCAGGTCATACAAGCCGCGGGAATTTCCTCCGTACCCCGATTGCAGGTGGCTTGGAGAAGGGTAGTTCCACGACGTACCGTCCCTGAGCGTTGCGATAGCATGTTCACTTAAAATGATCGAGACATTCTTGATCTTGTGGAGGCACCTGAGGATTTTTGGGAATTTCTTCAGTTCCCCAGAATCTTGCCACAGCATCCGACAGTGCATTGTCCACAGATATGTGGTGCATTGCGACAACACCATCTGTAAGGTCATCAGACTCCGTGTTGCCGATCAAAACCCATCCGAAGACCGCCTTTTGAGCAATTGGAGCCGTGAGGGGATCCTTGGCTTTGCGCACACCAGGTAGGACAGCAGCTCCGAAGACAGCAGAATTCAGAATGACGTCGACTCTGCTTGGAACGCCATAGTTTGGGTCAGCTAGATCGAGGCCCTCCAAGTGACTCCAATCCCCATTGGACTTGACAGGTTTGCGAGGCAACAGACTGGAAACCTTCTTGAGAACCAGTGCTGGAAAATTCAAAGTGAAATTAGGATCTCGCGATAATTTCAAACAGAGTGATACCTTGCTCTGAGATACAGCATTTGTTGTGCCTCCAGTGCCATTAATGACAACCCGAATGGAGTCACGCTTCAATGATAAAGATTGAGCAACATATTCAGATACCACACATTGCTCTGCACAAGAATCTAGCAATGCACGCGCCGTCATAGACAAGCCATCTTCCGACTGAAGAATCACAACAGCAGTAGCCAGAAGTTGCCTGTCGCTGCAAAACGTCGAAAAATTGTATGTTGTCTCCGTAGACGTCAGATGCGTGCTCGCTTTGCCAGGAGCAGTTGATGAAGACTGCCCTCCAGACTTTGAGCCTTGATTTTCCTGATGAATCTTGGTATGGTGCTTTTCACTACAAACGAAGCACCGGAACTTGGATTTGCTGGCATCAACCTTGTGATGAGTGCTGAGGCAATTGAGGCACAAACCCTTCGACACAGCCACCTGTTTGCGCTTGACCTGAGGAAGAGAAGAAAATTCCTCGCATTTACTAATGTAATGGGCTCCTTGACAAATGACGCAAGGATCAGTTTCCTTTTCTGGTTTTTGAGACGTAGCATGCATCGATCCTTGTTTCGGTTTGGATTGACCATGCGATTTCTTTGAATGTTTCGCCGACGATTTTTCCGTGCAATCGGATGACGATTCGGCGGCAAAATCGACCTCTACAACGTCCAAAGTCTTGATTCTGTCTTCCAAAAATTTTTCGAAAACAGCAAATGTTGGAAACTCCCCATCTTCAATTTTCTCCAGCACTTTCGCCCAATCCAAGCGAGTCGCAGGTGCTAATTCCGATTCGATGCATTGAATGAAAATCATATCCCAATGTTCGACAGGAAGCTCAAGTGAAGTCAATACGTTACGACTCTCATTAGCAGTATTCAGAAGTTCACTCAAATGTTCACCCGATTCACTTGATGCGCTAGGAAGACGCAGAATCGTGTTGAAATGAGTTGAGAATCTCAAATACCGATCATCATAACGATTACACAATGCTTTCCATGCCGACGAAAAACTGCCCTCCACCGTGTCAAAACCCTTCAACTTGCTAGCAGCAGCCCCCTCCAAACAATTGGATGAGTGTTGAAATTTGATCACGTCTTTCATGTTAACATCTCTCAGAACGAATGCTGAGAATTTACTTTCGAAACTTTGCCAGTCACTTCGTTTTCCGTAAAATTTTGGAAGTTTCACTTTCTCCAAATAAGAATTTGAAGGGGTGGGTGTCACGTTATGGATGGGTGGGCGCGCCGCGTCTAACACCTCCCGCTTTTCAGAGATGCGTTCTTGTAGCCAAGATTTGGTATTGAGATGGACAGACATACCTCCATCATACAGATCGGATTTAAAATATTCTGAACCTTTGAATTCAGCCTGATAAGGTCGTATTTTATAATCTCGATCCTGAAATTTCGTCCAATACGACTCCAAAAGACGATCTCGAATTTCATAATCTGCTAACGTGAAGGCATCAGCAGCCTTTTTTTCGACGTATTGGTTCGAAAATTACTGATAAGCTCCAGTTCCCGGCACTGACGTATAATTTCGTTAGTCAGCTCGGCCTTCCATTCTTTAGACATAGCCATGATAAAAGTGCTAAATTACCAAGTGGCTAAAGGAAACGCGAGGTGAATCTTACTCGAAATCTATTAGATTCAAGAAACTCGCACATTTACACGTACACGTCTGCTGAGCGCGAGATATCTAGGCTAAAAACGAGACGCACGCGAAGAAGTTGCTACGTGCTCGAATAAACCGAATAGATTCCGCGAGAAACACAACAGAAACGAAATGTACCCGTATATAAACTTACAGCTGAAGATCAGCTGTTGTAATGCGATATACAGTGCGAGCGAACGAGCTAACGCATACATGCATTACGGAGCGCGCGCGGAGGAGAAACTTGCGAGGAATGCAAATATACATGAAGAGTATATGAGAGAGAAAGAGAGAGAGAGAGATATTGATATATGATACTCATTTACGTCACCGAATGGCTCTCGAAGCTTGGAAGCTCGGCGGATGAACAGGTGAAGACGGACGAGAGATATGTCTCCCACTGCTGCTCTCTCTCTCCTCTCCCCGCTCCCCACGGCGGTCTCCGAGCGGGGCGCTCGATTCAACTCGCAACTGCTGGATCGTATGATATGGATAGTGGGGATACCTCGGCGACGATGTCCAAGGCTCCACTACCTCCTGGGTGCGATCCGTTGAGTCCAGATGCCTGGAAATGCCACCGTCAGGACTCGATCGCAGCCTCGATGATGCCCTTGCGCACGATTGTCCTCTTGACACGGTGCACCAGGTGATGGCTGAGTCCTCAACAGATTTTTGAGAACTTGATCGCAGAGGAAGGCGATGATGAAAAGCCACTCACACACAACACTATACAGTGCACTCGCGATATGGATCGTCGACTCGATCACGATCGCGAGACGGACCCGAATTGCACCGAAATTTTGGCGTTCATGGAATTCACGAGTGAATTCAACCTCGACTTCCTCGACCGGATGATCCTAAGCACAGATCATCCGGCTCAAAGGACCAGAAAAAATGGTGATGCGCATTATAAAAAAATGCTTAAAAGCAAATTAGCTTGAATGGAGGAAAGTCGGGGTGAAAACTTTCGAATAAACACTCGCGAGTTTAGCAAAAAATAAGTTTCTCTTTATCTAGAGTAACCCAGGCTAAACTAAACTAACTAATTCCATTACTAAATATTAATAATATAAAATTACTCAAAATTGGGGTCCGTCCGAGCCGCGAGAAATATTCGCGATGCCGCAGAAGGCGGGAACATCGCACAAAAACAAGCTAGACATGCGGTATTTCCACTGCGCTATCGTGCGCTGAACTGAAAATCATCGGCTCGCGGGCCAGCCGAAAAGCTGCGAACTTGAGCAAGTGCGGGTATTGCTAAAGGTAGGGACATCACGCGATGTCACATAGATGTACACATGTAAATTTACGGGCATTGAACTGCTCAACGGCTACTGAAAGTTCAAACTAAAAACCGTTCAAAAAGAAAATATATGACTCTTGAAATTAAGAAAATCTATGAAAATTATGACTTGCGCAACCACTCACCTTGTACAAAAGCATAGTCCGGCCGGTGGTTTTATACGGGTGCGAAACATGGGCACTAACAAAGAGACAAATGTACAAACTCGCGTCCTTCGAGAATAAAATCCTGAGAAGCATTTTCGGAATGAAATTGGACACGAGGACTGGTCGCTGGAGGAGAATACACAACACTGAACCCGACAGACTGTACCGAACTCCGCGAATAGTACAAATGATCAAAATTCAACGAGCCAGATCGGCGGGACACGTAGCCAGGATGGGAGAGGGTAGAATGGCTCGCGAAGTCATGGAAAGTCATGTCAAACCTCCAAGATTACCGGGTCGACCCCGGATACGATGCAATGATAAGGTAAGGTAGGGTTTAGGTCCGGTTTAAGACGTTAAAGACAGCGTTTCATTAATGGGAACATATATTGAAACCATATTCACAAATAGTCATGAATGATAAATAGTCAAAAAGGAATCTGATATTTATTACTGCTGTGAGTGTTACAAATGCGGCCTAGCCCAATAAACGGTTGATACAGGGTACATACTAATACGGGTTATGATAGAGCCACGAAGGAGCTCCCTCCGGGTCAAACGCGGGGCATAACCGGTGTGTGAGGTTCGACTCCTAGAGCTCCCAGGAAGCCAACGCGGATGTGTGATTCTACTGCCACGGAGGAGCTCCCTCTGGGCCAAAAGTGGGTGTGCTGGTGTCACGGTCTACTACGATTCTCAGTGCTCCTGAGAAGTCGGCTACTAGATGGTCTCATCTGCCTTAGAGCTCCTAAGACAAAGAGGAGTTGCCAGCTGCTAGACTCTAGAGCCATCTCTTGGACCAGAGCTCCTGGTGCCAAGAGAGGCGCGTGAGTCCGCCGCTCAGTGCAGACTGGTTCGTTCTGGTCGGGCATCGGGTGGACATCAATGCTGACTGGTGTTTCGCTTGTGAACGATATTTTCGAGACAGCCACCTGGCGGCTGAGGCTTGAGTTACTCTAACTGCTCGATGAATTGCGCGGGTACCGGAGCTATACTGGTATCATAGCAAAGGGGCCCGTCACATCCCCCTCTTCTTTTGGAGAGTGAAGTTCCACTCACTCTTCCAGGCACTTGGTTTCCCGGTGGGCTGGAGCCGGATCTAATGCTGTTGCTGGTGCTGGTACTGGTAATATCGACTGGTGGTCTGGAACTTGGTCGTCTAGGAACGGGTACGTACGTTAGGCGGGAATTGAGCTCTCTCTAGACTTCTACTTGTAACGCCTGCTGGTCGCTGCAAGTTCTGGTTCTAGACTTGTACTGGCTAGGGTACAGGTATCTAGTCTGGGTCCGGTACAATAACTGTTACTGGACTAGTGTGCCTCTGGATCCTTAAGAACATGTGGTCGGTGTATTCGGGATGAACCCTCCGCTTAATCGGATGCTATGCCTCACGGAGTCAACCCCGTATATGACGAGTGGATTGACGAATATCCAACGGTTCTATTGATCTGGCGGGTTTACTGGTATTCCGGCAGTGTCCGGTGTCCGGCTGGCAAGTGTCCTAAAGAACGGGTGATCAGTCCGATCAATGCTTCAAATGTCCTCCGTTGTGACAATCCATAGCTCTAGGCCAAAGCCCTCCACTTCAACGGCCAGGATGCCTGGTGGAGCTTTCCTCGTTTCAACGAGTGGAAATAGCAGAGCTAGTGAGATCAGGGTGTGCTTCTGGCTGTATTGACGGATCTCATGTTACATCAGGTGGTACAATGTCAATCAGCGGTTATCCGGTGTTCTGAGTCTTCTTCTAACTATTCTCCTACGGGTCTGGTGCAGCGCTTGTCCGCTTTCGTATATCTCACAGGTTCACAATCTGGTTGGCGGCGAGAAGCGGCACGTATACGTTCTAGGCTGTACCCATCCACGCACTTGATGCCTATGGAGTCCATCCTGGTAAACCAGCGGAAGGACGAAACTTTACTGGTACCTCTTCTGGTCCGGTTCACCCTAATTGTTGATTCTGCTTCGAATTACGACGCTGGTTTTCTGATGTCATCTTCCTGCTGCGCTGGTGATGGAGGTCTCCTTTTCTTCCTCTTCATGTGTTTGTGTCGCGGTATACGTGTATGTGCGTAGCAATGAATATCAGACTCACAGTGAGAAAATTTCAGGTAACTAGAACGGGTATCGGAGCTCGTGAGGCTCAAAACTGGTCTGCAGAAAGAAAAAAGAAATCTGAGTGCCTTGTAACCATGGGATTGTCTAGATGCATACTACGAAATAACAATGGCTTGAGAAGAAAAGAAAATTTCCTGCTCGGGCACCATGGAACTGTTATATTACTAGAAAAGAAAGAAAAAATAAGCTGTCAAAGTCACTGTCTGGGCGCCATGTAACTGAGGGATTTACTAGGATCAGGAAAGTTAGGTAAGTTAGGGTTTAGGTCCGGTTTAAGACTTTAAAGACAGCGTTTCATTAATAGAAACATATATTGAAACCATATTTACAAATAGTCATGAATGATAAATAGTCAAAAAGGAATCTGATATTTATTACTGCTGTGTGTGTTACAAATGCGGCCTAGCCCAATAAACGGTTGATACAGGGTACATACTAATACGGGTTATGATAGAGCCACGAAGGAGCTCCCTCCGGGTCAAACGCGGGGCATAACCGGTGTGTGAGGTTCGACTCCTACAGCTCCCAGGAAGCCAACGCGGATGTGTGATTCTACTGCCACGGAGGAGCTCCCTCCCGGCCAAAAGTGGGTGTGCCGGTGTCACGGTCTACTATGATTCTCAGTGCTCCTGAGAAGTCAGCTACTAGATGGTCTCATCTGCCTTAGAGCTCCTAAGACAGAGAGGAGTTGCCAGCTGCTAGACTCTAGAGCCATCTCTTGGACCAGAGCTCCTGTTACCAAGAGAGGCGCGTGAGTCCGCCGCTCAGTGCAGACTGGTTCGTTCTGGTCGGGCATCGGGTGGACATCAATGCTGACTGGTGTTTCGCTTGTGAACGATGTTTTCGAGACAGCCACCTTGCGGCTGAGGCTTGAGTTACTCTAACTGCTCGATGAATTGCGCGGGTACCGGAGCTATACTGGTATCATAGCGAAGGGGCCCGGCGCAAGGTACGGGAAGACCTGGCCGGAGTAGGATGCAACAGAAGGGAGTGGACAGCACAACCACGAAACAGGTCTTTATGGCGACAATACGTCGATGCGTTAAGAAGAACAACCTGAAAACACATTTCCCCTCCTATGGTCGCGGAGGCGAGAGCATACGCGTGGCGAGCGGGCCTCTTCATCAAGAATATCTGAATGCAGCTGCGTACCAATCCTCAATTTCGCCTAGACACGACCACCCCCTTGGCTGCTTCCATCCAACTCCCCAGTGGCCAAGGGACGTGGTTGCGGCCATAAAACCATCGAGTCTTCGAGAGCCTTATACATATATATATATATCATATCACTCCAATGCCAATATCTAAGCGATAATCATTAAGCGGTTTGAATCCTTCTCCAAAACCATTTGGAATGTTTGAATGTATCCTGGTCAGATTTTTCCTTGAATTCGCCAGATATTACAGTTGGCAGTGCGGTTTTGTTTACTGAGGAAATCCTGAGGAACGAAATTATGATGCATGTACATGATTTGTTTTGGTAAGATGAGAAGATTCGCGTGACCCCTGACTTGAGATTTCCTTCCATCCCATTTCCCCTCTCCCCTCCATGGAATCCTGATTCCATATTTCAGTAGACAGTTTTCTTCCCCACATAAGATCCTTGAGCGAACATAGTACCATTCTCATATCAAAAACTTGGATTACAATCCTCTTCGTATGTATCGAATCGTCAGAAACGGATGAAATTCAATCGCCAACTCATTTTTACATCATAAACACTTGAGTTTGGCTAAATACACATTTTGAGCTACGACGTGTATATATGTCGACAGCTCAGTGGACAATGTCGCAGTCTAGTAATCCGAAGATCGCAGGTTCAAATCCCACCGGCGACACTCACGTAAAAATATCAACACATAATATTGATAACCGTACTAAAAGCGAATTTTCAAGATATTCAATAATCAAAACTCAAACCTGAATGTGAATACCCGCAATTTCGAAATGACATGATTTTTTTTGCTCGATCGTCGCAATATTCATTATCTTAAACTTCCGCAAATATTTCAATGTGATGCCTCTGAAACGTTTCTGAAAGGTTTCCAGAGATATTCCCATGAAAGTTTTCAGAAACATTTCAAAACCGCGGACATAACTATATTTCAGGAATGTTTCATTGAAATATTTTTGAGATGTTTTCTGAAACATTTCTGAAATGTTCCCATGCTGTGTGGGGTGTAGAATATGTTGAGAATTTTGAAGAGAAAAGTAGTATTGTATCGGTTTGCGTTCCGGGTATGGTGTTGTGAGTCGAGAATGAATGATAAAATGAGAGGAGGGGGAGAAGAGGCTCTCGAATAAGCCTGCAATCAACCCTAGCTTGACGAACGCTCTAGAACTCAAAAAACTGACAAGATTCATGTAACTTGTTGAAACCTTTGGCGATCGATTGTATGTGTTACCGTGATAGCCCGAAATCCGTGATTGCCGGGCATTCACTAGTGAATCCTAAGATTCACTGGTCGAGGCCAGTGAATGCTGACATTCACTAGTGAAGGCCCGGAATTCGTAGCTGATACCGTTGCTGAGGCCATATTTCGGGCTTTCACTAGTGATTGTCAGCTTTCACTGGCCTTCGACCAGTGATTCTCAGAATTAATGGTCTCGACCAGTGGTTGTCACCATTCACTGACCCGGCCCGGTGAATGTCGGAGATCGGGAGGATTAGGGAATGGAAGTCGAATAAGATGTCGAACACATCGTCTCACTATCCCAAGTTTCCGAGGCAGGTTGGAATATGGAGGAATATCGATTATCCATCAATGGGGAGTTGACAATGAAATGTCTTGTCAAATACTTGTCGATCTCAAAAATACCTCATAGAAAATAGTTGTCAATGGCAAAAGTTGAGGGACATAAACTTTTCACTTATTATTATTCATGACACACTGCACATACTAACACAATTGTCTCTTCAATTTTGTGCGCCAGGGCTACCTCAGTGGATGAAGGTTAGAAATCAGGAACTCCTGACCTCATCCGATGGGTGATGAATAAAGAGGCCATACTTCCTCAACCTTTCTGAGTGAACCTCCCAATTCGGAAATGATGAGATTCACTTGGGCCCACGTGAAATTCTCACTCCAATAGAGTGAAACTCACTCTTTTCGGAGTTGCCACAGAGTTGGGGTACATACGGGAAGGTTGAGAGAGTATTGAACACTATATCTTGATTTTTTCATATTCCAACCTGCTTCGGGAGCTTGGGATAATGAGAAAATGTGCTTGACATTTTATTCGACTTCCCTCCCCAATTCTTCCGATCTCCGACATTCACTGGTCCGGGCCAGTGAATGCTGACAATCACCGGTCGAGACCAGTAAATGCTGATAATCACTGGTCGATGGACAGTGAATCCTGACAATTACTAGTGAAAGCCCGAAATATGGCTTCAGAAACGATATCAGCTACATATGTAATTGATTTTGACACTCGATCGATATGATCGGATATCGTATTTATCACTAGCGGAAATTTCAAATTATGAAGATAATTTTTCGGTCTTTGCGAGTTGAAGTCAGCAGATACTGCTGACATTTTTGGCATCAATCCAGAATGAATTTTACTCCACTCTCGATCAATGCACCTTTAGAGCGTCGTATGGTTCCGAGGATGCATCTCAAGGATTTTGATGGGAAGGAATGGAAAGTAAAGATGAGAAATGAGGAACTTTTTGAAAAATTTTGATTCTACGCTGATATTATGCGTGTTTCACCCTTCTCTCATTGCTCGGGCTTTTCAAAGTGGTGGAAGAGCAATGAAAGTTTACCACTGACACGCGGCTCAAGTGGCCGTTTGTTCGATGGTTTGAACGCCCTTATATACGAAAGTTCATCTTCGTTAAGCACTTGCGAGAAAGGTCATTCATAATTTGATATCAGCTACCAATTCCGGGCTTTCACTAGTGAATGTCAGCATTCACTGGTCTCGACCACTGAATCTTAGGATTCAAAGGGCAATCACGGATTTCGGGCTTCCACGGTAACCTATACAATAGATCGCCAAAGGTTTCAACCAGTTACCTGAATCTTGTCAGTTTCCCGAGTTCTAGAGCGTTTGTCAAGGGTTGATCGCAGGCTTATTCGAGAGCCTCTCCCCCCTCATTTTAGTGTTACAGGAGGTGTAGTGTAACATCCTAGTGTTATAGAGGGTGGTCCACATTAGCTCCGTGAAGTTGGCCCGCCACTTTGAGATGAATATATCGAAAAATCAAGCGAAAAATCTCCTATTCAACGGTACCATTCTTTCAATTTGAGTAATTTGAGTATTTGAGCGATTAATTTTTAAAGTCGAAAAAATTCTCCCACACCAGAAGATCGGAAATGCTAATTACTCGGCGAGTAGACACGTTCGGAAAACCCACGTAGGCTCAAATTGAAGCACTAAATTTGAGTATATCGATTCAAGCATCGAAACTTGCCATTAATGACGCAAAATTGTTTAAATCGACTGGGAGAAGTCTACATGTATAAGGTATAACCGTCGCGCACTTTGGGGAGGGACAGCGATGCAGCAAAGGGGAAGCGATAGAAGTAGAGTGAGTGCGCATGGTCGCAGTTGTGCTGAACGGGTGCAGCCTCCATCAGTCCACGCGCCAACTTTGAAACGAAATTTCATACGTAGCACGCTGCCTCACATATGTCGTATGGCATAATAGGTCGATGGCGTTTCAGATCAATGAGCATTAAGAGGGTGGCGTATACCGGCCGAAATTCGTCTGCTAAATTACCCAAAAATCGTATTTAAAGAACTACTGCTCTAGAATTTATCTAATCGATCCCAAATTTTCTCACAGAGTTAGAAGATCCTCGTGGAAATGGTGGAAAGTCAGTGATTTCCTTGGAAAAGATCTGTGTCAGTCAAAAACTGTCTCGAATTTCGAAACTCTTTGAGGTTAAGCTACTATCATACTCACAGTGTAGGATTCCTGTGAGCTGGATTGCTCCATGGGGGACTTTTCACCAATCTTACGGAAATCTTCTAACTCTGTGAAAAATTTGGGATTGATTTGATAAGTTTTGGATCCGTAGTTCTATAAATACGAGTTTGGGGTAATGCGAGTAAGATTCTGTATCGCGAAGTTGAGAACTGCATTTTATAAGCTGGCAGCATTGCCGTGGTCTCTTGTTTTGATGTCGGCTGCTAGCAGACGTATCGAACAATCGCAAAGCGCGTGCTGTTGCTCGCATGCTTGCTTTTCGGTATACCACAAATCCTCGTAGCCGGCGTTTTGCGAGAAAGTCGTGGCTTCCTGGTGGAGATGAGAGTGTCCGGGTCGTGTGAAAGTGTGATAGCTATGAGTGTTGTGTGTTGTGCTGAGTGTGCTAGTGTACAATCGCAAATACTCGCATCCTGCGGGTAGGGTAGCATGCACCTGGGCCTTTACCGTGGCCACCACCTCTGACACGGCTTTGTTATTCTCCGGAATAACAAAAATCTCGTCCGTGACCATTAAAAAATTGTCATGACGGAGGAGTGCAATACCTTATGGAAGCTAGCGAGTGTAACGTGGCGGGCATCAGCAGGGAGAATTTCCTGGAAAGATAAACCCACCCAACGCTACCTCATTTATTTTAGGCCGGATCAGGTCAGGGCCAAGCACCCCGCGCCACGAGGGGCGGGACAGTGGGGCAAATTGGGAGCACCTGAGATTCCCGAAAATATTCTGCGGACACTGTAAATATATATATATATATCGTATTGAAATAATCACTCTCCGGATTCACGAAATTACAAACGGAATTTATTGCTATTAGGAACTCTCATTTCGAGGCGCGCAGGCCAATAAACCTAATTACAACGCCATCTGTGGCGAAGACTGTCATAAAATCGTTCATTTGTCCAAAAACTCAAAGAAAATCCCAATATCAAGAAGTCACTTTACAGCGGAAACACTCATGTACATTGGCGCGAAATTATTCACTGCACCCTTTCGGCGGAATCACCCATATACACTGTGGGCGGAGCTAACGCAAGGGGTGGGAGCTATTCCCCAGCCGGCGGGCCCGCCCCTTTCCAACTCTCCGTGCCTTCGTCTCCGGAAGTCAGAATGATTACACAAAATGGCCGCTATAACGACCCGCGTGGCCCAGCATGGCCAAAACGTGCATGCGAATATTGGCACGGGGAGTTGGAGGGACACGGTTACGACGCGATGGGTCGGCGGACAAGAAGGACACACCTCGTCGCGAGCTGGGGAGTAGGCCACCCGGTAGCCCTGGACCGACTCTCCGCGGGGGGGGGGGGGGTCAGGACAAGGGTGGATACACTCTGGGGAAGACGTAAGGCCACTCACCGCGTCCTTTTACGTTGTCCGGGTGCCGGCGAAACAGGCTGAACTGCTGCGTAACTGCTGCTCTGCTACTGGAGCTGTTGTGGACCTGCTGCTACTGCAGCTCTCTCTCTTTTTTTTTTTTTTTTTTTTTTTGAGGTGGTTAGAGGGCAAAATCTACCTCAGGATCCCTCGGATCCGTCCCCAGACACCGGACTGGTTCAGCTTACGCGGACTACGCATAGCCCACGCAGGCCATACCAGGCGGGACACGGGTTTGGGTGGGGCCCACCGAGAGGTGGGCCCGGCCGTGTAATATCCCTCTCCCCTCGATGTCCGATACCTAGGGCATCGGGCAATCAAGAAGGAGATCCACCTGCATCTACCATCTCATCCCGGAACCACGTGAGCATTACTTCAGGATGAGCGGCATGTCTCGCGCTCGATTGCGAGCGTTCCTCTTCTCCATCTTCTCTCTTCGGCCACTTGTCGGCATCTTCTATCTTCATTCTTCATTTTTCCCTCTCTGTCTTCTTCCTTCTCTCTTCTTTCTCCTCTCTTCCCTCTTCAGTGCATCAGATTCCTCCTGGAATCATTTGGGCCTCTTCTGTTTCAATCGGCAGAGTCACTGTAATTCGCCTGCTTCAAGGCACCTTACTTCCCTCTCTTTCTCCTCTTTGCGGGTCATCACCAGCTTGATGTATCCGGTGAGTCTATCCCATGTCTCCTGGTTGCGGAGCAAGTACGGGACGAGATTCTCAGGTGTTAGTTGAGCACCCAGCCATTCATCCAGCTCGGCGCGCTCTCTCCGGGTGTCGCTGCACTTGAACAGGGCATGTTCGGCGTCATCCCATTCGTCCCCGCATGACTGACATGCTGGGGTCATCCTCTTCTTGAACCTGGTTTGATAGGAACCGAAGCAACCATGATCGCTCAGTGCCTGCGTCGTCCAGCAGTCCATCTCTCCGTTGGTGCGTTCCGCCCACTTGGCTACGTCACGGATCAGCTGGTGCGTCCATCTGCCGTTCGCAAATGGCGAATCCCACTCAGTTTGCCAATGCTCAAGGGTGGTTTCCTTCTCGTTGTCGCGGATGATCTCCTTCATCGTCGGAGTGAGTACTCGTTCGGCTCCGATCACTTTCTGGCGGTCCCAGATCCTCACTCGCTCCGCGACGAGCAAGTGGATGGGCGGAGTACTCGCCAATACGTAAGCCGCATCTCCTGACACAGTGCGGTAGGCACGGATACTCCTCAGGGCCACTCTTCGGTGGACAGGCCCCATTCTCTTCTCGATGATGGTCTTCTCTACTCTCTTCCCCCACACGGGTGCACCGTACAGCATGATGGAGGTAGTGACGGTGTTGAGAAGTGCGTGCCTCTTTTCCTTGGGTCCTCCGATATTCGGCATAAGCCGCTGGAGCGCCGCACCGACCCTGCTCGCCTTCTGGGCGGCTTCCTGGATGTGCTTCTTGAACGACCACTTGTCGCCGAGCCATACACCGTGGTATTTCAGCTCTGTCTTCCGTGAAATCTCTTGCCCGTTGATATAAAACCGGGGTAAGTCAAACTTCCTACGCCTTGTGACCACGATTGCTTCGCACTTCTTGACAGCGAGCTCCAGAAGCCTGCTAATCATCCACTCGTAGACTCGGGCCAGCGCTTCGTTCGCGCATCTACCCAAGAGTTCCTCGTTGTCAGCCCATACTATGAGTCCCGCGTCGTCCGCGAAAGCCACTATTATCACTCCTTCTGGCAGTTCGATAGACAGTAAGCTGTCATACTGGGTGTGCCAGTTGAACGGACCGGAGACCGATCCCTGTCCGATTCCGGCGGACAGTACCCGAATCTCTTGTCCCTCGTCGGTGTCGTACACGAGGGTCCTGTTCCGCAGGTAGTCACTCGTGACGGCTAGTAGATAGGGGGACACTTTACCTGCTTGGGATTGATAGACTCGCTCCCAGCTCGCGCAGTTGAATGCGTTCTTTATGTCCAACGCAATGATGGCACAGAATCCTCCTCTTCCTTGGTATGGGTTCCCTACCGACGCTTGAACCCGTTCTTGGACCGCCTCGATCGCGTGCACAGTGCTCCGTCCCTTCCGGAACCCGAACTGCATTGGTGATAGCCCATCGCCTTCTTCGTAGGCTTTTTCCACCCTGTTGAGCACCATCCTCTATTACATTTTCCCGATATTGTCGAGCATGCTGAGAGGGCGTTGACCTCCTTGACCCTTAGGTATCAGGACCAGCTTCTGGCGTTTCCACTTGTCCGGGAAAGTTCCCGCGCTCAGACAGATGTTGAAAGGGTCGAGGAGTAGATCTGGCTTGTATTTGAAGACCAGTTTCAGAGCCTCGTTTGGGATGCCATCCAGGCCAGGGGCCTTGCCGTTCGGCATTCTCTTCGCCGCTATGAGTAGCTCTTGCATAGTGAAGAGCGGGATGGGGTCTTCGCTCTCCGTAGGGAATGTAACTCTGGGTTCTCCTGCTGGGAAGGGGTCTTCCACGATGGTGCGCAATGTTGCTGCATCGGTCGGTGCTGGGTTGCCCCTCCGGGGTCGGACCTCTGACATGACCACGCGATATGGCGTGCCCCAGGGGTCTTCGTTAACCATGTCGCACAGTTCACCCCAGCACTTTTCTTTGCTCCTCCGGATGGCTAGAACGAGAGCCTTCTTTGCTTCTTTGTACGCTCTGTCATCTTCCGCCAGCGATGGTCATTGCAGCCTCCTTGATCGCCATGCGGTCCTCCTTTTCTTGTTGCTCGTTCTTCGTAGAGCCTTGATCTCATCGGTGATCCAGTACTCTGGTTTCCTCCAGAAACATGGTGTTGTCCTGCGAGGCATCGACGCGTCGCAAGCTCTCGTGATGGCGGATGTTACCATCGCCACAGCCTCGTCCGAGGCGGAGTTCATCGGGAGATCTTCGCCTGTTTCTATCGATTCCCGGAATTTTCCCTCGTCCAGCTTCCGTACCTGCCACCCCGTTGGTCGTCGTCTGTCTCTGTCCATCAGTCCTAAGTCGAAACCGAATATGTCGATGGTCACTCAGTGTTTCCGTGTCCAGAACTTCCCACGATGTCATACGTCCCATGAGCGACGGGCTCATGAACGTCAGGTCGAGGACCGATGATGAACCTCCCTCCCGGGACCGAGTGTCGTGCCGGTAATAGGTGATAACCCCCGTCTCGTTCGCGAGCACTAATCCCAATGCCTCCATGGCATCAGCGAGTATTACCCCCCGTCTATCGCGCAGCCCCCCGCTCCAAGTCGGTTCCTTGGAGTTGAAATCTCCCGCGATTATAACTGGGCCCCCCCATTGCCTCACATTCTCTTCTAGGTCGTGGAGCTCGTCTTCAAATTCGTGCGTCTTGAGCGACGGCGAGTGGTAGCAGCTGTATACAGCTGTGCCCCCTATGGTCTTTCGAGCATAACCGCGGCCACTAACAGCTGGTTCAGTCTCGCGGATCGCGGGATTCGTGATCTGAATTACAGCGGTCCCCCAGTGATCGAATGTGGAACGGGAAAGTTCGCGCTTCCAAGGCGGTCAGGAGATGATCAGAACATCGATACCCCCTTCTTTGGCGGCAGTGTGTAGGAGGTCACAAGCGTCCCCGCTTCTCCTGAGGTTGGTTTGGATGAAGTTAGCCATTTCTTCCCCCCCTGCGTCTATATGTCGCCCTCGCGTTTTGGTAGGCTATGCAGTTGCTGGAGCCTGACCTGTGGTCAGATCTGGTTCCGATAGCCACGCAGCTGAGGCATTTTGGTTTCTCTTCACAGGTAGCGGCGAGGTGTCCTGGTTCACCGCACTGGAAGCAGAGTTTCGGTTGACGTTCCTCTGCCTTCTCTTTTTTGCAGCCTGAGGCCTTGTGGCCATACTCTAGGCAGTCATAGCAGCGTGGGATGCCTCCCTTCTCGCGGATTCTCACTCTGCTCCATGCCACCTTGGGTTCTTTCCAGTCCAGGAGGCGGTGAGCGAGCCTCGCTGGGATGGACACAACCGCTGTTTGGGTGCCTCGGGAGCCGTTTCGCAGGCTCTTGACCATTATGGCTCCATCCTCGTTTTCTGGTAGGGCCTTCGCGAGGTCCTTCTGCACTTTAGTTTTTTCGACATCGTAGTCGACTCCGAGAACCTCGAGGGTCATGCTATTTGCGAGGCAGTGGACAACCCCTTCTTGCCCGACGAACTGCAGCTCTCTCTCTCTCTTCCTCTCTCTCTCTCTCTAATAGCCCAGACCGGGTCACCCTCCAAGAGCTGGGTACCCTGGGCGAGATGTGGTCTTGTGAGGGGCCACGTGTCAGCAGAAGCTGGCACAAATCTTGGCACTCACAATTCGTTCACCCACACACAAAACTCCTTGTTCACCCGCGGCGCGATCACTGGACCCGTACTGGGTCACTACTCCTGGAGCACTCGGCGGATTTATGGGCACGATATACAAGGAGGTCTATCTAGGCCGGCAGCCATCCCAAGATTGCCGGCAGGCGATGCGCGGCGCGGCTTCCCCAAGCCCGCGCAAGCGCCGCGCGGCCCGGCTGGATGGGCTGGACGGTGCTGCCACCACGCTGGTGGCGGGAGCCATCAGCCCGTTTGAAACGTCGTCGTCGTCTTCTTCTCGTCACCTCGGGCACCTCAAAAAAAAGTATACACACAAAAAATCAGACCTTGATCCACTTGGCCCGAGGTGACGTCGAGAGCTTCTGTGGTGCGAGACGGAACGTGCTGCAACGTTCCACGTTGCACGAGACCAAGAGAAAACCTGCTGTTTGTGTATTTTTAGCGTGAGTGATGGTTTACTACAGTATGTTTTTCCCATCTAAGTGCATGCATAACTCTAATTCCAACGCTGGCGGCGCGGCGGAGGTATACGTCAAACTGCTAATATAACAATGCACGAAATTGACATCTCGACCCGCATTCTTTAAAAATGAAAAAGGTGAGTTGACGGGCCGAACTGAAACTTCATAACCAAGTATATTTAATACCATATGTGTAGGAAAATTTGGGTGGGGTGATTTGGACCTTGCTCGTTGAATGGCAAGGTCATAATACGTTCCGGGTAAGTTATCGCAATAATACCCTTGTGTAGAGCATTGCAAGGATGTTTGGAAATGGTTCATTAGGAATGTGACACTGGAATTTTTTTGAGAAGCCCTCAGAAACCTTCGAGCATTTTCAAGCGCGAGGTTGTTACAAATTGTCGAGGGGATAATGATGCGTTATTCGAGAGTCATACTTCTGGAATACTGTTCTGAGATTATCTGGCAACCTTTCATACACCTCGCGGAACAAACTTCTCCGAATCAAGATTCTTGACAGATCGCTGGTGAAATATTGTAGAATCAGGTTGAGATATTTTTGAAATTTCGGATTGGGCCAAAATTCCCGAGGAAGCTGTCAGGAAACTTTTGAAAATCTTTCAGAAAGCTTTCAGTAACTCCGCAAAGATCTTTAAATACAAGATTGATGTGAAACTGTTGAGCAGTATGTCAATATTTGGAAGTCATATCCATGGAACATTGCACTGAAATATTTCAGAAACCTTCCAAAAATCATTCAGATGAATATATCTCAAATATTCCGAGTAATATTCCATAATATGTTTCCAAGAGGTTTCAAGAAAGTATTTATGGAATATTGCAATGAAATATTACAAGAACATTTCTTGGAATGTTTCTGCGAGGTTTGTGGGAGATTCCATTGAAATATTGCAATGAAACTTTACAAAAACATTCCTTGAAATATTCCTGCGAGGTTTCTGGAAGATTTCATAGGAACATTTCATTGAAATGTTTCTCTGGAATACTCCCATGCTGTGTGGAATGCTGGCGTTTTGAGACCGGTCGCCGGTGCCCAGACATGTGTTTCAGTAACGCATTAGTCATGTCTCCAGACTACTAACCAAAGTTTCCCCGGCTCAAACCCCGCCAACGACATATTGCAAAATTGAGATACGTTTTTCAGAGAAATATTGATAGGGCGTCACTTTCACGTGATGAAGTGTAAGATTTGTGAGAGCTCAACCAAATTTTTACTTGTTTTACATAAAAAACGTTCATTTTACAAACTTTCACGGTATTCGAGACGTAATCATTCAATATTCAATACGAATTGTTACTTTTCAATCAGCTGTGCTGAAGAATGATTCAACATTGCGCATTGAATATTCAATATGTCCAGTAAAAAAATTAACGTATTGTGAATTTTTCCACAAAAACGTATTATGTTGTGTCGTATTGATCGTTCTGAGAAGCAGGAAGTAGTTTTTCCAGAGTACTTTGTAAACAACTAAAAGACATCTCCGTTCATACTTGTGAGAATCATGAAATACTGACCACGAAGCATTCCCAGAGGTTATCCCAAAAGGACCGTAAAGGTTTGCATTGATTTTGATTTTTCATGTAAAGATCGGACTTTGGAAGGGTGAAAATTCAATCGAAAAATATCGAGTTCGTCGCTTAGTTTTTGAGAAACAAAAAGAGATCTCCATCTATACCTATAGAAATGATGAGATCTTCATCTATATTCATATGAGAATGATGAGATATTATCCTCAATATACTCACAGGGGTTGGATTAACTGAGCCATGAAAAACGGTATTGATTTGAATTGGTTTATGTGAAGATCAGACATTGGAAGGATGAAAATTCAATAAAGATATCGAGTACGCCGTTTAGTTTTTAAACAACGAAAAGACATCTTCATCGATATTCATAAGGATGATGAAAGCCTCTTTTTCGAACATCCCCAAAAGTCATCCGAAAAAGAACCTAAAAAATCATTGATTTGGATTGGTTCATGTGGCGATGGGACATTGGAAGCATAAAAATTGATCCGGAGAATATCGAGTACGTCGCTTGGTTTTTGAATAAGTCAAAGACATCTTGACCTATATTAATGAGGATGAAGATCTCTGTCATGAAAGTAATGGGTGAGGTATCCAGGGTGGCGTAATGAAGAGCAGCGTATTAATTAATACTCTGATTACTTTAGTACACTTGGATTAAACTCGCTTCATAATAAGGGCCATGTACGCCCAGCTTCGTGCCGCCAATGAACTGCATGACTCGGCTGCTGTGAAGAAGCAGCGCAGGAGTGCGCAGATATACACACACTTGCATGCGTATAGCGCGCGTATATTCAAACTGTATATAATAGACATATGTATATAACACTTCCCCGTGTGGAGAGAAATACATTACTTATTTGTAGGTAAAAAAAATATATAGAGATTTGGGAAGAACTAAAAATTGCATGGGACTATTTTTTGGAATTAAAGTGAAAATCGCGTAAGTAAACAGGCATGCGGATCTCGCGCCGGGGTCTAGCCAACGGTGTAACATTTGCACTTGTACCAGGCTGATTTTGTACCTCAAATTTAGAATCTTTTGTATTACGCGGCTGTCTTTCACCACGCGGAATGGAATCAGGTGACTGATTTTGGACAGGTACACTTTGAGCAGAAGGAACTCGCTCTTCTAGAGTCACATCATAATCGAATTCTGTATCAATAGATTTTTCCGCATCAGTTGATCGTAGTTGATCCACGTGTCGCTTCCATTCTCTATCATCATCAAGTTTCACAGTGTAGTGTGATTTCCCCTCACGTTTTACAATATTACCAAAGCACCACTTCATATTACCGTAGTAATTTCTCGCAGCTACTCGATCACCTAATTTGAACTCTGAAAATGACTTATCCTGGTTCACAAAATCTGTATTTTTAGGTAATGGTCTCATTGCATCTAACAGGGTACGTGGTTTGCGATTGAATACTAAGTCAGCAGGAGATTTCCCTGTATGTGGGTGTGGAATCGTTCTATACTGAAACAAAGTATTCTGTAGTTCAATGGAAAGATCAGAATCCTCGGGAATTTTTGCCAGAGCTTGTTTGACAGTTTGGACATATCTTTCGGCTTGACCATTAGTCGACGGGTGGAACGGCGCTGTAAATTCGTGTAAAATGCCGTGAACGTCAGTAAAAGCTTTGAACGTCTGTGACTTGAATGTACGGCCATTACCTGTGACCATTTCTTGAGGAATTCCAAATCTCGCAAAACCTCCTTTGCAAACACGAATGGTAGTTTCGGTTGAATAGTTAGGAACAATGTACACTTCAGGCCACTTTGAAAACGAATCTACAATGATCAAGAAATTCTTGTTCAAATGAAGCTCTGCAAAATCCAAATGGATGCCCTCGAAAGGAGCTGAAGGTGATTCCCATATGTGTTTATCAACTTTGGCTGGCTCATTTCTTTGTAGTTGGCATTTTGTGCAGCTCTTCACTAATGACTCTATATCATCTGAGATATTCGGCCAAAAGCAATGACCTCTCGCCAGATTCTCCATTCTGACTATGCCGAAATGGCCCACATGTAAACTTTGTAAGACTTTGGAACGTAGAATTTTTGGTATTACAATCATATGATTGCGAAGGAGTACACCTGATTCGAGACTGAATTCTTGAGGGTTGACATTCCACGTATCTTTAGCACTCATAGTTTTCCCCTCTCGTATTTTTGTAATGACATTCATTATCTCTGAATCATTCTCACACTCGCGCAACAATTCATTTGAATTGATGAGTAATGTATCTATTGTATCCATATAGAATGCATCAACGACGTCTACATTCATTCCGTCCTTCTCTAGCGGAGAAGGTAAACGAGACAAACAATCCGCGTTAGCATTTTGCTCTGAACGTTTGTATTTGATTTCATAATTGAAACCACGTAAGAAGATTGCGTCATGTTGCATCCTCATTGCACTGTCAATTGGGAGAGCTTTATCTTTGGAAAAGATTTGAGCGAGTGGACGATGATCAGTGTATAAGATGAACTTGTTACCGTAAAGGTATAGATGTGAGCGTTTAATCGCGAAAATTATTGCATAAGCCTCTTTATCTATTCGGCTGTATTTGACCTGGACTTTGGTCAAGGCTTGTGACACGCAAATGATGGCACGTTCACTTGTGACCGACGCGATACCTCGGATAATTGGGGTGGAGGTATGCGTAGTCTATCCGGCCCTGGATCTAGGGGGAGAGCCGGATATCAGAGTTCATGACTTGATCAGAAGTAATCAAATGCTATCAGGGATAGGATAAGATTTTTAGGGTGATGTAATCGACTATCAATTCTCAAAGCAATTCGGTGGATCAGGGCACCTCCTTGGGAATCAATAGTACGATCTCTGTATACTTTATAGTTTTTTCTCAGACTAATGGATGGATCAGGGCACCCATTAATTCCAAGAAAATCCTATAAATATATTATTACGGTAAAACACAGCCATCCAGTGGATCAGGGCACCTTCTCGACGTGTTTTACACGTAACTTTTATTCCGGTGGGTCTTGCTGATAACAAATACAGGGGATCAGGGCCCTGCAATATATCACCAGCAAAATCCAGTGGTTCGATTATGCCAACTATATAGTCACACTGTGGGTTCCATCATGCACTTGGATCACTTAGGATTACCCACAGCAATAAACACCCAAAGAGAATATATGTATATATAATCGATTTTATTCAAGATTCCATTACAATAATAAGATTATATATGGAACCCTGAGGACTTCGATTTATTCGCTTTGTGAGCTGATTTTCGACTGAAAGGCAGAATCCTCGAGCACCTGGTCAGGGCTCTATTTATATTCAGTCCTCAGAGTTCCAGAACATTCTGAAGATAATTTATTCATATCCACCGTACTTATTTATTAAAAATGAAAAGCTCTGTTAGTCCCACTATATACATATTTACAAGCTATCAAAATTGCATCGATTCCAACACATATTATTCCAAATAAAAATCTCAGTTGAGTGTAATAGATAAAAGATGATTTTTAGATAATTATATAAAACTTTCTAGAAGTTGATCGAAGACACGTGTTTTATTGATGCACTCGTAAATTCACTTTTTTTGCCACCGATCTTCGGAATTTTTTGTAATATTCATCAATGGTGACATATATGGTCAATATATTACCTTGAATTGACGATATATTAAGTTTTTTTTTTTAGAGTATTTCACAATAAAATAATTTTTTAAATAATGTTATCGAAATCGTTGATAAAAAATCTATATTTCATTCAAATAAGTCGAAATAACTACGTTCTAGCTTGATTTGTATTAGAACCACTAGTTAGTCTGAAAGAATCTATTTTACATACCATTTTACAGAAGCTTGAACTTTGTAAAACTGAATATTGCAAATAATGCATTGAATTTTACAATTCTTTCATAAATTCTATGAAAATAATGAATATCCTAGAACTAGATGACGAAAAGATTTTTTAGAATTGATTACGTATATATATCTTCTATATATATGACAAGTGAGCTCGCGAGGCTCAACTGGACTGGGGGGAACAGTGAGTGACATTATCGGCTTGTAAGCGCACACATTTTGAAATACTGTATTGAAGTTATACGAAATTACTTTTTTTTTAACTCCTCAAAATAAATATCGAAATTTTCCGAGGTTATGGTCGTCACACACTACCGTCTGGGTATTGATGTAAAAGTACAGCTGCCACAGCGTAGGGGCTGGCATCTGTAGCTAAAACCAGAGGTAAAGTTGGATCGTAGAAAGCTAAGCACTGATCGCTTGTAGAAGCTTTCTTTGCTTCAATCCAGGCTTTTTCTTGCCTTGGACCCCAAACAAAATCGGTGTCTGATCTGAGTTATTCATATAATGTCTGTAACATTGTAGATGCATTCTTTATGAATCGATTGTAGTAATTGATCATGCCTATAAAAGCTTTGGCTGTAGTTCTATCTGTAGGACGTGGCATTTTCAAAATTGCCTCATATTTGGCTTCATCTTTGCGTATGCCATTTTCATCAATAACGTATCCACAATACGGAATTCTATCTTTGAACAATTCACATTTCCCTTCATTGTAACATTGTGATCATTCAAGATCTTGAAAACTGCTTCCACAAGTTGCATGAATTCTCGTATTGTTTTAGCTGCAATGCGTATATCATCTAATAATGCTTTTACTCCTCGGAGTTTGCGTAATATTCTGTCGATTGCTTTCTGCCACTCGGCTGGCGCAGATGCCACTCCATACATCAGACGCTTGCATCGATAAAGACCTCGATGTATATTTACTGTAAGAAGTAACGAAGTTGCGTCGTCTACTTCGAGTTGTAAGAAAGCCCATTGACAATCGATTTTTCCAGAAATGCGACACCCTGCTAGACAGAGACGCTAGAGTCTCCGCAAATTCGAACTGTACCGTCGCTTTCAAGTACCGGAACTATAGGCGTTCCCCATTCAGAAGAATCGATTTTATCCAACACCTCTAGATTCTCTAGTCTATCAGTTTCGTTGTCAACCAAAGGAACTAATTTGAATGGAAGAGGGCGTGCTTCCAGATAAACTGGCTTAGCGTTCGATTTGAGAAAAAGAGATACTTTAGCACCCTTGAATTTGCCAAATTTTTTACTCGTCAAAGGGACTAGGCGGTTAAGCATGGTGAAGTGGACCTTGTCAGATATGGCCCCGAAAGTATTCTTCCCCACTTTCTCACACCAAATGATGGGGGGAGCAAAGGTTTGTTGGTCCCAAAGTCGCCCCTGTTTTTTACAGCACCCCAGAAACCCTCTAAAAAACGCTAAAAATCGATGTTCCTTCTATCAAATCGCATTCTGACGCATTCCAACGAATTAATCTGAAAATTTTCTGACATACTTTTGAAATGTGGTCAATCATGGAGAAAATATTTTCATTCCGACAACTCTCGATTGAGGCCCTAAAAAAAATTCTTCAAAACTTCACAGTCAATTTTCTCATGTAAATTGGAAAGAACTATGTTAGAAAACCATTGAATCGTGTTCATCAGGTTATTTTGCATCGAAAACAGGTATTTTTAGAATTTTTTTGGTGGTGGAACATGGTCAAAAGTGCAAAAAATCGTTTCCAAAGCAAATTTTAATTCAGTTATTTGCATCTTCTGCGCATGCGCGTCCTCCTACGTCTTTGAAAATATTCTCAATCGATAGCTGATGCAATTTCCTTCAAAATGACCTCTTGAAAAAGTCGATTCGATGCAGTGAAACCTGAGATCTAGCTGGTCCAAGAAATGAAGAAATCCAAGGTACCAAATCCGTGAAGCCGTGGCTCCTTCAATGGGCCCGAAAAGTGCGAATTTTGAGTCGGACTGTTTCAAAGATGTGAACATGTGTTTTCGATGTAATTTTTGACGTAGAAACCGAATCCGTGGTGAGTTTTGTTCCAAACCTTCAAGATTTTTGATGACACTCAAAAAACCGACCGGGGGGTGTACGGCCATTTCCAGCCTTCTTCTACACATTTGAGATGTATGATGAGTATAGTCAAAAGTTTGAACTTGTCGCATAGAGGATGCAAGTACGTTTTCCTTTGTATTCTGACCAGCTGATGATGATGCCGATGACTTCGAGGCTTGGGAATGAGTTGGGAGTCAGATTTGGGCTGATAGAGCTATATTTTGTTTTATGATCTCATCAGAGAAAACTGCATCATGCACCTTATATCTGTCTCTCGAGTTATTTCTGTGCCTCAAAACTATCGCTATTGTCTTCAGCTGGTCAAAATACAAAGGAAAACGTACTTGCATCCTCTATGCGACAAGCTCAAACCTTTGCCGATACTCATCATACATCTCAAATGTGTAGAAAAAGGCTGGAAATGGCCATACACCCTCTAGTCGGTTTTTTGAACGTCATCAGAAATTTTGAAGGTTCGGAACAAAACTGACCACGGATTCGGTTTCTACGTCAGAAATTACATCGAAAACACATCTTTGAAACAGTCCGACTCAAAATTCGCACTTTTCGGGCCCATTGAAGGAGCCATGGCTTCACGGATTTGGTACCTTGGATTTTTCCATTTCTTAAACTAGCTAGATCTCAGGTTTTACTGCATCAAGTTGACTTCCTCAAGGGATCATTTTGAAGGAAATTGCATCAGCTATCGATTAAGAATACTTTCAGAGACGTAGGAGGACGCGCATGCGCAGAAGATGCAAATTACTGAATCAAAATTTGCTTTGAAAATGGTTTTTTAGATTTTTGACCATGTTCCACCACCTGAAAAATCCCAAAAATACCCGTTTTTGATGCAGAATAACCTGATAAACACGATGCAATGGTTTTCTAACATAGTTCTTTCCAATTTACATAAGAAAATTGACTTTGAAGTTTTGAAGAATTTTTTTTAGGGCATCAATCGAGAGTTGTCGGAATGAAAATATTTTCTCCATGATCGACCACATTTCAAGAGTATGTCAGAAAATTTTCAGATCAATTCGTTGAAATGCGTCAGAATGCGATTTGATAGAAGGAACATCGATTTTTAGCGTTTTTTAGAGGGTTTCTGGGGTGCCGTAAAAAACAGGGGCGATTTTGGGACCTACAAACCTTTGCTTCCCCCATCATTTGGTGTTAGAAAGTGGGAAAAAATATTTTCGGGGCCATATCTCAATCTCTCGGGGCTCAATAAGATGGCGTCCGTGGGAAAACACGGGCCAGACAAAGTTCCTCCCGATATAAGTTTCAAGTGTCACCCAAAAAAGACTGCAGGAATAGTTGTATGTCTGTTATGTGAAGGAGTTTTCCACAAGAGTGATTTTTTGGATACAATTAAGACTGGAAAGTTCATTAGCTCAGTTTTTGTCATATGTAATGACCACAGTGATGTAGACCTAACCTCTACCTCAGATAATACACACGTAGTGGTGGCCAATCTCACAGAGAGATTGGCAAAATACCAAAATTGCTACAAACAGCTGGAAGTTAAGTATAAGGAAGTTGGAAATAGGTACAATGAGCTGAAACAAGAGCATCATGAATTGAAAGAAAAATATGCAGAAGACTCCAGTTGTGATGAAGATAATGAGATAGATAAACTCAAAGATGAAATTGTGGTTTTGAAGCAAGAGAAGTCCAAACTAGATACTGAAAATGAACACTTATTTGATAAAAATGAAATACTACAACAACTTAACAATGAATTGAAAGAAAACAACAGCTTATTTGAGGAGAATAATGAATTGATGAAATCTACAATGAAAAATAGGCAAAATCAAGAAAATACTGCTCTAACATATGCACAAACTGCTGCCATGAAATCAAATCAGAGTATTGTTAATGTGCCAGACATCATCATAGAACTTCAAGGGCAGGATAAGGAAAAAGAAAAATCAACTAAGCAAATCAAGAAAACTCTGAGTGAGAAAACCAATTGCCCCATAAACAAGCTCAAGGAGGTAAAAAACAAGATCTACATCAAATGCAGAGACCCTGAAGACATACAAAAGGTTAGTGAAGTTTTGCTGAAAGAAGAAAATTTGAAAATAAACATTGAAGTGGAAAAAATGAAGGAGCCCAGAATAAATGTGGTTGGAGTAGATCCCTGTATGATCGACACAGATGATGGTAATATAGAAAATGATATATGCAATAGAAACAATTTGAATGATAAGGAAACTGTAAAAATTGTACACAAGTATATCAACAAAAAAACCCAAATGCTGACACTGATCATGGAAATTTCAAGAGAGGCGTACATGAAAATAATGATCGAGAGAAAGTTATACGTGGGATACGATAGGTGCCCGGTTTTCGATGACTTCAACATCGGAATGTGTTACAAATGTAACAAATACGGCCATGGAGCAAAAAAATGTTATAATGAGTATAAATGCAAATACTGTGCCGAATCACATGAAGAAAGAGACTGCCCAAACAAGAATAGGCCTAAGTGTTCCAACTGCATAGAAACCAACGAAAAATGGAAACTGCAGAAAAATATTAATCACTGTGCTGATAATAAGAAATTCTGCGATACATACAAATTTCTGCTCCACAAAACCGTCAAGAAAACCAACTATCCGTACTCGCCATTGAGTACTACTGATATAAGGACATAAGGAGGAAAGAGAGAGAAGAAAAAAAAATACAAGCCAAGCTGAATTCCCGCAGGAAGAAGAAGAACAAGAAAATTAAAAGAAAAAAATTGGATAAGCAAGAGAACACCAAGAATGAAGAAAATGCTGAATTGCTGAAAGTAGAAGAAATAGAATGTGAGGAGCAGAGAGCTGAAAATGAAGAACTTGTAGAAGTAGAGACTATAATAGAAAAAACTGAGGACTTGAATAAGATGTTGCATCCAGGTAATAAGTTTATTATGTATATGAATGTAAGGAGTCTCAACAAGAATATTGACAAAATAGAAATAATTCTCAGCCAGTTGGCAGAGAAGCCCCTGATTATAATTTGTGTGGAGACTTGGCTAAACGAAAATAATAGTTCTCTTCTAGATATTCCAGGATATACACTATACCTCAATAATAGTTATATGAATAAAGCTGACGGAGTTGCAATATATGTCAAAGAGGGAACAAAGCATGAATATGAGATTATTGATATTGGAGTCACTAAAGTCTTGAATATTAATTTGTCCCTTGGGAAAAATTATGAAAATCTTCTCATCAGCGGTCTGTATCGTTCCCCAATTAGTAACAAAAAATTTTTCATAGAAAGCATTAAAAAATTTTTAGTCTCCTATAGACAGTTAGAAAATCATACCATATTCGGTGACTACAATATAGACGTGAATAAGTGTGAGCTGGATAGTATTTCAATGGTTGACACTTTCTCAGAAGAGGGATATCTACCCTATTTCAACAAACCCACGCGTAAAGCCGTCATCGGACTAGATTCATGTATTGACAATGCTTTTATCAAGTCATCTGGGATGATTTTCAAGTCTGTAAGACTTAGTCAAGATGTAACCGATCATTATCCATTATTTCTAGAGTTTCAAGGGAAATCTATGAAAAAAGAGAACAATGCCAATTTTACTAGAACAAATTTTAAGAACTTGAGGAAACTTATAAGAGATACCGACTGGGAAGACTTCCTGAAAATACAAGATTTAAATGAAGCCACCAATAAATTGGTGGAAAAGATGAAATCTATAATGGATGATAGCGTGGAAAGTCTGACAAAAAAAGAGATAGCTAGAAAACCATGGATTGATAAAAACTTATGAAAAATTATAAAACAGAAAGAAAATTTGTATTTAAAATTGAAAAAGGGTCAACCAAATGAGAAACTATCACAGCAGTACGAAAAAAAGAAAAAAGAGGTAGAGTCATTGACCAGAAAAGCTAAGGAAGAGTATGAAAAGAACAAAATAAATAGACTAGGAAAAGACACAAAAAAGATCTGGAAGTATGTTAACGATAGATTAGGTAAAAAATCAAAGAAAAATCATGCGAAAATTGATTATATACAGGATAGTGATAACGGAGATAAAATTACTAACACCACAGATATGGCAAATCACATGAACAAATACTTCAGCAATGTAGGAAAGCGCTTAGCTAGCAAAATTGTCCATAGAAAAGAGAAATGTAAATATAAGCATAGGATTACTAACTCTCTGTACCTGAAGCATACAGATATGAAAGAAGTACATCAAACCATACAAACTCTGAAAAATAAGCAAGGTGGAATTGATGGAATACATGCTTCTATCTTAAAAGTTTTTGCTGAAAATGACAATTTTTTAAGTGTCTTCGTACACATCATCTACACCAGCTTTGCTACAGGTATTTGCCCTGACCACTTCAAGAAAGCAGAAATAGTACCAATCCACAAATCGGGCAAAAAGTGTCTTGTAAATAATTACAGGCCTATTTCTCTGATCTCTAACTTAGCTAAAATCTACGAAAAAATAATACATGCAAGGATAGTAAATTTTCTAGACAAGTACAACTTAATTTCAAAAAAACAGTATGGATTTAGGAAAAATATGAATACGGGTAAAGCGTTGGCAGATGTAATGAATTATTTGCACAAGAAACTAGATAGAAATCAACCAGTTGCTGCTGTATTCCTAGATTTAGCCAAAGCTTTTGACACGGTCAATCATGATATTCTGCTAGTCAAATTGAATAGCCTAGGAGTGAGAGGTATGGTAAATGATTTGATCGGAAATTATTTAGAAAATCGTACGCGAGTGGTCAAGATGGAGAGTTATAGAAGTAAAAAAGCAAAAATAGATACTGGTGTCCCTCAAGGTACCATACTAGGTCCACTTCTCTTCATTATTTACATAAACGATATTTTCGACTCAGTAATCCACGATTACACCATAATATCGTACGCTGATGATACCACCATCTTATGCTCAGGTTTGCATTGGAAGGAAGTACTGTCTCGATTGAAAAGGCAACTTGATGGTATCATAATTTGGCTCCAAGAAAATGTACTATCTCTCAATGTCGATAAAACCGTTTGCATGACTTTTGGAAACTACATAGATAGTGTGCCTGATGATTTTCATCTAGAAATCGAAGGTAAAGAAGTTGAGAGAGTAAAAAGCGCGAAATACCTTGGAATCATTATAGACTGTCATTTAAGATGGGAACTTGAAATTGAAAACAAAGTAAAAAAGACAAAGTACACAATATATGCTCTGAGTAAACTCAGTAGAATTCTAAATATCAAAAGCCTAGCAGATATAATGTATGGGATTTACTATAGTGTAGCCACATATGGTATAATAGCTTGGGGATCTGCAAACTCAACAGTATTTGAAAGTTCAAAAAGAATTCACCGAAGAGTGATGAAAATCATGCAAAAAAAGGATAAAGATTTTACTGTACCCCTAGACCTCAAAAGAAATTTTATTTTGGAATGCGTGAATTATCATTATGATGAATCCAAAGAGGTATACATAAGTAACAGAGCAATTACCAGACATAAGCTAATTAAATTACCAAAAGTGCTAAAGGAAGTGGGAAAAAGAAACCATCAATACATAGGAACTTTTTACTTCAATAAATTACCAGCAGAACTCAAGTCCCTGGATGGCAAAAGGATCAAAAAGAAATTAGAAGGCTGGGTTAGAACTTGCGATGCATTATCAGAGGAAATAGGCTCTATATGAATCTTTTTATAGTATGTACAAAATGCGCATGTATGCATATCAACTATTATTGTTATATTTTCTGTATAAAAGCGAAAGCTAACTATATCTTGTTAGTATTTTTCTAGTATTTTTTTAGTTTTATAAGTTTTTATATAATTAGTAGTATTCTTCTCCAGTCTACGCACAGATGCAAATTGCATCTCTGTAGTTAGTACATTGTACTAGTTGTAAAACCTGGTAATAATAAATTGAAAATTGAAAATTGAAATTGAAATTGAAATATCTGACAAGGTCCACTTCACCATGCTTAACCGCCTAGTCCCTTTGGATGTTTGTTGAGCATGTCCTTGTAAAAAGCATCAAAATCGACAGAATATACATCTATTTCTTCGACAATATGTACTGGAGCAAAAAGTACATTTGAACAGCTTTTGTACCGTATGAATTGACGTATCCATTCACGACCAATCAACATCCAGCGTTCAATTGGCGTCAAGTACAAATTGAGTGTAAACTCATGGCCGACGAAACTAACATTTACTGTAATATAGCCGACGACGCTGAATGTAGTGCCGCAATACGATACCAATCGCAGCGGCGTGCTCTGTAGTTTGTAACTTCCGAAAGTCTGTTGAGCTTGCTGGACCTCCATTAGCGTAACAGCTGATCCGGAGTCTGCTTCACATTGTATTGGATGTCCTTCAATCTCGATTGTCACGACGAACTTTTCTCGGAAACGCAGCTGTTCCGGCAATTCTGTATCTGCAGTTGTAATGTCCTCTACTTGGGAAATTTCTCCGTAGCATCCCTCGTAGGAGTCGAGACTCTGTACATTGCTCGCTTGCGCGTCTTTTCCCTTCTTGAAGCAAACCTTTTCAATGTGTCCGGTACCACTGCAATATGTTCATTCAACAGATTTAGAGACTTTGCATTTCGGAGCTTTGTGACTCGGGTCACCGCAACGATAATATCTCTTCTCTTTTGTACTTTGGTTTGTATGGCTTTGCTGTGAATTCTTAGAATCCGAATTTTTGGTTTCGTTTTTGGACTTTTTGCCTTGTTTATTATGAACATTTCTGTTAGCATGTAGATAATTCACAGTGCTTGGGGCTTGGTGTAGTACATTGGTTCCTTTTTCAGAAAGTTCTGCTGCTAAAGCTATTCTTATACATTTTTCAAGAGTCAAATCATCTGTTCGTAACAGTTTGCTCTGTACACGTTTGGAATTTAAACCAAAAACGAATTGATTACGGAGAGCAGTGTCAGCATATGTATTAAAGTTGCACGTTGTACTTAGCTTTTGGAGCGCGTTAGAGAAGTCCTGCACTGTTTCGCCATCTTGTTGCTGCCGACAGTCGAATTTGTAGCACTCCGCTATCTCCAAAGCCGTCGCACACAGGTTTCCGAAACAACTCTGGGCCCAAAACTTTTCTTACGCTGAAAAAAATCGATATCGGAAATTTGCAAGCAAGGAAATTGTAGCTTTTTGATCGTAGAATCCGAATCCTTTTCCCCCGAGAAGCCTCCTGGACCCATACGCCCATGGTGGGCTGAATAGCGCGAAAATGAGGAAAAAACGCAGTATTAGGCGTTCAACTCGGAGGGGAAGCGATTTATGCAAATTTTCATGGGGAACAAAAATGTTGCATTTTTAAAAACAAATTTGATGTTTTGGGCGATTTTTTAAAATTGCAATTTTTTGGAGTTTTTTGCATTTTTGAGGGGGTTTCCACCGATATTTTGGAATTTGAACTACGGCATTCGAAAGAACGGAAAATTTTACGTCGAAATATGTGTTTTGAAAATTTTTTCTACCACTCATTTTGAGGATTAGGGCCCACTTGGGGATGGGAAATCATGAAAAAACTGCATATTGGTAAAAAATCATGAATTCTCGGGGTGTAAACGCGAATGTGCCACATTGAAAGCACCTGGGATACCTTTGTACATCATCCACCTATCATTTGCTGTGTCCCAAAAGTGCGTGGATACACTTGCGGGACTCTGAGAGCGTCTAGAACGAGCTTCGAGGCGAGAGGTCACACGAATCACTGCAAATTGGTGCAAAATCACGAATTCTTGGGGGGTAAACGCAAATGTGCCACACTGAAAGTACCTGGACTACCTTTGTACATCATCCACCTATCATTTGCCGTGTCCCAAGAGTGCGTGGATACACCTGCGGGACTTTGAGAGCGTCTAGAACGAGCTTCGAGGCGAGAGGTCACACGAATCACTGCGAATTGGTGCAAAATCACGAATTCTTGGGGTGTAAACGCAAATGTGCCACATTGAAAGTACCTGGACTACCTTTGTACATCATCCACCTATCATTTGCCGTGTCCCAAAAGTGCGTGGATACACCTGCGAGACTTTGAGAGCGTCTAGAACGAGCTTTGAGGATTTGTAAAGGAGCTGCTTCACTCCCATCTTGAGTGCCCTCCATGGGTATCATAGTAGAATTCTGAATCAGTCTTCACCATCAAATTTTATAAATTGAGTCTACTGAATTAATAGGAAGGAAAAAGCAGTTATCAAGATTTCAGATCATGTAGTGAGCCAAACATTTCTATCTACCTAGATGTCTTTGCTCGCCTATCAATACTTTTGTCACTGGGGCTTGACCTTCATCCTATTTCATCATATAACATGAGTAGTTTTTATAGATATCTCTACTGTAGTGATACTGGAGGGCACTTGTCATGTACTCAAAGTTAATCAGCAATTTAAAATCTAAATCCGAACTGATGCTGTACCATGGACTATTATTTGATATTTGAAAATGGTCCACACATGGAATATTCAAATCAAGGAATAGCACATGACATTCTATTACCCCAACAATGTTTTTGAATATGGAAACAAGTGTTATTCATTTATTGAAATGTACTTGACCATAGTGGGAACCTTGCTTTCCAAGTCGATAAGTGTAGCCAAGGTTCCAATTCATCCATCGATGGATGTTAAGTACTGAGCACTATTCAACTTACTATTTGGCAGCTATGGGCAGACTCAGATTCGAAAAATTTATGGAGTGCTGAGGAGTTGAGTTGCTGATAAATATCACAATAGGGCAGGAAGCTTCTTTCATGGAATCCACCACACCCATGCAACTGATATTATTAGACAACTCACAATCACATATCATATCAGACTCAGGTGGTCTCCATGACCACCTGGTATCTCAAAAACGTGTCAAAATATTCATAACAATCAGCCCGACAGACAGGGACAGATCATTTGTCGTCTGCACCGTGACCGAAATCTGCAGAGAGGTTAGTTATGTTAGCCGATCGCTCGGTGGCGCTGCTACCAGATGACACGTGTGCGTGTGTGCGCTCACTTCACAAACAACGCAAAACAATAGTGCGGCGATAACCAAACCTGCAAATCTTACATCAGCGATGGTCCGCTAAATTTATCTCGGGCTATTTTTCTCAAATCGGACCAACTTTTGAAATTAGGCAAGGAATTCAAACAGTTCACGAATGAGGAAAAACCATCCGCGTCGACTGTACATGGAAACACTTCTGAGGGGGCGAATGGTTCATATGTGGAATTTCGGACTTTTACAGTAGAGAATACTGTAGCCAAGTCGGTGACGAGTTAGAATACTACCTACTCTGCGGAACGCAATTCGAATCCCCTGGGAATCAATTTTTTTTCTTCCAATCATACTCAATCATTTTTCATGGACAATTTCATCAAGATCTCGTTCATAAACTATCCAATTCGAAAATATTCGTGTCAATCAGGACAGTTTGATACATTTTTTTTCGTTTGCAACAAATAACTGATTAATACGGGAAAACATCAAATTCCTATGGTGGAAATTATAACGTAAGTGACAAAATTGTTGATTCAAAAATTAAACCGATTTCCAATATTGTTCCGTCATTGACGCTCTTCGAATCGCAAGTTAATTGAGTGATCCACAAATGGATTTTCCAAAAAATGGCTCCAATTATCAACTCCCGATTCGACAAATCACGAATCAGATTTCCTTACTTGTTTGAGATAGAATGAATTATTCATTTGGATTGAGAAAATACAATAGAATTACCATTTTGGTGTTTTAAATCTTGGCCCAAAAGATTGCCTAGTGGGAACGCTACTCGGAGGATAGAATACATCATGTATTCTATCCTCCGAGTAGCGTTCCCACCAGACGCAGTTACAATACGAGTTTCATTAATGAACGCGTTTTCGGCACGAAATCCATACATAATTCTCTTGCTTCCAAAGGGAAAACGCCTTTCTCGAGCCATTCTTGCTTCGGGAGAACTGGTCGGGAAAGCGTTTCGTCTGTTCCCAACAGAAAAATAGCGTATGCACCTCGTTCGAGGAGCGTCTGCTCCCGAACCCCGGTACATAATATACTATAATCGCTTTAATCAATGGTTGCCATGAAGAATTAATGTATAACAGTATGTTATGATATATTATGATATGTTATGATATATATTCATATACAATCATATTTCTATAGCTAAGTGGAATGAGGACTGGCAGAGACTGCTTCATCCATCTCTATTTTGGGATTGATCAGGTTTGGTTTTCACCACGATTAATTGACATTCTACTTATGAATACGGTTATAATTATATATAATAAGATAGAATGATATATTACCCCCCAAGAATTCGTGATTTTGCACCAATTCGCAGTGATTCGTGTGACCTCTTGCCTCGAAGCTCGTTCTAGACGCTCTCAAAGTCCCGCAGGTGTATCCACGCACTTTTGGGACACGGCAAATGATAGGTGGATGATGTACAAAGGTAGTCCAGGTACTTTCAGTGTGGCACATTTGTGTTTACACCCAAGAATTCGTGATTTTGCACCAATTCGCAGTGATTTGTGTGACCTCTCGCCTCAAAGCTCGTTCTAGACGCTCGCATGGTCCCGCAGGTGTACCCACGCACTTTTGGGACACGGCAAATAATAGGTCGATGATGTACAAAGGTAGTCCAGGTACTTTCAATGTGGCACATTTGCGTTTACCCCCCAAGAATTCGTGATTTTGCACCAATTCGCAATGATTTGTGTGACCTCTCGCCTCGAAGCTCGTTCTAGACGCTCTCAAAGTCCCGCAGGTGTATCCACGCACTTTTGGGACACGGCAAATGATAGGTCAATGATGTACAAAGGTAGTCCAGGTACTTGCAATGTGGCAAATTTGCGTTTACCCCCCAAGAATTGGTGATTTTGCACCAATTCGCAGTGATTTGTGTGACCTCTCGCCTCGAAACTCGTTCTAGACGCTCTCAAAGTCCCGCAGGTGTATCCACGCACTTTTGGGACACGGCAAATGATAGGTCGATGATGTACAAAGGTAGTCCAGGTACTTTCAATGTGGCACATTCGCGTTTACCCCCCAAGAATTCGTGATTTTGCACCAATTTGCAGTGATTCGTGTGACCTCTCGCCTCGAAGCTCGTTCTAGACGCTCTCAAAGTCCCGCAGGTGTATCCACGCACTTTCGGGACACGGCAAATGATAAGTCGATGATGTACAAAGGTAGTCCAGGTACTTGCAATGTGGCAAATTTGCGTTTACCCCCCAAGAATTCGTGATTTTGCACCAATTCGCAGTGATCTGTGTGACCTCTCGCCTCGAAGCTCTTTCTAGACGCTCTCAAAGTCCCGCAGGTGTATCCACGCACTCTTGGGACACGGCAAATGATAGGTCGATGATGTACAAAGGTAGTCCAGGTACTTTCAATGTGGCACATTCGCGTTTACCCCCCAAGAATTCGTGATTTTGCACCAATTTGCAGTGATTCGGGTGACCTCTCGCCTCGAAGCTCGTTCTAGACGCTCTCAAAGTCCCGCAGGTGTATCCACGCACTTTTGGGACACGGCAAATGATAGGTCGATGATGTACGAAGGTAGTCCAGGTACTTGCAATGTGGCAAATTTGCGTTTACCCCCCAAGAATTCGTGATTTTGCACCAATTTGCAGTGATTCGTGTGACCTCTCGCCTCAAAGCTCGTTCTAGACGCTCTCAAAGTCCCGCAGGTGTATTCACGCACTTCCGAGACACGGCAAATGATAGGTCGATGATGTACAAAGGTAGTCCAGGTACTTTCAATGTGGCACATTTGCGTTCACACCCCGAGAATTCATGATTGTTTGCCAATATGCGGTGAATCGTGTGACCTCTCGCCTCGAAGCTCGTTCTAGACGCTCTCAAAGTCCCGCAGGTGTATCCACGCACTTTTGGGACACGGCAAATGATAGGTCGATGATGTCCAAAGGTAGTCCAGGTACTTTCAATGTGGCACATTCGCGTTTACCCCCCAAGAATTCGTGATTTTGCACCAATTCGCAGTGATTTGTGTGACCTCTCGCCTCGAAGCTCGTTCTAGACGCTCTCAAAGTCCCGCAGGTGTATCCACGCACTCTTGGGACACGGCAAATGATAGGTCGATGATGTACAAAGGTAGTCCAAGTACTTCAATGTGGCACATTCGCGTTTACCCCCCAAGAATTCGTGATTTTGCACCAATTTGCAGTGATTCGTGTGACCTCTCGCCTCGAAGCTCGTTCTAGACGCTCTCAAAGTCCCGCAGGTGTATCCACGCACTTTTGAGACACGGCAAATGATAGGTCGATGATGTACAAAGGTAGTCCAGGTACTTGCAATGTGGCAAATTTGCGTTTACCTCCCAAGAATTGGTGATTTTGCACCAATTCGCAGTGATTTGTGTGACCTCTCGCCTCGAAGCTCGTTCTAGACGCTCTCAAAGTCCCGCAGGTGTATCCACGCACTTCTGGGACACGGCAAATGATAGGTCAATGATGTACAAAGGTAGTCCAGATACTTTCAATGTGGCGCATTCGCGTTTACCCCCCAAGAATTCGTGATTTTGCACCAATTTGCAGTGATTTGTGTGACCTCTCGCCTCGAAGCTCGTTCTAGACGCTCTCAAAGTCTCGCAGGTGTATCCACGCACTTTGAGGACACGGCAAATGATAGGTCGATGATGTACAAAGGTACTCCAGGTACTTGCAATGTGGCACATTTGCGTTTACCCCCCAAGAATTCGTGATTTTGCACCAATTTGCAGTGATTCGTATGACCTCTCGCCTCAAATCTCGTTCTAGACGCTCTGAAAGTCCCGCAGGTGTATCCACGTACTTTCGGGACACGGCAAATGATAGGTCGATGATGTACAAAGGTAGTCCAGGGACTTTCAATGTGGCACATTCGCGTTTACCCCCCACGAATTCGTGATTTTGCACCAATTTGCAGTGATTCGTGTGACCTCTCGCCTCAAATCTCGTTCTAGACGCTCGCATGGTCCCGCAGGTGTACCCACGCACTTTTGGGACACGGCAAATAATAGGTCGATGATGTACAAAGGTAGTCCAGGTACTTTCAATGTGGCACATTTGCGTTTACCCCCCAAGAATTCGTGATTTTGCACCAATTCGCAATGATTTGTGTGACCTCTCGCCTCGAAGCTCGTTCTAGACGCTCTCAAAGTCCCGCAGGTGTATCCACGCACTTTTGGGACACGGCAAATGATAGGTCAATGATGTACAAAGGTAGTCCAGGTACTTGCAATGTGGCAAATTTGCGTTTACCCCCCAAGAATTGGTGATTTTGCACCAATTCGCAGTGATTTGTGTGACCTCTCGCCTCGAAACTCGTTCTAGACGCTCTCAAAGTCCCGCAGGTGTATCCACGCACTTTTGGGACACGGCAAATGATAGGTCGATGATGTACAAAGGTAGTCCAGGTACTTTCAATGTGGCACATTCGCGTTTACCCCCCAAGAATTCGTGATTTTGCACCAATTTGCAGTGATTCGTGTGACCTCTCGCCTCGAAGCTCGTTCTAGACGCTCTCAAAGTCCCGCAGGTGTATCCACGCACTTTCGGGACACGGCAAATGATAAGTCGATGATGTACAAAGGTAGTCCAGGTACTTGCAATGTGGCAAATTTGCGTTTACCCCCCAAGAATTCGTGATTTTGCACCAATTCGCAGTGATCTGTGTGACCTCTCGCCTCGAAGCTCTTTCTAGACGCTCTCAAAGTCCCGCAGGTGTATCCACGCACTCTTGGGACACGGCAAATGATAGGTCGATGATGTACAAAGGTAGTCCAGGTACTTTCAATGTGGCACATTCGCGTTTACCCCCCAAGAATTCGTGATTTTGCACCAATTTGCAGTGATTCGGGTGACCTCTCGCCTCGAAGCTCGTTCTAGACGCTCTCAAAGTCCCGCAGGTGTATCCACGCACTTTTGGGACACGGCAAATGATAGGTCGATGATGTACGAAGGTAGTCCAGGTACTTGCAATGTGGCAAATTTGCGTTTACCCCCCAAGAATTCGTGATTTTGCACCAATTTGCAGTGATTCGTGTGACCTCTCGCCTCAAAGCTCGTTCTAGACGCTCTCAAAGTCCCGCAGGTGTATTCACGCACTTCCGAGACACGGCAAATGATAGGTCGATGATGTACAAAGGTAGTCCAGGTACTTTCAATGTGGCACATTTGCGTTCACACCCCGAGAATTCATGATTGTTTGCCAATATGCGGTGAATCGTGTGACCTCTCGCCTCGAAGCTCGTTCTAGACGCTCTCAAAGTCCCGCAGGTGTATCCACGCACTTTTGGGACACGGCAAATGATAGGTCGATGATGTCCAAAGGTAGTCCAGGTACTTTCAATGTGGCACATTCGCGTTTACCCCCCAAGAATTCGTGATTTTGCACCAATTCGCAGTGATTTGTGTGACCTCTCGCCTCGAAGCTCGTTCTAGACGCTCTCAAAGTCCCGCAGGTGTATCCACGCACTCTTGGGACACGGCAAATGATAGGTCGATGATGTACAAAGGTAGTCCAAGTACTTCAATGTGGCACATTCGCGTTTACCCCCCAAGAATTCGTGATTTTGCACCAATTTGCAGTGATTCGTGTGACCTCTCGCCTCGAAGCTCGTTCTAGACGCTCTCAAAGTCCCGCAGGTGTATCCACGCACTTTTGAGACACGGCAAATGATAGGTCGATGATGTACAAAGGTAGTCCAGGTACTTGCAATGTGGCAAATTTGCGTTTACCTCCCAAGAATTGGTGATTTTGCACCAATTCGCAGTGATTTGTGTGACCTCTCGCCTCGAAGCTCGTTCTAGACGCTCTCAAAGTCCCGCAGGTGTATCCACGCACTTCTGGGACACGGCAAATGATAGGTCAATGATGTACAAAGGTAGTCCAGATACTTTCAATGTGGCGCATTCGCGTTTACCCCCCAAGAATTCGTGATTTTGCACCAATTTGCAGTGATTTGTGTGACCTCTCGCCTCGAAGCTCGTTCTAGACGCTCTCAAAGTCTCGCAGGTGTATCCACGCACTTTGAGGACACGGCAAATGATAGGTCGATGATGTACAAAGGTACTCCAGGTACTTGCAATGTGGCACATTTGCGTTTACCCCCCAAGAATTCGTGATTTTGCACCAATTTGCAGTGATTCGTATGACCTCTCGCCTTAAATCTCGTTCTAGACGCTCTGAAAGTCCCGCAGGTGTATCCACGTACTCTTGGGACACGGCAAATGATAGGTCGATGATGTACAAAGGTAGTCCAGGTACTTTCAATGTGGCACATTCGCGTTTACCCCCCACGAATTCGTGATTTTGCACCAATTTGCAGTGATTCGTGTGACCTCTCGCCTCAAATCTCGTTCTAGACGCTCTGAAAGTCCCGCAGGTGTATCCACGCACTTTTGGGACACGGCAAATAATAGGTCGATGATGTACAAAGGTAGTCCAGGTACTTTCAATGTGGCACATTCGCGTTTACCTCCCAAGAATTGGTGATTTTGCACCAATTTGCAGTGATTCGTGTGACCCCTCGCCTCAAAGCTCGTTCTAGACGCTCTCAAAGTCCCGCAGGTGTATTCACGCACTTTCGAGACACGGCAAATGATAGGTCGATGATGTACAAAGGTAGTCCAGGTACTTTCAATGTGGCACATTTGCGTTCACACCCCGAGAATTCATGATTTTTTGCCAATATGCGGTGATTCGTGTGACCTCTCGCCTCGAAGCTCGTTCTAGACGCTCTCAAAGTCCCGCAAGTGTATCCACGCACTTTTGGGACACAGCAAATGATAGGTGGATAATGTACAAAGGTATCCCAGGTGCATTCAATGTGGCACATTCGCGTTTACACCCCGAGAATTCATGATTTTTTACCAATATGCAGTTTTTTCATGATTCCCCTTCCCCAAGTGGGCCCTAATCCTCAAAATGAATGGTAGAAAAAATTTTCAAAACACATATTTCGACGAGAAATTTTCCGTTCTTTTGAATGCCGTAGTTCAAATTCCAAATCATTGGTGGTAACCTCCTCAAAAATGCAAAAAACTCCAAAAAATTGCAATTTTCAAAAAATCGCCCAAAACATCAAATTTGTTTTTAAAGATGCAACATTTTTGTTCCCCATGAAAATTTGCATAAATCGCTTCCCCTCCGAGTTAAACGCCTAATACTGCGTTTTTTCCTCATTTTCGCGCTATTCAGCCCACCATGGGCGTATGGGTCCAGGAGGCTTCCCGGGGGAAAAGGATTCGGATTCTACGATCAAAAAGCTACAATTTCCTCGCTTGCATATTTCCGATATCGATTTTTTTCAGCGTAAGGAAAGTTTTGGGCCCAGAGGTGTTTCGGAAACCTGTGTGCGTCGGTGCGTATAGCACCTTCAGTTTGCCCTTAAGCTGTTCGTATGATTTTCTGTAGGGATCCTCGCTGCCGTAAGAGTCGCATAGTGTATTGTAAGCGGCCTCTCCAATGTGGTGTAAGAGATGTGGCACCTTCTGTTCTTCACTCTCTACTTTCATGATGGAGAACGCTCTTCCGAGACGCTGTATCCAGCGCTCCCAGTTTGATGTCTCGGGAACAAAAGGCTGTAAATGTAGGCCTTGTGTCACTGTAGGAAGGATGACCACCGGCGACAATGCAGGATCAGGCATCTTGAATAGCCTTTGTATTGTATGTGTACGTACTGGTTACTTAGCACGGAGCACCTTGTATTGTATGTAATAATGTAATTGCACGTGCAACCGGTCTCGGCACCATGTACTTGGCCGCCGGTTTGTAGGTTATGTAGGTAGGCTCTTTCTCTCACCCAAAAATACTGCATTTATTCACAATCCTCGTCGCCACTTTGTTATGTACGTAACGGGTAAGGTATCCAGGGTGGCGTAATGAAGAGCAGGGTATTAATTAATACTGTGATTACTTTATTACACTTAGATTGAACGCGCTACATGATAAGGGCCGTGTACGCCCAGCTCCGTGCCACCAATGAACTGCAAGACTCGGCTGCTGTAAAGCAGCAGCGCAGGCGTGCGCACATATACACACACTTGCATACGTATAGCGTGCGTATATTCAAACTGTATATAATAGACATATGTATATGACAATCTCTTTTACTGTTTTGGGAATGAAGCGACCAAATCGATGATTGGCGATTCAATTTTGATCCTTTCAATGTCCAATCTTTCCATTTACCAATCAAAATCAATGCAACTCTGTGGTTTTTTTGTGCCAGTTTTTCCAAATGTTCGAAAAAGAGTGTCTCATCATTCTCATGAACATGAATGAAGATCTTCATCTTATATACAAATAGTAAGTAACCGGAACACATAATGCCCCTCAAAGACTGGTATTTATAGTCACGAGTCAAATCAAATGAGCTCAGGTATTTTATTTCATTCGAGTTCCGTGACTCTCGAAACCACCGAATTATATTCTTCCGGATTTTACCATTGTTCGCGAAGGCCGAAAAGGATTTTTCCGCTTAAATGATTTAAACAAGTTTTTTCAGACACATTGTAGAGTGATAAATCCATCGGATCCGAGTTCCGCGACCCTCAAAACCCTTTAGATATATTTATCCAGATTTTTCCATTTTTCACCAAGGCCGATTACATTTTTTCCGCTTAAATTGTTGACACAACTTTGTTTGAACAAGTTGTAGAGGAATAATTCCATCGGATTCATCTTCAGCGACCCTCAAAACCCCCGAGATATAATTTTCCGCATTTTTCCATTGTTCACCAAGGCCAAAAATAATTCTTCATTGGATTGAGCGGCTCTCATGCAGATGCTTTGGAATATATTTTTGAAGGTTCCTTATTGTTCACCGAGACCGAGAAGGAATATCGAAGAATCGTCCCATCCGAAATCTTCGTCGGATCGGAATAACCCTTTCAAGTATGGCTTTTATGGGTCACTCGGTAACCGGACTCGCTGGCCACGAGGATAAGGCGTCCGACTCCTCACCGGAAGGTCATGGGTTCGAATCCCACCATCGGCCACAAGTGTCAACAGTGGAAAGGCCGGTGAAAATTTTTTTTCATTTTTGGGCCATTCTCATCTTTTTTTCTCCTTCAGACTCTTCCACGTGCGTTCCAGGAAGTAAGATGAATACTCGGTAATTTGCAATTCTGGGTGAACGATCCCCCGATGAGTAGGCTGATTAATCAGCCGATTAATCAGCTGATTTTTTGGGTGATATTTTGGCATGCTTAATCAGCTGATTAATCAGCCGATTTTTTTCGGCAATCGCTCGTCGACTTCTGTACCGATACATTGCAATCACAGCAATACACAGCATCCACAGCACAGCAGACAAGTTTTTCAGCGATGTCGTGGCGGGGAAGTGGGGAAAAGAAAGCTCCGTGCACTGGGCACTCGACTTCTAAAAATGAGTATAAAAAAATACTAGCTAATTGTGCTTCCCGAGCGCGTTCAGATCCCGTTTGTGGGAAAGTTGTGGCTGCTTTAATTTTTGCAAGAAAAAATAGTAAAGTTTTGAGGTGTTGGGGAAACTTAACCAATTTTTTATACAAGTTGAACATTTGGTCTCGTCGATCTTGAAGGACAGTGGGGAACTAAATGAATTCCCAAAATTTTATGATGGAAATTTTATTGCAACGTTTCGTCCACTAAGTATTGTGGACCTCATCAGGCTTCAGGTTTCTGTTTCGACATATGTATGAAGATAGAAAATATGAAATTTTTTACAAATGATGGATGTATGAATATTCAAGATGCGCAACTTACGTTATTCTTTGGGTCGTCATGATATTTTGGACGATCTTGTAATAGAGCACAGACATAACGTCTAGCTCCTGTCAATACAATTAAACAGAGTGAGTCATCGGTCTCATTTTTCACTCATATTTATATTAGCGCAATCGCAGTATACAGTAGGTGACATATATATGAAAAGTACTGCATGTGGGAGAGAGAAAGAGAGCGGGGGGTCAACGAGCTTTGTCAGCCGTTGCCCACAACGGGTTATATATTTGGCTGAGATTTTGAATATCGTATTTTCTATTGATGCAATTCTCATCGAATTTTATATGGATCATTTCAGAAATCAACCGTTTTTTCCAATTTTTCTCTGTGTCTAAAATTTTGGTTTGATCCCAATGGAAATCGTGTTTATCATTGAGTCTGTGAACAGAAACTACGGACTTTTTATCTTTGTTTGAAATATGATCTTTAATGCGTGTACCTAGTTGTCTTTTTGTCTCTCCCACATACGTTGCTGGGCAATCTTTACACTGAAATTTATAAACAATACCAGTTTTGCTAAATTTATCTAGTTGGTCCTTACCTAATTTTACTAATGAGCCTCATGACTTGGAAACTTTTGGAAGAGTGTGAATATCGTTATGTTTGAACAGAGCATTACATTTTTCGAATAAGCGTTCGTGGTATGGAATACAAATTTTGTTCTGGCCAGCATATAGAATTTGGTTGCAACGTATTCTTTCTGCTCTGTTCATGAGATCTTTTGAACGATGTAATCTGGTTTTTATACATTTGTCAGTGAAATCTTCAGGATAATCATTTTCAGAAAGGAGTTGTTCCATAATTGACAAGTTAGAGGAATGAAATTATTTATGTGTGAGTGACGTGGCTCTGTCGACTAAATTGAACACTATGTTCCTCTTTTGATTCATGGTATGATTGGATTCGAAATTCAAGATCCTGCCTGATGACGTTGGCTTTTGATACCAATTGGTGATGATTTTTTCATCCTCTCGGATCAGAGATATGTCAAGGAAATTGATGGTATTATTGTTTTCAATCTCGTGTGTGAACTGTAAATGCTCATTGTAGCTGTTGAAAACATTGAGGACTACATCTACCTGTTCTTTGTTCACACACATTAGAGTGTCATCGACATATCTATAATAGAATAGAGGAGTGCAATCGTGATCATTTTTCAATTTACGTAAACATGAAGTTTCCAAGTCATCCATAACAATGTCTGCGAAAAGTGGAGAAATGGGTGATCCCATCGGACTACCAAAAATTTGTTGATGAATTTTATTATTGAATTGAAAAAATGTGTTGTCATAAGGAACTCAGTGCATTTACGAATTTCATCAAATGGTATGTTAGACTTATTATGTATATCTGAAAATCTGCGGTCGAGCGCCTCTAGCACTAACCAGCATAGGATGTTTGTAAACAGAGAGCTAACGTCGAGAGAAAGGAGTATATGATCTTTTGGGATCGTTAAAGTCTCCAACCGTTTTTTTATTTCAAAGCTATTGTCAATGCGTAATTCAGGCGGTTGAATACATTTTTTCAGTTCTTTATATAAAACGGAAGCAAGAAAATGAGTAGGACTATTGACTGTAGAAATTATTGGTCTGAGTGGAACATTTTCTTTATGGATTTTTGGTAAACCATAACAACGAGATAAGTTTCTGTCCGTCTGTGTCAGAGCATTATTATGATATTTTCTTGACAAATAATTTAAATCATTCCAACTTCCTAGTATTTTATGTACTTTTGCCTGTCAACTTTTGAGTGGATCATTTTTGATCGGCACGTATACTTTTCTGTCACTCAACAAACCATTCATTTTATTGGTGTAATCAGACTTATTCAAACAGACGGTGACATTGCCCTTATATGCACGTGTGAAAAAACATATCTGAATTTTGTTTCAAGAAGTGCTTAGTGAAGCTCAATTTTCTTGCGAATACCCTGTCTTCAGGAGAAATGTGCCTCTGCTTATTATTTTCAGTGTATAGGATATTCGTAATCTTGTGACGGATGTTATTTTTCTCCCTATTATTCAAATCGAGGTTCTCTATGCACTTTTCACTATTTTTGACAGTATCTATGACATTCTTTATACTGAGGTTGTCTTTCTGACTGAAATTGGGGCCCAATGAGGATATGTCAATAACATCTGAAGGGAGAGGAGTATTGCTGAAATTTTTTACCCAATTATTCCTATTTATCGTGCAAGGTGTTATGGACGGCTTGATTTTTTCGAATTTTTTCATAAGTGTGAAATCACATTTCTTACGTAACTTAATAGATTTTTCATTTGTGAAATTTTGGAATTGGCTCAAAATATTTGGATCAATATTCTCGTTTGATAATGATTGTGAGGTTACTGCTAAGTTCTTTTGAATTCGGAAAATTTGATTATGGACGTCCCTAATTTCATCATTTAGAAGTCTTCGAAAGTAAACAGAGTTTTGTAAACGAAAATTTTTTGAACATGACTTACTCGAGAAACTGATGCGTCGAAGGCGCTTGTTTATGTTTTGGATGTGTGGTGGTAATACATCGTTGCTTCTGCATCTCAAGAGGAAGACTCGGCGAGACGATGCCTCGGCTATACGATGTTGTAATTTCGTAGAGGCTTTCATTAGATGTTCTGTTCGATGTCCGAAATCTTCTCTTATATGTTGAAAGAAACCCATGTTCTTGGCGAATGTGGTGGTGGCCTCTCTTCGATCTTAGGCCTTGGATATAATAAGTGATTTTGGTAGATTTCAACGTCCTTGATGGTTGATATACAAGTTGAACATTTGGTCTCGTCGATCTTGAAGGACAGTGGGGAACTAAATAAATTCCCAAAATTTCATGATGGAAATTTTATTGCAACGTTTCATCCACTAGGTATTGTGGACCTCATCAGGCTTCAGGTTTCTGTTTCGACATATGTATGAAGATAGAAAATATGAAATTTTTTACAAATGATGGATGTATAAATATTCAAGATGTGCAACTTACGTTATTCTTTAGATCGTCATGATATTTCGGACAATCTTGTAATAGAGCACAGGCATAACGTCTAGCTCCTGTCAATACAAGTAAACAGAGTGAGTCATCGGTCTCATTTTTCACTCATATTTATATTAGCGCGATCGCAGTATACAGTAGGTGACATATATATGAAAAGTAGTGCATGTGGGAGAGAGGAAGAGAGCGGGGGGTCAACGAGCTTTGTCAGCCGTTGCCCACAACGGGTTATATATTTGACTGAGATTTTGAATATCGTCTTTCCTATTGATGCAATTCTCATCGAATTTTATATGGATCATTTCAGAAATCAACCGTTTTTTCCAATTTTTCTCTGTGTCTCAAATTTTGGTTTGATACCAATGGAAATCGTGTTTATCATTAAGTCTGTGAACAGAAACTACGGACTTTTTATCTTTGTTTGTTATATGATCTTCAATGCGTGTACCTAGTTGTCTTTTTTTCTCTCTGTTTACAAACATCCTATGCTGCTTAGTGCTAGAGGCGCTTGACCGCAGATTTTCAGATATACATAATAAGTCTAACATACCATTTGATGAAATTCGTAAATGCACTGAGTTCCTTTTTGACAACACATTTTTTCAATTCAATAATAAAATTCATCAACAAATTTTTGGTAGTCCGATGGGATCACCCATTTCTCCACTTTTCGCAGACATTGTTATGGATGACTTGGAAACTTCATGTTTACGTAAATTGAAAAATGATCACGATTGCACCCCTCTATCCCATTATAGATAGGTCGATGACACTCTAATGTGTGTGAACAAAGAACAGGTAGATGTAGTCCTCAATGTTTTCAACAGCTACAATGAGCATTTACAGTTCACACATGAGATTGAAAACCATAATACCATCAATTCCCTTGACATATCTCTGATCCGAGAGGATGAGAAAATCATCACCAATTGGTATCGAAAGCCAACGTCATCAGGCAGGATCTCGAATTTCGAATCCAATCATACCATGAATCAAAAGAGGAACATAGTGTTCAGATTAGTCGACAGAGCCACGTCACTTTCACATAAATAATTTCATTCCTCTTACTTGTCAATTGTGAGACAACTCCTTTCTGACAATGATTATCCTGAAGATTTCACTGACAAATGTATAAAAACCAGATTACATCGTTCAAAAGATCTCATGAACAGAGCAGAAAGAATACGTTGCAACCAAATTCTATATGCTGGCCAGAACAAAATTTGTATTCCATACCACGAACGCTTATTCGAAAAATGTAATGCTCTGTTCAAACATAACGATATTCACACTCTTCCAAAAGTTTCCAAGTCATGAGGCTCAGTAGTAAAATTAGGTAAGGACCAACTAGATGAATTTAGCAAAACTGGTATTGTTTATAAATTTCAGTGTAAAGATTGCCCAGCAACGTATGTGGGAGAGACAAAAAGACAACTAGGTACACGCATTAAAGATCATATTTCAAACAAAGATAAAAAGTCCGTAGTTTCTGTTCACAGACTCAATGATAAACACGATTTCCATTGGGATCAAACCAAAATTTTAGACACAGAGAAAAATTGGAAAAAACGGTTGATTTCTGAAATGATCCATATAAAATTCGATGAGAATTGCATCAATAGGAAAGACGATATTCAAAATCTCAGTCAAATATATAACCCGTTGTGGGCAACGGCTGACAAAGCTCGTTGACCCCCCGCTCTCTTCCTCTCTCCCACATGCACTACTTTTCATATATATGTCACCTACTGTATACTGCGATCGCGCTAATATAAATATGAGTGAAAAATGAGACCGATGACTCACTCTGTTTACTTGTATTGACAGGAGCTAGACGTTATGCCTGTGCTCTATTACAAGATTGTCCGAAATATCATGACGATCTAAAGAATAACGTAAGTTGCACATCTTGAATATTTATACATCCATCATTTGTAAAAAATTTCATATTTTCTATCTTCATACATATGTCGAAACAGAAACCTGAAGCCTGATGAGGTCCACAATACCTAGTGGATGAAACGTTGCAATAAAATTTCCATCATGGAATTTCTGGAATTTATTTAGTTCCCCACTGTCCTTCAAGATCGACGAGACCAAATGTTCAACTCGTATATCAACCATCAAGGACGAAAAAATCTACCAAAATCACTTATGTTAACCAATTTTTCCCTAAAAAACGGTGCGTCACAGGAATTTCGCACTCAGCGCTTCCGATTGCGCGTGGTTTCCTCTATCTGTGGGTATATTCAGTTTCCCGAAATAATTCTTATTATTGCAAATAACTGGTAAAAACAGCACTTTAGCAGCCGCGTAGCAGACGAACATGCGATAGACAGGAACGCGCGCATCTCCACACCTCTCTTTCCCACTTCCCCGCCGCTACATCGCTGGAAAACTTGTCTGCTGTGCTGTGCAGTGCTGTGTATTGTTGTGATTGCAATGTACCGGTACCGAGGTCGACGAGCACCCTAGAGCATCTTCGGCTCCCGGTTGTTCCTGGTGCTTTTCGTATGGATGCATCTGTTTCAGGAAAGTTCCGCGGAAACTCTCAGGGTGACGTCGACGCAGCGCTCTGGTATCCCACGGGGTCGACGAGGACACGATGCCGGCGCACCACGTATGGGTGCCTCATTACCCGGTGCACCCAAGATAGGCTCTTCTCTTCGCCCAACTCGTCCCCGCACCGCTCGTGACAACGTATCTGGTGGGTTTGAGCAGGAGGAACTACCACCACCCTGAATGCTATGTGCCCCAGATCTATAACTTTCCATCAATGCATCTATGTGACTTTTGTCACAGGGAGATATTGTTATCATGATTCTAGGATACTCTGATGCCTTTATAGCTTCAGTGCATCTGGGTCAAGCATTCTGATTTACAGTTATTGTTTCATTGCTATGAAATAAGCCCTATCATCTGCATTGACGGTTCTCATTGTCTCACTCTCTTTGCTTTTTATCTCTTCTCAATATGTGTTCAAAATATTGTTCTTTCATGCAAGTTGAATGCTATGGGCAATGGTTTTCTCCCCATAGGCCCTCAGCGTTGAACAGTCATAGGCGCATAATTCTTATTATTCATCTCATCCAATAATATGCGAAGCTCAGGACTTGAATGTCAGTTTTGTAAGATATAAGATCCATCAAGAGTCACATCACGCATGCTGTTTGTGAGAACTCAAAATTTTGCTTGATATATGTATCAAAATTCTGTGTTTCATGTATGTACAAGACATGACCATCTTCAGCTCCAATCAGAAATGCCTTGGAGTTAGTGAGGACATACTTACTACCTTATCTTCCAAAAATATAGTTCCTATCACTGGGAGTCGATGAAAAACAATCATATCTCGCATGAACTGAGAGACCAACTTGAGGCGGTTGTCCCCTATTAGAACTTCTCACAGTCGAGTTATCATTACAAGCAAGTTTTACGAACAACATTTCATCACAAAGAAAGGCAAACTATTGTTCTTATATACTCTAACTGATAAATGGAATGGGGGCCTCAACTTTTGAGAGGAATTAGAAGGAGTGTGGAATGCAGAGACAACAACTGATGAAAAGCACTGTGTGTAAGAACATTTGTCGGAACTTCATTTAGAGAATATCAATGCACTTTCATTCCTTTTGGATGAAGAACTTAACCCTTTTATGTCTAATTCATCAAGATAATCAAACGGTGAACTTGTGGATGAATGTTCTTTGTTCAAAAATCATGTTTAAGACATCTCTCTCTATTGGCAGCACAGATGATGAATTACTAGAGAACAAGAAATGAAGCTTCTGGATCATGGAAAGAGATTTTGTATCCACAAGTGCTGCAACACAGCAAGGCGATGGCTCAATCTACTCAGATCATGTAAGGTTTCTACCAACTTAGTCCAGAGGATTGTGCTAAGACACAGAGTAGGGACGATTTGGGTGAGGAGGAGAGCCTGTCCTGGGTACATCGGGTAATAAGGCTCCCATACGTGGTGCGCCGGCATCGTGTCCTCGTCGATCCCGTGCGATACCGGTGCGCTACGTCGACGTTGCCATGAGAGTTTCCGTGGAACTTTCCTGAAACAAATGCATCCATACAAAAAGCAACAGGAGCCGAAGATGCTCTAGGGTGCTCGTCGACCTCGGTACCGGTACATTGCACTCACACCAATAACACAGCACTGTACAGCAGGGGTATGCAGCTGCTTATGGGCGAACTGGCAACAATCCGCAGCGACAGCCATTCCTCCTGGCATCCCCCACTCATTCGTTTTGCAGCGCGCGCGCAGATTTGAAGGTGCACGGCGCGAGAGCACAGAGAAAAGAACGAGGAGCGCTGCGCCGCATATAATACTCCTGGCCGCACTCCTGTCGGTTTAGATTCAAATCGAAAGCGTGATTAAATGCAATGAAAGAGTGGTTCTGGAGGACAAAACTGTAACAGCTACTTCATCAGGCCATATTTATTATGAATATTTTGCACAGAACGCACAAGATATTGTATTCTTATTTCTTAACTGCTACATTAGCTATTGCGTTAGCGAATCCCGTTTTTCTCACATTTCTTCGTCCGCGACCATTCGTTAGTTTCTTCATTTTTTTTGTGACCTGCAGATAGCCCAATCACTCCATATTTGTTTCTGTCTTAGCAGAATTTGTAAATTAAGAATGGGACCCCAACATTCAAGAAATCACTGACTCTGTCGTGTACAGAACAAAAATGGAATTGCGACTTCAATTTTTCATAAAAGGTAACTCTAAATTCGTCCTCTAATTTGGTTTCATGGCCTTGAGTATCTTAAAACTCATATAGATGTTATAGTTTCAAAATCGAATTTCGAGTTTTCCTTTTGGAAAATGCATACTTACCTAGTTCGCCACTAGGTGGCTTTGAAATATCTGAGATATGTTTGGAAAAGCCAAAGAAAATGAGTGTCTTTCTCACAAGTGACGAAATTGCGCTGCGATTCATATATAAGAGCCGAAACGGAAAAGCAGGTCATTGATTGCGATGTGCCGCGCGTTACAAATCTCGCCATGAATCATTAGGGACCCCCAGCGTAGCGTTACGATTACCGACTTTGCGAGCGACCCTCTCTTTTATTACCCTACCGCTGATCCGCCCTCAGTTTCGACGCGAGCGCGCTGAGTCATTACCAAAGTCGAGTATATATTCGAGGTGCGAGCGAGCAGAATAGGCCGCGAAGATTCAAATTTTTCGGCGAAGTGAGGGGTGCCAGGAGGAATGGCGGGCTTCAGTTTGTTGCCGCACTTTAACATGGAGGCAGCGCTTCTCTTTATTCCTGTTCTGTGCTGTACAGCACAGCAGACAAGTTTTTCAGTGATGTCGCGGCGGGGAAGTGAAAAAAAGAGGGGTGGAGATGCGCGCGTTCCTGCCTATCGCATGTTCGTCTACTACGCGGCTGCTGAAGTGCTGTTTTGACCAGTTATTTGCAATATGAACAATTATTCTGCGAAACCCAACATACCCACAGATAGTGGAAACCACGCGCAATCGGACGCGCTAAGTGCGAAATTCCTGTGTATGGATGGATGGATGGATGGATGGATGGATGGAGTGGAACGGAATGGAAGGGAACGGAACAAAGCGAACTGGGATGGAACTGAATGGAACGGAGTGGAACTGAAGGGAATGGAAGGGAATGGAACGGGACGGACCATAAACGAACGGAAAGGAACGGACCGACGTGGAACGGAATGGAACAGAGTGGAATTGGAGTGGAAAACGAAGTCCCGGTCCATTCCTTCCCATTCCGATCAATCCCATTTCGTTACTTTCCGTCCCATTCCGGTCCGTTCTATCCCCTTCCATTCCGTTCAATCCCACTACGTTCCATTCCGGTCCGTTCCGTTCCATTCCAGTCCGTTCCGTTCCATTCCACACGTCTCCATTCCGTTCGACCCTGTTCCATTCAGTTCCATTCGGTTCCATTCCGATCCATCCATCCATCCATCCATCCATCCATCCATACCTTCCATCCGACCCATCCATCCGTCCATCCGTCCATCCATCCATACCATCCATCCACCCATCCATCCATCCAAACCATCCATCCGACCATCCATCCATCCAAACCATCCATACATCCATACCATCCATCTGACCCATCCATTCATCCATCCATCCATACCATCGATCCGACCGATCCACCCCACCCATCCATCCCATCCATCCATCCATCCATCTATCCATCCATCCATCCATCCATCCATCCATCCATCCAAACCATCCATCCATCCATACCATCCATTCGACCCATCCATCCATCCATCCGTCCATCCATCCATACCATCCATCCATCTATCCATCTATCAATCCATCCATCCATCCATCCTTCCATCCCTACCAGCCATCCGACCCATCCATCCATCCGACCATCCATCCATCCATACATCCATCCATCCCATCCATCCATCCATACCATCGATCCGAACCATGTGTCCCACCCATCCATCCCATCCATCCATCCATCCATCCATCCCTACCAGCCATCCGACCCATCCATCCATCCGACCATCCATCCATCCATACATCCATCCATCCCATCCATCCATCCATACCATCGATCCGAACCATGTGTCCCACCCATCCATCCCATCCATCCATCCATCCATCCATCCATCTATCCATCCATTCATCCAATCCATCCATGCATACCATCTATCCGACCCATCCATTCATCCAAACCATCCATCCATCCATACCATCCATCCATCCCATCCGTCCATTCATCCATCCGACCTATCCACCCCATCCATCGATCTATCCATCCACCGATCCATCCATTCACCCATCCATCCATCCATCCATCCCATCTACGCATCCTTTTTTTTTTTTTTTTTTAAGGTGGTTGTAGGGCAAATACGCTGCGACGTACGAAGGAGAGGCACCGGTCAGCCAAACACGGCTGGCCAGCGGCTCCCCAACAGTCCCGGGCTGGAATCCGCATCGATACGGCCATCCGAACCGGGTAAACCCTCTCTTCCTTCTCCGTTGGCGCCGGCCATTGGACAAGGGAGAGATCCACCAACTTACCAATCCGGCCCCGGCACCGCGTGAGCATTACTTCAGGGCCGGCGGCGTCTCGCGCTCAGGATCGAGCGTCTCTCTTCTCACGACTCGCAGGTGTTGTTTCCCTTTCTTCGATCTTCTTCCATCTCTTCATTCTTCATCTTCTTTCTTCTCTCTTCTTTCTTCTCTCTTCCCTCTTCAGTGCATCAGGTTCCTCCTGGAATCATTTGGGCCTCTTCTGTTTCAATCGGCAGAGTCACTGTGATTCGCCTGCTTCGAGGCGCCTTACTTCCCTCTCTTTCTCCTCTTTGCGGGTCATCACCAGCTTGATGTATCCGGTGAGTCTATCCCATGTCTCCTGGTTGCGGAGCAAGTACGGGACGAGATTCTCAGGTGTTAGTTGAGCACCCAGCCATTCATCCAGCTCAGCGCGCTCTCTCCGGGTGTTGCTGCACTTGAACAGGGCATGTTCGGCGTCATCCCATTCGTCCCCGCATGACTGACATGCTGGGGTCGTCCTCTTCTTGGACCTGGTTAGATAGGAACCGAAGCAACCATGATCGCTCAGTGCCTGCGTCGTCCAGTAGTCCATCTCTCCGTGGGTGCGTTCCGCCCACTTGGCTACGTCACGGATCAGCCGGTGCGTCCATCTGCCGTTTGCAAATGGCGAATCCCACTCAGTTTGCCAATGCTCAAGGGTGGTTTCCTTCTCGTTGTCGCGGATGATCTCCTTCATCGTCGGAGTGAGTACTCGTTCGGCTCCGATCACTTTTTGGCGGTCCCAGATCCTCACTCGCTCCGCGACGAGCAAGTGGATGGGCGGAGTACTCGCCAATACGTAAGCCGCATCTCCTGACACAGTGCGGTAGGCACGTATACTCCTCAGGGCCGCTCTTCGCTGGACAGGTCCCATTCTCTTCTCGATGATGGTCTTCTCTACTCTCTTCCCCCACACGGGTGCACCGTACAGCATGATGGAGGTAGGGACGGTGTTGAGAAGTGCGCGCCTCTTTTCCTTGGGTCCTCCGATATTCGGCATAAGCCGCTGGAGCGCCGCACCGACCCTGCTCGCCTTCTGGGCGGCTTCCTGGATGTGCTTCTTGAACGACCACTTGTCATCGAGCCATACACCGAGGTATTTCAGCTCTGTCTTCCGTGGAATCTCTTGCCCGTTGATATGAAACCGGGGTAGATCAAACTTCCTACGCCTTGTGACCACGATTGCTTCGCACTTCTTGACAGCGAGCTCCAGAAGCCTGCTAATCATCCACTCGTAGACTCGGGCCAGCGCTTCGTTCGCGCGTCTACCCAAGAGTTCCTCGTTGTCAGCCCATACTATGAGTCCCGCGTCGTCCGCGAAAGCCACTATTATCACTCCTTCTGGCAGTTCGATAGACAGTAAGCTGTCATACTGGGTGTTCCAGTTGAACGGCCCGGAGACCGATCCCTGTCCGATTCCGGCGGACAGTACCCGAATCTCTTGTCCCTCGTCGGTGTCGTACACGAGGGTCCTGTTCCGCAGGTAGTCACTCGTGACGGCTAGTAGATAGGGGGGCACTTTACCTGCTTGGGATTGATAGACTCGCTCCCAGCTCGCGCAGTTGAATGCGTTCTTTATGTCCAACGCAATGATGGCACAGAATCCTCCTCTTCCTTGGTATGGGTTCCCTACCGACGCTTGAACCCGTTCTTGGACCGCCTCGATCGCGTGCACAGTGCTCCGTCCCTTCCGGAACCCGAACTGCATTGGTGATAGCCCACCGCCTTCTTCGTAGGCTTTTTCCACCCTGTTGAGCACCATCCTCTCGTACATTTTCCCGATATTGTCGAGCATGCTGAGAGGGCGTTGACCTCCTTGACCCTTAGGTATCAGGACCAGCTTCTGGCGTTTCCACTTGTCCGGGAAAGTTCCCGCGCTCAGACAGATGTTGAAGAGGTCGAGGAGTAGATCTGGCTTGTATTTGAAGACCAGTTTCAGAGCCTCGTTTGGGATGCCATCCAGGCCAGGGGCCTTGCCGTTCGGCATTCTCTTCGCCGCTATGAGTAGCTCTTGCATAGTGAAGAGCGGGATGGGGTCTTCGCTCTCCGTAGGGAATGTAACTCTGGGTTCTCCTGCTGGGAAGAGGTCTTCCACGATGGTGCGCAATGTTGCTGCATCGGTCGGTGCTGGGTTGCCCTTCCGGGGTCGGACCTTTGACATGACCACGCGATATGGCGTGCCCCAGGGGTCTTCGTTAACCATGTCGCACAGTTCACCCCAGCACTTCTCTTTGCTCCTCCGGATGGCTAGGACGAGAGCCTTCTTTGCTTCTTTGTACGCTCTGTCATCTTCCGCCAGCGATGGTCGTTGCAGCTTCCTTGATCGCCATGCAGTCCTCCTTTTCTTGTTGCTCGTTCTTCGTAGAGCCTTGATCTCATCGGTGATCCAGTACTCTGGTTTCCTCCAGAAACATGGTGTTGTCCTGCGAGGCATCGACGCGTCGCAAGCTCTTGTGATGGCGGATGTTACCATCGCCACAGCTTCGTCCGAGGCGGAGTTCATCGGGAGATCTTCGACTGTTTCTATCGATTCCCGGAATTTCCCCTCATCCAGCTTGCGTACCTGCCACCCCGTCGGTCGCGGTCTGTTTGTCGTCTGTCTCTGTCTGTCAGTCCTAAGCCGAAACCGAATATGTCGATGGTCACTCAATGTTTCCGTGTCCAGAACCTCCCACGATGTCATACGTCCCATGAGCGACGGGCTCATGAACGTCAGGTCGAGGACCGAAGACGAACCTCCCTCCCTGGACCGAGTGTCGTGTCGGTGGTAGGTGATAACCCCCGTCTCGTTCGCGAGCACTAATCCCAATGCCTCCATGGCATCAGCGAGTATTACCCCCCGTCTATCACGCGGCCCCCCGCTCCAAGTCGGTTCCTTCGAGTTGAAATCCCCCGCGGTTATAACTGGGCCCCCCCCCCCCCCCCCCATTGCCTCACATCCTCTTCTAGGTCATGGAGCTCGTCTTCGAATTCGTGCATCTTGAGCGACGGCGAATAGTAGCAGCTGTAGACTGCTGTGCCCTCTATGGTCTTTCGAGCGGAACCGCGGCCACTAACAGCTGGTCCAGTCTCACGGATCGCAGGATTCATGATCTGGATTACGGCTGTCCTCCAGTGATCGAATCTGGATCGAGAGAATCCGCGCTTCCGAAGAGAATTCGCGCTTCCGACCCATCTACGCATCCGTCCATTCATCAAATCATTCAGCTTCAATACTTGTATTCGACCCCTGCAGGACAGGCAACCCGCTCCGTCATTCATGCAAAAGTGTTACTCTTCGTCGTTCATGAGAAAATGTGTTACTCTTCGTCGTTGATAAGAAAATGTGTTACTCTTCGTCGTTGATAAGAATATGTGTTAGTTTTCGTCGTTGATAAGAAAATGTGTTGCTCTTCGTCGTTGATAAGGAAATGTGCTAGTCTTCGTCGTTGATAAGCGGCTATGTGTTACTCTTCGTAGGAGCCGTCGATGTATACTCGCTTTGATCTCGGAATATTGATCGAACAATTATTTTTGTGAACAATTATCATGTTTTCAGGTAAGATCATGGCAAGTGATCTAGAATGGGAGCATTGCAGTAGATTTGCGAAGCCGTATCCGCCGGTTCCGCGCAAGACCCGCATCCTAGGCTAAGACTCTCCGATTAATGAAATGAGTTGTGCCGGTGATCAATTGACTATATCACAATTCCATGCGCAATCGTGGAGAATCATGATGAATACATACCATAGTTCATCAGCGACGAGTATATCGATATGCAACGCGAGCCATGACTACCATGACTTCAGAATGCAACAGAACTATCTCCAGTATGGTGACAACTCTTGGCTCGAATTCTTCGACATACCATCAAATTGGGTAATTTCGGTACTTTTTCGGTACAGGCAGGCCCCGCTATTCGCGGCCCCGGTATTCGCGGAATTTGCTTATTCGCGGTTCTACAAATGCGGCATCCCCCGGTATTCGTGGTGCCCTGACTCGCTTATTCGCGGTTTGGGTCTGGATTTTCGAGAGAACTTTGCTCATGATAGATGGATTTTCGTTGGACTCCATTCAAATGTATCATCCAAAAACAACTTCGGGATCTAAATGTTCAGAATATGTGGGTATTGCTATCGCTCTATGAGACTAATCAGTTATCTAGTAAAATGAGTAGTATCCTATCTAAATTTCAGTCATGGCACGGCACGCAGTAATGATGCATCTTCGTCAATTAGAAAATGTGTCAATAAACTGTGAGCCGTTCGAAAAAATTGAAACTGTTGAATTAGCTCGCTTGTGGAGTAATGATAGCATAAATTGTTAAATTTTTGAATGGCCACTCACCAGGGATTGTAAAGTGATTACTTATGTTCGTCGATCTCGCCCACTGAGAAACCCATACAGTCCTTAGTAGTGTGCGATACTAACTATAAATAAAACGTGACGGAGGTCTCCTTCACCCACTTGCTAGTGACTGATTTTTTTGACAGATTTCAAAGTGAATCATATAATTCTTTAATCTCACCACACTGTTGCTTCGTATCTTTCCTATATGAAGTCAATTTGTGAGGCTGATACATGCTACGATCATTTGAAAATGATGTTTGGCTTAGCTTAGTTACTTTCCGATCCACATGTATACGTAACCCCCCTTTCTCCATAAGGATAAGGTCCCGGTATTCGCGGTTTCGGTATTAGCGGCATTTTCTTTATACGCATTAACCGCGAATAGCGGGGGCTGCCTGTACTTTGCATTTTGTTTGGCTCGGCATTCTAATATACGTGGACAAAACTCACTTCCATTCCCAGGCATTCGAAAGCTCACACTCTCAGCTTTCGATTAACAGGGTACAGGATGGGAGTTAGATGTCTCTCGCCGGAGCTGTGAGTAGTTTTGTAAGTGTACGAAAATTTGACCCCGAGTGGACAACTTTGGTACACTCACAAAATATTCCAGTCCCACCCACGGCCATGCAAGTCAATCGATTTAAAACGTTCAGAAGTCTTGTTCTGAGCTGTTTGAAACATCTTAAGGCGAGGGGATAGGGCCGCGCCATATTGAATCGGGCCTAGTGACATTTTGGCACCCCTGATGTCACCAAGTCTCTGAGCCTATCTCAAACTTGTTCAAACTCGCGTGTGATCAACGGGGTCCGCCACATATATAATATAGGTTTGATGTAAGTATGTGTATGTATGGGAGAGAACCTCTGGGACGTCTCTGATATATTTTATGAGATAAAGCATACATACAATATGCATCTATGTGCATGTATGAAACTGAATGAAGCAATTAATGAATTAAGACTCTCAAGCTAGTCTTGCTTAGCAATGGCTCAACATCAAAAAGCATTCTGAACACTCATGAGTAGACTCGGTCCCATTGCCCTGTATTCTTAGGTTACAAGCAGATTGTATGAGAACAAAGGATTCATTTTCAAATCATTCAAATAGCCTGATGGGTTTGAGACTGACTTCCAAAGACCAGGAATCTCAAAAATGCTGTTCAAGGAAATATCAAATCTTTCGTGTAGCTATGAAACTTTGTTTTCGATGTGTCAGTTTCAGATCATGACAATAGTTACACAAACTTATCAATTCTGAGCCGATATCCAATTTTGAACATGGAATCATCCCTCTGAAACACAGGGATCTCAACAGACATGATTCCAAATTCAATTCAATATTCCAAGATTGACTTCATGTCTAAAAATGACCCGGGAACACCATTTTGACCAAGTATTCTAAGATATTGCAACTGGAATTTTAAATAGAGAAACGTGAATGATCGGACATGGTTTCGAGGCCGATACAGAACAATTACACTCTGTACTTTATCAATACATCTTGAGGACAATGAAATCTACAATATAATTTTCTAACTTTTGGTGACAAAATCTTTAGAACTCAACCAAGTTCCAACGAATTCAGATAACTGAATATGGAATCATCCCTCTGAAACACAGGGATCTTAGGAGACATGTTTTCAAATTCAACTCAATATTCCAAGATTAACTTTATCTCTGAAAATGACCCGGATACGCCATTTTGACCAAGGATTCTAAATATTGAAACTGGGACTGTAAATAGAAAAACCTGAATGATCAAGAATGGTTTTGGAAGCCCATACAGGACAATTACACTCTGTATTTTATCAATACATCTTGAGGGCAATAAAATTTACAATATAATTTTCTAACTTTTGGTCACAAAATCTTTGGAACTCAACCAACTTTCAACGAATTTAGATAACTAAACATGGAATCATCCCTCTGAAATACAGGAATCTTAGCACACATGATTTCAAATTCAATTCAATATTCCAAGATTGACTTTACCTCTGAAAATGACCCGGATACGCCATTTTGACCAAGTATTCTAAGATATTGAAACTGGAACTTTGAATAGAAAAATCTGAATGATCAGAAATGGTTTTGGAAACCCATACAGAACAATTACACTCTGTATTTTATCAATATATCTTGAGGGTAATAAAATTTACAATATGATTTTCTATTTTTTGGTGACAAAATCTTTGGAACTCAACCAAGTTCCAACGATTTCAGATAACTAAACATGGAATCATCCCTCTGAAATACAGGGATCTTCGCAGACATGATTTGAACTCCAATTCAATACTCCAAGATTGACTTCATCACTCAGAATAACCCAGATGCGCCATTCTGCCCAAGTGTTTGGGATATTGGAACTAGAACCTTGGATAGAATTATCAGAATCACAAATGGTTCAGAGGCTTGAACAAAGCAATCATTCCCTCTATTCTTCAAATACACCTTAAATAGAATGGAAATGACAATATAACTCTCTAATTTTTTGTCACAAAAGCTTTAGAGCTCAAGCAAATTCCAATGGATTCAGATAATTGAACATGGAATCATCCCTCTGAAATACAGGGCTCGCGTTAGACATGGCTGAAACTCCAATTCAGTATTCCAAGATTGACCTCATCTCTCAAAATGACCCGGATACGCCATTGTGACCAAGTATCCTAGGAAATTGAAACTGGAATCTTGGAAAGAATGGTTGCAATGATCAGAGAGGACTCAGAGGCTCAAAGGATGTAAGTCTTCGCTATACAAATATTTGCATTTGTACAGCGAAGACTATCACAGGTTCTTGAACCAAGTGTTGATTGTTCCAGTGTTGAGTGTCATGTTTATTCAAATCAATCATTCCCTACCTTGATTCCTTTCAATGAATGAACCCTTTGACCGGCCAGCTAAAACCACGACAATAATCTAATCACCAAAAGCTTGATTTTCATTCAATATCGTTTGATAATAGCCAGTCTTGAATCTGCTCCCCCGTCTAGACATACAGGAATTAGGTAAGGTACCGAAGTAGGTAGTAGCAAAAAAAGTTGATGCTCGCGCGAATGTGAATAAACGAACAGCACACAGCATGGGATTCTTTCAGGAATATTCCAGGAATATTACATTGAATGATTGGAATATTCCAAAAATATTACTCTGGAATATTACATTGAATGATTGGAATATTCCAAAAATATTACTCTGGAATATTCCTGGAATATAGTTATGTCCGCGGCTGGGAATCTTCCTGGAAGCTTTCATGGGAAGATTCCAGGGAATCTTGCAGAATTCTTCCAGAAATATTACATTGAAATATTTCACTGGAACGTTTCTGTAACATTGCCAGGAATCTTCCAGGAATCTTTCAATGGAAGATCTCTGGAGGATTTCATTGAAACCTTTCGGGAATATAGTTATGTCCGCGGTCGGGAATATTCCTGGAATCATCCATGGAATATTTCTGAAATATCTCATAAAAGATTCATGGCAATACTATGTCTGTGGTTGGAAATATCTCTGAAATCTTTGGTGAAAGATTTCTGGAATCTTTCATGAAAGTTTTCTGATAATATCTCTAAAATATTTCAGGTTGATTACTATATAGGTACATTTTATCTGGATTCTTGGGAGATTGCCCGGGGTCTCTTACTGTAGTCTGATTTTTCTGAAATACTTCAAAAACATTTAATGATATTCAGTATAGTTTTCTGCAGACAAGAGGATGGAAAGATTCTGGAACTTGTACGAATTCGAAGAACTTTTACTCACTCACAGATAAATTTTACAGGAAATCCCAGATGTTTTCAGGTTATAACCTGAACTAGGTCATAAATTAAATGAGGTAATATCCAAAGATACCACTTGGAGATAATACAGAATCTCGTTGAAAAACTCTTTTCAGAACTCACACTAAACTTACCATCAGAGGCTCAAAAAAATAGCATTCGAAAAAGAGGGACGTTTGGTTACTCCAAATTGGAGACAAGTGAGAAATCAGCGTATTGTTCGAATGTCTCACAAGTTTCCTTTTTCTCTGAAGATTCAATCATGTTCCATCTGGGTTCCTGAAAAATTTCATGGGAATCCTCACAGTACAGTTATGTTTCCTGAAATCTCCTACCAATAGCTTAGCAGTAAATTTATTGTAGTTTCCTTGAGGAATAGGGCTAGAAAGACCTCTGAGTGAGAAGTATCATCTCATGTCTGATCTGAAACAAGAGCCAGCGAGTATCACCTAATTTTGTTCTCAACTCAACAGTTGTCATCTGAGTAGAATGGACAATGTAAAGTGTATTCACAGTGTGCTTTCATTAGTTCGGAACTAATTCATTGTTCAAATTGGTAGGACTGACAACCTCGGTTCAAACAAAACTTTTCTACATTAAATGGAAATATTAGTGCACGGTAATAGAGTCATTTTCTCTGGGAACTAATCTTACTTTGGATTTGTTCATCTCATCCTCAATGAAGAATTTGATGAGATCAGCTTCAACAAAACAAACCAGGATTCCACGTGGGATAGATGGAGGATTCATAACTGTATGGAGGGTTCAAAAGTGAGACGAGAAGCCAATGCAGAGTTTCACAGCAAAGTCTCTAATATAATTTTGTTTGATGAGGAATTTTCCCATTCGATTCTTCTGAATATTCTCTTAGAAAAGTTGTCTGTTCATGGTCATATTAAGTTAAAATCTGAAAGTTATGATCCCCAAAACTCTACTTCGTTTCCATCCAAAGGATTGTATGGATACTTAATGTTTTACTCAGTCTGATGGCTGAAATACTCCAAGCTCTCATAGGGTGTTCAATTGATACTGTTACTGATATCAGAATCCCATCAATTGGTTATCTAATACATCCGTCGAGGAAGGACCTTGAACGTAGCCTGGGTATACAGATGCTGCACAAACATACGCTTGAGATCAAGAGATGTCTCTTTGTTTCATTACAAATGCTGTCAACGAACGCTTAAGAATGTCTATTGCAACCCATTCCCGCCAATTGGTTTGACTTGGAGGAGTAATGTGTACGACCCGTGTCTACAGAATCCTACACCCTGCTGCAAAAGATCGATTGGGATGGATTGAATACCAATCGGATCCTATCGGGATGAATAAATTTCGATCGGTTTTATCATTCGACCGGCAAGAGCAGTATTGGAATTCAATGCAGATCAATCGAACATAGATCCAATCTAGCTGAATCCTGAACTGTAGATTTGAGATCACAACTGCTAATCGAATTCTATACTGTTGATGAGGATTGATGTAAGCGAATATGATCCAATACTAGTATTCAGCATAGGATAGGATCCGGATGGATGGATGGAAGATCTTTGCTGGTTCAATATGTTTGAATGAACCAATACAGTATCGGAATCAATCTAATTGAATGATGGATCCCGTCTCCCACTGCTCTATCGAGATCAATGCTTCAGAAACTGATTCAATTTGCGGAACGATACTGATTATCTATCCCAACCAATCCCGAATGACAGGATTGAATTTCACCTTTTGAACACTATTGTTGCAACATTCCTCAATCGAATCAAATACTTCTCTGCAGAACTGGTGTATGATAGCCTTGGTCATTCCTATCTGTCTCAATCATGAATGGGAAGATTCGAGTCATTAGCCCTGGATCAATTCCAATCATCCCCCGATCACCTATTGCGTGATTGACCAATCGAGATGAATACTATACAGAATCGAATTGGACTCGTGGGTGCATGGTTATTCTATCCCTCTCAATACTCGCAAACAGTATTGAACTCCTCGCGATTTCATATATTTCAATCGGATTCAATACTGCTGAGCAGGATTGGAACGGCCTGAAGATGAGTTTTGCTATCGGTCTGGATCCTGCCAGGCAGCATTGAGTCGACTGCGTCAATCGGTTCCAATGATGACCCAATCACTCATTGCGTGATTGACCAATCGAGCTGAATACAATAGGATGGAATACAGATCGTGGGAACATGGTCTCTATCTCCCTCAATACTTACAATCGGTATTGAACTCCTCTAAATTCCATGTATTTTAATCGAATTCAATACTGCTGAGCAAGATTGGTTCGCTCTGAAGATAAATTTCGCTATCGGTCTGAATCCTGTCGAGCAGCACTGAGTCGACTGCGTCAATCGATTCCAATGATGACCCAATCACTCATTGCGTGATTGACCAATTGAGATGAATACTACAGAATCGGATTGGAATCGCGGGCGCATAGTTATTCTATCCTCCTCAATGCTCACAATCAGTATTCAACTCCTCTAGGTTTCATATATTCCAATCTAATTCAATACTACTGAGCAGCATTGGAACTGCCTGAAGATGAGTTTTGCTATGGTTCAGAATCCTGCCAGGCAGCATTGAGTCGCCTGCGTCAATCGATTCCAATGATGACCCAATCACTCATTGCGTGATTGACCAATCGAGATGAATACTACAGAATAGAATTGGGATCGTGGGTGCATGGTTATTCAATCCCTCTCAATACTCACAATCCTTATCGAACTCCTCTAGATTTCATGTATCTCAATCGAATTCAATACTGCTGAGCAGGATTGGAACGGCCTGAGGATACGTTTCGCTATCGGTCTGGATCCTGCCGGGCAGCATTGAGTCGACTGCGTCAATCGGCTTCAATGATGACCCTATCACTCATTGCATCATTGACCAATTGAGATGAATACTACGGAATCGGGTTGGAATCGCGGGTACGTGGTTATCCTATCCTTCTCAATACTCACAATCAGTATTCGACTCCTCTAGATTTCATATATTTCAATCGAATTCAATACTGCTGAGCGGGATTGATAGGGCCTGAGGATGAGTTATGCTATCGATCTGATTGCTGCCAGGCAGGATTGAATTGACTGCCTCAATCGTTTTCAATGATGACCCAATCAGTCATTGCGTGATTGACCAATCAAGATGAATACTACTGAATCGAATTGAAGTCGTGGGTGCATGGATATCCTATCCTCCTCAATACTCACAGTCAGTATTGAACTCCTCTAGACTTCATGTATCTGAATCGGACTCAATACTGCTGAGAAGGATCGGTACGGACTGAAGATGAGTTCAGCTATCGGTCTGAATCATACCAGGCAGCATTGAATTGACTGCGTCAATCGATTCTAATGATGACCCAATCACTCTTCGCGTCATTGAATAATCGAGATGAATACTACATACTCGAATTGAAATCGTGGGTGCATGGTTATTCTATCCCTCTCAATACTCACAATCAGTATTAAATTCCTCTAGGTTTCATATACTCCAATCGAATTCAAGACTGTTGAGCAGGTTTGGAACAGCCTTGAGATGAGTTTTACTATTGGTCAGGTGAATGGGTTATAAGGTCTGCAATGCTGATAATCGGTATTGAAATCGATTGGGGCGGATTGAGATCTCGATGTTTCCAATACTGGAAGACGGTACTGGAAACGATTGGGGCAGATAGGATTCCAAGTTCTCGATACTAACAATCATCATTCAGGTATATTGACGTAGATAGAACGTACGGTCTCCAATGTTAGAGGTCAGTATTTGCACTTCCCATTCCCAATCTGATACACAATATTTGAATCGATTCGGGCGAATGAGTTATGAGGTGTGCAATGCTGAAAATCGGTTTTGAGATCGATTGAAGCGGATTGAGATCTCGGCTTTTTCAATACTGGGAAACAGTATTGGAATCGACTGAGGCAGATAGGATTCCAAGTCTTCACTACTGATGCTCAGCATTCAGATCGATTCAGGTAAATATGATATATCTCCGCAATGCTGAGAGTCAGTATTGAGATCGATTAAAGCGTATTGAGATCTCGATGTTCCCGATATTGAAAAAATAGTACCGAATTCGATTGGGGCAGATAAGATCTTAAGTCCTCAATACTGATATTCAGCATTCGATTCGATTAAGGTTGATATGATATGAGATCTGCAATGCTGGAAGTCGGTATTGAGATCGATTGAAGCAGACTGAGTCTCGATGTTTCCAATACTGAGTAACAGTACTGGAATTGATTGGAGCAGATAGGAATCCAAGTCCTCAATACTGATATTCAGCATTCAATCCGACCCAGATAAATATGATACAAGGTCTCCAACGCTGAAAAGCAGTATTGAGATCGATTGGAGCGTATTGAGAATCCGATGTTCCCATTACTGAAGGACAGTACTGGAACCGATCGGGGCAGATAGGATTTCAAGTCCTCAATACTGATATTCAGCATTCAATCTGACCCAGGTAAATATTATACAAGGTCTTCAATGCTGAAAAGCAGTATCAAGATCGATTGGAGCGGATTGAGAACCCGATGTTCCCAATACTGAGAGACAGTACTGGAATCGATTGGGGCAGATAGGATTCCAAGTCCTCAATACTGATATCCAGCATCCAATCCGATTCAGGCAAATATGATACGAGGTCTGCAATGATGAAAGGCGGTATTGCGATCGATTGAAGCGGATTGAGATCCCGATGTCCCCAATACTGGAAAACAGTACTGGAATCGATTGGGGCAGATAAGATTTCAAGTCCTCAATACTGATGTTCAGCATCCAATTCAATTCAGGTGAATATGATACGAGGTCAGACGCAGGAAGTCGGTATTCAGATCGATTGGAGCCGATCGAGATCCCAATGTTCCCAATACTGAAAAAACAGTACTGGAATCGATCGGGGCAGATAGGATTTCAAGTCCTCGATACTGATATTCAGCATTCAATCCGACCCAGGTACATATGATACAAGGTCTTCAATGCTGAAAAGCAGTATTAAGATCGATTGGAGCGGAGTGAGAACCCGATGTTCCCAATACTGAGAGACAGTACTGGAATCGATTGGGGCAGATAGGATTTCAAGTCCTCAATACTGATATTCAGCATTCAATCTGACCCAGGTAAATATGATACAAGGTCTCCAATGCTGAAAATCAGTATTAAGATCGATTCGAGCGGATTGAGAACCCGATGTTCCCAATACTGAGAGACAGTACTGGAATCGATTGGGGCAGATAGGATTTCAAGTCCTCAATACTGATATTCAGCATCCAATTCAATTCAGGTATATATGATACGAGGTCTGCAATGCTGAAAGTCGGTATTGAGATCGATTGAAGCTGATTAAGATCTCGATGATTCCAATCCTGAAAAACAGTACTGGAATCGATTGGGGCAGATAGGAATCCAATTCTCCAATACTGATTTTCAGCATCCAAATCGATTCAAGTGGATAGGATATGAGGTTTCTAATGCTTACTCCTACTATCGAGATCGATTGAAGTGGATTGAGATAGCGATCTACCCAATACTGAGAGACGGTACTGAAATCGATTCAGGTTATGAGGTTATAAAGGCTACGATACTCACAGTCAGTATTGAGATCGATTAAAGTGGGTTGAGATCTCGATGTTCCCAATACTGGAAGACAGTGCTGAAATCGATTGGGGCGGATGGGATTCCAATTCCTGAATACTGATATCCAGCATTCACTTCGATTCAGGTAAATAGGATATAAGATATGCAATGCTGAAATTCAGTATTGAGATCGATTGGTGCAGACTGAGTCTCGATGTTCCCAATACTGAGGAACAGTACTGGAATCGATAGGGGCATATAGGATTCCAAGTCCTCAATACTGATATCCAGCATCCAATCCGATTCAGGTAAATGAAATATAAGGTTTCCGAAGCTGAAAATCAGTATTGAGATGTATTGAAGCTGATTAAGATCTCGATGTAACCAATACTGAAAAACAGTATGTATGTATTGTATTTTTCTTTATTTTACCTTGGGGTAGAACCCCGTCTGGTGTATAAGCAATTACAAAGGAATAACAGCAAGTTTATGAATTGAGCACAGCTCCATGAATCATCAATTCAGTTTGGCATTCAAATCCTGCTCCATAAAGGTAACTGGTGACATTCTGTTAGGGTATCGAGAGATTCTGTCAAGATATTACACATGGTACGATAAGTTTTGCATTTCAGAGATATCTACGTTTTAGTAGGACAAAAGTCAAAACATTCGGGAATCATGCGTGGCTTTGATTCGATACAAAGAACAAAAATTTGTTGTGTTGCTGAAATTAAAGATAATCGAGAAGAGTTTCTGTCCCCGATCACAGGAAAAAGAAGTCGAAGTGCAGGCAAAGTACGGGGTTTTGTGAGTCAGGGACAGAAAGTTCCGCGTTACAAGAACATATTATGGATAAGATCGGTCATACAAAAAGCAAAAGTACTGGAAGATATGCATGTCTTGAAATTAGAGAGAAGTATACATATTTGCTTCTTTCACTAGTACTGGGTACAACTGGGAAAATATTCTAGCCCTGCTTACGGAAATGAAAGTCGAAGTGCAAGCGAAGTACAGGGTGTTGTAATGCAGGGATAGGAGATTCACCGCTGTAAGTGTATTTCAAATGATGACAGATGAGTAAGACTCACTCAAAATCACGCATTGTTTGAATTGATAAGGGAGACAGATGTTTAGCCGTGATAATAAGAAATTGGTTGCAATCGACCCTGCTGCAAAATATCGATTGGGATAGATTGAAAACCAATCGAATCCTATCGGGATCAATACATTTCAATCGGTTCTATCATTCAACCGGCGAGAGCAGTATTGGGATTCAATGCAGATCAATTGAGCATAGACCCAATCTAGCTGAATCCTGAATTGTAGATTTGAGATCACAACTGCCAATCGAATTCTATACTGTTGATGAGGATTGATGTGAGCGAATATAATCCAATACTAGTATTCAGCATAGGATAGGATCCGGATGGATGAATGGAAGATCTTTTCTGGTTCAATATATTTGAATGAACCGCTACAGTATTGGAATCAATCTAATTGGATGATGGATCCCGTCTCCCACTGCTCTATCGAGATCAATGCTTCAGAAACTGATTCAATTCGCGAAACGATACTAATCATCTATCATAACCAATCCCAAATAACAGGATTGAATTTCACATTTTGAATACTATTGTTGCAACATCCCTCAATCGAACCAAATAATTCTCTGCAGTACTGGTGTATAATAGCCTTGCTCATTCCTGTCTGTCTCAATCATGAATGGAGAGATTCAAGTCATTAGCCCTGGATCGATTCCAATCATCTCCCAGACACCTATTGCGTGATTGACCAATCGCGATGAACACTAGAGAATCGAATTGAAATCGTGGGTGCATGGTTACTCTATCCCTCTCAATACTCACAATCAGTATCGGACTCCTCTAGATTTCATATATTGCAATCGAATTCAATACTGCTGAGCAGAATTGGAACGGCCTGAAGATGAGTTTTGCTATCGGTCTGGATCCTGCCAGGTGGTATTGTATTGACGGTGTGAATCTATTTCAATGATAACCCTATCACTCGTTGCGTCATTGACCAATCGAGCTGAATACTACGGGATGGAAATCAAATCGTGCAAGCACGGTCTCTATCCTCCTCAATACTCACAATCAGTATTGAACTCCTCTAGCTTTCGGATATTCCAATCGAATTCGATGATGCTGAGCAGGATTGAAACGGCCTGAAGATGAGTTCTGATATTGGTCTGAATCCTGCCAGGCAGCATTGAGTCACCTGCGTCAATCGATTCCAATGATGACACAATCACTCATTGCGTGATTGACCGTTCGAAATGAATACTACAGAATCAGATTGGAATCGCGGGTGCATGGTAATTCTATTCTTCTCAATACTCGATATCAGTATTGAACTCCTCCAGGTTTCATATATTCAATCGAATTCAATACTGCTGAGCAGGATTAGAACGACCTGAAGATAAGTTTTGCTATCGGTCTGAATCCTGCCAGGTGGTATTGTATTGACGGTGTGAATCTATTTCAATGATAACCCTATCACTCGTTGCGTCATTGACCAATCGAGCTGAATACTACAGGATGGAAATCAAATCGTGCAAGCATGGTCTCTATCCTCCTCAATACTCACAATCAGTATTGAACTCCTCTAGCTTTCGGATATTCCAATCGAATTTAATGATGCTGAGCAGGATTGAAACGGCCTGAAGATGAGTTCTGATATTGGTCTGAATCCTGCCAGGCAGCATTGAGTCACCTGCGTCAATCGATTCCAATGATGACCCAATCACTCATTGCGTGATTGACCAATCGAGATGAATACTACAGAATAGAATTGGGATCGTGGGTGCATGGTTATTCAATCCCGCTCAATACTCGATATCACTATTGAACTCCTCCAGGTTTCATATATTCAATCGAATTCAATACTGCTGAGCAGGATTAGAACGGCCTGAAGATAAGTTTTGCTATCGGTCTGAATCCTGCCAGGTGGTATTGTATTGACGGTGTGAATCTATTTCAATGATAACCCAATCACTCGTTGCGTCATTGACCAATCGAGCTGAATACTACAGGATGGAAATCAAATCGTGCAAGCATGGTCTCTATCCTCCTCGATACTCACAATCAGTATTAACTCCTCTAGCTTTCGGATATTCCAATCGAATTCAATGATGCTGAGCAGGATTGAAACCGCCTGAAGATGAGATCTGATATTGGTCTGAATCCTGCCAGGCAGCATTAAGTCGCCTGCGTCAATCGATTCCAATGATGACCCAATCACCCATTGCGTGATTGACCAATCGAGATGAATACTACAGAATAGAATTGGGATCGTGGGTGCATGGTTATTCAATCCCGCTCAATACTCACAATCCGTATCGAACTCCTCTAGATTTCATGTATCACAATCGAATTCAATACTGCTGAGCAGGATTGGAACGGCCTGAGGATAAGTTTCGCTATCGGTCTGGATCCTGCCGGGCAGCATTGAGTCGACTGCGTCAATCGGTTTCAATGATTACCCTATCACTCATTACATGATTGACCAATTGAGATGAATACTGCGGAATCGGGTTGGAATCGCAGGTACAAGGTTATCCTATCCTTCTCAATACTCACAATCAGTATTCGACTCCTCTAGATTCCATATATTTCAATCGAATTCATTACTGCTGAGCGGGATTGATGAGGCCTGAGGATGAGTTATGCTATCGATCTGATTGCTGCCAGGCAGAATTGAATTGACTGCCTCAATCGATTTCAATGATGACCCAATCAGTCATTGCGTGATTGACCAATCAAGATGAATCCTACTGAATCGAATTGAAGTCGTGGGTGCATGGATATTCTATCCTCCTCAATACTCACAATCAGTATTGAACTCCTCTAGACTTCATGTATTTGATTCGGACTAAATAAAGCTGAGAAGGATTGGTACGGACTGCAGATGAGTTTAGCTATCGGTCTGAATCATACGAGGCAGCATTGAATTTACTGCGTCAATCGATTCCAATGATGACCCAATCACTCTTCGCGTCATTGAATAATCGATATCAATACTACAAAATCGAATTGGAATCGTGAGTGCATGCTCATTCTATCTCTCTCAATACTCGATAACAGTATTAACTCCTCTAGGTTTCATATATTCAATCGAATTCAATACTGCTGAGCAGGATCAGAACGGCCTGAAGATAAGTTTGGCTATCGGTCTGAATCCTGCCAGGAGGTATTGTATTGACGGTGTGAATCTATTTCAATGATAACCCAATGAATCGTTGCGTCATTGGCCAATCGAGCTGGATACTACAGGATGGAAATCAAATCGTGGGAGCATGGTCTCTATCCTCCTCAATACTCACAATCAGTATTGAACTCCTCTAGGTTTGGGATATTCCAATCGAATTCAATGATGCTGAGCGGGATTGGAACGGCCTGAAGATGAGTTCTGATATCGGTCTGAATCCTGCCAGGCAGCATTAAGCCGACTCCGTCAATCGATTTCAATGATGACCCAATCACTCATTGCGTGATTGTCCAATCGAGATGAATACTACAGAATCGGATTGGAATCGTGGGTGCATGGTCATTTCATCCTCAACAATACTCACGATCAGTATTAAATTCCTCTAGGTTTCATATACTCCAATCGAATTCAATACTGCTGAGCAGGATTGGAACAGCCTGAGGATGAGTTTTGCTATCAGTCTGAATCCTGCCAGGCAGCATTGAGCCGACTCCGTCAATCGATTTCAATGATGACCCAATCACTCATTGCGTGATTGTCCAATCGAGATGAATACTACAGGATCGGATTGGAATCGTGGGTGCATGATCATTCTATCCTCCTCAATACTCACAATCAGTATTGAACTCCTCTAGGTCTCGGATATTTCAACCGAATTTCATACTGCAGAGCAGGATTGGAACGACCTGAAGATGAGTTTTGCTATCGGTCTGAATTCTGCCAGGCAGCATTAAGCCGACTCCGTCAATCGATTCCAATGATGACCCATTCACTCATTGCGTGATTGACCAATCGAGATGAAAACTACAGAATCGGATTGCAATCGCGGGTGCATGGTTATTCTATCCCTCTCAATACTCACAATCAGTATTCAAATCTCCTAGATTTCATATATGTCAATCCAATTCAATACTGCTGAGCAGGATTGGAACGGCCTGAAGATGAGTTTCGCTATCGGTCTGAATTCTGCCAGGCAGCATTGAATTGACGGTGTGAATCTATTTCAATGATAACCCAATCACTCGTTGCGTCATTGACCCATCGAGCTGAATACTACAGGATGGAATTCAAATCGTGGAAGCATGGTCTCCATCCTCTTCAATACTTACAATCGGTATTGATTTCCTCTGAATTCCATGTATTCTGAACGAATTCAATACTGCTGAGCAGGCTTGGTACGCTCTGAGGATAAGTTTCGCTATCGATCTGAATCCTGCCGGGCAGCATTCAGTCGGCTCCGTCAGTTGATTCCAATGATGACCCAATCACTCATTGCGTGATTGACCGATCGAGATGGATTCTACAGAATCGGATTGGAATCGTGGGTGCATGGTCATTATATCCTCCTCAATACTCACAATCAGTATTGAACTCCTCTAGGTTTCACATATTTGAATCGAATTCTATACTGCTGAACAGGATTGGTAGGGCCTGAGGATGAGTTTTGCTGTCGGTCTGAATCGTGCCAGGCAGCATTGAATTGACTGCGTTTATCGATGCCAATGATGAACCAATTACTCTTTGCGTCATTCACTGATCGAGATGAATACTACAGAATCGAATTGAAATCGTGAGTGCATGCTCATTCTATCCCTCTCAATACTCACAATCAGTATTGAACTCTTCCTGATTTCATATATTTGAATCAAATTGAATACTGCTGGGCATAATTGAAATGGCCTGTAGACGAGTTTTGCTATTGCTCAGATGAATGGGTTAGAAGGTCTGCAATGCTGACAATCAGTATTGAAATCGATTGGGGTGGATTGAGATCTCGATGTTTCCGATACTGGGAGACGGTACTGATATCGATCGGGGCAGATAGGATTTCAAGTCCTCGATACTAACAATCATCATTCAGGTATACTGACGTAGATAGAATATGAGTCATTCTGGAGTAAGCTGGACAAAACCGTCACCAGCGGGGTCTGGGAAAAATCCGCAAAAATTTTTTTCCATCAGTACTATGTTCAAATAGTACGAAAAAATTTTCTTCAGATCTTTTCGGCCCCCCCCCCCTGTGGGCCCCAGGGCCCATGAAAGGGCCATTTTAGGCCCTTTTTGGGCCTATTGTAAGAAAATCATAGTTCCAACGCAATTCAATATTTTTCAACGTACTTGGGTGCATTTTTCTCGTCAAGACTAGTACTTTTGAAAAAAAATTGTCCAAGGCTACTTGGTGAGCCTGATGGCTTCTGCAAGCTAATTATCGAGAGCAAATTTTAGCGATTTTTGGGCCTGCTTCAAAGCGATCTAGCTCCTACTAAACATGTGATAGTCGACTTTTGCAGGTGGTCATTTTGAAGGTGTTGGAAGAACCTCTAATTTGATCACCTGCAGGAGTCGATTATCGTACTTTTTATAGGAGCTATAGCCGATACAAGTTGAGCTATTTGCGGAAAAGTCGAAAATTCAGGACTCGATTCCAAGAATATATCTCAATTTTTTTCCACCAAACTTGTGCGAAAATGTTCTCTCAGACATCTACTTTCAGTAAAAAAGAAGGAGCGGAGGTTATTTTTTTTTTGATTTTTTTTTGCCGAGCGTTACAAAATGCCGCATTTCGTGGTTTTAGCAAAAACGGCATCTTTGACCACGGTAACATTCGCTCCCATCTGGACTGATGGGCACCAATCTGTGTAAAAGTACTCCCCAAAGTACCCCCAAGTACGTGTGAGAAGTTGCGGGGGCGTGCCTCCAACCAGGAGCGAGCTGTAGGTTCTCTTTACCGTGTCAAAAATAGGCATTATTTTGGCTCTTCAAGCGTATGCGACCGAGAGCATGATTTTACTTGTTCTGGCTTACAAATGAGATAATGGGCCAGAATGAGGATCCAAACATACTTTTCCAACTCAAAATGACCATCTGAACACAATTTCGAGGTCAATTTAGCTCTAGATTGTCGTCTAGTGCCTCAACGGTGTTAGAACCCGTCGACAGAATCTAAGTTCTTAAGGGGCAGAGGGACGACTATTCAGAGCAAAACTGACCTCGGAATTATGTTCAGATGGTCATTTTGAGTCGGAAAAGTATGTTTGGATCCTCATTCTAGCCCATTATCTCATGTGTAAGCCAGAACAAGTAAAATCACGCTCTCGGTCACTTACGCTCGAATAGCCAAAATAATGCCTATTTTTGACACGGTAAAGAGAACCTACAGCTTGCTCCTAGCTGGAGGCACGTCCCCGCAACTTCTCACACGTACTTGGGGGTACTTTGAGGAGCATTTTCACACAGATTGGTGCACATCAGTCCAGATGGGAGCGTATGTTACCGTGGTCAAAGATGCCGTTTTTGCTAAAACCACGAAATGCGGCATTTTGTAACGCTCGGCAAGAAAAATAAAAAAAAAGAACCTCCGCCAAATTTTTTTTGCTGAAAGTAGATGTCTGAAAGAACATGTTTGTACAAGTTTGGTGGAAAAAAATTAAAATATATTTTTGGAATCGAGTCCCGAATTTTCGACTTTTTCGTCAATAGCTCAACTTGTATCGGCTATAGCTTCTATGAAAAGTACGATAATCGACTTCTGCAGTTGGTCAAATTGTAGGTTTTTCCAAGACCCTCAAAATGACCACCTGCAGGAGTCGATTGTAACATGTCTAGTAGGAGCTAGATTGCTTTGAAGCAGACCCAAAAATCGCTAAAATTTGCTCTCGATAATTAGCTTGCAGAAGCCGTCAGGCTTACTAAGTGGCCTTGGACAATTTTCTTTTCAAAAGTACTAGTCTCGACGAGGAAAATGCGCCCAAGTACGTTGAAAAATATTGAATTGCGTTGGAACTATGATTTTCTTAGATTAGGGTAAGAAAGGGCCTAGAACGGCCCTTTCATGGGCCCTGGAGCCCACAGTGGGGGCCGAAATAATCTGAAAAAATTTTTTCGTACTATTTTAACATAGTACTAATGGAAGAAAATTTTGGCGGATTTTTCCCAGACCCCCCTGATGACGGTTCCGTCCAGCTTGCTCCAGAATGACTCATATACTGTTTCCAATGTTAGAGGTCAGTATCTCCATCTATTGAGGCAGATAGGACTTCCCATCTCCAATCTGATACACAGCATTCTAATCGATTCGGGCGAATAGGTTATAAGGTCTGCAATGCTGAAAGACAGTATTGAGATCGATTCAAGCGGATTGAGATCTCGGGATTTCCAATACTGGTATACAGTATTGAAATCGACTGAGGCAGATAGGATTCCAAGTCTCCAGTACTGATATTCAGCATTCAAACCGATTCGGGTAAATATGATGTAAGGTCTGCAATGCTGAAAGTCAGTATTGAGATCGATTAAAGCGGATTGAGATCTCGATGTACCCGAAATTGAAAAATAGAACCGGAATCGATTGGGGCAGATAAGATCTCAAGTCCTCAATACTGATATTCAGCATTCAATCCGATTCAGGTAAATATGATATGAGGTCTGCAATGCTAAAAGTAAGTATTGAGATCGATTGAAGTTTATTGAGAACTTAATGTTCCCGATACTGGAAAACAGTACTAGAATCGATTGGGGAAGATAAAATCTCAAGCCCTTGATACTGATATTCAACATTCAATTCGCTTCAGATGAATACGATATGAAGTCTGCAATGCTGAAAATCACCATTGAGATCGATTGAAGCGGATCGAGATCCCGATGTTCCCATGACTGAAAAACAGTACTGGATTGGATTGGGGCAGATAAGATCTCAAGTCCTCAGTACTGATATTCAGCATTCCATTCGATTCAGGTGAATAGGATATGAGGTTTCCGATGCTGATAATCAGTATTGAGATCGATTGGAGCGGATTGGAATCTCAGTGTTTCCAATACATTGAACGGTATTGGAATGAGTTGGGGCAGAAAGGATCTCAATTCTCCGATACTCATTTTCAACATTCAAGTCGATTCATGTAGACAGGATATTATAAGGTTACTCATGCTTACATTTAGTATTGGGATCGATTGGAGTGGATTGAGATAGCGATCTACCGGATAATGAGAGACAGTACTCGAATCGATTCAGGTAATTGAGATATGAAGGCTCCAATACTTACAGTCAGTATTGAGATCGATTGAAGTGGGTCGAGATTTTGATGTTCCCAATACTGGTACACGGTACTGAAATCGATTGGGAAGGATAGGAATTCAAGTCCTCAATACTGATACTCAGCATCCAATTCGATTCAAGTGAATATCATGTAAGGTCTGCAATGCTGAACATCAGTATTGAGATCGATTGGAGCCGATTGAAAACCCGATGTTTCCAATTCTGAAAAACAGTACTGGAATTGATTGGGGCAGATAGGATTCCGAGTCCTCAATACTGATTTTCAACATTCAAATCGATTCAAGTAGATAGGATATAATAAGGTCACTTATGTTTTCATTTAGTTCCGATATCGATTGGAGTTGATTGAGATAGCGATCTACCCAATACTGAGAGACAGTACTCAAATCGATTCAGGTTATTGGGATATAAGGGCTCCAATACTTACAGTCAGTATTGAGATCGATTAAACTGGGTTGAGATCTCGATGTTCCCAATACTGGAAAATAGTACTGAAATCGATTGGGGCAGATAGGATTTCAAGTCCTCAATACTGATTTTTAGCATTCAATCCGATTCAGGTAAATATCATACAAGGTCTGCAGTGCTGAAAATCAATATTGAAATCGATTTAAGCTGATTGAGATCTCGATGTTTCCAATTCTGAAAAACAGTACTGGAATCGATTGGGGCAGATAGGATTGCAAGTCCTGAATACTGATATTCAGCGTTCAATCCGACCCAGGTAAATATGATATAAGGTCGTCAATGCTGAAAAGCAGTATTGAGATCGATTGAAGCTGATTAAGATCTCGATGTAATCAATACTGAAAAACAGTACTGGAATCGATTCGGGCAAATAGGATTCCAATTTCCCAATACTGATTTTCAGCATTCAAATCGATTCAAGTTGATAGGATATAAGGTTTCTAATGCTTACTTTTAGTATTGAGATCGATTGAAGTGGATTGAGATAGTCATCTACCCAATACTGAGAGACAGTGCTGAAATCGATTCAGGTTATTAGGATATAATGACTCCAATACTCACAGTCAGTATTGAGATCGATTCAAGTGGGCTGAGATCTCGATGTTCCTAATACTAGAAAACAGTACTAAAATCGACTGGGGCAGATAAGATTTCAAGTCCACAATACTGTTATTCAGCATTTAAATCGATCAAGGACGATGAATAAACTCGTCAATGCTTATAGTCAGTATTGGGACCGATTGGCGTCGTGTGAGATATCGAAATTCCCATTCCTGAAAGTTAGTATCCGAATCGATTGAGGCCGATGAATTCGAGTGGCTGACGCTAGGTGGCGTTTCAATGACCATCTCAGTTTGCATCCAAATATCATGGGATTGCTTTCTCGCAAGCGACGAACCATCTCTCCTGTTCCTATATAAGACTGATGAGTGACAGAACCTCCAAATAGCGTTCAGTTATGTAATGCGATGATATGTTAATGCAATCATGATTAGAATAAGTATTGGATTGTATTGAAACCTTAGCTGTAATGTGAGTGATGTATATGTAAGACGTTGATTTGTAATAATGACTGAAAGTCAGTATTGAGGGCGATTGAGGGGGATTGAGTTCTTGATGTTCCTAATACTGAAAAACAGTATTGGAATCGATTGAGGCAGATAGGATCTCGAATCTCCAATATTGATATCCATCATTCAAATCGATTCAGATGGATAAGATATGAGGACTTCAATACTTCTACTCAGTACTGAGGTCGATTGACGCGGATGGAGATCCCGATGTTCTCAATACTGGGAAACAGTATTGAAATCGATTAAGGCAGATAGGATTTCGGAATTCCAATAATGATATCCAGCATTCAAATCGATTCAGATAAATAGGGTTCAAGGTCTCCAATGCTTCCAGTCAGTATTGCGTTCGATTGAGGTGGATTGAGATCTCGATGTTTCCATTACTGAAAAACAGTGTTGGAATCGATTGACGTAGATGGGACCCATAGCATGTCAATGCTTTTTTATGGCATTGAGACAGATTGGAATCGCGATATTCTATCAAAGAAATCAGCATTCATACAGATGGAACATCGACTTCCGAATACTGGCAGTAAGTATTGAGATTGTTTGGCAATCTCACTTTCAATGCGAAAAGTCTGCATTGGTGAAGATTGGTCTATTTTGTTCGAATCATGATCAATATCATTGATCGTTATTGAACTCCAATCTTCCTTAATCCTGAAAGTCATGTTTCAAATTCATCATAAGATTCTAGATTCAGGACGATTGGATGTATTTCAATCGAATCTAATCGACCTTTTGCAGCAGGGCAATCACCATCTTGTTGAGGATAGAATCTCACCTACAGATATGGGATGAAGAGTTGCAGAAGGTGTCTGGGTAGCTTGTATATGTTGAGATAATTGTTCTCATCATGATTGATGGTTTATCTCTATCTTACAGTGTCAAATGATGGTGTCATCAGTGATCCTGCTTCAAATAGCATTTCGTCCATTCGCTCACACCCATTTTCCTGCAAATATATCTTTGACTGAACACAAAGTGTCTAGCTCTTTGCTCACTAGCACTCAAAAAGATTATTGGGCAGAGATACTCATCTGATCTACAAGGTATCAGCAACGAATACAGATCAGCTCTATGGGTTAAGAAAGTTCCGACAAGGAGAGCATAGGTTATGGTTGCTCATGCCGGTCACTTGAAAACTGTAAGACCGCAAGTTCGTAAAGTTTTCCATAAGGTTGACAATACTTGATGCATCACTAGGAGATGAGTAACAAGGAAACGTTGGGGAATACATAGAAATTCCCTTTATACACGACTCGCCACGAAGAACACAAGTTGATATTCAGCTCGGCGTGCAGAGATTGGTCCCGCACAATGCTGCACGGCACTGACTGGCACTGACTGAATTGATGGCACTGACTTGCTAATCTGACCTGACCAGCTCCGAGTGGCTTCCCAAGACGAGATCCTTGAGAATTATTCACCAGAGGATCGAATTAGTAAAAGATCCCAATAACGCCAAATTTGCTCATTGGTAGAATTTTGGAATACTCAAGATGTCTGGTTGTGAATGATGAACTGACCCTCGCGGAGCCACAGTATATAGTTGGATAAATTCAGCACCTTGGAATCTGATTATAGCGATGCATTTTCGTCTCAGAAATACTGTTCTGAGCTTGAAGAGGATCGACCTTTCAGGACTCCTATTCTGGACCTCCATACGGTTATTAATAATTTGGGTTATTATTCAAGAGCCTGAAAATCCAGATCACTTGATAACCTGAGCATATCGTGGAGGCATATGTGATCTGGACTCAACCAGATATTGCACAAATATTTCAGAAAGATATTTATGGAATATTGCACTGAAATCTTTCAGAAATATCTATTGCATATTGCACTGGAACCTTTTTGGTATCTTCCCAAAGATTCTCGCAGTACAGCAGGAATATATGGAGATGATGAGATTCACCAAACATTATATTCCACTGAAATCTGTTAGAAAGCATTCAAAAATCGTTCGGAATAAGATTGCTGGAATATTCACAATGAAATTTTTGAGAAGAACTTCGGAATACTACTTTTGGAAGATCCGCTGGAATCTTTCAGCAAACCTCCACGAACTTGGCCCGAATATTTCATTGGGAGGGAATTGAAGACAGACTGCCAGTGGATTATCGCAGGCATAATAAGATGTTTTTGGAGTATTGCACTGGGATCTTTGAAAGAGCACTCAGGTACCGATCAACAGTGTTCCAAAAAGCTTTCAGGAACTTCATCGAAAATCTTTTGATGCAAGATTGCTTGGATGTTGTCGTGCAATATTGCAGGAATATTCAAAAGTCATTTTTTTGCAATATTACACTGGAATCTTTCAGTAATCTTTCAGGAATCTTCCAAAAATCTTCCGGATCAGGATTGCTGGAATGTTGTTTGTAGAATATTGCAGGGATATTTTGAAATGATATCGCTAGAATATTGCACTGGAATCTTCCAGAAAGCTTTTAGAAATCTTTCAAGAATTTCCTCCATCACAATCGCTGAGGGATTGTCAATTGATGAAACATATGAAAGCCATACTTTTGGGATATTGCAAAAATTTTTCAAAGGACTATATATTGGAAAACCTCTTGAGAATTTCTCCGAATCAATATTGCTGAAAGATTGTCAGGAATATTGCAAGAATGTTTGAAGATGATGTTTTGCAAATATTGCACTGAAATCTCATCGAGGAAGCTCTCGGAAACCTCTCAAAAATCTTCCAGGAAGCTCCCAAAGACCTCCCAAAGATCTTCCAGTGCAAGGTTGCTGGAAAAGTGTCGTGCAACATTGCAGAAATATTTCCAAGTCAAACTCTTGGAATGTTGCACTGAAATCTTTCAGAAACCTTTCAGAAATCGTTCAGCGTAAGGTTTCTGGAAGATTGTTCGTAATATTTCATGAAATATTTCTGGGAGCTTCCTGGGGGATTGCTATGGAATATTCCAACGGAATATGATGAAATATTTCCTGAAATATTCCTGGAAGATTTCTGAAAGATTCCATTGAAATATTTCAGTGAAATATTTTCCTGAAATATTCCCATGCTGTGTGGGAGGTGTCTCTCGCTCGCGTAGCACAGTCTGGCCACCCATAGAACTCGTCGCGAACAACCCAGGTACCGTCGCATTCGCTGCCGTTCGGGATTTATCTCAAGTTTTAAAAGGAATTGCGCCCAAAGGAGGCATTCATCATAATCTTCAGATCCAAAAGAAGAGCGCATCGTCGCCAAATCCTCAATAAATTGTGTGATCGCGTCGCATACGATCAATCTCAGGGCTGAGTGCCCTCATTGTAGCAGACGACATCAGAATCACACTTTGGAAAAATATTTTCTCGGCATAGAATATGATTTTTGGCCACGATGAGCTCTCCGGACAGGCATTTTGTACGCCCATATCAAATTCCAGGTAATTCGGTTCATTATAATTTGAGTTATTCTCCGAACGGATTACGGGTGACTATCCCTAGAAAATCCAATATGGCGCAGGCCTATCCCCTCGCCTTGAAACCTCGTAGACCATCACTTGACTCAAGATGAGTTGAAAGAAGCTGTCATACAAAGGTGGACTGGAGTTAACCTACCGTGATGCTCCATACTAAGAGTGGGATAACTTTGGTACACCTCCTCATGATTTTCTTCTGGTTCTTGATTGATTAAAATTCCAGATGGCGTGTGTTGGTTTACTTGAGAGGGTCGAAGGGTTGATGAGGGGCACAAGACTGGGACTCAATACTTTCATAATAAATAAATAAGTATATTCAATTAACAACAATACAGAATGTTACATATTGCCGGCTTGGCTCTTCTAGCACAAGTAGTTACTCTCTCTTCTTTCTTCAGCTTCGCTGCTGCGCGCACCACACTCATACATACATACATAAGTAGACTCATATTTTAGACTGCAGGTGGCACCACGCATCAGCCACTGCTTCTGGCAGACGACACATATAGTCATACAGGATAAATTTACTCACAATTCAACACGCCTCCTTAAATTTATCCTGTGAAACATCACTAAATATGCTTCAAATGTCATACGTTAAATTAGCCATTTCTCTGAACTTTTCAAACTTTTGTCGACCAAGAGACTTTGTCAATACATCAGCAATGTTTTCATCAGACTCAACTTTCCTCACATCAATTATACCTCTCATGTAATTCTCATTAACAAAGTGATAATGTGTTTCAATGTACTTTGAATTTTTTGTAAAATTTCCAAATTTGGCAAGACTTATAGCACCTGAATTATCTTCATAAATTGGAATCGGTTTCTCCATTGGTACTTGAAAATCTACTAAAATGTCTCTAATGAATTTTAACTCACTGACTGACTCTGATAAAGCAACATATTCTGCTGCCGTAGAAGCTTTGGTTACACTACTCTGTTTCTTTGATTTCCAAAATATTACATTACCATATAATCTGATCAAATACCCTGTCGTAGACCTTCTATCGACTATATCTCCTGCATGGTCAGAATCTACATAGCAATCTAAGGTATCCACTCTCTCATTTCTTTTGTATATTAGCTTTAGATCTCTGGTTAAGTACAAATATTTTAAGATTCTCAATGCGTATCTGAAATGGGTTTGATCATAACAATTTTGGAATCTACTCAAATAGTTAACGCTGTAACTTATATCAAATCTTGTTCCTGAACTCAGATATAAAAGTGCTCCAATAAGGTTTCTGAATGGAATCTCGCTATTAGCAGACTGTGCAGGTTCACACTTCAAATTTTCTTCCATTGGTGTTGGGTATAATTTAGCATTCTCTATTCTATAACGCTTGGCCAATGACTCTATATAACTCTTCTGATCTAAAGTCATGATGTTGTTTTTATGATCATAATCAATGTTTATCCCCAAGTAGGTCTTAATTTCACCCATATCTTTCATTCTGAACCTCTTCGTTAACAATCCTTTTATGTAATCCAAGTGTTTAAGGACTTTACAACAGATCAACAAATCATCTACAAATAAAATCAAGTAAATTATTTGGCCTTGGGTGTACATAGTATACAGACAGTAATCAAAATCACTCCTTGTAAATCCTATACCTTGCAAAAATTCATCAACACAGTCATACCATGCTCTTGGACTCTCGGATAGACCATATAGTGCTTTTTCTAACAAACAAACTTTATCTGTACCATCTTCATAACCTGGAGGTTGTTTGACATAAATTTCTGACTTTACATTCCCATTCAAAAATGCTGTTTCAACATCCATTTGATGAATTATCAGTCCATTCTGACAACTATAGGACAATAAAAGTTTCAAAGTTTGCATTTTGGCTACAGGTGAATATATATCTTCAAGAATTTCTTTCTGTTGGAAACCTCTAACAACAAGTCTGGCTTTAAATACTCCATTTGCTTTCAAAGTGTAAATCCATTTCAAATCAAGAGCTTTCTTCCCAGGTGGGAGTTTGACCAACTTATACGTTTGATTCTTTTCTAGACACTCGACTTCTTTATCCATGGCTTCACACCAGGATTTTGATTCCTCACTTCTTATAGCCTCATTATAGGTAACTGGACAATTTGCATTCACATAGTTTACATAAATAACACTATTGTACACACAATAATCATCAAATTTAGAAGGTTGCTTTTTAGATCTTTCTGATCTTCTCACGTTCTGCAAATTATTTTTCTCTACTTCAGGACTTTTTCTATTTTCTTCAATATCTGAAATGCTACTTCTGTCATCATGGGTTTCTAAATTTGGACTTTCTGATTCATCATCTCCCCTGTATCCCACTAAAATTACATCCTTTTCTATTATTTCAACATGTCTAGCTACTACAATTTTGTTATCAATCAGGACTCTATATCCCACTTTTTCATATCCTACTAGGATTCCTAACTCAGCTTTTCTATCCCATTTAGAATTTCTCTTGACTTCTGGTTCCCTGACAAAAACTTTACTGCCATATAAACGTAAGTTACTGATATTTGGTTTTTCACCTATCAAAATTTCATAGGGAGTTTTCTTTTCAATAGTATTTGCTAGAGTTCTATTTTTCAAATAAGCAGCTGTCTTTATAACCTCTGGCCAGTACTTTGGATGCAATCCAGCCTCGGATAGTAAACATCTACCAGTATCCATAATTGATCTATTGTATCTCTCTGCAGTCCCATTCAATTCGTGGACGTAAGGTGGGCAAGGCTCTAAATTTATCCCCTTATTCTTTATGAACTCAAAAATTTGGTTATTCATGTACTCTTTACCATTATCACACTTCAAATGTTTAATTCTTTTCCCAGTAAGATTCTCTACCAAATTTACATATCTGACGAAACAATCATAAACTTCACTTTTGCATTTAATTGTGTAAACCATAGCAGCTTTACTATAGTCATCAATAAAAGTTACGAAATACTTGTCACCGTTAAACCCTGGAGTACTGTGTGGCCCATTTACGTCTGTATGAACAATTTCTAATAACTCTTTGGCTCTATGGCGATTATTCTCAAACGGTAGATTGTGCATTTTATTTTGGATACACGTTCCACATTTCATCAACTGTGACTCTGATTCATTTGGCAATCCTTCAACAAGTTTTTCTTTAGATAAAATGTTTAAATAATTAAAATTGACATGGCCCAAAATTCGATGATATTTTTCTTTGGAAGTCATTTTACCTGGTTCTCTTTTGGCTACATAATTTGCTTCTCTCTTCATTAAAGTACTACTCATTTTATATAAACCATTCTCTTTGTACGCGATTGCAATCAATTCATTTGTATCTAAATTGAAAATCTTTGATGTTTTCCCTATGGAAACTATTTTATTCCAATCTGTTACTTTGGCATAGCTGATAAGATTCCTATCCATTTCTTTGACAAAAAATACGTTTTTCATATTGATTTGTTTGTCCTTCCCTTCAATATTAAAACAACTAACGACATTCCCAATTTGAGTGGCTTTAAGAACTGTTCCATCCCCTATTTTAACCTCAACTGGCTCTCGTAAATCAATATAGTTTGAATAATATGAAAGATTATTTATGATGTGGTCAGTACACCCACTGTCAAGTAACCAATCTATTCTGTTCCCATCTACTCTAGAGCATGCAAAAATTTCAATCTTCTTATCGGGAAAATTCTCAGATTCATAGAATTCATCAAAATTATTCGTTACCTCTACAACAAATGTTCCTGCATTGGTATTATTTTGTCTCTCGCCACTATTATAATTATTCTGTTGGTGATACCAACCGCGACCTGATCCTCGACTATCTCGATTTTGATACATACCTCGGCCTCTTCCACGACCATTATGATAACCTCGATTGTTCTGTTGTTGATAACCGCCTCCTCGATTTTGGTATCCGCCTCCTCGCTGTTGATAGCCACCACCTTGCTGGTGATTCATCTGATACCCCTGTTGATATTGTTGCTGCATTCCTTCCCGATTGTTACTTCGGTCCGATCTCTTGTTGGGGCAATGGAATTTTATATGGCCTGGCTTACCACAGTAGTTGCACGTTCTGGTTTCATGATTCTTCCTCTCTACTTTGAATACATTTGAACTCTGTCTCTGTCCTTTATTGTTATCACTTTTCTCTCGAATTTCAAACGTCTTTATCTTATTCTTGACGTATTCCGTTGTTCGATCTTCTGGCTTAAGAACATCTACCAGATCACCTATGTGACTCATTGAACTAGGAAGTGTTTTCAGCATGTAGTTCATCTTTTCTTCTTCTGGAACTTTTGCACCGGCTTCTTTCAATTCATTTATCAGTTTTTCAAATTCTGTGAAAAAACTGTCTGATTCTTCAAAGTCTTTCAATTTCATATTTTCTAACCTGTTTCTTACGCAAATTTGCATCGCCGTTGACTCCTTCAAATGAAGCTCGTCAAATTTCTTCATAAGGTCAAAAGCCAATTCTTTGTCTTTTACAAATTCCATTTGCTCATTTGATATTGCTCCATATATGTAGTTCATTGCTCTCAAATTCATGTCATCCCAGTCTTCTTCTTTGTCTGCCGGCAATCTCGCTCTCTTCGCCACCTCATCACATTTTTTCATCTTCAAAAACAGCATGATTCTCTTCTTCCAACATGCATAATCTTTTCCATTAAAAATTGGTATTTTAAAATCGTCCATCTTCTCTTCGTTTTCAATTACTTTTATAATTCGACAAGTTTCTTCTGATACTTCGACCTCTTTCTCACTTTCAAGAATAATTCTCTTTAGTAACAATACCTTCGATGTAGTTTCTTCAAATACTTTTTCAATAGTGCTCCAATTTTTCACCATGCGGCCGTGCACGTGCTACCGGTAACTCTAACCTTTCCTTCGTGGCTGAGTTCGGAGCAAACACAATTTTCTTCAATAATCTCGCAACCAACGACCTGCTACCATGTTGGTTTACTTGAGAGGGTCGAAGGGTTGATGAGGGGCACAAGACTGGGACTCAATACTTTCATAATAAATAAATAAGTATATTCAATTAACAACAATACAGAATGTTACATATTGCCGGCTTGGCTCTTCTAGCACAAGTAGTTACTCTCTCTTCTTTCTTCAGCTTCGCTGCTGCGCGCACCACACTCATACATACATACATAAGTAGACTCATATTTTAGACTGCAGGTGGCACCACGCATCAGCCACTGCTTCTGGCAGACGACACATATAGTCATACAGGATAAATTTACTCACAATTCAACAGCGTGAATGCCCCGGTGTAACATGGTTTCCTCAATTTGGTGATGTAAATTGTCAAAATGTAGCGTTATCCACTTGTAGCTCGTATCGGAACATTTCTCGTCAGGAACACTAAGTCTACCACTCGCGTATCGCTGCTGAATCAATATTCTCGGAATGAACTTCAATGAATGACCACAATCATTTACGCAGGACTTATAGCAGCTCGACAATTTTTCCATACGTGCTACAGATGAGAAGAACAGGTTTCAGAGCGAGCGATAGAGCGATAGAGAGATAGAGTGATCAGAGTGATTCATCTAGCCGAACGGAGCTCTGGAAGTACTTTTTCAAGGGTGTACGGGAGGTACCCACTTTGACGGTATTGATCATTCCCTATCTCAGCATGGAATCCATCGTGACGAGTTGGAACTGAGAATTTATGAGACTGACTGATAACCTGTGACGGTTGAGAGAATAATTCCAACGATCATTTCTCTCTGCTGTTCCCAATCAATGTACTAATATATATTTCTTACAGAATGTAGCAGAGCATCCGAGGAGAGAGCAGTGAGTTAGATATGTAAGAGAGAGAGAGACAGTAGATTCATTTTCCATCAGATTCACCGCACCGCACCCCGATCACCAAACTGACCAGCTGACCGGCCTCGCGCGCCTAAAGTACCAGACTCTGTTCGCCCGTCTTGCGGAGCAGACCACGTTCTCGCGCTCGCTGCTAATTCCCGCGTTTTATCGCGATTTCCTGTGCCCGTACCGCGTGTGCACCAGCTGCATCTTGACACCCTGGTTCGTGCTCCAGAAGGCGAATTGCGATCGACGCATCCTGATCGAGCGTGCGGCCGATAATTTAAACTTGGGCATCGTCCGATTATTTGGACCAATTCCCTGCGTGCGTCCGATAAGCCTAATTTGTAAGTACCAACTTGAGTTTCTCTCTCTCTATTTGGAGCTTCACTCCCATGCCCTCTTCGTGCCTGCGCCCTACGTGCTTATGAAGCACCATGTCTTTTTTTATGGAATAAATTCCCCCGTTGTTTATCGTAAAATTCATGCCTTATAATTTTAGCGCACTCCCTCATTCCATCTCTCTCGTGCGCAGCAGCACTTAATATAAGTATATCTAAAGTAGCAGCAGAACCAGCAGCATGCGGCGTTGCAGTATATATATGTATATATATATAGTCTAATCAAATCTGCTGGGCATTGCACCTTGCCCAGCATGTGCGGCTAATTTAACTAGGCAAATCTAGCAGCCGTCACATTGGCGCCCAGACATAAAGTACTCAATCTTTTTCAAAAAAAAAATTCAATTAAAGTTATGAGTCTGCTGCACCGTAGAGGTTGGGATTTGGAATCGTGCGCGAGTGAATATGTGTATATGTGAGTGTCGCGCGATCGGCTTAGAAGCCCAGTGCGGTAGGGGCGGTAAGTAAACAAAGCCACGGCCGACATCAGTTCGCGATTCGAACGAATTTTATGTCGTCAAAACTTTCACCATGAGAGCGAGTGAGATGGACAATCAAATCGTCCGATGATCTCCCGCGCACGAATTTCGTGAACATCACATGTGAGTGATGCAGTGAAAATTCATACGACGTATAAATGATGATTAAGTGATCATACGGTCGTGGCATAGGTATAAGCACACGCGTGTATATATGTATAGTGCGGTGCGTATGCAATACAGTGAAGTAACATATGCGCGTATGTATAGGTATAGAGTATGAGAGTAGTCACATATTGATATCAGCGGATATCGAAAGTAAGAATAACCCCCGAAAATTCGCGAATCAAGTGCGACAGAGTCTCCGGGTGATATATATATATATATACGATTGTCTAGAATTTCATCATAAATTTTTCAATAATGACGCGTTGTGTTAGTGCAAATTTGCTTATTTTCGTCCAATTTGGACTGGGAAAGTTGCTTTAAAATTATTAACAATAAATATCGCTCAATGTAGTTTGTTTTTTATGCAAAAAGTCGAGTGTAAAATTAAATTGTTGTTAGTTTTGCATGAACAATGTGGCCAAATCATAGACTTTCGTACATGTTATCGTCCGAAAAATCGTAAAGTTCCCGTATGTGTGTGAAAACGTATGGAAGTATGTGTATAAACATATATATAGTATATTCAGCGATTATATACAGGGTGGTTCAAATGTTCGGAAATTAGGTGTCCTACAGGGTCATCAGAAACAAATTGCGTTACCGACGCAGTGCCGGGGTCGTGGAGCGCCAGCTCTTCCGATCATTGAAGTTAAGCAACGTTGGGCGCGGTTAGTACTTGGATGGGTGACCGGTGTGACCGGTCTCCATCCCGGTCTAACAAACCCAAACTTGCTGATTTTTCTGATCGGTTGGCTGTAGCTTACGACCTTGCAATGTGTTCGGGAGGTGTGAAGTGTCACTGATTCGGTATTAGCCCTTGCGGTTGCAAGGGCTAATACTAGATCCTCGTGGTTGCGAGAGATCTAGGCCCAATTAGTGGCCCGATAAATGCACCGGATTCTCTGGGGCGGGTTTTCTTCTTCACAAAGAAGTTTTCCCCTGCCTCACGGGCTAATCAATCCCGGGCAAATGCAGAGGATTCTACATTGACACTTACACAGTTTACACACACAACACGTACACTTAACAAGTCCGCAAAATAATCCCGTAGAGAGATTGAAATTGCGTAAATAAAAAAAAAAAAAAAAAAAAACAAATTGCGTTTGACCTGGGTTTATATATGGGACGATCCGTATGAAATACCCCCATAAACAAATTCGCGATTCAATAAACAATTAAAAAGTTATTGCAGTTGTTTAACCAAATTTTCACAAAATTCGAGTTTTGACTTTAGATACGTCCGAATCGGATAGATTTGAATACAATCATAACATGACCTCAGAATTTTTTCGATTTTTGACGAAAATCGATATTTTTTCGTTTTTATGTGTCTAATTAAAATAAATATTGGATTCTTGCGAAATGAAGTGCAATCAGTGTACACGCAACAGTACATTCATCATTTTTCAATTTTTTATTGTAATTTCTTGGAAAATTTTTTACTCAAAAAACTTATTTTTTTTTACTGCTCTTTTTTCTGTAATAGTTCTAAATTAAAACATGGCTTCAAATGAGACAATGATTAGCATAAAAAATACAATAGATTTAACCTCTTGGATAGGAACCCTTACAGATGAAGAATACTACGCGACGTATACTAGGTTAGAACTAGCCCCAGACGATAGAGCGCCGGTCTGTATGAAAAGATTTTTGCGTTGTCTTTTAGGCGAATATTCCGCATCAGATTTTGCACCGAATCCAGCGTTCGAAGATGAGGAGGTTCTTAAATGTCATAGGTTAGCTTTGCGAAATGAAGTAGTAGAAGAAGCGTGGCGTACGATCAGAGCTCAGACACTCGAAGAAGATTTCATCAATACAACGAGTAACATCCCAAGTTCTTCAATCATCGAGCATCCAGAGTCATCACCAAGCAACACCACTTCAAGAACAACCTTAACATCAGCAAGCCAACCAGTCAACATGAGTAACGACACGCGCACACGTGCGCACGACGCGACTTACGTCGACAATCCAAGGACCACGTCCGTATTTACGGCTCCAATCTCGAGCACATCAACAACAAATCGACATCTAGAAACGATCACTTGTACAATGCCAGATGGATCAATCCAGCAACTCCCGCGTGCAATAGCAACAGAAATCAGCTTACTCCAAGAATCCCGGAGGAGGGCAGATCTTCTCAGCAAGGAGCTTGAGAAGAAATTACAGCAGCTTAACAAAGCGAATAATTTTGCAAGCAGCACGAGGTTGACACCTGGACTTGTGACGTCCGAGCCAATTTTTGTACCTCAACAATCGAACCCAAATCAACAGCAAAGAAGACGAGTGAACTTACAAGACACGTTCACCAATTATTATTATACAGAACGTAGTACGTTGGGTGATTCACACCAAAATGAATCATGCAATGAGACTCAAATGAACAGCGGTCGAAATGGAAATCTTTCGACCGACAATCAACAAGTACCCCCCACATCAACACAGGCAGATAGAACGAGTGGCTGGGGGAGGGGTACGTCAACATGGAATCAGACGTTTGACGTCGGAAAAACCGTCCGACAGTGAAAATTGACCTTTTCAGGCGAAGATGGAAATGTCGAGGAATTTCTCAAGAGAGTCGACGAGTGTAAAGCCCTGGCGAATATGTCGGATACCGATTTGATGAATGCGCTGACTGAACTGCTATCCGGTGTCGCGCTTGAGTGGTACAGTCAAGGGAAAGATGGTCGACATGGTCACAATTCAAGAGTGACGCAATGAAGTGCTATGGTCCAGACAAGCATTTTCAGCACATGCTCGTGCGAGAAGCTGAGTCAAGGACACAGGGCAAAGGAGAAAGAGCTCGAGATTACATCACTCGACTGATGGCAATTATGAATGAATTTGAAACTCCGTGGAGTTTGAACCAAAAGATTGGATTGCTCTACAGAAATTTACTTCCAAAATTACAACAGTGGATCCCAAGAGATAAAGTGACTGACATTGACTCGCTTTTTTCTCTAGCAAGAGAAGCGGAGCACATCCGAGATAACCAACGGTTCTACAGACTTCCACCGGAACCAGAAAAATCTTTATTACCAGATTTGGCATATAAACCGCCGAAGAAAGAAGAAAAACCCAAGACTACGCTATCACAGCCAGCGGCTGCAGCGATGTCTTTGGAACCGACCGATCTGGTCAAATCAATTCAAACAGCTCTGACAGAAGGTCTGAAGCCAATATTATCAGCAGCAACTGCCTCAGTGCAAAAATCGTCCGAATCTTTTCTGACGTTAGCACAGATTAAAGAAGCAGTTGGACAAATTGTGGATAGCAAATTTAAGAATTGGAAACCACCTGCCCAATCAGCTGCTCAGGCTGCACCAGCGGCCAAACAAACATCAACATCAGCCGGAGAAGAGGCGAAGACAACATCGACGAGATCACGGGCCGCCCGGCCGAAGATTACGCCTGTCATCAAGAGTGATCATAACAAAGAAAAAGAAAAAGGACCAGGCCCAGCTCATCGTATTTGCTGGAATTGTTCATGGCCTGGATACACTAAGAAAGACTGTCCTGATTGTTCAGTAAAAGACAGCGGGAGTGCGTAGACGAGGTCACTACCACTCCTGCTCCACCGAGTATGGCCTCTGGTTCATCGGCCGACAAGTCATCAGATGGCCCGGAACCAGGTCTATATTCCGCAGAGGTGGAACCCGCAGACGCATTTGATAGCGAAGAGCCCCTTGGCGATCATCCTCGTTGGTGGCTCAAGGCAAGCATTGGGGAAACTCGTACTCGTGCTCTTTATGACACGGGCGCTTCCCGATCAGCTGTTGGGCCGATTGGTCTGCAATCAGCAGCTGAAGTTGGTGCACGTGTGGTACCATATCGTGGTCCACACTGCAAATTAGCAACAGGCGAATTAGCGCGACCGGTAGCGTACGCCAAATTACCGATAGAGGTAGCAGGAGTCTGCGAAGAAATCTCAACATTTATTTATGGAAAATTAGCCTGTGATTTGATCTTAGGCGCAGATTTTGCACTCCAATTCAATGCAATTTTAGTACCTGAAAGTAGTACCATGACCGTCAAGGGCGACAAGGGCCCGTCAGACCCCTTCTCAGTCGAATTTGCTACTCAGGGTGACTTTAGCACAGCATCTCTATCATCGATTGGTATTGCCGACATATCCAACAAGCAGCGTGAAATTTTAGGAGGAGTTCTAGAAAGGAACTTAATTGTAAACGGTCCAGCAATAGGTTTAACCAACCGAATCGAGCATGAGATCGAGGTCGAATCTTGTCGACCGATCAAGCAAAAATATTACCCCGTTTCTAAAAAGATCGAGGACGAAATGCACGATCAGGTTCGGAAAATGCTGGCAGCCGGAATCATAGTCAAATCAACCAGTGCGTGGTCAAGCCCAGTCGTGATGGTACGGAAGGCAAATGGTGAATTTCGCTTTTGTGTAAATTATCGAAAATTAAATAGCGTCACCAAGAAAAATGCTTATCCTTTGCCGTATATGGACGCTATTTTGAGGAAGCTCCAGAATGCAAAATACATCAGTACCCTGGACTTGAGCCCCGCATATTTCCAAATCCCCCTTAAAAAGGAAAGCCGCCATTTTACAGCGTTCGTAGTTCCAGGAATGGGATTATTTGAGTTTACAAGATTACCGTATGGGGTCTGTAATGGTCCAGCTACCTTTCAAACACTAATAGATGATATAATCGGTCCAGACTTAGAGCCTTACGCGTTCTCTTATCTTGACGATATCATCATTGTGACAGATACGTTTGAAAAACATATGGAAATCCTTGAAATCATTTTAAAACGTATCGCAGCAGCTGGATTAACGATCAACCGAGAAAAAAGTCATTTCTGCAAGGATAAAGTGAAATACTTAGGTGTCTTGGTTAATCGTGACGGATTTCGTCCGGATCGAGAAAAAATTAAACCCATTGTGGAATATCCACCACCAAAAGCGGTCAAGCAATTGCAAAGCTTCCTTGGCATGGCATCTTGGTATCGAAAATTCCTCGATGATTTCGCCACGGTCGCAGAACCGCTCACTCGACTCACAAAAAAGAGTGCACCTTTAACGTGGGGTGAGGAGCAACAGGCAGCTTTCGAACGCATAAAAATTATGTTAGCAACAACTCCAGTGTTGTCAAGACCTAACCACCAACACAATTTCAAGTCCAGACGGACGCAAGCAATACCGGGTTGGGAGCCGTACTTGTACAAGTCGTTGATGGAGAAGAGCGCCCCCTAGAGTTCGCTAGTCGCGTACTTACGCCACAAGAACGTAAATATAGCGTTACAGAACGTGAATGCCTTGGAGTTCTGTGGGCGATACGCAAATTTCGTCCGTACATCGAAGGATACAAATTCAAGGTTATCACGGACCACAGCAGTTTACAGTGGATTCGTAACCTAAAAAATCCTTCCGGACGATTAGTACGCTGAGCTCTCGAATTACAAGACCAAGATTTCACCGTGGAACATCGAGCAGGCGCGAAGAATGTCGTACCTGACTGCCTGTCTCGAATGTTCGAAGGAGCGGAAGAAGAAAACACAGCTACAATTGCTGCTGTAAATTTGGTCGAGTCGACCGACGACAAATGGTACAAAGATAAATTCGAAGAAGTTCACCAGCGACCGAAAGAGTTTCCGAACTGGAAAATTGTCGGCGATCAGCTGTACCACTACAAGCCGAATGAGTTGCTCGATGACTTCGATTTAGACGACCATGGGTGGAAGCTTGTGCTCCCCAAAGAAAAACGTTTGAAGGTCCTTCAAAAATGCCATCAAGAAGTAACGGCAGGACACTTCGGACGATTCAAAACACACAAGCGTGTGTCTCTCTATTATTTCTGGCCAACACTTTATCAAGATGTTGCGTCATTTGTAAGAAAATGTACAGTCTGCCAACAGTGCAAAGTAGAACAACTTGCTCCAGCAGGTCTTATGGGCAATTGGTCAATATCACGACCCTGGCAATTTGTAGCGGCTGACACGTGCGTATTTCCTCGCAGCGTTCATGGTAACGAATATCTTCTTCTATTCATGGACCTGTTCACGCGATGGATAGAATGCAAACCCGTCCGAAAAGCCAATGCACAATCGGTGAGAAAAGCATTAGAGAGATACATAATTTTGCGCTATGGAGCGCCAGAAACATTCTTGTCCGATAATGGATCTGAATATTTCAATAAAATTATTGACAAATTCTTGGGAGAAAGAGGAATAGAACATATGACCCTGGCACCTTATTCGCCACAAGGGAATCCGGTCGAACGAATTAATCGCACGTTGAAAACAGCGATAATAGCGTTCCTAGAAGAGAAACACAGTCGCTGGGACGAGCACATTCACGAGCTCACCTTCGCGTATAATTCGGCTGTCCAGGAATCGACGAGAATGAGTCCAGCTTTCCTAAATTACGGAAGAAATCCGACACCCCCCAAGAACATGAAACGTCTAATTGAACAAGCGTCCGCACAGCAAGAGCTTACCCGGTCGTTGCAAGAATGGCAGGAACGAATGCTTCGATTGCCAGAAGTGCACTTAGTCGCAGCCGACAACTCCGTCCGAGCGACCGAAAAACAAGCTCAATAGTTTAATGCAAAGCGACGCGATGTCCAATTCAACATTGGAGATGCGGTTTGGAAACGCAACCGTGTACAATCAGCTCAAGCCCAAGGCATTTCGGGAAAGCTTGTACCGAGATTCGACGGTAAATTCGTAATCACCGCTCGATTAGGCTCAAATGTATATGAAGTAGCCGATGAGTCAGGTAACCCGGCCGGCAAAGTACACGTCAAGGATTTGAAACCTTACATCGACGGAGAGGAACCACAGGAGGAACCCACGCCCAACGAATCGACGGCCATTCCAGCGGAAGACACATCGATGGACGACGAGGGAAGAGTGCGTGAGCTCCGATCCGCGAATAGGTTAGTTGCGCCAACCGTAGAAATAAGTTCTAGAAAGCGTAAAGTAGGGCGACCGCGAAAAACGCAATTACTCGTACGTAAGAAAAATGTAAAATTCGCGCCGTCAATCAACAAATCAACATCTGTTAGCGAACCGAGTGAAGAACCGACACCAGAAGAAGTCCCTAAGAGGAAACGTGGTCGGCCGAAAGGCTCGGTGAAGAAGAAAGTTGATCAACCGGTCGCGGAATTATCACCAATTAGGACACGAGCGAGTCGTCGTCAGGCGAAATAACATGTGTGCTTTCGTTATTTTCGCTGACAATTTTTTTTGTTTTTTTCACCTCTTTTGCATGAGGATTGAGAACAAAAACGACGACGCACGCTTTGTTTCATTTGTCGCAGGACCATGGCTGATGCAGCAGAAAATACGAAAGGGGAGGAGCAGCAGCAGGAGCTGATTCTAGAGGAAACGACTGACTCTAATAGGGATGACCACTCGCGAGAGGAGCTGGGAGACGGTCGGCCAACCGTCCCAGCTGCACGAATCATCTATGTGCCCTCCGCAGATGGTTTAAGCGCAACCCTCAGAAGTGTCACATTAGTCGACACACCATCTACCTCGGCATCAGCGACCGCAAATACCACCGGCGCTTCCGCAACATCAACGTCCGTGATGCAAAAGAGAACCAGGTAAAATGACTTCCAAAGAAAAATATCATCGAATTTTGGGCCATGTCAATTTTAATTATTTAAACATTTTATCTAAAGAAAAACTTGTTGAAGGATTGCCAAATGAATTAGAGTCACAGTTGATGAAATGTGGAACGTGTATCCAAAATAAAATGCACAATCTACCGTTTGAGAATAATCGCCATAGAGCCAAAGAGTTATTAGAAATAGTTCATACAGACGTAAATGGGCCACACAGTACTCCAGGGTTTAACGGTGACAAGTATTTCGTAACTTTTATTGATGACTATAGTAAAGCTGCTATGGTTTACACAATTAAATGCAAAAGTGAAGTTTATGATTGTTTCGTCAGATATGTAAATTTGGTAGAGAATCTTACTGGGAAAAGAATTAAACATTTGAAGTGTGATAATGGTAAAGAGTACATGAATAACCAAATTTTTGAGTTCATAAAGAATAAGGGGATAAATTTAGAGCCTTGCCCACCTTACGTCCACGAATTGAATGGGACTGCAGAGAGATACAATAGATCAATTATGGATACTGGTAGATGTTTACTATCCGAGGCTGGATTGCATCCAAAGTACTGGCCAGAAGTTATAAAGACAGCTGCTTATTTGAAAAATAGAACTCTAGCAAATACTATTGAAAAGAAAACTCCCTATGAAATTTTGATAGGTGAAAAACCAAATATCAGTAACTTACGTCTATATGGCAGTAAAGTTTTTGTCAGGGAACCAGAAGTCAAGAGAAATTCTAAATGGGATAGAAAAGCTGAGTTAGGAATCCTAGTAGGATATGAAAAAGTGGGATATAGAGTCCTGATTGATAACAAAATTGTAGTAGCTAGACATGTTGAAATAATAGAAAAGGATGTAACTTTAGTGGGATACAGGGGAGATGATGAATCAGAAAGTCCAAATTTAGAAACCCATGATGACAGAAGTAGCATTTCAGATATTGAAGAAAATAGAAAAAGTCCTGAAGTAGAGAAAAATAATTTGCAGAACGTGAGAAGATCAGAAAGATCTAAAAAGCAACCTTCTGAATTTGATGATCATTGTGTGTACAATAGTGTTATTTATGTAAACTATGTGAATGCAAATGGTCCAGTTACCTATAATGAGGCTATAAGAAGTGAGGAATCAAAATCCTGGTGTGAAGCCATGGATAAAGAAGTCGAGTGTCTAAAAAAGAATCAAACGTATAAGTTGGTTAAACTCCCACCTGGGAAGAAAGCTCTTGATTTGAAATGGATTTACACTTTGAAAGCAAATGGAGTATTTAAAGCCAGACTTGTTGTTAGAGGTTTCCAACAGGAAGGAATTCTTGAAGATATATATTCACCTGTAGCCAAAATGCAAACTTTGAAACTTTTATTGTCCTATAGTTGTCAGAATGGACTGATCATTCATCAAATGGATGTTGAAACAGCATTTTTGAATGGGAATGTAAAGTCAGAAATTTATGTCAAACAACCTCCAGGTTATGAAGATGGTACAGATAAAGTTTGTTTGTTAGAAAAAGCACTATATGGTCTATCCGAGAGTCCAAGAGCATGGTATGACTGTGTTGATGAATTTTTGCAAGGTATAGGATTCACAAGGAGTGATTTTGATTACTGTCTGTATACCATGTACATCCAAGGCCAAATAATTTACTTGATTTTATTTGTAGATGATTTGTTGATCTGTTGTAAAGTCCTTAAACACTTGGATTACATAAAAGGATTGTTAACGAAGAGATTCAGAATGAAAGATATGGGTGAAATTGAGACCTACTTGGGGATAAACATTGATTATGATCATAAAATCAACATCATGACTTTAGATCAGAAGAGTTATATAGAGTCATTGGCCAAGCGTTAAAGAATAGAGAATGCTAAATTATACCCAACACCAATGGAAGAAAATTTGAAGTGTGAACCTGCACAGTCTGCTAATAGCGAGATTCCATTCAGAAACCTTATTGGAGCACTTTTATATCTGAGTTCAGGAACAAGATTTGATATAAGTTACAGCGTTAACTATTTGAGTAGATTCCAAAATTGTTATGATCAAACCCATTTCAGATACGCATTGAGAATCTTAAAATATTTGTACTTAACCAGAGATCTAAAGCTAATATACAAAAGAAATGAGAGAGTTGATACCTTAGATTGCTATGTAGATTCTGACCATGCAGGAGATATAGTCGATAGAAGGTCTACGACAGGGTATTTGATCAGATTATATGGTAATGTAATATTTTGGAAATCAAAGAAACAGAGTAGTGTAACCAAAGCTTCTACAGCAGCAGAATATGTTGCTTTATCAGAGTCAGTCAGTGAGTTAAAATTTATTAGAGACATTTTAGTAGATTTTCAAGTACCAACGGAGAAACCGATTCCAATTTATGAAGATAATTCAGGTGCTATAAGTCTTGCCAAATTTGGAAATTTTACAAAAAATTCAAAGTACATTGAAACACGTTATCACTTTGTTAATGGGAATTACATGAGAGGTATAATTGATGTGAGGAAAGTTGAGTCTGATGGAAACATTGCTGATGTATTGACAAAGTCTCTTGGTCGACGAAAGTTTGAAAAGTTCAGAGAAATGGCTAATTTAACGTATGACATTTGAAGCATATTTTGTGATGTTTCACAGGATAAATTTAAGGAGGCGTGTTGAATTGTGAGTAAATTTATCCTGTATGACTATATGTGTCGTCTGCCAGAAGCAGTGGCTGATGCGTGGTGCCACCTGCAGTCTAAAATATGAGTCTACTTATGTATGTATGTATGAGTGTGGTGCGCGCAGCAGCGAAGCTGAAGAAAGAAGAGAGAGCAACTACTTGTGCTGGAAGAGCCAAGCCGGCAATATGTAACATACTATATTGTTGTCAATTGAATATACTTATTTATTTATTATGAAAGTATTGAGTCCCAGTCTTGTGCCCCTGCCCCTCATCAACCCTTCGACCCTCTCAAGTAAATTAACAGCTACTACGTACTTCGATATATACATCTTACCTAATTCTGCATGTCAGAGACAGTCAGAGACAGGGGGAGCAGATTCAAGGCTAGCTATTTTCGAATGATATTGAATGAAAATACAAGATTTAGGTGATTAGATTATTGTCGTGGTTTTAGCCGGCTGGTCAAAGGGTCCATTCATTGGAAGGTATCAAGGCAAGGAATGATTGATTTGAATGAACATGACACTCTACACTGGAACATCAACACTTGGTTCCAGAACCTGTGATAGTCTTCGCTGTACAAATACAAATATTTGTATAGCAAAGACTTATATCCTTTGAGTCTCTAAGTCCTCTCTGATCATTGTAACCATACTATCCAAGGTTCCTGTTTCAAAATTCCTAGAATACTTGTTCTAAGTGGCGTATCCGGGTTATTTTGAGAGATGAAGTAAATCTTGGAATACTGGATAAAAGTTTTAACATGTCAGCTAAGATCCCTGTGTTTCAGAGGGATGATTCCATGCTCAATTATCAGAATCCGTTGAAACTTGGTTGAGGTCTGAAGTTTTTGTGACCAAAAATTAGAAATATATATATTGTCATTTCCATTCTATTTAAGGTGTATTTGGAAAATACAGGATATAATTGCTTCGATCCAGACTCTAAACAATTTCTAATCATTCTAATCATTCTATCCAAGGTTCTAGTTCCAATATCCCAAACACTTGGTCAGAATGGCGCATCCGGGTCATTTTGAGTGATAAAGTCAATCTTGGAGTATTGAATTGAAGTTTCAAGCATTTCTAACGGGATCCCTGTACATCAGAGGGATGACTTCATGTTCAGTTATCTGAATCTGTTGAAACTTGGTTGAAATCCAAAGATTTTGTCACCAAAAGTTAGAGAATTGAATTGTAAATTTTATTGCCCTCAAGATGTATTGATAAAATACAGAGTGCAATTGTTCTGTATGGGCCTCCAAACCGTTTCTGATCATTCAGGTTTTTCTATTCGAAGTTCCAGTTTCAATATCTTAGAATACTTGGTCGAAATGGTGTATCCGGGTCACTTTCAGAGATAAAGTCAAGATTGGAATATTGAATTGAATTTGAAATCATGTGTGCTAACGTCCCTGTATCTCAGAGGGATGAGTTCATGTTTAGTTATCTGAATTCGTTGAAACTTGGTTGAGTTCTGAAGATATTGTCACCAAAAGTTGGAAAATTATATTGTAAATTTTACTGTCCTCAAGATGTATTGATAAAATACTGAGTGTAATTGTTCTGTATGGGCCTCCAAACCATTCCTGGACATTCAGGTTTTTCTGTTCAAAGTTCCAGTTTCAATATCTTAGAATACTTGGTCAAAATGGCGTATCCGGGTCACTTTCAGATATGAAGTCAATATTGGAATATTGAATTGAATTTGGAATCATGTGTGCTAAGATCCCTGTATTTAAGAGGGATGAGTCCATGTTTAGTTATCTGAATTCGTTGAAACTTGGTTGAGTTCTAAAGATTTTTTCACCAGAAGTAAGGAAATTATATTATAAATCTCATTGTCCTCAAGATGTATTGATAAAATACAGAGTGTAATTGTTCTGTATGGGCCTCCAAACCAATTCTGATCATTCAGGTTTTCCTATTCATTGTTCCATCTTCAATATCTTAGAATACTTGGTCCAAATAGCGTATTCGGGTCGTTTTCAGAGATGAAGTCAATCTTGAAATTTTGAATTGAGTTTGAAATTATGTGTGCTAAGATCCCTGTGATTCAGAGGGATGATTCAATGTTCAGTTTTCTGGAATCGTTGAAACTTGGTTGAGTTCTCAAAATTTTGTCACCAAAAGTTAGGAAATTCCATTGTAAATTCCATTGTCCTCAAGATGTATTGATGAAATACACGGGGCAATCGTTCTGTATGGGCCTCCGAACCATTTCTGATCATTCAGGTTTTTCTATTCAAGGTTCCAGTTTTAATATCTTAGAATTTCTTGTCAAAATGGCGTATCCGGGTCATTTCCAGAGATGAAGTCAATATTGGAATATTGAATTGAATTTGGAATCATGTGTGCTAACATCCTGTATCTCAGAGAGATGAGTCCATGTTTGGTTATCTGAATTCGTTGAAACTTGGTCGAGTTCTAAAGATTTTGTCACCAAAAGTTAGAGAATTATATTGTAAATTTTACTGTCCTCAAGATGTATTGATAAAATACTGAGTGTAATTGTTCTGTATGGGCCTCCAAGCCATTTCTGATCATTCAGGTTTTTCTATTCATTGTTCCAGTTTCAATATCTTAGAACACTTGGTCCAAATAGCGTATTCGGGTCATTTTCAGAGATGAAGTCAATCTTGAAATATTGAATTGAGTTTGAAATTATGTGTGCTAAGATCCCTGTGAATCGGAGGGATGATTCAATGTTCAGTTTTCTGAAATCGTTGAAACTTGGTTGAGTTCTCAAGACTTTCACACCAAAAGTTAGGAAATTGCATCGTAAATTTCACTGTCCTCAAGATGTATTGATGAAATACACGGGGCAATCGTTCTGTATGGGCCTCCGAACTATTTCTGATCATTCAGGTTTTTCTATTCAAGGTTCCAGTTTCAATATCTTAGAATTTTTCGTCAAAATGGCGTATCCGGGTCATTTCCAGAGATGAAGTCAATATTGGAATATTGAATTGAATTTGGAATCATGTGTGCTAACATCCTGTATCTCAGGGAGATGAGTTCATGTTTAGTTATCTGAATTCGTTGAAACTTGGTCGAGTTCTAAAGATTTTGTCACCAAAAGTTAGGAAATTCCATTGTAAATTTCATTGTCCTCAAGATGTATTGATGAAATACAGAGTGTAATTGTTCTGTATGGGCCTCCAAACCAATTCTGATCATTCAGGTTTTTCTATTCATTGTCCCAGTTTCAATTTCTTAGAATACTTGGTCAAAATGGCGTATCCGGGTCACTTTCAGATATAAAGTCAATACTGGAATATTGAATTGAATTTGAAATCATGTGTGCTAAGATCCCTGTGATTCAGAGGTATGATTCTATGTTCAGTTTTCTGAAATCGTTGAAACTTGGTTGAGTTCTCAAGATTGTGTCACCAAAAGTTAGGAAATTCCATTGTAAATTTCATTGTCCTCAAGATGTATTGATGAAATACAGAGTGTAATTGTTCTGTATGGGCCTCCAAACCAATTCTGATCATTCAGGTTTCCCTATTCATTGTTCCAGTTCCAATATCTTAGAATATTTGGTCGAACTGGTGTTTCCGGGTCACTTTCAGAGATAAAGTCAAGATTGGAATATTTCTCAAGATTTTGTCACCAAAGGTTAGAAAATTATATTGTAAATTTTACTTTCCTCAAGATGTATTGATAAAATACTGAGTGTAATTGTTCTGTATGGGCCTCCAAACCATCTCTGATCATTCAGGTTTTCCTATTCATTGTTCCAGTCTCAGTATCTTAGAAGACTTGGTCCAAATAGCGTATTCGGGTCATTTTCAGAGATGAAGTCAATCTTGAAATATTGAATTGAGTTTGAAATCATGTGTGCTAAGATCCCTGTGATTCAGAGGGATGATTCAATGTTCAGTTTCCTCAAATCGTTGAAACTTGGTTGAGTTCCCAAGATTTTGTCACCAAAAGTTAGGAAATTGCATTGTAAATTTCATTGTCCTCAAGATGTATTGATGGAATACACGGGGCAATCGTTCTGTATGGGCCTCCGAACCATTCCTGATCATTCAGATTTTCCTATTCATGGTTCCAGTTTCAATATCTTAGAATTTTTTGTCAAAATGGCGTATCCGGGTCATTTCCAGAGATGAAGTCAATATTGGAATATTGCATTGAATTTGAAATCATGTGTGCTAACGTCCCTGTATCTCAGAGGGATGAGTTCATGTTTAGTTCTTTGAATTCGTTGAAACTTGGTTGAGTTCTAAAGATATTGTCACCAAAAGTTGGAAAATTATATTGTAAATTTTACTCTCCTCAAGATGGATTGATAAAATACTGAGTGTAATTGTTCTGTATGGGCCTCCAAACCATTCCTGAACATTCAGGTTTTCCTGTTCAAAGTTCCAGTTTCAATATCTTAGAATACTTGGTCAAAATGGCGTATCCGGGTCACTTTCAGATATAAAGTCAATATTGGAATATTGAATTGAATTTGAAATCATGTGTGCTAAGATCCCTGTGATTCAGAGGGATGATTCTATGTTCAGTTTTCTGAAATCGTTGAAACTTGGTTGAGTTCTCAAGATTGTGTCACCAAAAGTTAGGAAATTTCATTGTAAATTTCATTGTCCTCAAGATTGCAAGGATGCAATTTTCCTTGCTTAGATTTTATTTTTCTAAAATTGTTATACTTTATTCAAAATTAAGTGTACGTCGGATTGACGTGACTTACCTTGCCATTGAACTCAGAATTCTTTTAAATTCTATCAATATTATGTCAAGAATTTTATATTCATATCGAACCATCAAAATATTTTGGTTCTGGCTCATTAAATTATCACAATTTTGATTGTATGAATATTCTACAGCAAATACACGCTAACATATAATTTGAAAAAGGGATGAAATTAGGAAATGAAAATATTCAATGAATTAAAAAATAAGGTCAGCAAAATACTCTCACTTTTTGAGAGAAAATTCATTATCATGTAATAATATCATATTATGTGTGGTTTTCGACTCTCATTGGGGATAGGCATTTGGGTGGGTCAAGAAATAATCACAAGCATAAATGCGAATTGCATTTAATCACTGTTTATTTAGGAATTCATCACTCAAATTAGCATATTTTTAGGCATGTGGTCGAGCATTTATTTTGACCGTGAATGGATCCACTGGATGATATATGAAAAGAAAAACACTGATTTCACAATACTCAAACTATTATATTACGAAAAACCATTACTAGAGTTTTTATTGATAAACCAACAATTGTAACCGAACGAAGAAAAATAACGATCATTAACTCAAAGAAATTAAGCCTCATCTGAAAAACGAGTGTCACTTCAAAAGAATATGAGACGCCGGAAATCGTCAAATGATTATTAGCAATAATAGCTTCAAAAAGTCGCACGGTCGACCTTCAAACCGACAGGGTTGACGCGACGCGGTAGATAATTCATCCACCTGCAAGAAACTTGTATATACATATATGTCACAGAACTCCCCCACTGGCGCAGCGATTCCGATTCCAAGAAAACTACTAACGGGGCATGTGTTAGAGAGAGATAGGCCCGTGCGCCGCGCACAGAGAATTTGCTTGCGCGGGGGGGGGGGGGCGCATTCGCACTTGATCCCCTGAGAAAATAAAACTTGGGATAATCCTCAAGTGATGCGGTAGCAGGGCTCTACGTACGTGACATTACGATGAAATCGCCATCAGTACACGAGTCGAGCGACTCCTTCGAAAGTCTATTCGGGGATATTTTCACCGCTAACACAATAGGATGAGAAGATCAATCACAGGCATTTCTAATCACATTACCGCTAGGGCCATGACTCGAAAACAATTGCCTTTCTCGTCGATCAAAGATCTCGGAGAAACGTGATAGTTTGATCAAGATAGGAAAAAAAGGATGGGGTATTGGGCAGCCGAATGCTACGATTTACCGGCGCACCTAGCTCCAGGCATCGGCGTGCTTTCTTTCGTCGCGGCCTCCTCTGATCACTAAAAGTGACAGGGATAGGGTAATACCCAGGAAAGGAAATGAATTTTATCATATAACACTTGACAAGTTGGCAATCTACTTACATCGACTTCTTGACGATGCTCTTGCTACGTAGGGCACCATCAGGGCTGTAGCTCAGGAACGCCTGTTGCGAAGAGCATGGTGAGTCGAGCCGGCAAACTCCAAGAATGGATGAGTCCATCTTCTTCGACTCGAGAGTCGGACCCTGAAGAGCTTCCAGGTGTTGATCCTTGGATGAAATCGACAAGAATGCCGCTCCGCTGCAGCTTTCCCAAGCACATAAGCTCGGTTTCCGCGAATTAAGCTTCTCTCCCCCCACTCCTGGTAAGCTCGACCAATCAGCGTCGAGGTCAAAGAAAAGCTTCGAATTTTCAAATTTCTAACTGTCGAGTGGTGGGGTAAAATTACTAAAAATAGTGATTTACCCTCATATCGTAGTTGGAATACGGGATAAAATGTACACTCGGCAGGAAGGTGAACTGCATTGGATCGAGATCTAACGTCTCACTCGCACTTATAGGTTATGGTACCCTAACCTATGAGTGCGAGTGAGACAGCAGATCTCGATGCACTGCAGTTTACCTTCCTGCCCAGTGTACATATTTACAAGTTATTATAATTAATTACACTAATTATTAAAAATAAAATACGATACAAGTACTGTAGCATGTAATTTTCAAAGCGGCGCGCATCTGCGCACGCTGATATAGCAGCCAAGCATGCTATACCGGCACTCAAAATGGCCGCCGCCAGCCCCTTGCAACAGGTTGTTTACACGGCTTCCTGGTGCTCGCGCTACGTCGTGGAGTGGTGTTTGAGTGTTCCGGGTGTGTAATTGTGTGCTGTGGACCATTAGGAACCTGCAGCATCGTCGCCAAGGCGTGACACGGAACGGGGCGTGAGCTATCAGTAAGACAACCAGCGTCTGCTCGAGCCGGCAAAACCGAGGTGTTTATATTGTGAGTAATTTTTTAATTGATAATTTTAATCATCAAATATTGGTCGTAGCACCTGCGCTAGACCTTTTTCTTCAACATAAGTACCCTGGGAAAACTGGGAAAGTCATACTCACAATGTATTCTGTGTTGCAACAGGGCACTGTTTTACCATGTATTAGCATGGGCTGCATGTAAACAAAGATTAATTTTTTGATCAGTCCCATTAATTTGGGACTGGGTGTGTAACTTTTTGTACTTAAATGACTATAAAAAATCCAATCTTTTTAATGAACTAACCCACATGTAGCTAGCTTAATTATATCTAATATTTTCCTTGTTGCAGGTACTGCGGAAAGTAAGAAACGGAGGCTGGGCTATACCACGAACTTAGTCTGGTGGTGTTCAGAGGTGGGGTAATGAACTCCTCTATTTTTACCTGTCTCCAGCAATGATGTAAGGCCTCTTTTATACCTATTTAGTGATATTTTATTTTGAATTGCCCATATTCACTATGGGGAACCTCTACTTGGAGTGGTCTGGGTTTCGGTTTTATAAGAATGTCTCTTTCGGATTTGATCAACATGAATGAAATAATATACCAAAATGATTCTAATTAACTTTGTGCTTTTTCTAGGTCTACCTGGATACTCAAGGAACACCAGTGGGGCAAGTCCAGATGTGGAAACCACCTCCAGGGGTGTACCAAGAGAATCCGTCGTGGGGCAACCAACTTCAGAATTCAAGGTAAGACTTTTTCTTGGACTAATACCACTTGAGTTTAATAATTAATGATAGTAATGAGGATGATTTCCCTTTTAGAAAGATATAACCTAATTCACTCTTTTTTACAGATTATGATCTTTGCCAATTTTGTGGCAAAGACTGAAATAAAAATGAGAATCCTACTTCTTTTGATTTTTACAGGACTTGGAAACGAAACTGGTGACTTTTGGCCAATGAACCAGTTAGCTGATAAACTGATATGAGATAAGGAGTATTTTTATATAAAACAAAATTTGGCCTTCGTCGAGGGATATCTAATTATTCTAAAATCTGTGTGAGTCACTATCTCACATAGCCAAGGTATTTTGCCAATTAATTATTCTCAATTGATTTGCATGATTGAACTGAACAATTGTTATCTTTTTCTTGAACTAATAGATTCCTTTTCCTTTTTTCAGGACTTTGACCCACATGGCTCAATTTGAAAAATTGATAGTTCAATTTTATAAAAAAAATCAATAAAAGCCAATCAAACAGAACAACTAATTATTGTTTTGTTATTTCATAATAACTTAACTTTTAACAAAAGAAGACTTCATTCAGGTAGAAACATAATTGCATCTAACAAATGAGACTTCATAAGAATTAATAATCTGAATTTTTAGAATTTTGTGAAGTTTTTGAACCGTTGCAAGATGTATTGATGAAATACAGAGTGTAATTGTTCTGTATGGGCCTCCAAACCAATTCTGATCATTCAGGTTTTCCTATTCATTGCTCCAGTTTCAATATCTTGAAATATTTGGTCGAAATGGTGTATCCGGGTCACTTTCAGAGATAAAGTCAAGATTGGAATATTGAATTGAATTTGAAATCAGGTGTGCTAACGTCCCTGTATTTGAGAGGGATGAGTTCATGTTTAGTTATCTGAATTCGTTGAAACTTGGTTGAGTTCTAAAGATATTGTCACCAAAAGTTGGAAAATTATATTGTAAATTTTACTGTCCTCAAGATGGATTGATAGAATACTGAGTGTAATTGTTCTGTATGGGCCTCCAAACCATTCCTGAACATTCAGGTTTTCCTGTTCAAAATTCCAGTTTCAATATCTTAGAATACTTGGTCAAAATTGCGTATCCGGGTCACTTTCAGATATAAAGTCAATATTGGAATATTGAATTGAATTTGAAATCATGTGTGCTAAGATCCCTGTATTTGAGAGGGATGAGTCCATGTTTAGTTATCTGAATTCGTTGGGACTTGGTTGAGTTCTAAAGATTTTTTCACCAGAAGTAAGGAAATTATATTATAAATCTCATTGTCCTCAAGATGTATTGATAAAATACAGAGTGTAATTGTTCTGTATGGGCCTCCAAACCAATTCTGATCATTCAGGTTTTCCTATTCATTGTTCCAGTCTCAATATCTCAGAATACTTGGTCCAAATAGCGTATTCGGGTCATTTTCAGAGATGAAGTCAATCTTGAAATATTGAATTGAATTTGAAAACATGTGTGCTAACGTCCCTGTATCTCAGAGGGATGATTCAATGTTCAGTTTTCTGGAATCGTTGAAACTTGGCTGAGTTCTCAAGATTTTGTCACCAAAAGTTTGGAAATTCCATTGTAATATTCATTGTCCTCAAGATGTATTGATGAAATACACGGGGCAATCGTTCTGTATGGGCCTCCGAACCATTTCTGATCATTCAGGTTTTTCTATTCAAGGTTCCAGTTTTGATATCTTAGAATTTTTTGTCAAAATGGCGTATCCGGGTCATTTCCGGAGATGAAGTCAATATTGGAATATTGAATTGAATTTGAAATCATGTGTGCTAACGTCCCTGTATCTCAGAGGGATGATTCAATGTTCAGTTTTCTGGAATCGTTGAAACTTGGTTGAGTTCTCAAGATTTTGTCACCAAAAGTTCGGAAATTCCATTGTAAAATTCATTGTCCTCAAGATGTATTGATGAAATACACGGGGCAATCGTTCTGTATGGGCCTCCGAACCATTTCTGATCATTCAGGTTTTTCTATTCAGAGTTCCAGTTTTAATATCTTAGAATTTTTTGTCAAAATGGCGTATCCGGGTCATTTCCAGAGATGAAGTCAATATTTGAATATTGAATTGAATTTGAAATCATGTGTGCTAACGTCCTGTATCTCAGAGGGATGAGTTCATGTTTAGTTATCTGAATTCGTTGAAACTTGGTTGAGTTCTGAAGATTTTTTCACCAGAAGTAAGGAAATTATATTATAAATCTCATTGTCCTCAAGATGTATTGATAAAATACAGAGTGTAATTGTTCTGTATGGGACTCCAAACCATCTCTGATCATTCAGGTTTTCCTATTCATTGTTCCAGTTTCAGTATCTTAGAACACTTGGTCCAAGTAGCGTATTCGGGTCATTTTCAGAGATGAAGTCAATCTTGAAATATTGAATTGAGTTTGAAATTATGTGTGCTAAGATCCCTGTGAATCGGAGGGATGATTCAATGTTCAGTTTTCTGAAATGGTTGAAACTTGGTTGAGTTCTCAAGACTTTGACACCAGAAGTTAGGAAATTGCATTGTAAATTTCACTGTCCTCAAGATGTATTGATGAAATACACGGGGCAATCGTTCTGTATGGGCCTCCGAACCATTTCTGATCATTCAGGTTTTTCTATCCCTGCCGAAAAAAAGCAGCTGATTTCTCAGCTGAGAAATCAGCTGAGATCACAGGTGAATTCACAGCTGAGATCTCAGCTGAGATCTCAGCTGATTTCTCATGCCAAATTCACAGCTGAATTCTCAGCTGTGATCTCAGCTGATATTTTAAAATTTATTTATTAAAAATAAATTCCTCTCCAAGCATTCTAGGCTCATTTTTCATGTTCTAGGTGGTTAAGTGTCGCAACTAGATTAAGAAAAAACGTAATTAAATCATTAAAAATTTGCACTTACGGGGATTTGAACCTGGGCCCTTCACCTTACAGCAACTCACTAGCCACGACACTTAGCCGACTGCGCCATCGAGGATGTGTCAGTGGGGGATACAGAACAGGTATATCAGGATTTCGGTCTATCCTGGATAAAGTTCAGAGTGTAATAAAATAACTGTTATAATATTTGCTAACTCGCTTGACTTGAAGTACTGCTATTTTCGTACTTTATATTTAATTCTATGAATGATCCAGAGAAAAAAATACTCCAAAATTAATGGAACAGGTGGAAGGGGGAAATCATTCATATAGCTTTCGGTTTTCTTTTGTTGGGAGGAGAAAACCAACTTTCGGCCGATTGAGCCTTCTCCTTTCTCTCTTGTTGCTTTTACGGCCACGTATATATAAGGTAAGTGTACCTAATATCCCCCCTAAGCCGTTTTGCCCATAGTTTTTGTCCACTCGAATATTTTTCAACGTCCCTTAGCTTACTTTGAAGCTTGTTCCAAGGCCTTCAAAACGAGCTAAGGTAGGTTCAATCTCGACCGACTCGAGCTGAGCCATCACAATTTTGCCAAGAAATTTTTTTTTGCGAGTTTGCAAAAGGGTGTACCCAACGTGCCCCCATTAGCAATTTTCTCAACAGCTCTGGTCTACCTCAACATTTTTTACTGTACTTTGGCTCATTATGAAGCTTATTTTAAGACCTTAAAATTGAGCTAGAGTACGTCTGGTTTCAATCAATTAGAGACGAGCTGTCTTAATTTTGTCCCCAAAAACGATGTAAGTCGTCGATAAAGTGCATGAAATTGTTCTCATCGGCGTGCGACTACATTTGGGGCTTTACTTGTGCTTGACCAAAAATATATTTTCTTCCTATTTTGACGTGACAAATACGTTCTGCGTGATAAAAAGAGTCTTACAGCGTGCCCTCTTGTGATCACCATACGAGGGCATGTTGGATACCTCCGATTTCGGCTTTCTTGTTCTACAAATCATTTCGGTATTTTCCTCATGAATCCTCCCCAAATCCGAGTTTTGCATTTTCGAGAGGAGAATTATCGAAGGTTTCCGAAAGAGGAATCTAATGCGCTGAGGTGCGTTGAGACTGATGGCACTGAACGCAATTTCCTTTAGAAATACGAAAAATGGAAAAATCACTTTAACTTTTCTGGGAAACACAGAAATGATTCGGGGTCGATCTAGACTACTTATTTCGTCATATTTCAACATAACGAATGTGAAAAGAATTTGAACTAAGGTTAAATTGTGCCCATTCTTGAGATCGACATATGGGGGCAAGTTGGGTACACTTACAGCCCCCCTAAAAGATAATGAAGAGTAGGGTGTGCGTTACATCCCAACTCTCGATTTTCCACGATACCATCGTGGATTTACTATCTTTGATATAAAAAAAAGGCAAAAACTTTTGCCGCTCCCTGTATACGACGTATCCTGTTTTGCCACTCGAACATTATTTCAATCAACATTGAGAAGCCTATTCTGAGAAGTTTGCCCTCCCAACCCTTCGTGTCTCTGAGATCGCTGTGATTTTTTATAGCTTCTTTTAAAGCCGAAAAATTATTAAAATACATGATTTCCACGTGAAATTCCACGAGAAACACGATGAAATTGTCAGTTTTGACTTCCAAAGTGACCCCGGCGAGACATCAGTGATTTTTTGGAAGAACCGCTAATTTCAAGCCGGGGTCACTCTGAAACTCCTAACTGACAGTTCCATCGTGTTTCTCGTAGAAATTCTCGTGAAAATGATGTATCATGATGATTTTTCAGCTCTGAAAGGAGCCACGAAGAATCACAGCGATCTCAGAGACAAGTGGGTTAGGAGGGCAAAGTTCTCAGCATAGGCTTTTCAATGTTAAGAAGGATATCCGAGCAGCAAAACAGGATACGTGGTACAGGGCAGGATGGTACTCTATCGATTTTTCATGACACGTGCGTAGTGCTCTTGATATAAATTGAAGAATCGTCGATAAACGTACTTTTTCAGTGTAACTGGCGCGTCTTTCGGAACTGTTCGGCCTCTGGAGGGAATAACACTGTCCCAAAAAATTTGAAAAAATTCCAGCTGACTCTTCAAACCTGATATAATCATAAGGCATTTGTCCTAATAGCGACTCAGGTCCGTGGTCAACACAGGGCTTCCATGAAAAGTGTAACTCACTTTTTGGAAAATACTCACTTCCTCCACTGTTTCGTAAATCAAAAAAAATAACATTCGAGCTAGGATGAATCATGTTAGGAATAAATCTATCACATTAGTGACATAAGGTAGTTCGCGTAGCTGCCCGGAGAACGAGGCAGGGGGCGCAAGCCATCGGGGCGCAAACGGCGTGCCGTGCGAGGGCTCGAGCGCGAGTCTGGCGGCAGCGCAGATTCAGATTGTGCCGGGCGGTCGCGTCGGCGACACGGTTGCAAAGACTCGGTCGCTAGCGACGTCGACTTTGGTTGCTCCGCAACGTTTTGGCTCAAGTGAGCGTTGTAACTTTGTAATCTTGAATATATTGTTAATAAACTTTCATTTTATATTGACATCGTGAGTGTTTGTCATGGAGCCCGGTATTATCCCAACAATTCAGAAGTGGGATCGCGCTGTTTTTCTCGCGTGCTTATACCGTGGAGTGCGCGAGTGCTGAGTGCACTGTTGACTTGTTGTGTGGATCGTTCGATCGCGTGATTTCTGTGTTTGCACTTGATGGTCGGTTGAGTGAAAATGTCGACAACCGAGGAACTGATGGAGCAGCTCGCGGAGGCGCAAGAGAAAATCGCGCGTCTTCAACAACGTGCTCAAGAACGAGATGCACGTGAAGCAGACCTGCGTCGGCGCTTGGAAGAGCGTCAACCAGCCGGTGCAGCAGCCATTGGCGAGTCGGATCTTGATGTTGCCGTGGCCCTCTTGTCACTAGGAGATGCGACAAGGAACCAGACCCAGAGGATCATCGACATGCAACAACAGACACAGAACGCGTTGCTCGCGGATCGGCGTCCAACGTCCTCTGCGCCCAACGTTCAAACGGCTATAAGAGATTTCCACGGAATCGAGGGTCAAGAGAAGGCAGACGCGTGGATACGTGAGCTTGAAATCATGCAGAATGTCAACTCTTGGAACGACGCGGTGGCTTTCAACGTGGCGAAAGCCCACCTTAAGAATGCTGCCATGAAATGGTACATGACGAATGTGGACAGCATCACCAGCTACGCCGAGTTTATCGAGAAGTTCAAAAGTGCTTTTTGCTCCGCTCTGAGCAAAGGCGAGAAACTACGTGTCATGTTGGCACGTAATCAGGGGCACAAGGAGTTGTTGCCCGAGTATGTATTGGACAAAATTTGGTTGTGCAGTGGTCTCGACATGACAACCAGTGAAATTCGAGATGAAGTTGCTGCAGGGCTCTGGTCAAGAGAGATGGCGAACTACATTTTGTGCCGAGAATTTTCATCTACGGACTCAATGCTCCAGGAGATGATGAAATACGAAAAGCTCGACAATGCTCGTCGTGACCGAATTGGTGGCAAGCGGCAAGCTGCAAACGGCAACGCGGTGAGCTTCAACAGCTCGCGCGGCAGTTCCGGCAGCAGCTCAACAATTCCAGTAAGCGGTCATTCGTCGAACAGCAGTAGCGGCAACAACGGTAGCAGCGTTCCAGCAATTCAACGACCAGCTTCGGGAAGTACGAATTCTGCGGTTTCGAATGCTTTGCGTTCAGCGGTTGCGAGCGGCGGTTCATCGAATGAGGTAGAGTGTTATAATTGTAACGAAAAGGGGCACATCTCTAGAGATTGTCCGAAAGAGAAGAAGCTTCTGATTTGTAGAAAATGTAAACGAGCAGGACATATTGCGGCGCGTTGTAGATTCGCGGATCCTCCGATAAAACCTACTGATTGTTACGCGGTAGATGGGAGAAATTTTGACGAGACAGCCGATAAATTCTTCCGAGATGTGAAAATTAATGGCGTGTTGATGAATGTTTTTATAGATCCAGGCGCAGGTGTGTGTACTATGCAAGCGTCGGTAGCTTTGCGCGCGGGTCTCAAATTGGAGGGGGGGCCGAAAATTCTCGAAGGGTTTGGGAACGGCTCAGCGGAGTCCTTCGGTACCGTTACCGCCTTAGTCGAGATGAAATGCTTGAAACCGAAGTCTATCACTTTTCAAGTTGTTTCGGATACCGCTCAGAATTGGAGTGCACTGCTCGGACGCCCTTTTACCAAAGCGAAAGATGTCACGTACACTCGCTTGGGCGACGAGTTAACTTTTGCGAACGTGGACCCAAGTTTGTTTGAGAGTAGTCCGGCGCGTATACGAATGTGTGTGTCTGAGAAAGCTAGTGTGAAACCAGATCGAGTTAATTTCATTACGGTGCGTGCTGGAGAGAATGATTTCGTGTTGCCAGTTACGTGCTCCGGGAATTCGACAAAAGTTGTGCGTGCGGATCAGGAGATTTGTCGAAAGATTCTGACCATTGAACAACCGGTCATAGTAGAGCCACGTTTGGATGAAATTACACATGACGAAGTTTTTACGGACGAACAGGTTACTCCGAGGCAAAAGGATGACCTTGTCAAGATGTTAAATGATTATCGAGTTTGCATTGCAAAGAAACTAAGTGAATTAGGCCTAGCGAAGTTGGGCGAAATGGACATTGAATTGATCGCGGGAGCGCAGCCATTCCATGCGAAGCCCTATAAGCTTAGTCGCAAAGATTGCGAAGATTTAGATAAAATTGTTACCGAGTATAAAAATGTGGGTGTAGCCGAGGAAACGGAGTCCGAGTACGCTAGTCCAGCCTTCCTCGTGCGAAAATCAGATGGCTCAGGTCGGATGGTCGTAGATTTTCGTAGGATCAACAAAAACACGAAGCGTATCAATGCTCCAATTCCAAATTTTGATACTATGCTCTCAGCGTTGCACGGTGCAAAATGGTTTATCACTATCGATTTGGCGCAAGGTTTCCTGCAAATGCCGCTGACAGAACGAGCCAAAGCTCTTACGGCGTTTATCACGGAAACTCAAACGGGCCAGTTCACACGCGCAATACCAGGCTTAGCCAATGCCCCGATGTATTTTCACCGATTGATCGATAAGGTTCTGGGAATTGCAAGACGTCGAGGCATTATGATTATCTGTTTTGACGATGGGTGTATTTTTGCCGAATCGTGGGAAAAATTACTAGAGTATTTGGCTTTTGTTCTTGAACTTTTGAGAGATGCGGGACTGACGTTGAATCTTCGTAAATGTCGCTTTGGGATGCGAAAAATTGAGTTTCTGGGACATATCTTTGGTGAAGGTTTTGTTGGTCCGGGAGAAAAGAAAATTCTTGCAGTAGAGAGATTTCCAAGGCCTGCAACGGTGCATGAAATTCGTCAGTTTTTGGGGTTAGCTGGTTTCTTTCGAAAATTTATACCTAAATTCGCGGAAATTGCAGCTCCCCTGTCTGATTTATTGAAAAGTAACAAGAAGTTTGAGTGGTCTGATGACCAAGAAAATGCTTTTGAGTCGTTGAAGAAGAAACTAGTTGCGCGGCCGATTTTGGGCATCTACAATCCGAAAGCTTGGCGTACTGAATTGCACACAGACGCGTCGCGAAAGGGCTTAGGTGCTATGCTATTTCAGTCGGATTCAAAGGATGGAAAGCTTCAACTTGTTTATGCTGTAAGTAGGCGCACATCAGAAGCAGAGAAAATGTATCATTCTACTCGTCTTGAGTTAATGGCGATTGCGTGGGCACTGCAGCGATTACGTACGTTTTTGATAGGATTGAAATTCACCATTGTAACTGACTGTCAATGTTTAGTGAACTTGAACGCGTGGAAGACTCAAAACGCACAAGTCGCGCGTTGGATTAGCGAAATCTCCGAGTACGATTTTGAAGTGAAGCACCGGAACGCAGAACAGATGAGTCATGTTGACGCCTTGTCTCGCGCGCCAGTTGAGGAACCGGAAGAGCTTGACTTGTCTCGTAGTATCCTCACTATCAAAACTCGCGAAGATGAGCTTTTAGTGTTTCAGAGAAGCGATCCGGACATTGCTGCAAAAGTTAAAATCTTGCAAAAACCATTGAACGATAGGACGAAGTTTGAATCGAATATGGTTGCAACTTACGTATTGAAGGAAGGATTATTGTATAAAAAAATTAAGAAGGGCAAGGTTACGTATGAACGGTATGTCGTGCCTAAAGCCATGAGAAAATCTCTTGTAATTCGTTATCATGATTTGGGAAGTCATTTTGGACTAGAAAAAACTGTGACTAGAATGCGTGAGTATTACTATTTTGCAGGTATGAGTCGGTATGTGAAAGTACATATCCGTAATTGTTTTGAGTGCATATTAGCTGAAAGAAAATCGGGTAAACTTGAAGGTGAGCTACATCCGATTCCGGCAGGCAAGAGGCCTTTTGAAGTAATCATGATGGATCATCTTGGTCCATTTATCACAACGCCAAAGGGGAACAAATACGTATTGGGTATAATCGATAACTTGACGAAGTATGTACATTTAGAACCTGTAAAAGATGTTAGCGCTAGAATCACTGTAAATAAAACAAGATCTTTTGTTGAGAGGTTTGGAGCACCAGTGCGCCTGATTTCTGATCGCGCGTCGTGCTTTACGTCCGAACTTTTTCAGAAATTGTGTGAACAGTTTGGAATTAAACACACTTTAAATTCAAGTCGTCACCCCCAAGCTAATGGCTTAATTGAACGCATGAATCAAACGATTTTGCCAGCGATGCGTTGCGCAGTTTCGAGCGAGGAACAGAACGATTGGGACGTAAATCTGAAAAAGCTTGAAAGGGATTTGAATTCTACGATTAGTAAATCTACGGGTAAAACTCCGTTCGAAGCATTGTACGGATATTTACCGAGGTTTGAAGATGCTGTAACGCGTGAAATTACCGGAAATTGTGAGACATATCGTTTTCCAGTTGATGTACAAAATGAAATTCGAGAAAATATTTGTAACGCGCAGGCTAAGTACAAATCGCAATATGATGCGAAACGTTTCAATGGTGTAAAATACAGAGTCGGAGATATCGTTTTCGTGAAACGAAATCCAGTCGCAACGGGTAAGTCAACAAAGCTTCAGTCGAGCTTCGGTGGTCCTATGGTTATCATAGAGGTTTTGCCGAGTGACACTTATCGCTATTGTAAGGTTAATGAGTTTGGAGATCGTGGTTTTCAATCCACCGCTCATGTCAGTCAGTTAAAAATTTGGCGTGGGAATGAACAGGATGAAAAGGATGATTATGATGGATGTGAGAGCGTGAGTGAGTCAGACAACGAGAGTGAAGAATCAGTGAAGACAAGTGTGAATAGTGAAGAAGAAAATAAAAAAGTGTTGCAAGAAGAAGTGCTAGTTGACAGTGAAAAAAATTCCGCAGAGGTGGTTGATATACCGCAGAAGCGTGTGTCCTCTAGAATTAGAAGTGTTCCTCAAAAGCTGAAAGACTTTGTGCTTGATTGAGATTGAATCTTTTGTACCATAATAACCAGAGTGAATTTTTCTATGTATATGATATTGTTTAGTTTGTAATGATGATTCCGTTTTCTTTTATTTTGCGTCTCTTGATCTGACATCCACGGTTTGGGGGACCAAACCATCGTAAGGATGGCCGAATGTTAGGAATAAATCTATCACATTAGTGACATAAGGTAGTTCGCGTAGCTGCCCGGAGAACGAGGCAGGGGGCGCAAGCCATCGGGGCGCAAACGGCGTGCCGTGCGAGGGCTCGAGCGCGAGTCTGGCGGCAGCGCAGATTCAGATTGTGCCGGGCGGTCGCGTCGGCGACACGGTTGCAAAGACTCGGTCGCTAGCGACGTCGACTTTGGTTGCTCCGCAACGTTTTGGCTCAAGTGAGCGTTGTAACTTTGTAATCTTGAATATATTGTTAATAAACTTTCATTTTATATTGACATCGTGAGTGTTTGTCATGGAGCCCGGTATTATCCCAACAATCAGGTGATGGGAAATTGAAGAGTAAGAATAGACGATCAAAATGCTTCTTCATTCGGCAGCGACACATTATTCTGGTCGCAGATCTGTGACGTTGAACTTGCGAAATTGGTCGCGCCCATCACTTCAAAAAAGGACATAAATCTCTGTTACTCAAACAATGAGCAGATGTCGCTCCCAAATCCTATTGCCCATACTTTGATGTATGATGAATTACTATGCACTGCAGGTGAGGTGGCTATAACGGTTGTTATTCGAGGGAGGAGCTCGGGAAACTTGTTCAGCCCCTGAAAGCTGATTTTTTTGGTCGGTAATGATTCACGTAACAGTCCACACAGCATGGAAATATTTCAAAGAACGATTCAGGGAAATATTCCATTGCAATCTCCCGAGAAGCTTGCGGGGATATTGCAGGAGATATTTCAAAATGTTCCGTGGCAATATTTCAGAGAAAGCTTCCCGGAAGCTCCCGTAAATATTTCAAAGAATCTTACACTCAATCTTTCAGTAACCTTGCACTGAAATATTTCTGAAAGATTCACGAAAGCTTTTTGAAAGATTCCTTGAAACAATTCATTGAAATATTTCTGAAAGATTATCGAAAGCTTTCTGAAAGATGTAAGTGCAATATTTTGGGGAGAAGTTTTGGAAGAGTTACGAAAGCCTCTTGTGAAGTTTCACTGCTATGGGGAGAATCTCCTGGAAATGTTTCACCGATATTGAGTATAATATTATATCATGACGAGGCCCCAAAATTTTCTGGAGGGTTTGCTAGCTTCTACGGAGCGCTACATTTTCAGACCAGTTTCAAATAACATCGTGCTTGCAGTTCTTTTAGGCTGGGAAATCTTCAAAAATTCTATGATGGATTTTCAAAACTCACCGCGTTCTGATACTCTAGATGGAGCACTTTGTGGCTGTGAGTTATCCTTCTAACTCACGATATGCAACGTACCACTTTGGATTGAGCTGGGAAAATCAATTTGATTCTGGTTTTCATTAAATCAATAGATTTCGGGAACATTTCAACGAATTCCTCTATAAGTAACCTCTCTGCCACTCAATTGCACCTAATGAAATTGAAAAATTTCTGAATACCTTCTAAAAGGTTCCGAAAATATTCCTAGCAATTATTTCACCGGTAATCTTTCAGAAACGTTGCACTGAAATATTGTTGAAATCTTTGCGAAAGCTTTCTGGAAGATTTCAATGCAATATTCTTAGGAAGAGTTTCCGCGAAATTTTTGTACGATATTGAGATCAATGAAATGTTTCTTTGCAATCTCCCAGGAATCTTGCAGGGATATCGCAGGTGATATTTCAAAATGTTCCGTGGCATTTTTTCAGAGGAAGCTTTCCGGAAGCTCCCGTAAATATTTTAAAGAATCTTACACGCAATCTTTCGGAAACCTTGCACTGAAATTTTTCTAAAAGATTCACGAAAGCTCTCTGGAAGATTTCTTGGAACAATTCACTGAAATATTTCTGGAAGATTTACAAGCCTTCGCTGTGATATAGGCTCATTGATTTCCTAACTTGTTTGAATCTCTTTTGAATTAAGGCTAATCACGAGTCGTCGCATATAAATAAAGCCATCATAATAATAGGTTTGTGGAAGCTCTCTGACTGATTCCGTACATATTTCTTGGGAACATTCCACAGGTAATCTCCCAGGAATCTTGCACTGAGATATTGTTGATAGATTCTCGCAAGCTCCCTAAAATCTTTCAGGGTAAAACTATGTGACGGGGTACTGCATATTAATACCGAAAACCGTTACAACCGAGGTAAGAACATATTATACTGTTAAAGTATTGCGAGGAGTAATTCTTAACGACTTGAATCTGTGGGATATGACACATAAATATTGCGGTGGAACATCCTGGGAATCTTTCAGTAACATTACAGTGAAAGATTGTAGGAATCTTCCAGAAACATTGCAGTGAAAGATTGTAGGAATATTTCATTGGAAGATTCTATTCCCGATAGATGTCGCGTAACACACTTTAGTTCTCAAATTTCGTTCTCAGGAATTATATGGTTTTTGGGAAACTATCCATCAGGAAATTTGGTGGTAGTATCAAATGATCTGTCATGTGTGATAATATACCCAGGACCAGCTATGCATAATGGTCTGTAAATGATACGTGAAGATTATTTGAAGATGCGTAAAGGCTTTCTCGCAAGCGTTCACAATAGACGCTGATTGTATATAAGACAGGAGGACGGCTTATCGGTTAGGTGTCGCATACATCGAAGAGTTCATAAAACCTGGATGAATCTAACGTGAAGCTTTGGATTCAACGTCACAATGGAGTTGAAGTACGAGTAAGAATGATGAAGTCATGCATTAGAATGATCAAGAAACTTATCAAGCAAAATATGGATTCCACAGACAGAACATTAACGCATATATTTTTGGGAGATTTCATGAAATCTTGCAGGAACATTTCACTGAAATATTCCAATGAAATGTTTCTGAAAGCTTCCCGAAATATTCCCGGCAATATTTCATGAAATCTTGCAGAAAGGTGTCTGAAGTGGGCCATATTTTTATTGAGGGAAGCTTTCAGTGAAATCTTTCTGAAAGATTCCCGGGTTTTCCTGAAAGCTTGCAGGAAGATTTCTGAAAGATTCTCATGCTGTGTGGGAAGTCTGAATTATAGCTGTCGACTTTTTATGTAATTCTCACATCATTTTCACACTTCAAGCTTATCATAATTCAAGTGGGAAAGCTTTGAGAAAGCAAAAATTGCATAAGCCTCCGACAACTCTGTGGACGCAAGAAAAGTGAATCTTGATGAGTATAACGGAAAGAGGATCAATTCTGGGAATGGAATTCGATTAAACGGATGCAACAACATCTTTATCAACCATCACACTGCACTATTCACGATCCATCCATGTGAAAAACGTCTAATAGTGACGAAAGCGTAATAGACCAATTCCACCTCACTGTTTTCAGGGGATTAGCATCTCTCAAGAATGGTGGGCACAACTTTTTTTTCACATTTTAAAGGTACCAAAAACACTATGGAATTGGTTTCAAAAGCGACAAGGAGGGAAATTTTTTTTTTCTCGGATGGTCCAAAAGTTAAAAGTTAGGTAGATTTCTTCATATACTTCAAACATTTTTACTCATTTTTTAGCTTATCTCAGTCGACATTGAAAGTTGAAATAAATTATCCATTAATCAATCACTTGTATCCTTAATGGGAATAATTTGATCGTAAAGTCTCGAACGGGATGCTGTAGGTCATTCAAAAATCTTCAAGTTTGGTCTCCTGTGAAATTTTTGTGCGACCCTTTCCATCGGAGCCACGAGCGCTGGAAAGAAACTCATTATTGAATCGATCCTTACGGAGATACCCAGGCATGCACCACTTCCATCTGTTCAGCCTCTATTCCCAATCCAGAACACATTCCAAAAATTATCGGGATGCATGATTCCGATGTAAACTCCTCTGATCTTTCAGAACATGCTATCAGATTTTGTCTCTGACGTGATCTAGGGAAGTACACTCTCATTTGGTCCTGTTTTTCGAGTAAAAAATTGAAAGCTATCACAGGTCATGTCTGAGAGGAAATTTGATAGTATATTCTAAAAGACCAGAGAATTTTACCTCGGAAACACGCATTACGATTATTTTTGGAATGTATTCTGGATTGAGAATAGAGGCTGAACAGATGAAAGTGGTGCATGCCTCGGTATCTCCGTAAGAATCGATGTAATAATGAGTTTCTTTCCGGCGCTCGTAGCTCCGATGAAAAAGGTCGCATGGAAATTTTACAAGAGATGAATGTTGAAGTCTTTGGAAGGATATATAGCATCCCATTCAAGATTTTTCGATCAGATCATTCTCGTCGAAAATACAAGTGATAAATTAATGGAAATTTTTTTTGAATTTTCAACGTCAACTGAGACAAGCTAAAAGAGAGTAAAATTTTTTTGAAGAATATAAATTGATAGATTTTTTTATGATCTTTGAGATGCTTCTCGTGAAACTGACGCAAGACGGACTGGGTCGGAGACTTTGGTGATTTACTAGGACTATTCGTTAGGGTGTGCGTTATTCCCCTTCTTTCGATTTTTCCACGATACCATCGTGGATTTTCGATCTTTAATATAAAAAAATAAGGGAAAATTTTTGCCGTGCCGTGTAAGACGTATCCTGTTTTGGCGCTCGGATATCCTTCTTAACATTGAAGAGCCTATGCTGAGAACTTTGCCCTCCCAACCCACTTGTCTCTGAGATCGCTGTGATTCTTCGTGGCTCCTTTCAGAGCTGAAAAATTATCATAACACATCATTTTCGCGTAAAATTCCACGAGAAACACGATGGAACTGTCAGTTTGGAGTTTCAGAGTGACCCCGGCTTGATATTAGCGGTTCTTCCAAAAAATCACTGATGTCTCAACGGGGTCACTTCGGAAATCAAAACTGACAATTTCATCGTGTTTTTCGTGGTATTTCACGTGGGAATCAGGTATTTTGATAATTTTTCAGCTTTAAAAGAAGCTATAAAGAATCACAGCGATCTCAAAGACACGAAGGGTTGGGAGGGCAAACTTCTCAGAATAGGCTTCTCAATGTTGATTGAAATAATGTTCGAGTGGCAAAACAGGATACGTCGTATACAGGGAGCGGCAAAAGTTTTTGCCTTTTTTTTATATCAAAGATAGTAAATCCACGATGGTATCGTGGAAAATCGAGAGTTGGGATGTAACGCACACCCTACTCTTCATTATCTTTTAGGGGGGCTGTAAGTGTGCCCAACTTGCCCCCATATGTCGATCTCAAGAATGGGCACAATTTAACCTTAGTTCAAATTCTTTTCACATTCGTTATGTCGAAATATGACGAAATAAGTAGTCTAGATCGACCCCGAATCATTTCTGTGTTTCCCAGAAAAGTTAAAGTGATTTTTCCATTTTTCGTATTTCTAAAGGAAATTGCGTTCAGTGCCATCAGTCTCAACGTACCTCAGCGCATTAGATTCCTCTTTCGGAAACCTTCAATAATTCTCCTCTCGAAAATGCAAAACTCGGATTTGGGGAGGATTCATGAGGAAAATACCGAAATGATTTGTAGAACAAGAAAGCCGGAATCGGAGGTATCCAACATGCCCTCGTATGGTGATCACAAGAGGGCACGCTGTAAGACTCTTTTTATCACGCAGAACGTATTTGTCACGTCAAAATAGGAAGAAAATATATTATTGGTCAAGCACAAGTAAAGCCCCAAATGTAGTCGCACGCCGATGAGAACAATTTCATGCGCTTAATCGACGACTTACATCGTTTTTGGGGACAAAATTAAGACAGCTCGTCTCTAATTGATTGAAACCAGACGTACTCTAGCTCAATTTTAAGGTCTTAAAATAAGCTTCATAATGAGCCAAAGTACAGTAAAAAATGTTGAGGTAGACCAGAGCTGTTGAGAAAATTGCTAATGGGGGCACGTTGGGTACACCCTTTTGCAAACTCGCAAAAAAAAATTTCTTGGCAAAATTGTGATGGCTCAGCTCGAGTCGGTCGAGATTGAACCTACCTTAGCTCGTTTTGAAGGCCTTGGAACAAGCTTCAGAGTAAGCTAAGGGACGTTGAAAAATATTCGAGTGGACAAAAACTATGGGCAAAACGGCTTAGGGGGGATATTAGGTACACTTACCTTATATATACGTGGCCGTAAAAGCAACAAGAGAGAAAGGAGAAGGCTCAATCGGCCGAAAGTTGGTTTTCTCCTCCCAACAAAAGAAAACCGAAAGCTATATGAATGATTTCCCCTTTCCACCTGTTCCATTAATTTTGGAGTATTTTTTTCTCTGGATCATTCATAGAATTAAATATAAAGTACGAAAATAGCAGTACTTCAAGTCAAGCGAGTTAGCAAATATTATAACAGTTATTTTATTACACTCTGAAGCTTATCCAGGACAGACCGAAATCCTGATATACCTGTTCTGTATCCCCCACTGACACATCCTCGATGGCGCAGTCGGCTAAGTGTCGTGGCTAGTGAGTTGCTGTAAGGTGAAGGGCCCAGGTTCAAATCCCCGTAAGTGCAAATTTTTAATGAATTAATTACGTTTTTTCTTAATCTAGTTGCGACACTTAACCACCTAGAACATGAAAAATTAGCCTGGAAAGCTTGGAGAGGAATTTATTTTTAATAAATAAATTTTAAAATATCAGCTGAGATCACAGCTGAGAATTCAGCTGTGAATTTGGCATGAGAAATCAGATGTGATCTCAGCTGTGGATTCACCTGTGATCTCAGCTGATTTCTCAGCTGATTTCTCAGCTGAGAAATCAGCTGCTTTTTTTCGGCAGGGATTCGAGGTTCCAGTTTTAATAACTTAGAATTTTTTGTCAAAATGGCGTATCCGGGTCATTTCCAGAGATGAAGTCAATATTGGAATATTGAATTGAATTTGGAATCATGTGTGCTAACGTCCTGTATCTCAGAGAGATGAGTTCATGTTTAGTTATCTGAATTCGTTGAAACTTGGTCAAGTTCTAAAGATTTTGTCACCAAAAGTTAGAGAATTATATTGTAAATTTCACTTTCCTCGAGATGTATTGATAAAATACTGAATGTAATCGTTCTGTATGGGCCTCCAAACCATTTCTGATCATTCAGGTTTTTCTATTCATTGTCCCAGTTTCAATTTCTTAGAATACTTGGTCAAAATGGCGTATCCGGGTCACTTACAGATATAAAGTCAATACTGGAATATTGAATTGAATTTGAAATCATGTGTGCTAAGATCCCTGTGATTCAGAGGGATGATTCTATGTTCAGTTTTCTGAAATCGTTGAAACTTGGTTGAGTTCTCAAGATTGTGTCACCAAAAGTTAGGAAATTTCATTGTAAATTCCATTGTCCTCAAGATGTATTGATGAAATACAGAGTGTAATTGTTGTGTATGGGCCTCCAAACCAATTCTGATCATTCAGGTTTTCCTATTCATTGTTCCAGTTTCAATATCTTGAAATATTTGGTCAAAATGGCGTATCCGGGTCATTTCCGGAGATGAAGTCAATATTGGAATATTGAATTGAATTTGAAATCATGTGTGCTAACGTCCCTGTATCTCAGAGGGATGATTCAATGTTCAGTTTTCTGGAATCGTTGAAACTTGGTTGAGTTCTCAAGATTTTGTCACCAAAAGTTAGGAAATTGCATTGTAAATTTCATTGTCCTCAAGATGTATTGATGAAATACACGGGGCAATCGTTCTGTATGGGCCTCCGAACCATTCCTGATCATTCAGATTTTCCTATTCATGGTCCCAGTTTTAATATCTCAGAATTTCTCGTCAAAGTGGCGTATCCGGGTCATTTCCAGAGATGAAGTCAATATTGGAATATTGAATTGAATTTGAAATCATGTGTGCTAACGTCCCTGTATCTCAAAGGGATGAGTTCATGTTTAGTTATCTGAATTCGTTGAAACTTGGTTGAGTTCTAAAGATTTTGTCACCGAAAGTTAGAGAATTATATTGTAAATTTTACTGTCCTCGGGATGTATTGATAAAATACTGAGTGTAATCGTTCTGTATGGGCCTCCAAACCATCTCTGATCATTCAGGTTTTTCTATTCATTGTTCCAGTTTCAATATCCTAGAATACTTGGTCCAAATAGCGTATTCTGGTCATTTTCAGAAATGAAGTCAATCTTGAAATATTGAATTGAGTTTGCAATTATGTGTGCTAAGATCCCTGTGATTCAGAGGGATGATTCAATGTTCAGTTTTCTGAGATCGTTGAAACTTGGTTGAGTTCTCAAGATTTTGTCACCAAAAGTTAGGAAATTGCATTGTAAATTACATTGTCCTCAAGATGTATTCATGAAATAGACGGGGCAATCGTTCTGTATGGGCCTCCGAACCATTTCTGATCATTCAGGTTTTTCTATTCAAGGTTCCAGTTTTAATATCTTAGAATTTTTTGTCGAAATGGCGTATCCGGGTCATTTCCAGAGATGAAGTCAATATTGGAATATTGAATTGAATTTGGAATCATGTGTGCTAACATCCTGTATCTCAGAGAGATGAGTTCATGTTTGGTTATCTGAATTCGTTGAAACTTGGTCGAGTTCTAAAGATTTTGTCACCAAAAGTTAGAGAATTATATTGTAAATTTTACTGTCCTCAAGATGTATTGATAAAATACTGAGTGTAATTGTTCTGTATGGGCCTCCAAGCCATTTCTGATCATTCAGGTTTTTCTATTCATTGTTCCAGTTTCAATATCTTAGAACACTTGGTCCAAATAGCAAATTCGGGTCATTTTCAGAGATGAAGTCAATCTTGAAATATTGAATTGAGTTTGAAATTATGTGTGCTAAGATCCCTGTGAATCGGAGGGATGATTCAATGTTCAGTTTTCTGAAATCGTTGAAACTTGGTTGAGTTCTCAAGACTTTGACACCAAAAGTTAGGAAATTGCATTGTAAATTTCACTGTCCTCAAGATGTATTGATGAAATACACGGGGCAATCATTCTGTATGGGCCTCCGAACCATTTCTGATCATTCAGGTTTTTCTATTCAAGGTTCCAGTTTTAATATCTTAGAATTTTTTGTCAAAATGGCGTATCCGGGTCATTTCCAGAGATGAAGTCAATGTTGGAATATTGAATTGAATTTGAAATCATGTGTGCTAACGTCCCTGTATTTGAGAGGGATGAGTTCATGTTTAGTTATCTGAATTCGTTGAAACTTGGTTGAGTTCTAAAGATATTGTCACCAAAAGTTGGAAAATTATATTGTAAATTTTACTCTCCTCAAGATGGATTGATAAAATACTGAGTGTAATTGTTCTGTATGGGCCTCCAAACCATTCCTGAACATTCAGGTTTCCCTGTTCAAAGTTCCAGTTTCAATATCTTAGAATACTTGGTCAAAATGGCGTATCCGGGTCACTTTCAGATATAAAGTCAATATTGGAATATTGAATTGAATTTGAAATCATGTGTGCTAACGTCCTGTATCTCAGAGAGATGAGTTCATGTTTAGTTATCTGAATTCGTTGAAACTTGGTCAAGTTCTAAAGATTTTGTCACCAAAAGTTAGAGAATTATATTGTAAATTTCACTTTCCTCGAGATGTATTGATAAAATACTGAATGTAATCGTTCTGTATGGGCCTCCAAACCATTTCTGATCATTCAGGTTTTTCTATTCATTGTCCCAGTTTCAATTTCTTAGAATACTTGGTCAAAATGGCGTATCCGGGTCACTTACAGATATAAAGTCAATACTGGAATATTGAATTGAATTTGAAATCATGTGTGCTAAGATCCCTGTGATTCAGAGGGATGATTCTATGTTCAGTTTTCTGAAATCGTTGAAACTTGGTTGAGTTCTCAAGATTGTGTCACCAAAAGTTAGGAAATTTCATTGTAAATTCCATTGTCCTCAAGATGTATTGATGAAATACAGAGTGTAATTGTTGTGTATGGGCCTCCAAACCAATTCTGATCATTCAGGTTTTCCTATTCATTGTTCCAGTTTCAATATCTTGAAATATTTGGTCAAAATGGCGTATCCGGGTCATTTCCGGAGATGAAGTCAATATTGGAATATTGAATTGAATTTGAAATCATGTGTGCTAACGTCCCTGTATCTCAGAGGGATGATTCAATGTTCAGTTTTCTGGAATCGTTGAAACTTGGTTGAGTTCTCAAGATTTTGTCACCAAAAGTTAGGAAATTGCATTGTAAATTTCATTGTCCTCAAGATGTATTGATGAAATACACGGGGCAATCGTTCTGTATGGGCCTCCGAACCATTCCTGATCATTCAGATTTTCCTATTCATGGTCCCAGTTTTAATATCTCAGAATTTCTCGTCAAAGTGGCGTATCCGGGTCATTTCCAGAGATGAAGTCAATATTGGAATATTGAATTGAATTTGAAATCATGTGTGCTAACGTCCCTGTATCTCAAAGGGATGAGTTCATGTTTAGTTATCTGAATTCGTTGAAACTTGGTTGAGTTCTAAAGATTTTGTCACCGAAAGTTAGAGAATTATATTGTAAATTTTACTGTCCTCGGGATGTATTGATAAAATACTGAGTGTAATCGTTCTGTATGGGCCTCCAAACCATCTCTGATCATTCAGGTTTTTCTATTCATTGTTCCAGTTTCAATATCCTAGAATACTTGGTCCAAATAGCGTATTCTGGTCATTTTCAGAAATGAAGTCAATCTTGAAATATTGAATTGAGTTTGCAATTATGTGTGCTAAGATCCCTGTGATTCAGAGGGATGATTCAATGTTCAGTTTTCTGAGATCGTTGAAACTTGGTTGAGTTCTCAAGATTTTGTCACCAAAAGTTAGGAAATTGCATTGTAAATTACATTGTCCTCAAGATGTATTCATGAAATAGACGGGGCAATCGTTCTGTATGGGCCTCCGAACCATTTCTGATCATTCAGGTTTTTCTATTCAAGGTTCCAGTTTTAATATCTTAGAATTTTTTGTCGAAATGGCGTATCCGGGTCATTTCCAAAGATGAAGTCAATATTGGAATATTGAATTGAATTTGGAATCATGTGTGCTAACATCCTGTATCTCAGAGAGATGAGTTCATGTTTGGTTATCTGAATTCGTTGAAACTTGGTCGAGTTCTAAAGATTTTGTCACCAAAAGTTAGAGAATTATATTGTAAATTTTACTGTCCTCAAGATGTATTGATAAAATACTGAGTGTAATTGTTCTGTATGGGCCTCCAAGCCATTTCTGATCATTCAGGTTTTTCTATTCATTGTTCCAGTTTCAATATCTTAGAACACTTGGTCCAAATAGCAAATTCGGGTCATTTTCAGAGATGAAGTCAATCTTGAAATATTGAATTGAGTTTGAAATTATGTGTGCTAAGATCCCTGTGAATCGGAGGGATGATTCAATGTTCAGTTTTCTGAAATCGTTGAAACTTGGTTGAGTTCTCAAGACTTTGACACCAAAAATTAGGAAATTGCATTGTAAATTTCACTGTCCTCAAGATGTATTGATGGAATACACGGGGCAATCATTATGTATGGGCCTCCGAACCATTTCTGATCATTCAGGTTTTTCTATTCAAGGTTCCAGTTTTAATATCTTAGAATTTTTTGTCAAAATGGCGTATCCGGGTCATTTCCAGAGATGAAGTCAATGTTGGAATATTGAATTGAATTTGAAATCATGTGTGCTAACGTCCCTGTATTTGAGAGGGATGAGTTCATGTTTAGTTATCTGAATTCGTTGAAACTTGGTTGAGTTCTAAAGATATTGTCACCAAAAGTTGGAAAATTATATTGTAAATTTTACTCTCCTCAAGATGGATTGATAAAATACTGAGTGTAATTGTTCTGTATGGGCCTCCAAACCATTCCTGAACATTCAGGTTTTCCTGTTCAAAGTTCCAGTTTCAATATCTTAGAATACTTGGTCAAAATGGCGTATCGGGGTCACTTTCAGATATAAAGTCAATATTGGAATATTGAATTGAATTTGAAATCATGTGTGCTAAGATCCCTGTGATTCAGAGGGATTATTCTATGTTCATTTTTCTGAAATCGTTGAAAATTGGTTGAGTTCTCAAGATTGTGTCACCAAAAGTTAGGAAATTTCATTGTAAATTTCATTGTCCTCAAGATGTATTGATGAAATACAGAGTGTAATTGTTCTGTATAGGCCTCCAAACCAATTCTGATCATTCAGGTTTTCCTCTTCATTGTTCCAGTTTCAATATCTTGAAATATTTGGTCGAAATGGTGTATCCGGGTCACTTTCAGAGATAAAGTCAAGATTGGAATATTGAATTGAATTTGAAATCAGGTGTGCTAACGTCCCTGTATTTGAGAGGGATGAGTTCATGTTTAGTTATCTGAATTCGTTGAAACTTGGTTGAGTTCTAAAGATATTGTCACCAAAAGTTGGAAAATTATATTGTAAATTTTACTGTCCTCAAGGTGGATTGATAAAATACTGAGTGTAATTGTTCTGTATGGGCCTCCAAACCATTCCCGAACATTCAGGTTTTCCTGTTCAAAATTGCAGTTTCAATATCTTAGAATACTTGGTCAAAATTGCGTATCCGGGTCACTTTCAGATATAAAGTCAATATTGGAATATTGAATTGAATTTGAAATCATGTGTGCTAAGATCCCTGTATTTGAGAGGGATGAGTCCATGTTTAGTTATCTGAATTCGTTGGAACTTGGTTGAGTTCTAAAGATTTTTTCACCAGAAGTAAGGAAATTATATTATAAATCTCATTGTCCTCAAGATGTATTGATAGAATACAGAGTGTAATTGTTCTTTATGGGCCTCCAAACCAATTCTGATCATTCAGGTTTTCCTATTCATTGTTCCAGTCTCAATATCTTAGAATACTTGGTCCAAATAGCGTATTCGGGTCATTTTCAGAGATGAAGTCAATCTTGAAATATTGAATTGAGTTTGAAATTATGTGTGCTAAGATCCCTGTGATTCAGAGGAATGATTCAATGTTCAGTTTCCTGGAATCGTTGAAACTTGGTTGAGTTCTCAAGATTTTGTCACCAAAAGTTTGGAAATTCCATTGTAAAATTCATTGTCCTCAAGATGTATTGATGAAATACACGGGGCAATCGTTCTGTATGGGCCTCCGAACCATTTCTGATCATTCAGGTTTTTCTATTCAAGGTTCCAGTTTTAATATCTCAGAATTTTTTGTCAAAATGGCGTATCCGGGTCATTTCCAGAGATGAAGTCAATATTGGAATATTGAATTGAATTGGAAAACATGTGTGCTAACGTCCCTGTATCTCAGAGGGATGATTCAATGTAATAAAAACTCCAATTTTTCTCGATACACTCGGACTTTAATGCCAAAGTATTGTCAAACTTCTTTAAATTTCCGACGTTTCGGGTGTGTACATAACACCCCTCATCAGGGAAAATCTGAGCAACAGAATTCAATCACATTATAATCACAGGTAAATATTCAGGTCAATAATCACAGATTAATAATTATAATCAATAAGGCATACATGAGACAATTGTGAATTAGGGAAATTCATCCATTAAATTATCCATTAAATTATAATTTCCTATAGTGCTTACCAAGGAAACATGGTCAAAAGGTAATTAGAGCCCGCGATTTTCATGTCGACGGGACTATTGTATTTTTACGAGTGTAAAATCTCAGAGATCTGGAAAGATGGAACAGAATTAGTGAACACAGACAAGAGCACATGGTAGAATCTTTCTGGTATTTCACTCACGTAGTTCTAATTGTAAAATTTCTATATTTTTGAGACTGATTGGTATGAATGTATGAAAAGGGAGCGCGACCAAGAACGAACATTGGTGTTGATCATTCGATCACCTGATCGGCACTGAACAGTGAAATGGAAAATGTGAGGACGGCGAAAAGTCGGTAATGTCAGAATCTTGCGCTAGCGGTCAGCTGGAATTGACAGCCGTAGCAAGATTTCTCTTTCTTGAATTTTTACGGTTATGAGGCATGTGTGATTGGTTGGACAAGAGACAGTTTTTCATCAATTTAACACAGTTTTTGTAACTGTTTTTTAGGAACCTGGTGTCATCTGTTTTATTCATATTATTGTTGAAAAATTGTATATTCAGCATCTCTGAAAACTCTCTGGTTTTCCAATGTGTTTCTTTGTCTAAGATTTTTACGTCCTCAAAGTTGAGGGAATGTTTGTGTGTCATGGAATGTAATGCGGTGGCATATTTTTTGTCTTGTCTTTTCGTAGCGGATATATGTTCTTTGATGCGTACTCCGAGTTTCCTCTTTGTTTGGCCAATGTAGGACAGGGGACAATCGTGACAGTCGATTTTATACACGACATCGTAATTGTCACGTTCATCAAGTTTGTCTTTGCCCAATTTTATGTATTTTTTCAAGTTACTCAAATTTCTATAAACAGGAATTATCTCTTGGTTATGGAAGTACGCCTTGAGAGGTCTAGATAACTGTGGTATGTACGGTAGAAAAATTTTTGGTTTACAGCGTAGCATGTCCTTTTTGGCCTTGATTTCAGTCACAGAGAGAGGATTCGATAAGGAGTGTAATCTTTTTTTAATGTGTCTCTTTATGAACTGTAAGGGGTAGTTGTTGAGGGTCAGGAGGTCAGTGATACGTTCGAAGTTTCTTTCATGAAATTGTGGGCTTGATAGTTTAATGACTTTGTCTACCAGCGAACAAACAATAGCTTTCTTTCGATGAATAGGGTGGTGAGACAAAAAATTGAGATACCTGCCTGATGATGTGGGTTTTTGGTACCAATCAAAAGTCGGGAAGTCGTTCTCAAGTCTGATGACCTCGAGGTCTAAAAAGCTGATTTTGTTATCAGTCTCCAGTTCAAGTGTGAACTGTAGGCAATCCGACTGATTGTTAAAAGTGTCAAGGACCAGACCAATATCGGACTCCTTGACCACCAGGAGGGCATCATCAACGTACATGGTATCTGGATTTGACCTTTCTCCTAAGATGTAGAACACATGGTATCTTCCCAAAACACATTTTCAGCTCTAAGAAATTCATAGACGGTATCATTCTACACTCTGAAAGTTCCAAAAGACAACGTCATAACATTCACTGGTGGCTCATGAGCAAAATTCTCAATTTAATCATCAAAGATTCAAATTTTCACGTGAGATACCTTGAAAAACAAATCCACATTATTATCAACAAATTAAAGAGCGATACGAATGACGATTTGGTTACAAATTTTTTGTGGTTTTACAGAAGAAGTTTGAAAACAATTGATAACAAACACAGCACTGTACTTTCAAGAAAATTTGACTCTCTCCAATGTGTTTCCAAATATAACAAACAAAATAACCTCACAGGCTTGATAACACAACAAGATAACCCATCTCTTGTCTCTAGGAAAAATAAGTGGTTGACAAACTTGTCTGATGTACCTCTACCACAAGAAGTAACAAACACTCTAAATTTGGGAGAAACTTTCAACTTTACACTCCCTTTGCAAAAATCTCTAGTCTTTGCTTTCTTGAAAGGCTCGGAGAGCTTCTTGAGTCGTTACCAAGATATTTTCTATACTAATTTCATGCGCACTGATCTGATCCTTTCTCTAGAAAACTATATCAAAAATTCAAATAGGTTCTCTTCTCAAGATCGCATAATTTCCAACAATATTAAAATCACCTCAAAATTCTTGAAAGACAATCCAAGCTTACTAGTGACTAAAGCTGACAAAGGGAATTCAACCGTCATTATCACGAAAGAAGGATACAGAAACAAAATGTTAGAGTCACTATCGGACCAAAAATACTATCGCAGAGTAGACGAAAACCCCTTGAAATCTCTGATAAAAAACATGGAGAAATTGATCACGACTTGGGTAGAAAAAGATGCTTTCAAAGGTTCGTCTTTCAAACTTACTTCTGATAAATTAGATCACTGCACACTTTCGAGGGCGTATGGACTCCCCAAAACTCATAAAGAAGGTTTCCCTGTCAGGATAATAGTTTCTAATATTAACTCACCAACAAATGCTTTCGACAAAACCATATCATCCTTCCTGAAAAAACATGTCCCAAGCTCACCCTACTCAGTCAAAAACAGTCTTGAAGCTAGAGAAAAACTCTCGCAGACAATCATACCACCCGACTGTAGATTGATCAAATTAGATGTTGTTTCACTTTTTACAAACCTACACCTTTCGTTGATTTTGAAGGGATTCGAGGAGAAATGGCAATTCATCGAACCGCACACTACGCTCTCAAAAAGAGAATTCACTGATGGCATCATTTTTCTACTCAATAGCACATATTTCTTATTTGATGGATCAGTGTGGAAGCAAACCTGTGGTACCCCAATGGGAGGAAACAGCAGTCCATTGTGGGCCGAATTTGGCCTAGAATATTTGGAAACAAGATGCTTAGAATCTCTCGGCGATAGTGTTCTCTTTTACGCGAGGTACGTTGATGATGCCCTCCTGGTGGTCAAGGAGTCCGATATTGGTCTGGTCCTTGACACTTTTAACAATCAGTCGGATTGCCTACAGTTCACACTTGAACTGGAGACTGATAACAAAATCAGCTTTTTAGACCTCGAGGTCATCAGACTTGAGAACGACTTCCCGACTTTTGATTGGTACCAAAAACCCACATCATCAGGCAGGTATCTCAATTTTTTGTCTCACCACCCTATTCATCAAAAGAAAGCTATTGTTTGTTCGCTGGTAGACAAAGTCATTAAACTATCAAGCCCACAATTTCATGAAAGAAACTTCGAACGTATCACTGACCTCCTGACCCTCAACAACTACCCCTTACAGTTCATAAAGAGACACATTAAAAAAAGATTACACTCCTTATCGAATCCTCTCTCTGTGACTGAAATCAAGGCCAAAAAGGACATGCTACGCTGTAAACCAAAAATTTTTCTACCGTACATACCACAGTTATCTAGACCTCTCAAGGCGTACTTCCATAACCAAGAGATAATTCCTGTTTATAGAAATTTGAGTAACTTGAAAAAATAATTAAAATTGGGCAAAGACAAACTTGATGAACGTGACAATTACGATGTCGTGTATAAAATCGACTGTCACGATTGTCCCCTGTCCTACATTGGCCAAACAAAGAGGAAACTCGGAGTACGCATCAAAGAACATATATCCGCTACGAAAAGACAAGACAAAAAATATGCCACCGCATTACATTCCATGACACACAAACATTCCCTCAACTTTGAGGACGTAAAAATCTTAGACAAAGAAACACATTGGAAAACCAGAGAGTTTTCAGAGATGCTGAATATACAATTTTTCAACAATAATATGAATAAAACAGATGACACCAGGTTCCTAAAAAACAGTTACAAAAACTGTGTTAAATTGATGAAAAACTGTCTCTTGTCCAACCAATCACACATGCCTCATAACCGTAAAAATTCAAGAAAGAGAAATCTTGCTACGGCTGTCAATTCCAGCTGACCGCTAGCGCAAGATTCTGACATTACCGACTTTTCGCCGTCCTCACATTTTCCATTTCACTGTTCAGTGCCGATCAGGTGATCGAATGATCAACACCAATGTTCGTTCTTGGTCGCGCTCCCTTTTCATACATTCATACCAATCAGTCTCAAAAATATAGAAATTTTACAATTAGAACTACGTGAGTGAAATACCAGAAAGATTCTACCATGTGCTCTTGTCTGTGTTCACTAATTCTGTTCCATCTTTCCAGATCTCTGAGATTTTACACTCGTAAAAATACAATAGTCCCGTCGACATGAAAATCGCGGGCTCTAATTACCTTTTGACCATGTTTCCTTGGTAAGCACTATAGGAAATTATAATTTAATGGATAATTTAATGGATGAATTTCCCTAATTCACAATTGTCTCATGTATGCCTTATTGATTATAATTATTAATCTGTGATTATTGACCTGAATATTTACCTGTGATTATAATGTGATTGAATTCTGTTGCTCAGATTTTCCCTGATGAGGGGTGTTATGTACACACCCGAAACGTCGGAAATTTAAAGAAGTTTGACAATACTTTGGCATTAAAGTCCGAGTGTATCGAGAAGAATTGGAGTTTTTATTACACCGATTTTGCCAACGGACGAGGAGGATTCCAAACAAATCACATGGATGATTCAATGTTCAGTTTCCTGGAATCGTTGAAACTTGGTTGAGTTCTCAAGATTTTGTCACCAAAAGTTTGGAAATTCCATTGTAAAATTCATTGTCCTCAAGATGTATTGATGAAATACACGGGGCAATCGTTCTGTATGGGCCTCCGAACCATTTCTGATCATTCAGGTTTTTCTATTCAAGGTTCCAGTTTTAACATCTTAGAATTTTTTGTCAAAATGGCGTATCCGGGTCATTTCCGGAGATGAAGTCAATATTGGAATATTGAATTGAATTTGAAATCATGTGTGCTAACGTCCCTGTATCTCAGAGGGATGATTCAATGTTCAGTTTTCTGGAATCGTTGAAACTTGGTTGAGTTCTCAAGATTTTGTCACCAAAAGTTCGGAAATTCCATTGTAAATTTTACTTTCCTCAAGATGTATTGATAAAATACTGAGTGTCATTGTTCTGTATGGGCCTCCAAACTATCTCTGATCATTCAGGTTTTCCTATTCATTGTTCCAGTCTCAGTATCTTAGAAGACTTGGTCCAAATAGCGTATTCGGGTCATTTTCAGAGATGAAGTCAATCTTGAAATATTGAATTGAGTTTGAAATCATGTGTGCTAAGATCCCTGTGATTCAGAGGGATGATTCAATGTTCAGTTTTCTCAAATCGTTGAAACTTGGTTGAGTTCTCAAGATTTTGTCACCAAAAGTTAGGAAATTGCATTGTAAATTTCATTGTCCTCAAGATGTATTGATGAAATACACGGGGCAATCGTTCTGTATGGGCCTCCGAACCATTCCTGATCATTCAGATTTTCCTATTAATGGTTCCAGTTTTAATATCTCAGAATTTCTCGTCAAAATGGCGTATCCGGGTCATTTCCAGAGATGAAGTCAATATTGGAATATTGAATTGAATTTGAAATCATGTGTGCTAACGTCCCTGTATCTCAGAGGGATGAGTTCATGTTTAGTTATCTGAATTCGTTGAAACTTGGTTGAGTTCTAAAGATTTTGTCACCAAAAGTTAGAGAATTATATTGTAAATTTTACTGTCCTCAAGATGTATTGATAAAATACTGAGTGTAATCGTTCTGTATGGGCCTCCAAACCATCTCTGATCATTCAGGTTTTTCTATTCATTGTTCCAGTTTCAATATCCTGGAATACTTGGTCCAAATAGCGTATTCGGGTCATTTTCAGAAATGAAGTCAATCTTGAAATATTGAATTGAGTTTGCAATTATGTGTGCTAAGATTCCTGTGATTCAGAGGGATGATTCAATGTTCAGTTTTCTGAGATCGTTGAAACTTGGTTGAGTTCTAAAGATTTTGTCACCAAAAGTTAGAGAATTATATTGTAAATTTTACTGTCCTCAAGATGTATTGATAAAATACTGAGTGTAATCGTTCTGTATGGGCCTCCAAACCATCTCTGATCATTCAGGTTTTTCTATTCATTGTTCCAGTTTCAATATCCTAGAATACTTGGTCCAAATAGCGTATTCGGGTCATTTTCAGAAATGAAGTCAATCTTGAAATATTGAATTGAGTTTGCAATTATGTGTGCTAAGATTCCTGTGATTCAGAGGGATGATTCAATGTTCAGTTTTCTGAGATCGTTGAAACTTGGTTGAGTTCTCAAGATTTTGTCACCAGAAGTTAGGAAATTGCATTATAAATTTCATTGTCCTCAAGATGTATCCATAAAATACACGGGGCAATCGTTCTGTATGGGCCTCCGAACCATTTCTGATCATTCAGGTTTTTCTATTCAAGATTCTAGTTCTAATATCTTAGAATTTCTTGTCAAAATGGCGTATCCGCGTCATTTCCAGAGATGAAGTCATTATTGAAATATTGAATTGAATTTGAAATCATGTGTGCTAAGATCTCTGTATTCCAGAGGGATTATTCCATGTTCAGAATTGGATATCGGTTCAGAATTGATGAGTTTGTGTAACTATTGTCATGATCTGAAACTGACATATCGAACACAAAGTTTCATAGCTACACGAAAGATTTGATATTCCCTTGAACAGCATTTTTGAGTATCCTGGTCTTTGGAAGTCAGTCTCAAACCCATCAGGCTATTTGAATGATTTGAAAATGAATCCATTGTTCTCATACAATCTGCCTGTAACCTAAATATACAAGCCAATGGGACCGAATCTATTTATGAGTGTTTAGAATGCTTTTTGATGTTGAGCCATCGCTAAGCAAGACTAGCTTGAGAGTCTTGTGCTTCATTCAGTCACATACATGCACATGGATGCATATCCCATGTATGCTTTATCATAAAATACGTATAAGTATATCAGAGACGTCCCAGAGGTTTTCTCACATACAGGGTGTCCCAAAAGTCAGTTTCCCCCCTCAAAACTCGGAATTGGCTGCGGGGATCGAAAAACCCCGGAACCCGTGTCTCCTAAAATCGAGGGGGAAGCTCAAATATGGTCTCAGATTTGACCTTGAATGTGACCTTGATGGTTTTTTGGAGGTTAGAACGGTTTTTTCAAATAGGAACCCCTATTTTTGACTCTGGATTCTGAAAGAGCACAACACTTTACGTCCAAATCTGACTTTTTGCCCATATTTCAGATAACCTTTAGGGGTCATTTTGGGGTCAGAAGTATCTGGAGGGTGGATTAACGTACCACTCCTAGTGCGCAGTCTTGCTTTGAGAGGTACCTCTCAGAGAAATCCCTCAGCCCCATTCTGACCCTTGACCTGTGACCTTGAATATGACCTTGACTCACAAAATTCGAAATTGGCTCCGGGGATCGAAAAACCCCGCTACACGTGTCTCCTAAAATCGAGGAGGAAGCTCGAATATGATCTCAGATCGTGACCTTGATTCTTTTTTGGAGGTGAAAGCGATTCTTTTCATCGGCAAAAAGTCATATTTGGACGTAAAATGTTGTGCTCTTCCAGAATCCGGAGTCAAAAATAGGGGTTCCCATTTGAAATAACGGTTCTAACCTCCAAACAATCATCAAGGTCACATTCAAGGTCAAATCTGAGACCATATTTGAGCTTCCCCTTCGATTCTGGGAGACACGTGTTTCGGGGTTTTCCGATCCCCGGAGCCAATTTCGAATTTTGTGAGTCAAGGTCATATTCGAGGTCACAGGTCAAGGGTCAGAATGAGGCTGAGAAACTTCTCTGAGAGGTACCTCTCAAAACAAGACTATCGCACTAGGTGTGGTACGTTAATCCACCCTCCAGATACTTTTGACCCCAAAATAACCCCCAAAGGTCATCTGAAACATCGGCAAAAAGTCATATTTGGACGTAAAATGTTGTGCTCTTTCAGAATCCGGAGTCAAAAATAGGGGTTCCTATTTGAAAAAACCATTCTAACCTCCAAAAACCCATCAAGGTCACATTCAAGGTCAAATCTGAGACCATATTCAAGCTTCCCCCTCGATTTTAAGAGACACGTGTTTCGGGGTTTTTCGATCCCCGGAACCAATTTCGAGTTTTTATGGGGGGGAACTGACTTTTGGGACACCCTGTACATACACATACTTACATCAAACCTATTATATGTGGCGACCCCCGTTGATCACACGCGAGTTTGAAATCTCAGACTCAGAGACTTGGTGACATCAGGGGTGCCACAATGTCACTAGGTCCGATTCAATATGGCGCGGCCCTATCCCCTCGCCTCAATGTGGTAGTAATTCCAAGGTTTCTACGTGGGACATACCCAATCACAAGATATTATTGAATTTCCGACATTGCATATCACGAGTCTGCAGGCATTTGATGGAGGCCGAAAACATCCCTCACAACGTTGTGCCACTCCAAAAACAAGACGTTTGATTCAACGAATCGATTATCTTCCATAGTCAATGTACCCGTGAGTCGGATGGTATCCTGAATCCTGAATGAGACCACCCCAACATAGAATTCTCGGCCTGAGCCAATTTACTACACAATAAAGAGGAATAACACTCATCGATCATCCAAGTACGTTCAACTATCCGTTACTGTGGGGAAATTTGTTACTCTTCGTGAAAGCAATCGGCTACGTTTTAGAAAGCTCAGGTAGATCGGTGATGAGCGCTGGATGCGTCATCGCTATGGAATAATACAGAACTAGGGAGGAAGTTCTCAAATGACATATCAATAGAGTGATCGCACAAGAAATTTCTTAGCTAGAAATGGGAGAGTCATTTAGGGAGATCTAAGGATGAGTTCTTCGGATGTTTCGGGGGATATGTTCCCAATATTTCGAAATGTTTCGACAAGATTTGTAACCTTGCACGATTCCCAATATCCCGGTGTAATACAGTGTGATGCTTCGAGAACCTTCTGGCCGAAATGCTCCTGGGAAAACGTGATTCATTCCTCGTGAGGATTTTACTTGATCGATTCGTTCGGACTTCTGGTCAAGATTGCTAGTGAACTCTCAATTACATGTGCCAGAGAGATGCATGAGCCTTCTCATAGATTCGTTTCGAGGAGGTCTTGCTGAAGTTCCTTAAGTAATCTGCCAGGTCTTCAATGAAGGATTTCAGGGGTATTCCTGTACCGTAACGGTTAGTTAAAAATTCACTACATCCTCGACCTCATGAATTCCATGTTCCGTCTCTAAATGAACTGTTTATGATTTCATTCTCTATTTACCTTGTATTCACACATCGGTCTCAACACTCATACAGGCAAGATGTATATTATTGTTGTGGTGAGATGAACAGAACGACTTTGTTATAATCCCAGTGTGTCGTAGGAATATCCCCTCTTCAAGTTCCATCATATCTGACGATGAATCCGTGATTGGGCTTCTCTTCATGCTCCGACCTGAGAGAACAACGTATGGATTAGGAGCTCTAAGACTAGTTCCATTCTGATGAAATTCATTGGGAGTAACATTCAATCCAAGATTGATCATGCACTCTTCAATAGACCATGGAATATAGTGTGGAAATTGGATACCATGTTCTGCCTACTAAAACCGTGGTGGATATTTCTCCGGCCTCCGAAACATGTTTTACCTCCGGCACGGCGGGTCAGAAAACCAGAGGTGTGAAAGGCGAGGAACAAGAGATTCTCTTATTAAATATGTCTCAGGGTATTCTCATGGTCATTCACCAACAAGAATCAAACAGAACCGTAAAGGGGTTTTGGGCAAGGATTCATTCTTCTGGATTTGATCGTGTTTCTTGATAATGATCGGAATCTATCGCCAGCCGTGCTTGTTTCTCGGACTTCAATTGACTTCGAAAAGTTGTTGGGATATGCACAATCAATGAGGGAAATTATTTCCTATTGAAAAAAATTATGTCATGTACATGACATAGAAACATGATGTCTCGTTTCTTCGATAAACCGTATAACGATCTTGGACATTCATGACATAAGTCCATGATCAACTTCATATCATGGAAACTCGCCATGACCATATGTCATAATTTTATGTCGCGAATTTTCGTCATGATTTCCCGGATTCCCCGCGCATATCACGGGACTTTGTCATGATTATTTGTCACGATTTTCTGGATTTTCACGTGCAGCGAGGCATGTCATTCGACTTTGTCAAGATTTTTGTCACGTTTTGCCGCATTTTCCAATGAAACGCAACTGAAAGATGCGGTGCATGGACAAAAAATTTATCAATAACGATCGACCAAAGAAAAAAAAAGTCACGGGAACGTATCACTGTGATGAATTTTGCCGACAGCGGGATTCGAACCCACCCAATGTCGGATGTGACGGAGTCAAAGTCCAGCACCTTACGGTCGTGGCCAGGGAGAAAGGTTATGATATGATTGGTAACAGGCCTTCTTGAAGTGCGGATCGCTATAGCCGTTAGTATATAGGCCACGTATACGCGTTTTGATGCTTGTTCGTTCATCTCATAATGACGAGCACAATATTTTTGCCGCTCGCAGACGAGCGAGCGGACGCTGTTCACAAATTTTGGATTCTTCTTCAGCTTTGCTCAAAAGACGTTGTCAACTGCACCCGCTCGCTCGTCTGCGAGCGGCAAAAATATCTCGTTCGTCATCATTAGATCAACGGATGAGCATCAAAACGCCTATATATGGCCTATATACTAACAGCTATAGCGATCCGCACTTCAAGAAGGCTTCTTACCAATAATATCATACCCTTCCTCGCTGGCCACGACGGTAAGGTGCTGGACTTTGACTCTGTCACATCCGACAGTGGGTGGGTTTCGAATCCCGCTGTCGGCAAAGTTCATCACAACGATACGTTCTCGTGACTTTCTTTTTCTTTGGTCGACCGTTATTGGTAAATCATTTGTCCACGCACTGGATCTTTCAGTTGCGTTTTAGTTAAAAAATCCGGCAAAACATGACAAAAATCTTGACAAAGTCACATTACATGTCTCGCTTAACGTGAAAATCCAGGAAATCGTGACAAATAATTATGACAAAGTCCCGCCCACTTACTCTATATGAGTTTCAATCGTGGATTTGTAACTTTCAATACTACACAAATATGTGAGCAAAAGGTCCCAGGTGTGCGTTGAGCGGTTTCCATTTTTCGTTTTTCATCGATTTTCAGCAAAGTGCAAAAGTTCCAGAGAAACGCTCATATGCAGTCTATCCTCTGGCATGATCATCCTTCTCACCCAGTTTCAATTTTCAGATTCAATACAATAACTTACGGACTTGGAAGTAGCCCATTTCATGCCAATCGAATACGTATCCAACTTGCTCGAGACGAACGTACAAATTTCCCTATGAGATCCGAAGCCCTTGAAGAAGAAACCTATATGGATGACGTGGTATCAGGTGATCACTCGATTGAAACTGCCAGTCAGAAACAGCTGGAGCTCATCGATATCTACAAAGTGGGCGGATTCAATCTCCGTAAATGGATAGCTAATAACAAACAATTAATATCTCATCTTCCAAACGAATTGGTAGCTGAAAACCCCGCCGTATCGTCCCCGATTTCTCTTGATTCAGAGAACGATTCGGTTTTCACAATTCTCGGTCTGAAATGGCTACCCCGTAAAGATGTTCTGCAGTTCAAATGCTTGAACCCAAATCCATCGGAGGTATGGACAAAACGCACAGTTCTTTCTTGAATCGCTAGCGTCTTTGATCCACTAGGCTGGCTTGCGCCAATGGTTATCACTTCCAAAATTTTCATGCAAAAACTTTGGATAGCTGGTTACGATTGGGATCAAGAGCTCTCTGAGGAAGATTCCTTTGTTTGGTCTCGCTGGTATGAAAATCTTGCAGCTATCTCTTTGCTCAAAATCCCTCGGTGGTTAAACTACACGAGAGATAGTTGCTCGTATGAGTTACACGGATTTGCTGACGCTTCAAAACTTGCTATTTGTGCTGTCGTCTACCTCAGGGTCACTTCATCCGAAAATATTAGCATAAAGCTTTTACAAGCTAAGACTCGAGTCGCACCCGTAAAAACTATTTCAATTTCAAGATTAGAGTTATGCGCTGCACTTTTACTAGCCGAACTCGTTAATTATTTGAAATCCGCATTGAAAATCCCAAATCTTCAAGTTTCTGTGTGGACTGACGCAATGGATGTTCTGCATTGGCTCAATGATCACCCATCTCGATGGCCAGTTCTCATAGCTAACCGGTGTTCCAAGATTATGGACTTGTTACCAGGAACTCAATGGAAACACATCCGCTCTGAAGACAATCCTGCTGATATAGGAAGCAGAGGTCGTTTTCCCGATGAAATGGCCAAACTAACGCAATGGTGGTATGGGCCTGGATGGTTATCATCACCCCCTGCGTCATGGCCTGAATCGAAATCAGTTTCCAAACACTCGCATATTGATGCATCAACTTCATTCCCACCAGTACCTAATATACATATGAACAAATCCTGTTGTATCCAGAGGCTTACTCACCCCTCGCTTGAATATGCTAGAGACCCAATCATTGTATTCCAAGATGATCAATGCTACTGCTTACTATCTCAGATTCATCTCAATTCTGAGATCCACCCTTTTTCCTGTCTGTGAACCGTCAGATTTGATTCAAAATGAGCCCTGGGCTCAGTTACCCCCTCCCAAGGGAGCACTAACATATGAAGAAAAGGAACGAGCTAAACTCTCTTGGATCCATATGATCCAATATGCAGTATGTCGTGAAGAAATTGAATTGATTTCTAACGATCGGCCCTTGCCAAACAGCCACGAACTTCGTAAACTCTCTCCCATTATCATTCATGGTATTCTGAGAGTCGGGGGCAGATTGGAAAACTCAAATCTCAATGTCAATCAGAAACATCCCATAATATTACCTTACGACCATCCCTTCACTCATCTCATAGTTCGAAAATTTCACGCGCTCACCTTGCATGGAGGTACTCAGATCACTCTCGCCTCTCTGCGCCAAGAATTTTGGATCGTGCGAGGTCGCAATGCGGTAAAAAGAACAATTCATCAATGTCCGGTTTGTGTGCGTTATCGCGCTGCAACATCACATCAAATGATGGGACAGTTACCCGAAAGCCGTGTCCAAATCTCACGTCCTTTCTCAAAAACTGGAGTGGATTATGCTGGCCCCATATGGGTATTCCTCGGCAGCTTTCATAGCAGCTTTCATCAGATTCATCTCCTGGCGTAGTCATTGCTCAGACTTATACAGCGACCAAGGCATCACTTTCATAGGAGCCGCTTGCGAGCTAAAACAATATTTTACGAAGGCCTCAACTACCTTTAATTTAACAATCACCACTTTGTCCGGAATGATGACTAACTGGCACTTCAACCCTCCAGGAGCTCCGTATTTTGGTGGACTTTGGGAAGCGGCCGTTAAATCCGTCAAACATTACTTGAATCGCGTGATTGGTGAAAACAAATTGACGTTCGAGGAACTTTCCACATTCCTCTGCCAAGTAGAGGCAATTCTGAATCCTCGTCCTCTCACCCCTTTTTCAGACAAACCAAACGACATGAATCCTTTGACCCCAGCTCATTTCTTAATTCAGTCTGACTCACTCATCATTCCAGAACCAGATATGACTCAGGAACGGATCCCACCATTGGAGCGTTGGAGATTGATTCAGCAATTACAACAAAACTTTTGGAGACGTTGGTTTACAGAGTACCTACAAGCCCTCCAGAAGCGTCACAAGTAGGCGGTGCCCGCACCTGATATCAAAGTCAATGATTTGGTCTTCATTAAAGACGAACGAGTGCCCATTGCATGGTGGCCACTAGCCCGAGTGATCAAGGTGCATCCTGAAAAAGATAAGCGCATCAGAGTCGCTACCCTCCGTACCAACAGCTCTTCACAATTGATGCGACCAATTCATAAACTGGTTCTATTATCCAATCAAGACAACTGATAAGGATAACGCATAATGATGAACATTCACTTTATTGATTCATATACCCGTATTGTTCTATTTGGTTGTGGAATTATGTTCTTATCTCTCTCTAGTTTACTATGCCTCGGATTGTTATGATACATTAATGAATTTTTTTTCTGCCATGCCGAAAAAAGTGGGCGGAATGTTCAATTTCAAACGGATTTATTGTGTAATAGTCAGCAATTTCAGACTGTAACCAGCGTAGTTGTACAAAACTGTGCCAAGCTCAAATTTGCCTACTCAGGTCCCGCGTGACCTGGATAATTCAACTTTTCGAGGATGAGCTTTCGTGGCTCGCGCCACTCTCTCGCTCTTCCGACAACCGTCGAACAGTGCACACACATGATAATGTAGCCTCTCGCGCAATGAAAGGCATCTGTCAAAACTTCATTAAAGTTACACTAAAATCCAGATTCAAGTGTTGTGCATTTATTGGATCTACCTTCACTACTCTACGAACAGTACTCCAGATATTAACGGTGACAAGTATTTCGTAACTTTTATTGATGACTATAGTAAAACTGCTATGGTTTACACAATTAAATGCAAAAGTGAAGTTTATGATTGTTTCGTCAGATATGTGAAATTGGTAGAGAATCTTAGTGGGAAAAGAATTAAACATTCGAAGTGTGATAATGGTAGAGAGTACATGAATAACCAACTTTTTGAGTTCATAAAAAATAAAGGGATAAACTTAGAGCCTCACCCACCTTACGTCCACGAATTAAATGGGACTGCAGAGATATACAATAGATCAATTATGGGTTCTGGTAGATGTTTACTATCCGAGGCTGGATTGGATCCAAAGTCCTGGCCAGAGGTTATAAAGACAGCTGCTTATTCGAAAAATAGGACTCTAGCAAATACTATTCAAAAGAGAACTTTCTATGAAATTTTGATAGGTGGAAATACAAATATCAGTAACTTACGTTTATAGAGTAGTAAAGTTTTTGTCAGGGAACCAGAAGTCAGGAGAAATTCTAGATGGGACAGAGAAGCTGAGTTAGGAATCCTAGTAGGATATGAAAAAGTGGGATATAGAGTCCTGATTGATAACAAAATCGTTGTAGCTAGACATATTGAAATAATAGAAAAGGATGTAACTTTAGTGGGATACAGAGAAGATGATGAATCAGAGAGTTCAAATGTAGAAACCCATGATGACAGAAGTAGCATTTCAGATATTGAAGAAAATAGAAAAAGTCCTGAAATAGAGAAAAATAATTTGCAAAACGTGAGAAGATCAGAAAGATCTGAAAAACAACCTTCTTAATTTGATGATTATTGTGTGTACAACAGTGTTATCTATGTAAACTATGTGAATGCAAATTGTCCAGTTACCTATAATGAGGCTATAAGAAGTTAGGAATCAAAATCCTGAAGCCATGGATAAAGAAGTCGAGTGTCTAGAAAAGAATCAAACGTATAAATTGGTTAAACTCCCACCTGGGAAGAAAGCTCTTGATTTCGAATAGATTTACACTTTGAAAGCAAATAGATTATTTAACCTCTTCCCGCATTTGTCCACATATGTGGACACATCTTTGAATCGGGTTCCTCTATCTCTCCTTGACTTCAGAGGAAACATACTTTATGCATTATCTTCATTGGCCCAAAATGTAGGAAGTCCCATGATTTTGGTGAACATGGTCTCATCTTTAGCTATGCATTATAACTAATGATTATGATGAAGCATCTCACTTGATCATGCACTTTGAAACGATTCATCTTTTGACCCTTATAACTCACTGAATTTTGATGATAGGATGAGGATACATGTCGTGTTATGATTTTCGATCCGAATTGATGATTTTCCATGGATGTCATCATAAAAATCTTGTTGCTAGTGCCTCATTCGTGTTTGACCTTGAAAAGTTTATGCTGACATAACTCTCATATGACATGACTTCATCATATCGTGTTTGGGCTCAAAATAATATTCACGATCCCCACTATAGAATCCAGTAGAAAACGAAGGTCTGACATCACAGGGAGTAGGTGCGTGCACGAAGAGGTCAAAGCCAGACTTGTTGTTAGAGGTTTCCAACAGAAAGAAATTCTTGAAGATATATATTCACCTGTAGCCAAAATGGAAACTTTGAGACTTTTATTGTCCTATAGTTGTCAGAATGGACTGATAATTCATCAAATGGATGTTGAAACAGCATTTTTGAATGGGAATGTAAAGTCAGAAATTTATGTCAAACAACCTCCAGGTTATGAAGATGGAACAGATAAAGTTTGTTTGTTAGAAAAAGCACTATATGATCTATCCGAGAGTCCAAGAGCATGGTTAGACTGTGTTGATGAATTTTTGCAAGGTATAGGATTTACAAGGAGTGATTTTGATTACTGTTTGTATACCATGTACATCCAAGGCCAAATAATCTACTTAATTCTATTTGTAGATGATCTGTTGATCCGTTGTAAAGTCCTTAAACACTTGGATTACATAAAAGGATTGTTAACGAAGAGGTTCAGAATGAAAGATATGGGTGAAATTAAGACCTAGTTGGGGATAAATATTGATTATGATCATAAAAACACTATCATGATTTTAGATCAGAAGAGTTATATAGAGTCATTGGCCAAGCATTATAGAATAGAAAATGCTAAATTGGACCCAACACCAATGGAAAAAAATTTGAAGTATGAACCTGCACAGTCTGCTAATAGCGAGATTCCATTCAGAAACCTTATTGGAGCACTTTTATATCTGAGTTCAGGAACAAGATTTGATATAAGTTACAGTGTTAAGTATTCGAGTAGATTCCAAAATTATTGTGATCAAACACATTCCAGATACGCATTGAGAATCTTAAAATATTTGTACTTGACCAGAGATCTAAAGCTAATATACAAAAGAAATAAGAGTGTTGATACCTTAGATTGCTATGTAGATTCTGACCATGCAGGAGATATAGTCGATAGAAGGTCTACGACAGGGTATTTGATCAGATTATATGGGAATGTAATATTTTGGGAATCAAAGAAACAGAGTAGTGTAACCAAAGCTTCTACAGCAGCAGAATATGTTGCTTTATCAGAGTCAGTCAATGAGTTAAAATTCATTAGAGACATTTTAGTAGATTCTCAAGTACCAATGGAGAAACCAATACCAATTTATGAAGATAATTCAGGTGCTATAAGTCTTGCCAAATTTGGAAATTTCACAAAAAATTCAAAGTACATTGAAACACATTATCACTTTGTTAATGAGAATTACATGAGAGGTATAATCGATATGGGGAAATATGAGTCTGATGAAAACATTGCTGATATATTGACAAAGTCTCTTGTTAGACAAAAGTTTGAGAAGTTCAGAGAAATGGCTAATTTAACGTATGACATTTGAAGCATATTTTAATGATTATTCACAGGATGAATTTAAGGAGGTGTGTTGAGTTGTGAGTAAATTTATCCTGTATGACTATATGTGTCGTCTGCCAGAAGCAGTGGCTGATGCGTGGTGCCACCTGCAGTCTAGAATATGAGTCTACTTATGTGTGTATGTATGAGTGTGGCGCGCGCAGCAGCGAAGCTGGAGAGAGAAGAGAGAGCAACTACTTGTGTTAGAAGAGCCAAGCCGGCAATATGTAACATACTGTATTGTTGTTAATTGAATATACACATTTATCTATAATGAAAGTATTGAGTCCCAGTCTTGTGCCCCTCATAAACCCTTCGACCCTCTCAAGTAAATCAACAATGATCTCATATCTTTCACTAGATCAAATTACTTGAGATATCACTCGACAGATTTTTTTTATTTCATTTCTTCTACTACATCAAATTTTTCCGGATTGTAATCAACATGTTGTTCTCATTTCTTTTACTAGATTCAATTCATTGAGATCAGGGCGTTTCGAGAAACGAAACGAAACGATGAAATTTCATTACGTTTCGTTTCGTTTCTGGGAACGGAACGATTCTAAGTCCCGCTTTTGTTACGTTTCACACGAGAGAAACGAAACGAATATGACAACTAATAATGTTATTGGATAACGAAACGATATTATGAAACTTTCGTTTCGTTTCGGTTTTCTGTGAGACTTAGGGGTTTGGTTTCGTTTCGGTAGAGAATAACGAAAATTTAACGAAATTCAAAGAGTTCCGTTTCGTCTCATGCTACGTTTAAGGATTAATATGAGAATTTCGTTTCGGTTCGATTCGTTTCGTTACAGAAGAAACGAAACATAATGGGGATCCAATAACGTTATTAGATAACGAAACGATATTATGAAACTTTCGTTTCGTTTCGGTTTTCTGTGAGTCTTAGGGGTTTGGATTCGTTTCGTTTCGTTTCTCCCGTAACGAAACGAAACTCGTCTCAATTTCGTTTCAGTAGAGAATAACGAAAATGTAACGAAATTCAAAGAGTTCCGTTTCGTTCCAGGCTTGGTTCCCGAAACTATGTGAGAATTTCGTTTCGGTTCATTCCGTTTCATTACAGAAGAAACGAAACATAAATGACATCCAATAACGTTATTAGATAACGAAACGATATCATGAAACTTTCGTTTCGTTTCGTTTCATCTGTAACGAAACGGAACTCGCGTCAATTTCGTTTCGGTAGAGAATAACGAAAGTGTATCGAAACTAAAGGAGTTTCGTTTCGTCTCGTGCTACGTTTAAGGATCAATGTGAGAATTTTGAGAGAGTAGTCTCGTCCCATAAGAGAACAAATAGAGAACAAATTAAATAAAATTGACATATATGATTTCGTTATTATATAACTAAACAAAATTATGACAGTTTCATTTTGTTCCGGTTTCCAATGAGTTGGAGACATTCGAATTCGTTTTATCTCGTATATGAGTAGTTCCGTGGGAACTTTCATATTTGAGGGTCGAAAATGTGCCAACCCCAAATCTCACTTTCGAGGGTTCTCGGATAGATTTTCCGACTTTTTGGAACATATAAAACAAAAATCAACTCGCGCACGAATGAACAAATTTTCACTCATGAGTACCATGAGTATCATGAAGATAACGCGATAGCGGGCACGGAACCTGACATTTGGTACTAAAATTGATCCCTTGGCCAAATGGGTTGAGCTACGGTCTTGAGGTTTTGGGGTTTCCATCTGACCATCAGATACTTTGAAGAAAAACTGACTAGGGACTCCGTAATCTCGCGTTAAAGGGTCGCACTAGTAGGGTACGGAACTGACTAAACTAACTTAGCAAATCCAGATTTTTGCGGGAAAGAGCTCCGCAAAGTATGAAAATCGATTTCCTCGAGATTCTGAGGCATGGAAAAGTTGCGCCTGAAAATATTCCTCCAGAATAAATTGGTATGGGGAGGTCTGGAATAAGGGTGATATACTTTTATCGAGAGGAAGTTGGGGAATAAAATTTTTAGTAAAATTGCGCCACAAAATGTACGTGCTCGTTATGCACACAAGAAGTGGTGTTTGGGCTCTTATAGCAGTAGCATTTTGTGCAGTATAGAATTATATTCAATGTATCCGTCTCCCCGAGTCTCAAACGAGCCCCACCGTGATGCTTCACACTCACAAAGATCGAAAAAATGAAAAACCACATGGCACGGAACTGATATTTTGACCTCTTTCATGATAACTTTTTTTGGTAGCCTTGGATCGAAAATCAAACGATTGCACCAAAAAGAACACCGAAATATACATCGAAAATGGCCCTTCAGGTTTTTTTGTCGAGCGTTTTTAGGGTTTGTACAAGCAGGCACACATTATTCCAAAGTTTCCACGGAACTACTCATATATAATAAGACAGAGAAATCTTTCAACATACGACCAACGCACTATAGTCGTGACATTCCAACTCTGGCCAAAAATCGCGTCAAAATTTGTTTCAAGCTATCGGGATGAGCCAAACGGCATTCTCTTCGTGATCGACAGGGCTAGGAGATGTGCTAATCTGATTTCGTCTCAGACAAAGGGGGCAGGGGTGTTGAACGCGAAATGGGGTTGGAGATCGATATTTCGCCGGAATGAAACTCACGCGTGGCGAGTCAGTAGTTCTACTGCCGATCCGCAACCACTTGGAGTACCTTCTAGAGGTAGATGGCAGTATTTTAAACTCAACCCCAAGTCTGAGAATCACCGCAATCAGCTCTGAGGTCGATTCTGAGCTGAGAACAGGTGATAAATGCTGCGAATTAGTCGATTATACTGGATTCTGAGTCGAAAATGATTCTACTGCCAACTCTCAACTCTATCCAAAACATTCCTCCATCGATTCTCAGAATTTTGAGTCTGGGCACAGCTCTAAGAATTGCTGCGGGGAATTTTGAGATCGGTTCAGATTTATTTTGTGGCGGGATTGTCTCTTCAGATCTTAAGGGACATTCGAGATGGTCGATTTTAGCTCAGAATGCGATATGCTGCCAGATGAAGAAGACTTTGGGTGTATTGCTAGAGCAGTAAACATGATTTTCAGCCTGGTCTCAGGACTGGGAATTGCCGCAAAGGGATTTGAGATCAATATTCGTCCAGGAAAGGCTGTCTGGCCGCGCAGAATATTAGATAAATCGTTATTTCTAGGTGGAGAAAGAGTGTACTGCCGATCTGTAATAACTTGGGGTACTTTTTGAGAGTGGGAAGCAGTATTTTGAGTTCATCCTAATGTACGGGATCCAACGCAATCAGCTCTGAGGTCGATTCTGAGCCGAGAAAAGTTGACGAGCCTTGATAATTAGTCGGAAATAGTGAATTCTGGGTCGAATCTAATCCTACTGCCGACTCAGAACCCGTTTCAACACATTCTCCCATAGATTTACAGAATTTTGAGCAGGAAACACAATTCTGAAGATTGCTGAGGGAGGATTCTAGATCGATTCTGATCTATTTTGCGGCTAAAATGTCTGTTGAGATATGGCAGTCATCCGAGAATGGTCGATTTTACCACAGAATTCGATGTGCTGCCAGGTCAGGAACATCTCGAGTGGGATCATAGAACATTTAATAGAATTTTGAGGCCAATCTCAAGTCTAGAAATTGCCGTAGAAGAATTCCAGATCGATATTCGTCAAGAAGAAGCTGCAGAACAGTGCAGATTATTGAAGAAACGGTGAGTTCTAGGTGACGACTAAATATACTGCCGATCTACAATGACTCGTGGTACATTCTAGGGATGCGAAACAATATTTTGAGCTAAAGCTCAGGTCAGAGAGTCACCGCAATCGGTTCTGAGGCCGATTCCAGAGCGAGGAAAAGTGATGAGCGCTGCGTATTCGTCGAAAATAGTGGTTTCTAGATCGGAAACCTCTCTGCTGCTACCAGAAGAAGCTTTCTCGTGCATTTTACCATCACTCACCAGGATTTTGAGCCCAAGCCCGGCTCTGAAAATTTCCGTGGACGAGTTTGAAATCGAATTCGATCTCTTCCGAGTCGGGAAAGTCTCATTAGCACAGGTTTCGATCAAGAGTGACCGATTTCAGCTCGGATTTTGATATGCTGCCGAGTCGAACAAACTTTGATTGAATTCCTCAAGTGCTGATCAGAATTGAGAGCCTAATCCGATGTCGAGAAATTACTGCCGAGAGATTTGAGAACGATATTCGTCCAGAATAAGCTGTTCAGTAATGCAGATTATTTAAGAAACGGTGATTTTTCGGTGAAAAAAAATTATACTGCTGATCAAAAAAAACTTGCAGTACATGCGGAAGATATTAGGCAATATTTCAAGCCCAACCCCGTGTCTGAGAATCACTGCAATCAGCTCTGGGTTGAGTCTGAGCAACGAAAAAGCAATGAAAGGCGCGTATCAGTCGCGAATAATGTTTCATAAGTCGGAGACAGTCCTGCTGCCACCCCAAGAACCTGTTTCGTGCATTATACTTCAAATCCTCCGGATCCTGAGCCCAAACACGACTCTGAGAACAGCCGTGGTTGAGTTTGACATCGATTCTGATCCGATTTCCCTGTCAGAAGCGTATCTCCAGTACCAACATGAATCAAATATAACCAATTTTAGCTCGGAAATCGATATGCTGCCGCTTCGAAAACACTTGGAGTGAATCTGTCCAGTATTAAACTAAATTTTGACCTTAATCCATATGCCAGGAATTGCCGCAAGGAAATTCGGGAACAACATTCGTTCAGGAAAAGCTGTCGAGTAATGCAGATTATTCAAGGAATGATGATTTCTAGGTGGAAAAAAAATATACTGCAGATCCACAAATACTTGCAGAACATGCGGGAGATGATATGCAATATTTCAAGCCCAACCCCGTGTCTGAGAACCACTGCAATCAGCTCTGGATTGAGTCTGAGCAAGGAAAAAGCAGTGAATGGCGCGTATCAGTCGCGAATAATGTTTTACGAGTCGGAGACAGTCCTGCTGCCACCCCAAGAACCTGTTTCATGCATCATACTTCAAATCCCCCGGATTTTGAGCCCAAACGCGACTCTGAGAACAGCCGTGGTTGAGTTTGAAATCAATTCTGATCCAATTTCCCTGTCAGGAGCGTATCTCAAACACTGGCATAAATCAGAGATAACCGATTCTAGCTCGAAAATCGATATACTGCCGCTTCGAAAACACTTGGAGTGAATCTGTCCAGTATTTAGCTGAAATTTGACCTTAATCCGTAGGCCAGGAATTGCCGCAAAAAAATTTGGGAACAACATTCGTCCAGGAAAAGCTGTCGAGTAATGCAGATTATTCAAGGAATGGTGATTTCTAGGTGGAGAAAAAATATACTGCCGATCTACAAATACTTGCACTACATGCGGTAGATAATAGGCAATATTTCAAGCCCAACCCCGTACCTGAGAACCACTGCAATCAGCTCTGGATTGAGTCTGAGCAAAGGAAAAACGGTGGATGGTGCGTATCAATCTCGAATAATGGATTATAAGTCGGAGACAGTCCTACTGTCACCCCAAGAATCATTCGAATGGGCTCTGATATAATTTCCCAAAATATCGAGCTTGAACGCAACTCTGAGCATCACCGTAGAGAGTTACAAGATCGACATTGGACGATGGGAAGATGTTGAGTGGTGCAAATCCGCTGAAGAACCATGAGTAGCAGTGTAAAATACTTTCTATGCCATCCAAAATCATCTACGTTTCGATCCGGGGCTGTCCAGCAGATGTCTAAGCTAGAAATACGGTGCGAGAATTGCCAGAGAAAGATTCAAGATAAATATTCAGCCTGGAAGAACTGAAGAACAATGTCAATCAAGTGGGGGTTGCCGAAGTCTTGGTCGACAAAATATCAGTGTTCAAAACACACAAGTTTACGCAAGAAATCGAGACTTCGGCCATGTTCCATAATGGATTTTGGGCTTCGGAAAGTAATAATGTGATTAATAACATTATTTTACAGCTCATTGATACATCCCCATATATTTCAAGTCCCAATACATCAGTGAATTGCGGATTGAGGGACCGAGCCCGTACATAGGAGTGCAAGCTTATGGACATGAGCTGACTCAACTGTATGTGAGGCCCCATCAGCTCTCAAAGTACGTATATACTGGAACATGAACGTATATCCACATAAAATGTCATAGGTAAACTCAACACCGTATGAAAATTTGGTTAGGGCAGTTGGTTCCGTTGTATACGTCCCCGATTCTAAATATCAAATTTCCTTCAGTTCAAAGAGAACGTCGAAATGTTTCATCTCCATGTACTAGTGAGAGGAAATTGATAAGTATCGGGTGGATTTTCGTATAGTGCAACGATTTGGCTCAATTTCATAATATTGCAACATAACCTATACTGGGAATAAAATTACCTTCCGATCAATACGACTTGATTGTTACCTGGTATTGCCGTCAGACCTCACATGGATGACCTTTTTATTGTATCAACCTGTATAAATATTCTCAAAAAATTTTTGGATTATTATAATCCAATCATCAGTGTCATTTCGAGCAAAAAGTCGGTAGCTTTCGTGGGAAAATTCTCGTCATGCGATTGTGACTCTATCGAGTATTGAGGCAATTGGAACATCTCGGTTCAATCCATTCATCCTGTCAGTAATATCAGATCGTCAAAACGTTCCCCTGGATTGATGCGATAACAGAATTGGTATAGGTCTGCCGGAAAATTACCATTTTGGTCGTATGGCCAAACGCATGGCCATATGACCATAATTTTTTACTCAGCGTAGTACTTGATAGTCATCTTACTTGATAAGGAATGTATATAAATTCACATGCTCTACAAGGCGATTCACAAGAGGTAATTCCCCATTTCATCGATTTTGACATGAAAAATTAAACAGCCCAAAGAATATCCCCATGCTCATATGGTGGTATGTGCGAATGCCCATGGAATCGTGTGAGAAATACATCCTTCGACCCTGAGGGATCCCATAAGAGCGTAGGCTGGACAGGCCAAGTTACGAGCGAGCCGCACGCGCACGCGCGCTCGTTTCCATTAGGAACTAGGAGTAATTGAGATTCAGAGTCATATGCATGAATGGAATAATGGAATCCAGAAGTCCCTGTCTCGGAACTCACAGCCTTGATGACGAAATGAGTCTAGACGTACAGTAGAAGACTGCATTTTTCGTCATCAATCATAATCTATGTATTCATCATCACTTTCGTCATCAAACTCTTCTTCACTAGTATCATCGCTATCTAAGTTCTCTTCCCAGTTGTCCACATCTTCGTCCGAGTTGGAGTCAGTGTCATCATCGTTTTGAGTTTCTTTGCAAGAGCCTCCACCAACAAATGGAAATTCGTGAGTTGGATTCTCGTCAGCATATTCGATGTCATCTATATCTACGTCTGATCGTGATTGGATGAGTGACTTCATTTCGTCGGTTAGAGGACACTTTTTGTGTTCCTTGACATTTCTCTTCAGACTCATACTAGGATCCGAATTCAAGAGTAAGCGATGAAACGCTCAATAGACATGGAAGAGAGAATCTTATCGCAGAGAAGTATAACGCGGCATTACGATATTGTCATTTGTGTAATCTCTTGTATCATACTCCTCTGAAATGATTGTACGGTTACTTATCAAGTGATTAGAATGTTGATCAGAAATACCAAGATTGTTTGATTCCTTATTTTTTCGTCTGCTATATTGTTCTTTGTGGACATGTTCACTTTCTATGTAACACATTCGTGTGAGAATATAATATTTTTTGGATATGATCAATATAGGTACACAATAAATACAAATTGAGGCATAGCTTAATGATCATCTCAGACTTTGTCGTTATTTTTTACATCTGTACTACACGTATTGAGATCGAAAAGATCATTGGAACATATCTTATCATTTGACCAATACGCCCCTTCATGATTTGACTCTCCTCGAAACCTTATGGATCAGTTGCGAATTCCCATATCTGCCGCTGTATCTTGGCGATGTTGGGCTTGAACTATGACCCGTGAGTGTTATTGAACCAGAATACGGATAAATAAGGGTAAACGTCAAGCCTTCATATGTATAAAACCAAAAACTTTTTCGATGGATACACAGTAAACCATCCAGACGTATGCAGAAATCAGAGGGTTCTGAGGATTATATCATGACTTGATGATTTCATTCACCACGAAGACAACCCGAGTTTTGAGGCCACAAGATCTCTTCTGGATCTGAGTGCAACACTGACTAGACTTCAAATTCGACTGAAATATTGCCTAACTTTTTCCGCATGTAGTGCAAGTATTTGTAGATCGGCAGTATATTTCTTCTCCACCTAGAAATTACCATTCCTTGAATAATCTGCATTACTCGACAGCTTTTCCTGGACGAATGTTGTTCCCAAATTTTTTTGCGGCAATTCCTGGCCTACGGATCAAAGTCAAATTTCAGCTAAATACTGGACAGATTCACTCCAAGTGTTTTCGAAACGGCAGCATATCGATTTCCGAGCTAAAATCGGTTATATTTGATTCATGTTGGTACTGGAGATACGCTTCTGACAGGGAAATCGGATCAGAATCGATGTCAAACTCAACCACGGCTGTTCTCAGAGTCGTGTTTGAGCTCAAAATCCGGAGGATTTGAAGTATAATGCATGAAACAGGTTCTTGGGGTGGCAGCAGGACTGTCTCCCACTTATGAGAATTATTCGCGACCGATACGCGCCTTTCATTGCTTTTTCGTTGCTCAGACTCAACCCAGAGCTAATTGCAGTGATTCTCAGACACGGGGTTGGGCTTGGAATATTGCCTCACATCTTCCGCATGTACTGCAAGTTTTTTTTGGTCGGCAGTATAATTTTTTTCCACCGAAAAATCACCGTTCCTTAAATGATCTGCATTACTGAACAGCTTTTTCTGGACGAATATCGTTCTCAAATCTCTCGGCAGTAATTTCTCGACATCGGATTAGGCTCTAGATTCTGATCTGCACTTGAGGAATTCAATCAAAGTTTGTTCGACTCGGCAGCATATCCAAATCCGAGCTGAAATCGGTCACTCTTGATCGAAACCTGTGCTAATGAGACTTTCCCGACTCGGAAGAGATCGAATTCGATTTTAAACTCGTCCACGGAAATTTTCAGAGCTGTGCTTGAGCTCAAAATCCTGGTGAGTGATGGTAAAATGCACGAGGAAGCCTCTTCTGGTAGCAGCAGAGAGGTTTCCGATCTAGCAACCACTATTTCCGACGAATACGCAGCGCTCATCACTTTTCCTCGCTCTGGAATCGGCCTCAGAACCGATTGCGGTGACTCTCTGACCTGAGCTTTGGCTCAAAATATTGTTTCGCATTCCTAGAATGTACCCCGAGTCATTGTAGATCGGCAGTATATTTATTCGTCACCTAGAACTCACCGTTTCTTGAATAATCTGCACTGTTCTGCAGCTTTTTCTTGACGAATATCGATCTGGAATTCTTCCACGGCAATTTCTAGACTTGAGATTGGGCTCAAAATTCTATTAAATATTCTATGATCCTACTCGAGATGTTCCTGACCTGGCAGCATATTGAATTCTGTGGTAAAATCGACCATACTCGGATGACTGCCATATCTCAACAGACATTTTAGCCGCAAAATAGATCAGAATCGATCTAAAATCCTCCCTCAGCAATTTTCAGAACTGTGTTTCGGCTCAAAATTTTGTAAATTTATGGGAGAATGTGTTGAAACGGGTTCTGAGTCGGCAGTAGGATTAGATTCGACCCAGAATTCACTATTCCCGACTAATTATCAAGGCTCGTCAACTTTTCTCGGCTCAGAATCGACCTCAGAGCTGATTGCGTTGGATCCCGTACATGAAGACGAACTTAAAATACTGCTTCCCACTCTCAAAAAGTACCACAAGTTATTACAGATCGGCAGTACACTCTTTCTCCACCTAGAAATAACGATTTATCTAATATTCTGCGCGGCCAGACAGCCTTTCCTGGACGAATATTGATCTCAAATCCCTTTGCGGCAATTCCCAGACCTGAGACCAGGCTAAATATTATGTTCAATGCTCTAGAAATACACCCAAAGTCTTCTTCATCTGGCAGCATATCGCATTCTGAGCTAAAATTGACCATCTCGAATGTCCCTTAAGATCTGAAGCGACAATCCCGCCACAAAATAAATCTGAACCGATCTCAAAATTCCCCGCAGCAATTCTTAGAGCTGCGTCCAGACTCAAAATTCTGAGAATCGATGGAGGAATGTTTTGAAAAGAGTTGAGAGTTGGCAGTAGAATCATTTTCGACTCAGAATCCAGTATAATCGACTAATTCGCAGCATTTATCACCTCTTCTCAGCTCAGAATCGACCTCAGAGCTGATTGCGGTGATTCTCAGACTTGGGATTGAGTTCAAAATACTGTTATCTACCTCTAGAAGGTACTCCAAGTGGTTGCGGATCGGCAGTAGAACTACTGACTCGCCACGCGTGAGTTTCATTCCGGCGAAATATCGATCTTCAACCCCATTTCGCGTTCAACACCCCCCCCCCCCCCCCCACCCCTGCCCCCTTTGTCTGAGACAAAATCAGATTAACACATCTCCTAGCCCTGTCGATCACGAAGAGAATGCCGTTTGGCTCATCTCGATAGCTTGAAACAAATTTTGAAGCGATTTTTGGCCAGAGTTGGAATGTGACGACTATAGTGCAACGGTCATGTCGCAGAGGGTAGAGAGTTTTGGAGCTATTAGCACTCATCCTGGAATATGGAAACGGGGAGAAATTCGTGAATCAAGAAGACCAATCTCTAGAAGAGACACGAATTTGTTCTCTGCCATGGACGAGCAAATTTCAGAGTTGAGATAATCAAGCAGAAATTTAGTGGAACCGACGCGAGGGAGGGAAATGTAAACACAATTGATAACGTTGGCTATTGGATTGTTGAGTCCTGTGAGTTCAATGAGCCCTCCTTTCTCACACCAGTCGTAATAATACCAACGTTACATCAAGACTCACTACGAGTCTTGATGTAAGGTTGGTATTATTACTGTTGCGTATCAATACTACATTGATACGCGGGGTAATTCAGTTATTCGACAAATATAGAGAAGACGTATCATGAAAATATTGTATCCGCCCGATCCTTCGAGGGTATACCCTACAATCGGCTTTTCTTGGTGTCCAGTGATTACAGTGTTTAGTGTAACTTCGAATACATCGATGCAGTGATACGACTAGTTACGTTTGGAGTATGTCATCTTCTTCTAATGCAAGGTATGTTGTATTTGTATCACTCATAGTACGATATACTACTCGTGATCACGATGATTGCGTTCACGGAGCACATGAATTTGTAGTACCATAAATTGCGAGAGAGTGATGAAAAATGAAAAGTCATTTCCGGAATTCTTGTAGTATCCCACTTTAATGCTTCGTCAATCAAATTATCTCTATCATACTACGATCACAGAATCAACAATGTATGTCGTAGCTTACTCCTAATCATCCTTTATTATACCTTCATCGATCAAAACAGTCCACTGATATTCTTCTACTTCGTCTCTCTCAGCATAATCTGACTTTCTTTCACTTTGAATACAATGATCTCCGCGAGGATGCATCGAAAAAAATCCTCAACCATAGTGAGAGTGACAGAGCAATCAATTTCATTCTCAGTGGGAAAGAATAAGCTCATACAGTCCCAAAATCAAGCGTTGGTTGTATGTTGCTCTATCTCTGTCTCTCTCCGTCTCTGCTCTTTCTCTCTCTCACTCTCTGCTCTCTCTCTCTCACTTTCACTCTCTCTCTCCGGCGGTAAGTGTTCCCACACGCATCTAACATCGCTCCGTGTTCGAACATCAATTTAACCATCAAAACGTCGTCCCGAGTGGCACTTTTTTGCAGATTGGACTTCCTCCTGCAGGCTCATACCACTGGAGCATCACTGCATGGCTCCTGCTAGAGCCTGGGAGGAATAATTCCAATTCTGCAACCCCAACAACAACATCGAGTCAGCAGTGCCTGGCGCCGAAAGTGAGCTTTGTGCGCATGCTCGGAGGTCGTCTGCTACGCTGGCCTGCTTCGCTGTCTTGCTGTCTGCTGCATGATGAGCGACAACATCTGCTGTGTCTGCAACAACACCTTACGTGCAGGCAGCAGAGTATGCGACATCTGTAAAAAATCAGCACATGTCAAGTGCTCGAGAACATCCATACGAGCAGTGACATGTGAAAGATGTCTGCAGGTGAGCGAGATTCCAGCGGCAAAATCAACATCAAGTGCGACGAAGCAGACGACTTCGACTTCCCGCCTCAGTATGCAAACAGCCAGAGAGAGAGAGAAGGAGAAAACAAGCCCACGAAGACGTGTGAGTAATCAGCCGCTCTCACACATGCGGCTCAGCTCGCGTGGCGCGTCAGGAAAGTCTCCCCTCGCCCCGCACCATACCACCACGGGCAGCAGCACTGAGCTCCCCACCACCAGTGCCTCTCAAGCCATCGAGAGTCGACAGCTCACGCTAGCGGGGGGTATTCCGCCAGCTACTGCTTCGCCTCCGTTAAGTGGCGCTACCATCCACGAGTCCAGCAGAACAGAGCCCGCGAACATTCAAAAGCAGCAAGCTGATGCGCGGCTCACTACTGCCTCTCCGCCGCTGCTCAGTACACCACACGTGGATCACCCCGTCGGATCGGTGGAAAGCAATAGCCTCAACATCTCGGATCAACATGCAGCAACAACCACGTCGACGTCGTCAAACTCTCCGGAATCAAAGTGGGTATATATACGGGAGAGTACTCTGGACCTATTCTACAACCAAAATGCCTTGCTTCAGAACCAGCTTGACGAAATAAAATCCCTCGTGATCCGACAAAACGTTGCCACTACCTCTCCATCTTGCACGCCAGCAGTAAGTGAGGTGGATGATCGATTGTTGGCACGTGTATCTTCTCTCGAGGGACTTATAGAGAAGCAAAGCTCCCAGCTGGAGGAGCTTCGCTTGGATCGACAGCTTCTTCTGGAGCAAAATTCCATCATGGCAGGCCAAATTTCTACCTTAACGGAGCTATTGTCAGGCTTCCAGAGTACTCTGCAGAATAGTAAATCTCGTAATGATGAGAATAGTAATGCTGAATCGACACATCACTCCTCGATTCCTAACACTGCCCCTAGGATGGACGAGTCCCCCCACTCATACGTTCGGAAGCAAGGGCAGGGACTGGGCAATGACGGACTTGAGCGCTGTAAACTGATTATTAATGGTGTATTAAAAGAAGATTCTAAGGCCTCACCAGCACAGATATCTGATATTTCTTATGCAGTGCTCAAGTCTATTCTCCCCTCATTGGAGAGGGCAGACATTGCTGATGTCCGTGTCCTGCAACCGGGGTGTGCGTCTGGGGAGAAGACTCCAACAGGTAATCGTGACTCGGTTCTATCTTCCCGAGCCTCAGCTGCCATCACGCGCAATTTACCATCATGTGTAGTCCAACTCTCCAGTAGTCGACTAGTCGGGAAAGTGATTCGGGCAAAACGTTCAATCACCAATAATTATTTCACGGCCAACAATATCCAGCCTGACTTACTCGACCCAGATACAAAAGCTCATGTGCCAGACCGTAAAATCTTTATAAATGAGATGCTCCACCGTAAAAAATACAAAGAATTTATACGTTTAAGGTCGGTTGCACGCGGTTCGGGTCTTAAATACGTCTGGCACAGAGATGGGCGTTTCTGGGTTAGACGGAAAAATGGTGAGCGAGCGCATACGTTCGAATCCCTTGCTGATCTGCAGGTCATTCAAACGACCTGTCGAAGTGGTCCGGAACGCACCTGTGCGTCCTCTAATAACACCCAGAGCTGCACTATCGTTCCGGAGCAAAATAAAGTTCCGGCAACAGAATCAGCAAGGACTCCCTGACTGGATACGGCTGCTGAAGAGCGACGAGGGAGGGGTAATTCTTTAAAAGCGGGATTTATCAACCTTAACTCCCTGACAGATAAAATTGAGCATCTACGCTTGCTCGTCGCTAACGATCCCTCCTATCATCTATTTGGGGTGGCCGAGTCGAAGCTAGATGAGTATGTGGATGACAGTCTCGTTCAAATTCCAGGTTTTTCGTTGTTGCGACAAGATCGCAACAGAGAAGGTGGAGGAGTTGCCTTGTATGTGCGCAATGACTTCAAAATTGAGAAGTTGGTTTCGTCGAATACTTTTGGGCCGGGGAAACCTGGCGTGCCCGAATTCCTTTTTTGTAGCGTGCAGCAAGGCAGCTCACCCCCAATATTAGTCGCGGTAATCTATAGACCCCCTAAAATTGCGATGCAGAAGGATGATGGGCTGTTTGACTCGTTACGCTGGCTGTGTGGTGATTACAGTCACAAAATCATTATGGGTGATCTGAACGCTGACTTGTTGGATACTGCTGATCCCGACACCAAGACACTGACTGCACTGACAGAAGAACTAGCCTTGCAGATAGTGCAGCATGGCCCGACTCATCAACACAACCCCAATGTATCTCATACATGGATTGATCACATCTACGTAGATGACAACGACACCATTACTGACTTTCACAACAGACACCTGCCCAGTTTCGGTGGGCACTCGGTCATTGACGTCACCATCAACGTCTTCACCCCTACTCCGCCAAAAAATTCCTTCAAGTATAGGGATTTTCGTAACATCACCCCGGAGATATTGAATGACCGTCTGCTCCGCTGTGACTGGACAGCTCTTGAAAATGCCGAAACCAGTTTGGAAGATGCAATTCAATGCTTGAATGTAAATTTAATGATCGTTTTAGATGAATTAGCACCGGAAAAAACTATAAACCCGCGTAAAAATGATGCTCCTTGGATTGGTCCTGAGCTGAGGGTGCTCATGAAGAAGCGAGACGCGACGCGCAGGCGTTGGGAGCGTATGCAACGCAACCAGTGCAAGTGTCCTGAGCTTCAAAATGAGTACTTTCGGCTCAGCGAAGAGGTCGATCTGCGCATTGAGCAAGAGCGTAATTCCTTCCTTCAAAACCATCTTTCAGACGCTCTTGATCAGAACAAGAATATTTGGAAGGAGATGCGCAATCTCGGCCTCTTGCCCAAGAGCAAAGAGGAAGAACTTCACGGTTTCACACCGGATGAGTTGAACGCTCACTTTGCGGGGGTTTCTGTTTCGCCTCACGAAAATATCAATGAAGCAATGGACGATATTAACTCTGCACCGGAGGAGGGGTTTAAATTTAAGCCCACAAATTTCAATGATGTAGTCCTTGCTATTGAACATCTCTCCTCGCAGGCCCGCGGGGTGGATGGGATCCCTCAGAGTGGAATCGCGAAGGCTCTTCCGGCAATTGGTGATCTTATTGTACATATATTCAATTCCTCTTTCGCTCATAGCGTTTTTCCCGAAGCTTGGAAGCAAGCGCAGCTGATTGCATTGAAGAAGACTGCAGCTCCATCAACGGTCTCGGACTTTCGTCCCATAGCGCTGCTGTGCTTCCTTTCCAAGGTTCTGGAAAAAATTGCACATGACCAAATCACGGAGTATTTAAAAGTAGAGAAACTTCTTGATCGCTTCCAGATTGGTTTCAGGCAATACCATAGCACCCAGACAGCTTTACTAAAGTTGACGGATGACATCAGAGTAGGCATTGATAGGAAGAAGATCACCTTACTCCTACTATTCGACTTTAGCAAAGCTTTCGACACAATAACACCGTCGAAGCTGTTGAGGAAGCTCCGAAACCTTGGATTCTCAAGATCGGCACTCCTGTGGATAAAATCATACTTACAAGGCCGCACCCAAATAGTCACTTCAAAATCTGGTAGATCTGATTGGCTTGAAACCAATCTGGGTGTTCCACAGGGATCCGTTCTCGGGCCTTTACTCTTCAGCTTATATGTTAATGACTTACCTGGTTTGCTAGACGGAAACTTGGTATATCATCTATTCTATGCGGATGATCTTCAAATTTATCTCCAAGTCGAGAAAACTAAGATCAAGGAAGGCATCACTCGGCTGGGAGAAGTAGGACGACTAATTGCTGAATGGGCCGGAAATTCCGGCCTGCGTCTCAATACTGGCAAGACCAAGGCAATCCTCTTCAGCTCTGAGAGGAACATCAAAGATCTGAAAAGAATGGACTTGCCGGGGGTTGAGATACAGGAAGGAAAATTCATTCCGTTCAGCGATACAGTCGTGAGTCTTGGTGTTACACTTGATAGTGAACTGACGTGGAAGCCGCACATCGACCAAGTAACGAAGAAAGTGAACAGAGCCCTTTACGGATTGCGGTTTTTTAGGGCGTGTATCACCAGACCTCTCCGAATTCGCCTAGTCGAGTCATTAGTTCAACCGCATTTAGATTATTGCACAGTCGTGTACCTCGACGCCACGGACGAACAGCGGCAACGGATACAACGACTGAGCAATTCATGTGTGAGGTACATTATTGATCTTAGGGGAGACAAGCACATCACCCCGTTTAGGGACCGTTTAGGTTGGTTGCGTACTGATTCGCGGAGAATGAACTTCGCAGCTCTGTTAATGCATAAGATCATGAATTTAGGAGAGCATGGCTACCTAGCTGCGATGTTCACCAGGTACCAATCTGAACGCCCCGCACGTGGTAATGCAGGAGAGCGGGTACTCAAAGTTCCCAATATGAGACTTGAATATGGAAGGAGATCTTTCCAGGTTCAATGTGCTCATTTTTGGAACTTTCTCCCTCCGGGCTTTCGGCAGCTGGGGAAAACACCCTTGTTCAAAGAGTCCTTGAAAGATTTCCTATTAACAAAGTCTCCTCAGAGGATTGATCCGGAGAAGCAGCATTACTTTCATCTTTGATAGGCTAGGGCGTTGTTCCTTTTCTTTCTATCTCTTTTTAATTGTAAGTGACCTTCTGTCACCAGACTGAAGAAAAACTGTGATATTTCTGTGAACCCATGCCCTCTATCTCATTTTCTTTCAAGTGAAATCGTAAAGTGTATGACTAGTCACAATTGTGATATATCTATCCTTGACCAAATTATTTCTTAATATGATTTTATCGGAATATTTATTAATTTTATATATATGTGACACATATGAAAATATGTAGGTATATTTTGTCGTATGACGAATAAAGGATATCTATCTATCTATCTATCTATCTCTCTCTTTTTTTTTAAGGTGGTTAGAGGGCAAAATCTGCCTCAAGATCCTTCGGATCCGTCCCCAGAGACCGGACTGGTTCAGCTTGCGCGGGCTACGCATAGCCCACGCAGGCCATACCAGGCGGGACACGGGTTTGGGTGGGGCCCACCGAGAGGTGGGCCCGGCCGTGTAATAGCCCTCTCCCCTTGATGTCCGATACCTAGGGCATCGGGCAATCAAGAAGGAGATCCACCTGTATCTACCATCTCAGCCCGGAACCGCGTGAGCATTACTTCAGGATGAGCGGCATGTCTCGCGCTCGATTGCGAGCGTTCCTCTCCTCCATCTTCTCTCTTCGGCCACTTGTCGGCATCTTCTATCTTCATTCTTCATTGTTCCCTCTCTTTTCTCTTTCTTCCCTCTCCAGTGCATCATATTCCTCCTGGAATCATTTGGACCTCTTCTGTTAAAATCGGCAGGTTGACTGTAATTCGCCGGCATCGAGGCGCCTCACTTCCCTCTCTTTCTCCTCCTTACGAGTCATCACCAGCTTGATATATCCGGTGACTCTATCCCATGTCTCCTGGTTACGAAGTAAGTACGGGACGAGGTTCTCAGGTGTTAGTTGAGCACCCAGCCATCCATCCAACTCGGCGCGCTCTCTTTGGGTGTCGTTGCACGTGAACAGGGCGTGTTCAGCGTCATCCCAGCTGTCCCCGCATGACTGACATGCTGGGGATGTCCTCTTTTTGATCCGGGTCAGATAGGCACCGAAGCAACCGTGGTCGCTCAGTGCCTGCGTTGTCCAGTAATCTATCTCTCCGTGGGTGCGTTCCGCCCACTTGGCTACATCGCGGATCAACCGGTGCATCCATTCGCCATCTGGGAATGGCGAATCCCACTCAGTTTGCCACTGCTCGAGGGTGGTTTCCTTCTCGTTAACCCGGATGATCTCCTTTATCGATAGAGTGAGCACTCGATCGGCTCCGATTACTTTTTGGCGGTCCCAGATCCTCACTCTCTCAGCGACGAGCAAGTGGATAGGTGGCATCCCCGCTAAGACGCAAGCTGCGTCTCCCGACACGGTGCGGTAGGCACGAATGCTCCTCAGGGCCGCTCTCCGGTGGACAGGCCCCATCGTCTTCTCGATGATGGTCTTCTCTACTCTCTTTCCCCACACAGGTGCACCGTAGAGCATGATAGAGGTGCTGACTGTGTTCAGAAGTGCGTGCCTCTTTTCCTTGGGTCCCCCGATATTCTGCATCAGCCGCTGGAGCGCCGCACTGACCCTGCTCGCCTTCTGGGCGGCTTCCTGTATGTGCTTCTTAAACGACCACTTGTCGTCAAGCCATACACCCAGGTATTTCAGCTCTGTCTTGCGTGGGATCTCTTGCCCATTGATGTAAAAACGGGGTAATTCGAACTTCCTGCGCCTTGTGACCACAATTGCTTCGCACTCCTTGACAGCAAGCTCTAGGAGCCTGCTGATCATCCACTCGTAGACTCGGGCCAGCGCCTCGTTTGCGCGTCTACCCAAGAGTTCCTCGTTGTCGGCCCAGACTATGAGTCCCGCGTCTCTCTCTCTCTCTCTCTCTCTCTCTCTCTCCATCCCTCTCTCTCTCTCTCTCTCTCTGTCTGTCTGTTTGTCTGTCTGTCTCTCTCTCCTCTTTCCCCCTCCCCCCTTTCCCTCTCTCTTTGTCTCTCTCCCTCCGTCCCTTCCTCTTTCCTCCCATCTTCACTCCTATCTCTCCTTCTGTCCTTCCCGCTCCAGCTGTACTTGAGCTTGTGCGGCAAGAATATAATATAAAAATATAAGAATAGGAAATTCTCCTAACTCTCCTACTCTACTACCATCCTCCATCAAGACAACGAAATGTGTCATTCCGCATTGGTTCTGGAATGGGGCTTCGACAGATCGAAATAGGTTTCCCGGATAGCATTTCAGGTCCCCCAATGCGTGAGATGTGCCATAACGTGTACCTACGCGGCGCGTAGGTACATATGTATTTGCGTGCGCACCTCGTTGCGGAGATTTGGTTTCCCACGATGAGAAACGAGAACCCTGATTTCAGCCCTCGTGGTGAAAGTTCTGCGTATACGCAATGCACGCAAAATTAACTAATAAGTGGCATTCAGATTTCAATCTGAATTTGCTAAGTTTTTCGGTCAGTTCCGTGCCCTACCAGTGCGACCCTTCAACGCGAGATTACGGAGTCCCTAGTGAGTTTTTTTTTCAAAGTATCTGATGGCCAAATGGAAACACCAAAACCTCAAGATCGTAGCTCAACCCATCTGGCCGTGGGATCAATTTTAGTGCCAAATGTCAGGTTCCGTACCGTACCTCAAAATGTCAGGGTGAAAATTTGTTCATTCGTGCGCGAGTTAATTTATTTTTTATATGTTCCAAAAAATCGGAAAATCCATCCGAGAACCCTCGGAAGTGAGATTTGGGGTTGGCACATTTTCAACTCTCAAATATAAAAGTTCCCACGGAACTACTCATATACGAGATAAAACGAATTCAAATGTCTCCAACTCATTGGAAACCGGAACAGAATAAAACTGTCATAATTTCGTTTAGTTATATAATAACGAAATCATATATGTCAATTTTATTCAATTTGTTCTTTTACGGGACGAGACTACTCTCTCAAAATTCTCACATTGATCCTTAAACGTAGCACGGAACGGAACGAAACTTTTTTAGTTCCGTTTTACTTCCGTTATTCTCTACCGAAACGAAATTGACGCGAGTTCCGTTTCGTTACAGATGAAATGAAACGAAACGAAAGTTTCATGATATCGTTTCGTTATCTGATAACGTTATTGGATGTCATTTATGTTCCGTTTCTTCTGTATCGAAACGGAATGAACCGAAACGAAATTCTCATATAGTTCCCAAAACCAAGCTGGAACGAAACGAAATTCTTTGAATTTCGTTACATTTTCGTTATTCTCTTCCGGAACGAAATTGAGGCAAGTTTCGTTTCGTTACAGAAGAAACGAAACGAAACGAAACCGAACACCTAAGACTCACAGAAAACCGAAACAAAACGAAAGCTTCATAATATCGTTTCGTTATCCAAGAACGTTATTGGATCCCCATTATGTCTCGTTTCTTCTGTAACGAAACGGAATGAACCGAAACGAAATCCTCATATCAATCCTTAAACGTAGCATAAAACGAAGTGAAACTCTTTCAATTTCGTTACACTTTCGTTTTTCTATACCGAAACGAAATCGAAGTGAGTTTCGTTTCATTATTCAATAACGAATCAAAACGAAAAAAAACGAAATATTTCGTTTCGTTTCTCGGAAAGCCCTGATTGAGATATAACTCGGCAGATTTTCTTCATTTCATTCCTTCTACTAAATCAAATTCTTTCAGATAATTTTCAACAAGTTTATTTCATCTCACCTTTCCCTCTAGATTGAATTGTTCAGATATAGTGCTCGAGAGAGCTGTTGTGGTCCAATTCATTCTGCCAGATATGATATTCTGAGACAGTATGTAAGTATTACAAAAGTGTGAGACACATGTATTTCCAAGGAAATTTAGTTCGGTTATGACTTCAATAACTGAAACTCAATCAGATAAATCTCTTTGAGAGATACTTCCAACAATCAACAGAGAAAGGGCACTCTCATACTCGCCTAATTATACTTCTTGGAAAAGTGAGTGGAGGGGGCCGGGATAAAAGATTTCACACTAAATATCAAATTCTCGAAAAATGAAAAGAATGTCTCCTTGAGGGATTGGTATTTTTATATTCTCCATTCTCCTGCCCTCTAAAGCCGTCCATAACCTCAATATCGAGTTAATGGGACCAAATCCAACAGGTTCTTCCAAGACTTTTCGAATGCTGCAAACTGCATCCCCGTATCTCTCATGTGATTCGAGACACATGAGTCTCATTAGAAGGAAGACCCAAATCTCGTTGTTGGAGTTGATTGGAAAAGATGCATTCAAATGTGCCCCAGGTACCTGGAGACTTCCCATCGTTCAATGGGTGGGGGGAAGTTCATATTTTCTACCAGAAAATCAAATGAAGAAGCCAAGAGAACAATCCGAGACCTGACGCTTTTTCATATGTCTCTTTTGTGTGGAATTACTCATATAATGTTGTAACAATGGAATGTTCGTTATCGTTGGTCTGAAAGATTGTTGAAGTATGTAGCAATCATATCGAATCCCAGCTCCACTCTTGATAGCCTGCAAGAGTTCATCTTTGGATTCCACACCCTCAGCTTCTTACTTGATAACGCTGATAGATAGGGATTCCGTATGAGAGGAGGTGACCCCCAGGATGACTCGTCAGTTTGGATGTTGCCTGACTCCAAAAATCAATGAGGTTATGTCGCAGAAAGTGACGACCACGTTTCGGTTTGGTAGTGGATCCTGGATCCCTCTACATCGCCAAGCTGTGGTATGGATTTCACTCGGAGAGCAACTTCATAGGCGATAGTTAGGATACTGTGACGGTAATCTGACTCGTTTGTTAATTGTATGTCACGGTTAGGAGTTGAGCTTGTCATTTTCAGGAGTCACTCCTTCAACGTAGTCAGCTTTGGAATATTGTGTCAGTGCTCGATTCAGGTGAGTTTTTTGCGTTATCGCACCTAGGAGGTAGCTTGGAAACTCATGTTTGGAGGCATTTCATTAACGAGGTCACTCCCAAGTTGTCGTGATGGTATTTGTCCCAAGTGCTCCTTTAGCGTTGTCAGTCTTGGGAGACAGTTGAGGTGGTCATTTTCGGGGCTTGATCCTTTCCCGGGGTCGGTTTCAAATTGTCGTGTCGATTATTGGCTCGGGTGTTCTTTCTGTGCTGTCAGTCCGTCGAGACAGTAGGAGAAGTGATTTTTGGGTGTATGATGTCGAGCGCTACTCAACATCTTTTTGGAAAGAAGAAGAAAGGACGAAAGGGAGGATATTAGGTTAAGTACGCGAGAAAGGAGAACGGACGCAAAGCACCTCTCCTGACATAAGATCAGCCTCGAGAATCGAGATTTGCCGCTTTTCCCTCCCGATTTCTCTTCACCTGGAAAAAAAAAATAAAGCAGGGCAAGCGAAGTGGTCGAAACTTGGCAACGCCGCGGAGAAATACTCCGCAGCGATGAAAAGTATAGCGGTCGGGCTCACGTGGGTCCTCAAGAGGCTGGTGATATGAGGAGCGGAAGGGGGGGAAGGGAGGTGCATGCATATAGCACAACATCGCCCTTCTCGTCTCCGCGCCTACACATCGGCCTAGACAATCTCCTCGCCGTCTTTTCCTAGGCTTTCTCTCGAGTGGCGACGGCGCGAGTTTCTGCCGACACGCTTACCGGTCCTCGCATCGTGTGCTATATAGCTGCTCCACGCAACTTGAGGTGTGAGAGAGAGAGAATATATAGCTCTCTCTCTCTGACTCTATACTCTCGGGCAAATCAGCTGCATACCTACTCGATGCTCCTGCGCTCCTGATACTTGGTCCCGCCGTACGGCGAGTCAAAACACCCCCTATGGGTGGGCTTACCACCCCCCATATGTGACCATGTATCAGTTGACACAACTGGGCGATATTAGTACCATATACTGAAAAATAAGTCCCAATATGCAAATTTGACCCTCTAAGCACCTAACCCTATGCAAAAACTCATGATACCGTCTTTGGGATCCACCGATGTATGCGTATTAGCCTCATCCTTCCTCCCCCCGCAACCGGTCGCGCACCGTCACCCCCTCGTCTCTGGCGGCCTAACCTCTACAAAGAAATACCAACGAATAATCGAAATTTCGGTTTGTCGTTCCTAAGATAATAAAAAGAAAAAAACTCCCTCGTCTTCACCCAACAATTTATTCATTGTCTACGTGCTCCGCTGCGTGAGACAAAGATTCCGAAACTCCCTAATAACAATAGATCGAGGCTGCCAGAAACTGCCGGGTACTAAATTTCACTTTTTAGATTCAAAATTGATAATAAACTTGCCATGTCGACAATGAAACCTCGGTCGGCGATGCACTTCAGACCTTTCAAAACAATCAACCGGAAAGTTGCAGCTGCGTTTAAACAAAAAAATCCAACCTTAGACATAGAACTAAATCATGTTTATTATCGACAACGCTGTCCCTCGGCCTTTTCAAATCAATAATGCAACAATAGCATGAAAGAGTTTTTATTAGGTTAACAGCCGGAAAACCTTCGGAAGTCTTGCGGGGCCGGAAAATTTCATAGTTTTTACGAGGCAGAGGCGTGCAGACATAAAGGCAAAAAAACCTTCCCGAAATCCGAAAGTTCACTTTTATGACCCTTTGTTGGGCTTAGAAATCTTCTTCGTGCCGATGCATTTCTGCTGACTAAAAATTCTTTAAAGTGGATGTACCGATTCGGAAAATCGAGATAGATGTATGGTTAAGTACAAATTATATTCAACCTAGTGAGGTACCAAAGGGCTATGGATCTCGGGAGAGAGCCGGATGCATAATAAATTGAATATAGGGATACCCCAATAGAGGTGTACGACTCTTCGTGGATTGACCTTATTTTTTATGGATATTAGGGATTCGTAATGCGGATTATCCTAGCCTTTGCTCACCCATATCCGGGGACTGAGGCCCTTCAACGAGGCGGCAAAAGCTAAAGATCTCCTCAACTTTCAAAGGTGAACTATATGGGTACTTAGGTACAGATTCATTCGACCTTAGAAAGCTGATTTTTGTATATCGTAAACTATTTTTCGCAAGTGAGCGCCGAGGGGACTGAGGCCCTCATGCACATCGACTTTCAAAAAATATGTAATCCTTTCATGAGTGAACGCCGAGGGGACTGAGGCCCTCATGCATATCAACTTATGAAAGATGTGAGATTGGCTCACCCGGGTTTCTAAGAGTGTAGAGAGGACTGAGGCTCCTACACAAACATGGATTCCCGGGGTGCGTAATTTTGAATCAGACGAATACTGGAGAAGTGCGGGGACCTAGGCCCGAACTGCCATCACAGCATCGTCCTGGACCTGAATCGAGGCATATCAACACTACAAGATATTACCAATGAAATTTCCACATTTAATCTCAACTCTATATACAGGCTTGAGGAAAGCCAGAGCACCAAAGCCTCGATACAGCTCTAATATTCAAATGAGCGCAAGCCTGCCACAATGGGCTGATGAGCCTGTATTCATACTCGGTGCTCTGGCTGTACAGTATATCTATATTGTACGTTAGATTATGGTTTAGATGATAGAATGATGGAAAAACAATGATTCTTCTTGGAAATTCATATTTTGAGATAATATTGGTAGATTCTTCTTTTATCATTGGATTAGTCGCATCAAAATATCTTACCAATGATGGAAAACCTCAAAATTGGCTGCTTCAACTATTTAGTAATAAATAAAAGATAATTTTCTGGAACATTCTAGAAACACGTGGTTTCCTATCTTTTTGTAATTACTCTTTAATCACAATATATAATTTAATTTTTTCTCCATAAGTGAGCTCCTTGGCGATTCATTGATCCTTTAAACAACTTGTTCTACTCGAAAAGTTATTTTACAACTCATTATTTACATATCTACAACGAGACCGAATTCTCGGAAATAAAATAATTTTTACAACAGATGAATTATGGGAAGTCCTTTCAAAATCGGTCTTATGTATGCAAAAAACAGAATTTATTTGTATCTGTCAATCTGAAGAATTTGACGAACAAATAAAGTTTGTAAAATTGAATATGATGCCAAAATGGACGTTTTATGAAACAAAAATACATACACTGAAAAGCCCGGAAAATGAGCCTATTAATGAGGGAAAGAAGTTTTAAATTTTATGATGATTTATATCAAAAATTCCTCATGGAAACCCATGGAATTTTCGATATTTCCATGTATTAGTATGTATATGTATTGACGTAAGACTGTGTGAGTTTACACCTTGAACAGCACGCCCTCGGCCGGAGAGGGGAGAAGTTTCCTGCCGTACCGGCTCGAGAGAGGCGCGACAGTTCAAATGTTTCTCACAGACCAAATCAGTATTATATCGGGTATTCTTCAGGAGTGAAAAATCAAAATTTTGAGGTTATGGCACTCACAACCTATAATCATAACCTAAATGTTTTCAAGAGTGTGAATTCTATTTTTGCGAGAGGCTCCCTGTAATCTTTGTAATCCGAGCAAACCGCAGGAAACGATATCGAATGTAAAGAGATATCCACATATACTCCCGAATCCAAGAATGAAAACGAAAACTGGTGTAAAAATGGATGGTGTAGTGAATATTTCATTATTAACATCTAAATATGTTAAAACTATATGTGCTGAATATTAAAACATGCAAATATTTCACAAGAAATATACGCCAGAAAATGTCTGGATAGTAAGTATTCTTAGCACTGTAGGGCACCACTCGTCGGGACATACAACATTCCTAGTACCGATATTCAACGCAATGAGCGCCACTTACCAGGACCCAAGATATTCATAGTACCAACTTTCAGCGCAATAGGCGCCACTTGCTGGGACCAAATTGTCCGTCCCACCAGGCCCCTCTCCAAGATGTTGCCGCCCCCAAACTATGAAGTTCAACCCTCCTTCTAAACTCATGAATAGGGCTCACGCCCTTTCTATTGATGCCAAATCCATTTGGGCGTTAAGGCCCGGGGTAACAAAAGACTATGAACACCAATTACAGGGTAGGATTCTACCCCGTCATTTAGCCCTTTTGTTGAGCTTTCCCTCTCTGGGAAATGCAGTTTCCGCCCCAAAATCATCGGGTCTCCGCGCGGGACTCCGCTTTTCACTCTGCTCCTGGGTGCTGACCTGACCAGTTCTAGAGCAGTTCTTTCATAGTTCCAATTGCCGAACTTAGAATTTTCTTCCGTGTCTCGCCACGAATTTTTTTCGTAACCAAATTCCACTGTTTTCTCGGCACAACATCCTAGAGAGGAGCCTGGGATCGCTACCTCCCAAACCCAACACCGAGAGCTGTAACGAGTGGGCCCAGGGACAGCTTTACGAGATAAACCATCTTCACCGATTTTCATCAGCCAACAAAGGTGAGTAATTATTGCATCCTAATTTATTCCCGCGCGATTTAAAATCATTTTTTTCCAAGTGTTGTGAATACCTAAATTTCAAAACCTCTAGTTCCGCGTCGCGAGTGAAGCGCGATTTAAGTAAAAAAATAATTCCTGAGATCACGTACCTCCTAACGATTGTGGGAGAAAAAATACTCGACAGTTTTGTCCGACTTATTTCTCCAGAACCAATCGTTGAGGACTTTTTCAGGTTCAAAAGTGCTGCAAAATTCGCCGCAAGCTAGGGCCTCTTTGTTTTCTTTCTCACGACAACCTTGTATGTTTGAAGCATTCCATCGTTCAATTTCTCGGATACGAAAGTTCCCCGAGTCCTTGAGGTCACTCCCAGACTCAAAATTATTTAAATCGGCGTCGAAATATTTTTAAATTAAAGTGCTTCCGATGTAACAGGTGTCAATCTTCAAGTCAGTCTCGTAAGATCGTTGAGGTAGACATTTTTTGGGTTTACTCTTCAAACGTGTCAGTTCTGAGTTGTCGTATCGTATGTCATTCAGGTGTTCATTCTGCATTGCCAGTCTCGAATGGTGGCTAAGGTAGTCAGTTCTAGAGATCACTCTCTGAACGTTGTTACATCGAGAGCAACAATTCAGCGTCATTTTGCGCTTAATCATTTGCTTTTGAGCCAAGAGTTTCCCCTCATAGCTTGGGATCGTATTGAAAGATAGCAAATTTTTCAACCGAGAAAAGTACCAATATTTCAGTCGAAATGAACGGATGCGGTATTCCGGAATGCCGGAACAGGTTGGAGACTCCCTAAAACACTCAGTATTTCCACTATCTGGCACCACTCGGGCGAGTCAGGAAGAATACCTCCAGTGCGGATATGAGCCCGATTACTCTCACTTTTGCTCAAAACAACACTCGCGGCGCAAAATAGCATCATGAATGTGCTTGAAATCACCTAACAATTTGAAAACGCAATATAAATAGATCATGACGTTCAAATTAAGAAGACTCACTTTTTGTTGTCACTGGTACTGCGATGCTCCATTCCTTGAAATTCCCAGCGCCACCTGGTTCAAGGGTAATTCGAGTCTCGGTCGAGAAGAATTCGATGATGCTCGAGTGGCATGGACTTGGAGTTCAAACAGGAACTTGCACGAGTTGCGGAGGCTTGGATCAAGCGTTCCGAAACTTGGAACTGAATCTCGAGATTCGGAATCAGAGTGTCTGAACGAATGTTAGAATCGTGACTTAGATTAAGTATCAACTTGGATTTATCTTGTCAGACTAGAAATACCTCTGCTGTCTCTCTGAACTTACAATAATAGTTGTGTCTCTGGCTCTGCAAGTGTCTATTTCTGTCTCTAGAGAATCTGCTACTCAAGTGACCGTGACTTTTCCTCTGAGGGCGCAAGAAGCTTCTCTGGAGATCATATAGAATTTTGGATGACCACGCCCTTGACCAATAATCGTGGGCATGATGTTCGTGGGGATGAACCTCGGGGATGGAAGGCGGGAGCGGAGGGATCCTCTTTTCTCCTTGATTTTGGAGGCTGTTATCACGAGAAACTGGGAGTAGTGCATGATTACGGAGCTTAGTGGGATGGTGATGGTAATATTGATTCCGTCTGGTGGCGCATGCAGTACTAAAAGAGCCTTTAACTAAATATGTCTTGAATATTGTCACTTGATCATTATATTGTTCATATTTGAGGTAACTTTGATTGAGTGCTGCAGGAAATGCTTCGATTGATCCTCCTCTTTAGGCATGACCCACACACAGAGCAAAAGTACAGTAATTGAATATGGTTGCAGGAAAATTGATACAGGGTGATAGGGAACCTATCACCCTGTATATTAGTGATTCCGTTGAGAGTGTGATTTTTCGTGTTCCAAGTTCCCCAAAGTTTCTGAATAGTGATGGTAGTTTTTCGTCCTTGAAAAATACCCTCAAAGTTTCTGAAGGTTTGAATATGCATTATAACAATTTTCTAGGGTGTATTTTATTGGTGCGCAACTATGTTGATAGTTTTTGAGTCGATCCTAACATCCCCGTAATTTGTAGTGCCTCATAAAGGGCCGAAATGTCAATTCCGTCGCCTGTAGAAAACCTACCTCCGACTCCTGCATTCACTGCAACGCATATTGAAAGTCAAAAACCCTCATGTGTAGCTATGCATTTGAATTTGTGATACTTCAAACAACATATTCCACCACTTTGCGAGTCAAAATTACTTGCTTAGTTCGCGCACGGACATCCGAAATTTTGAAGACAACTTTGCACCAAAACTGCTCGCACAGCACCGATTAGGTCGAAAAAGTCTCCGATCAACTATTAAGCCTTTCTAACGAATGAGGTTGATTTCTAGATACCAAAATACACCTAATTCTTGCGCAACATAAACCGAAAACTTGAATCCGCGGCCGAGTGCACCACATGAACGTGTTTTTCGAATGCGGTACAAAATTTTCGGTCAATTCCGTCCCCATGTTGTGCTCCTTCCCAACCCGCTATATCGCTTTGTGGATCACATTTTCTTGAAGTATCTGGTTGCATTGGATCAAATTTATGTGGAAAAGAGTTTACGATTAGTTGGCGAGCCGTGGGAATATTTCAAAGGCAAAACATCAATTCCGTCCCCCTCTACGACCCCTTAAACTGCACATATCTTCGGCTGACTTCACTTTTGAGATACGTAGCTCTACTCTTTCAGCACCAATCAGCTAGGATAGCTGCGAATCAGCTGGTGATAGCTTGTTCTGTCAGCTAACATGAACGGATTTTCACTGATTGAATCAGCTATCACGGGATGTGATATGCAATGATGAGCGCCAGCCAGGGGTGTAATTTTTCGATTTCTCTGCGTCTCGTGATAAATTTTTGGCACAGGTATTCATAGTCGTTCATATTGTGCAGTGAGATTTATTTTATTGTACAATTTTCGAGTCACTGTAATGTCCCAAATGTGGGCCACCTATGGCCCGAATATGGGCCAACTATGCCCCGAATGTGGGCCACCCTCTATGCCTCTAAGGAGATTGGCCCACATTTGGGGCATGTAGTGTTATAGAGGGTGGCCCACATTCGGGGCATATAGTGCTATAAGAGGTGGCCCACTCTGTAAAAGTCATCCAGTGAAATTTCACTGGAAACCAGTAACTTTTCACTGGTTCATCCAGTCCAGATCCGTTCACTGGCATTCCAGTGAAATTTCACTGGATGAACCAGTGAGAACTACTTCTCACTGGTTTTCCAGTAGATGCTCACTGGTTTTCCAGTAGGTAGTCTCACTGGTTAACTAGTGAATCACAGCGATCGAATATGGGGGCGGGGAGGGGGGCGTAGGAGGAGTGTGATCATACCTTGTATAGAAATCTGCAATCATGAAATATAATTCATTCAATTATTTATTGAGCCATACTTGATTCGCTACAGATAAAATCATACTTTAATGATTAATTGAAGTGATAAAATAATTCTATGTGCAGTGTTCACTAAAACGGGATACTACGAACACATGCACATATTCCACCAGGGCTCAGATACTCGGGTTCCACAAGGCCACGAGCCATGAGCATCGATACACGAACAGATGCTCATGCTCCACCCAGGAGTCAACTACTCAGCTTCCACCGGTACGGGGACCACGAACACACGCACATACTTCACCAAGAATCAGATACTCAGCTTTGACAAAGTCACGAACCATGAGCCTAGAATAACCACGAACATATGATGCACATGCTCCACGAGGAGTCAACTAACTCAGCTTCCACTAGTACGAGAACTTCCAACACATGCACATATTCCACGAGAGCTCAGCACACGGGGAGCTAACTACTCAGCCTTCGCAAGCAAGGCGCAATCTCGAACAAATACAGATGTTTTTTCACCAGGGCTCAAGCCATACTCAGCTTCTGCGAGACCACGAGCCGACGCCCAGGTCAGTAAGAGCGGGAGAACCACGAACAGATGCTCGACTCAGTGTAGGCTAGTCCACGCAAGTCCACGCTCGAGAGCTACCTACCCTGTGGGTCATGCGCAATTGGATGTATCCACTGGTTCTCCAGTATATTTCACTGGAAACCAGTGACGGAGGGTCTTACTGGTTGATCCAGTGAGGCGTTTCACTGGATGACTTTTACAGAGCACATTCGGGGCAAGGGTGGCCCACATTCGGGGCATATACTGTTATAAAAGGTGGCCCACATTCGGCGCATGTAATCTTATAGAAGGTGGCCCACATTCAGGGCAAGGGTGGCCCACATTCGAGGCATATACTGTTATAAGAGGTGGCCCACATTCGGGGCATATAATCTTATAGAAGATGGCCCACATTTGAGGCATATAATCGTATAGAAGGTGGCCCACATTCGGGGTATATAATCTTATAGAAGGTGGCCCACATTCGGGGCATATACTGTTATAAGAGGTGGACCACATTCGGGGCAAGTGTGGCCCACATTCGGGGCATATAGTGTTATAAGAGGTGGCCCACATTCGGGGCATATAGTGTTATACGAGGTGGCCCACATTCGGGGCATGTTGTAATATGGAGGATGGCCCACATTCGGGGCATATAGTCTCATAGAGGGTGGCCCACATTCGGGACATTTACTTCAGGCCAAAAACCATAGTAATCTTCTGGTGGAAAAAAGAGCGTAGCAGCCCACACAGCATGAGAATCTTTCAGAAACCTTCCTGCAAGCTTTCAGGAAAACCCGGGAATCTTTCAGAAAGATTTCACTGAAAGCTTCTTTCAATAAAGATATGTCCCACTTCAGACACCTTTCTGCAAGATTTTATGAAGTATTGCCGGGAATATTTCGGGAAGCTTTCAGAAACATTTCATTGAAATATTTCAGTGAAATGTTCCTGCAAGATTTCATGAAATCTCACAAAAATATATGCCTTAATGTTCTGTCTGTGGAATCCATATTTTACTTGATGAGTTTCTTAATCATTCTAATGCATGACTTCATCATTCTGACTCGTACTTCAACTCCATTGTGACGTTGAATCCAAAGTTCCACGTTAGATTCATCCAGGTTTTATGAACTCTTCGATGTACGCGACACCTAACCGTTAAGCCGTCCTCCTGTCTTATATACTAACCAGCGTCTATTGTGAACGCTTGCGAGAAAGCCTTTACGCATCTTCAAATAATCCTCACGTATCATTTACAGACCATTATGCATAACTGGTCCTGGGTATGTTATCACAAATGACAGATCATTTGATACTACCATCAAATTTCCTGATAGATAGTTTCCCAAAAACCATATAATTTATGTGAACGGAATTCGAGAACTAAAGTGCGTTATGCGACATCTATCGGGAACAGAATCTTCCAATAAAATATTCCTGGAAGATTCCTACAATCTTTCACTGCAATGTTTCTGGAAGATTCCTACAACCTTTCACTGCAATGTTTCTGAAAGATTCCTACAATCTTTCACTGCAATGTTACTGAAAGATTCCCAGGATGTTCCACCGCAATATTTATGTGTCATATCCCACAGAGTCTAGTCGTTAAGAACTACTCCTCGCAATACTCTAACATATGTTCTTACATCGGTTGTAACGGTTTTCGGTATTAATATGCAGTACTCCGTCACATAGTTTTGCTCTGAAAGATTTTAGGGAGCTTGCGAGAATCTATCAACAATATCTCAGTGCAAGATTCCTGGGAGATTACCTGTGGAATGTTCCCAAGAAATATGTACGGAATCAGTCAGAGAGCTTCCACAAACCTATTATTATGATGGCTTCATTTTTATGCGACGACTCGTGATTAGCGTAAATTCGAAAGAGATTTGAATAATTGGGAATTCAATGAATTCAAATCTCAGCGGAGGCTTGTAAATCTTCCAGAATTATTTCGGTGAATTGTTCCAAGAAATCTTCCAGAGAGCTTTCGCGGATCTTTCAGAAATATTTCAGTGCAAGGTTTCCGAAAGATTGCGTTTAAAATTCTTTGAGATATTCATGGGAGCTTCCGGAAAGCTTCCTCTGAAATAATGCCACGGAACATTTTGAAATATCACCTGCAATATCCTTGCAAGATTCCTGGGAGATAATGAAATCTTTCATTGATCTCAATATCGTACAAAAATTTCGCGGAAATTCTTCCTAAGAATATTGCATTGAAATCTTCCAGAAAGTTTTCGTAAAGATTTCAACAATATTTCAGTGCAACGTTTCTGAAAGATTACGGGGGGAATAATCCCTAGAAATATTTTTGGAACCTTTTAGAAGGTATTCAGAAATTTTTCAATTTCATTAGGTGCAATTGAGTGGCAGAGAGGTTACTCATAGAGGAATTTCTTGAAATGTTCCCGAAATCTATTGATTCAATGAAAACCAGAATCAAATTGATTTTCCAAGCTCAATCCAAAGTGGTACGTTTCATATCGTGAGTTATAAGGATAACTTACAGCCACAAAGTGCTCCATATAGAGTATCAGAACGCGGTGAGTTTTGAAAATCCAACATAAAATTTTTGAAGATTTCCCAGCCTAAAAGAACTGCAAGCACGATGTTATTTGGAACTGGTCTCAAAATGTAGCTCTCCGTAGAAGCTAGCAAACCCTCCAAAAAATTTTGGGGCCTCGTCCTGATGAAATATTATACTCAATATAGGTGGAACATTTCCAGGAGATTCTCCCCATAGCGGTGAAACCTCACAAGAGGCTTTCGTAACTCTTCCAAAACTTCTCCCCAGAATATTGCACTTACATCTTTCAGAAAGCGTTCGATAATCTTTCAGAAATATTTCAGTGAATTGTTTCAAGGAATCTTTCAAAATGCTTTCGTGAATCTTTCAGAAATATTCCAGTGCAAGGTTACTGCCCTGCTGCAAAAGATCGATTGGGATGGATTGAAAACCAATCGAATCCTATCGGGATGAATACATTTCAATCGGTTCTATCATTCAACCGGCGAGAGCAGTATTGGAATTCAATGCAGATCAATCGAACAAAGACCCAATCAAGCTGAATCCTAAATTGTAGAATTGGGATCACAACTGCCAATAGAATTCTATACTGTTGATGAGGATTGATGTAAGCGAATATAATCCAATACTAGTATTCAGCATAGGATCGGACACGGAAGGATGGATGGAAGATCTTTGCTGGTTCAATATGTTTTAATGAACCGATTCAGTATTGGAATCAATCTAATTGAATAATGGATCTCGTCTCCCACTGCTCTATCGAGATCAATGCTTCAGGAAGGGATTCGATTCGCGAAACGATACTAATTGTCTATCCTAACCAATCCCAAATGACAGGATTGGATTTCACCTTTTGAACACTATTATTTCAACATTCCTCAATCGAACTGAATAATTCTCTGCAGTACTGGGTGTATGATAACCTTGCTCTTTCCTATCCGTTTCAATCATGAATGGACAGATTCGAGTCGAATTATGCCTGGATCAATTCCAATCATCCCCCTATCACCTATTGCGTGATTGACAAATCGAGCTGAGTACTACAAAATCGGATTGAAATCGTGGATGCATGGTTATTCTATCCTTCCCAATACTCATAATCAGTATTGAACTCCGCTAGATTTCATATATTTCAATCGAATCCAATACTGCTCAGCAGGATTACAATGGCCTGAAGATGAGTTTTGCTATCGGTCTGAATCCTGCCAAGCAGCATTGAATTGACTGAGTCAATCGATTCCAATGATAACCCAATTTCTCACTGCGTGATTGACCAATCGAGCTGAATACTACAAAATCGGATCGAAATCGTGGATGCATGGTTATTCTATCCTTCCCAATACTCACAATCAGTATTGAACTTCGCTGGATTTCATATATTTCAATCGAATCCAATACTGCTCAGCAGGATTGGAATGGCCTGAAGATGACTTTTGCTATCGGTCTGAATCCTGCCAAGCAGCATTGAATTGACTGAGTCAATCGATTCCAATGATAACCCAATTACTCACTGCGTGATTGACCAATCGAGCTGAATACTACAAAATCGGATTGGAATCGTGGATGCATGGTGATTCTATCCTTCCCAATACTCACAATCAGTATTGAACTCCGCTAGATTTCATATATTTCAATCGAATTCAATACTGCTCAGCAGGATTGGAACGATCTCGAGATGAGTTTTGCTATCGGTCTGAATCCTGCCAAGCAGCATTGAATTGACTGAGTCAATCGATTCCAATGATAACCCAATTACTCACTGCGTGATTGACCAAACGAGCTGAATACTACAAAATCGGATTGAAATCGTGGATGCATGGTTATTCTATCCTTCCCAATACTCACAATCAGTATCCAACTCCGCTAGATTTCATATATTTCAATCGAATCGAATACTGCTCAGCAGGATTGGTACGGCCTGCGGATGAGTCTCGCTATCGGTCTGAATCCTGCCGGGCAGCATTGAGTGGACTTTGTCAATCGATTTCAATGATGACCCAATCACTCACTGCGTGATTGACAAATCGAGCTGAATACTACAAAATCGGATTGGAATCGTGGATGCATGGTTATTCTATCCTTCCCAATACCTACAATCAGTATTGAACTGCGCTAGATTTCATATATTTCAATCGAATAGAATACTGCTGAGCAGGATTGGAACGGTCTCGAGATGAGTTTTGCTATCGGTCTGAATCATGCCAGGCAGCATTGAGTGGACTGCGTCAATCGATTTCAATGATGACCCAATTACTCACTGCGTGATTGACCAATCGAGCTGAATACTACAAAATCGGATTGGAATCGTGGATGCATGGTTATTCTATCCTTCCCAATACCTACAATCAGTATTGAACTGCGCTAGATTTCATATATTTCAATCGAATAGAATACTGCTGAGCAGGATTGGAACGGCCTGAAGATGAGTTTTGCTATCGGTCTGAATCCTGCCAAGCGGCATTGAATTGACTGAGTCAATCGATTCCAATGATAACCCAATTTCTCACTGCGTGATTGACCAATCGAGCTGAATACTACAAAATCGGATCGAAATCGTGGATGCATGGTTATTCTATCCTTCCCAATACTCACAATCAGTATTGAACTTCGCTGGATTTCATATATTTCAATCGAATCCGATACTGCTCAGCAGGATTGGAATGGCCTGAAGATGACTTTTGCTATCGGTCTGAATCCTGCCAAGCAGCATTGAATTGACTGAGTCAATCGATTCCAATGATAACCCAATTACTCACTGCGTGATTGACCAATCGAGCTGAATACTACAAAATCGGATTGGAATCGTGGATGCATGGTAATTCTATCCTTCCCAATACTCACAATCAGTATTGAACTCCGCTAGATTTCATATATTTCAATCGAATTCAATACTGCTCGGCAGGATTGGAACGATCTCGAGATGAGTTTTGCTATCGGTCTGAATCCTGCCAGGCAGCATTGAGTCGACTGCGTCAATCGATTTCAATGATGACCCAATCACTCTTTGCGTCATTGATCAATCGAGATGAATACTACAGAATCCAGTTGAAATCGTGGGTGCATGGTTATCCTATTTCTCTCAATACTCACAATCAGTATTGAACTCCTCTAGATTTCATACATCTCAATCGAATTCAATACTGCTGAGCAGGATTGGAACGGCCTGAAGATGAGTTTTGCTTTCGGTCTGAATCCTGCCAGGCAGCAACGAGTCGACTGCATCAATCGATTTCAATGATGACCCAATCACTCATTGCGTGATTGGCCAATCGAGCTTAATACTATAGGATGGAATACCGATCGTGAAAAAGTGGTTTCTATCCTCCTGAATACTTACAATCGGTATCGAACTCCTCTGAATTCCATGTATTTTAATTGAATTCAATACTGCTGAGCAGGATTGGTACGCTCTGAGGATGAGTTTCGCTATCGGTCTGAATCCTGACGGGCAGCATTGAGTCGACTGCATCAATCTATTCCAATGAGGACCCAATCACTCTTTGCGTCATTGACTAATATCGAGATGAATACTACAGAATCGAATGAAAATCGTGGGTACATGGTTATTCTATCCTTCTCAATACTCACAATCAGTATTGAACTCCTCTAGGTTTCATATATATCAATCGAATTCAATACTGCTGGGCAGAATTGGGACAGCCTGAAGATGAGTTTCGCTTTTGGTCAGGTGAACGGGTTATAAGGTCTGCAATGCTGAGAATCAGTATTGAAATCGATTGAGGCGGATTGAGATCTCGATGTTTGCAATACTGGAAGTCGGTACTGGAATCGATCGGGGCACATAGGATTTCAAGTCCTCAATACTAACAATCATCATTCAGGTATATTGACGTAGATAGAATATACGGTATCCAATGTTAGAGGTCAGTATTTGGATCTATTGAGGCAGATAGGACTTCCCATTCCCAATCTGATACACAGCATCCGAATTAATTCAAGTAGATATGATATAAGGTCTGCAATGCTGAACATCAGTATTGAGATCGATCGAAGCGTAATGCGCTCCCGATATTCCCAATACTGAAATACAGAAATGGAATCGATTAGGGCAGATAGGATTCCAAGTCCTCAATACTGATATTCCGCATTCGATTCGATTCAGGTAAATATGATATGAGGTCTGCAATGCTGAAAGTCGGGATTGAGATCGATTCAAACGGATTGAGATCTCAGTGTTTCCAATACTTGAAAATGGTATTGGAATGAGTTGGAGCAGATAGGATCTCAATTCTGCAATACTGATTTTCAACATTAAAATCGATACAAGTAGATAGGATATAATGAGGTCACTTATGCTTACATTTAGTATTGAGATCGATTGAAGTGGACTGAGATAGCAATCTGCCCAATACTGAGAGACAGTACTCAAATCGATCCAGATTGTTGGGATATAAGGGCTCCAATACTTACAGTCAGTATTGAGATTGATTAAATTGGGTTAAGATCTCGATATTCCCAATACTGGAAAACAGTACTCAAATCGATTGGGACAGCTAGGATTTCAAGTCCTTAATACTGATATTTAGCATTCAATTCGATTCAGGTAAAAATCATATAAGGTCTGCAATGCTGAACATCAGTATTGAGATCGATTGGAGCGTACTGAGAACCCGATGTTTCCAATACTGAAATACAGTACTGGCATCGACTGGGGCAGATAGGATGGCAAGTCCCGGATACTGATATCTAGCACTGATATCCAGCATTACTTCCGATTCAGGTAGATAGGATATGAGGTTTCTGATGCTTAGTTTCAGTATTCAGATCGATTGAAGTGGATTGAGATCCCGATATTCCCAATACTGAAATACAGTACTGTAATCGATTGGGGCAGATAGGATCTCAAGTCCTCAATACTGATATCCAGCATTCAAATCGATCCGAGTAGATAGGATATAAGATCTGCAATGCTGAAAATCAGTATTGAGATCGATTCAAGCGGATTGAGAACCCGATGTTTCCAATACTGAAATACAGTACTGAAATCGATTGGGGCAGATAGGATTTCGAGTCCTCAATACTGATATCTAGCATTCAATCCGATTCAGGTAAATATCATATGAGGTCTGCAATGTTGGAAATCAGTATTGAAATCGATTGAAGCGGATTGAGAACCCGATATTTCCAATACTGAAATACAGTACTGGAATCGACTGGGGCAGATAGGATGGCAAGTCCTGAATACTGATATCTAGCACTGATATCCAGCATTCATTCCGATTCAGGTGGATAGGATATGAGGTTTCTGATGCTTACTTTCAGTATTCAGATCGATTGAAGTTAATTGAGATCCCGATATTCCCAATACTGAAATACAGTACTGGAATCGATTGGGGCAGATAGGATCTCGAATCCTCAATACTGATATCCAGCATTCAAATCGATTCAAGTAGATAGGATATAAGATCTGCAATGCTGAAAATCAGTATTGAGATCGTTTGAAGAGGATTGAGAACCCGATGTTTCCAACACTGAAATACAGTACTGAAATCGATTCGGGCAGGTAGGATTTTAAGTCCTCAATACTGATATCCAGCACTCAAATCGATTCAAGTAGATAGGATATAAGATCTGCAATGCTGAGAATCAGTATTGAGATCGATTCAAGCGGATTGAGAACCCGATGTTTCCAATACTGAAAGACAGTACTGAAATCGATTGGGGCAGATAGGATTTCGAGTCCTCAATACTGATATCTAGCATTCAATCCGATTCAGGTAAATGTCATATGAGGTCTGGAATGCTGAAAATCAGTATTGAAATCGATTGAAGCGGATTGAGAACCCGATGTTTCCAATACTGAAAAACAGTTCTGGAATCGATTGGGGCAGTTAGGATTTCAAGTCCTCAATACTGAAATCCACCATCCAAATCGATTCAAGTAGATAGAATATAAGGTTTCTAATGCTTACCTCCAGTATTGAGATCGATTGAAGTGGATTGAGATAGCGATCTACCCAATACTGAGAGACAGTACTCAAATCGATTCAGGTTATTAGAATATAAGGGCTAGAATACTCACAGTCAGTATTGAGATCGATTGAAGTGGGTTGAGATCTCGAAGTTCCCAATACTCGAAAACAGTACTGGATTCGACTGGGCAGATAGGATTTCAAGTCCCCAATCCTGATATTCAGCATTCAAATCGATTCAGGACGATAAATAAACTCGTCAATGCTCATAGTCAGTATTGGAACCGATAGACGTAGTGTGAGTTATTGAACTTCCCATTCCTGAAAGTTAGTGTTGGAATCGATTGAGGCCGATAGAATTCGAGTGGCTGACGCTAGGTGGCGTTACGATGACCATCTCAGTTTGCATCCAAATATCATGGGATTGCTTTCTCGCAAGCGACGAACCATCTCTCCTGTTCCTATATAAGACTGATGAGTGACAGAACCTCCAAATAGCGTTTAGTTATGTAATGCGATGATATGTAAATGCGATCATGATTAAAATAAGTATTGAATTGTATTGAAACCTTACCTGTAATGTGAGTGATGTATATGTGAGACGTTGATTTGTAATAATGACTGAACGTCAGTATTGAGGTCGATTGAGGCCGATTGAGTTCTCGATGTTCCCAATACTGAAAATCAGTATTGGAATCGATTGAGGCAGATAGGATCCCGAATCTCCAATATTAATATCCAGCATTCAAATCGATCCGGATGAATAGGATATAAGGTCTCCAATGACTCTAGTCAGTATTGAGGTCGATTGGGGCGGATTCAGATCTCGATGGTTCCAATACTGAACAACAGTATTGGGATCGATTGATGCGCATAGCATTTCTGATATCCAATACTGATTTCCAACATTCAAATCGATTCAGATGAATAGGATACAAGGTGTCCAATGATTCTAGTCAGTATTGAGTTCGGTTGAGGTTCCAATGCAGAATAACAGTATTGGAATCGATTGAGGCGGATTGGATTTCGGATATCCAATACTGATTTCCAGCATTCAAATCGATTCAGATGAATAGGATATAAGGTGTCCAATGATTCTAGTCAGTATCGAGTTCGATTGAGGTTCCAATGCAGAATAACAGTATTGGAATCGATTGAGGCGGATAGGATTTCGGATATCCAATACTGATTTCCAGCATTCAAATCGATTCACATGAATAGGATATAAGGTGTCCAATGATTCTAGTCAGTATTGAGTTCGATTGAGGTTTCAATGCAGAATAACAGTATTGGAATCGATTGAGGCGGATAGGATTTCGGATATCCAATACTGATTTCCAGCATTCAAATCGATTCAGATGAATAGGATATAAGGTCTCCAATGATTCTAGTCAGTATTGAGGTCGATTGGCAATCTCTCTCTCAATGCGTATAGTCGGCATTGGTAAAGATTGGTCAACACTGTTTGAATCCCGATCAACATCATTGATCGCGATTGAACTCCAATCTTCTCCAATCCTGAAAATCATGTTTCAAATTCATCATAAGTTCCTAGATTCAGATCGATTGAGTGTTTTTCTATCGAATCCAATCGAACTTTTGCAGCAGGGTGAAAGATCAAGTGTAAGATTCTCTGAAATATTTACGGGAGCTTCCGGGAAGCTTCCTCTGAAATATTGCCACGGAACATTTTGAAATATCTCTTGCAATATCCTTGCAAGATTCCCGGGAGATTGCAATGAAATATTTCCCTGAATCGTTCTTTGAAATATTTCCATGCTGTGTGGGAGTACTGCGCAACTCCGTATTACGGTCGTAGAAGTACGGCCGTAGCACAATCGTACCCTACGGCCGTAGCAGTACGGTCGTAATACTGGCCGTATTACTGTCGTACTACGCTGTTATATACGCCGACATCAGGGGCTGCAGTGCTATTTATATTCATTTATGGCATGTTGACTGCATTTACTTGTGATTGACACTTCGTGTGAGGTAAACAAACTCTTCTGCTGTAGTTGTTGAGAGTTGGGAATTTAACTTGGCAGCCTGCTATGACGAAAATTTCCACAACTCGCTCTGATTAAAAAAAAAGACAGAGAGTGCTTAGTGAGTAGTGACTCAATTACACTGCGGTGGAATCGGGCTAGAGTCTATGTCAGTCTCTGTGAGATTTGTTTTGTGTACCTGCACGAGTGAGGTTAACCCACCCTGCGTGGCAATAACGTGCAAGTGATGAGATGCTTGTTACCGAATGTGTCAAGTGCACAGGCAACTCGATGCTTGATTCTTCGAGACCCTGCACTTCTTTTGAATATCTACATCCTCAGTCACATTCTATATCTCTGTCGAGTATCAAACAACAAAGTGCAGACACGCTGAAGATGTTCAAATAGAGTCCATGCCCTGCAGCTATGGGTAGTGCGACTCAGACCATGTATCCCAAATTTTGACTGAGGAGATGTAATGTAGATCTGTAGAAGGACTGGGAGGTGGAGAATCAAGCATCAAGTTGCTTGTGCATTTGACACATTCAGTGACAAGCATCTGTGATGTCGAGTGTCGCTCGACATCTTAGCTTAAAGAGGACGATAGGCGATGGAGAGAGTAAAATAAATGAGCCAAAAGCAGACGGACGTAAAGCGCGTATCTCGACCCCAAAGCAAGCCAAGAAGCCAGCCACGGGAATCGAGATGCCGCCGTTTTTCCCTCCCGATTTTCTCTCTACTTGAAAAAAAAGAAAAAAAAAACAAACAGGTAGAGAGAAATGGGCCGAAACTTGGCAACATCGCGGCGGAATCCTCCGCCGCGACGTAAGCATAGCGGACGGGCTCGCATGAGTCCCCGCGAGATCGGTGATGAGAGGAGCGGTAGGGGGAGGGAACGATGAGGGTATACAGCACCACATCGGCCTTTCTCTCTCCGAACCTACTATCGGTCTAGGCATTCTCTCTGTCGACCTTTCCTAGTCTTTTTCTAAAATGGCGACGGCGCTCGAATCCACCAACACTTCCCTGCTTCGCGTGTTCTGCTGCATGACCGCGCCATGTGACTCGAAGGGTGTGAGAGAGAGAGAGGGAATGTATAGCTCTCTCTCTCTCTCTCTGCCTATACACTCAGCAATCCACGCTACTTTGGAATACCTCCTTAATGCTCCTGCTCTCCGGATATCCTATGCGAGCGCAAGTCTTGCGAAATTGAGCCGTGGGAGGAAACCACCACCCCCCGTAATGCTCATACATGCCCTACATATAGTAATCAAAACCTCAACCCTTTTTGTCCCCAAACAAATTATACGCCCTGGTATTAGTCTCTTTATCAGGATGCATACCCACCAAACCCGTGTAGCACTACCCGCGCCTTTAAATTAGAGACCAGAGGGCCATGCAAAAATTTCACCACCCCCTCCTCACAGCGCGTAACCTCGATATTTGGTGACCCTTTCTTTTCATTTACTTCTGTGTACTCACACACTTAGTTCAAATCACTGCCGGACCCTTCCCCCGTTTTTTTTTTTACATCAGCCCCCAAGCTGCAGTAAACTAACCTAAACAATGGCTGAAACATAGAAAGTCAAATCCCTGACACCCGAAAAATTCCATCAACATCTCTGTCGGCGCGATAAAAACGTCCACCCTGTTGTTCTCAGGAATTTTCTCACAAATTTTGTACTTTGTCTACGTGCCCAGCTGCGCAAAGAAAAACTTTTAAGAGTTTCTAATAACAATTGATCGAGGTCAATGTTGTCCATCCGGTTCCTAAATTTTCATCCCAACAATAAGCTAACCCTGCTATAAAGTTAACACCATCGACAGATATTACCGCGATTCTTGGAAAGAGATGCACTTTCGATTTTGAGCAGTAATTTTCCGGAGTTGCAGCTGCGTGCTATAACAAAAGATCCAGTCCTGAAAAATCAATAAATTCCAAATTTTACTACTAACCATCCTGTCCCTGGCAGTTTCAAAATGAGTATCAACAAAAGAGCGAGTTTTTTTTTGAGGTTAATGGCTAAAGTACCCTCAGGAGTCTTGCGGGTCCGGAAAGGTTTATGACCGTTAAAATAAAAAGGCGTGTTGGAACAAAAACGAAAAGTCGTCTCTAGATCCCAAGAACGCACTTTTTATGACCCCTTTGTTGGGAGTAGAAATCGTCTTTGTCCTAGCACGTCCTCGGCGACTAAACATTTGAAGGAGATATATCAATGTATTGGAATATGGGTGCGATGAGTGCAACGTATGAATAATCACAACCTAACTTGTATTTTACATTTTTAAATTTCATTTACACCCCTAATTATTTATCCAATTACCGAGGGGTTTCACTTATATCTCAATTCTATCATACCTCAAAATCCATATAGAATAAACGAGTGTGCGTGTAAAAACAAAAAACAACACAAAAGAGATGTAGGTTAAGGTTTTCTGCCCTTTATCCTGTTTTCCTCAGAGAAATCTGAAAACTAACGTTACCATGACAGAATCTGTTCACCGTAATAGTTACCATCATCACAGAAAGAATGTATATTTATAAACATATTAACCAAAAAATTGTTTGGTTAGTAAGTACTTTTTAGCACTGTAGGGCGCCACTCCCCGGGATAAAAAAATTTTTTTCATAGTATCAATTTTTGCCACCGTAGGCGCCACTTGCTGGGACCTACAATTTTCTTAGTACTAAGTTCTAACACGGTAGCGCCACTTGCTGGGACCAACTTGTCCGTCCCACCAGCCCCTCTCCAAGATGTTGCCACCCCAAACCTTGTAAAACCCAACCCCCGAAACAAGTCTGAGGGTAAGGCCCACGCCTACACTTTTGTGATGAAAATCAATTTTGGGCGTAGACCCGCGTCAACAAAAGACCAAATCCACCAACCAACAATTCAAACCTTGCCCCACCAACCAAGGGCTTTGTTGCATTTCCCTCTCCGGAAAATGCAGGGCTAAAAGAGAGCTTACGAGATCACTGACAAAACTTCGAATTTACACTCTGCTCCTGGGTTTTCTCGGGACCAGTTCGAGCTGTTCCATCTCGTTTCATCAGTACCTATTTTTCAATTTTCAAACCATTTTTCTTTCGCGTGGTTCTAACATATTCCGAGCATCATTCCATACTTTATCCAGTTTCTGAGAATTTCCGGTCATTACCAGCATCATTTTTGGCAACATCCTGGAAAGGAGTCCGGGCGATTTTTCTACCTTTTTGATCATATTTCACAACGTCGTTTGTCAAGGAGTGGACGCCCAGGGCCATCATCTATCAATAAAACCTTCGTCGTTTACCAGCATCACCAAAAAGTAAGTCTTTCATTCAATTACCTCATCCGGTTTCATTCTAAATGCATTGCATAGGCCCAGCGTTATAATTTTTTTTTTAGCGAGAAAATTGTAATAGTGCCGCGTCGCGCGTGCGTGATTTTCCATTTTTTTTTTGGCTGGGAATAGCGCTAACGTCGCTATTCCTAGCGCTAAGGTCCCAAAAATTCACTATTACACGAACCCTGCCAATCGGGGATGCCACGGCACCGATTTGTTCGGTAACCCCCGCTAAAACGAATGGCGAGGGTTATTTTAGGTTTCTTCGTGAAGCAGTCCCGCCGCAAGTTTAGATTCAACAGCGCTAGCAATTCATAATTAGGCATAACAACTAATTTATGCTGGAATTTTGATCACTTGAATATTCGTTTTCCCGGGCTTTTGAGTTGAAAACTTAGGCCCGCAAAAATTAATTTATCAGCGTCAAATAATGTGCTCCGACGTAACAGGAGTACTTGTTTTTCTGGAGGCCCCGGAGGGATGCTTATTCGAGTGACAAAGATTAAGCAAAAGTTAGTTAAGCCATCATTTAGCATAAAATCATTCATTTTGGAATCGTCGAATTTAGTCGCATATATATCAATATTACTTTCATACTAACAGTCCACACTGCTAACACACTCTTCACTAATGAATTCGATTTTAAAATACGTGGATCAGAGCGTGGAAAAATCGCCGTGTCCGACACGTCAATTCGTGGTAAAATTCCTTGTTTCGCAAAAAATTGCTTATTTCGTGAAACCATTCCGCGAGACCGAACGTTCACTCAATATTATATGTTCAAAAAAATGCTCAGAAAATTTCAATGAGGAATTTTTGGAATTTCTTGGGGAAAAATTTCAGAGCTCAAAAGTTTCAGAATACCAATTCAACAAGCTCCCTTCAATTCTTGAAATAAGATTATCAGAACAAATCTCTAGATCCTTGAACTCAATTTTACTATCTCACCCGTCTTTCATTTACTCGGATGATGTTTTCTTTGAAAGTGAACAAGTTCCTATGTCAAGCGTGAAAAATACCAAATCTGTCACTGTCAAGTCAAAAACCACCAAGAAATTCCAAAATCCCTTATTCAAGTATAAGATCCATGACAAAAATCCAAAATCTGGTTCAAATTCTCGTGTAAAGTATAATACTCGCTGCTAAATCCGTCTAACTAGAAAGAAAAAGATCACCAAACCTCAAATAGTGTCTGGAAACTCCTCTGCAACTCTCAGCTCAGCAACAATCCCTATATATTTAAGGAAATTCATACATAACTGGGATTGGGAAATAAATGATTCTTCATTTGTTCAATGTATGTACAAGCTCTGCCAACTTCTTAAATCTAGTATCGTTAATCTCACTCAATTCTCTCTCTAGAAACTCTCAAGCTATTATCCTACATAGTCTCAGCATTCTCGATAAATCACAAAAAACTAGTGCAACATTCTTTCTGATTTCCCAAATATTAGGTTCAAAGTGAGAACCGTGTCAATTTCAGTCTCAATGTCACTCAGAATTTCACAATTTTTCCAATTTCTGTAGTATTCAGATCTCATTGGGTTCACAAACACCATTCAAAAATTTATCTTCAACAAATCCATGAAATTTCGAGCCTTGGTATGGAAACTCCACTCAGAATTTTAAATTCACTAACATACAGTCAACATTTCATCCATATCACCAAAGACTAAAATAAAAGAATTCCTCAAAACTTCAAACCCACTAGTGTCTAGCTAAAAGTTCAGTGAAAAGCAACCAAAAACAGTTCATTCACCTCAAAATTCAAGAAAAGTCGAGTTATAATTCAAAAGGGCTCAAAAATTTTCATAGTTTTTAATTCTATGATTTTGGGCCATCCTTGTTCTAGCCACCACTAATTTTGTGTTCAAAGTTATAACACACCTATCTCTGCAGCAGAAATTCATTGTCACTACGCAATAGCTTTGTTGCAAAGAATTTTTACTTCAATAAGCTCAAAGCTTGTCAAATTCACATGAAGATTTTCTAGCGTCACTCTGTGCTCCTTGTTTCTCTTCTTTTGCACGCAATTTTAGTTGTAGCATTACCCTACACCTCCGGCTCGCCAACACTTCTATAAATATATTTTGGGGCAAACAAAAAAAATCCTTAAGAAAAAAAAAAAAACGCCTAATGCCGGCATCTGGAACACCCATGTCGTCGACTGACAGTAGTAGGTTATCCGGGTATTGAGCTTTATGTGGTAAGCACTAACCTCACAAGACAGCTTCGAAATTTCGGAAGCAAAGCAGAAGATGGTGACATTATCGATGAACTATCTTTTCCTCATGTCGCCTTACTTTTGAAAACCTATCTTCCCGTTTTCTAAAAACTCATTCTTTTTGTTGTTGTTGCGTTTGGTATTTGAAATCGGTACGGCTTTGAAACAAAGTGGGACGAGAACAAAATCTATTCTGTGTTACTTTTGAAACACAGAAACCGACGGTCAGAAGAGCCTTCGTCGACCAGAAGAAAATCATAAGACAGGCCACCAGCCATCAAACACTCATCCGAGTCTAATTATCGTAGCTCTAGATTTGCCACCGTTTTCGAGTGCTTTAACCTTTTATTGTTGCGGGGAGAAGCTACGAAAAACCGAGCCTAGTGGCACCAATTGAGACCAAGTTTTAGCACAAGAGGTTGGATGGACTTGTTTTTCAAGTCGTTTCGCATAGAGGCGAGTGAACCCGTTCTCAAATCTTCGAATCAATCTATATAAAAAAAAAAAAAAAAAATAAACAAAGCAACAAAGGGGGTCTCTGCGCAGTCGTGACCACCAACAGAGGAAAGTTGTACAAAATTACTTAAAACACAGAGATGCAAAGAGCATTTACATCCTTCGCTGATAAGTTCTCAATCTTTCCAGAACTGTTGTGCTGCCGTCACTATAAGCCCTTGTATTTATCATCTCACGCCAGTAAGTTTATGTCTCTGAGATTCAGGCTCTAAATCGAACTTTCTTATTAGTTCAATGCCATGGTCCTGGAACTGTAAGGAATAAAACATGAGTAAAGTAGTAAGATGTTTTAGAATCAAGAAATTCCTCTAGTTGCCTACCCCAGAGTACTGTATTGGAACACCAGAAGATGTAACAAAGTCTTCTATCCAATCTTGCTTCACTTTGGCAAAAATGAAAAAATTCTCCTTGATGTGAGAATTGAGCACCCACAGGCTACGAATGTCGCATCCTTCCTTCTTAGAATACCCTGAAAAGATCTATCCAGGCTCAACACTTCAATTCATTTGAGAACATCTTTCAAGAAAAACAAATAGAATTGGTGTTCTTTCAAATACATTGACTGCAAATTCATCCACCTCAAAATCAGATTAGTTCCTGTAAATAAAAAAATGGGTCCAATTAGAATTAATGTTCTGATTATCAAGCACTACCAGCGTGAGAGTACTAGCAATTGTTATTTACCAAAATCAAAATCTTCAGATAATTAACAGATACCCCTTGTGCTGACTATCGTCAAATATTTCAAATTGGTAGCTGCCTTTGAGAATAATCATCAGTTGCCCCAGAGGTCTAAAAAAATAATCTGATTAGCTTTGATGATGTTTACCTCACAAGCTCAACGGGTTGGACTCATAAAAGAGGTTAAAGATCATTAAAGTCAATGGCTAAGAACGAAAAGCTCAGTGGCTCGAAACTTCAACATTTACAATGAACAGCACTCCGATGGTTTCATACCAAACAAGAAAAACCTTAACGGGAATTCGCTCTTACAAAAGGACTTAGTATACGAATCACAAGATCATTTCTATAACATCAATCTCGTCAGAACGAAAGAGCTCTTGTTTTTGGATCCAGGCGATACTCTTTTGCGTCAAACCCTCAGCGCCTCTCTGCTGGAAACTATAAACAAATAGGATAGTTAAAAACCAAACAGAGGAGCAAGTTTGTCTTTTCTTATGTAAGAACAACATTGAGTTTCTGGGAGATTCCCAATAGTGGTGGACCTCCAAGCATCATTAAAACTCCCACCAATCTTTTGATGTATTTCAAGGAAACAAGGGCCTGTAAAGAAAGGTGGAGTGCATCCAGTAAGAATAGAGCCCACAAGTTGCGACTTTTTCTTAAGAGTGAATCAAACTCGTCTCTAAAATTCACCATCCAGTAAATGTTTCATCTGAGAAAGTTACAAATATTTGTGGAAGTAGGAATACACATTGATTTTTTTTTGAGCACTCAGAGTACTATTGCCACCACGCTTCTTTCATTTGACCATCAATTATCAGAACAAGTTGTGGCAGATTCATAATTACTATATCAATACATAGTTGGAATTTCTAAAAAAGGTTATCCGAATAATGTCAGATTCGTTATAGCTGGTTGCCCACTCTTTCAACTTTCTTAATCCATCAAATTGTATAATCAGAAGTCAAAGCAAGGATAGAGGTCTGTATAAACAAATGAAACGTCAACAATAACTCAGACCTAATGGACAGTGAAACCCCTCAGTAACATTTCTGCGTAAAAGAAGCTCTGACAACTTGAAACATTTACAAAACTTTATCGATTTCTTCAAATCAAAGATCATTACCTTCATCAGAATGTTTCGTAATACATGGTAATTGGGTTTCTTTGTCCGAGCTCTCCTGATCGCAACCAAGATCTCATGACAGTTCATCTTATCTACCCAACCAGTCCAACGATTCATCGTTGAGACATCCACATTATTAGGGGAACAAGAAATGCTAGAAACACCTAAAAAAATGACAAGAATTATTCATCTGGTTGAGTATTACTGTTTTTTTTGTTGACAAAAAGAAAACCTCACCTTTTTCAAGGAACAAAATTCAAAAATCAATACTCTAGAGAGGAACAACTTTCATTTGAAACTTGTGAAAAAGATTAAAACCATGACCAGCTGGATTATCTCCATGCCACCATTCCACTCTAATTCAAAGTCAATATTCCATGTCGTGCTCTTTCACGACTAAGTAGAGAAGCCTCATTTCAACATTAGTAGCCAGGGTGATGCGATTCTAGTTCAATATTGAAGTAATACTGCCATTCGTTTTTTTTTTTCTTTTTTTTTCTCACCTTAGTGATTATACATGGCAACCATACCTAGAAATTTTGCTTTACTGTTTCCTGGAGAGATGAGGAGAATGTTTTCAGTATGGCAAAGAGTTACGCTTCAATCATCAACCATTCATGACATTGAAACTATACCAAGCACTAGCTTCAAAAAGCCACTATTAATTGAACTAGCAGATTTCCAGGGTATCGATACTAAACAGCTGACTTTTAGGCCAACAAGGCATGTACATCAAAACCAGGACGTTTTTTTTTTTCTTCTCAAAAAAAAGAAACTCATCTGACCCGTCAAATTAGTTATCAGAGGTCAAAAAGACCTAACATACCTTTGTTGACTCTTTCGCCTACACCAAGATAGCATCTCCAAATGAGCTCGTCATTTGTCAATTTAGAACTGTGGTTTCTAGCCATCTTTTATTTTTCAGAATTTTGGTTCGGAGGGGAAAAGAGTTGTAGATGGGCACTTCTGTGTCTCAGAACTCATCTGGTGGGCACTTTATCTAGTGCTTCTGAATCATATTGCGGAATTTGAGGTAGACTGAAAAAATATGAAATATTACTATTCATGAAGCTCCTTTGATGTAGTAGGAGCGCATCTTCTTGTAAATTCTCCATACCACCAAATCTCATCCCTAATTAGGCAACATTTATCTATTTACATCCATGAAGGTTAGAGATCCTAGATAATAACGAATCTTGGTGACAATAGCAAACTTTTCCAGGGACATTGTTGTAATGAGTTTGTGTGGGTTATATTTCAGGCATGGGAATGACCAATCCCCGACTCAGAACGTCTTTCAAAAAAAGATGCAGTAAAGGTGTGACGCCAACTCATTACAATTATCTTGCACCTATAAGATAATTGTCATCACTTATAAATCTGAGATAGCAATTATTAAATCCCAGTTCCAATATTAAACCTCCTTCTTGACCCAAAAACTACTAATAAAGCAGTGGAATACTTTTAGCTTGGAAGTTGGTCTGATAGCCGATCTTGAGACTGTTCCAGAACAGTCTAGTTGTAATAAGAGCATTAAATGTCGCATCTTCATTCATTACATAGTGACTATGAGTTCAATTTCAGAGTTTTACTGTTCCTATAAGGAGGCAAATGGACTGAATTAGAAGACGTTCTAGTTGGCAAAGGTGGAAAATACTAAATTGAATCTCATCAACTGGCTCTAGAATTTTTCATGCAAGTACCGTGTCTTCTATAGAAAACTTTAGTATCTCATAATTCAATTTGGCATCATAGCCTAAGAAATCATTATGAGTACAAGTGAGAATGCCACTAGTTATACATTGACGTACCTACGTTCCTTTTTGACAGCAATTGAATATTGTCGTGCATTAGTGATCATCATTCTGTAAAAGTGGGATGAGTGATACTTAGTCATTCATGTTTCAACCACTTTGGATATTTAGTTATCAATCTGCGAACTCTGATGCTTGTTGGTACGATACCATGATTAATAAAGTAGTTTGACGACTCGCTCATTTCTTTCTAAAGGAAAAACCTGCAAATAGAAGAAACATTTCATAAGGTTGAAAATCTCATTTTCACAAATAGCCAATAGAGTATAATTGCAACCTCCTACTCATCTGACTCATTACAACACCAGAGACTTCTTTGACTATTTGGAACTTTGATAACGAGAGAGAGTGGCATTAATATCTGTTGCAGAACACTAAGCTCTATTTTTGCAGCATTCAGCTCCCTGACACTTGTTGGCCAAAACTTGGAGCCAGCTGATTATACACGCTTGCTGCTATGTCGTACAATACTACTCTTGTCGGCATTAAAGCTACTACTTTCCGACATTGGCAGAAATAAAATGCTAAAGTCGATTCTTGGGTTGAGAATAATTCCCTGTCTTGAGCAAATACTTCAAGCATAGCGTCTCAACGATACGTGAAATTCGGAGCGGCGGACATTTTGGTATGCGACGCTCGAGTTGCCTACCGCACGCGAGAGCGGTCGTCTGCTTAATATCAAGCAAGCTACTTTTGCAGTGGACGATAGGTGTACTCGGACCATAGACCGTTGCGTCCGAGATCCGTCTATGTTTATTAAAGGTGTCTTCATGCGCAGGTCCAATTGTTGAGGCAGCTAAATCACACTCGCTTATTAAATCGCGGGTTTTGCTCTCCTGCGGCCCACGCGCAATCACGTAGGAAGATAGCGCGTAAATCTAACCACGCACCAAAAGGAACAGATATGAGGATTGCATAGCGCGCATGCGCAGTGATTGTAGTAGTGCAGGGCCGATCTACCGTGACCCAGATAACACAATCTCGAGTCTTAGCACTACAATTTCAGGTTACCAAGCAATAAACTTCCACGCATCTTACTATTATCATTGTTTGATTTTAAAGTTTACCGTTGTGAAGCAATGGCTGGACTCGGGAATCGTACCGCAGTTTGCTCTGGCAGTGGGTTTTCATGATTTATGAAGACAACGCAATTACTTCACGCAATTCAATAAGCGCGGCTAAAATCTTCAGATCGCGAATAATTGAAAAGATCCAATCTGGAATCTAAGACTGGCGAATAACCGTTGTAAGATCATTTTTTTTTCTTGTGCACAAACTCGGGTATCTTTTTTTTGTTGCTCATGAGCTCTTTCTTGACAGATCGCAGTTCTCGAGCTTCCAAATTGTTCAATATTCCCGTCGTTAATACTGGTTTTCTATTTTCAAAATGATTTCCTCTCTTATACAAACAGGCAATAAGTACCGCATCTAAACTACGAGCTTCGGAGCGGCAGACATTTTGGTACGCTTCATTCGTGCCTTTGCCTCGCAAACCTAGCCTTCTGCTAAATACCAAACAGGGCATGCCTGCAATGGATAACCAACGTACCTCTGGTTAAGGGTCGGATTATTTCCCGAACCAAATGACCAATTGAGGCATGTAATGAAATAGAAACTGAAGTCCTATTATCCTTGAAGATGTCCTGAAAGGAATTTGCCGTTTGCAAAAGGCTGTGCAAGGGAACGATTGGTTCTTGGACGACTCGCTTACGCCGTCGTTTGAAGTATTACGCGATTATAACCCCACTACCAAATTAACCGTAATTTACGCATTAAGACTGAAAGGAAATCATTAATGGCATATTTCGGGGACTGAGGCTCAATGAATTTATTCCTGCTATAAATAGTATCACCATAAACATCAGCATAGGCCCATGTGGTGTCCTTCTTGAGTATACAAATTCTGGATCGTGACAATCACATCACAATTAGCCGCGAACACATTAGTCTAAATTTGTGCGTCACCTGTACTTTCAAGTCCAGTGAACCATCTCAAACAAACTAGAAGCGTGCAAACTCTGAGATGAAGTACTACATGGAAATCATTTGTCTGTTTTGTCTCATCGCATATTGCTCTGTCGTCATTTACATCTGTGCACAAAGAGTTTTATTAGCCTTGCTGATAATATCCGTTTTTAGCTGTAAAGATATATGAAACATTAATTTTTAAACTACACGAGACCCAGATCACCGCAGTATCAAACTTTCAGGGCCGATTCGCGATGAAGAGTATTTTATAGGCAAAACACAGATTAATTTACATAATTTCGCTAAAAAGTATTTCAAGATATAGCATTACAGTTGGGGAGTGAGTAGAAGGGTTGCTAACTCTTACACACAAACTTCAAGGTTTCTCAATCCAATCGGACTCCGACCCTGAAGTCAGTACACATCGGTAAAGTTTTCATAACTCAAAATGCAATGCATTCATGGTTGAAGCTTTTCGTAGCGCGTATTGCCACAGAGCTCCACGTCACGCCGAATCAATCATCAAAGAAGTTGTAGGATTGTTTTGGGGATCGAACCTAAATCCAAAATCAAATCCCAACCCAGCATTTTTCATTTTTAATGATGTATGCAAATTGTACTTCGGAAACAAAACGAGACTCTCTTTTGCGCTAAGATTATGTGTTAAATTGACTCGAAATATTTGAAACAAATTCTTTCTTCTCCATCTCTAACCCTAGTTTCGTCATTCTCGTTAGAACTTATGAGTGCAAATCTTAATGCATGCGCATAAGGCTTCAATCTTATCCGTTTGCTAAGAAGAGATTCAGTAGAAAAACCACCATAATGGCTCCGCGAGCCGTACCTGCTGAAAACTTATCGGAACCCAGCCCCAATCAGATCATCAATCGCGGGCCATTCCAAGCGTTCTGCGTCAAATTACACCCGCGTGTGACCTATTTTTTAATCGACACAGATACTCAAGAGGTGCATTGTAGTATCTGCATGAACGCTAGGAGTGAATTAGACTTCTTACATGACTACTACCAACACGATCTGCACGAAACCTACGTCTTCCACACTGAAAATTGGTTGTGTAGTTTCTGTGACGAACCGGTGACTCAAGTCGAACCGGCTATCAATTGCGCTGAATGTTTTGACCGTTTGTTCAGACGAGAGTTGCGCGTTTAAACGAAACCATCTATGATCTTCCCGTTTCATTAACCAATGTTTTCTTTCCAACAAATTGCATCGCACGCGAAGTATTTCGAACTATGCATTGCATATACACACTCGAAATTATCGATAAATAAGAAAAAAATAAAAGTCAAAACGGCCTCGAACAACGGTTTACTTGCAAAAATTTGACCCCTCTTACTACCCCATTTGAATCCGACAACCCGAAATCTCTTCCCGTATCTACAGTGGCGATAATCTCTCGTCATCAATGGTAAGTTTGCAGCAAGAAAATTTGCTTGCCTGTTGCAGTGGGAAAAAGTGAGCGAGAAGCCAAACTAAGACGTGCAGATCGTGAATTAGCCAGGCAGTATGGAGTAGAAGTCCCCGATCGCCCGAAGAGAGAACCGAAATTTTGGCGTGACAACCCCAGAGAGGGAAAAGCTCATCGAATTCGAATAAAGGTGCAAAAGCAGCGGATGGAAGAAGAATTAATCGATATTGGGATCTGGAATCCTAGAAAAGTAACTAAACCCCTTCGTGACGAAAGCCCCGAGAGAGAACTGGAATGCAAAGACTGTAAACATCACGAGAGATGTCGCGCGTGTGAAACTCGGATGCTCCAATCTATTAAAATCCCGCGAATGAACGATAAAAATCTGTTAGAGAACATGATGGAAGGAATTTGGGTCGATTGCGATAGAGAAATCTTCAAGAAATTTATCCTTGAAAGTTGGACAAAGAAAGATTAAGTTGTGCTGAATTTAAAAAAAAAAAAAAAAAAAAAAAAAAAAAACACACAAAACAACATATATCACCTATGAATTTGATTGCAAATGTTGATAGTAAAGATTTCATAAAAATTCTATGCAATGAATTATAAACCTCATTCGGATCATTAAAGTTACTTTGGATTCTACTTCCGCATTTGTTTCTCAAAATGTACCCAACCATTAACAAAATAGTGATACAATCGATTGATGAAATCACGCAAACTATTCGGCGAACAGAAGTCATTTTGAAAGCACGGAATCACAATCTTTATCAGCCACCTGGTAGACGGACGATCCGGACTTGGGTTGCAAAGAATTCGATTCGGAAAAACGTAAAGTGTGGATTGAATAGGTGTTAACCTAGAAAAAGAAAAACTCGCTGAACTAGGAGTGCTTCTATACTGTTTCCTCAAATTTTAAATGTTTGATCTCTCTATGAGTTTAGAAGGTTACTTTCAAAATTCTATGCAGTTATCGATTGTGATTTTCCAAAACCCTGTAACGGGGCCGATATCTTAAAAAAAAAAAAAAAAAAATATATATATATATTTTTTTTTCTTTCTTCTTTTCTAATTTTTTTTTTTTTCTCTCTCTCTCTCTCCCCTCTCTTCTTTCTTTCTTCCCCTGCGAAGCGTCCAAATTCGGCGATTCCGACAGTTCGAGAAACAATCTTTAACCCTTCCTTTATTTTGACACCTGGCGTCCTGTTATGTCAACAGGTTAGAAAATAAATACGGGACCAACGGAGCCGAACAAGAAAGGCCACCCCAAGCACCGCCAATTGCAGTTCACCACCAACAATAGTTTCCACGATTTTTTTATTTTTCTCTCTCTCTCTTTTTTTTTTCTCATGTCAGACACGCCTTTCAGCAACAACTATAGAGCGTTGAATCTTTATAAAAGTAAAATCGTTTGTTCTAACAAGTATTCTGGAGACACTCAATTCATCATAAAGGCTGATAGTAACATTATCTTGTGTAGACAGTGTTTTGAACAAAAGCAACCCCACCCCGTGTGGAATCAGACACACATACACCCAGTCAAACACGTACATTTAGCTCAGTCGCTAATCTGTAACGATTGTGAAAAACGTCTGATCATAGCGAAGTCGGTCTTTGAAAGTAGTAACAAACAACCCAAATTCGTCGCTGTTATATCAGAATAGAAGCTCGCGCATGAAGGTTCGCTCCGTGCGCGCATTGCCCAAAGGACCCTGTCGGTGCGGGCGAATTAACCTATACGCGTGGAGATTCTTCAAAGGGATAAGTGGTAGAAATTTTTACTGTCAAGAGTGCGTGTTTAATAAGAGTGCAGAGATAAAGGAAGTAATTAAAGAAGTCTTTAGCTACCATTGCTGTCATTTCACTATACAGAAAACTGGGACTTGTAGATTCTGTCAACAGCTCCTTATGCCTGTAATCACTGATTACCCATGCAAATTAGACCCATGAACAATCGGATCGTAGACGTACCTATTCGAGCGCATGCTACCGCTGAGAGAGTTCTAGATCTACATTATAATCTAGCCCTCGTAATCCATAAAGGGTTAAATCACCACCATCAAGCTTCTGTTCGCGTATATGTATGGCTTAGTGAACCACAGTCATACGAACGTTGCACAATAGATGCCCCGCACGCCGGGCGTTGGGAGTTCCTTTATTTTGGCAGAGGACGAGTGGCGCCTGTCACCTTATCCAGGTTGCCATCCGATTTTGCATTCACTTTTGTACTTCGCTTGTTGGAACTGGAGAGATTTGTACTTTCTTCATACATAAAAAGGGATTCCTATGGTTACTTTGTAGACGACGATACTATTTCCGCGTTGAACGGTTCAGTTGTCGCGACGTGTCCCTTTCTGAGCCCGTTTCCTCGAGACCGGATTTTCGCCGTAAACCGGGTACTTTTACAGGTTCTCCGAGCGATTTCTGAAGGAAATAACACCGTAATCGGACTCAGATTTCCATTTGACCAGGAAGACGCACGCGCGTGGCTCGTAAGAGCGAGACTGGCCAACGACCTGTGTAGAGTAGACATCAGACGAAGAGTACCTAGGAGGCGTAGTCACGAATGGAAACTCTAAGACCGCTCACTGTAAGCTACCCTGTTAGAAGGACCGACACCTTATTGGATACCCTATATCATTGTGCCGTGGAACTTTACCTAGCCGCTCGAGAAACTTTTCCAAAGCAACATCGAGTTTACTTCTTCGTCTGCAAACCGATTATTGGCATAGCAAAAGGGATAGAATACAATCAAACCGTATGCCAATACGCGGAATTTGAGAATCGACGCATTTTATAGTACGCTTGGCCATTGGCCTACTTCCAGAAGTTAGGGTACAACTCAAGGGAATACTTGCCGAGGTTCATGATGGGCCTTTGAAACATTGGATGCGTAAAGACTATTTCGGGTACTACGTGGACGAACACTGTATTTTCGGGGTCCATCGTTTAATAGGAGATTTATGCCCTTTTCTGTACCCAGTCCAGTTCCTCCAACCGTTTCTAGCCGCCCGAACCGTTTATCTGGTAAAAGACATTTTAGAGAGTGGAGATCTCGGATGTGAAGGTTTCACGACCTTAGAACAACATCAGGCTGCTTGGAAATGGTTTCAAAATTTGAATGAAATAAATGAAATGTACCTAAGAGACGCAGCGATCGGACAATTCGAACTACAAGACAAAGCAGTACTAATAAAACTAGAGCCGGAAGAGTTGGACGTAATCTAATCCATAGGCAAATTCCGCGCCTAAACAAAAAAAAAAAACAAAACGGTCTAATGAGCACGCTGGTACCTCGAGCTCTATTGAGCGAAAACGTTATCAACGAGTGTCTGGATCAACATTATTTTGTTGCGTTTAGACTGTATCTAACGCTGGAGGATCATACCACGTCAAGGTATCAAGTGTATTTATATGTCCATCAGAATATAAACGGGCCACTTAATCACATATATTCCGAGGGTGAGTGGATAGAGTTTATTGAACTCGCGGATAGAAAAGTAGTCAGTGCAACCACGGCCGAATTCTGTAACAATCGCGACCCCTCTATTTCCGATCGCATACGCGAGTTTCGAGAAGGAATCCTTCGCCACTGGTTGAGAGAGGATAGTTTAGGATTCTATATTGACGACCATACTCTGTTTGGTGTACATTCCCAGGCTATATTTAGATGCCCTTTTCTGCAGCCTTATCCGCTTTTTCGACCTTTTTCTGCAGCCACCTTCATTCATCGTATTGAAACATTTGAAAACGAGATCGAACTAGTGCTTCGTTCCGACGATGACAACACCCGTGCTGAGCTCTGGTATTCTGATGTTATCAAAGCAAATAGCTTACAAACCGAACGGCTGCTAAAGATAAAGAATGATCAGGGATCCTCAATAGCCTGAGGATTGCATAACTATTCTCTTGAGAAGATTAAACTCTCATAATTCACCTCGTGAATACAAGGGCTAAGTAATTAACGTTACATTCGTACTTGCAGAGTATAACTGCCGTTTGATAACACCCACCCATGGATACACTCCGACAGCTTCATCCTATAGACCAAGGAATCCGGTTGAACACTCCTCCCCCCCTTCAATACCAAGCACTAGCTAGACTCATAGACCTATATTACCAACAAGCTCGAGAGTTATTTTGTGTTCTCCGGGATCAGCCCTGTTTTCCTGGGCGGATATGCCTTCTGTCGTATCTTAGGACCCGAGACGATTGGATAACTACTTGGCGTACAAAAAGGCTAGAACTTGTTTGTTGTACCCACCGAAAGAACCTTCGAAGGAGAGTATCAAAATCCTTGAGAAAAACGCGGCGCAGGACGATCACTCGCGGGGGAAAGGAATACAGATATTGGGAGACGCCAGTGGGGGAAATTTTCCCTGACACATTCTCCATACGTGTCAAATCGAGTACGGAAACAACGATTTTTGACCTACCTAAACCATTTCACAAGTTGTTAGCCTGCGGAATAGAGCACTTCTTCGACCTCAGCGAAGAGTACTGTCTTAGCCGTGGAAACCTCAACTGTATTTATCTAAATGAGTCATGCTATATTAACCATCGAGGAAATGTTTGGAGAAACCCAATAATCGGGAGCCCATTCATACCAAAACGCATGTATTACACCTTACGCTTTCAATTTTCAAAGAAGGGTCCCAGAAGCATACCTTACGCTGATCCCAGGCACATATCTCGGCTCGGGTACCCAGGCATCGAAGAACTGTTCTGCAAGTGGCGTTTGCAAGCCTACGTAAAACTCATTGACGAACCGGATTGCTGTTATCGTTGCGACGAGGAATACTACCGAAGAAAGGATAATGTTCGTCTCTGGTACGAGGAAGTTGATAGACCGGAGTTCCAGTGTGATCATGAAGCCTATGAACATATCGGATTAGATCGGTACACCACCCAAGACTTGCAGGGAATAACACAGTCCATCGAGACCGTTTGAATTTCGGCTGTCGTTTTGTTATAATTTGCCCTAAACAGCCTTTATCTTTTAGCGCAAGGCTAAGACTTTGCGCCGCTATCCAGTTCCCGCCCGAAAAAAAGGAACTCATGGATCAATTCAGCGGGCTTTCGACAATCACTGTCGTCCCCGACGTCCCCGAAGAAAGAATAATTGAACATCATTTTCAATCGGCCATTAAATTAGTACAAGCATTGACTTTGATTTATGGGAACAATCCCATCGTTTACTTCTATCACCCCTTGATAAGCACCGGAGATCATTTTCACCTCGATCTTTGCGGAGAACGCGTCTACTACTTAAAATCTAGGGACGGCAAGATTGCTCCAGATACCTTTTTAGGGCGAAAATACGATAGCACTACCGTGAAAAACTTGGAAAAAGCCGCCTCCATCATCAAAAACAATATTTACACCTATTGTTGCCTGAAACAGGAAGGCACTAATTGTTTCTATCTCGATCGCCAAACTTTATCGGCACCAAGTTCAGCTCTGCTTGATCGGTCGCCAGTCACGGAATTCGCATATCCAAGAAGAGTGCTAGCGCTCATTAGGATCCTGCGATTTTACCGAGTTTACCGGCAATTACCATCTCGAACTCGTGAATCCATGAGAGTTGAAGGATTTCGTCCCGTAATCTCAGACAAACAGTATCTGATCTGGCGAGCCTCCGTACTACGAAGTAATCGACTCAGCGTATACACTGACCGAGACGACATTCCTGTACCAACTAGGTATTTCTAATGGAAGGGGACCCTTTTGAACAAAAATTTGTGACTAGAAGTAGAGCACGTCAAGACCCTGCTCTACAGCAGTTGGTTGAGGATTTACAGCCTTTATCTTTGCATAACAGAACTCATACGTCAAGACGAACAACTTTGCCGGCGGGAGTAGCGACTAGTACTCCTAGAGGAACACAACGACCTCACCAGGATTGGTATCGCGAAAACCTGAGTCTGGAACCTATGCAAGGGTTGGATGAGACGGAACAAGAAGTCGACGAAACCATTCTAGCCAACCCGAACCGTTTGAACAGCAAAAAAGGTAGAGAGCCAAGCCCTCCACCCCCTACAACGGATAACTCAACCCCTTCCGACATTTCAACGGGAAGAAGTAGCAGCGTTAGCTCCACCAGATCAAACGTCATGGCGCGTAACGGTGTAACGCTGAAGGACGCCCTCAGGGTGATCCCAGAATTTAGCGGGTCGAACATCCCCTTGAGTCAGTTTTTAGAGGGATGCGACGAAGCTTTGGCCATGATTGAGGAAGAAGCTGAACCGCATCTCGTGAAATTAGTTAGATCACGGATCATAGGCGAAGCTCGCCAAGCCATTTTAGGACAGCAATTTGAAGATCTTGATGGATTCAAAGATTATTTGAAAGGAATCTATGCACCAGCGAAGACTGTGCATCAGCTCATGGGCGAGTTGGGAAACGAATTTCAAAGGGATGGGGAGAGCGTTATTGCTTACGCCAACCGCATGCGCGACATCGGAGGTCGCATCCTCGAAGCACGCAAACTCCAAGCTGGAGATATAGATGCTGCCTTCCGAGCTGGGCACAAACAAAATATGATTGAATGTTTTAAGAGAGGGTTGCGCCCAGAAATAGAATCTAGAATCACCGACGGGGAAGATGTTGATAATACGGTTAGGGCTGCAATTAAAATCGAGCGTCAATTAGAAGCTCAGCAGGCTCTCAGAAAGCCACAAACCCCCGCCAACCTGCCTAAACCAGATTTTCCACAGAAACCTCCGAAAAGGAATGTGTATGTTTGTACCGTATGTACCCAAGGAGATCATCAGGAGGCTGATTGCCCCAAGAAACCCAAAGTTTGTGACTATTGTTCACGAACGGGGCATGGAATCGATTCATGTTGGAAGAAGGAGCGTGATGAAGCACAAACCCCCGTCAAACCTGCTTGTCAACTTTGCGATAAGCCAGGTCACAGCGCGCCACAATGTTCCCTGGCTATAAAGTGCCAGTTGTGTAACGCTCTGGGACATACGGCGAAACAATGTGGAGCGAAATCCTCCACTCCTCAGAACGATCCTAACTTGACTTGCCAATACTGCCAAAAGACCGGGCATACCGCGGATAAATGTTGGAAGGTACACCCTCCGAATCCACCCGCACTAGACCCGCGAATAGAGGCGCGAAACCAATTGACCTGCCAAATCTGCAACGGCGTTGGACATACTGCAGCAAGCTGTAGAAATCACAACGCGCACGGCCCCGCTACCTCTGGCGAAATAATTTGCAGATATTGTAAGAAACCAGGCCATGTTATCGCCGAATGTCGGAAAAGAGCATATAACAATGCTCTTAACGGTGTTATGAATCCGGGAAACGCGCAGAGTCTCCCGAATCCGAGCGCTACCAAGGAGACTCAAAGGGCACGGCGCTCGCCAGACCCAGCACAAATCAACAACCTCCTTGGCGAATTGCTACCCTTAGATTAGAAACGCTGCGGCGATTTTCGCCATCCGTCCAGCTACAACTCGGACGTGACGGTGAGAAATTATTGTTTCTATTGGATAGCGGTTGCGAGACCAACGTCATTAAATATGACGCGATACCAAGAATCGGATTCATTGACGAATCACAGGTTCACGAATTACGTGGGTTGGGTTCCAGGCCTACTATTTCTCTTGGCATCGCGCGATTGAGAATTTTGGGAATAGACACCGAGTTCGTTGTGGTATCCACGGATTTTCCCCTACCCTTCGACGGAGTGTTTGGAACTACCTTTTTCTTAAACTCTAAGGCTATTATTAATTTCGAATTTCAATCATTAGAAATAAATAAAAATAAAATAAGTTTCTACGAATACGATCTCCCTACCGATAAGAAACCTACTCATATATACAATATAGACTATAGAAAGTCCGAAAAGGTTTTACCCTTCACGAGATTATCTAATGATACTGCCCCTTTCTTTTCGGAACCATTCCTTATTGATACAGGGTCAGAGGTCAATCTCTTGCGGGACCGCCTGGTTCCAGACCGTTCAAAAATCGATCTAACTAAGGTCACGTGTATACAAGGGATAGGTACTGATGCAATGGACACCAAAGGAGTAGTGGAATTGAACATCTTTGGTACAACGACTCTTTTTCATGTCGTACCTGATGACCTTAGGTTTCCTGGGTCCGGAATTTTAGGAGCCCACTACTTACAAGAAACCCTGGCTACTTTGGATTTCAATGAACGTATTCTTAACACTTACGTTTTCACGGTACCATTATCCCTCGAATGTACTCACCCGCTCCTACCCGTAGAACCGCTAGACCCCAGCTTGCTCGGCATGCAAGGGTCGCCAACCGAATCGGTGTCGGACGTAACGGATCAAGAATCCCTCGACGATGTCGAAGACTACGGTTATCACGGATCTGACGCGGATAGCGATTGCAGTTTTATCCCGGACTGGACTTATGAGGAAGTTAATCAGTTCCACATCTTGGAACAAACCTCTGACTTGGAAATCGACGACGAACTATTGGGTCTCGACCCTGAACTCGGCAACCACGAACGAATGCACGATGCAAATCACGGGAGACCCAGTGTTTTTGACTATCTAAGGTTAGACCATCTAAGTGAAGTCGAACAAAGATTCATGCGTCGACTTATTTCCGGGAATGAGGATCTATTTTATCTACCCGGAGATGACTTACCAGGTACCACAGTGGTTACCCACAAAATACCAACTACTGACGAAGAGCCTATCAATGCGCGTCAGTATAAATTTCCTCATGCTTATAAAAATGAAATTAACCGTCAGGTTAAAGAGATGGAAGAGAAGGGCATCATCCGCCCCTCCACTTCTCCATACAATATTCCTATATGGTTAGTTAAGAAGAAGCCAGATTCCCAAGGGAACCCTAGATGGCGATTAGTCTTAGATTTCCGACCCCTGAACGAAAAAACTATAGGTGACGCTTACCCTATGCCGAACATAACCGAAATCCTGGATCAAGTGGGCGGAGCTAGGTATTATTCCGTACTAGATCTCGCTTCAGGATTCCATCAAATTCACATGGACGCTAAGGACGCATTCAAGACTGCATTCAGTACGCCGTTCGGCCATTTTGAATTTGCTAGAATGCCTTTTGGCTTAAAGAATGCCCCCCCCACCTTCCAGCGATTTATGGACGAGGTCCTAAAAGGGTTGCAAGGCGTTATTTTATTCGTCTACTTAGACGACATAGTGGTTTACTCAAAAACGCTCGAAGAGCATGAAGAAAAGATGACCATACTATTTGAGAGACTCCGAAAAGCCAGTCTCAAACTACAGACCGATAAGTGCGATTTTCTCAAAAGAGAGTTATCTTATTTGGGACACGTTTTGAGTGAAGAAGGACTCAAACCGGACCCCAAAAAGATTTCAGCCGTGAAAGACTTTCCACGCCCAAAAACCGTGAGAAATGTGCGAGGATTTTTGGGGCTGGCTGGTTATTACCGCCGGTTCATCAAAGATTCCGCGAAAATTGCCAAACCTCTCACTAAACTGCTTCAAAAAGACGTCGACTTCGAATGGACCAATGAAGCTCAACAAGCATTTGATGTGCTTCGAGAAGCACTCTGTACTGCGCCTGTTTTACAGTTCCCCGACCTAAATGCCCCCTATATCATCACCACAGATGCTTCAGGATACGCTGTGGGAGGTATATTATCCCAAGGGAAAATCGGCGAAGATCGTCCGATAGCGTACACTTCACGCGTACTGCGCGGACCCGAACTGAATTATGAAGTTTACGAAAAAGAAGCTTTGGCTATGATTCATTGCGTGAAAACCTTCAAATCTTACGTGTATGGTCGCAAAATTACTTTTGTCACCGATCACCAACCACTTACTTGGTTCAAATCAGCCGATCTGAACACCCGTGTCCAGAAATGGCGGTTTAAGCTTTCTGAGTACGATTACGAGGTGATTTATAAGGCTGGCAAACTCAACGTCAACGCTGGCGCGCTGTCGCGGAACCCACCTGAGGCTACCGAGTGCAATATCGTCACCAGAGCCCGTAGGAAGAAAGAGGAAGAAATCGCCCGAGAAGTAGCGAAAGCCGCCGAAACACTCGCTGCGCGTAATGAACCGCCTCCTGAGCCCATTCCCGTTGACGTTATGCCACCAAATGAGGAAGCGGTGTTGAAAATCCCTCTCCCGATATCCGTTCCAACGCCGGAAGACCTACAAATCGGTTGTGCGAACAATATGTCAGTTGTTGACAACCGAGTTTTGGGACCAGGCCAGGAAGATATCGTTGGAGGAGAGCCTGAACCAGCTGTGTTGGCAAACAACTCTTCCGACGCGATCTCCCTCAGAGGTCATAGATTCATAGTTCAAACTAAAGAAGCTATACAATACCGGGAAGGAAATGTAATGTGCTTCGTGACCCGCTCGTGGCAAGCTTGCGATAATGGAGCCGCCGCGCTCCTCAGAGCAGTTAGGATAAACGTAGATAATAATCTAGAGATAGGAGAGGTTAAACTTACGGATATAGGTAATAAGAAGCATTATTATTGTTTATGCGTTAGGGGTTCGGAACAAGTATCGTTAGGTTCTATCCTTAGGAACGTATTTGATACCCTATCCGTGTTGAAAGAAATACTGATACGAAAAGAACAAAAAGAAATAAGTATTGCTAAGAGTAAGCATATAGAGAATTTAGACTGGGCCGAAGTTCTTAATTTACTCGACCGCGTTTTCAAGGATTCCGGAATTAAGATCATAGTATGTGATGGAACTCTGACCTATGTCAGCCCGGAAAAGCGTGACGACATTTTCCAAGAGTTGCACGTCTCCCCGATAGGTGGGCACAGAGGAGTTTCCAAAACGTTTAATAGGATTAGGCAAAATTATTTTTGGGAAGGACTCAAAGATGATATCCAACGTAGAATTCAGCAATGTATTAATTGTCAGTTGAAAAAACTCGTTAGGCTAAAAACTAAGCAGCCGATGGTAATAACCGACACGCCGGGAAACACCTTCGATAAAATAGCCATGGATATCGTCGGGCCCGTGCCCAGATCAAAAACCGGAAATGAGTACATACTAACCATGCAAGATCAACTATCAAAATTCTGCCTAGCTTTTCCTTTAACAAACACCCTAGCCACCACCATTGCAGATGTGTTCGTTAAAAGATTCATTTGCATCTTTGGGGCACCAAAAGTTATTTTGACCGACCAGGGCCGAAATTTTCTGAGCAAATTAATGGAAAGAGTAGCGCGTCGTTTCCGCATTAAAAGGGTAAAAACCACCGCGTTTCACCCCCAATCGAACGGAAGTTTAGAAAGATCACATCACGCGCTCGCGGAATTTTTAAAACAATACGCTAACGCAGATCAAGAGTGGGATGAGTGGATTGAAGTGGCCATGCTAAATTATAATACCTGTGTGCAGGAAAGCACAAAGCACACTCCTTACGAGGTTGTTTTTGGCAGGTTAGCACGGCTACCGTCCAACGAACCACTGCGCGAAGGAGACATTGTCCCGACTTATAAAAATTACATTGTAGAACTCGTGACGCGATTGACCGGGATACACAAACTGGCATACGACAATCTTCTGGCCTCGAAATATAGAGCCAAAGGGTATTACGATCAGAAAACGAATCCAAAGAATTTCAAGGTGGGAGACCATGTTTTCCTACTCTTGGGACCTAAACCCGGGAAATTCGGGAACCATTATTCCGGCCCCCATAAAATCCTCGAAGTCCTCGGTAGACATAACATCAAAATTCAGCACAAGAACTCTAGTAAGATCGTACATACTAATCGAGTCAGGATATCGCATATTAATCACGAAGTCACCGTGGAAAAGGGCAAACGAGGACGTAAGCAAACAACCGCGGAAGAGTAAATCAAAACACGCGACCGCTAGAGACATTCTGACAAACGCCGATGTTCATGACGGGTGTGTTTTGTTTCAGAAAAGAGCTGGGGAGAATGCACGCCTTATGGATAGGCTTGGGTCTTCTTACCGCTGCCAGCTACACTCAGTCAAGATTGCAAGAGATGGTTGATAACCCCGGAATTTATTTCCAATTCATAAATCGAGTTAAGTTCGTATCCGATTTTTGGACAGGAAAGACTACGATACCTTTAAAACCGCTTAGACATCAGGGCGATACCATCGCTCTCAAGATAGCCAGAGTGAAGAGAGAATGCTACAATCAGACTCGCGACTCTCAAATGCAACACGAGCAATTACAATATCTTCAACCCCATCTAGACTCTGCCAATGCTCATCTCGACCATCTCGAAATCATTTTACCATATCCTGATGCAAACTCCGAAGAAATACAACAGTTAACCCATAGCCCCGATAGAATCATAGAAATTCACCCCAACTCATTTTCTAACCTCGTCTGGGAGCTAGAGAATCTTACCGATCACACAGAAAATCTCTATCATCAAATTTCGCGAGATAACAACACTCTAGAAAAGGTCAAATCCTGGACTGAGTCCATGGAGGACCTGCTACGCTGGCATGTCTTAGCATACTCGCAACTTGCGAACATTGTCGAAGTCACCGGTCAAAACAAACTAAGTCTGGATTTACTCAATATGACCCTGTTGAATCGTTTGAGGGTCGACCTTAAACGGGAAAATCAGGATAAAGAGACCTCGCCTCAACTTTATGACCAGTTGAGTCAAATTCAATTATTTAATTCAGGAGATACTCTTGTGTTCATCGTAAAGGTGCCCCTCTACCACCAAGCCGTTTACTCTTTATATCAAATTTATTCGATACCGGTTCCAAAGAGCCCAGACTTTGTGACCAGCATTATTCCTCGAGGACGATTTCTAGCAATCAATTGTAAAAAGTTCTCACATGCCTTTTTGGACGAGGTAGATTCGTGCGCAATCTCACCTTTGGGAGTACGTTGCCCTTATACACCTAAATTCTACCAATCGTCTTGCGAAGCCACTATTGTAGCTTCAAAAGAGTCACCCGATCCCTCAAACTGCCCAGTTGTTAATTACCACCGAAATTTCACCACTTGGATCCATTTAACTGGAACACCCGAGTGGATCTATTCGAGTCCTTCCGGTGGTTCCGTGACTATATCTTGTAACGACGAGAATGATACCATTCACCACCTTACCTCGCTAGGAATTCTAAAATTGAAAAGAGGCTGCAAAGCAATTACCGTTGAGGGTCGATCGCTCGGTCCGGAACCAGGCGAGCGATTGACTGCTCCTTGCATACCCCAAATTCCAAAGCCGGAAATCCGCGCGAACAGCTTAGTGGAAACGCTGGGAGCTTGCTACGTATTTATAAGATCACACCTTACCGAAGCACTTATTATCATCGTTAGTGTAGTGACAGTGGTAATCGTATATAGAATAAAGGCCCAGCCCACACCTACTAGGCCCAGTATAGCCTTGATCCAACCCGAATTAATCCGCCTGATGGCGCGACAACTGGACGAAAATATAAGAAAGGTCAGCGAAATTTACAGTAGCGCTGACACCGCCACTCAAGCAATGCCACGTAATGATATTTCCGATCCCGAAGCTATTACGGTTTCTGGTGCGGAAATCGAAATGACACGACTCAAATCGTCGGTGAATTATAGTTCAGAACGCGGGAAGATCCTAACCTAGTTCCACTCCCCCCATTCCATACCTAGATCCTAATCCTGGTAGAATAATCGTTTTATTATTATTATAAAAAAAAAAAAAAAAAAAAAAAAAAAAAAAAAAAGAGAACGTATAAGAAAATTCAGCTAAGATAATATCATTATTAATAGGAAACAGTATGAGACCCCGTTACGTGTTCTCCCTCGTCAGTTACCCACGATGGATGGAGACAAGAACCAATAGGAAGGAAAGCAGACTCCGGAACGACGCCTTCTGGATCAATGGGGAAGGATTTGAAGATGACGCATACGGAATATTGTGGCTCCATTCAGGCGCTCCGATCACGCCCGGTTATACAAAACCCCGCTACGAGAGAATCGATTTCAATCATTGGGTTATAACACGCCTATCTCGTCGATTTGATCGCGAAGATAATTATTTTTTTAGTGATAAAGGCATTTCGCCTCACGAAGACGAGAAGCCATATGCCTGGGATGTATGGGACCTGACGAGCCTGTTTGCAGAACACGTTTAAGTTAATTAATAAATAACGAATAATTAATCACCTATTTTTACGCCCGTAAAATAAAAATTCTAAAAGGTCGCGATCTAGATTTGACACTCTCAAATATAAGTAGGGATCGGTTAACAAATAAAGACTTCGGTTAGATCAATAGTAATTAGATTCCAGTACCCCTATCCCTAAGCAGTTATCCTTACTTACAGGTTATGGGATCTTCGTTTCGCGATTAAAAGCTAACTGGCAAAAAAATTTCCACCGATAAGATATTGACTCTTCAAAATTACGTTGCCAACTCACTAGTGGCATTGCATTAAAGATTTGCTTCTTCCACCAAATAGGTCAAACAAAAGAAAATGGAAAGTTATGTCAACACCAGGGCGTATTATCTCAAAGCCCTAAGAGAACACCGGACGGAAAATCGAATAAACAACGACCGAAATTGGTGTGGAAAAGAAGATTGGGTCGTTAACGACGACCAGTACGGGTTCAAATGGTTGTATCATGATTACAACCACGGACCATTTCCGGATATAGAGGGAAATTCCGCGCCCAATAACGGAATATTTCAAGACCCTCGACCAAAATATGCGGATCTACAAGTACATCAGGGCGCGAACACCCTTAATGTTCGAATATACCGGGACGAGATTTCCTTTCACCTGTGTGGTGAACACCTCCATACAGTACGGGGCACCATATCCGTGGAACCCTGGGAATCACGGCGTAGGAAAATTCTCACCCGGGCCTAAATGATCCAGGGCTCTCATCCTGATAATTATATGAGGCCCAAAAAGGATTATGTTATAAGGGAGGAACGCGACTAAGAGAATCGCGTACTCATAAAATTCAAAAAAAAAAAAGAGAGAAGGAGAAAGGAAGACAATCAAACGATACATAGCATATGATGTCCGGCGACAAGTATAGTTTGTCAACGAAATTTTTATTTTTTTTTCCCTTTCATTTCCCGTCACTAAATTTCTTATTCCTCATCTTTTTTTTTTCTTTTCTTCATGTTTTCAAAAAAAAATTTGGATAAAAATAATTGTAAAAAAAAAAAAAAAAAATATATATATATATATGGGCCATTTCGGAGCATTTCGACAAATGCCTGCACCAGGGGGGTCTGGAAAAAATCCGCAAAAATTTTTTTCTGTTAGTACTATGTTAATATAGTACAAAAAAATTTTTTTTGAATTTTTTCGAAGGCCCCCGTGGGCCCTAGGGCCCATAAAAGGCCTATTTTTGGCCCCTTTTTAGCCTATCTTGGGAGAATCATAGCTCCGACCTGGTTCAATTTTTTTCAACGTACTTGGGCGCATTTTCTTCGTCAAGACTAGTACTTTCAAGAAAAAAATTGTCCGCGACCAAAAATTCAGCCTAGCAACTTCTGCAAGCTATTTACTAAAGGCAGATTTTAGCGATTTTTAGGCCTTCTTCCAAGTGATCTAGCTCCTACCAGACATGTGATAATCGACTTTTGCAGGTAGTCATTTTGAAGGTCTTGAAAAAACCTACAATTTGACTACCTGCAAAAGTCGATTATCGTACTTTTTATAGGAGCTATAGCCGATACAAGTTGAGCAGTTTTGTAAAAACACCAAACTTTAAGCTCAATTTAAAAAAATCACTTTTTTTTTTTCGAGGTCTAACCTATGAGAAAATGTTCCTAAAAGCCCCAACTACCAACCCCAAAAATAATCTGAGTGGGATATTCAATTCTCGATTTTATTCAGCCAATTTAAAACACCTTTTTTTGACTTTTTGCTTAAAATGCCAACACAGGCATGGCTCGCACATGCTTCCATCTGAGTTTTTGTGCACCAATCTGGGTGGAATTACTCCCCAAAGTACCCCCAAATATGTGTGAGAACTTCCGAAGGCGAGCCTCAAGCCAGAAGCGAGCTGGAGGTTCAATCCATCAGGTCCAAAATGGGCATTATTTCGTCTAATTTCGGGCAGGCGAGCGAGGGCTCGATTCCCCGTGTTTCTGCTCACAAACGAGACAAGTGGCTAAAATGGGGATTCAAACATGTTATTCCGACTCAAAATGGCCATCTGAACACGATGCCGGGGTCAATTCGTGCCTAGGATATCATCCAATCCTCAAACGGCGTTAAACTCCGTAATCACAGGTTTTGCGCCTCTACTGCAAAATGACGATGATTTAGGGCTAAATCGACCCCGGCATCGTGTTTAGATGGTCATTTTGAGTCGGAATAACATGTTTGAATCCCCATTTTAGCCACTTGTCTCGTTTGTGAGCAGAAACACGAGGAATCGAGCCCTCGCTCGCCTGCCCGAAATTAGACGAAATAATGCCCATTCTGGACCTGATGGATTGAACCTCCAGCTCGCTTCTGGCTTGAGGCTCGCCTTCGGAAGTTCTCACACATATTTGGGGGTACTTTGGGGAGTAATTCCACCCAGATTGGTGCACAAAAACTCAGATGGAAGCATGTGCGAGCCATGCCTGTGTTGGCATTTTAAGCAAAAAGTCAAAAAAAGGTGTTTTAAATTGGCTGAATAAAATCGAGAATTGAATATCCCACTCAGATTATTTTTGGGGTTGGTAGTTGGGGCTTTTAGGAACATTTTCTCATAGGTTAGACCTCGAAAAAAAAAGTGATTTTTTTAAATTGAGCTTAAAGTTTGGTGTTTTTACAAAACTGCTCAACTTGTATCGGCTATAGCTCCTATAAAAAGTACGATAATCGACTTTTGCAGGTAGTCAAATTGTAGGTTTTTTCAAGACCTTCAAAATGACTACCTGCAAAAGTCGATTATCACATGTCTAGTAGGAGCTAGATCACTTGGAAGAAGGCCTAAAAATCGCTAAAATCTGCCTTTAGTAAATAGCTTGCAGAAGTTGCTAGGCTGAATTTTTGGTCGCGGACAATTTTTTTCCTGAAAGTACTAGTCTTGACGAAGAAAATGCGCCCAAGTACGTTGAAAAAAATTGAACCAGGTCGGAGCTATGATTCTCCCAAGATAGGCTAAAAAGGGGCCAAAAATAGGCCTTTTATGGGCCCTAGGGCCCACGGGGGCCTTCGAAAAAATTCAAAAAAAATTTTTTTGTACTATATTAACATAGTACTAACAGAAAAAAATTTTTGCGGATTTTTTCCAGACCCCCCTGGTGCAGGCATTTGTCGAAATGCTCCGAAATGGCCCATATATATATATAAAAAGGGGACTGGTACAATACACACACTTTCACTACACTTGAACACAATCAAAATTTTTTTTTTTTTTTTTCATTTTGCCACTATTGTAAAGAAAGCTCACGCTGTTGTCTGTTGCAGAAAGGCGCGAAGATGATGATTCAGGGTTTTGTATTCCTGTGCGTATCATTAGTAGCCTTAGTCCCCGCAGCGGATGCCCTGATTGGATATGACTGTGGATCTCGATCTTTGAACGTGACCACGCTATCCTTGTTAGACGTAGATGAATGCGACCTTCCAGAGACTAAAGTCAACGTAGTCGACCGTTACGTCCAATTGCTGCAGATCAACGAGTTCCACGAGGTCGACGTCTATCAATGCAAGGTGAAAATCACCAGAACAGTAACCCGTTGTGCAATGTTCAGTCACAATTCCGCTGTGGCTCATGGGCAATCTAACGGATACGTGCAGGAATTGAATGCACAAACCTGTAGGGATGCACATCGTACCGGCACCTTGATTTTGGGCGGAAATCAAGTTATTGACGGGCTAAAACCCAACGGGCTACCAGCCCAACGGTCTATGCTCCTAGCGGGACGAGTAGATGGCGATGGTGTCTGTAGCGGGGCTGGTTATTCCGACCCTTATGGTTCATGGAGCGATGTTTTCGTACAAGCTTCAATCAAAGTGACTTTATCCACTCAAATCGCATCCGTACGGCTCGAGAAGAACCAGCTAATCCTGAGGTCTGGTACTGTGTGCACCCTTACTGACGGTTCATGTACAGATATGGCTGGAGGGCAGACCTATTGGAGCCCCCTCCCGCAAGACTCTTGTGGGTTCAATAGGTATGGAATATTGTATGAAGGTCTAGCCCATCGGTTGACCAATAACGATGACAGAGTGCCCGAAATTATATACTCGATTAATTCTAAGGATTTTACTTTTGCATTGACTGTCAAAGGGAATGAGAGTGTGTGTGGCTATAATGTAATGAGAACTGAACACCCAAAATTGGTCATTTTTGAGACGGTCAAGGGACAGAGTTTCGCGAACCAAAAACCGATTGAAGCTCAAAACATCGATTTATTTTCATACGTGAATTCCAAGTTTGTATTTGTCGAAAAATGGATGCGTTTCCAATACGCACAATTATATCGGGACGTCATTCTGCATCGATGGGAGTTAGAAAGACAAATCATTCGAAATCTTCTGGCCATAGCAACCCAGGCTCCCGACGAATTTGCATATAGCCTTATGAAGGGGCCTGGATACATGGCTGTAACTACCGGTGAGGTTGTTCACGTCGTGAAGTGCATCCCTATCGAAGTCCGCGTTGAGCACGGAACAAGCTGTTATGCCGAATTGCAGGTATCTCACAAGAATCATACCCTATTTTTACAACCCCGAACCCACATTTTAAAATCAAAAGGAACCGAAATTTCATGTAACACCCTGCTCCCCACGTATTATTTCGTTGGTGACCAATGGTATAAGATCCTCCCTCGTCCCACCGAAGCCAAAGCTCCTACCATGATCAAGCCCATGACGCAAACTTCTTGGAAATATGTAAGTCCCGAAGGGTTGGCAACTTCTGGGATCTATACTTTAAAAGATCTTAGTGACCTTAGAGATCATATCATGTTCCCGTTGGACCGCAGTGGTCATTTGAATGACCTAGCTCGAGAACTTCACGGTCAACCAGTCTCTAGCGCTGAAGGTTCTTTATTCAAGCTATTGAATGAAGAAGCCGTATCAAGACTTGCACAATCTACCTGGAACAAGTTGTGGGACCGTTTCATGTCATTCGGCACCGCCAGCGCCGGCGTGATAGCTATTTTTATGATCCTTCACCTTATCAAGTCAATCGTTGACATAATAATTCGTGGTTACACCTTACATTCAGTCTTCGGATGGTCTTTCCACCTGTTGGGAGCTGTTTGGAGCTCCCTAGCCCATTGCCTACTGATCGCCTGCCAGCAACCCCGCGAAGAACCCCCAACCGAAACCCCTTTAGCCGTCCTCGAACAACCTTTAAAAGATCCCCTTTTACACCCCACTGCACCGTTCAAACCTGAAATATACCCCGATTTGGCAGAACATACTCCCTCCACTACTATCCCACGTAACGTCGTTGGGTACAATCTGAGTCCACCTTAGATTCCCATGGATTCGGCGTGTAGCGAATTCGAACTGAGACATACGCTTACTTCTAAGTTGAAGCAAATCAACTAGAACTAACCGTTTAACGCTGGGGGTGTGATGTCGAGTGTCGCTCGACATCTTAGCTTAAAGAGGACGATAGGCGATGGAGAGAGTAAAATAAATGAGCCAAAAAGCAGACGGACGTAAAGCGCGTATCTCGACCCCAAAGCAAGCCAAGAAGCCAGCCACGGGAATCGAGATGCCGCCGTTTTTCCCTCCCGATTTTCTCTCTACTTGAAAAAAAAAAAAAAAAAAAAACAAACAGGTAGAGAGAAATGGGCCGAAACTTAGCAACATCGCGGCGGAATCCTCCGCCGCGACGTAAGCATAGCGGACGGGCTCCCCGCGAGATCGGTGATGAGAGGAGCGGTAGGGCGAGGGAACGATGAGGGTATACAGCACCACATCGGCCTTTCTCTCTCCGAACCTACTATCGGTCTAGGCATTCTCTCTGTCGACCTTTCCTAGTCTTTTTCTAAAATGGCGACGGCGCTCGAATCCACCAACACTTCCCTGCTTCGCGTGTTCTGCTGCATGACCGCGCCATGTGACTCGAAGGGTGTGAGAGAGAGAGAGGGAATGTATAGCTCTCTCTCTCTCTCTGCCTATACACTCAGCAATCCACGCTACTTTGGAATACCTCCTTAATGCTCCTGCTCTCCGGATATCCTATGCGAGCGCAAGTCTTGCGAAATTGAGCCGTGGGAGGAAACCACCACCCCCCGTAATGCTCATACATGCCCTACATATAGTAATCAAAACCTCAACCCTTTTTGTCCCCAAACAAATTATACGCCCTGGTATTAGTCTCTTTATCAGGATGCATACCCACCAAACCCGTGTAGCACTACCCGCGCCTTTAAATTAGAGACCAGAGGGCCATGCAAAAATTTCACCACCCCCTCCTCACAGCGCGTAACCTCGATATTTGGTGACCCTTTCTTTTCATTTACTTCTGTGTACTCACACACTTAGTTCAAATCACTGCCGGACCCTTCCCCCGTTTTTTTTTACATCAGCCCCCAAGCTGCAGTAAACTAACCTAAACAATGGCTGAAACATAGAAAGTCAAATCCCTGACACCCGAAAAATTCCATCAACATCTCTGTCGGCGCGATAAAAACGTCCACCCTGTTGTTCTCAGGAATTTTCTCACAAATTTTGTACTTTGTCTACGTGCCCAGCTGCGCAAAGAAAAACTTTTAAGAGTTTCTAATAACAATTGATCGAGGTCAATGTTGTCCATCCGGTTCCTAAATTTTCATCCCAACAATAAGCTAACCCTGCTATAAAGTTAACACCATCGACAGATATTACCGCGATTCTTGGAAAGAGATGCACTTTCGATTTTGAGCAGTAATTTTCCGGAGTTGCAGCTGCGTGCTATAACAAAAGATCCAGTCCTGAAAAATCAATAAATTCCAAATTTTACTACTAACCATCCTGTCCCTGGCAGTTTCAAAATGAGTATCAACAAAAGAGCGAGTTTTTTTTTTTGAGGTTAATGGCTAAAGTACCCTCAGGAGTCTTGCGGGTCCGGAAAGGTTTATGACCGTTAAAATAGAAAGGCGTGTTGGAACAAAAACGAAAAGTCGTCTCTAGATCCCAAGAACGCACTTTTTATGACCCCTTTGTTGGGAGTAGAAATCGTCTTTGTCCTAGCACGTCCTCGGCTACTAAACATTTAAAGGAGATATATCAATGTATTGGAATATGGGTGCGATGAGTGCAACGTATGAATAATCACAACCTAACTTGTATTTTACATTTTTAAATTTCATTTACACCCCTAATTATTTATCCAATTACCGAGGGGTTTCACTTATATCTCAATTCTATCATACCTCAAAATCCATATAGAATAAACGAGTGTGCGTGTAAAAACAAAAAACAACACAAAAGAGATGTAGGTTAAGGTTTTCTGCCCTTTATCCTGTTTTCCTCAGAGAAATCTGAAAACTAACGTTACCATGACAGAATCTGTTCGCCGTAATAGTTACCATCATCACAGAAAGAATGTATATTTATAAACATATTAACCAAAAAATTGTTTGGTTAGTAAGTACTTTTTAGCACTGTAGGGCGCCACTCCCCGGGATAAAAAAATTTTTTTCATAGTATCAATTTTTGCCACCGTAGGCGCCACTTGCTGGGACCTACAATTTTCTTAGTACTAAGTTCTAACACGGTAGCGCCACTTGCTGGGACCAACTTGTCCGTCCCACCAGCCCCTCTCCAAGATGTTGCCACCCCAAACCTTGTAAAACCCAACCCCCGAAACCTGAGGGTAAGGCCCACGCCTACACTTTTGTCATGAAAATCAATTTTGGGCGTAGACCCGCGTCAACAAAAGACCAAATCCACCAACCAACAATTCAAACCTTGCCCCACCAACCAAGGGCTTTGTTGCATTTCCCTCTCCGGAAAATGCAGGGCTAAAAGAGAGCTTACGAGATCACTGACAAAACTTCGAATTTACACTCTGCTCCTGGGTTTTCTCGGGACCAGTTCGAGCTGTTCCATCTCGTTTCATCAGTACCTATTTTTCAATTTTCAAACCATTTTTCTTTCGCGTGGTTCTAACATATTCCGAGCATCATTCCATACTTTATCCAGTTTCTGAGAATTTCCGGTCATTACCAGCATCATTTTTGGCAACATCCTGGAAAGGAGTCCGGGCGATTTTTCTACCTTTTTGATCATATTTCACAACGTCGTTTGTCAAGGAGTGGACGCCCAGGGCCATCATCTATCAATAAAACCTTCGTCGTTTACCAGCATCACCAAAAAGTAAGTCTTTCATTCAATTACCTCATCCGGTTTCATTCTAAATGCATTGCATAGGCCCAGCGTTATAATTTTTTTTTTCAGCGACAAAATTGTAATAGTGCCGCGTCGCGCGTGCGTGATTTTCCATTTTTTTTTTTGGCTGGGAATAGCGCTAACGTCGCTATTCCTAGCGCTAAGGTCCCAAAAATTCACTATTACACGAACCCTGCCAATCGGGGATGCCGCGGCACCGATTTGTTCGGTAACCCCCGCTAAAACGAATGGCGAGGGTTATTTTAGGTTTCTTCGTGAAGCAGTCCCGCCGCAAGTTTAGATTCAACAGCGCTAGCAATTCATAATTAGGCATAACAACTAATTTATGCTGGAATTTTGATCACTTGAATATTCGTTTTCCCGGGCTTTTGAGTTGAAAACTTAGGCCCGCAAAAATTAATTTATCAGCGTCAAATAATGTGCTCCGACGTAACACATCTCATCACTCGCTCATTATTGCCACAGAGTGAGTTAACCTCACTCGTGCAGGTACACAAAATAAATCTCACAGAGACTGATAGAGACTCTAGCCCGATTTCACCGCAATGTGAATTGAGTCACTGCTCACTATAAGGACTCTGTTTTTTTTTCTTTTCATCAGAGCGAGTTGTGGACATTTTCGTCATAGCAGGCTGCCAAGTTAAATTCCCAACTCTCAAAAACTACAGCAGAAAAGTTTGTTTACACCACACGAAGTGTCAAACACAGATAAATGCAGTCAACATGCCATAAATGAATATATAGCACTGCAGACCCTGATATCGGCGTATATAAGAGCGTAGTACGACAGTAATACGACCAATATTACGACCGTAGTGCTACGGCTGTAGGGGTCCGATCGTACTACGGTTGTACCTCTACGACCGTAGTACGATGATAAGACAGTAGGCTATGGTCGTAGTACGGCCACAATACGCTCTCTTTCTACCGGGGTCTGTATCTCCATATCATGGCCATTCAGGAAACTCCATTATCGATCTAGAAAGTAGTGCTTGAAATACGATTTATTTGGGACCTACAAATTGGTTATTATTGTGATGAAAATATTAGTCTAGAACAAGTCCTGGAGGAATTTGAGTATTTGCATAGAGTAACACTGTATACTGACACTGTATAGTACATACGGCACAACACGAATATCGTTTAGCTAAAAAATCAGCTATATTAGCTGAGATTCCAGCTATGTTAGCTGACTGAATCAGCTATTGTAAGGTGATATTTCAGTCGACGGTTTTTCACTGACACGAATAGCTACTGTAGCTGAATTTCAGCTTCTTTAGCTGATTTCCAGCTACAATCACTGATTTATAGCTGATTATAATCAGCTATGTAGGGCCTCTCATGTCATGAAATGAGTGAATATCGAACGAATACGCCTTAGTTCGTCGCGACTTGGTCTGTAAAAGTTGCTAATGAGTAATTCCACGCGAAAGCGGACCACGAATTGCAGACATATCTCAGATTGTTTTTCCACTATTCTTAATCGATTCTATGGTCCAAAAAATGAACTTTTCACCCTCTATGGGGTGAAAAAAAATTTTTTTGTTTCCGTGGGGAATATCTTTGTGATAGTGATTTTAGGAAAAAATACCAATCTTTTTTCAGTAAAATGGGTGTAGTTCCGACTTGAGGTGAGATACGACCACGCAAATAGTGGCATTCGAAAGATCTTTCAAAAATCTATCGAAATATGTTTCGAAAAATTTTTTTTGAGGCTACGGACGCCCCCTATGAGCAAAAAAGTGAAAAACAGAAAAAATTCATTTCCTCAAAAACCTAATTTTCTAAAAATCTGGAAATCCATATTTCGATGTAAAATTGCGTGTTTTTCCAGAAAAAAGTGGTCCCGTTCTTTGTTTTTGGGTTCTACGCTGTTTTTTTTACGTTTTATCAATATTCTTAGCCTTTTCGTTTGAAAAATGAATTTTTCTGCGCATGCGCAGGAATTTAGACTGCTGAAACCAATTCCATTGAAAAGCCAAGGAAATTTCCTTCAAAATGACTATACTTGGTGAAGTCGATTCGATGTACTGGGACCAAAGTTAGAAGGTCTAAAAAATGATGACACTTCTACTCGAGTCACGATAGTAATGGGAAATTCGTGCAAGATCTGCATTTACCCCTCTTGAGGATGCTTCATCATTAATGTGATGTAACTTTGGGCCCAGTAGATAAAATTGACTTCGCCAAGTACTCATTTTAAAGGAAATTTCCTTGGCTTTCCAATGGAATTGGTTTCAGCAGTCTAAATTCCTGCGCATGCGCAGAAAAATTCATTTTTCAACCGAAAAGGCTAAGAATATTGATAAAACGTAAAAAAAAACAGCGTAGAACCCAAAAACAAAGATCGGGACCGCTTTTTTCTGGAAGAACACGCAATTTTACATCGAATTATGGATTTCCAGATTTTTAGAAAATAAGGTTTTTGAGGAAATGAATTTTTTCTGTTTTTCACCTTTTTGCTCATAGGGGGCGTCCGTAGCCTCAAAAAAATTTTCCGAAACATATTTCGATAGATTTTTAAAAGATCTTTCGAATGCCACTATTTGCGTGGTCGTATCTCACCTCAAGTCGGAACTACACCCATTTTACTGAAAAAAGATTGGTATTTTTTCCTAAAATCACTATCACAAAGATATTCCCCACGGAAACAAAAAATTTTTTTTTCACCCCATAGAGGGTGAAAAGTTCATTTTTTGGACCATAGAATCGATTAAGAATAGTGGAAAAACAATCTGAGATATGTCTGCAATTCGTGGTCCGCTTTCGCGTGGAATTACTCTAATGTGTTCATGTCGATATTGGAACCCGGATTTGTGGAGTTTTCCCGCCAAAATTATCGATTTAAGCGTGATTTTGGTGTTTGCTGATTGGGTTAGCAGTTTGACGACCCATGGGAGTAATAGCTGATACTTCAGCTATATAAAAGCTGATTGATGCTGAGAGAGTAGGTACTTCTTTTTTGTGCCAAAACAAGTGGAAACCAACTGCAACGACCCGCTAAAACTCGTCTGGGGCTGAAATAATTTTTTGACCCAAATCACTCCCTACGACGATTTTGGTCCCAAAAAATCATACTTCCGGCGGAATCACTCATATGCGTGATCGAACACACGATATTACGTTTCGAATATTGTTGATGAGTGCTCGTTAGGAAATGTAACCCAAGTTAGTTTTTAGAGTAAAACTGGGGCACTTGTGGGAGGTAATTCTCATGTGGAAGATGGATATCATAACTGCTTAACTTCCTTGGATGTCAACCTTGAATCAATTAATAATGTTGCCCCACACACACACACCTACATATATGGTTATATAAATATTATTTCGGACGGTACAACGATTTTGGAGCGGAGCTGGCAGGTTCGTACGAGCACGAAGTGACAGCTTATATTGTAGAGATGGTTATAAAAATGCAATCGGGGGCAATTTTCTCAGCCCACGGATGAGCTCGCGCTCTTGTAATCACGCATTTCTGGTGCATCAGAGGCTCTGATTTTTGAAGTTCACAATACTTTTGTGGACTCATTTGATCATAAACTGAGGTTAGGAAATCCTTGTGTCATTCTTAGTTGAGGACACATCGTACGGCCGATGATGAACAAAAGGTCAAACTATTTGTTGTGACGGTAAAACCGATGCGGGTATGCCTGGGGGCAGGCAACCCGGCCTACACCTATGTTGGCCACAACCACCAGCCTATAGGAGGCTGGTGGTCATCTCCACAACAAACATCAGCTGATGGAGCCCAGGGCGGGCTACCTGGACAAAATGATGCTGTTTTGCCTTTGTTGGACCCACCACGTCACACACCTACCCGCGGCACGACAGGAGGGGCCCGGGGCCCGTGTTACACTCACAACGGATGTGAAAAACTTGCCGAGGCCCTCGCCCCCGGGTGAGCAAGGGCAGACGGAATTAACACGCGGAATTCTGCACTTTTGCACTGAAATGCTGTGTTTGGGGTGGAAAATGGTAACAGCCGGTGCCCGCAGACCCCGTGCTGCATCCAAAGCCCACCCCCAATAGCTATGCACGCGATCATAAGTGCCCCATCCCGAGGTCCCCTTCACACCCGCATGCCCCGCAAAGCCACAACACAGTTGCCGACCCGGGTGTGCCAGGATGATGCCGCGGAGACGATGACGATGAGATGATGCAGGAGCCCTGCCAACGATGCCGTGCACCCGGGGGAGTCACCACAGGGCTATTTGCCATCCGGGCAGTTGCCCCATTCACAAATAGCCCCTTATGCTGCGTGGCACAGCTGATGCGAGGTTATTGGTGCATGCAACACTTGTTGCATGCACCCGAGATGCACCAGCTCACTGCCGACACCCGCACGATCGCGCACACACCTAGGGGTGTTACCCACACCCGGACAAGCACACACGACGACACCGAGACACCCGGGTGACCTCGAGAACAACGACGACGATGATGACGATGTGCACGCGGGCTCGCGCAGACGACACACTGCCGGGTTGCTGCTGCCGGCGCGAGGGCGCTGCCAACGGGTATACCTATCTCAGGGTAGTTTATACCGCACCTCGCCGACCCGGGACCCTGATGATACCCGGACATCCACCGCTGGGTGGAAAATGGTATGCAGACGACACACACAAGCCATTATGAATGTGTGTGGACATGTAGGAGATTGCCTAGGCAGACTGCGAGTGAACATTATTGCCGTGATGACTGCCCATATGGGTATAGCGTTGCCGTGACGAGTGTATATAGGTATAGCGTTGCTGTGATGAATACATATAAGGTATAGCGTTGCCGTGACGAGTATATATAGGTATATATATACTCGTGTGCCTGATTGCATACCGTAAGAGTACGAAGAGTGGAGGCAATAGCGAGTTGCGCAGAGCCTCCACGCGTACATATGCTTGCCGTGGGTGCGAGTGAGATGGGATAGGCGACTGGTGGAGGCAAGAAAACAAAGCCGTACCCACAATCAAGCAGATTCCTGCCGTGAATTTTGTATCTTGCTGACGATTTGCTGCCTTGCGCTCGAGCGCATATTTCATAATTTGCCGCGCCCCAGCCACCAGAGGGCGATGGTGGCTTTTCGCGGATTTTGAGAGCCAATCAAAATTATTGCTGCCGACCAATCAGAGAGCTTCATTTATTGAGGAAGAAGAAGAGCTTTTGCCGGCAGGAAGCCGGTCATTGTGACACTTGTTGGATTGCCTTTAGAGTGACCACACGTTTCTTGCGTCCCTGCCTCATGCTCCAAAGTTTTTGCCGTGAGCCCCCCAGGAGTCCAGGGTTGCTCACTCGACGACAAGGGTCGAATATTAAGATTATTTGAAGGAAGTTAAGGATTTATTGCCAGAGTTGCAAGGATGTCGCATCATAGCGGTGAGTGGTCTTGATTTTTCTATTAACAATTGGTGAATTTTCTCGCGCGTCCCTCGAGAGCCTCGTGCGCGCGTATTTGCCATCGTCGGGCTTTGCCGAACCGGACTCCTGGGGAGGCTGACGGTGCTGGAGTGCACCCTGACGATCTGCCGAGACTCCAGCACACCCCAGCAGTCGCGGGCGTGTCGTGATCATCCAAATTGGGGTCTTGCATTTTTTTTGACCCCCTCAAGTAAAGGTTTGGCGAATTCGAGCGAATTAAGATAAGTATTGTGCAATTAGAAAAAAAATCCCAAAAAATTTTTTCATCTTGCGCAAATTGTTTGAAAGTCAGACGACTTGAGAGTGACCATAGTGGGTGAGCGCCGTGTGACGTCACACCGATACAGTCGTCGGCTACTGCTATTGTAAACGTATGGCTTGCCAGATTTTTCTCTTATTATCTCCAAATTTCTGAGTGAATAAATATATCGTCATGGCTAATAGAATAGAAGAAGGTTTCGTGAAAGCTGATTCAACGCCCCAGAAGTCAGAGGAGCAAAAGCACAGAGGTAAATCCTCAATCTCAAGAACAAAGCAAGTCTTATATGGTAGTTTTCAGGGCTTCTCAGAATCTGTGGTGGTAACCTCATTACTTGTGTGGGATTCCTAGATCAAAGAGGATAAAAATTAGACTTGAAATTGATATCAAGCAGTGATCATGACTTTAATTTCACATCATTTAGGAACATAATTTATGTAGCATTGGGACACTAACCTCTGAGTCCATTGTTGATATACTGACGTTCTTGACTGATTTTTTCACCTCTCCTAGACAGAATCAAGACGCTACTGCACACTCTTGCGAGATAAGTTAGTGAATTATTCTCAAAAAATTGTAGTCCAAGACTTTTTCATCAATCTCATACATTTGAGCATGGGACTGGTTTCAATTTGTATCGGTGTGACGTCACACGGCGCTCACCCACTATGGTCACTCTCAAGTCGTCCGACTTTCAAACAATTTGCGCAAGGTGAAGAAAATTTTTGGGAATTTTTTCTCTAATTGCACAATACTCATTTTAATTTGCTCGAATTTGCCAAACCTTTTTTTGAGGGGGTCAAAAAAAATGCAAGACCCCAATTAGGTGTGTGAAATTCGCGCGGGGGCAATTAGACATTTTGCCTCGCGTCGTGAGCGTGGCGTGGGAATAGCCGCGGAGCAGCCATCTTAAGTGCGTTTCGGAGCAGCGTGCTCTCTCTCAATTTCGGAGTATCAGAGTTTGCCGAGACAGTGTGCCGAATAAGTGAAGTGAATTTTCGTGTATTTTTCAGGGAATTTTGAGAGACATTTTGAGGACAATTTGATATTTCCTAATTATGAATCTCTAGCGAATTTTAGAGTCATTTTGCGAGTATGTTGTCGCGAAGATTTTGATATGTAGATTTTTGTATCGACCGCGTAGAAGCAGCGTGTACAGAATATATTGCCGAGATTATTTTATTATAAATTGCGATCATTATCTCGAGTGTGAGCGTTCCCCCCCCCTTCTCTTCCGAATTTTAGGTGAATATACGGTAAGTGAACGAGACTTGGAGAGAAGCTGTGTTCCAGAGCAATTTCAAAGTTGCGTTCGCCGATTATTGCGCGAGATCTGCGATTGTAGGCTGAGAGTCCTGATTGAATAGATAAGTGTGATAGGTAAAATCATTTGCCACGTCACATTGTTTCGGGTGAGTATGATGAAGATTCCAGTTGATGATATTTTCCTTCTGTTTCTGAAGAATGACGATGAGGATGTAGGTTTTTTCTTCGATCTTCAAGGAAAGGGTTTATTTTCTGGAAGCTAATAAGATCTGCGAGCTTTCATCATGAGGATAATTTATTCTCGACGTTTCGTCTACTTGGTTTTGTAGATCTCTTCAGGAGCAGGTTTCTATACAAACAAATATGCACCAATTCTTCATATTAAGTCACGTGACGACTGTTGTGGTGTCCGAAGTTACTAGGTTTTCCCCTAGATACTAACTTAACCCTGTAGAAATGTCACTAGCTCTGTTCTTACCTAATCTAACCTGACCTGTCGAGGTGGAAAATGTCCCTAGACGTGTTTTGACCTAATCCTCTCCGATTTTACCCCTACGATGGAATATCCGTATATTTCGCTGACCTAACTTTATCTGACTGAAAAATTGCCCGTAGCGCGGTTGCTATTCGCGTTTCTCTCTGAGCTATTTTCACTCACCTTGGTATACAGTTCCTTAATCTCACATTCGTTTATTATACATGATACAGTTTTCTTACCTGATTGCGGTTTTAACTTCCCTGTTTTCTTACTTTACCTGACTAAAAATTGGCGCGTAGCGCGGTTACTATTCGCGTTTTCTTCTGAGAGTTTTTCACTTACCTTGGTATATAGTTGTAATTTCGCAATTGTTTACCACACGATACAGGTTTTTTACCTGATTTTGGTTTCGACCCCTTTATTACCTGATCATGATTCGTAATTCATCAGTATCGTTTATTTGTTGTTTTCACCCACTACGGCTTTTCAATCCGATTACTTCTTGACCCACCCCCCCCCCCCACCCTCTGATTATGATCTTAATGATTAAGGATGATCGATGAGAATGAAATGATTCTCTCAAATTTCCTGAAGAAATAATTAGTTGAGAGTCTGTTCGTTGCACCCTTGCCTTGTGTTATCATTGTTTTCGCACCAAATTCGTTAGAGCTCTCGCTTACCACACTTTCGTGTGGTGTCAGGTACAGGAACATACGCTACCGTAATGTTTCTAAGCGTTCTGTGGGTGCCTCTGTTTTTGTCTGAATTTATTCAATTTGAGATGTGAAATTGTCTATAATCCGTCTGTTGAACCCTTCCTCCGAGTCACTGCTGAATTCGCACCGATTTTCGCAATTACTCACCATACAAAGGTATTATGATGTCGCAAGTGCGGAAATACGGATTGTCTCAACGATGGGAGTTTGGGATCCTCTGTCTTTATCTAGCGATGGAATGTGATGTATTAAAGTAATCGATGGAATGCCTCGAACGAAGTGAATGGAGAAATGGGTTGAGAGGTGGAAGAAATGATGAATAATGGAAGAGTGGTGGTGAAGGAAATAAGATTAGGTGAATGTAGAGAAGAAAACGAATGGTGTTGACGTAGAAAATGGAGGAAGATTTGAGAAAGGGGATGGGAATTAGATGAAAGTGAAAGTGAAAGAGTGGAAATGGAAAGAGTGATCAGATGATGAGAATGTTATGAATGGAATGAAAGATGAATGTAGAAAACGAGATGAATGGTGTTGATGAAATGAGAAGGATGAAAAAGACTGCCTCACCCTCCTACTTGGTGATGCGTGCAAGAATTCACTTCCAAGTAGGCGATCATTGGCGTGTATGAAAGTTGTGAAGAGAAGGGGTGAGTGATAGAAAAATTAGATGCTCTATGATATTCATAATGGATGTGATGAGGTGGTGAGGATGATGTAGGAAAGTAGATAAGATGGCGATGGAGTAGGAAATGGTATAAGAAATGAAGGAATAGGATGAAGGTAAGATAGAATGAAAGACGAGGAGGAGGAGCAATGAAGAAAAAGTAGGAAAGAAAATGAGATGGTGACAATGAAGAGTATGGAATGGAATATGGAATAGAAATGAGATGAAACATGCAATGAATGATGAATATGTATGTGATGTATGAGACGAATGAGTGTGATGTAATGGAATGAATGATTGCTTATCTCTCCTACTTGTATGTGAATTCGGACGCAACCCCTGCACCCGAAGTCGGCTTACCTGCGTGCAAAAACTCGCATCCGAGTAGGCGACCATTGGCGTATTCATGATGAATGTTAAGAGGTGGTGAGAATAATGAAGAAAAGGAGATGAGATCGCGGTCAAGTGGGAAATTGTATGGAGGATGATGAGATTGAATGAAGTTGAGATGGAATGGAAGTAGGAAAGGGGAGGAGATGAAGGAAATGTAGGGGAGGAAATGAGATGGTATGAATGGAGAATATTTGTGATGAATCTGATGAGGTGATTAGAATAATTCAGGAAAGGAGGTAAGATGCCGGTGAAGTAGAAGTTGATATGAACAATGATGAGAATGAATGGAAGTAAGGAAGAATAAACGAAGAGAACGGAAAGCGATGGAGGAAAAGTTGGGAATAAAATGAGATAGTGGTGATAGAGAGTATGGGATGAAATATGAAATTGGAATGAGATGAAACATTCAATGAATGACGAAATAGTCTGTGATGTATGAGATGGATGGATGAGTGTGATATAATGGGATGGATGATCGCCTCACCCATCTTCTTGGATTTCAATTCGGACGCAACCTCTGCACTCAAAGGCGGCTCATCTCGCATCAGAGTAGGGGATCATTGGCGTATTCATGATGAATCTGATGAGGTGGTGAGAATGATGTGAATACGGAGATGAGATAGCGGTAAAATAGGAAAAGGAGAAGAATGGTGTTGATGTTATGAGAAGAATGAAAATGATTACCTCACCCCCCCCCTACTTGGTGATGCGTGCAAGATTCCACTTTCCAGTAGGCGATCTTTGGCGTGTATGAATGTTGTGACGAGAATATGAGGATGATGGAGGAATTAGATGTAAGATAAATGTAGAAAATGAGATGAATCGTGTTGATGTAGAAAGTGGAGAGAGAAAATGAGAAGGAATGAGGGAAGGGAAGGCAATGAAGTGAGAGTGAATGGATTGGTTTTAATGTAGCAAATAAGTTGGAAGATGCAATGAATGATTAGAATAAAAATGTGATACGATGAGCAAAGGGAGAGTAATGGGATGAATGAGAATGACCGACTCACCCTCCTATTTGGTGATGAATTCGGACGCAATCTCTGCACCCGAGGGTGGCTCACCTGCGTGCAAGAATTCAATTCCAAGTAGGTGATCATTGGCGTGTATGAATGATGTGAAGATGTGGTGTGATTGATGAGAAAATTTGATAAAAGAAGAATGTAGGAAAGGAAATGAATTGTCTTGATGTAGATGATGGAGATTGGCAATGAGATGGAATGAGGAAGGGGAAAGTAATGAAATGAGAGTGAATGAGTTGGTATTAATGTAGAAAATTGATTGAAGAATGCAGTGAATGAATGATTTGAATGAGAAGGAGATACAATGAGCATGGAAAGAGTGATGAGATGAATGAGAATGAGTTGATGTTAATGCAGAGAATTAGTTGGAGGATGCAATGAACGAATGCTTCAAATGAGAATGAGATGGAATTAAGCGATGAGATGAATGGAAATCATCGCTCCACCCTCCTACATGAGGAAATCCCAGAAACTTTTCACTTTTGCTGTCACTCCTCGATCATTTGGGCTGTACGACGTCTCATAAGACCTCACCAGTCAAATTTTCTTCGTTCAGATGTCCTGAAAGTGGACACCAAATCTGGGATCGATTAGTGGATGCGGATAGATACTAGAGAAGGTCATTCGCGAGATAACACCCGAGAATCGAGGAATTGACGTGTCACTCGGACCGGCTCTCAAGATTCGTTGAGCTCTCACGGTTCTAGCGTACCAGAGCGAGGTCTGTAACTTTGCAGGGATGTTTCTAATGATACAAAGTTGTGATTTTTCTTTTAGTGGGAGATGTACATCGATGTACTGAGCCGTGACAGGCATTGGATGGTCTGTCACTCCGTTTTGATAAGCAATCATTATTCCTGTTCTTACGCTCATACTCTTTCGGGCGCATTCTAGAGGGACTTTGCGATGACCTCGTTGTCCTAACCACGCAAAAACAAAGAAATCGACCTATTGCACATCTATGAACATCAATAGGGAAATCAAGGAATTGCGTTCAACCGGAATGAAATTAGTGTTACTCGTACTATATTTACGCCGTCCTCGGCAGTGAACACTTGCCATAATCAACGGACGGACTCCTGAATACCGAGAAATAGTGTAATAGTATCAGAAAACCATATCCACTTCGCTACGATCAGACTCTGGCGCGTTTGAGAGTGCCATCTGTTTGAATGGGGACAATTGACAGATTTATATAGACGAAATTATCTTGGAATATTCTATAAAATCTTCCGACGGGTTCAGGGATATTCCAGATTGGTATAAAAATGACTGTGATCGTATTTGATGTTTGTATTTGTCACTCTCCACGAAGAAGAATTTTTCCCGAGACACTTCCATATTTAGTGTATTTTTGCTACCTTCGGTAGATCACAAGCCTCCATCATTACTATTGTGCGATTCTTATCACGTATTCTGAAAGTCAAGACTCTTCCATGCCCATTCAAGTATTCTGAGAGACCCCCCAATGCTAACCCAAACAATGAAAATTCAGAAACGAATTTTCCAAAAGTACTCGCTCAAGACTTTGTTCTGTAAGTCGTTAAGCGATTTTTCTCAGATGACCCACATGGAAGATTATGTTTTCGAAGCCTTCAAAGAAGGGGTATCAAGAATTTCAGACACGTACACAGCTTTTTTCTATAATTTCACTTCTAGAGGCCAAAAGTCAAAAGTTTCTAGGATTTTCTCACATGGTGATGAATTTTGTCGCAACCTCTGCACCCGAGGGCGGCTTACCTGCCTGCGAGAATTCATCTCCAAGCAGGCGATCATTGGCGTGTATGAATGATGTGATATGTATGATCATCACTCTCTGCATTTACAGAGTTGAGATTGTCTATCTCATCAATGACAACGAAGCATTAAAAAAGACGCAATTCGATAATGGAAATTAGCTGATTCAGTTATAGATTCAGTGAGATTGATAAATTATAAGCAAAAATGAGTCGCTGATGGAATTAGGAGAAAATTATACGTACATGCATGTAAAAGTTCAAAATTCAATCATCGAATACCTCTTGGTATACCACGTTTCTAGTACAGAATGGAAGTGAATATCCTTTTTTATTCTTTTTTCCAGGTATCATGTATATTGTTTTGTTTGAGAAACACTTTGAGATTTGTACTTGACGTAACACGCGGTAATGCTACATAGAGTTGTATTTAGATTAACAAAATAAATTATTGTCTCTCTCATATGGTCGTTTCTTTTCAATTTTCTCATAACCGTCGAGTATTTTCAATCAAACAATTATGATGACCAAAAATAATGAATTTGATTGTTAGAGTACCCACAATAATTTGTATTTTTTCATTTTTCGTATTTGTATTTATCCATTCCATGAGATTTTTAAATTTCTCTTCAGAAAGTCGTAAGCGAACGCAGCAATTCCGCTAGTAAGAATCACTATCTCGAGAACATTTTTGAAAATTTCCTCCCGAAGACACTTCACACGGTGAGTAAAAATTGGAAGTGCAAATCAGTAGGAAATTCTTCCTCAACTTACATTATAAAATTCCAAGTTAACAGAAAGGATCGAGTACAGACGAGCTCATGATGAGCACGTCTGTCTCTTGTCAAGGTTCAAGTGTTACAATGGCTCATTGGTACGAAACGGCTGATAGACTACATATTAGGGTGTCCGTTATTCTAAGCTCAGAGGATGTAATGATGAAATTCAGAATATTCCTGTGATGTGTGAGCCTCTGAATTATTTCTTATCAATCAACCCATGCTATTTTGGGGTCCAACTAGCGTATACTAGAACTACCTGGTCTAAATGGTGCGCTCCGGCGAGTCTTAGAGCGAAAGTAAGTAGATGGATATTGTCATAGGCTTGAATTTGTGCCTGCTGGAATTCTTGTATTTTAGAGAGGTGATTTGATATTTACTTATTTGCATCTGTTGAAGATTGGCTTGGTAAGGGAGTTTCAATGACTTAAAGTGGAAAGTCACCTAGTGAATCGCATTTTGTGAAGAATGGATCCATAAAATTCAGAATATTTTCATCATATGTTGGCCTTTGAATTGTCCTTGATGATTCTTACTATTCAATTGAAGGTTTCAACTAGAGCATCCCAAAATTACCTGACCCATTTGGCGCTCTTGGGTAACTTCGAAAGCAGAAGTAATATTTGAGTCATGGAATGAACTCCATACCATGCCTGCTGATATCCCAGTAATTTATAGAGACGCTCATATGTTGAATCGTTGGAATCCATTGGAAATTACCATAACCGTGAAGTTTTTGAGGCCAAGAGTTGAAAACTTACATAGGAAATGTCATGATTCCAGGTATGTTTTGACAAATCTCCAAATCTTATCATCCCAGCCAGCAACATAATTCTCAAAGGGTTCTTATAGAATTCTCGAGATGTGGTTCTTGAGGGGTTCCTAAAGGATTCTTATATGCGCCACCAAAAAGCGTTCTGGAGGGATTCTCGGGATGTTCGCCAAGTGTTCCTGAAGGGTTCTTGAGGGGTTCTTGGAATTATATTATATATATATGGGGTTCGGAAACGATTGTTCAGACTTCACTAGGCGTCTTCACAGTGTTCTCACGTGAGTACGAAAAAGTATATTCTAAGATCTCCAAAGCCATCCTCGAATTGGTGGAAAACTGACGATCCCCGCACAAAAACAATATCGCGCCAAAAATTCGGCGCGAGAAAGGATCAACACAACCTAGGAAGGTAGTTTAAGCCACAAATGCCTGGATGCTGGAACCAAAAATTCTTTCTGGGGAAAATACCTCCCCAAAATCCAGGAAGGCACATTAACGTTTATATCTCTATGGCATTAACACGTTCATCGTTGTGACGGTGAAAATTGGCATTTTGACCCAAGTGCAATAGATACAAACGCGTGATTTCGCACTTAGGATAGTCAAACTTTTCGATTCGTCATCAGTATATATAGCATCTAAGGTAAGTGTGCCTAATTTGCCCCACTACTTTTGTTTTGCTCCTAGTTTTGGCTCACTTCAATATTTTCCAACTTACTTCACCTTATTTTGAAGCTTGTTTTAAGACCTTCAAAATGAGCTAAAGTACGTTCAATTTCAACGAATTGGAACCGAGATATATTAACTTTTTGCTAAGGAAGATTTTTTGCGAGTTTTCGAGCGTGTTCCTAATTTGCCCCCACGTGGAAAAGATGTCTACTTCCATGAGATTATACGGGTTTTTCGTATAATAGGGATATTTCGGCTCCCAGACGTCCAAATAAGACGTACTTTAGCCCATTTTGTAGCTTTTTTTCACACCTTTTCGAATTTTTTGAGTGAGATTGATGTATTTGAATGAAGTGAAGAACGAGTTTGGAAAAAGACTATGGAGGCAAATTAGGAACACTGTGCTTTTTCTAGTAATATAGGCGAAGAATCGGCTAAAAATCGAATTTTGCAATTCTGCAAAAAGCATTGTAAAGTTGTGACAAAGAAAAAGAAAATGAGTTGAACTACGGTTGGATTTGATCACAACAATTTTGTTTGGCATAGCTTTTAGTGGCCAACAAAAAAGAAGTCGAAAGTACCGAAAACCACTTTTTTGTTGTAAAAAATGCGCGTGTCATTGAGGCTCGGTCAAGACGTGGATTTTCTCATATTTTAACGTAACAAACATGAGAAAAATGCGCAGCAAGGTCTGCGGGTGCATACATTTGAGAACTTCAGTAGGGGCAAATTAGGCACAGCTACCTCATATACAAGAAACCTGCGAATCTTTTCAGTTATCACCAGTGGGGCCCGGCATGCGGTAGCCGTGCAAGCTGAATTTTGTTCCCACCTTACGCGAATTCTTTTTCGATTTGAGCTAAACGACGAGTCGACGCTTATTTGTTATTGCTCAACTCGTTTATGACAATTCGTCGTTTAGCTCGAATTGAAAGAGAATTCGCGTAAGTTGGGAACAGAAATATGCCTGCATTATAGGTGAGGAAGTACCAGCGGTACACTTGTTCTCATTTTTCTGTAATGTTCTAATGGTCTACAAACTCTGAATCATCGAAATTTTCACGTAAAATGTGATAAAAACTCTACGGTCGGGTTGGCCCGGCTCCTTGCAGTATACGGACGGGTCCGACCGTTGGGACTAGCTAAAATTTCTGGGGTTCAAGTGATTGACTAAAATACCAAAATGAGTGACCCCAAGGAGAATTCTTCAGCTTTTTCAGGGGCAATTTTTGATTCTTCGGTATTTTCCGAATAATTTGCTAGTAAGCAGTTCCACGTGCAATAAATGGTCGATAAAACATGGTATTCAGCATCGTCTGCGCATCATTTTTTACCTATTCTATACCTAAAAATGAGATCGGTAGCTAGGATCTCAAAGGAACTCTTTACGAACCTGGTGAGCAAATCGATTTAAATTATGTTTTTTTTAGATCAACAAGGGCTGAAATTTTTTCACTCGAATAGCTCTGGCTTGGAAACGAAAGAAGATAACAGGCGATTCACCGCATTTGGGAGCTGAGACCAAAATCTATCGAAATATGCCTTGAAATACTTTTTTGGAGATATTTTGGCTCATATGTAGGGGACTCCGTGAAAATCACTATTTAATTATGTTCTTTGGAAGCCAATCTTGAAAAAGTGTTAACACGCATATTTCGATGTAAAACTTGATGTTTCTCTCGAAAAAATCGTTTTAAGAGTGATTTGCGCTCCGTAATGAGTTTTAAGCGATTTGTTGCGATGGTATTTTTCGAGCAATCGGAACGTAACCGTTTTCTGTGCACGCGCGTAATTTTTCGAAATTGAAAACTCGCATGATCGATAGCCCGTGAAAATTCCTTTAAAATGACCACTGGTAAAGTTCATTTCAGTGCTGTAAAACCGGAGTTTTTAGCTCAAAAAGAACAAAGATATTGGAGTATCTCGAGTCCCAGTTACCCAATGGTGGGATCCACCGTTCCGAAATTCTCGAGCGAAATGCCGACGAGATTCCGCAAACTTCTCCATCCATTCTGTTCGCTTGAAAACGTCATGGATTCGGTCTAGGTGCATGAAAACGAACTTTACCGGTGGTTATTTCCAAGGAGAACAATACGGTAAAAAATACGGGCGATCGATTGCGCAAGGTTTTGATTCCGTAAAATCACGTGCTTGCGCAGGAAACGGTAGCGTTTTGATTGCTCGAGAATTGCCTTCGCCGGAATTCGCTTAAGACTCATTTCGGATCGCAAAACAATCTTCAAAACATTTTTCTCAAAAATAAGCATCAAAATTTACATCGAAATATGGGTTTTGAAATTTTTCTTAGTATTGGATTTTTGAGAAAAAGACTTTTTGGAGTTATTTTCACGGAATCCTCCATATATAAGCGAAATCACCACTAACTCAATATTTCGAGACATATTTATCAGGTTTCTTAACTATTCCAGTGGCGGTTTTCTGAAAAAGTTCATTTAAAACTTCCAGACTGACACACTTTCGTTGTTAATTTTTCAGTGCCGATAAGATGAACAACTACTGTACGAGGGTAATTTTATGCCTGAATCGTGATTTTGATGGAAGTAACCAGAAACTACTGGAAAATTCCCCAAATTCAATTGATGAAAATGATGAAAAACTGCTGCCAAATCATTTTGAATTCACTCTCTGAATTTCATACACTTCAAAATATTGAGGTATTCTTCCGAATTTTCATCAAACTGTTTCGAAGGATTTTCTAAAAATTTTTGATTATTCCGATGAAAATTACTCTCTTTGGTCATGGAACTATCCTGACAGAGTAGGTTCATCTTATCTGAAATGAACAATAAGAAGATTGTCGTTTGAAAATTCCGCGAGCACCTATTTGAAGCCACGATGACAATATACCCGGATGCTCGGGCCAAAAATATTGTCGGTGAAAGAATCGATCCCAAAACTCGGGAAGGCCAATTAAAGTTCCACAAATGCGTGTTGCTCGAGTCAACTATACTGGCGGTGAAAGCATTGCCCCCCCCCTTCAAACCCAGGAAGGCAATCAACTCCGCAAATGACCGGATGCTTAGACCAAGAATTCTTTCGGGGTGTAAATCAACCCCAAAATGTGGGAAGGCAATTCAACTCCCAAATAACAGAATGCTCGGACCAAAAATTCTATCGGGGAGAAAACCAATCCCAAAACCTAGGAAGGCAATCAAACCCTCTAATGATCGGATGCTTCAATCAGAAATTTTGTTCGGGGTGAAATCAACCCCCAAAGATGGGAAGGGATTTCAACACCCCAAATAACCAAGTGCTCTGGCCAGAAATTCTGTTAGGGCAAAAATCAACCCCGAAAACCTAGGGAGGCAATCAAAGCCCCAAAACCGAGTGCTCGGACCCAAAATTCTGGAGGGGGGGGGGGAAGTCAGACCTAAAAACTAGGAGCGCAATTAAAACCCCAAGTAACCAAATGCTCGGACCAAAAATTTTGTCGAGGGAAAAGTTATTTCCAAAACTCAGAAAGGGAATCAATCTCGCATGCCCGGATGCTCGGAACAAAAATCCTTTCAGGGAGAAAGTCAGTCCCAAAACCTAGGAAGCCAATCAAATCCGCAGATAGCCGAAATTTCTGCCCACGAGTACTGTTGTGGTGAAAAATCAATCCTAAATCCCATGAATGTGGTTCAACGCGCAAATAACCAGAGGCTCGGACCGACATCTTGTAAAAATCTGGTGCTCGAATCCTATTTGACTGTCATAATCCTCCTTTCTGCTGTGATTCTAGAGAAAAATACCCAAATACTGGACTGTCAGACCTACCGCATTAGAATTGGGATTTGCACTCCGAGTACTGCCATCTTTGCAATTCATACTCTACACAAATTTGAGCATTCTCGTTTTTGGGCAACTCTAAGTGCAGAGATAGAAGTATGAAATGTATAAATTCAAAAATTATGAACCGCCACCAGAGACAAACCAGCTCTTGAAGGAAAATCCGTTTCATCCCCAATAGTTTGATTTCAACGGTGCCAGTTGATAATCCGATTACATGAAAGATAAGCCAGTGAAAAAATTACAAGTCGCGAATTTTTCTGGTAATGGAATGTATCACTCGAGAGAAAAAATAAGGGAACTCGTGTTTTTTTGTTTTGCCCAAATTGACTTACCAGGAGAGGTCATCACATCCGGGTCACGGATTTGGCTGAAACTTTGGATACAGTCTCCTTTTAGCACCAAAAGATGAAACCCAAAATTATAGACCCCAACGCTCAAGCGTTTCTGATCTACGGCCAAGTAAATTAGCATTGCAGGTATACCTATATTATGTATTATTTTCAACATGGGCCTATATGGGCATTGATAAAGTTTTCCGCTCCAGCTTGAAAATGCTTGAGCGTTAGGGTCATTAATTTTGGATTTCATCGTTTGACACTAAAACAAGACTATTTCCAGAGTTTCAGCCAAATCCGTGACCCGGATGTGAAGACCCCTCCTGGTTAGTTCCGGAGGTACGCGACTTGGCAGATTGACAGCTCAAAAACGAATTTTTGGATAAAAATTTTCCAAGAACGAGATATCTTTGATGGTAACCAAATCATCTAGTCGAGCCATTTGGATATTATTGGGAGGTGGATGATACACACAGAACCTCACAGATTCGGCGCTGATTGGGATGACAGTGAAAAAATATCTTTTTTATTAAAAATAAAAAAAAAACCGATGTCCCAAAAATAGCCCCGCGAAATCGGCTGATTTTTTAGTAGTGCTTGGTGATATGTACCACCACAGTGGTTTTTGAGAACTGGAGCTGAAAATGACGTACGGCCTAAAAAATATTTTTTTCTGTCAAAAATTTTCTTTTAGTGCTTGAACTTGATTAAAACGTCATGTAAGGATTAAATATAAACTGGATACTGTCACGACGAGTAGCAAAAGCCTGTAAAGACATATTTTCTACTTTTTTTACCAGGGAAAGAAGCGAAGAGACTGTGGTTGTCAATGCACCACATTTATAAGCTCAATGGGCAAAAACATACTCATACTCATCGATGCAGTGGTGGCTTACGCGCTCTATGGAAATTAGGAAAATCGTATGAATTATCAATTATTACTTCATTACAGTCTTCCGGAGTTCGAGTTGGAACATTTAATCAACCAGATAATAGAGAACTGTTGAGATGCTAAAAATGTCAAAGTATATCGAGGATTAGAATAAATAATTAATGGTCGATACCATTGTTTTCTACAGTTACAGGCCATGTTATGTGTAAGCAACCACAAGTCTCCATCAGGATGAGTATGTTTTTGCATAATGACCTTAGGAATGTGGCGCATTGACAACCGCCCTGCGCTACTTTTCTCCAGTACAAGAGTTAGAAAATGGGCATTCATAAGCTTTTGCTACTTATCGTAACAGTGTCTAGCTCATATTCAATCTCTTATTACGACATTTTTGGCAGAAAACAATTTTTCCGACCATGCGGTGCTTCCAGCTTTAATTCTCGGAAATTCCTCTGGGTGTACATGTCACCAAGCACTACAAAAGGAATCAGCCCAAGTCGCGTGGGTATTTTTGAGATATTGATTTTTTTATTCTTTATAAAAAAAGCGAGTTTTTTTTTTCACTATAACGCCAATTGTGTGGGGTTCTGTGTGCATTATCTATTACCTCCTAACTATATCCGAGGAAATTCAGGTGAATATTTTGAATACCAAAATATTGCATTTTCAAAGCATCAAAAGAATTGCATTTTCAAATTTTAATTTGAAATTTTCGTATTTGAGCTATCAATCTACAAACCCGAGTATCTCTGAATGAGAGTCAATCCAGGCGAAACGAAAAAATACTCGTCCCCTTATTTTGTCTCTATAATGATTACCTCATCGGAAGAAATATCCGTGATTCGAACTTTTTGATTGGGGTTTAGTTGTCTTCCTGCATTTCAGAGTTAATTTTCCCCCGACAGAATCTTTGGTCCGAAAGTCCAGTTATTTGTGGGTTTGATTGCCTTCCTAGGTTTCGGGGTTGATTTTTTTCCCAACAGAATTTTCGGTTCGAGCTTCCGATTATTTGCAGGGTTGGTTGCCTTCCTACGTTTTGGGGTTGATTTCTCCCCTGACAAAATCTTTGATCCGAGCATCCGGTCATGTAGGGGTTTGATTGCAGGCCTTCCTGGGTTTTGGAATTGATTTTTTCCCCCGGGAACTTTTGGACCGAGGACTCGATTATTTTCAGGGTTGATTGCCTTCCTGGGTTTTTGCGGGGGATTCTCTGGTCGTCAGTAGTTGGTCTTGAGTTGGTCCGAGCATCCGCGCATTTGTGGAGTTTCAATTGGCCTTCCCGAGTTTTCGAATCGATTCTTCCCCCGACAGTATTTTTAGTCCGAGCATCCGGATATACTGTGTCATGGTGGCTCCAACTTGCGAAACTTTCAAAGGACAATGTTTTGATCGTTCATTTCAGATAGGATTAACCTACTGCGTCAGGATAGTTTTATGCCCGAAGAGAGTGATGTTCATCGGAATAATCGAGAAATATTAGGAAATTCTTCGAAACAGTTTGATAAATATTCTGAAAAATACCTCAACATCTTGAAGTATGAGACATTCGGAATATGAGTTCAAAATGAGTTGGCAGGAATTTTTCATCATTCCCATTATTTTCATCTTTAGTAAGCAGAATTGATTAATATTCCAGTGTCTCGAATGATAATGTATCGACATGATGGAAATGGATTCGAAATAAAGATTCCATTCGAAAAAGGTAGATTTATGTAAAAATACGCCTTTTTCACACTCTAAACGTCGTTCTATCCTGATTCTGATAACAGAATCTGAAAGAACAGACATCTGCACGTCGATAATGATTCGTGTGATATTTTACTAGGAGGTATTTGATGCTGAGAATTGAGATCAACAGGGGTCGGAGGGTTTTAATAACGATGAAAATGAGTTCCAAACACTTCTTGTTTTCGTTGATATCTCGAGTGCAGATTAGTTAATTAACATTTTTTTTGACCCATAGATTCTGTGATTTACTACCAAATGACACGTTCTTTTGACCTCCCATATCTATCGTTTTTGAGTATCAAAATGCCGTCTAAACACGACTTTGAATTTGAAAAGTCGTATCTTTTGGCAAATTTCCTCATAAAGGTGCTTCAGAGTCGGGTTCTGCAACTCTAAAAGAGGTATTCAGAAAACTAATCGATCATCTATTGAAGTAGTTACAGGTTGGCCACTTCAAATCCATTTGTGGGGCCAAGTATTTCTGATTTCTGAGGTTTGCGAGGATGAAAAATTAAAAACTTACTTCAAAATGTCTAAAGAAGGCATTCGATTTCTGGTTTGACGTAAAAATGTGTGGGTTCGCTGGACGATTCCTCCTTATTGTGGCTAAATTGCCGGCAAGATGAAAGAAAACTGTCCAGTGAACCCACGCATTTTTAAATCAAACCAGAAATTATTTGATCCGCCTGGACACAAAAAGTATAGCAATCTTTTTGATTAAAAAAGCAATCTTTTTGATTAACCATTAAAATCAGATTATATCTAAATGAGTTCGAATCATTAAAAGTGTAATCATTCCATCAAAAATAAAAAAAATCTGATATTTGTCATCAACCCCGTTTTTTCGGTGTACAGAAATCGGAGAGATTCGTCCAATAAGTGAATTCCAAATATTCATCTATGTAAGTCTGATTCGTTTCGTACGTGACCCGGTCATACATAGTCGGCTTTTTTCAAAATATTTGATGGTCAAGTTTCGAGAAATACCTCTTGAACCTTCCAAATGAGACTGGGAGTTGGAACATTTTCGACCTCCAAAAATTGAAGCTTTCGCGGAACAACTATATAATATTGCGAATAATAAATATTCACTTTTGAAAGTTGTTACTGAGCGATAGCGAGTTCATAAGGTCTCACAATGCGTCAAAAATTCAAACAAAAGGTTAAGACAGGGCTTTAGACTCTCATATCCAACAGCATCGATGGCGCAGTGGTCACGGTGGTGGCATTCCAACTTCGCTCAAGCAATGGAGCGTGGGTTCGATCCCCGGGTAAGACAAATTTTCAATTACAATATTAGGTTTTTTTCGATTGAATTATAAAGATGAATTAAAATAACAGCGTAAAACGTGTGAAAAGCGAGGTGAAATGTTATTTTTTCCATTAGATGAGTATTTAGAGAACCCCTCGCGAACGTCTCAAGAACCCCTGAAGAACCATCCCCGAGCGCTTCTCGAACGTCCCAAGAATCCCTCAAAAACCCTTCTCGAGCGCTTTGCGAACATTCAAGAGCCCTTCAAGAACCCTTTATCGTGGCGCATATAAGAATCCCTCACGAACCCTTCAAGAATCACCTCAAGAATTCTTCAAGATTCTTAAAGAACTCTTTGAGAATTCTAAAAGAATGGTGTTGCTTGCTGGGCATCGTTCACTGGCTTCTCAATTACTATTGATCAATCTCATCATCCTATTCAAGGTTCCAACAAGAGCATCCCAAAATTACCTGGTCAAATTGGCGCTTCCGGGTAGCTTTGTGAGCAAAAGTCAATTCTTAAGCAATGGAATGAGCTCCAAGTTGTGTCTGCTGACATCCCAGTGAATTGTAGGGATGACTTGAGAATTGGTTGAACTATGGAGTTTTTGTGGCCAAGTGTTGAGAGGTTAGATAATGAGTTTAATAATTCCACCAGATATCTTTTGCCAAAATTTAGGATCATCTAATCATTTGTTGGCCTCTGAATTTTTCTCGATCAATCTCACCATTTATTCCCAAGTTCTAACCAGAATATCCCAAAATACTTGGTGTGGATAGCTCGCCTGAGTAATTTTCACAACCAAATTCAATACTAGGCTTCGCAATGAGCTTCAAATAATGTTTGTTCAGATCTTTGTATTTCAAAAAGGTTATCTCATCTTCATTCCCAGGTATGTCAAGAGTGTGAGCATTTCATTAATATTCATGAAGTACACATACTAAGATTTTATGACGAGTTGTCTAGTTGTCAAGATGCTCAGCACGAAATTGAGAAATTATTCTGAGTCTATATAGGAAGCAACACTGTCCATAAGTCCTCGAGGTGAACATTTATACTATGACACTGAACTTTCTTAGGTACAGCGGTAACATACATGCATCAGACAGGCCTAATGAGAGGAAGCTGTAAACTATTATCGGTGCATCAGTTGAAGACAATATACTTATCTTCCTGTCAAGATGGCACAAGAAATATGAAAAGAACAATATAGGCTTGTGACTTATTTTTGGGGAAGTATAGTTGTCAAGGATTGTGCCACTGCAGAAATCACTTCACTCGAAATGAAAACACATAGTACAAAAATGTGTACGCACACATTTAGTACAAAAATGTGTTTTCAAGAGTTAGGTCAACGTAAATATGCCACATAAAAATGTACTTAAATATCAGTATATGAAAAATGTGAGCATAAGTGAAAGTGCTACTAAATTTTGCATAAGAAATATACTGAAGAGTATGTAAAGGATGTAAAATCACTCCACTCGAAATGAAAACACATAGTACAAAAATGTGTTTTCAAGAGTTAGGTCAACGTAAATATGTCACATAAAAATGTACTTAAATATAAGTATATAAAAAATGTGAGCATAAGTGAAGATGCTACTGAATTTCACATAGAGATATACTGACGAGTATATAAAAAATGTGAATAAGCTCATTGTTCATTGCATCAGTCATCCATCACCAGTAATCCTCGAAGAAGATCACAGATGAGTTATCCGTTCAGCCGTGAGCCACCACGCCCGCGAGTGAGTTTGCAACCTGTATATATGTCTATAAATATTAGGTTATGTTGACACCCATGTTGATATGCTCTTCTAGAGACACCCCCCCCCCCCCCCTATGATGATATGTATATGGGATAACTAACCCAACCTCCCTTACTCACAGGATGAACCGCTCGATCGGTAAAAGTCGGCTTCCACACGCCCTTAATGAGTGAAATGTTTAGGAAGTTGATAGATCCGTCTTCTCCAATCTCGTGTGTGAACTGTAAGTTCGGATCGAAACTATTGAAGGTATCTATGTCTAAGTTCACATGATATTTGTGAATACAGAGCAATTTATCACCCGCATACCTAGAGTAAAACGAAGGCACACCTACGTCCCCAAAGCTAGCTCAGGCAAGTCATGCTGGACCAAAAATAGGTATGACGACGATTGTTACGTTTTATTGCTAATTCATCACCACACGCGGATTTTATTTCTCTTTTCGTTCTCGAGAAATCGAGTCCTGGGATGATGGAAGCTGGATCTGGCCGGAATATTGACGGGAAAGCCGTGTTGCGGGATTGGATGACTCATTTTCTCTTACGTTTTTATTGCTCTAAGAATTTACAAAAAGAATGGCAGAGTGATAACGATTTTGGGCTAGGATCATACGGAACTCGCCCAAGCATGGAGTAGAAAGGGAACCTGCTGGTATGGGACACGACTCATATTTTAGCATTTCTTCATTGCTCGAAGGATACACGGATGGAATGGCGCCAAAGTCAAAAATGGCCGAGTTATGGCGGATGGACTGGACGAAAATCGGCGAAAATCGTGAATATGGTCGGAATACTCAGTTTGGGGACGGGTAGTGGTGGATTCATGACTCATTCTGTCAGCCACACACGTGCCGGACATCCACAAGATGACCATTCATTTGGAGATTGCCCCCTCTGAGATTCATGAAACCCTCACAATTTATTACCGCCCCAGAAGTTGACAGAGAAGAGTGAATCTCGGGAGAGTCAGCGGTATATCTTGTTCGGAGTGGATTTATAACGGATTCTGACAGACAGATTCGTGCCAAACTTCCACAAAAAACTCGTTGATGTGGAGATTGCCTCCTCTGTAATTCCGGGAACCCTGAGAATGCATTACCGCCCGGGAAGTTAACAGAGAACGGTGCATGTCCCGGAAATCATCGGGTTATCGAGTTCAGAGTGGATTCATAACGAATTCTGACAGACGAACACGTGCCAAACATCATGAGATGCTCATTGATGTGGAGAATGCCCTCTCTGAGATGTCACGTGAATGTCTGTCAGAATTGGTTATAGATCCACTCCGGACTCGAAACCTCACTTATTCCCGCAAGATCCATTGGTTTCTGTCCACTTCTGGGGTGATAATAGGATGTGAGAATTGTGGAATCGCAGAGGGGGCAATGTCTCCATCGATGATCATCTTGTGGATGTTTGGCGCGTGTAAGTCCGTCAGGATTCGTTATGAATCCTTTCCAAACTCGGGAACTCGATGATTTTCGGGCCCTGCACCATTATCTGTCATTTTTTCGGGCGGTAATAAATTCTGAGGGTTTGAGGAATCTCAGAAGAGGCATTTTCCACATGACTAGGCACCTTGTGGATATTTGGCACGTGTCTGTCTGTCAGAATTTGTTCGAAATCCGCTCAGAACTCGATATCTCGCTGATTTCCGCGAGATCCACTGATTTTTGTCAGCTTCTAGGGCGATAATAAATTCTGAGGGTTTCAAAAATCTCGGAAGGGGCAAAACGCTTATCGAAAATCATCTTGTGTATGTTGGGCCCATGTCTGTCTGTCAGAATTTGTGGAAAATCCACTCCGAACTCGATATCTCGATGACTTCCGCTAGATCCACTGGTCTCTGTCTACTCCTCGGGCGATTATGAGTTCTGAAAGTTCTCAGAATCTCAGAGGGGGCAATCCCCACATCAATGATCATATTTCGGATGTTTGGCACGTGTGTGCCTGTCAGAAATCGTTATGAATCGACTCCGAACTCGATATTTCGTTGATTTCCGTGAGCTCTTTTGGGTTCTGTCCACTTCTTGGGATGTGAACAATTCCAAGCATCCCAAAGATCATGCAGGGGTCAATCTCCACATCAGTGATCGACTTACTGATGTATGACAGGTGTCTGCCTGTCAGAATTTATCATAACTCCGATCCGAACTCAATATCTCGATAATTTCCGCACGATCCACTGATCACTGTCCATTTTTCGGGTGGTAATGAATTCTGGAGGTTCCAGGGATCACACAGTGGGCAATTCCCTTATCAATCATCATCTTTTGGATGTTTGACACGTGTGTGTGTGTGTGTGTGTGTGTGTGTGTGTGTGTGTGTCCGAATTCGTGATTATTCCACTCCGAACTCGATAACTGGATGGTTCCCGGGCTATGCACCGTATTCTGTCCACTTCCCGGGCGGTAATGAATCCTGTGGATCTCAGAAATTCCAGATGGGGTGTTCTCTACATCAATCAGCTCCTAAGGAATGTTTGGCACACGTATGTCTATGAGAATTTGTTATAAATCCACTCCGAAGTCAATATCTCGCTATTTCTCGCGAGATCCACTAGTTTCTGTGAACTCCTGGGGCGCCAATAAATTCCAAGGCTCCCAAAAATCATAGAGGAGGCAATCTTCACATCAGTTATCATCTTGTGGATGTTTAACACGTGTCTGTCTGTCAGAATTTATCATGACTCCACTCCGAACTCGATATCTCGATGATTTCCGCAAGATCCTTTGTAGTCTGTCCACTTCTCGGGTGGTAATGAATTCTGAGGGCTCCAGGGATCGAACAGTGGGCAATCTCTACATTAATCATCATCTTTTGGATGTTTGGCACGTGTGTGCCTTTCAGAATTTGTTATGAATCTACTCCGAACTCGAAATCTCGCTGATTTCCCGAACTGCACTGGTTTCTGTCTACTCCTCGGGCGTTAAAGGATCCCAAGCATTTCAAAAATTATCTAGGGGGTAATCTCCACATCGGTAAATATCTCATGGATGTTTCGGACATGTGTGTCTGTCAGAATTCGTTATGAATCCGATCCGAAATCGATAACTAGATAATTCCCGGGCTCTGCACCGTATTCTGTCCACTTCCCGGGCGGTTATATATTCTGAGGGTTTCTGAAATCTCAGAAGGGGCAGTCTACCCATCAATGATTATCTCGTGGATGTTTGATACGTGTGCTCCTGTCAGAATTCGTTATTAATCCACTCCGAACTCAATAACTGAATGATTCCCGGGCTCTGCACCATATTCTGTCCATTCCTCGGGTGGTAAGGAATCCTGAGAGTTTCAGGAATCTCAGAGGGGGCGAATTTCACATCAATAAATTCCCGGTGGATGTTCGTCACGAGTCTGTCTTCTAGAATTCGTTATCAATCCACTCCGAACACGACATTTTGCTGATTCCCGCGAGATCCACTGGTTTCTGTCGGCTTATGGGACGCTAACAAATTCTAAGGGTTTCAACAATCTCGGAGGGGGCAATACCCTTATCGATCATTATCTTGTGAATGTTTGGTCCGTGTCGCTCTGTCAGAACTGGTCATAACTCAACTACGAACACGACATTCCGCTGATTTCCGCGACTTCCACTGGTGTCTGCCCACTTCACAGGTGGTAATGAATCCTCAGGGTTCCACGAATCCCAGAGGGGACAATGTACATATCGATAATCATCTTCTGGATGTTCGACACGTATGTTCCAGTCAGAATTCGTTATGAAGGTACTCTGACCTCGATAACTCGATGATTTCCGGGCCTCGCGCCTTTTTCTGTCCAATTCTCGGGCAATAATGAATTCTGAGGTTTCCAGGAATCTCAAAGAAGGCATTCTTAACATCACTTAGCTCCTTGGGGATGTTTGGCACTTGTCGGTCTTCCAGAATTCATTAGAGATCCACTACGAACATGACATTCCGCTGATTTCCGCGAGTCACTCTGGTCTCTGTCAACTTCTGGGGTGGTGATGGATCCTGAGAGTTACAAGAATCTCAGAGTGGGCATTTTTCACATGAATTAGCATCTCATGGATATTCGGCACGGGTCTGTCTGTCAGAATTCGTTCAAAATCCACTCCGATCTCGATATCTCGCTGATTCCCGTCAGCTCCACTGGTTTCTGTCCACTTTTCGGGCGGTAATGGAATCTGAGGGTTTTGGGACTCCCAGAGAACGCAACCCCGATATCAATCAGGTTCTCGTGGATGTTTGGCACCTGTCTGTCTATTAGATCATGCTATGAATCCACACCGAATTCGGCAACTCGCTGATTCCCGCAAGATCCACTGGTTTCTGTCATTTTCTGGGGAGGTGATAAATTCCGAGGTTTCCATGGATCATAGAGGGGGCAATCTCCACATCAGTGATCATCTTGTGGATGTATGACACGTGTTTGGTGCGTCTGTGTCAGAATTCGTCATGAATTCCATTCAAACTAGATAAATGGATGACTCCCAGGCTCTGCACCGTATTTCATCTACTTCCCGGGTGGCTATAAATCCCGAGGGTTCAAGGAATGTCAGAGGTGGCGAATCCCACATCATTGAGCTCCCTGTGGATGTTTGGTACGTGTCTGTCTTCCGGAATTCGTTATAAATCCACTACGAACACGACATTCCGCTGATTTCCGCGAGCTCCACTGGTTTCTGCCCACTTCTCGGGTAGTTATAGAATCTGAGGATTTTGGGACTCCCGGGGGACGCATCCTCCACATCATCCAGTTTCTAGTGGATATTCGGCATGTGTGTGTCTGTCAGATTACGTTATGAGTCCCCTCCAAATTCAGTATCTCGTTGATTTCCGCGAGATCCACGGGTTATCGTCAACTTCTGGGGTGGTCATAGATTCCCAGGCTCCCAACAATCATGGAGAGGGCAAACATCGCATCAGTGATCATCTTGTGGATGTTTGGCACGTGTTCGTCCGTCAGAATCCATCATAAATCCACTCCGAACTCGAATAACTGAGTAATCTCCGGGCTCTGCATCATATCCCGTCCATGGGATTAACCCTGAGGAATCTAGGAATTTTGGATGGGCGATTTTCACATCAATAAGCTTCCTGTGGACGTTTGGCTCATGTTTGACCACCAGAATTCATCATCAATCCATTCCAAGTACGACGATTCAAGGATCCCGGCGAGATCCAGTGGTTTATGTCATTTTCTGAGGTGGTAATAGATTCTGAGGTTTCCAGTAATCCCAGGGAAAGCATTCTTCACATGGATAGGCTTCTTGTGGGAGTTCAGCACGTGTCTGTCTGTCAGGATCCATTGTGGATCCACTCCAAATTCGATATCGTCTGATCCCCGCTAGCTCCACTGGTTTCTGTTAGCTTGTGTGGCCGTAATGAATTCTGAGGGCTTCAAGAAACTCGGAGGGGGCAATACCCTCATCAATCATCATCTTCTGTCTGTTCAGCTTGTGTCTAACTGTCAGAATTTGTCATAACTCGACTCCAAACTCGATATCTCGATGATTCCTGCGAGCTCCACCGGTCTCTGTCCACTTCTCGGACGTTGAGGATTTCTGAGGGCTTCGGGAATCCCAGAGGGGGCAATCTACACATCGATAATCATCTCGTGGATGTTTGACATGTGCTCACCTGTCTCAATTCGTTATTAGTCCACTCTGACCTCGATAATTCGATGATTCGCGGGGCCTGCAACGTTTTCCGTCCACTTTTCGGGCAATAATTTATTCTGAGGTTTCCAGGAATCTCAGAGGAGGCATTTCCCACATCAGTCAGCTTCTTGTAAATAATTGGCATGTGTCTGTCTATTAGAATCCGTTATCAATCCACTCTGAGTTCAATATCCCCCTGGTTTCCGCGAGATCCACTAGTTTCTGTCAACTTCTGGGGTCGTACTCGATTCCGAAGGTTCCAAAAATCATAGAGGGGGCAATCGTCACATTAGTAATCATCTCATGGATGTTCTGTCTGTCAGAATTCGTTATAAGTCCACTCCAAACTCGATAACTGGATAATTCCCGGGCTCTGCATCGTATTCTGTCCACTTCCCGGGCGGTAATGAATCCTGAGGGTCTCAGGTATCTCAGGAGGAGTAATCTCCATATCACTGAGCTTCCCGTTGACTCTTGGCACGTGTCAGTCTTCCAGAATCTATCATGAATGCACTTCAAACACGACGATTCACTGATTTCCGCGAGATCCACTGGTTTCTGTCATTTTCTGAGGCGGTAATAGATTCTGACGTTTCAAGAATCCCAGAGGAAGCATCGCCCTCATGGAGAGGCTACTTGTGGAAGTTCAGCACGTGTGTGTTTGTCAGAAACCGTTGTAAATTCACTCCGAACTCGGGGTCGTCTGATACCCGCTAGCTCCACTGGTTTCTGTCAGCTTCTGGGGCGGTGATAAATTTTGAGGGTTCCAAGGAACTCGGAGGAGGCTATACCCTTATCACTCATCATCTTGTGTACGTTTGGCCCGTGTCTGTCTGTTTGGATTTGTTATAACTCCACTCCGAACTCGATATCTCGATGACTTCCGCGAGCTGCACCGGTCTCTGTCTACTACTCGGGCCTCAATGAATTCTGAGGCTTTCAGTAATCTCAAAGGGGGCAATTTACACATCGATGATCATCTCGTGGATGTTTGACACGTGTCTGCTTGTCATAATTCGTTATTAGTCCACTCTGACCTTGATGACTCGATGATTTCCGGGCCCTGCACCGTTTTCTGTCCCATTTCGGGCAGTAATAAATTCTGAGCGCTTGAGGAATCTCAGAGAAGGCTTTCTCTACATCATTCAGCTCCTTGCGGATTATTAGCACGTGTCCGTCTATCAGAATATGTTATGACGACACTCCGAATTCGATAACTGGTTGATTTCCGTGAGATCTACTGGTTTCTGTCATTTTCTGGGGCGGTTATGGATCCTGAGGGTTACAAGGATCTCAGAAAGGACATCCTCAATATCAATGAACATCTCATAAATGTTTGGCACGTGTCTGTCTGTCAGAATTTGTTATTATTTCACTTTGAATTCGATATCTCTCTGAATTCCGCGAGATCCACTAGTTTCTGTCAACTACCAGGGCAGTAATAAATCCCGAAGGTTCCGAAAATCATAGAGGTGGCAAGTCTCACATCACTGATTATCTCATGGATGTTTGGCACGTTTGTGTCTGTCAGAATTCGTTATAAATCTACTCCGAACTCGAAATCTCGCTGATTCCCTCGAGTTCCACTGGTTTCTGTGTAATTCTGGGACGGTTTCGGATCCTGATGGTTCCAGGAATCTAAGTGGGGGCATTTTCCACATCAATGAGCATATCATGTATCTTCGGCACGTGTCTGTCTATTAGAATTCGATAAAATTCCACTTCGAACTCAATATCTCTTCGATTTCCGCGAGCTCCACTGGTTTCTTTCCACTTCTCGGGCGGTAACAGAATCTTATGCTTTCAGGAATATCAGAGAAGGCATATTTCACGTCAATCGGATATTTGTGGATGTTGGCACGTGTCTGTATGTCAGAATTGGTTATATACTGTCTGGCAGAATTCGTTTTCGGTCCACTCCGAATTCAATATCTCGCTGATTTCCGCGAAATCCACTGGTTACTGTCAACTTCTGGGGCGGTAATGAATTCCGAGGCTTCCAAAAATCATGGAGGGAGCAATCCCTACATCAATGATCGTCTCATGGATGTTTGGCACGCGTGTGTCTGTCAGGATTCGTTATAAATCCACTCCGACTCGACATTCCGTCGATTTCCGCGAGATCCACTAGTACCCGTCATTTTCTGAGGCGATATTGATCCTTAGAGTTCCAAGAATCTCAGAGGGGGCAATCCCCACATCAATGATCATCTTGTGGATGTTGGGCACGTGTGCCTGACAGAATTCGTCATGAATCCACCATCATCCGTCTCCCAAACTGGTTATTCTGACTATATTCACTACCTTGGTAAAATTTTTGGATGAGTTCCACATGCGTATCACATGGTATCTCATGGTATACAAAACAATACTAATGAGATATCATGAGATACCATGAAATTGTATGAAAGATAAAAAATCGTCTATTTTATGACTGAGAATCAAAAAAAACTGAAAAACGACTCTCCTGATCATCGGTTTACTCGGAAAAGCTGAGGTGGGAATTTTTAGAAACCATGAGATACTATACGATACTGTACGATACTTCGTAAGAATTTATATACTCATGAGATACCATGAGATTATTTGAGATACGAAAGACGAGGAAACATGGTCATTGTGACATGAACAGTATGAAAGATCATCGATATTATGGGGGGGGGGGCATCAGGAACATCGATTCTCGAGTTCGGACTCGGCAGAAGATGGAATTTGTGAATGAACATGATATCGTATGATATCTCACAAGTATCCGGACTGAGAGTCGAGGAGAACCCATGAAATACCATGGGATACTATTCAATAATCCTTTGCAGGAACTAAACTATTCGGAATAACGACACTATTATGATCTACATGGTCCTACGCAATACTACTGAGATATCATATGGTATTCATCTGATTCCATGCCACAATGATGCGACACCATCCGATACTAGTCCAATCTGATGACATACGAATTGGGCACCATAGGATACTCATCCGACTCCATGAGACACCACTGAGATATTGCACGATACTCATTCGATACTATGGAATACACATCAGATGCTGTACATTACTTGCCCGGAAATGTCAGGAAGTGATGAGATACCATACTATACTTATCTGATTCCACAACCTGCCAATGCGATACTGCACTATACTAATGCAATGATAGAGGAGACTATAAGATACCATACGATACTCCACAGACGGCATGGGATACGCATGTTCCGATATTGACATGATTTGATTCCACACGGTCACGATTCCAGCGGATGCCACTTTGGGAACCAAAAGAACCGGAAAATGCATGGAATTCATCCAATTTCACACCTCATCCTATTCCATGCTTAACGCTCAATATACTCATTCGTATTCGATCCGATATACGTATAAGATATTGTACGATACTCTTGAAATTTCATGGGATACCGATGAGATATCATAGAATACCTATCTGATACCATCACGAAACAATGGGATATCACATTGATACTCCATCTGATCTCATGACCTAGCAATAAGATACCATATGGTACCCGTCCGATCCCATGCCTCACTCATTATATTCCGTTCGATACACTTCCGATCTCATGACATACTAATTCCGTACAACAAGATACTCGTCCGATCCCATGACATACGTATAAGATATTGTACGATACTTTTGAGATTCTATGGAATACCGAATGAGGTATCATGGAATACCTGTCTGATACTATGACGGAACAATGGGATAGCAGATTAATACTCCACCCGATCCCATGACCTAACAATGAGATACCTTACGGTACCCGTTCGATTACGTGCTTCACTCATGATATTCCGTTCGATACTCTTCCGAACTCATGAAATACTAATTCCTTACAACAAGATACTCGCCCGATCCCATGACATACGTTTGAAATAGTGTCCGATACTTTTGAGATTCTATGGAATACCAATGAGATATCATGGAATATCCGTCTGATACTATGATGAAACAATAGGTTATCACATTGATACTCCATCCGATCCCGTGACCTACCAATGAGATACCATACGGTATTTGTCCGATCCCATTCCATACTCAGGATGTTCCTTCCGATACTCATCCGGTGCCGTGATGCACCAATGGGGTACCATGCGATACTCATCCGATTGAACGACGTACCAATGAGACACTGTGTAATACTTATCGTTTTCCATGACATACCATTGTGATACCGAGCGATACTCATGTGATCCTATGGAAAATCAATCAGATACCCTTCGATACTCACCCGATCCCAGAGAGATGACCACCAATGAGATATCATCCGCTACTCGGCCGGTTCTATGTTATATCCGTGATATTCCATCTGATACTAGCTCGGTCTCGTCTTGCACCAGTGGGATATTGCGTGATACTCATCCGATCCTACGATTTATATGAATCAGATACTGTACCATACTCATCTCCTGGTCTCATGATAAATTGACGAAGTACCTCGCGATACTCATCTGACCCCATGACCCATCAATGAGAATCCATACAGTACTCATCTGATCCTGTGACATTCTAATGAGATACTATCTGATACTCATCCGATTCTAGGACATAGCAACCCTGCTGCAAGAGATGGATAGAAACGTATAGAAAAGCCATCCGGATGAGTCCGAACCAATCCGGATCTACCAAGTCTATCCGCAGGCGAAAAAAGTGGCATTGAGGTTCAATCGATTTGAATCCACCGAGGGACCTAGTCCGGCTGAATGCGAGATTGAAGCATTAAACAAATCCGTTCGAATCCGCATCTATGGGACTCATGGGTTGGGCACAGACATATCTGAATCTATGAACAGAATCTCGACTCAATATAAAACGGTTCTATCCAGTATTCGCGAGGTTAGAGCCGAATACAACTCAATGAAGAAACGGATGATTGAGTCAAATCCGTTTCAGTGCACAATGAGGGAAAGACTCCGATCCCTGTGAATCCAAGAAGAGTGCATTGACTTACAACGCTTCAACCCGGGTCAATATCATTTCAATCTGGCCTTGTCCCCTATTCGATGCAATCAATTCCGCAGCCAATGCCGAATGACGCCAGGGAAGCGGTCTCCCTATCCTATTTCAGGATGGAAGTTACCGAATCCGGATCAATACCATTCCAATCCGAGCTTTTCATCGACTGAATCCTGCCCAATCCGCATCCAATGCCGGATGGGGTCAGAGAAGCAGTCTTTCTATCGACTTGAATCCAACTTTGGGGTATTGGATAGAAGTTTTTCAATCCGGATCAATACCTTTCCAATCCGGGCTTGTTCTCGACTAAATCTTGTACAATCCGCATCCAATGCCGGATGGAGACAGAGGAGCAGTCGTTCTTTCCGCTTCAGACTATACAATTTTCCGGTATTGAATAGACGTTTCCCAATCCGGATCAATACCCCCTCCCCCCAATCCGGGCTTGTCCTCGAATGAATCCTGTCCAATCCGCATCCGATGCCGGATAAGTTCGGAGAAGCAGTCTCCCTGCCCGCTTCAATCCAACTTTGGGTATTGGATGGGAGTATTCCAATCCGGATCAATCCCACTTCAATCCGGCCTTGCGCTTGATCGAAACCAATCCAATCCACATCCAAAGCCACATTGAGGGAGGAGAGCAATGCGCCTTTCCGCTTCACTCCAACTTCTGTGTATGGGATGAGAGTATTCCAATTCAGATTAATCCCACTCCAGTCCAGCCTCGTGCTCGATTGAATCCAATGCAATCCACATCCGAAGCCAAATTCAGGGAGAACTACAATATGCCTATCCATTTAAATCTAATCTCTGTGTATTGGATGGAGAGTATGCCAATCCAGACTAATACCTTTTCCATCCGGCCTTTTTCCCAATTCAATACGATCCAATCCGCATCTAATGCCAAATGAGGGGATTAGAGCACCAGTGTACCTATCCGCTCCAATCTGACTTTGGAGTATTGGATGGAAGTATTCCAATCCGGACCAATGCGATTCAATCCGGCCTTGCGCTCGATTGAATCCGATCCAATCCGTATCCAGATCCGAATTGAGGTGTAACCGCAATATGCCTATCCATTTCAATCCATTTTCTGTGTATTGGATGAGAGTATCGCAATCCGGATCGATACTACTTCGATTCGGCCAATTTCCCAATTCAATGCAGTCTAATCCGCATTCAATTTCGAATGGAGGTAGATCAGCAGTGTGCTTATTAGCTCATATTCAGCATTTGTGTATTGGAAGGGAGTATCCCAATCCGAATCAATCTCATTCTAATCCGGCCTTGTGCTCGATTGAATCCAATCCAATCCACATCCAAAGCTAAATAAAGGGATAACCTCAATGTGCCAATCCGCTTCTATCAAACTTCTATGGATTGGATGCTAGTATTCCAATGCGGACTAATACTACTCCAATCAGACCTCGTTCCTAAGTCGAATTCATCTAATCCGCACCAATGCCGAGTACACGTAAAGAAACAGACCTTCTATCCGCTTCAATCCGACTTTGATGTATTGGATGGGAGTATCCCAATCCAAATCGATCCCATTCTAATTCGGCCTTGTGCTCGATTGAATCCAATCCAATCCACATCCAGAGCTGAATAGATGGATAACCTCAATGTGCCAATTCTCTTCTATCCAACTTCTATGTATTGTATAAGAGTATCTCAGTCCGGATCGGTACCACTTTAATCCGGACTCGTTCCCAATTCAATCGTAGGCATCGAACCGGATATATTCGGATTATATACCGTTACTATGTATAGAACCGGATAGGATCGGATGAAATGCCGGGGTCTGAATACAATTCACAGGCATCGAACCGAATAGATTCGGATTGAATACCAGTATCAGGTATAGGACCGGATTGGATCGGATTGTATGGCGGGCTGCTGAATACAGTTTGTTGGTATTGAACCGGAATGTTCCGGAGTATTTCATCCTGATCCTTTGCATAGAACCGGAGAGGGGAGAATTGAATACCGTTACCGTGTATAGAATCGGGGAAGATTGGATTGAATGGCGGGGACTGAACATAACTTATAGGCGTAGATCCGAAAAGAACGGATTCAATACCGGTACCGTATAGAGGACCGGATAGGATGAGATTAAATGCCGAGGTCTGAATACAGTTTGTGGGCATCGAACCCGATAGATTCGGAATGAATACCGGTACCGTGTATGGCACCGGAAAGGGTCCGATTGAATGGCGGGATTTAAATACAGTTCACAGGCATTGATACGGATCGGATCAGATTGAATGCTGGGGTCTGGATGCAATTTGTAGGCATCGAACCGGATGGACTCGCACCGAATACCGGAATCATATATAGGACCGGATTGGATCGGATTGAATAGCGGGCTGCCCAACACAGTTTCCTGGTATTGAACCAGGTTGATCCAGAGTAATTCATACCGATCATGTGTATTGAACCGGATAGGGAAGAATTGAATACCGTTACCGTGTATAGAATCGGGTAGGATTCGATTCATTCGCGAGAACTGAACATGATTCATAGGCATTGATCCGAGTAGGATCGGATCGAATACCCATGCCGTGTATACAATCGGATGGGATCAGATTTCTGGCCGGTAGGTGTCTGGATACGAATCGTGGGTATAGAACAAGATAGATTTAGATTGAATACCGGTACCGGGTTTAGAACCGGATAGGAGCGAATTGAATGCCGAAGTACAAATAAAATTTGTAGACATTCATCCGGACAGGTTCGGATTAGATGCCAGGGTCTGAATACGATATGTAGGTGTTGATCCGGAAAGGATCCGATTCAATACCGGTACCTCATATATAACCGGATAGGATCAGATCAAAAGCCGGGATCTGAATGCAGTTTGTGGGCATCGAACTCGATAGATTCGGAATGAATACCGGTACCGTGTATGGCACCGGAAAGGAGCCGATTGAATGGCAGGGTCGGAATACAGTTTATAGGCATTGATTCGGATAGGATCGGGTTGAATGCCGGGGTCTGACTACAATTTATAGTCACCGAACAAGATAGATTTGGATTGATTACCGGTATCGTGTATAGGACCGGATTGAATCAGATCGAAAGGTGGGCTGCTGAATACAGTTTCTTGGTATTGAACCGGAATGATCCAAAGTACTTCATACAAATTCTGTGTATAGAACTGGATAGGATAGAATTAAATACCAGTACCGTATATACAACCGGATAGGATCGTATTGGAAGCCATGGTCTGAATACAGTTTATAGGCATGAAACCGGATAGATTTGTATTGAATACCGGTACCGCGTATAGACCCGTGTCGGACCGGATTAAATGGCGGGGTCGGGATACATATCGTAGGCATTCAACCGGATAGAATCGGATTCAATCTCGGAATCGTGTGTAGAGTCGGATATGAGTGAATTGGATGTCGGGGTCTACATATAATTCATAGGCATTGAACCGGATAAGATCGGATTGAATACCGGTACCGTGTTTAGGGCTGGATAGGATAGGATCAAATGCCGGCGGTAGGTAGAGAACCGAACGGGATTGGATTGATCGGCCAAGGCTGAATATAATTTAAAGGCATTGAACCCGATTGGCCGAAGAAAGTTCATACCGGTCCTGTGTATTGAACCGGATAGGATCGGATTGAACCCTTGACGCAATAGTTGGAGACAGTACTATCATTCCAACACCTGCCACTTGGTGGCGCTTCCCGTGCACTTTGGGGTACAGACGAGAAATGCGGATATTCCTTCTCTCGCAAGTGACGAACTATCTGCTCGATTCGTATATAAAGCAGATCTCATTTGGAATTCTCAATGCGTTAGTTGTAAGTTGCGAGCGTAAGTCTTGAGATGCGATGGATTGTGAACGTGGAAATATGGTGTCCATTTCTATTATACAATATCGTCAGAGATGAGCCTTCTGTCTAGTCCTAAACCCGAATCTGTTGAGAAGTGTGCTGGGTCGGGTTTCAGCGTTTACGAATTTACGAATTCACGGATTTACAAATTCACGAATTTACAGATTTAGCGAGGCACACGCCCAGTGCGTTGCATTCAACAAGCTTCATTCACACGATTGGGCCCGTCGCGCTATAGTCTTCACATCCCAACTCTGGCCAAAAATCGCTTCAAAATTGGTTTCAAGCTATCGGGATGAACCAAACGGCATTCTCTTCGTGATCGACGGGGCTAGGAGATGTGTTAATCTGATTTTGTCTCAGACAAAGGGGGCAGGGGTGGGGGGGGGGGGTGTTGAACGCGAAATGGGGTTGAAGATCGATATTTCGCCGGAATGAAACTCACGCGTGGCGAGTCAGTAGTTCTACTGCCGATCTGCAATCACTTGCAGTACCTTTTGGAGGTGAATGGCAGTATTGTAAGCCCAACCCCAAGGCTGAGAATCACCGCAATCAGCTCTGAGATCGATTTCGAGCTGAGAAGAGGTGATAAATGGTGCGAATTAGTCGGTCATACTGGATTCTGAGTCGAAAATGATTCTACTGCCAACTCTCAACTCTTTTCGAAACATTCCTCCATCGATTCTCAGAATTTTGAGTCTGGGCACAGCTCTGAGAATTGCTGCGGGGAGTTTTGAGATCGTTTCAGACTTATTTTGTGGCGGGATTGTCTCTTCAGATCTGAAGGGACATTCGAGATGATCGATTTTAGCTCGGAATGCGATACTCTGCCAGATGAAAAAGACTTTGGGTGTATTTCTAGAGCATTAAACATGATTTTTAGCCTGATCTCAAGTCTGGAAATTGCCGCAGAGGGATTTGAGATCAATATTCGTCCAGAAAAGACTGTCTGACCACGCAGGATATTAGATGAATCGTAATTCCTAGGTGGCGGAAGAGTGTACAGCCGATCTGTAATAACTTGGAGTACTCTTTGAGAGTGGAGGACACTATTTTGAGTTCATCCTCATGTATGGAAATCAACGCAATCAGCTCTGAGGTCGATTCTGAGCCGAGAAAACGTGACGAGCCTTGATAATCAGTCGGGCATAGTGAATTCTGGGTAGAATCTAATGATACTGCCGATTCAGAACCCGTTTCAACACATTCCCCCATGAATTCCGAGAATTTCGAGCCGAAACACAGCTCTGAAAATTGCTGGGGGAGGATTTGAGATCGATTCTGATCTATTTTGTGGCAAAAATGGCTGTTGAGATATGACTGTCATCCGAGAATGTTCGATTTCACCACAGGATTCGATATGCTGCCAGGTCAGGGACATTTTGATTGGTATTGTAGAACATTGAATAGAATTTTGATCGTAATCTCGAGTCTAGAAATTGCCGTAGAAGAATTCCAGATCAATATTGGTCAAGAAGAAGCTGCAAAACAGTGCAGATTATCCAAGAGACAGTGAGTTCTAGGTGACGAATGAATACACTGCCGATCTACAACGACTCGGGGTACATTTTAGGGATGCGAAACAATATTTTGAACCAAAACTCAGGTCGGAGAGTCACCGCAATGGGCTCTGAGACCGATTCCAGACCGAGGAAAAGTGATGAGCGCTGCGTATTCGTCGAAAATAGTGGTTTCTAGATCGGAAACCTCTCTGCTTCTACCAGAAGAAGCTTCCTTGTGCATTTTACCATCACTCACCGGGATTTTGAGCCCAAGCATGGCTCTGAGAATTTCCGTGGATGAGTTTGGAATCGAATTCGATCTCTTCCGAGTCGGGAAAGTCTCATTAGCACAGGTTTCGATCGAGAATGGCTGATTTCAGCTCGGATTGTGATATGCTACCGAATCGAACAAACTTCGAGTGAATTTCTCAAGTGCTGATCAGGATTCAGGGCCTGATCCGATGTCGAGAAATCACTGCCGAGAGATTTGAGAACGATATTCGTCCAGAAAAAGCTGTTCAGTAATGCAGATTATTCAAGGAATGATGATTTTTCGATGAAAAAAAGTTTTACTGCCGATCAAAAAAAACTTGCAGTAGATGCGGAAGATATGAGGTGATATTCCAAGCCCAACCCCGTGTCTGAGATTCACTGCAACCAGCTCTGGGTTGAGTCTGAGCAAAGAAAAAGCAATGAAAGGCGCGTATTAGTCACGAATACAGTCGGAGACAGTCCTGCTGCCACCCCAAAAACCTGTTTCATGCATTATACTACAAATCCTCCGGAATTTGAGCCCAAACACGACTCTGAGAACAGCCGTGGTTGAGTTTGAAATCAATTCTGATCTGATTTCCCTGTCAAGAGCGTCTCTTCAGCACCGATATGAATCAGAGATAACTAATTTTAGCTTGGAAATCGAAATGATGCCGCTCTGAAAACACTTGAGACAAATTTGTCGAGTATTAAACTGAATTTTCACCTTAATCCGTAGGCCAGGAATTGCCGCAAAAAAATTTGGGAACAATATTCGTCCAGGAAGAGCTGTCGAGTAATGCAGATCATCCGAGGAATGGTGATCTTTAGGTGGAAAAAAATATACTGCCAATTCACAAATACTTGCAGTACATGCGGGAGATAATATGCAATATTCCAAGCCCAACCACGTGTCTGAGAATCACTGCAATCAGCTCTGGATTCAGTCTGAGCAAAGGAAAAACGGTGGATGGTGCGTATCAGTCTCGAATGATGGATTATGAGTCGGTGACAGTCCTACTGCCACCCCAAGGATCATTCGAATGGGCTCTGATATATATTTCCAAAATATCGAGCTTGAACGCAACTCTGAGCATCACCGTAGAGAGTTGCAAGATCAACATTGGACGATAGAAAGATGTTGAACGGTGCAAATCCGCTGAAGAACCGTGAGTTGCAGTGTGAAATACTCTTCATGCCTCATCGCTTCTCATCGTTGTGCCTGGTCAGAAACTTTTCCGGTTTACGGAGTGGACCTTGTCCTTGCCACTTGATATTCCACATCAGTATAAGGGGAGGGAGAGTCGAGATTATAGACGATGAATTGTGGCCTGCACGTCATCACCTGGTGTTACATCATCTGTACAGGTGAACACAGGGCATTTGATGATCATTCCATGGACTCTTCAAGACGGAGGATTACGGAGGTACTCGTATTGAATAATGGTTTCCAAGATAGAACTCATGGTATTGGACGTCCAATGCGACTACGGGTAAGAAGCCGAGTGGACCGAGACTTAATTTTGAGACCACTCAGAGTATCACAGAAGTCTACTTTCCCGATGTTGGGTTACGCGATTACTTTTGAATCTTGTGCCTCTCTGCACAAATTGTGAGTGGCGGATCTGGGATCCTTTCTCGGATGTCATGACCTTGTTCAGAATATATTTGTTTGGCAACGGTTTGTATCTGTGTACCCACTGCATCTGACAGAGCTTCCCAGCTCTCTTGCTTTGTCTATCTCAATAGACATGGGAAAGAGAATCTAATCGCGAAGAAGTATGATGCGGCATTACGATATTGTCATTCGTGTCATCTCTTGTATCATACTCCTCTAGAATGATTGTACGGTTACTTATCAAGTTATCAGTATGTTGATCAGAAATACCAAGATTGTTCGATTCCTTGTTTATTCGTCGAGACAAAATCAGATTAGCACATCTCCTAGCCCTGTCGAATACGAAGAGAATCCCGTTTGGTTCATCCCGATAGCTTGAAACCAATTTTGAAGCGATTTTCGTCCAGAGTTGGAGTGTGTCGACTATAGTGCGTCGGATCGAGCTGCTGATTCGTATACGAATTCAGACGAATTCAATTGGTCAAATGTTTCCTAGTTTGGAATGTTAGAGTGAAACAACAGATCGAGAATGTATGAGCACAAGAAAAATTGGTCCAAAATTCGTCGCAATTCGTATAGAAATCAGCGACCCGATCCTGTGGGCCCAATCGTGTGAATGAAGCTCGTTGACTGCAACGCACTGGGCATGCGCTCTGCTAAATCTGTAAATTCGTAAATCTGTGGATCTGTCAATTCTTAAACGCTGAAACCCTACCCTGGGAGGGGAGCGGATTGAGACAATCATCACCAGTCAAAATGAGTCCGATCAATTCAATACTCCGAATCATTTCTCTGTTGATCGGACTAGTTGAAAAATGCAGTTCCAATTTTAGGGATCGATTCGAATGAAAACAGATAGGATTGGGGTGGACGGCGGAGTCTGAATACAATTTGTAGGCATTGATCCGGATAGGTTCGGATTGAATGCCAGGGTCTGGATACAATTAGGAGGTATTGATCCGGATCAGATCGGATTCAATACCGGTACCGTATATACAACTGGATGGGATCGGATTGAATGGCGGGGTCTGAACACAACTTGTGGGCATTGATCGGGATAGGTTCAGATTGAATACCAGTGTCTGGATACAATCTGTAAGCATCGAACCGGATTAATGCGGATTGGATACCGGTATCGTATATAGAACTGGATAGGAGCGGATTAAATGGTGGGGTCTTAATACAGTTCATAGGCATTGATCCGGATTGAATACCGGTTTCGTGTATGGAATCGGATAGGACCAGATTCAACGGCGGGGTCCGAATACAATTTGTATGCATTGATCCGGGTAGAATTTGTATGCAGGATCGGATTGAATATCGGTACCGATCATACAACCGGATAGGATCGGATTGAATGCCGGGGTCTGAATACAATTTATAGGGATCGAACCGTATAGAGTCGGATTGAATACCGTTACCGTGTATAGAACCGGATAGGATCGGATTGAGTGACGAGGCCTGAATACAATTTGTAAGGATTGGATCGGATTCATCCGTTGTAGTGTATACCGGTCTGGCGTATAGAACTGGATAGAACTGATCTATTTTTATACCGTTCTGATGGGTAGACTTCCTTCGGTCGGGAATACCCATTTTCTGAATTCACGAGGATTCGTCTTCCTACCCGGCTCAATACAGAGAAACGTGTTACACATATTGAATAAAACCGAATAGACTATAAGTTCAATCCGATCCTATCCATCTCTTGCAGCAGGGAATGACATACCTTCCGATACTCATGGGACCCCACAACCTGCCAATACGATACTGTCCTATACTAATCCAATGATACAAGAGACTAGTGAGATACCATACGATATCACTCCGATGAGCTGCAGACATCTCCCTTGTGTGGCAGCGTGATTATCACCGCAGTCCACTACCGATCAGTTCCACCTAACAAAAAATTATATGGGTGGGAACAATCCATCTCTTCATCCGGATAAGAAAGAGTAGATAAAGCACTATCGATAATCCGTACAGAATCTATCCTTGCGATTACTCGGTGTTCAATTTTCTGGAGTACTTTTGCAGCCAGTCCGAGACATCAAGTCTGTTGCATTGCTGTATACTGTACTCCGGTGCTTTCCTGGTCCGAAGGAATTTGCTGTAGATTCTCTAGCGTGTTTGGATGTTCTTGCACAGTCCCTGGAGGGATTCCGTACTCTTGACGTTTTAGGAACAGAGGCGAACACTCCTCAAATATGCACTAGGATGGACGAGCAATTTCTGTCAAAATTGAGTCAATTGGAAACACTCAGGCTGTGACTTGTGTATGAGATGAGTTTCTCCATCAAATGATTCCGTTAAATGTTAATGAATAGAGAACCAAGTCTTTTGTGTAGAGATGAATATTCATTCTCAGGGACTCTGGTGTATTCGAAGGTGTGTAAGGTTATTGTGACGAAGATCGTTAAACGGCATAACCTGTCATATGCACTGCAGTCTTGACATTCGCCACAGTGTAAGTTACTCATTAGATTCCTTATTCCAATTGTAAGACTTCTAGTGGTTAGATTCTATCCACAATTTCATAATATTTGGATTTGGTTAACATGGACCGTTGATTTTTCTTCGGATGACAACTCAGATGGTTGGGAGGTAGAGGTTATTATTGTTGGATCTTGGATTGAACTCAGGTAGATGACGCTTCTTACAAATCAGAACTACAGGTCATTATTGTTGTCCACAAGTCACTATCCCTCATAGGGTGCAAGATTATATTTGTATCATATGCGTTGGTCTGACCAACTCCTGCTTACCTATGCAGCAAACTAAATCCTCACTCACCCAAATTAGAATCAATGAGATTTATTTATTCATTTTATTCCATATTCCCAATCTACGGGCTGAAGCCCTCACAAGATCACACAATATGTATAGGGCGTGGTAGCCATAATATGTTCATACTAGAAATAATGAATACACCAAAATTAAACACCAGGATTATCTACGACGTGCTTGATAACAACTGAATATCTATTAAGAGATAGAGCCTGCTCCGTCATTAGACCAGGGCATGAAGGATTCATCTGTGAATCTGATGTGGATACTTGATGATTGAACAACAACTATTCGGAGGGTATGTGAATGGAATTCGAGAGCTGTCCACCCTGCTGAAAACAGTTTCGTGGGATCCCTTGGGACCAGGTCCTACCGGATCGCATGGGACTCCGTGGGACCTGGCCCTGGTAAAATATCTAATTTCTATGTTTTGCAGAATTTGGCACCGGAGACGTGCAGCGTACAAATTTTGAACATTATCCCTCTGGTCCACGAAGTGGTTGATACATGGAAAGTAAAGAATAGATGCTATGTGGATTCTGATCTCGATCTCTGAATGATTACGGGTATGAATATTTGAGATCGACTGATACTCCAAGAGTGTAAGAAAATCAAGCATCGAGAATCAATCCCCTTACTTCTCTCAAAATGTGCCTTTAGCCGAGAAAAGATGCCTATGACGTCGTCACGTGTCAACAGATCAAGTGAAGAACAATGCTCAGAGCGACACATGACGTGGGTTTCATTTCGAGAACGTGTAGATACTAATTCATCTAATGATAAGGACTCGTAGCAATGATGTTTTATACATAATGTTCGATTCTGAATCGAAGTAGTTTCATTCATGTATTATATAAAATATGAAAAGTGAGAGAGACACTCGATGTCTTGCCGTTGCGCGATCTCATAGACTCGCACATGTACAATTTGAATATTTCCCGAACCTTCGAGATAGTTCTCGCGTCTCTCTCAATACATCTTTTTCCGCCCAGAGTCATCGGTCGCAAATCAGTGATCCGCTGACCACCAAGCAAGTATAATGCTCTAAATACAGTTGTGTAGTTTTGGGCGCGTTTCGCGCTCCCGCGCTCGCGCCTTTGCCAATTTCTCCTCTCAAATATATATTTCCTCCTCGTGCCGCGACTTAAATCTGTTTTACACTTGTTCTACACTATTTTAAAAGTATTCAGTTATAGTGAATCGTAGGTGTTGTAATTTTCCTAGCCCGAAATCCCAGAAAAATTGCTTCCACTTTCGATTTCGACGCATAGAATGAACTTTGCATTCAAACATTTGGTAGCAGAGCGTCGTTACTCTGTGCTGCGGATCTCGGGAGTGCAAAGGTCGGGTACGAGGAGTTGACGAAATCTTCATTGTCTTCAGTGCGCACGAGAGACGGGCATCGGTTGCTGGTGCAGTGGTCAGTAGAACATCGGCTGCTGAGTCGCAGCACCTGGAGCGGACGTCCAAGAAGAATACCTTCAGGCAACCAAGCTGAGGTCGAGGTTTTAACCTCAACAGGTGCCGTGGACGAGGAAGTTGGTGCACTTGGGCGCACGGGGAAGCGCGCCATTCACAAGAGTTTTGCCGCAATTTTCGGCGCTCTTGGCGGGCTAAAGTTCATCGCTCCCCAGCAGCGCAGCTGAGCAGTCATCATCGATGATACATTTTCAATTCCTCGCTATCGACTTGGATGGCGTCACGGCTAGACAGAGAGAGGTTAAGCTCGCGACTTGATCGTCATAAAAGCAAGTGACCGGTGAGTACATATATATGTATACTCCATGCCCATATTGGTCTCTCTGTCTCTTCACGCTGCTTCATCACTCTGTTTCAATGATGAGCGAGTGTGATTCGAGCTAGTTTCTATTACATTGACAGCAAATTAGTGGCGCACAGCTATTCATGTTTATCAGCTGACTTGTATGAGTTTCTCTGCAAGAATTATATCTTAGCGCACACTGCCGCTGGAGAAACTGAGCTCTCTCATGCTACCGTATCGGTGTATCAACATTGGTGTCTGGGTTTGATATTTGGTGCAGCAGTAGTGGCGCAAAATTTGCAGCGTGTGACATCTGAGGCTTGTGAGCGTGTCCAACTCTGCATTCTTGTTGGAGAAGGAAGTAGATGTATGCGTATGCTGTGCAATATTTTGGTGCATCGTGATTTTACCGTAGACTGGTTGTCGAAGGTTGATCGATATTGTATGGAAGAGCTTCTCATAATCAAGCTGGCGTTGGCACGCATCTATTCAGTATAGTGTATGATTTTTCTTTCGCGCTTTTCAGCGCCGTCGGAGAGTGCGCGTTGCCAAAATGATCGATCAATCAATTCTTCACAAGTCATTTTTTCATTTCCTGTGGAGGAGTTTTATGTGTTACGATGAGATGTTAGATTTGAATATCTAGAATTAAGTTGTGTTTTGAGGAAGCAAACCCATAGCAGGGACCTTGCTCATATCTTGGGCATTTTATATGTCTAATTGCGATGCATTGCCTGGATGAAGTGCCGCTGTCATTCGTTGATCTCATACAATTCAGATGTGAATGTCACGATGAAATTTTGCTGAAGTTAATCGCTTATCTATTTTCCGGTCCGGGAAAAAGCAATTCTTTCATTTCACTATGATAGAGAACGAAGAAGCAGTAAAGCTTAGTTCAAGCTCACTCAGTTGTTGCTGAGTTTTTTGAAGCGCTGCTGAGTAATCGGATTCTGAAGATGTACCGACGAGTGAAGATAAACGCGCGTGCAATCATATGTTCAATTTTGAGGAAAATCCATAATCAACTGCATTCTTATCCCATTGCTTGACTATTCGGATGAATGATTACGTATTGCGTACCTTTAGTCTACGAATTGGCGATTCGATTAGAATTTAGCCGTGGAAACTTTCCAAAATTCGGGAGATTTCAATTTTTTCCATCTGAATATTAGATGTGCGTGAGGAGATTTTGGAGATTCTGATCTCTCAAAATATCTCAGTCCCTGCAATTCTCAATCAGGATTTTCGAGCATTTGTTCCCTCATAGTACATTAGTTGCATGCCTTGTGTTGTAGAGATCAGGTGCCAAAGTGGAGTTTGTCCGTAACTGCGGTGGCTTTAAATACGAGAATGTAAGCTGATGCTTTTTGCAAATTCTGGAAAGTCGATCGTACTCATTGATTAGGGCTCTGATTATTATTTTATCATTTTCTAAGGCAAGATGGATGGGGTAATGTGTCGACATGGTATAGAGTGGATTATTGGACAGATGATATGGTGTATCTTTGCATAAAATCTATTATGCTCGTTGAGTCATTCATTGGCTAAATTCATGCGTCGGCAGGTGAAACGCCACTTTTGAAGGTGCAAACTATCCCCTGCGCCCATTTCTCGATCGGATGTTTGTTTCGGATGCGAGACATGGTTTTTCCTTCATTCTTGTTTGGAATATTCGAATCTCCAGTTGATGTTCCCTCTCGTTATTTTGCAGGTCTGGTATTCGAGTAGTTGTGATGTAGGCCCTTTAGAAGAAATTGTAAACTCTGATTCAGATTGGAGAGCGACTGCAGTCATCAGCTGTCCACTCTCAAGAAGGAAAGGTGACCAATTCTGAATTTCAAAGGGGAATCACTCGAATAATCTTTCAGAAAACTTGTCCTGGATGTCTGACTTACAAAGATTGTTGAGGCAGTAGAAACGAGAGGAGGAGCTGTAGGATATTCCACGATGGATGAGACCAGAGATCATGGAGCAACGGCTTCACGGTTGGCCTGAACTGACTTTAACCCAAAGATGCTTGCCCCTCAGAATCGACTATTCTCACTTCAAGTACATGATAACTGGAAGTTTTTTCCGCAAGAATGAAAATCTTTCGTCGAGCCGTTTTTGAAAAATGTGAAATTTATGGTTTTTTATTGGAATTCCCATAGTCATCTATCCATGCACGATTAAAATGCAGAATTTGTTCCTTTGCCAGAGTAACATCTAATGATTGACGTAGTCAATTTTATTCTCATGCATATGATGAAATATTTTGGAGCAGAATCTTTGGATTGGGCAAACGCTTGTCACGTTCAACGTGAGAAAACTCGAGTTTGTCCCGCTTTCAAAGGAAATTCTTGCAAGAAATTGCTGGAAAATGTTGATCTACTCCAGACTCCGAATCATCGCCGCATCAAGAAATTTGCTCAATCATTTAAGGATTTCAGGAAAGTAGTGAGTTCGTGTTTCGGGGATGAACTGGAAACAAGTTATAGATCGTGTGTAGGAACCTTTTGAAGAAGTTATTTAGAGTTGGAGATTCCAGTTTCCCCGAAAGTTCACGCGGTATTCTTTCACCTTGAATAGTTTTGTGAGATGAAGAGGATGGGCCTCAGATTCTATAGTGAGCAATTCATGGAATGAACAAATTTTGACTCCAACTTAACATGAAAAAAAAGCAAAAATCCTCAATATAATGAGAAACTTGTTACAGCTTTGTGTGTGTACAACAGTAAGCACAATCAAATTGTAATTTATTATTCATAAAACTGTTCCACTTTGAAGTGTGTTCTTTCTTATGAACCTCCAGGCATTGATTATTGTTGATCTATACTTTCTGGATAATAATGATACACGCAAATATGTATCAAAGGTCGATTTCAAAGCTCATCCGTGATTATCCTGGAAATAATGTTAAAATCAAGTTTCAAAATATTTCAATTCCACTTCTTTCGATTGTAGCTCCGTCGGATGTTCTCATTCTTGCGGGAGATAACTACCATTTATCACGTACTTGGAGGCAAAAGGAGAAATCTGAGTAGCAAGGACCTTTAGGCTAAAGTCAGTTTAGGCCGGACGTGCGACATCATTGCTTGTCTCTCGACATCGTCGGATTATGGATATTTGCCTGTACTATGAAATCGTTTCTAAAAACTATCCTCTTGATGGATATTAACGTATTTCGATGTAATTAAGAATAAATTTCAGGAGTCTCGGCCGGCAACTGCATTTTAATCGCGCATGGATGGATTGGTATGGAAATTCCTATAAGAAACCATAAATTTCACTTTTTTGAAAAACGGCTCGACGAAAGATTTTCATTTTTGCGGGAAAAACTTCTATTTATCATGTACTTAAAGTGAGAAAAATCAATTCTGAGGGGCAAGCATCTTTGGGTTAAAGTCAGTTCAGGCCAACCGTGGCTTCTCTTGCTGCCAAAGTATCACCTCTATATTAAGCTACGAGTAGTCAAGCCCATTGGTATTGTATATTGAAGGAGTAGAGGTAATGTCTCTGGTCTTGACCTTTCCTTTTTTGTACAAATTGTAAATAGAACATAATTGTTCGATCGTTTGATTTGGTATTTTGCCACTCGATTGATGGCTTTAATGAGATGATGTACAGATCGGTGGATTTTGATTTTATTTAGTAATCTTGTACCATTATGTACGGCTATGCACTGTGAAATTGACGTCTGCATATGACTTCAATCAATTCCAAATCTCAACTTTTCCTCTTAGAATTCCATAATGTGTGTGCAAGTGACAAGATTTATGGATCATCCTTATAGAATGAGGTGTGAGTCAAGCTGCAAGTCACGAGGACGATGAGATCCCGATTGCTCAACCAACACTAGGTGGATGCCAGAAAGATCAACAACTACACATACTTATTCTGCTTAGATGGAACTCTGTAGTGACCCTCGACTTTGATGCTGATTGGTATTGTATGTAATGAACAGAGGTAATGGTTTTTGGTCTCGACTTGATTCCCGGCAGAAGTTGTTCTGATGACAGAAGAGGTCAAAGTGGGCAGGAATTCTGATACCTGCTTCATTTTCTACCGACGAACGTGAACTTTTTTCATGTTGGTTTGAATTTTTCACGACAAACTTTCGATTTTAAGCTTGGATTTCTAACATTCATTCCGAGTTACATTCACGTAGAAACGGAATATTTCAAGTTTTGGAGTGCGGTTTTGCCCAAGTCTGAACTGATCCTCGTGAACTATGATAATGTATGTGCAGATAGCAAGAAGGAGGAGCCTGTAGTTCCAACACTTGAAAGCCAATTCGCACTTCATAAGTAGGCTGAGGAGCACAATGGGTCAAGCGATGCCAGTTGGGTGCCACTTATTTGTGGCTGACATAGAAGCCAGGATGACGAAGGCATCAATTCCACAACGCGATTTTGGCCACAAGATGGAGTCACCCATACTGATAAATTTTGTTTTCAAGAACTGAAGATGCAGCTCTAAGTCCATTGTAACAACGTCTACGTCAGGGTCAAGAAGTTCCCAAGGAAGATTTTTGGATCTAATCATTAGGTTCCTTGAGCTTTCACAAAACGCTGAACAATTTCCTCGCACCGCGTCCACCCGTGCTGATTGTTACGTTCGTGCGTCATCAGTTTTTTGGGCTATGAATATGTAAATGTCCGTATCTCCGTATATATTCAATAATGGTCAAATTTTCATTATCTTGGAGATAGTCATCTATAGGTAAAGCGGAATTTGGGTTTCCTATTTTGAATTTTCTTTTGGTTTTCGTAAGTGATTTTCTAGATAATAACTGCTATGAATTTTTCTTTCCTTCATCTGGAAAAATATGGATGAGTTTGATCACTTACGTTTTGAAGCGAACATTTGCCTCATTGGGCCAGCTATTCTGATACAGAAATCATTATAGTTGAGTAGTAAATGGAATTCCAATTTCTAGAATCACAGTGCAATCTCATTGTTAATATCTTTTTGAGAAGGAAATCGCTATAGTGCACTTAGCTGGTTTGTTTTGATTTGTTCGTTGTGATTGGTTCCTATTTAATTTTCTTTTGCAAGAAGTATAAGGCAGATAATTATAGCTCAATTCATCAGATCTTCGAGTAATATCATGATTCCAGAATTTGCTGAATCGTTGTTCTAAATCGATGGATTATAGATTAGGCGCAAACAATGCGATTACGCAGAAGTTGTGCAATTTGATGAACGCGATATGGCTCCGGAGTCGGTCGGAATTTTTTTCCCCAATCATTTTTGCTCATTGTCCAGAACTTAGTTAGTTCTAAAGAAGACCGACTCTGAAATTTTCAAATTTTTGTGCGATTTCCATATTTTTACATTCGAATGCCAACTGACGGTTGTGATTATTCAATGATTAGTTGACCGCTGGATGCGTTCAAAGTGGGCAGTATGTTAGATTCTGAATGGAAGTAGTTCCATTCATGTGTTATATAAAATATGAAAAGTGAGAGAGACACTCGATGTCTTGCCGTTGCGCGGTCTCATAGACTCACACATGTACAATTTGAATATTTCCCGAACCTTTGAGATAGTTCTCGCGTCTCTCTCATTACATCTTTTTTAGCCCAGAGCCATCGGTCGCAAATCAGTGACCACTGACCACCGAGCAAGTATAATGCTGTAAATACAGTCGTGTAGTTTTGGGCGCGTTTCGCGCTCCCGCGCTCGCGCCTTTGCCCATTTCTTCTCTCCAATATATATTTCCTCCTCGTGCCGCGACTTAAATCTGTTTTACACTTGTTCTACACTATTTTTACGATTAAAAGTATTCAGTTACAGTGTATCGTGAGTGTTGTAATTTTTCTAGCCCGAGATACCAGAAAAATCGTTTCCACTTTCAATTTCGACGCATAGAATGAACTTTCCATTCAAACACATAATCATATGTTCTTGAGGATTCTTTCGTTCGGAACTTGTATGCTGCACGTCTTCGGTGCCAAATTTTGAAAAATATAGAAATTAGATATTTCACCAGGGCCAGGTCCCACGAAGTCCCTTGGGATCCCATGGGATACCATGGAACCCCACGGGATCCGGTGGGATACCATGGGACGCCACCGGATCCCATGGGATTCGGTGGGACCTGGTCCCAAGGGATCCCATGGGATCCCACGAAATTATTTCCATCTGGGTAATTCTGATGTGCATGTGTGTTGAACTCGAACGATATCTCACTTTCAAAAGGAGGCTTGGGAGGATTCTATGGCTCAAGCTATAGGTGAGACCCTTAGATGTTGACTCTCCTTGCGTTCCGTACCCTCAATTCTAACTCTACTGCAATACTAAATCCATCATCTCACTCAAATTACCTAATTTGCGTTTCCAATCTTGACTCTGTCCCACTCATTCAATTTCCAGGGAAAATGAATGTCTGATCATTGATCATGTTTCTTGAGTGGGATTCAAGATTTCAAGAGTGTATCGTTCTCAAACTAATGAATGTACATTGGATATATATCACTGATTTTCCCCTAATTATTGATTCTGTCCAGGTGACTTTGGCTAATAACAGAATCAAGTGATATACGATAGCTTTTTGTACAAATTTATCATCACAGTCCAACTACTCTTGAACTTCAGCACCACAAAGATCAGATTCTCGCATTTTTCACAATCTCAACAGAGATCCATGATAGTAGATGTTCTAATGTACGACCATCTTTGGTTCAACAATAGGTAAATTCAACTCCGATTTTGGTCATGCACTAATCCATATTCCTATTTTTCTCGTTTCATCCATTGATATGTCTTGTTCTGGATTGTCCACAGTTGAAGAACCTCTAACTTGAGAGAATCTAGGGGAAGCACGTTTTCCCTCTCATAGTATTGTATAAAAATCCAATGCCGTTCCGAGGTGAATATCGCGTAATATCGTTTGATATCTCATGGTATCGTATGATGCATCTCACAGGGCATCTCTAGGGTGAGTATCGTATGGTATCATGCTATTATCAGGCCACGAATATCAAGCAGTATCGTATAGTATCCTGAGCGTATATCCTGCCCGAAAAGTCGCGTATCGTACAGTATATCACAGTATCTCACAGAATCCGACAGTATTGTTTGATATCTCATGGTATCGTATGAGAATGCAGAGTATCCCTAGGGTGAGTAGCATATGGTATCATATCAGTATCAGACAAAGAATATCAATCAGTATCGTATGGTATCGTAAGGGTATATTCTACTCGAAAAGTCGGTAATCGTACGGTATATCACAGTATCTCACAGAATCCAACAGTACCGTTTCATACCTCATGGTATCATTTAAGGATACAGGGCATCCGTAGGGTGAGTAGAATATGGTATCATAATAGTATCAGGCCGAAAATATCAATCAGTATCGTATAGTATAGTAAGGGTATAATGTACTCGAAAAGTTGCGTATCTCACACAATACAACAGTATCGTTTGATATCTCATGGTATTGTATAAAGATGCAGGGCATTCCTAGGGGGAGTAGCATATGGTATCATATTAGTATCAGGCCGGAAATATCAAAGGGTATATTGTACTCGAAAAGTCGGTAATCGTACGGTATATCACAGTATCTCACAGAATCCAACAGTACCGTTTCAAATCTCATGGTATCGTTTGAGAATACAGGGCTCCCTAGGGTGAGTAGAATATGGTATCATATTAGTATCAGGCCGAAAATATCAATCAGTATCGTAAGGGTATATTGTACTCGAAAAGTCGGTAATCGTACGGTGTGTCACAGTATCTCACAGAATCCAACAGTACCGTTTCATATCTCATGGAATCGTTCGAGAATACAGGGCATCCCTAGGGTGAGTAGACTATGGTATCATATTAGTATCAGGCCGAAAATATTAATCAGTATCGTATGGTATCGTAAGGGTATATTGTACTCGAAGAATTGCGTATCGAACAGTATATCCCAGTATCTCACAGAGTCCAACAGTATCGTTTGATATCTCATGGTATTGTATGAGGATGCAGGGCATTCCTAGGGGGAGTAGCATATGGTATCATATTAGTATCAGGCCGGAAATATCAATCAGTATCGTATAGTATCGTAAGGGTATATTCTACTCGAAAAGTCGGGAATCGTACGGTATATCACAGTATCTCACAGAATCCAACAGTACCGTTTCACATCTCATGGTATCGTTCGAGAATACAGGGCTTCCCTAGGGTGAGTAGAATATTGTATCATATTAGTATCAGGCCGAAAATATCAATCATTATCGTATGGTATCGTAAGGGTATATTGTACTCGAAAAGTTGCGTATCGAACAGTATATCACAGTATCTCACATAATCCAACAGTATCGTTTGATATCTCATGGTATTGTATGAGGATGCAGGGCATTCCTAGGGGGAGTAGCATATGGTATCATATTAGTATCAGGCCGGAAATATCAATCAGTATCGTATGGTATCGTAAGGGTATATTGTACTCGAAAAGTTGCGTATCGAACAGTATATCACAGTATCTCACAGAATCCAACAGTACCGTTTCATATCTCATGGTATCGTTCGAGAATACAGGGCATTCCTAGGGTGAGTAGAATATGGTATCATATTAGTATCAGGCCGAAAATATCAATCAGTATCGTATGGTATCGTAAGGGTATATTGTACTCGAAAAGTTGCGTATCGAACAGTATATCACAGTATCTCACAGACTCCAACAGTATCGTTTGATATCTCATGGTATTGCATGAGGATGCAGGGCATTCCTAGGGGGAGTAGCATATGGTTTCATATTGGTATCAGGCCGGAAATATCAATCAGTATCGTATAGTATCGTAAGGATATATTCTACTCGAAAAGTCGGTAATCGTACGGTATATCACAGTGTCTCACAGAATCCACCAGTATCGTTTGATATCTCATGGTATTGTATGAGGATGCAGGGCATTCCTAGGGAGAGTAGCATATGGTATCATATTAGTATCAGGCCGGAAATATCAATCAGTATCGTATGGTATCGTAAGGGTATATTGTACTCGCAAAGTTGCGTATCGAACAGTATATCACAGTATCTCACAGAATCCAACAGTACCGTTTCATATCTCATGGTATCGTTCGAGAATACAGGGCATCCCTAGGGTGAGTAGAATATGGTATCATATTAGTATCAGGCCGAAAATATCAATCAGTATCGTATGGTATCGTAAGGGTATATTGTACTCGAAAAGTTGCGTATCGAACAGTTCATCACAGTATCTCACAGAATCCAACAGTATCGTTTGATATCTCATGGTATTGTATGAGGATGCAGGGCATTCCTAGGGGGAGTAGCATATGGTATCATATTAGTATCAGGCCGGAAATATCAATCAGTATCGTATGGTATCGTAAGGGTATATTCTACTCGAAAAGTCGGTAATCGTACGGTATATCACAGTATCTCACAGAATCCAACAGTATCGTTTGATATCTCATGGTATTGTATGAGGATGCAGGGCATTCCTAGGGGGAGTAGCATATGGTATCATATTAGTATCAGGCCGGAAATATCAATCAGTATCGTATGGTATCGTAAGGGTATATTGTACTCGCAAAGTTGCGTATCGAACAGTATATCACAGTATCTCACAGAATCCAACAGTACCGTTCCATATCTCATGGTATCGTTCGAGAATACAGGGCATTCCTAGGGTGAGTAGAATATGGTATCATATTAGTATCAGGCCGAAAATATCCATCAGTATCGTATGGTATCGTAAGGGTATATTGTACTCGAAAAGTTGCGTATCGAACAGTATATCACAGTATCTCACAGAATCCAACAGTATCGTTTGATATCTCATGGTATTGCATGAGGATGCAGGGCATTCCTAGGGGGAGTAGCATATGGTTTCATATTGGTATCAGGCCGGAAATATCAATCAGTATCGTATAGTATCTTAAGGGTATATTCTACTCGAAAAGTCGGTAATCGTACGGTATATCACAGTATCTCACAGAATCCAGCAGTACCGTTTCATATCTCATGGTATCGTACAAGAATACAGGGCATCTCTAGTGTGAGTAGAATATGGTATCATATTAGTATCAGGCCGAGAATATCAATCAGTGTCGTATAGTATCGTAAGGGTATATCGTACTCGAAAAGTCGGTAATCGTACGGTATATCACAGTATCTCACAGAATCCAACAGTACCGTTTCTTATCTCATGGTATCGTTCGAGAATACAGGGCATCCCTAGGGTGAGTAGAATATGGTATCATATTAGTATCAGGCCGAAAATATCAATCAGTATCGTATGGTATCGTAAGGGTATATTGTACTCGAAAAGTTGCGTATCAAACAGTATATCACAGTATATCACAGAATCCAACAGTATCGTTCGATATCTCATGGTATTGTATGAGGATGCAGGGCATTCCTAGGGGGAGTATCGTATGGTATCATATCAGTATCAGGCCGGAAATATCAATCAGTATCGTATAATATCGTGAGCGTATATCCTACTCGAAATGTCACGTTTCGTACCCTATATCACAGTATCCCACAGAATCGAACAGTATCGTTTGATATCTCATGGTATCGTATAAGAATACAGGACATCCTTAGGGCGAGTATCGTATGATATCTCGATAGTATATCACTGCATATGATGTTGATTCCACATGAGTATCGTATGGGTTCCCATGCGTATCTGTGGAAAAGTACCTTATTGTATCTCTCGAGTACGTATGAGTTCCTATTGCAAATATCGTGAAATATCTTATGAGTATCGCATGGTATCAAATGGTCGTATCGTATGAGTATCGCATAAGTATCGTATGGTATCTTATTCTATACGATACCATACGATACTCATCAAAAATTTTCACCAGGGTAGTTACGCCGATTTCCTTCCACTCCACCCGCCATAACTCGTCCATTCCTGACTTTCGCCCCATTCCATTCGTGTATTCTTCGAGCAATGAAAGAGTATTGGAATACCATTAGAGTCCCATACCTGCAGAATCGCTTCCTCCTCCATGCCTGGGCTAGCTCCGTACGATTTTAGACCAAAATCTTGATAGCCCCGCCATTTTCTAAATCGACGCAATTTTGTTTGTAGATTCTTGGGGCAATAAAGGAGTAACAAAAAATTGATCATAACTCAATCCCGCAACACAGCTTCCTCGTCAATGTTTCGGCTAAATTCAGCTTCCGTCAGCCGAGGACCCGATTTCTTGAGAACAAAAAGAGCAATAAAATCCGTTGTGGGGTAATAAATTAGTAATGAAAGAGTAATAATGGTTGGCATAGTTATTCTTGGTTTGGCATGACTTGCCTGGGCTAGCTTCAGGTGCGGTTGAACCAATGACTCGACTTGGCGATTTTGGAGAGGTCTGGTGATACATGCCCTAAAAGACCGCAGACCGTAAAGGGCTCTGTTGACGTTTTGTGATATGGAAAAGTCAATATCTTCGAGAACATGGCAATTTTATTCTTAATTATTCTCATCCACAATTTTCTTACCAAAGTTTGCGTCACCATAACTAACATCATTCGGTGATTCTCCGTGACCTGATTCATGTGGATGATCCATATTCATCCATTCCCATAATTTGAAACATACATTCTGCATCATTCAACGGAAAATCGCGTGCCAATCATGTTTTATTCATCAATACGCAATTCCGTATCAACCAATTGATCGATCCTGTCGTGAATAGATAATACATCAGGTTACTCTGGATTTCTCTAGGAACTACCTTTAGAACATATTCTTCGGAAATTGTAAACTTCTTTCCAGAAAGGCATATTCTTTCATTTCGGACGCATGATGCAGGGAAAATTTGATCGATGGAGCTGTAAATTTCTCCAGAATGTTCTTGGATGATCATCTACTACACGAATGGGTTTCAGAAGGATCGACTGAAGAGCTGAGGAAAACGCGTGAACGCAGGAAAACACTCACATCAAATTATTGACTACTTCCATAAATAACCAACCACCTACATAATAATCATGAAGGATAATCATTTTTCTCACCTCCAATTATCATTGAGCGGAAAATTTTGTCTACAATCGAAAGACCCCAGAGCGAGGAAGAAAATCGTGGAACCTGAATCTGTGTTAGTGTAGACTTTCAGAATGGAAAATCGACGTCACTACTGAGACGTGTGTCGATTGTCGGTTTGTCTTTTCTGTTCAACGCATTCACATCAACCCCTCAACCGATCTCTTCGGAATTGATATGGACGGTAGATGGCCTTCTAGGGATGCGCTGGAAGGATTCACAGTTCACTGTATCAAACCGTTTCTAATTTATGTGTCTCAAGAATTCGAAATGTCAGAATTTTGATAAATTGACTATTTCACTACAAATATCTCCCTCATCCCCCCCCCCAATCTCACTCATCCAATTTTATTCCACCTACATGAAAAGTTCCTCGCGATTCCTTATTGATTGGTTAATACCGAACTCGCATACTTATCCTATTCTATCATTCGAATCATAAATTTCTCCATCATCTAAATTGAAACTAGATACAATGCCTCCTCTGTTTGATTCATAGGTCATTTCACGCAACATTCGATATTCTGCGTACTCTATTCTTCTGGTCTACTCGCAAGTCATCCTTATCCTCTCAACATCCTGAATCATAAAAAATGACTCTGCAAACATAGGTCAATCGTCATTCTTGGGTTGGAACAATTCTGAATACCTCAAAATGACGAGGTTGAGGAGAAATTTAGCAACTCTCGGTGGTTACCCGGCAACAATTCCACCCCACGGTGTTCCTGAACCAACTTTCAATAAACCTCAAGACCCCCTATCAATTTTTGTTCTAAATGGTAGTTCATGATGTGGAAAATTATATCCAATTGAAATTAGAATCGCCCATGTGGGGTTTTCGAGAAAAATATCTCCTTCAAAATTTTCGCTGTGAAACATTCCAATTTCTTCTTCAGGATCAAAACTCGTCAACATACCGAATTCTAATGGATGATATCATCACTCATAATATGAGCAACATATTAATGGACTTGATTGGTGGATGTGGATAGATAGCAGAGCTCATCAACTGCAAGAAGATACCCGAAAATCAACAAAATCACGTGTCACTCGAACCAACTCTCAAAATTCGTTAAGTTCTCATAGTTTCAGCATATTAAAGCAGGTTCTGTAACTCTGCAGACATTTCTCTAATGATTCAAAGTTATGACTCATTTCTTCCACGAAGATGTGCATCGATGTACCCACCCGTGACACGCGTTGGACAGTCTGTCACCTCATTCCGATGAAAAATCATTACTCCTTTTCTTAGACTCATACACTCCTCAGCGTTTCTCAGAGTACTTGCCTTACTCTTGCAAAAATGGAGAAATCGATCTATCCATGTACATCAACGTGAGAATCGAGAAATCGCATTCAACCGGACCCATTCCTGTAGTCCCCTCATACAGACTCCACTAAAATTTGAACAGAATTGAGAGAATCGGTGCACAATATTCTTGCTATAGGTAGTCAAATAGTTTGGTGCGTTTTGGTGTTCACGTTTATGATGAATTGTCAGCAGCCCCGAGTATAAGCCGCACACGCGTGTAATTCTCACTACGATTTTCTGAATTCTACAATAGAAGAAAGAAAGTGCGGTTTATATTCGGATAAATACAGTATACGTGGGACTGAAAAAACCGAGTATTTCCTTCAGACCATCGATCCACCAAGATTGCTTCTAACATCGTTTGAAATTACATGTACAAATTCCTGAATTCACAACTGGCTCTTGATATATGAATCCCTTATTCCTGATTGACATGATATATTTGTTAATTTCCACGAAGCGTCATCATATTACTTCTCACGACAATGGTCATGGATTTGACGCATGGTTCTTGAGTCGTTGCTCACAAGGCCCTGTCCAGTCAACTATGAAAAGGTCTCGTGTAAAGACCGTGCACCAAGTCATAAAGCCTGCTGGGATTCTTCACTAAGTGGCCAAGCACAGGGCTCCAAAATGAGTATTCATTGTGATAGTAAATTTCATGGGGGGAGAGGGACTATAAGTTCCTCCGATCCAGATGGGTACTCACCCGAATGATCCAAGATGCCAATGGGTACTTACTTAAAACGGTACACAATTTTACAATCACTCAGACAGACTCATTTTTGCGCCCCTCTGTCCGTGTTTGTATGTCCGTGTGTGTAAGCGTTGTTTTAACCGCACACTCTTTCTCTTTTACTGTTCACCTCATCAACTTTTGGCTCTCGACAAGTTGGACACAATCCAATTTTTGATGGCCCAGTGATTTAGCAGCTTTCCTCTCTCAATCAAATTTGATCCATGGCGTTTTTGAAGCGAAATTGCTCAAATTTCGACTCTTAATACATGAATATCCTTTCCTAACACAGTCCCACCGTAAATTGAGTGTCCTAAATTTGACATTTTTCCTGCATGATCTATCGATTGGTTAATACCAAATTTCCATTCAACCTTCACGGATTCCAAATTTTCCAAAAAATCAAAATTTCCACGAAAGACTTCTTTTTCCCATCATTCTCAAACCCACTGCATCGAAATTCCATCTCAACCCAACGACGGATATTGTTGAAAAAATCTCAATCTAGGGAGCCTAAGTCTCTCTCAAAAGCTTCCCCAGAAGGATAACTCAAAAACTAGTAGAACATTTTTATTAATATTCTTTCTTCCCTCGTTCAATAAATTTCATGGAGGGAGGGGGACTATAAGTTCCTCTGATCCAGGGGGGGGGGGGGGGGGTGGCGAGCGGAGCGAGCAGGGGGCTTGCCCCCCTAGTATATACATATATAGGTATACTGCTGCCATGCGGGCTCAATATCATTATACTACGGACGGCCGCGAGTATATATATATATACTGCTGCGACACGGACTAGATATAGATATATACGGACATGTATGATTGATTGATTGATTAATTGATTGATTGATTCCTTTTTATCTGTCGGTAGACAAAAAATATCCAATTGCATATGGTTACATATGACGCGCGTCGGAAATACATATATTATAAATCCTTATTTATCTGGTCGAGGATTTATCATACGTATATCACGATTCGTGACTAATTATATTGCACAGAGTGCGCGAGAAATACACGAAGGTGTAAATAAACTAGAATTGAAGCAGCTTTTTAAAAGTCAGGAGCCCAATTACATATCGCAGAGTACTTCAGTCTAGTGACAGGAGGTCACATATACTTAACAATTCAATCTAGGAAGAATAAAATTGAAATACCAAAGGAATGAGCTCAGACGTATCAAAGATTGAAATATTATCTCTTGTCCACGTCAATCCTCTGGGAGGGTTGTGATAGAATGAATTCTTTCAAAGCCTGCTTAAAGAATGAGATTTTCTGTATCTGCCGAATACCCGAAGGGAGAAAGTTCCAAAAATGAGTACACTGAACTTGGGAAGATCTTCTTCCATACTCCAGTCTTACTTTAGGCACTTTGAGTTCCTATTGTATAAGGGCTATACGAGGTGAAAGCGTGGAGTTGCGGTAAGCGCGGGTGCGCGATGCCTCCGCGTGTATTCCAGCGGTGCAAGCACGTGAGTGTGACAGAATATTCTCTGGGTGGAGGCATCAGGACCGTATATACTGCAATTGATGGACTTGAAGCGAATTTCGTAGAATCTGAGCGACGGCATGGAACAAGTATAGGGGACTAGACTTGAATATTTGGCGCGTTCAGCCGCCACTTGGCGCTGCTAGTGTTCCGGTAAAATTGAACGGACCAATCAGAGAGCTTCTCTCCAGTGAAGACGAAGGCGAGCTTTTGGGGAAGATGAAGCGGCCATTGTGCCACTTGTGGATTTGACCTCGTGCAGTACACACGCACTAGTCACGCTCGCGCTTTGAATTCGGAGCACGTGCCCAGCCGCGAGTCCCCCGGGAGTCCCGGCTGACCAGGACGAGTAGTAGCTGCTGTGATTGGACTCGTGTAATCGTGGGACGTCATATTTGGACGGAGCAAGGAGAATAATCTAGCAACGGAGAATGTCATCAAACGGTGAGTGATCTTGCTATTTTTCTTAGATTCTCTCGTCGCACTATGCTTGTGGGGACTCAACTCTGCCGGATAATCCGCTTCATTCGAATTCATGAACTATCAAAATGGAACAAAATGGATTTTCTTCGTAATTTCGTAAGCTAGAAGATGTGCCTACCTGTTTTTTACTTGAATGCGAAGGGGTGGAGGGGGGAGGAGTTTAATGCAGAAAAAAAATAAATGCGGATTATACCAAAAAATGGACTTGGGGTGTCGGGGGAATAAGTCCTACTGGCACCTGGGAAACACTTGATAGACATTCTTTGCGCACATACCTAGAGTTTCAGCCCAACCCCAAGTCTGCGAACAAGTACTGATCTCTGAGGCTAAATTTTGGTCATAATCGAGTGTGGAAATGTAGGAATTTCACAAAAATCACGGTTTTGAGGTAGTTTGCGGTTCCGCTGCCATATTGAATCTAAGACGCGATTCATGCAAAACATGACACGAATTCGATTGAAAAATTATTGAGAATGCTGGATTCTAGATGAAATTCCGATATGCTGCCAACTTAGAAACTATTCCATTCTATTCTGTGATGAGTAAGCTTTATTTGGAACTGGATCTCTATTCCGGAATCTGGTAACACCAAGACTCACGACCGTATTACTAAACAAGATGAAATTTCCTTCCTGTATCTCAACCCCTGGCAAGTTTATTCTCTTCAGATCTTTGATATTCGCTCCGAACTGAAGTAGATTGCCTTGGTCTTGCCAGCGTTGAGACACAGGCCGGAACTTCTGGCCCACTCGGCAACTAGTCATCCTATTTCGCCCAGCCGAGCAATATCTTCCCTGATCTTATTTTTCTCGATTTGCAGATGAATTTGGAGATCACCAGCATAAAATAGATGATGTACCGACTTTTCGTCTAGCAAGCCAGCCAGGTCATTCACATACAAGCTGAAGAGGAGAGGCCCAAGGACGGACCCCTGTGGAACACCTAGATTGGTTTCGAGCCAATCAGATTTGCCTACTTTAGAAGTGATTTGTTGGGTGCGACCCTGTGAATATGATTTTATCCACAGGAGCGCCGATCTTGAGAGGCCAAGATGTCGTAGCTTCCTCAACAGGTTGGATAGTGAGATTGTGTCAAAAGCTTTGCCAAAGTTGAATAGTAGGAGCAGAGTGATCTTCTTTCTGTCTATACCTACTCTGATGTCATCGGTCAATTTCAACAAAGCTGTCTGGGTGCTATGGTGTTGCCTAAAACCAGTCTGGAAGCAATCAAGTATCTTCTCGATTTTTAAATACTCCGTGATTCGGTCATGTGCGATTTTTTCCAGAACCTTGGAGAGAAAGCACAGCAGTGCTATGGGACGGAAGTCCGAGACCTTTGATGGAGCAGCAGTCTTCTTCAATGCAATCAGCTGTGCTTGCTTCCAAGCCTCAGGGAAAATACCATGAGCGAAAGGATCGAGGAGTTGAAAATATGTACAATAAGATCACCAATGGCTGGGAGGGCTTTTGTGATCACGCTTTGGGGTATCCCATCCACTCCTTGGGTCTGTGAGGAGAAATGTTTGATAGCAAGGACTACATCACTAAAATTTGAGGGCTTAAATTCAAACCCCTCCTCCGGTGCCGAGTCAATATCGTCCATCGCTCCATTAATATTTTCGTGGGGCGAAACGGGAACTCCCGCAAAGTGCGCGTTCAACTCATCCAGTGTGAAGCCATGAAGTTCCTTCTCTTTGCTCTTAGACAAGAGGCCGAGATTGCGCATCTCCTTCCAAATGTTCTTCTTCTGATCAAGAGCATCTGACAAATGGTTTTGAATGAAGGAGTTATGCTCTCGTTCAATGCGCAAGTCGACCTCTTTGCTGAGCCAAAAGTATTAATTTTGAAGCTCAGGACACTTGCGCTGGTTACGTTGAATCCGTTCCCAGCGCCTGCGCGTCGCGTCTCGCTCATTCATGAGTACCCTCAGCTCAGGACTAATCCAAGGAGCGTCATTTTTACGAGGATTAAAAGTTTTGTGCTAATTCATCTATAACGGTCTGTACATTTTTATTCAAGCAGTAAATTGCATCTTCCAAACTGGTTCCAGCATTTTCGAGAGCTGTCCAGTCACAGCGAAGCAATCGGTCATTCAATATCTCCGGAGTGATGTTTCGAAAATTCCTGTAGGTGAAGGAATTTTTTGGCGGAGTGGGAGTAAAGACGTAGATGGTGACGTCAATGACCGAGTGCCTGCCGAAACTGGGCAGGAGTCTGTTTCGAAAGTCAGTCATGATGTCATTGTCATCTACCTAAATGTGATCAATCCATGTGTGAGATGTATTGGGGGTGTGTTGGTGGGTCGGGCCATGCTGCACTATCTGCAAGGCAAGTTCTTCTGTCAGTGCAGTCAGTATCTTGGTGTCGGGATGAGCAGTGTCTAACAAATCCGCGTTCAGATCACCCATTATAATTTGATGACTGTAGACGCCACACAGCCGGCGTAACGAGCCAAACAGCCCGTCATCCTCCTGCATGGCGATTTTATGGGATCTATAGATTACCGCGACTAATATTGGAGGTGAGCCGCCTTGCTGCACGCTACAGAAAAGAAATTCGGGCACGCCAGGTTTTCCCGGCCCAAAAGTATTCGATGAAACCAACTTCTCAACTTTGGAGTAATTGCGCACATACAAGGCAACTCGTCCACCCTCTCTGTTGCGATCTTGTCGCAACAATGAAAAACCTGGAATCTGAACGAGATCGTCATCCACGAACTCATCTAGCTTCGACTCAGCCACCCCAAATAGATGGTAGGAGGGATCGTTAGCAACGAGCAAGCGTAGATGCTCAATCTTATCTGTCAGAGAGTTAAGGTTGATAAATCCCGCTTTCAAGGAACTACCCATCCCTCGTCGCTCTTCAGCAGCCGTATCTGGTCAAGGAGTCTTCGCTGATTCTGCTGCCGAAACTCTACTCTGCTCCGGAACGGTAGTGCAGCTGGAGCACTTCGACAGGCCGTTTGAATGACCTGCAGATCAGCGAGAGATTCGAACGTATGCGCTCGCTCACCATTTTTCCGTCTAACCCAGAAACGTCCGCCACTGTGCCAGACGTATTTTAGACCCAATGAGAGAAAGAGAGAGAGAAAGAGATTGATTGATTAACAGGTTTATTTTGCCGTGGTCTCATGGACCGTATGGCAACAAGCATACATGGATATCCAATAACTTAACTAATTATTCATCCGCAAATACATTAGAGACTGCATTATAATTTCGAATAATCTACATCTCTGCATCATTATTTTACATAAAATTTACAGCTACAATTGGAAACCGGTCGCATTCATATTCACACGCAACTATTCATCATGACTTCCTTCTCGTATAAGTATGTAAACAGGGCTGGTTTGAACGACTCTAGAGGTTTAATTAGTCTGATAGTGACAGGAAGGGTTTCCCAAGTTCTTAACACTTGCATTTTGAACGAATTACCGTACGCTGTTGTACGGGCTACCGGTATTTGAAATCTTGATGACTGCGTTCTCTCGGAACGCCGCACTTCGCCATCAAGTTTAGGGAATAAGTCACTAAGAGCTTGGGACTTGGAGGTGGTGAAGATTTTATATGCCAGTACACATAAAAAGTACTCGCGACGACGCGATAAAGACAACCAGCGCAAGCTCTCATAAAGTGGTCTCAAGTCCGCATCTTGCCGGCATCGGAAAATGAAACGCACACATGTATTCAAGATGCGTTGTAATTTTGTTTCTGAATAAGCAGATAAATCATAATAGACCAAATAGGCATAATCAAAACGTGGCATGATAAGGGCATTGACCAGAAGCTTTTTGGCATCGGTTGACAAGAATTGCCCTAGATATCTCAGCTTGTGTAATATTCCATGTACTGTCGAGGAGATACTCGCAATATGTGCATTCCATGAAAGATCTTGAGAAAAAATGAAAGAGAGAGAGAGAGAGAGAGAGAGAGAGAGAGAGAGAGAGAGAGGAAGACTTATTGATTGATTGATTGCATTCATTCACCCGGGGACAATGGGTCTCATGGAGCACAAAGATGGTACATGAAGTATATAAAATTAATAAAATGGATGAAATACATGGGAATATGAAAATATAAAATATAGAGAGAGGAAAGAGAGAGAGAGAGAGAGAGAGAGAGAGAGAGAGAGAGAGATTGATTAAATTTTATTGAGGGCAGAGGGTAAACCCTATTTGCCCAGTTTGTAGAAATAGAAAGAATAACAACAAAATAACAAGGAATAGTACAGACGTTGATGCGTGAGATGCTTAGACATAAATCTCAAGGGATAATGATAATGCTAGTGTGGCTACAAAATTATACTAATAAGAATAATCATAATTAACCTAAATATGATAATAATGAGAAGATTATATATAAAATAATTGATTTTAAGCCCGGCTCTACTATACATGTCCTGGAAGCGATATTTTTCTTAATAGAGCTTGGGGAATCGCATTCATACCTTCGTTTTGAGCTCTCAAGACCCAATCTTTCGCATCACGCTCCATGAAGATTTCACGGAGACATTGTTTGAATATGCTCGGACTTTGGTTGATGAAATCAACTTCATCAAGGGTGTTGAAGAGTTTTGAGGCTACGTACGTAAAGGACTGATTCAGTGCTTCAGTGCGAGGGGCTTTATACAGCATGTTATGTTTTTTGTTGCGCTCGGACTGCCGAAGGGATGGCGCTTCGGTGGCAAGTTTGAAACGCGGTCTCAGGAATGACGGTTGCTGGTGATGAATGATTGAAAATGCAAGAGACGCAATGAGATATTCTCTACGTCTAGTGGCTGAGAGCCAGCCGAGAGATGTTCGGTATGGTGTGACGTGCGCGCGCCTGGGCACATTTCCGTGAGCAAACCTAACACAGGTGTTCATAAGGGTGTGCAGTTTCTTTGTTTGTGTTTTATCAAGGCCAGTGAGCAGAGTAGCACTGTAGTCGAAGTGTGGAAGTACCAGACTTTGGGTGAGCTGTTGCTTAAGCTGACGCGATAGTGCACGACTCAACATTCGTAACAAGAGAGAGAGAGAGAGAGAGAGAGAGAGATTGTAGATTGTAGATTGTAGATTGGTTTTATTTTTGGTACCTTGGGGTATAACCCTATCTGGTACAAATGGCAAAGTTCAGATTACATAATAATATAAAATATCTTAGATGAGTATAGAAAATAGATCTCATTATCAAATTCTTACGCAGTTGATATTGCTAATGTCCTAGTTTGGTCGAGAGATATAATATGATGGTTAGAATGTACATAGAAAGTTTACAAACAAATATTGAAAAATGCAGAATCACACATTGAGGAAGAATAAAACGAACAACTGGTATGAGAATATGATAAGCCTTCACTATTTTCATGTTACTCCAGAAATCTGGAATCATTATTAGATAGAAAAATATTAGATAGAAAAAAAAACCAAGTGAAGAGCATATGAACATGAGATGTTACTCAGGAAACAATTTTGTGTCGAGATTGAAAATTGACGAGATCGACTTCTGAGAAAATCGGGATAAGTGGCCCATTTCTCGAGGGTCTCATGCATACAATGAGATTCTTTATTACTGGTTACAGCATTTTCAAGCGAACACTAGTTAAGTGTGCTTTTTTAAAAAGATTATGTACTTCTTTGGGCCACAATGGGCTACAAGCAATTTTCGAATCATTTTCGAGGCCAAAAATATCTCGCACAGATTTCTTTTCTAATCGAGTTGAGTTTGAGATGATTTTATCTCGAATGGTCGTTGATGACAGTTGTATGACAATGGATTGAGAATCTATATCGTTCATTTGATCAGAATTCGTGTTTGAAGTGGAGGTCGGTGGATATTTATTGTGAAAACGAGGACCTTTCCATTCTGTAATATTTATCATAAAATTTCGAAGTTCTAGTTGATCCATAGCATCAAAAACTTTTCCGACAATCTCAGTTTTCAGAAGATTTAAATCACGAGGAATGTCTGAAAGGATCATCTCAGCTGAATCTACTATTGTTGATTGATGAGACAATTGAGAGGAATTTTGACGAATCTCAGAGATATCATTTTCAACTGCAGTAATCCGTTTGGCCATTCTGTTTTCAATTTCGTTCAATTTAAAGAGGATTTTTTCTTGAGAGGCATTGAAATGAGAAATAAAGAGTTTGAAATAAATGGGCATGTCACCTGCATGATCAGCAATCTCTGAGCTATTCTTAGTATTACTTAAATCACTTGAGTTACACGAAGTCAGTTGATCTTGTTGAGGGGAACTTGCTGCAGTGAAATTTGGTGCCATAATTTGTAGTATAATGATGGTTGCAACACAAGATGGAATCAGCTGTCAAGCTCGTGTTTGGAAAGAGCGTTTTGCGTGGATCACGTGTGAATCGGGCTTCAGAATCGGTAAGGCAGAGGTCTAGTAGAGACTGCTGACATCTAGCGGCTGATGATAGAAGCTCGAAGATTCGTCAGATCGGCAGATCAAGCACTGGGTAGCATAACCTCCAAATGCAAAACGTGCCAGTGAAATATCAGGTGAAATTCTCGCAAGATGCACAGATCTACAGGAATTTATAGATCATGTGGAAGCTTGCAAGATTTGGCGTGCAAGAATCTGTAAAATAAAAGCCCGGAGGCAACTCGCGGCAGAGAAAGATGACGAAATACGGAGAGACAGTGTGAAGAACGTGTGATGAGACTCACCGAGAGAGAGAAAGAGAAAGACAGAGATTGTTTGATTGATAACGAATTTATTATGCCTAGGTCTTGGTGGACCGTAAGGCAACAGTATATACAATTCAAAATATAAAAGTATCACGACAAATATCGAATGCATGAATAGCAGGTGTACAATTTCAAAACATACAAAATTGATCATACAAATAGTATTGAGAAGATAAGATAAAATTATTATTAATATCACACAAATCCTTGCGCGCTAATATACCAAGAGGATTTGATTCTAATACCTAATATCAGTCTTTGAACAATTTAGCACATTTATACATCTGATTGCACAAGCATTCAATCCGTATAGACAGCAATTGGATGCACATCAGGTAATAGACCAGGAGAATTAGATTTTTTTTCGGCGGTATAAGATAGTTGCTTGTTTTATTCTCTTTCAGATGTGGGACACTCCATAGAACCATATCTACCACTTCCGAACAAATTTCGCTGGCCGGAGAAAATTATTAACAATGAATTACTGATAAAAACGACACTTTTTGCAGATTAATGCCTATAGCTCTGTGGATATAACTTTGAGCGAGTTCGCTCTGGTCTCATCTTCTAGCTAGTGGAAAAACCTACAGATTCAAAGAAAAATTCATTGCTCTAGCCTATTTTTTGTTGGAGTTACATAAGCTTTAACAAAAAAAGACCTATTATAAACAAATGGTTGTTAACCCTCCAATGGTTGACTAATGAGGCCAAAAACTCAGACAACCGATAGTCCTTATTGAGGTTAATAAGCATACCAAATTTGGTGACGATTCATTGACCCGTTTTTAACAGCCCTATTTGTTTATTAAAATTGTTTTTCAGGAGAAGTGGCGTAACTTTTCTATAAACAAAGATGGTGTTTTGGGAAAAATCAGAATGATACCTAGAAGTCTACTCCTCAGTATCCCGTTCGAATCATTTTCATATCTTGTATAGGCAATTTTTGAGAGCTAATTGTTTATAATTCTTGCACACGCCTCTCATTGTGTATCAAAATCTCGAAATACATCGATTAGATGAGGAGGAACCCGAGAATGAAAACAGCCAATCACGTTTTCTTCTCAAGCTACCTCAGATTAAAAAAGGAATGAAGGAAATTGGTCGCACAGAACCAGAAATATTGCGAAAAAATCCTAGGCGTTTGATTTTGAAGTTATCCGTTTCTCACGCGCCACGAGCCAATCACAGCTCATCTTTGGTGCTATTCAAAATCGAGCGACGAGGATTTTTTCGCAATATTTCTGGTTCTACGCTACCAACTCTCTTCATTCTCTCTTCAATCTGGGGTAGCTTGAGAAAAAATGCGAATGGCTGGTTTCATTTTCGGGTCCCTCCCCATCTAATAGATGTATTTCGAGATTTTAATACACAATGAGAGGCGTGTGCAAGAACTATAAACAATTAGCTCTCAAAAATCGCCCATACAAGATATGATTCAAACGGGATACTGAAGAGTAGACTTCTAGGTATCACCCTGATTTTTCCCAAAACACCATCTTTGTTTATAAAAAAGTTACGCCACTTCTCCTGAAAAACAATTTTTTGTGAACAAATAGGGTTGTTCAAAAACGGTTCAACGAATCGTCACCAAATTTGGTATGCTTCTTAACCTCAATGGGAACTATCGATTGTTTGAGCTTTTGGCCTCATTAGTCAACCATCGGAGGATTAACAACCATTTGTTTATAATACGTTTTTCTTGTTTAAACCTATGTAACTCCAACAAAAAATAGGCTAGAGCAATAAATTTTCCTTTGAATCTGTAGGTTTTTCCACTAGCTAGGAGATGAGACCAGAACGGACTCGCTCAAAGTTATATCCACAGAGCTATAGGCATCAATCTGCGAAAGGTGTCGTTTTTACCAGTAATTCATTGTAATTTTTTCTGGCCAGCGAGATTCATTCGGAAGTGGTGGGCATGGTTCTATGGAGTGTCCTGCACCTGAGAAAGAAAGGACCTATCTTCTACCGCCAGAATGATGTCCTTCCCGAGCTAATTCTACTGGCTCATAACATTGATTCCTTCTCTCAGGCGCGAATATTTTATAGTGAATAGAGCAGATTTGAATGAATCCAAAGGTATAATAATACGAAGGTTTGGCGGTAGTTCATCCCACGTGAGTATTGCTTGAACCGAGAACGCACCTTGATATGCAGTAGTACGCGTAGTGGAGATGATTAACCGACACGATTGATTCCTTTCTGAACGCCAAACTTCGTAATCGAGAGAGAAAAGATCATGTCAATACTGTGGCATTAAACTCGTAAGAATCTTGTAGAGAAGTACACATGAAAAATATCTTCGACGTACTTTAAGTGGTAACCAACCGAGTTTTTGGTAGAACGGTTTGAGTGCGATGACACCCAATGATAACGCGCTGAGCCGAATGAATGGCTGGGTGCTCAACTCACACCTGAGGAGCTCGTCCCGTACTTGCTCCGCGACCGGGAGACATGGGATGGAGTCACTGGCCACATCAAGCTGTCGATGACTCGAAAGGAGGAGGAAGAGAGGGGAGTGAGGTGCCTTGAAGCAGGCAAATCACAGTGAGTCTGCTGACTCAAACGTCCCAACCCTGCCGAAAAAAAGCAGCTGATTTCTCAGCTGAGAAATCAGCTGAGATCACAGGTGAATTCACAGCTGAGATCTCAGCTGAGATCACAGCTGATTTCTCATGCCAAATTCACAGCTGAGAAATCAGCTGTGATCTCAGCTGATATTTTAAAATTTATTTATTAAAAATAAATTCTTCTCCAAGCTTTCTAGGCTAATTTTTCATGTTCTAGGTGGTTAAGTGTCGCAACTAGATTAAGAAAAAACGTAATTAAATCATTAAAAATTTGCACTTACGGGGATTTGAACCTGGGCCCTTCACCTTACAGCAACTCACTAGCCACGACACTTAGACGACTGCGCCATCGAGGATGTGTCAGTGGGGGATACAGAACAGGTATATCAGGATTTCGGTCTGTCCTCGATAAGGTTCAGAGTGTAATAAAATAACTGTTATAATATTTGCTAACTCGCTTGACTTGAAGTACTGCTATTTTCGTACTTTATATTTAATTCTATGAATGATCCAGAGAAAAAAATACTCCAAAATTAATGGAACAGGCGGAAGGGGGAAATCATTCATATAGCTTTCGGTTTTCTTTTGTTGGGAGGAGAAAACCAACTTTCGGCCGATTGAGCCTTCTCCTTTCTCTCTTGTTGCTTTTACGGCCACGTATATATATAAGGTAAGTGTACCTAATATCCCCCCTAAGCCGTTTTGCCCATAGTTTTTGTCCACTCGAATATTTTTCAACGTCCCTTAGCTTACTTTGAAGCTTGTTCCAAGGCCTTCAAAACGAGCTAAGGTAGGTTCAATATCGACCGACTCGAGCTGAGCCATCACAATTTTGCCAAGAAATTTTTTTTTGCGAGTTTGCAAAAGGGTGTACCCAACGTGCCCCCATTAGCAATTTCCTCAACAGCTCTGGTCTACCTCAACATTTTTTAATGTACTTTGGCTCATTATGAAGCTTATTTTAAGACCTTAAAATTGAGCTAGAGTACGTCTGGTTTCAATCAATTAGAGACGAGCTGTCTTAATTTTGTCCCCAAAAACGATGTAAGTCGTCGATAAAGTGCATGAAATTGTTCTCATCGGCGTGCGACTACATTTGGGGCTTTACTTGTGCTTGACCAAAAATATATTTTCTTCCTATTTTGACGTGACAAATACGTTCTGCGTGATAAAAAGAGTCTTACAGCGTGCCCTCTTGTGATCACCATACGAGGGCATGTTGGATACCTCCGATTTCGGCTTTCTTGTTCTACAAATCATTTCGGTATTTTCCTCATGAATCCTCCCCAAATCCGAGTTTTGCATTTTCGAGAGGAGAATTATTGAAGGTTTCCGAAAGAGGAATCTAATGCGCTGAGGTACGTTGAGACTGATGGCACTGAACGCAATTTCCTTTAGAAATACGAAAAATGGAAAAATCACTTTAACTTTTCTGGGAAACACAGAAATGATTCGGGGTCGATCTAGACTACTTATTTCGTCATATTTCGACATAACGAATGTGAAAAGAATTTGAACTAAGGTTAAATTGTGCCCATTCTTGAGATCGACATATGGGGGCAAGTTGGGTACACTTACAGCCCCCCTAAAAGATAATGAAGAGTAGGGTGTGCGTTACATCCCAACTCTCGATTTTCCACGATACCATCGTGGATTTACTATCTTTGATATAAAAAAAAGGCAAAAACTTTTGCCGCTCCCTGTATACGACGTATCCTGTTTTGCCACTCGAACATTATTTCAATCAACATTGAGAAGCCTATTCTGAGAAGTTTGCCCTCCCAACCTTTCGTGTCTCTGAGATCGCTGTGATTTTTTATAGCTTCTTTTAAAGCCGAAAAATTATTAAAATACATGATTTCCACGTGAAATTCCACGAGAAACACGATGAAATTGTCAGTTTTGACTTCCAAAGTGACCCCGGTGAGACATCAGTGGTTTTTTGGAAGAACCGCTAATATCAAGCCGGGGTCACTCTGAAACTCCTAACTGACAGTTCCATCGTGTTTCTCGTAGAATTTCACGTGAAAATGATGTATCATGATGATTTTTCAGCTCTGAAAGGAGCCACGAAGAATCACAGCGATCTCAGAGACAAGTGGGTTAGGAGGGCAAAGTTCTCAGCATAGGCTTTTCAATGTTAAGAAGGATATCCGAGCAGCAAAACAGGATACGTGGTACAGGGCAGGATGGTACTCTATCGATTTTTCATGACACGTGCGTAGTGCTCTTGATATAAATTGAACAATCGTCGATAAACGTACTTTTTCAGTGTAACTGGCGCGTCTTTCGGAACTGTTCGGCCTCTGGAGGGAATAACACTGTCCCAAAAAACTTGAAAAAATTCCAGCTGACTCTTCAAACCTGATATAATCATAAGGCATTTGTCCTAATAGCGACTCAGGTCCGTGGTCAACACAGGGCTTCCATGAAAAGTGTAACTCACTTTTTGGAAAATACTCACTTCCTCCACTGTTTCGTAAATCAAAAAAAATAACATTCGAGCTAGGATGAATCAGGTGATGGGAAATTGAAGAGTAAGAATAGACGATCAAGATGCCTCTTCATTTGGCAGCGACACATTATTCTGGTCGAAGATCTGTGACGTTGAACTTGCGAAATTGGTCGCGCCCATCACTTCAAAAAAGGACATAAATCTCTGTTACTCAAACAATGAGCAGATGTCGCTCCCAAATCCTATTGCCCATACTTTGACGTATGATGAATTACTATGCACTGCAGGTGAGGTGGCTATAACGGTTGTTATTCGAGGGAGGAGCTCGGGAAACTTGTTCAGCCCCTGAAAGCTGATTTTTTTGGTCGGTAATGATTCACGTAACAGTCCACACAGCATGGAAATATTTCAAAGAACGATTCAGGGAAATATTCCATCGCAATCTCCCGGGAAGCTTGCGGGGATAGTGCAGGAGATATTTCAAAATGTTCCGTGGCAATATTTCAGAGAAACCTTCCCGGAAGCTCCCGTAAATATTTCAAAGAATCTTACACTCAATCTTTCAGTAACCTTGCACTGAAATATTTCTGAAAGATTCACGAAAGCTTTTTGAAAGATTCCTTGAAACAATTCACTGAAATATTTCTGAAAGATTATCGAAAGCTTTCTGAAAGATGTAAGTGCAATATTTTGGGGAGAAGTTTTGGAAGAGTTACGAAAGCCTCTTGTGAAGTTTCACTGCTATGGGAAGAATCTCCTGGAAATGTTTCACCGATATTGAGTATAATATTATATCATGACGAGGCCCCGAAATTTTCTGGAGGGTTTGCTAGCTTCTACGGAGGGCTACATTTTCAGACCAGTTTCAAATAACATCGTGCTTGCAGTTCTTTTAGGCTGGGAAATCTTCAAAAATTCTATGATGGATTTTCAAAACTCACCGCGTTCTGATACTCTAGATGGAGCACTTTGTGGCTGTGAGTTATCCTTCTAACTCACGATATGCAACGTACCACTTTGGATTGAGCTGGGAAAATCAATTTGATTCTGGTTTTCATTAAATCAATAGATTTCGGGAACATTTCAAGGAATTCCTCTATGAGTAACCTCTCTGCCACTCAATTGCACCTAATGAAATTGAAAAATTTCTGAATACCTTCTAAAAGGTTCCGAAAATATTTCTAGCAATTATTTCACCGGTAATCTTTCAGAAACGTTGCACTGAAATATTGTTGAAATCTTTACGAAAGCTTTCTGGAAGATTTCAATGCAATATTCTTAGGAAGAGTTTCCGCGAAATTTTTGTACGATATTGAGATCAATGAAATATTTCTTTGCAATCTCCCAGGAATCTTGCAGGGATATTGCAGGTGATATTTCAAAATGTTCCGTGGCATTTTTTCAGAGGAAGCTTTCCGGAAGCTCCCGTAAACATTTCAAAGAATCTTACACGCAATCTTTCGGAAACCTTGCACTGAAATATTTCTGAAAGATTCACGAAAGCTCTCTTGGAACAATTCACTGAAATATTTCTGGAAGATTTACAAGCCTTCGCTGTGATATAGGCTCATTGATTTCCTAACTTGTTCGAATCTCTTTTGAATTGAGGCTAATCACGAGTCGTCGCATATAAATAAAGCCATCATAATAATAGGTTTGTGGAAGCTCTCTGACTGATTCCGTACATATTTCTTGGGAACATTCCACAGGTACTCTCCCAGGAATCTTGCACTGAGATATTGTTGATAGATTCTCGCAAGCTCCCTAAAATCTTTCAGGGTAAAACTATGTGACGGGGTACTGCATATTAATACCGAAAACCGTTACAACCGAGGTAAGAACATATTATACTGTTAAAGTATTGCGAGGAGTAATTCTTAACGACTTGAATCTGTGGGATATGACACATAAATATTGCGGTGGAACATTCTGGGAATCTTTCAGTAACATTGCAGTGAAAGATTGTAGGAATATTTCATTGGAAGATTCTATTCCCGATAGATGTCGCGTAACACACTTTAGTTCTCAAATTTCGTTCTCAGGAATTATATGGTTTTTGGGAAACTATCTATCAGGAAATTTGGTGGTGGTATCAAATGATCTGTCATGTGTGATAATATACCCAGGACCAGTTATGCATAATGGTCTGTAAATGATACGTGAAGATTATTTGAAGATGCGCAAAGGCTTTCTCGCAAGCGTTCACAATAGACGCTGATTGTATATAAGACATGAGGACGGCTTATCGGTTAGGTGTCGCATACATCGAAGAGTTCATAAAACCTGGATGAATCTAACGTGAAGCTTTGGATTCAACGTCACAATGGAATTGAAGTACGAGTAAGAATGATGAAGTCATGCATTAGAATGATCAAGAAACATATCAAGCAAAATATGGATTCCACAGACAGAACATTAACGCATATATTTTTGGGAGATTTCATGAAATCTTGCAGGAACATTTCACTGAAATATTTCAATGAAATGTTTCTGAAAGCTTCCCGAAATATTCCCGGCAATATTTCATGAAATCTTGCAGAAAGGTGTCTGAAGTGGGACATATCTTTATTGAGGGAAGCTTTCAGTGAAATCTTTCTGAAAGATTTCCGGGTTTTCCTGAAAGCTTGCAGGAAGATTTCTGAAAGATTCTCATGCTGTGTGGGAGGTCTGAATTATAGCTGTCGACTTTTTATGTAATTCTCACATCATTTTCACACTTCAAGCTTATCATAATTCAAGTGGGAAAGCTTTGAGAAAGCAAAAATTGCATACGCCTCCGACAACTCTGTGGACGCAAGAAAAGTGAATCTTGATGAGTATAACGGAAAGAGGATCAATTCTGGGAATGGAATTCGATTAAACGGATGCAATAACATCTTTATCAACCATCATACTGCACTATTCACGATCGATCCATGTGAAAAACGTCTAATAGTGACGAAAGCGTAATAGACCAATTCCACCTCACTGTTTTCAGGGGATTAGCATCTCTCAAGAATGGTGGGCACAACTTTTTTTCACATTTTAAAGGTACCAAAACACTATGGAATTGGTTTCAAAAGCGACAAGGAGGGAAAATTTTTTTTTCTCGGATGGTCCAAAAGTTAACGGTTAGGTAGATTTCTTCATATACTTCAAACATTTTTACTCATTTTTTAGCTTATCTCAGTCGACATTGAAAGTTTAAATAAATTATCCATTAATCAATCACTTGTATTCTTAATGGGAATAATTTGATCGTAAAGTCTCGAACGGGATGCTGTAGGTCATTCAAAAATCGTCAAGTTTGGTCTCCTGTGAAATTTTTGTGCGACCCTTTCCATCGGAGCCACGAGCGCTGGAAAGAAACTCATTATTGAATCGATCCTTACGGAGATACCCAGGCATGCACCACTTCCATCTGTTCAGCCTCTATTCCCAATCCAGAATACATTCCAAAAATTATCGGGAAGCATGATTCCGATGTAAACTCCTCTGATCTTTCAGAACATGCTATCAGATTTTGTCTCTGACGTGATCTAGGGAAGTACACTCTCATTTGGTCCTGTTTTTCGAGTAAAAAATTGAAAGCTATCACAGGTCATGTCTGAGAGGAAATTTGATAGTATATTCTAAGAGACCAGAGAATTTTACCTCGGAAACACGCATTACGATTATTTTTGGAAAGTATTCTGGATTGGGAATAGAGGCTGAACAGATGAAAGTGGTGCATGCCTCGGTATCTCCGTAAGAATCGATGTAATGATGAGTTTCTTTCCGGCGCTCGTAGCTCCGATGAAAAAGGTCGCATGGAAATTTTACAAGAGATGAATGTTGAAGTCTTTGGAAGGATATATAGCATCCCATTCAAGATTTTCCGATCAGATCATTCTCGTCGAAAATACAAGTGATTAATTAATGGAAATTTTTTTTGAATTTTCAACGTCAACTGAGACAAGCTAAAAGGGAGTAAAATTTTTTTGAAGAATATAAAATGATAGATTTTTTTATGATCTTTGAGATGCTTCTCGTGAAACTGACGCAAGACGGACTGGGTCGGAGACTTTGGTGATTTACTAAGACTATTCGTGAGGGTGTGCGTTATTCCCCACCTTTCGATTTTTCCACGATACCATCGTGGATTTTCGATCTTTAATATGAAAAAATAAGGAAAAATTTTTGCCGTGCCGTGTAAGACGTATCCTGTTTTGCTGCTCGGATATCCTTCTTAACATTGAAAAGCCTATGCTGAGAACTTTGCCCTCCTAACCCACTTGTCTCTGAGATCGCTGTGATTCTTCGTGGCTCCTTTCAGAGCTGAAAAATCATCATGATACATCATTTTCACGTGAAATTCTACGAGAAACACGATGGAACTGTCAGTTAGGAGTTTCAGAGTGACCCCGGCTTGATATTAGCGGTTCTTCCAAAAAACCACTGATGTCTCACCGGGGTCACTTTGGAAGTCAAAACTGACAATTTCATCGTGTTTCTCGTGGAATTTCACGTGGAAATCATGTATTTTAATAATTTTTCGGCTTTAAAAGAAGCTATAAAAAATCACAGCGATCTCAGAGACACGAAAGGTTGGGAGGGCAAACTTCTCAGAATAGGCTTCTCAATGTTGATTGAAATAATGTTCGAGTGGCAAAACAGGATACGTCGTATACAGGGAGCGGCAAAAGTTTTTGCCTTTTTTTTATATCAAAGATAGTAAATCCACGATGGTATCGTGGAAAATCGAGAGTTGGGATGTAACGCACACCCTACTCTTCATTATCTTTTAGGGGGGCTGTAAGTGTACCCAACTTGCCCCCATATGTCGATCTCAAGAATGGGCACAATTTAACCTTAGTTCAAATTCTTTTCACATTCGTTATGTCGAAATATGACGAAATAAGTAGTCTAGATCGACCCCGAATCATTTCTGTGTTTCCCAGAAAAGTTAAAGTGATTTTTCCATTTTTCGTATTTCTAAAGGAAATTGCGTTCAGTGCCATCAGTCTCAACGTACCTCAGCGCATTAGATTCCTCTTTCGGAAACCTTCAATAATTCTCCTCTCGAAAATGCAAAACTCGGATTTGGGGAGGATTCATGAGGAAAATACCGAAATGATTTGTAGAACAAGAAAGCCGAAATCGGAGGTATCCAACATGCCCTCGTATGGTGATCACAAGAGGGCACGCTGTAAGACTCTTTTTATCACGCAGAACGTATTTGTCACGTCAAAATAGGAAGAAAATATATTTTTGGTCAAGCACAAGTAAAGCCCCAAATGTAGTCGCACGCCGATGAGAACAATTTCATGCACTTTATCGACGACTTACATCGTTTTTGGGGACAAAATTAAGACAGCTCGTCTCTAATTGATTGAAACCAGACGTACTCTAGCTCAATTTTAAGGTCTTAAAATAAGCTTCATAATGAGCCAAAGTACATTAAAAAATGTTGAGGTAGACCAGAGCTGTTGAGGAAATTGCTAATGGGGGCACGTTGGGTACACCCTTTTGCAAACTCGCAAAAAAAAATTTCTTGGCAAAATTGTGATGGCTCAGCTCGAGTCGGTCGATATTGAACCTACCTTAGCTCGTTTTGAAGGCCTTGGAACAAGCTTCAAAGTAAGCTAAGGGACGTTGAAAAATATTCGAGTGGACAAAAACTATGGGCAAAACGGCTTAGGGGGGATATTAGGTACACTTACCTTATATATATACGTGGCCGTAAAAGCAACAAGAGAGAAAGGAGAAGGCTCAATCGGCCGAAAGTTGGTTTTCTCCTCCCAACAAAAGAAAACCGAAAGCTATATGAATGATTTCCCCCTTCCGCCTGTTCCATTAATTTTGGAGTATTTTTTTCTCTGGATCATTCATAGAATTAAATATAAAGTACGAAAATAGCAGTACTTCAAGTCAAGCGAGTTAGCAAATATTATAACAGTTATTTTATTACACTCTGAACCTTATCGAGGACAGACCGAAATCCTGATATACCTGTTCTGTATCCCCCACTGACACATCCTCGATGGCGCAGTCGGCTAAGTGTCGTGGCTAGTGAGTTGCTGTAAGGTGAAGGGCCCAGGTTCAAATCCCCGTAAGTGCAAATTTTTAATGATTTAATTACGTTTTTTCTTAATCTAGTTGCGACACTTAACCACCTAGAACATGAAAAATTAGCCTAGAAAGCTTGGAGAAGAATTTATTTTTAATAAATAAATTTTAAAATATCAGCTGAGATCACAGCTGATTTCTCAGCTGTGAATTTGGCATGAGAAATCAGCTGTGATCTCAGCTGAGATCTCAGCTGTGAATTCACCTGTGATCTCAGCTGATTTCTCAGCTGAGAAATCAGCTGCTTTTTTTCGGCAGGGAATTGTCCCAGGACGGGGATGATGCACTAAAGAGGAGAGGAATGAGGAAGAAGGAAGAGAATCGGGAAGAGATTGATGAAGAACAGGGAGGAGATCAAAGAAGGAGGAGTAAGATCTGCGAGTTCCAAGACGAGAACCGTTTGATCTAGAGCGCGAGACCGCCGCACTATCTTTTCAAAAACTCAACTTTGCTAGTAAATCCGCTTCAATCGGCTTCATCAGCTATCGGGATGATTCAAACGGCATTGTCTTCGAAATTTTCTCAGCTACACGATGCGCCCACCTTTTTTTGCCCTAAATTCGAGGGGGAGGGGTGGGGGGAGGGGGCGAGAAACGCCCCCCTCCCCCCAAAAAACAACGATATGTTCCCGAAACAAAACATACCCGTGAAGAGTCCCTCGTTCTACTGCCATTTTGAATACACTTGGAGTACATTCTAGGACCCTATAGTTGGATTTTGGGCCCATCCTTGATCCTGGAAATCACTGCCATAAATTTTAAGAGCGATTTTCAGCCAGAAACATGTTATACACACTGTATATTTGACCAAAATCGTTGATTCTAAGTCAATGAACGTTCTGCTGCCTCCTGAAAAACAATAACGATGAATTTTGGGATTGTTCTACGAGATTTTCAGCTAACTCTCGAATTCAGAAATAGCTGTTGACATTGATGCGATGCGATTTGAGCTGAAAACGGTTGAAAATGCCTTACCACCTGATCAAAGTCCTGGATTTTAGCTCGGATTTTCTACTACTGCCAGCTCAAAAACACTTGGAGTGCACTCTCAAATGACTGAACATGATTTTGACGTCAATCCCGAGTCTCAAACTTACTGCACGATGATTCATGGCCGACATCAGGCCAGAAAAATTAGAAAAAAATTTGACGTTTGGGGAAAAAATATGAATTTTAGATGGAGGAGAACTCTACTGCCAACAAGTTAAGGCGTACATTCCAGTCCTCCCTCACAAAATTCCAAGCTCAAGCCCAAATCTGGGAATTGCTGCTGAGAGCTCTGAGATCGATTCTGAGCCAAAAGCGTGAAATGAATCGAGCAAATTCATGCGTAATTATGAATCATAGGTTGGGAACCGCTCTACTGCCACATGAGAAATGGTCACATCACAATCCAGGGTTATTCAACAAAATTTTAAGTAAAATCTGAGATCTGGTAATAGCTTCTGAGAGTACTGGGATCGATTCCGATACGGCATGTGCCAGGAGTGTGTCACTAGCGTTGCAAATCATCCCGATTGGCCGATTTTAGCTCGGAATTCCTACTGCTGCCAGCTTAGAAATACTTGGAGTATACTCCGTGATCACTCGGCGAGATTTCGACACTGATACCGAGTCCGAAAACTGCTGCAGTGAGATTCAGTACCGGTCTTGGGTCGAAAAGGGCTGACAGATACGGCACTTTTGGCGCAAAATGATGAAATTTAGATGAATAAAAAAAGTACTGCCAACTAATCAACAATTGGAACCAATTCTAGATCTTACTCACAGAATTTTGCGCCCAACCTCACACCCGAGAATCGCTGTTAAAAGCACTGAGATCGATCCTTATCGAAGTTATGGGAAAAAGGATGGTCATCCTTGCCAAGTTAGACTCCTGGAAAAAATGAAGTGGGAAGGGGAAGGATTTCAAAACTTGGTTATGGTAATCATTGGAAATTCTGAAATTGAAAATCATAAGCTCTAAAAATAGTAGACCATGTGGAAAAATAGAAGAAGTGTCCACATATATGAGTGATTCCGCCACGAGTGTCAACTTTGATGTCCGGAGCTGCCATTTTCAAACGGAGTAAGATAGATCAATTCTGAAGATTGGATGCATTAGCTACCATAATATAGGACCCAGCAGAATAGGTTCGAGCTATAATACTCCCTGTATTTCATACTCCCAAGGCCGATTTATACTAAGAAAATACGATGTTTTGCTTGTCCTCTCTTCAAAACCATTCCTTCAAGCTCGTAGTTTTACTAGGTATCGATAGATTTTGCATACTTATGACACACCATTCAAAATCGTATACTCCGAAGAGTAATCTTATACACATGTGCAAGTCTCCACTCGAATCTTTCGTGATGTAACCAGCGCGGGCATCATGCCCTGGAAAATCGTGTCACATTCCGTAGCGCGACAAAAACACCGCCCCAGCTTTTCTGTGGGGCCAAAAGCTTCTGTCCCGGGTACTATTTCGTTCGTTTTGGATTCGACTAGAAGTTCTCGGTGCGCCGCGGCCGTTATTTTGAAGTAGCTAGGCGAGCGGAGCTGATATGTGTCGATTCTTTCAAAGAGTAAAAAAAGATGTCACATCCGTGGCACACGGATTAGAGCACACCAATGACTCAAATGACTCAATTATACTTATTTCTGGTGTAGTTTGGTGTCGCTGCGGGAAATATATTCTGCCGAGTTGATCCGAATGCATATGCGCTCTTACGATGCTCTCAAATTCGAAATGTCACAATCCGTGGCACACCGAAAATGTCACATTCCGTGGCCAACTAAGGCTTGCGATGACTGCGACTCTACAGCGTTTCTGCGCGAGTTGAGTTATGATCTAAAACTTGTTTGGATGTGTACTTTTGATTTTCACAACCCTCGAACACATATTTAGCTCCAGGAGATGCCTAGCACTGAACGAACACGAAAAATTCGGAGAAGTGGCTGTATATGTATAGCATATACACCGCATGCATATAAGCCATATCAGCCCTTGTTCTCAGAATTTCTCACGCTCGTTCAGATTCGCGGAAAGGCTTTCAGAAAGAGGAATATATGCATGCTTTTGTGAGTCGGATAAGCGAATTGATTAACATTATAATTTTACCAAGAATGAATAAACCTATAGATTCATTAGGATGAATCATTAAGGTTTTAGCATGCAGAGCAATGCGTTTTTGGAGTCACTGCAAGTCAATACTCGAATTTCAAAGGATGGTCCAAAGTAAAACTGATTTATTGATCAGCATCGAGGCCAAAAGCTCTTTCCATAGAGTCGTTGGAACCTGCTTGAGCTGTCTCACAACAAATTTTTCTTCTTTCAGTTGAGAAGTCTGCAGCATATGATGAAGAGAATCTGTGGAAGAAATTTTGCCACAACTCTCATGGAGGATTTAGGCACATCACCACTCATCACATTTGCACTTTGGCACAAATTCAGACAGGAAATTCTTCGTTAGGAGACAGAGAGGGAACAAATGTATAACTTCGCATTACAATCAAGCTCTCAGCACGCACTACTGTCTGCTATATACTGTCCTACTGTCTCTTTATGTCACGCATCATCGCTGCGCGATCATCACTCAATCTACATATATACTCATATTCATATATTTTGTTTCGATATTATAGACACCCATACGGCAATACACCGGTGCATTGGTGTGTTTAGGAAGAAGAATAATATACTCTGCGGGGGTCTTACATACACCACATGTGTAGAGACATTTCGATATTTCTCGAGTCGAAACCCGGGACTGGTGAAATCGAATTGAACTGTAAAAGGAGGCATGAATTTTGCGGTGCTGAATAGAACTCGTCCAGTGCCCGGCCTGAGAAAAAAATTGTACAGAACTCTGAATTGTTTCAGGGAGGATTTGCTAGAGCATTGCAGAGCTCTATGAGCAACGTTAAGAGGTAAATAATCCAGGTACCGCGCCTCTCGATTCTTCCGGAAATGAGTGGCCTCAAACGTCTTTCCCGTGTCCTAAGGCCTGTTCCTGCCATTTTCTGTCAATGTATCCTCTAAGCAATTGGAAATTGCATATTCTCTGCGCATCCGCAAGAATTTGGATCCCTAAAACCGATTCCATTGAGAAACTGAGAAAATTGCCTTCGGAATGACCACTTGGCGAAGTCAATGCCTTAAACTGGGACCGTAGCTGCAACGTATGGAAGGTGAATCCTCAACTAGGTGCGAAGTATAGGCGTACGCCATCCTGTCCGGATTTCCTCCAGCACTCCTTCCGATACCTCCGACCTACCTCGTGACTCGTGACCTACTCGTGTTCAGTGGTCTTCTGAACCTTGTTGCTTTGGATCGAATGCATGGAATTCACTTCATCAAGTGGTCATTCTGAAGGGAATTTTGCTGGTTCCTCCGATGGAATCGGTGTTAGGAATCCGAATTTCTGCGCATGCACAGAAACAGACGATTTTTAATCCCACAGAGAATAGATTCGCAGAGAATAGTAAGAGCAGGCCTCAAGACGCAAAAAAATGTTCGTGGCCACTCATTCCCGAAGGAAACGAAATTTTACACTAAATTTCGAATTCTCAAGAAGTGGAAAAATGCCTTCTTGAAGAATTAAATTTCTTATATCTCTCATTCTCCTGCTCTCTAGAGCCGTCCATAACCTCAGAATCGAGTTCACATGACCAATTCCAATAGGTTCTTCCGAGACTTTCTAGATGCTGCAAGCTGCATCCCCGTATATACTATATGATTCGAGAGATAGGAGATTCATTGGTGAAAAGACCCGAATTTTCTCTTGGAAGGAAATTAAAAAGGATAGATTGAAATGTGACCCGGATATCTAGAAAATTCTCATGGGGTTCCATAGGTCGTGAGAAGTTCATATTTCGTACTATAGAATCGGTTGGAGAAGACCAGAAAACAATCCGAGATATGACCTTTTTTCGTAGGTCTGTTCCGCATGACATTATCCATATGTAACGCATGGGTGTACGAAGTACTGTGAGGACTTCCCAGCACAAATGCTAGCCACGCAAAGATACTTCACATAACTGTATCATGAATCTCTTTAACTCATCAGATGAGTTGTAACGGGATGTGGATATTCAAACACATGTGTACTGTCATACTAACATACACCTGACAAGGAGTAAGAGTACTTATGAATGGCATCGAGGCGTGTTTGTGTACATTCCGTCATGCCGAGTGAAGGCGACTAGGTTGCCATTCAATACGTTCATTGATTGTGCTGATCAGGCCGATCAGGAGACGTGTTCCGAGTTGAGTCCGGGGTGGATCCGGGTTCCGGAATAACGGACTAAAACTGAATCCGGAGTTACTCCGCTTTGGAACCCGGATTTGATCCAGTTTGGATCCAGCGCCCGGACTAACAGTGGCGCTGTTCCGAATTTAATCCAGTCCTGATCCGGGTCCCGAATTCTTTTCCCAGAACGAAAATAAAGTTTCATTTCAACGAGTACCTACTAAATCTATGCCCTCGCGATAGCTTCGATCTAAATTGCATAATAATCCAGTGAAATAAATCATAAGCTCATATGCAAACTCTGTATTCATACTTATGACATTCGAGCCATGAAAATATGTACATGATATTAAAAGTCGGACTCAAATTTTTGTGATAGGTACTCAAAGATTTCTTCATTAAGAGCAGCGTCGCTGTTTCAATATTTCTCTAATATCATGATCCAAGATATTTGAAAAGATACAATATGTGTCAGAATAGGTGTACATCCCGTAACCGGGCTATGAATCGCGTTTTGTAATTAATTTTGGTATCTTCAGAATTTTTTGTAATAATTTTCATGTTTTGTAACTCCTAATTGAAAATGAAAGTTCAATCATTACATTTGTAATGCTTCAAAGAGAGTGCGAACTTCGGGCATGTAATGATTTGCCACTAAACATTACACAACAAACAAGCGTTTGTTGTGTAATGATAAGGTATTGCCATCGAGTGTAAGTCAGGGTGTTCATCGTTTTTCCCGTGGATGTAATTAAGTGATCATTTATTTGTGACGATGGTGGTTACGAGAGTGATTGTTATTGCGCGAGAGCTCACTCCCGTGAGGGTGTAGGCATTGGTTAAATTGCGGACGAGGCCACGCGCGGTGGGTGGAGTGCATAGATGTCTGTGATTTTTGAGATCAACATATACGACAACAGTTACCTGTGAAAACGTGACGTCTATCAGAATAAAGAATAAGTTTATGAAATCAGAGTTCTGAGAAATTTCTTTCAACAATTTCATCACAACACTTATCATGATGTTTTTGACGTGCAGACATTCATCTCGCATTGACCCATCGATTTTTTTCAAGATTGACAAGGTGCCAACCTTGATCTCCATTATCAAGGACGAAACATCTACAATATCTCTCATAATATCATGATAAGTGTTTTGGATCTTTGGAGAACATGTAAACCATAAAAATTTTCATCCTGGTTTCGAATACGGTTGAATTCCTGTCGTCTAAAATTTGAGGGGACGGTTATGCAATGGTCACAAAAAGAAACGTAAAATTACTAATAGCTACTCGCGAATACAGTTGTCCCCCACTCTGGTTGAAGTAACCACCCACCGACTCATTTCTTGTTTGAGTTATTTCTTCCATTGTTGCGATTTACAATTGTTTCTTGAGCATTCATCTATTTCACGAAGAGAACTACAGTATCGTTCAAAAGTTCTCGATCGGTGATCCCTCAAGTACCCTGACTTGCAACAGCGATAGGTCGAATTCTATGGGTCGTACGGAAATTGAAAGAAAAGCATCTTGAAAAGCAGGTAAAATACTAACTTTTCATGGGTTTGGATGATTTTTATCGAATATTTCTGCTACACGCTGATCGAAAAATAGAAAATCTGGAAACTTTTTACTTTCATTGAGACATCTGCAGTTTTAATGCAAGAGAAGATACGGCAATCCTGGAAGAGCAACGTTTAGAGCGGCGAAAATGCCATGTTCAGCTTATTTTTGGTTATTTTTCACGTACTGCATGTGAGAACGTATGAGCTGTCTAGATGCCCAAAATGACTGTTTATCACCGGAAACGGCACAGAAAACGGTGAAAAGTCACGATTTCAAGGATTTAGACAGCTCGCACATCTCCATGCACGGGACTTGAAAAATAAGCAAAAATAACCCCGCATAGTATTATTCCCGCTCTATAAGATGCTCTTTTCAGAATTGCCGTATCTTCATTCGCATAAAAACTGCAGGTGTCTCAATGGAACTAAAAAAACTTAAGATTCCCTATCTTTTTACCAGCGTGTAGGACCTTCGAATTTCATTCGATAAAAGTCATCCAAATCCACCAAAAGTTAGTATTCTTTCTGCTCTCTAAAAAGCTTCCTTGAAAATTTTCTACCGACGTAAGTCGTGTTGCAAGTCAGGGTACTTGAGGTATCATCCATCGAGAATTTTCGAACGGTACTGTATACAATATAATTTTCATTCAAGCTTCTTCTGACTCCAAAAAGTTGGGACATGAATCATAGGTCACATTCAGATCGCTTCTTCTCTCGATCCCGAGGCAATATGAAACTCCTCTCGAATGAGTCCAACCGTATGTGGGCCATTTCGGAGCATTCCGTCCAGGGCCGCCACCAGGGTCATATGGAAAGAACCCCAGAGAATTGATTCCTCTTAGTACTATTTTTGAAATGCACAAAAGAATTCTTATGAGATTCTCTCGAAGCACCTCGTGAGTCTTAGGGACCATCAAAGATCCTTTCTGAGCCTCTTTTCGGCCTATTTCTGAAAATTTATATGTAGTTTCGACTGGGCTCATCTGTTTCTGACGTACTTGGGCGCATTACTTTTGTTGGGACTGGGTTTTCGGAAAAAGAATAGCCCAATCGGTAAATGAGCCTAGCGTCTTGCAGGAGCTATTTTCTGAGAGCAGGATCTAGCGATTCTCGACTAGCAGTTGACGATCCAAAGTGATAAGGCTCCTACAAGACGTGTGACAATCGATGATAAAATATAATATGCACCTCGAGCCACAATCGCGGCTTCCCATAACTCTTACTGCAAACGAAGTTTGCAGCACTCGTCATGAAAACCCGCGATCGTGGCACTCGGGTACATAATCTACTATCATCGATAGTTATTTTTGATCTCTTGGTAGTACTTACAATTTGACCACTGGTCAAAGTCCATAACCGTATTTTTCGTAGGAGTAATAGTCATTACAATCTGATCAGTTTCGTGAAAATACCAACTTTCAGCTCAATTTGAAACAATTGTTTTCTTTTTCATCGACCCCAAACCTGTGCGAATACGTTTTTCAATGCAAATACTACCGATTGGAAATATCTGGGTGAAATATTCAATTTTCAATTTTATTCAGCCAATACAGAACATGATTTTTTGGCTTCCTGCTTAAAACGACCTCACATGTGTGGCTCGCATATGCTTCGATCTGGACAAATCCGCACCAATCTGTGTCAAATTATACCCCAGAGTACACCCAAATATGTCTGGGGGCCCACCGACGCTCCCGTATGAATCGATTTCCCGATGTCACTTCCCCAGATTTCAATTAATTTCTCTTCACAAACAACTTTTTGTGCGAGATCACGATTCCTAGACAACACCTCGAGTTATACAGTACCCTGCGAAAAAAATGTGCCACGAAAAGCTTTGCTATAACAGCAATTAGTTCGACGCCCTTGGGTCTGCGATAATCTTCCTAACAGCATTCGAAGAATGAAGAGAAAATCTATCGACATAAATGCTTTGAAAATTATTTTGAATGAAATTTCTTCCCTGTTATGATCGACGCCCCAAACTCTGAAAACCCCCATTTGGATCAATGACCCATCATTTTTATGAAAATCGTGTTAGCGTCAAAATTATTTGAAAAAAACTCGTGGATCTATTGAAGATCTTTTAGATTTTTTTTTCATAAATTGCTCTACGATCTTCTAGATCCGAGTTACAAGCGATTGCGCGGGAAGAGTTTGGGACGTAGAGCAACGCCTGAAAAAAGGTTTTAAAGATCTTGGAAAGGGCTACAATATTTTTGGGAATTGCCATGATTTGCATAGAAATGGAGGTTGATCAATTACAATGGAGATGTTTGAGGTTTTGGGCGCCGATGATGAGCAAGAGATTCCAATCAAAATAGTCTTTGAAACACATGATTTGATAGACTGTTTTCCATCTTTCAGAAGCTTTTTGAATAGTTTCAGGGCCCAAGGGATTGTCAGGCAACGCCAGGCCGGTCCCAAACTAGTCCCAGATAGGTCCTGATGCGATGTCGTGCAGTTTCCATGAGAGTGTCGGGACACGTTACACCAGTCCCAAACTGGTCCCAGACCGGTCCTGGTGCGATGTCGCGAAGGTCCCGAGGGAGTGCCAGAATGAACTGCACCAGTCCCAAACTGGTCCCGGACCGGTCCTGGTGCGATGTCGTGCAGATTCCATGGGAGTGTCGGGCCACGTTACACCAGTCCCAAACTGGTCTCAGACCGGTTCTGGTGCGATGTCGTGCAGGTTCCATGGGAGTGTCGGGCCACTCTACACAAGTCCCAAACTGGCTCCAGCCCGGTCCTGATCCGATATCGCAAAGGTCTCGAGGGAGTGTCAGAATGAACTGCACCAGTCCCAAACTGGTCCCGGACCGGTCCTGGTGCGATGTCGTGCAGATTCCATGGGAGTGTCGGGCCACGTTACACCAGTCCCAAACTGGCCCCAGATTGGTCCTGGTGCGATACTATGCAGGGCCCCGGGGATTGTTAGGCAACGCCACGCCAGTCCCAAACTAGTCCCGGATTAGTCCTGATACGATGTCGTGGAGGCCCCGAGGGAATGTCAGAATAAGCCGCGCCAGTCCAAAACTGGTCCCCGACCGATCCTGGTGCGATGTTGTGCAAGCCCCATGGGAGTATCGAGCCACGCTGCGCCAGTCCGTACCTGGTCCCGGACCAGTCCTGGTGCGATGTCGTGCGAATCCCATGGGAGTGTCATGCAACGACGCACCAGTACCAAAATAGTCCTGGACCGACCCTGGTGTGATATCGTGGAGGTCCCGAGGGAGTGTTAGGCGACGTCGCGCGAGTCCCAAAGTGGTCCCGGACCGGTCCTGGTGCGGTCCCGTGCAGATCCCATAGGAGTATCAAGCCACGCAGCGCCAGACCCAAACTGGTCACGGATCGGCCTTGGTGCGATGCTGTTAGCAGACTGACCGTGGTTCTGCACCAATTCGAGTCTCTAATTGGATCGGGACTCTATCGAAATGAGTGAATTTTTACTTTTCGTAATACACACCTCATTTCAGATGCAGTAGGTCATTCAAAATCTACTTGTTATGGAAAAATCACTCTAAGATTGGATTCCGCAACTCCGAACATAATTTTTTGAAAAAAGTATAACTCCATCTTCTGTATGACCTCCAGTATCAACTTTATTGAGGAATTTCCCGAGATAATCCTGGAATTTCGCGGCCATCAAGCCCACACAGCATGGGAATATTTCAAGAAAATCTTTCACTGGAATATTTCAATGGAATCTTTCAGAAATCTTCCAGGAATATTTCAGGAAATATTTCATAATATTCCGTTGGAATATTCCATAGCAATCCCCCAGGAAGCTCCCAGAAATATTTCATGAAATATTACGAACAATCTTTCAGAAACCTTACGGTGAAAGATTTCTGAAAGGTTTCTGAAAGATTTCAGTGCAACATTCCAAAAGTTTGACTTGGAAATATTTCTGCAATGTTGCACGACACTTTTCCAGCAAACTTGCACTGGAAGGTCTTTGGGAGGTCTTTGGGAGCTTCCTGGAAGATTTTTGAGAGGTTTCTGAGAGCTTCCTCGATAAGATTTCAGTGCAATATTTGCAAAACATCATCTTCAAACATTCTTGCAATATTCCTGACAATGTTTCAGCAATATTGATTCGGAGAAATTCTCAAGAGGTTTTCCAATATATAGTCCTTTGAAAAATTTTTGCAATATCCCAAAAGTATGGCTTTCATATATTTCATCAATTGACAATTTCTCAGCAATTGTGATGGAGAAAATTCTTGAAAGATTTCTAAAAGCTTTCTGAAAGATTCCAGTGCAATATTCTAGCGATATCACTTCAAAATATCCCTGCAATATTCTACAAACAACATTCCAGCAATCCTGGTCCGGAAGATTTTTGGAAGATTCCTGAAAGATTACTGAAAGATTCCAGTGCAATATTCTAGCGATATCACTTCAAAATATCCCTGCAATATTCTACAAACAACATTCCAGCAATCCTGGTCCGGAAGATTTTTGGAAGATTCCTGAAAGATTACTGAAAGATTCCAGTGTAATATTGCAAAAAAATGACTTTTGAATATTTCTGCAATATTGCACGACAACATCCAAGCAATCTTGCATCGGAAGATTTTCGATAAAGTTCCTGAAAGCTTTGTGGAACACTGTTGATCGGTACCCAAGTGCTTTTCCAAAGATCCCAGTGCAATACTCCAAAAACATCTTATTATGCCTGCGATGATCCACTGGCAGTCTGTCTTCAATTTCCTCCCAATAAAATATTCGGGCCAAGTTCGTGGAGGTTTGCTGAAAGATTCCAGTGGATCTTCCAAAAGTAGTATTCCGAAGTTGTTCTCAAAAATTTCATTGTAAATATTCCAGCAATCTTATTCCGAACGATTTTTGAATGCTTTCTGACAGATTTCAGTGGAATATAATGTTTCGTGAATCTCATCATCTCCATATATTCCTGCTGTACTGTGAGAATCTTTGGGAAGATACCAGAAAGGTTATCCAGTGCAATATGCAATTGATATTTCAGAAAGATTTCAGTGCAATATTCCATAAATATCTTTCTGAAATATTTGTGCAATATCTGGTTGAGTCCAGATCACATATGCCTCCACGATATGCTCAGGTTATCAAGTGATCTGGGTTCTCAGGCTCTTGAACAATAACCGAAATTATTAATAACCGTATGGAGGCTTAGAATGGGAGTCCTGAAAGGTCGATCCTCTTCAAGCTCAGAAGAGTATTTCTGAGACGAAAATGCATCGCTATAATTAGATTTCAAGGTGCTGAATTTATCCAACTATATACTGTGGCTCCGCGAGGGTTAGTTCATCATTCATAGCCAGAGACATCTTGAGTACTCCAAAATTCTTCTAATGAGCAAATTTGGCGTTATTGGGATCTTTTACTATAATTCGATCCTCTGGTGAATAATTCTCGAGGATCTCGTCCTGGGAAGCCACTCGAAGCTGGTCAGGTCAGGTTAGCAAGTCAGTGCCAGTCAGTGCCGTGCAGCATCGTGCGGGACCAATCTCTGCACGCCGAGCTGAATATCATCAACTTGTGTTCTTCGTGGCGAGTCGTGTATAAAGGGAATTTCCATGTATTTCCCAACGTTTCCTTGTTACTCATCTCGTAGTGATGCATCAAGTATTGTCAACCTTATGGAAAACTTTACGAACTTGCGGTCTTACAGTTTTCAAGTGACCGGCATGAGCAACCATAACCTATGCCCTCGTTGTCGGAACTTTCTTAACCCATAGAGCTGATCTGTATTCGTTGCTGATACCTTGTAGATCAGATGAGTATTTCTGCCCAATAATCTTTTTGAGTGTTAGTGAGCAAAGAGCTAGACACTTTGTGTTCAGTCAAAGATATATTTGCAGGAAAATGGGTGAGAGCAAATGGACGAAATGCTATTTAAAGCAGGATCACTGATGACATCATCATTTGTCACTGTAAGATAGAGATAAACCATCAATCATGATGAGAACAATTATCTCAACATATACAAGCTACCCACACATCTTCTGCAACTCTTCATCCCATATCTGTAGGTGAGATTCTATCCTCAACTAGATGGTGATTGTAGGATTCTGTGGACACGAGTCGTACACATTACTTCTCCAAGTCAAACCAATTGGTGGGAATGGGTTTTCATCCAGTTCTTGAATATTTCAATCTACATATTAGGTACATGACAATGGTCATCAAGAATGGCGATTGCATAGACATTCTTAAGCGTTCGTTGACAGTATTTGTAATGAAACAAAGAGACATCTTTTGATCTTAAGCGTATGTTTGTGCAGCATCTGTATACCCAGGCTATGTTCAAGGTCCTTCCTTGATGGACGTATTGGATAACCAATCAATGGGATTCTGATATCAGTAACAGTATCAATTGAACACCCTATGAGAGCTTGGAGTATTTCAGCCATCAGATTAAGTAAAACATTAGGTAACCATACAATCCTTTGGATGGAAACGAAGTAGAGTTTTGGGGATCATAACTTTCAGATTTCAACTTAATATGACCATGAACAGACAACTTTTCTAAGAGAATATTCACAAGAATCGAATGGAAAAATTCCTCATCAAACAAAATTATATTGGAGACTTTGCTGTGAAACTCTGCATTGGTTTCTCGTCTCACTTTTAAACCCTCCATACAGTTATGAATCCTCCATCTATCCCACGTGGAATCCTGTTTTGTTTTGTTGAAGCTGACCTCACCAAATTCTTCATTGAGGATGAGATGAACGAATCCAAAGTAAGATTAGTTTTCAGAGAAAATGACTCTATTACCGTGCACTAATATTTCCATTTGATATAGAAAAGTTTTGTTTGAACCGAGGTTGTCAGTCCTACCAATTTGAACAATGAATTAGTTCTGAACTAATGAAAGCACACTGTGAATACACTTTACATTGTTCATTCTACTCAGATGACAACTGTTGAGTTGAGAACAAAATTAGGTGATACTCGCTGGCTCTTGTTTCAGATCAGACATGAGATGATACTTCTCACTCAGAGGTCTTTCTAGCCCGGTTCCTCAAGGAAACTACAATAAATTTACTACTAAGCTATTGGTAGGAGATTTCAGGAAACATAACTCTACTGTGAGGAATCCCATGAAATTTTTCAGGAACCCAGATGGAACATGATTGAATCTTCAGAGAAAAAGGAAACTTGTGAGACATTCGAACAATACGCTGATTTCTCACTTGTCTCCAATTTGGAGTAACCAAACGTCCCTTTTTTTCGAATGCTATTTTTTTGAGCCTCTGATGGTAAGTTTAGCGTGAGTTCTGGAAAGAGTTTTTCAACGAGATTCTGTATTATCTCCAACTGGTATCTTTGGATATTACCTTATTTAATTTATGACCTAGTTTAGGTTGTAACCTGAAAACATCTGGGATTTCCTGTAAAAAATTTATCTGTGAGTGAGTAAAAGTTCTTCCAATTCGTACAAGTTCCAGAATCTTTCCATCCTTTTGTCTGCAAAAAACTATACTGAATATCATTGAATGTTTTCGGAGTATTTCAGAAAAATGAGACTACAGTAAGAGACCCCGGGCAATCTGCCAAGAATCCAGATGGAATGTACCTATATAGTAATCAACCTGAAATATTTTAGAAATATTGTCAGAAATCTTTTATGAAAGATTCCAAAAATCTTTCACCAAAGATTCCAGAGATATTTCCAACCACAGACATAGTATTGCCAGGAATCTTTCATGAGATATTTCAGAAATATTTCATGGATGATTCCAGGAATATTCCCGACCGCGGACATAACTATATTCCCGAGAGGTTTCAATGAAATCTTCCAGAGATCTTTCATTGAAAGATTCCTGGAAGATTCCTGGCAATGTTACAGAAACGTTCCAGTGAAATATTTCAATGTAATATTTCTGGAAGATTTCTGCAAGATTCCCTGGAATCTTCCCATGAAAGCTCCCAGGAAGATTCCCAGCCGCGGACATAACTATATTCCAGGAATATTCCAGAGTAATATTTTTGGAATATTCCAATCTTTCAATGTAATATTCCTGGAATATTCCTGAAAGATTCCCATGCTGTGTGGGGATGTTCCTACCGATCTTCAGACAGTTGAGCTTTGAGACGATAATTGTCTCATGTCTCTCACTGCACTCAGTTTTGGAATTCGGATGAATCTAACGAGATGAGCCAAGAACTATCAGGTAGGTTGGAGTGCAACATCAGGTCACGTTGGTAGTTATTGAAGACTAATCGCAAAAAGTTATTTTTGGATACTACTTTGGTGGCGGATCATTGTAGTGAGCCGAAGGTGGTGTCTCGAAACTTTGATGTCTTACATGTTTATAGCCACCGCAGCTTTAATGTAGCACATTGCGGCCATCTACGCGGCCTTGACGGTGAATCTCTGGTGATGGCAAATTTTTTGGTGGTCATGTCAAGAAATGCGTGTACAATTAGTTCACATGTGCTGAATTCGATCAATTTTTCAGATCAGGTGAAAAAAGCTTTGAAAAATACACGTGCAAATTCAAATGGTATGTTGGAGGGGGGGTTGTAGCTTGTGAGACTTTAAAAGGGGGTAAAGACAGGTAAAGTCGACTGCAACACGTGGACCGGACAGCAGACATCTATGTGCTCCACCGCACCGCGCGTGGCCTCGCCCGCAATTTGACCAATGCCCATTGGCACCCTCACTGAAATAAGCTCTCGCGCACCACCAATCACTCTCGGAACCACCATCGTCACGAATAAGTGATCAATTAATCACATTCACGGGAAAAACGATAAAGACCCTGACTTAACCTCGATGGAAATACACTAACTATTACACAACAAACGCATGTTTGTTGTGTAATGTTTAGTGGCCAATCATTACATGCCCGAAGTTGGCACCCTCTTTGAAGCATTACAAATGTAATGATTGAAACTTTATTCTCAACTAGAAGTTACAAAATATGAAAATTATTACAAAAAATTCTGAAGATACCAGAATTAATCACAAAACGCGATCTATAGCCCGGTTACGGTATGTACACCTATTCTGACACATATTGTAGGAACGATTTCTGCTCAAAAATATCCATGTTCTCAAGAGAGTAAAACCATGAACTTTTGCTTATGCGTAACCCTTGATTCAAACTCTGAAAGGATGTCCTACTCGACAATGGCAATATGATGCTCAACATTGATGGAGACAAGCTGTAATACTGCATAATATTCATGAAAATCTTCATCTTAATACATAAACTGCAGTTTATGCATCAAGATAAAGAGCCACTGTATGTAGAACAGACATTTCATTTCACATCTTATCGAGTAGTGTGGTCGATTATTTTAATAGTTCAATTGTCCTATGGGATGACTTCCTGATTGTTCCTAATCCTATATTCATGTAAAGCAGCAAATCTACAAAGTTGACTAAGACTCATTTTCATTCAACGAGCAACTTCTAAATTCAAATTCATGGACCAAAGAAACTTTTTAGGAATAAGATTGATGAGCTCTCAAAAAGATTCAAAGTTCTTGGAGACTTTGTATTGAAGGAAAAATATCAATTCGTGATGAGTGTAGGGTTTGCTGATTAAATCCATTTAGTCTCTCATCAGCTTCTTTGGAAGAACCATTCTTAAGAGTTGTGTGTCAAACTCCATGCAGAGACAGAGGTTGAAGTTTCCATACATGCCCACTCATTAAAGGAAACAATTCAGTCCAGGATGAGATCTGTTAATCATGTTCGCTTTTCATTCGTTCTGGGACAAGTTTTTGTAGGTATTATTCAGTTAGACTTTGATATGAGCCACTGAGTCAATCAGTAGAAGGTACATCAAAATAATATGCTTGATAATATAGCAGTATGGCACACTAGAGCCTAAGCAATGATTGTTTTCTTAATAGGGGCTTAGTTCAATTTTTGAGATGGAATAGCATAGAATTCCTTAATTATAGACCTAGTCATCAACGTTCTTAGCTCCAAGAATAAAATTATGGATAAAACTGTAGTTTTGTATATAATGTTATCCTTTCTTGTTGGATATTCATTATTTTGAATCTCGCGCCTTTAGAGGGGAACGCACATGTAGCCGTAGCCTTATCCCTAGTCCCGTGTAAGTATACACAGCAGTATATAAGACTCTGTATGATCCACACGTGATCGCAGTCAGATATATAGAGAAACCTAGTCAGACACTGGAAAAAGATAATGAACACAGTAAAGTTCGCAAGTAGAGTGTCTGTCAGAAGACAAGGAGGGGAGAGTAAATTATGACTCTTGGATCTTCAACTCAAAGTTGACCCTCAAAATGAATGACTTATTCAAGATAGCAACGGGTGTTGAAATAAGGCTAGATGGAGCTGCAACCGACCAAAATGTCAAGGATGGAGAAAGGTGAAGAAGCCCGAGCTTTGATTGGTCTGAACGTGAGTAGAAGCACAGCTGCAAAAATTTCGAACTGTACGACTCCGTATTTAATGTTATCGAAACTTGAAACATACTATGGTAAGGAGTCTAGAATAACAGTAGAAGGCTTGCAAAAGCAATTTATTGGATACAAGTAAGACGAAAGCAAGTCTGCCGTGGAAAATTGTTTGGCTATACAAAGAATCGCTGATTTGTTAGGAAAAGAAGTCGGAAAGCTTAAAGAAAGTTGGATCATGTCCAGAATGTCAAACATGTTACCACCTGAATTAAATTATTTTGGAACTTCATGGTCACTTATGGCACCCATTAATAAGAATTGTGATAAACTTGTAAAACACTGTGAAAAGTTTCCCGAAAAACTTCAACCAACTGGTTGGATGAAGAATTCAATCAGCTGGTTGAATGGAAAATTCAACCAAATGGTTGAATAGACTAGTTGAATTTTCAACCAACCTGGTTGAATTTTCAACCAAATTGGTTGAATTCTTAACCAAACGGTTGAATTTCTCATCCAACCAGTTGGTTGAAGTTTTTCGAAATTATCCTTCACAGTGAAAGCTTACATCTTGGAGGAGACAGGGCAAATCTGAATGATAACAGGCCAGCAATTCCAGTTCAGAATGCATGCATTCCGAGAACAGTTGAAAGTCAGAAACTAAGTGTCAAGTGTCAGAGATGTGAGAAGTGTAGACATGTCAGAGAATACTGTAGAGATGAGCCAACCAAAGAATACTTGGAATATTGTAGGAAAAATTGAGGGGGTGCATGGAAGAAGGGCCTAACTGCGCTTAGGCCCTTTTTCCGGACACTCGCTTTTTTCAGCCTCTGAACCATGATCTATCAACCCATGAAATTCGTGCTTCCATGGACTTTGAGAACCTCATAGATCGGGGAAGGGGCCTCAAAGCCATTAGGCTTTTTTACGTATCCGATAAAAGGGCCTAATGGTTCTTAGGTCCTTCCACGTTTTCGATGAAAAGGCCTAACATCCATTAGGCCCTTTTGTCGATTACCCCATGGAAGTTAGGCCCTTTTGTCGATTATGTGATGGGAGTGAGGCCCTCTCGTTGATTATACAATGGGAATCAGGCCTTCTTGACGATCATATGATGGGACTCAAGCCCTTTTGTCAATCATACGATGGGAGTCAGGCCCCTTTTTATATTATACGATGGGGATTCGACTCTTTGCATTGATACTTTACTGTTTCTTCATTTCGAACAAGTAGTACAACTCTGATCTATTTGTCTTTCCTATTAAATTCCAAGAATGCGTGATTCGGAGTTTGTTCCATTCCCTATCCAGCAAATATGCAGATAGAATTCGGATGCCGATTCAGATGATATTCGTTTATTATTGATCATGAGGTCCCATCCCTAACTTTCGTCGATTTTTGCGTGTTAGTTAGGAAGTATAGTCGGAATAGTCGGGTGACATTCCTTACCGATATCAGGATCAGATATACCTATATCAATCAAATCACAGTCTCAATAGATTAGATTCCTCACAAAACATTTTTTTCGGCGGGGGAAACTGAATTTTTTTCGGATTTCCCTGAATATTCCTACTGGACCGTGAATCAAACTGAAACGGCCAGCTCAATCGACTTCCCTTTTGCACTGTACGGATCCTTGAACCAAAACTTTGTATGTCTTTCAGTGAAAGAGAAAAAAATTCACTCAAGTAATGAAAGGAAAATTCTGTGAATGTTGATGGGTGAGACCTGCGCATTAGCACTTTTACAAAATCTACACCCGAACGAAGATACATCACTGGTACTTTGAAAACAGAGAGAAAGATCTTGCTCTCACCATGAGAGATACTCTCAGAATTGAGCGAGAGATCGAAACAATGAGAATCCTGAAGAAAGACTAATGTGACAACCAAATCTCAGCACGAACGTGAGTGTATGAAGGGGACTTATCGCGGAGACAGGTACCTAGAAAACAATCAAGGCCACGGAGATTCCCCGAAAGAGCCTTCCGATCAGTATAGAAAGAAAGGGCTTAGGTGGGAGAGTATTGGTGAAAAGGGCCCAAGTTCAAGATTATTGGTAAGAAGGGCCTGAGTGCAACAATATTGGTGGAAAGAGCCTGAGTGCAACTAATTCGAATTACGATAATATTGTAGGATGATGTGGTGGTGCAGGTTTGGAAATAACACAAGTCGAGGAAATCCTTGATATAAAACTTATATTACACGACTATATACAAAGCAATGTGGTGCGTTGCACGATTGTGCGGTTACTACTGACGGTAGAGAGCTCGCCAGCTGCGAGCAACAAGATCCTAACCATACCTTGAGTGAAGAATAAACTCACTGATCACGTGAATGTAAAAGTCACTTGAATAATTGATGTACAAAACGAATATAATTTTATTCCGCCTCTCTTGGTCAGTCTGACCAATGATGATTCCAAGTAATGAACAGCCTCGGGCGGAAAGTAGCTCCAGATCAACTGATCACTTGAAGATTAAGCTGTTTGGTGAGATACATCCTGATGAAAGCTGAGCCACGCGTCTGATATGTTGAGCACGGCGAGATGTTTTGAAGAAGTTCAAAACGCAATGATATGAGTCCGTTCGCTGAGATGTCTTGCCGAAGCACAAGACCCATGACGATTCCACGCACGATGGCATATTTCAACGAAGCTTGAAATTATGAACCATCTTTGTGAGGAATGTCTTGATGAAGCTCAAGACCCTTAGAGTTGTTGCACAAAGAGATGTTTCGATGAAGTTCAAAACCGATGAAAGTTTCCGTGCGACGAGAGATATCTCGCTAAAGCGCAAGACCCATGAAAAAGGTATTGTATACGGATGGCATATTCCAAAGAAGCTTGGAATTTGAGGATCCATCTCTGCTATGGGATGTTCTGACGAATATCAGAACCCATTGTGAGGTGAAGGTGGCGCGAAGTTCCGATGAGTGACGAAATCATCTATATCCATGAAAATAAGCACAGGCCTACCCAACGTCTGCAAGTAACCCTATCACAACACAGGCTAGATTTGACAGCAACTGATTGTAGGCTAGACAGCTTGACACGACCGTACATAAGGTTGCCCAACATTAGGCGGTGCTCGAATAGCCACTTCACTGATATAAACAAACTGCCAGCTAATATCGTGTCTCTTTCTCTGGTATCCGTGTGTGATGTGCACTATCACGATGAGGATAATGCGATTCTGCAGATGGGAACGAGTCACAAGATTCTTTGGAACGTCCTGTGCCAGATACCGCTTCAAACCGTCTGATGAGTAATGAGAACATCCGATGATTTGAGTAGCACTCACGCCCTTGCGACACAAAGTGCCGCGTTCAGTGCGAAAGGTGTGCTGCTGGTCTGAGCAAAGCAGAAGGTGGTCGTTGTTAGCGCATTTTTCATCTGTCTTGCTCTAAAATGCCCAGTTACACGAAGCTGCAACGGCCATTACACCTCTAACAGTGACGAGAATTGCATGAGTGCACACTTGACGAACACACCATCGAGATGTATAGCCTTCTTTACTTTGTATCACCATTCAATCACTGCACGGTTACACACACATCACCACTGCACAAAGTAAGCTGCACAAAATGTCGGTCGAAGCGCTTCTGAATTGTACTGCTACGATGTTACTGCCTCGTGATGTTATCCGGCTCGAAGGACCAAATGTTTTGAATTACGATGATATTCTAGGATGATGTGGTGGTGCAGGTTTGAAAACAACACAAGTCGAGAAAATCCTTGATATAAAGCTTATATTACACGACTATATACAAAGCAATGTGTCGCGTTGCACGAGTGTGCGGTTGCTACTCACGGTAGAGAGCTCGCCAGCTGCGAGCAAGAAGATCCTAACCATACCTTGAATAAAGAATAAACTCACTGATCACGTGAATGTAAAAGTCACTTGAATAATTCATGTACAAAACGAATATAATTTTAAACAGCAACAATATTGGTGAGAAGGGCCTGAGTGCAACAATATTGATAGAAAGAGCCTAAGTCACCGGAGAAAATCGTTCTAGAGGGCCTAACTCTTCTATCGATGTCGAGATAAAGGGCCCAAGTGGCGGAGTATTGGTAAGAAGGTTCTAACTTTTTACGGAACATTTTTTAAAACAATGCTCATGGCTTCCATATCTCTTTTCTACCAATTCAGGACATGGAATCATGTTCTTCGGCCTTCAAAAAATGTATCTTCATGCTTGCTAAGTAACTATTGAGTGACCTTAGTTTCACACATTCAATGAAACCATCTTTTACGTGCAGAATCGATAGAAATGCATTGAAACGTTGAATCGCAATCGAATATCTTATGTGACATACCCATAGATATTCCGATGGAATTTGGAGGTCATTGAACTCGGTTTTGCATCGTTTTTGAACTTTTAGTGGAGTGATTGTCCCAAAAATTGACCAAGTATTGGGAGAAAGGGCCTCATGACATTTTTTCCGAATGGCTGTATACCTCTCAAAATCGGCAGCAACCTTCTCATCCCTGTTCGGTAATTCCGAGGATGTCATAATCTTTGAAATAGACCACGTCCGCGCATCAAAATGGATCACGGGCAAGAAACAGTTAGTTTCCATCGTTTTTGTCGAAATGACTATTTTGTAATTAGGCCCTCCATCCATGCAACCCCTCGATCATCCCCGTAAGAATTTTAACAAAATGGGTCATTGGGTTAAAGATAGTAGGGAAGCCAGAACTGATGAGAAAATGGATGGGACTAAGTCAGACAATGGCACTGACTTGCTAACCTGGCCCGACCAACTTCGAGTGGCTTTCCAGGACGAGATCCTCGAGAATTATTCACAGAGGATCAAATCAGTGGAAGATCCCAATAACTCAGAATTCGCTCATTGAAAAAATTATGGAATACTCAAGATGTCTGGCTGTGATTGATGAACTAACCCTCGCGGAGCCACAGTATATAGTTGAAATGATTCAGCACCTTGGAATCTGATTATAGCGATGCATTTTTGTCTCAGAAATACTCTTTTGAGCTTGAAGAGGATCGACCTTTCAGGACTCCCAGTCTAAACCTCCACCCGGTTATTAGTAATTTGGGTTATTGTTCAAGAGCCAGAAAACCCAGATCACTTGATAACCTGACCATATCGCGGAGGCATGTGTGATCTGGACTCAACCAGTTATCACAGAAATATTTCAGAAGGATATTTATTGAATATTGCACTAAAATCTTTCAGAAATATCCATTGCATATTACACTGGAACCTTTCTGGTATCTTCCGAAAGATTCTCACAGTACAGCAGGAATATATGGAGATGATGAGATTCCCGAAACATCATATATCACTGAAATCTGTCAGAAAGCATTCAAAAATCGTTCGGAATAAGATTGTTGGAATATTTACAATGGAATTTTTGAGAAAAACTTCGAAATACTACTTTTGGGAGATCCACTGGAGTCCTTTAGCGAACCTCCACGAACTTGGCTCGAATATTTTGGGAGAAAACTGACGACAGACTGCCAGTGGATTATCGCAGGCATAATAAGATGTTTTTGGAGTATTGCACTGGGATCTTTGAAAGAGCTCTCAGGTACCGATCAACAGTGTTCTAGAAAGCTTTCAGGAACTTCATCGAAAATTTTCCGTTGCAAGATTGCTGGGATGTTGTCGTGCAATATTGCAGAGATATTCAAAAGTCATTTTTCTGCAATATTACACTGGAATCTTTCAGTAATCTTCCAGGAATCTTCCAAAAATCTTTCGGATCAGGATTGCAAGAATGTTGTTTGTAGAAAATTGCAGGGATATTTTGAAGTGATAGCGCTAGATTATTGCACTGGAATCTTTCAGAAAGCTCCTAGAAATCTTTCAAGAATTCTCTCCATCACAATTGCTGAGAAATTGTCATTTGATGAAATGTATGTAAGCCATACTTTTGGGATATTGCAAAAATTCCTCCAAGGACTATTTATTGGGAAACCTCTTGAGAATTTCTCCGAATCAATATTGCTGAAAGATTGTCAGGAATATTGCAAGAATGTTTGAAGTTGATGTTTTGCAAATATTGCACTGAAATCTCATCGAGGAAGCTCTCAGAAACCTCTCAAAAATCTTCCAGGAAGCTCCCAAAGACCTCCCAAAGATCTTCGAGTGCAAGGTTGCTGAAAAAGTGTCATGCAACATTGAAGAAATATTTCCAAGTCAAACTCTTGGAATGTTGCACTGAAATCTTTTAGGAACCTTTCAGAGATCTTTCAGCGTAGGGTTTCTGAAAGATTGTTCGTAATATTTCATGAAATATTTCTGGCAGCTACCTGGGAGATTGCTATGGAATATTCCAACGGAATATTATGAAATATTCCCTGAAATATTTTTGGAAGATTTCTGAAAGATTCCATTGAAATATTTCATTGAAATATTTTCCTGGAATATTCCCATGCTGTGTGAGAAGAATGAAATCGAGAAAGAGCAGCGAGCCTGCATATCAGTGAGTTTGTCGGCTGCTAACGTTAACCTATTAAAGTCAAAGAAAGAGTCCAGGAATCCCTCCGTATTCGCGGAGATACGTATCAGGAAAGTACCGCGAATATGAAAATCGCGAATAGAAAGACACTGCTCTTATGGGAAATTAGGGGTTACGTCACAAGCTCACAAAAGAAGCTCAATTTCCCGGACCATATTCAGAATTTATTCCTCTTCATATAAGAGAAGCTACAAATCGATCACAAAGGATGTAGTCATGCTAGTTTTGAAAGAAATCAATTAATTCTGATTGTCTAGCATGCCTACGAGTATCTTCATACAAATCTCTGTAAGGGGCTAGCAGTGCTTCGAATCCGTGTTTGATACTCAAACTCCGAGTGACTATGGGGTCAAATTCCAAAATTTTTCAATCGTTGACTCGTTGACTTTGAAATTTCGAGCAACATAATCCACTGTTTCTCCTTTTTCCAACATCTCCAAATTTTTTTAGTTTTTCACCGATATTCATCACTTCTTCCTTCCTTTACAATTTTTCTCTGGAAGTTTCTTCTGATTTGGGGCCATCGTTTTGTGAAACTTGTCGGAATATCTCTTGTAAAATAGTATAAGATACACCAGAGTATCAAAGTTAGCAATGTAAATGAAAACCTACAAAAATATTGATGTGAAGTTGACGCGAGTTGCGATTCTCATTGTCATTGCTAACTATTATACATTCATTCACAAATTAGGGAGTACGAATTTGAGTAGTGAATTGAAGACTTAGCGTGATTAGAAAATCGATACTATCGTTCCGTCCGGGATCAAATTCTCGAATAACCAAGGCCAAGGACCGCGAATACGGAGGGAGTACCGCAATTGGCCAATCGCGAATAACCAAAAGCGCGAATAAAAAGTCCGTGAATACGGAGGGATTCCTGTACAATCACGTATGGTACCAAGACTGTGCACCGACACAGCATATGTCCTCCTCCATTGAGTGGATGATTGATCACGCTGAATTTAATGAGCCAGCTGAAATAGTCATTGCAAGGCCACAATGATTCAAAGTATTAAATTGGACAATATAGAGTTAAAAGCATTCAACGGGAAAGAATGGTATGCAATCGAATTGGAGAATGTGTTGTACACGCCAGGAATGCTTTTTAATCTGGTCTCTGCTTCAAAAATACTTGACAGAGGTTAAGTTCAGAAAGGCGATTCACACGAATCTATTTTCATGAATTCATATGATAATGTTGCTATAGCCAAACGAGAGGGAGACTTATTTAGATTCATGTTTCGCAGAGGTCCCAATGGAGGAAAGTCAATTCAAAGCTGTCTGGCGAGTATTTCCATCAAACAGTGGCCTAATCGACTTGATTATCAAAACGTCAAGTATGTGGAAAATGTTTTAAACAGAATTGGTCTTCGATATGTTGATGATTGGGATGATTATATCTGTCAAGGTTGCATTTACGGAAAACAACATCGTGTCTCGCATCCCAAGAATGACAAAGTAGCTGAGAGACCTATAGATTTAATAGATATAGATCTCGGTGAAATGAATGTCAGATCACTAGAAGGAGCAAAATATTCTTTGTTGTTCAAAGATGACTATACCCAATATAGAACTGTTCACTTCCTTGAAACCAGAGACGAGGCAGCCTTAGAATTAGAAGGTTATTTGAAAATGACAGAAAATCAATTCGATGGGGAAGTAAAATCTCTAAAGTCAGATAATGGGAAGGAAATTGAGGATAAAGACACGCAGAGTGAGTTAGAAAGTTTGGGAATATGGCACAGTAAGTGAGTCAAATCCGTACACGCCAGAGCAAAATAGCCGTATCGGAAGAGAGATGAGAACCATTGTTGAAGCAGCACAAAGTGCAATTCAAGCAAGGAACTTAGACCAAAACGTGTGGGCAGAAGCAGTGAATTGTGTAGTTTTCTCCATAAAACAAACCGGTACTAGTTCTGTAAAGGGCAAAACCCCGGCTGACCTATGGTTTGGCCATGTAATGAGTGTCAACAAATTTGAAATTTTGAGATGTGACTGTTATGTTTCACTGGTGGATTGTGAATTTGATGCTTTTTTGGACAGATCTGTTCTATCAATACAGGGAACCAACGACGTTTCGGACCTCTGAATAGGTCCCTCTTCAGGTTGAATATATCTTATATCCAGGGGGAGAGAATTGCAAGAATATGATAGAAAGAAGAAAAGGGATGCTCAAAATCTAGAACTTATCAGCGCAGGTATGGTATTTTGTGATCTCCTCGGTGATGGAACCTCGTGCGGACCTCGACGCTCATGGGCCTGCAGCGACATTTTTATAAGTTAGTTGTTAGACCAACAAGTTGGATGATGCCCGAACGCACTGATCTACTCGCACTGTCAGAAGAATCACTAGACACCAACTCGCACTCGGTCAACACTTGATACTGCTATTGGAATGTTTTTCTGTTGATATGTGGAAGGATGTTTTTATGAAAAATTCGGCCAGAACATGAGCGAAGCAAGTTAGATAAGAAATCTTTGAAAGGTATATTCGTAGGTTACGATTTGAAGTCATCAAGCTATCGAGTCTATTTGCGCGAAGAGTATAACGTACTAAGTTCTGAGAATGTTATTTTTGATGGAAAATTCGAATCAAAATCGAGTCTGAGTGAAATGAGAGTTCATTCAAATCATGATGAGGATTGAAATTCTGAGAATGAGTCAGAAAATGATTCAATCAATGAACCTTCCGAGTCTGATACAAGTGAAAGCACTACAACGTCAAAGGAAGAGGAAAAACCAAATGTTAATTCAAATACTGTAAATTTACGGGATCGTTGAAACCTAAGAATGCTAAATAAGTACGCTGACTATGAAACTGACGATATGGTCAGGAGGGAAGTATCTGGTTCAAATACTGCAATGATTGCAGATGTGGAGAACATTCCTGTATCTGTAGCTTTGAAAGATCCCAACTGGTGCATACCAATGTTTGATGGAGTTACCGCCCTGATCAGGATAAACACTTATGAAATAGTCGAATGTCCAAAGGGTGTGAAACCACTGTCTTGTCGTTGGGTACTACGCCAAAAACCAGATGGAACCCGTAGAGCCAGATTAGTAGATCGAGGTTTTGAACAAGAGGAGAGGATTGATCATTTTGAGACTTTCAGTCCAGTAGCAAGACACCCATCAATCCGTCTTCTATCAAGCCTTGCAGTGACAAATAAAATGAAAGTTATGACTTTTGATGTAAAACCCGCATTCTTGCATGGTGAGTTAAATGAAGATGTCTATATGGAACAGCTAGAAGGCTTTGATGACGGGACTAGTCGAGTGTGGAAATTGAAAAGAAGTCTCTAAGGACTCAATCAATCACCCAAAATTTGGATTGAGAAAATTCCAAGTCTTTTGAAAACGTTGAGTTTTGAATGCATTGATGATAATCCTTGCGTGTATTATAATGGAGATAGGAGTATTATCATTGTTATATTTGTGGATGATGGAATGATGGTGGGGAAGAAAGAATCTGAAATGACTGCTACTTTGGGAGAGATTAATAGCCAAATTATGATCACCTTTAATACTGCTGTAAGTGATCATCTGACATATTTGAGAATAAACATTGAAATCAAACCTGACGGTATTTTTGTGAATCAGGCAGCTTAGATGGAGCGAATCATTGAACGTTTTGGATTCCAATATTCAAATCCTGTATTCACTCCCATGGATGAAGGAATGATGACGGATGAACAATATTTTGAAAATGATCAGCCACCAAACAAAATCAATCGTTATCGTGAGGCTGTAGGTAGCCTCTTGTATCTTGCTACAATAAGTGGTCCTGACGTGAGTTTTGCAGTGAACTATGTGAGTCGATTCATGAGTAAACCCATGACGAGTATTTGGAGGATGATGAAACATATTTTTCAATATTTAGTCGGTACTGTCGGAGTTAGAATTTTCTTTGATAAGATGAAAAGCTGATATGTTATATTGACTCTGGATATGGAGGAGATAGAATAACTGGTCTATCTACCAGCGGTGTACTTATTTTGAGAGGAAATCCCCTTGTATGGTATGCCCAAAAACAACGTCATGCTGCAAATTCCACAGCTGAGGCTGAAAATCGCGCTGCTGTAAGTTTATTGATGATATCTGTTGAATGAGATATATAGGAAACGAACTTGGATTTTTAAACCTGAATGAGCCGACCGATGTTAACGTTGATAATAATTCAGCAATTTTGATGTTACGAAATGCTCATGAAGGTAAAATCACTGAGGACAAGAAACACATAGACATTCCTCGCAAGTTCATTCAATCACATTTGGATTGCACGATGAAAACATATCATGTTGCGAGCAAAGAGCGATTGGCTTATATACTTATTGAGCCTTCAACTCGTGCAATTTTTAAGCAATTGAGGGGCAGAATAATTAAGTACGTAATAATCAAATACTCCGAATTTTTTCACGTGTAGGTTGGAGCAATATCAGTCGGAAAGAAAGGGCCCCGCTCCGAGAGATAGGATTTTGGGTTTAGGTGAATTTTGTCGGAGAAAAAATATGTTGTGGATCAAAAAATTCTGAACAAAAAGTTCAATGGGCTCGAAAACGGAGAATGGCTAGTTTTTTCAGGATTGATTAAATAAATACTGATATACGGGAGGTTATGAGGTTATCTAGAACAACAACGAAAGCTTGTCTGCGGCGTTCAAATTTGATGAATTGGAGATGTGAAATTTGAATTTGATGTAGCTCAAATGTCATCTTTTTTGTGATGAAAACATTTCATCTCAAACCTTCGATGGAAAAAGCAAATAATGCACGCATGCAAAAGAAGTGATAATACGGAATCGACAGAGAAATCATAATGGCTCATTCTCTTGAGGATTACTTTTTATGTCAACCAGTGTAGCAGCTAACGCTGGAGCTGGGCTATAAAGCTGTGCTGACTTGATGCAACGAATACATGATCTTGGAGAGTCCAGATATGGTGCGCGAGCGGCTTTTTGACCAGCATCATCGCATCACGCGAGTCTCGCGCTTTGAATAGTTCATGGAAAGTGCCCGATAATGCATGGCTGCAACCGAGTTATACAAAATTAATCAAAATCAATCTCGAATTGCGTGGGACTGGTGTCTGCCAAATATTTCGAGGATATAGGGATCGAATTGCCGTATCTCGAGATCATGTCACGTAGGAGGCTGCGGAGGCGAGAGCAAGCGATCATCAAGATCGAGCTCGAAAACTCGAGTGGAGGGTGTTTTTGAGGTATTTCGAGGTCCCTGAATACGAAAATCACATCGCCCTGCCTTCAAATCGTAATGCGTGGTTGGTTGCGGGAGTGAAGGCACGAATTGATCGAGATCGAAGTTCGGGAGTCAAATAATGATGTATATGAGGTATTTTGGGGTGGCTGAGCCAGATTCAAGATTACCCAGCCTGCAAATTGTCTTGCGTGGGCGGCTGCGGTAGTGGAGGCGCGAATTGACCGAGATCGAAGTTCGAGACTCAAGAAAGGGTGTTTCTGGGGGATTTCGGAGACGTTAAGCACGAATTTGAGATTACCCAGCCTCCACACGTGTTCCGTGGGCAGCTACGGGGGTGGAGGCGTGAGTATGCCGAGATTGAATCTCGAGAGCTAAGTAGGAGGGAGGGGTGTATGTCGGATATTTTGGAGTCGCTAAGAATGTTTTTGAAATTATCCAGCTCCCAAATCGTGGTGCGGGGGCAAAAGCGCGGTTCGACCGAGATCGAAGTTTGCAAATTCAACGAAGGTGTTCTTGGGCTATTTTAGAGCGACAGGAAGTGCGCTATGTTCCTTCCTCCACTTTTGTCGTGGGAGTAGCGCTATTGCACGCCCGTGGTGGCCACTGCAACTACAGCGCCTATGCTCATACACGGGGAAAAAGCGGAGAAATGAACATCGCGCACTCCTTGTCGAGGCCCCAAGCATGAATTTGAGATCACTCTGCTCCCGAATCGTGTTGTATGGGCGGCTGAAAGAGCGAGGACGCATGTTGAACTAGATCAAACTGGAAAAGTCGGGGAAGGTCTTTGCTATTTCGAAATCGCTGGACGCAAATCTCACATCACCCAACCTCAGAACCTTGTTGGGTAGCAGCTGTGATGGTTTGTCCAATATATAGTTCCATTATAACGATCATTTCTTGAGATAGAATCTGATCAGGAGTTGTAGGCCGAATGATGGCATTAGAAACCATACCACGAGCATACGCCAAGTGTCTTAATTGACCGGGGGATCGAGCAATATCATACTGATCGAAATTCCGATTTGCTGGCGTTGTAATCACTCTCGATGACGAAATAAACCACAAATCTTCTTGGGCGTGAATCTAGGAGAGGGTGGTGACTGCCAAGAAGTTCGACAGCTGAATCTCTATTTTGGCTAATTCTATACAGGCAGAATCTCATCTCATCCTGCGAGAATCATGACTAGCATACGACGACCATGACCATAGCGTGATTTGATAGCAGCGAGATCGGGTGATGACTTAGCGAGTGTAATCTTGAAACCTGAGCTCTGTGATGAAACATCTTGAGAAACAGTCGATTTTCATAGATTGACGGGCGTAAATCTCTATCTCAATAGTAGCAGGGAGGAGATTTGAGTGTCCTCTCGGCGAACCTGAACATCTCCACGGAATACTCTGATCTCCAGTTGTGGAGAGACTTACGTTATCCAGTTCGCATACCACGAGCCTAACCCGAATGTGTTTGTTAGATGGAACATCGAACAATATCCTAGTAATTCAAACTCTAATCCTTTAGCTTTGTGATCACAATCCTCAATTACGGAATGGACTGCAAATCGTTTCAGGCGAGTATCTACCAGAGGGTGGTCGATGCAAGGAGATTCGAGCGTTGTATCCCTATCCTGACTGTTTCCACAAGCTAAATCTGATCTCATGTACCGAGAAGTATGATGACCATACAACCGCCCAGAACAAACACGTGATCCAATAGCCAAGGGATCGGGAGAGTAGGAGGAGGTATGCCCGTTCAGCCCCCATTAAGGGTAGTTTTCACTAGGTCTATATAAGGGAATGAATAAGGGTGGGAACTACCCTTACCTAGGAGATGATGCACCCCAAACAGGGCGTCATCCTCGGCAACCTGGGTGAGTATTGCGCCATAATTACTAATAATTACGTAGTTTAGTTAGCTATATGCATAGTTCACCTAACTATATATGTACACTATGCATATAGCTAACTATATATGCGCGCAAGCATATAGCCATGCGCGCACGTGTATAGCTATGCGCGTGGCTCATCAATCTCGTCCCTCTCTCTCGCTACGGTCCTCCTCTGCACCGCATACCTATTCAATCGGGCCCCTCTCGATCGCAACAGTCCCTCCCAGATCTCCGCAGCCATCATGCCGTAGCAAGATCTCGGGAGGTGCTGCCACCAGCCTTTGCTCACACCAACCTTTGGCTATGTTTGCCGTCGGACGATGATTGAATCCCGTTACTCTTTCCCCGTCGCATGATGATCTGCTGCGGCTCTTTTACTGCAGTTTGATGCGAGCTTTTACGGCTTCTTTTTATATGAAATCGAGCTGCAGCTTGATGCCTTTTTGCTGTGACTTTTACATGAAATCAAGCTGCAGCTTGCTGCAGCTTGATGTATAATGTATTAAATAAAACGATGATGATATATTTTTGCTGTGGCTCTTTTACGAGTTGCAGCTTGCTGCAGTTTGATGCAAGCTTTTTGCTACAGCTCTTTTAGATACATCAAGTGAATAAGCGATTGGAAGATTTGATCATAGAATTTTGAATGAACGTTTTTAAAACAGGTTATCCGACCTGACTCAGAGATGTAGTTTCATGCGAAACAGATTTTGCAGCCGGTTTCTTCGTTCATAGCTAAGATACATTCATCGAATTCTCGACTCAGCAGTCGCTTTCCACACATTTGTGAATTTTCAGTTAATCGAATTCTTGACTCAGCAGTTGCTTTCCACACATTTGTGAATAAACAGTGCTTGTGTTTTGAATTTTCAGTATGGAATCTCTAGATACAATTTCAAGTAAGTTTAAGCACTTATTCTATTCAACTCATCCAAACATTTCACTCAAGTCAATATATCTTTAGCTGAACTCCTCCTTCTCTCGGAATTTTGGCTGGTTCTACGAGATCTTGCTGAAGATCCATCGAGTCGAACATTTCGCAGAATGCGAGCGATTAGACAGGACTGCAAAGAAGTAATCAGATGGGGGCTATCTCATGATTTTCCAATCATATTTAAAATGAGAAATCTAGATGTTGAGTTGTTAAATAGGTATAATGCTGTATTATATGATTATTCCCCCTTATCTATAGATTTGACTTGATGTAATGTAAACCCCCCCCCCCCTCATTCACTTTTTTTCAAAAGTAGAATTAGGCGAGTATGAGGTTTAGAAAAGAACCATTCATCTCCAGTGCATCAAAACTTCAAATTTTATACGACATGGTTCAAACTCTTGGAAGGAATGAGATCTAAAAAAACCATGTCGAGTATTTTTTGAGCCGATTTGTCACTATCAACATATCATCACTGGTAGAGACTAGAGCCACTTTCCTTCAATCAAATCTTTCTCTCAATTCATCCTAATGGTGGTGGTTTGACAATTTCTTACTAGCTAATTGTCGCTGAAATGACCCGAAGTTTAGGTGAGTAGAAGAGGTACAGGGGAATATCGAAATAGAGAAAATATAACTGAGTATGATATGAGATTTTAGTGAATCATCATGCAAACCAAATTGAACTCAGTTATATTTTCTCTATTTCGATATTCCCCTGTACCTCTTCTACTCACCTAAACTTCGGGTCATTTCAGCGACAATTAGCTAGTAAGAAATTGTCAAAGCACCACCATTAGGATGAATTGAAAGACAGATTTGATTGGAGGAAAGTGGTTCTAGTCTCCACCGGTGATGATATGTTGATAGTGACAAATCGGCTCAAAAAATACTCGACCTGGTTTTTTTAGATCTCATTCCTTCCAAGAGTTTAAACCATGTCGTATAAAATTTGAAGTTTTGATGTACTGGAGATGAATGGTTCTTTTCTAAACCTCATACTCGCCTAATTCTACTTTTGAAAAAAAAGTGAATGAGGGGGGGTCTCACTCCTTGGTTATAAAAATCCAAGGGTAACCACAAATTTTCCAAGCACTTGTCCCCACCGCACTTGAGAATTTCTTACACACGGCTCCGTGATTTTTTCCATGAAAAAATACACTACTATCAGTATATATCTTGTTCAGTTCAATCTAGAGAGCCATGCAGCTACAGGCAAGAGCAATATTGCGGAGCCGTGACGAACACAAAAAACACAACAAAATAGACGAATCTCTCCTCCCTGTCTTTCTCGCATGCGGCGCTTTGATCTTTACGTCACCTCTAGTCGTGGCTAGTTTCGAGTATCCTTATCCGATGCAATAATTATAGAATCGAGAAATTCAGATAATTCGAAAATTCATTCATCCGCGATAACAAACCAGCTGGTCGGTGCCCGCGTTGCTCGGTACGCAGCAGACAGCCTCATTGCAGACTGCCGTCAACCGGACAGGAAGATCTCGCGCACGCGCTTCTATCTCTCTCTCTCTCTTCCTCTTCCTCGGCCATCTTACATACCTAACACATGTGTAGCAGAGACGTTTCGATATTTCTCGAGTCGAAGTGCGGGACTGGAGAAGTCGAACTGAGATGTGAAACGAAGGCATGAATTTTGCGGTGCTGATTAAAACGCGTCCAGTGCTCGGATTGAGAAAATAGTTGTACAGAACTCTGAATCACTTTAGAAAGGCTTTGCTAAAGCATTGCAGAGCTCTATGAGCAACGTTAAGAGGTTAATAATCCAAGTAGAAAAAAAGTGTGAGGTTAAAAAACCCCAATTCAAAGTATAGATAGGCACAGCGCCTCGCTCGATTTTTCGTCTGCTCATACTCGCCAGCGAGGCGCTACCGCGCCTCTTGATATGGATGATGTATATATTTTTTATGGGACTTTTGAAGCAATATTCAATCTAATAATTCGTGGGCTCACCTTATTCCATATAGTATCAGAAGTTGATCCTGATTAAGATTTTTCTATTGTATTTGAGATATGGTTAAAAATAAAACGATAATATATGATATGAAAGAATGTTTATGATTACACCATAGGTTATACAATATTTCATCGATTTCATTAGCAATTCATTCATAGTCTACATCCAAAAACGTTACGTATTTGATTATTCCTATTCTATCACATTTGTTAATTTCTTTGCTTTTGATCCCAGTTTTCAAAAGTGTAGCAATTTTTTTAATGTTCACTTTTCTTGTTTTCTCTGATTCAATAAAATTGTCAAATCGTTGCTTAACAAATTTTTCAAAGAGCAATCAATTTACGAATGAGTTAAACGAAGCTTTTATGGTATTTGAATTTTGAACTAACGTTAGTACAAGGAAAACTCTCTTATTTCTGTATTCATAAGATATGTCATTGATCTTACTAGATTCTTCTGTCTTGGTTTCCGCAAGTTCCTTGATTTTATTGACTAATTCATCCCACGTTGCAAAATTGATGCTGATTCCTTGTTTCCCCGATTCCATCACGATGCTAAACGGCTTTCCCTTTATCCCAAGGGTTTGGAGTTTGATTTTATTCAGGAGGCTTCTTACGTAATCACAAGCCTCTTCTACTTCTTTCTTACTGAAATTCGAAGGATGGAATTTGAATAAAAAATTCTAGATGAAAAAAAAAATCTATAACTTACTTTGGTTTAATTATACGGATGGCTACTTCGGCTTCCTCAGCCTCAAAAAATTTGTTGCTCAACATGCCTTCGAGCTTCCTTTTAACTTGACCAGTCTCCATTTTTTCCTCATAGACAATGTTCACATCATTGTCGTCATTATCATCGACAACAAATGTGCCAATGAGTATAGGCTCAATTTCTGACTCATCAATTTTTAGATTTTCAGCCTCGCTAGAATTCCCCGATTCTTCCGATGGTTTTGATGTGCTAACGAATGGAATGTTCATTCTGGAACAAGTCAAGAGACGTCGCCAACTTTTAGAAAAATATTTCCTTTCTGAGAGGAAAAACTTGTGAAAAACTCACCGTTCATCCAGTTGACTTCGAGGGCTGGCTTTACGAGTCATTCGATTCACTAAATTAGCCAGCTTATGCGCATCTGCTGGTAGATGTTGATTATCTGGAAGAGGATGGTTCAGATCTATTGGTTCGGCTGCTTGATGGATTACTGGACTCTCCGTTTCCACCGGAAGCTTCTGAAGATGCTTCGACTGGTCCCGTGCTTCCGATGTCATCGTTTTGTTCATCTTCTCCTTCACTTTCGGATGCTCGGTCCAACGAAGTGTAAAATTTTAGTCGGCAGTAGTTCCCGATTTCAACAGGACGACAATACAATTGATTTTTTTGATTAAATTTTTTTAACCAGAACTCGCGTTTTTTTAACAACAATTTTAAAGTTGGTTTTGGTACGTGAATTACAATGTTTTTATTCCTTTCGTTAAGTAAAGTTAATGAACAAGATTCACCGTATTGCGTATTTATGATTGACGCGTTTTTAATTAAATATCGTCGACTCGTGGACAAATTTCGTACTTTAACAAGCTGCGGGAACTTGCCTGATCTATTGAGAGCTTTGAGTGGATCAGACATACTTAGCTTGTACACTAATATGCAAGCTTTCATAGAAAGAACAAAAGAGTGGGAGTAACGATGAGAGGGACCGATGATCTAAGACGATGATCTAATCTAAGATCGAAGCCACATCGAAACTACATATAAAGCATATGAAACTCGCTCATTGAAGTTTCTGAAGCGCAGAAGGTACTTCTACGCCTCATCATGAGCGACATGCTGCTACAATCCATTGCCAACGACAGAGAGTCTCTCTTGAAAATATTCAACGCGCTGAGAGAGGAGGACGTGAGTACAGTGAATCTCAAACGAATTTCGAAGTTGGAAAGAGACTCATGCGCCACATTTCTCACGTTGTGAGAATGAATTCAACGAATCAAATAATTTCGACAACTGGGCACAAAGCTCGACTCGAGACATTTTTTAACGAATCGAAATCGAAATACATCATTCTCCACAATATGTATGAATCGAGTAGCAACGAAAATATTGATGATGTATCTTTCTATACTGTACCAAACGCCTTCAAAAATCGTATTGTAACCGGTATTTGTGGTAATATTAATTGTCTAGACATGACTTCTTCCTTCACTCTTGCGAAACCTCTTATATTAAAATTTTTGAGACCTTACATTAAAAAATTCAAAACTGCTAAAGTTTGTCTGATTTCTCCCGCCTATTTTAATTTAGGGGAAGAAACATCGTTGATTAAACATTTTCAAACGCGTTACGAGACCCTCATGAAATCTTCACGATTAAATCGATGGTTTGACGAGTCTATAACATTTATTAATGATGAAATGTCATCTTTTGAAGATTGTGGATCCGGTTATTCTTTATCAGAAATTCTGTCGCTTAAAGTCAGCATTGCTGAAACAAAAATGCTAAGTGCTTCAAAATATGTAAAACTTCCAGATTGGATTGGGAAGAAACACGCTGTCATTAATATAAGAAATAAAACTTCAGATTGTTTCTACTGGAGCATATTACCTGGTTTATTGAGTGATAAGGCTCGATCTCACCATTCGAACGAAACTTATAACTATCCGCATTATAAAAAATACTTGAAATTTGATTCAGCGGATTTACCGATGAAGCTGAAGCGAATCCCAAGATTCGAAAAGATGAATCGTTTATCAATCAACTGTTATGGGTTTGATCCAAAGAGAAACTTCTATCCATTATACTTGACTTCCGAAGAAATGAATGTTCATATAAATCTGCTACTTTTCGAATCACAAGGTAAGCATGATTATTGTTACATATCGAATTTGTCGAGACTTGTCAGCAACCAAGTTAGTAGACACGGTCATAAGATATTTTTATGCAACCGGTGTTTGCATTGTTTTCATTCTCCAGAGAAACTCGAGTCACATCGTGAATACTGTAAGAATGTATCCGATTGCGCTGTGCGAACTCCTCCAGAAGATGACAATATTTCAAAATTCAAAGATTTTCACAAGAAAGAATCCCTACCATTCACGTTGTACGCTGATCTGGAATGTGTGTTACAAAAAGTTGGTAAGAATCCCTTGACAGCGTCGGATTTGGAAAAAAGATTGAGACGTTCCAAGATCATTGAGAATGTACTCCAAAAGCATTGTCCATACTCTCTCGGGCTATATTTTCATTGTGAACATGACGTAAGCAAATGTTTCTATGAGCTCATTGAAGGTAAAGATGTAGCTAGCAAGTTTGCCATCAGGCTAGGAGAGATCGCAAAAATGGTTGAACAGGTATGCATTCGAGAGATTATTTTTAGTTCAGCATGACTCATCTCACCATTTTCAGGAGTTGGGAAATATTGTGCCATTAGAGCTCAGTTACGAGGATGACTTACTGATTCGAATCACAGAGAATTGTCATATTTGTGATCAGCCTCTGGAAGACGATCGAGTATTAGATCACTGTCATTTCACAGGTAATGCTGTTCGCCTCGTTTTATGATTCACGACTAATTGCTTACCTTTTTAGGTCGATTTCGAGGTGTGGCGCATAGCCAGTGCCATCTCTTGTATCGCAAGTCCTTCAATTTTACAATAATACTGCACAATGGGGAAAAGTATGATTTTCACCTGCTAATTAAGAGTTTGGTAGAAGATCTTCCAGGAGATATCAAGGTTATACCACATAACATGGGGAATTATTTAGCCATCTTCAAGAGAGTAGAAGGAACTCGAATAAGATTGACTTTTCTAGACTCTTTCAAATTTTTGAGCGAAAGTTTGGAAAAGTTAGGGGCTTATCTGGAGGACGACAAGAAACACTCCCTATGGCATAGTTTCCGGGAAGAACTCATTCGATTTCTGAGAGAACTGGTGAAAACGTGGAGGATTTGTTCAAGTTAGTAACCCGTAAATCTGTTTTTCCATACGACTACCTGGATTCATTCAACAAGCTCAAGCAGACATCTCATCCATGCAAGATTGATTTTTATAACATACTAACCGATTCCTACATTTCCGACTCTAATTATGAGCATGGGCTCAAGGTTTGGCAAACTTTTGGTTGCACCGATCTACGAGAATACAGTAATTTGTATCTCAAAATAGAAGTATTACTTCTTTGCGACGTTTTCACAAATTTTAGAAAGTCTGCACATCAAAGTTATGGTCTCGATCCAGCTCATTATCTCTCGGTTATTCTATGAGCACTATGCTACATTTGACAAGAGTAGAATTGGAATTACTTTGTGATGTGGATCAAATCATCATGTTTGAGAGGATGCTGCGTGGTGGTATATCACAGAGCTCGCTTAGATTTGTGGAAGCCAATAACATTTATCTCCCAAAATACGATCCTAGCAAACCAACAAGTCACATTCTATGCGTGGATGCTAACAGTCTATATGCAACAGCTATGTGCGAACCGCTCCCAAATGGGAACTTTGCATGGGTGGAAAATCCTTCAAGTTTTGATGTTACACTCGTAAGGGATGACTCAGAGATTGGATACATTATGGGATGCGATTAAGACTATCCTAAAGAGTTACATATTCTACACGGGGATTACCCGTTCTGTGCTGAGAAAATGGTAGCTCCCAATGGACATTCTGACAACGAAAAATTGTAACTGACTCTGCTACCCAAAGAGAACTATGTGATTTATTATCGTAATCTGAAGCAAGCGTTGAATCATGGTCTTATTCTGAAAAGAAATAGTCGAGTGCTCCAATTCATCCAGAAGCCTTTTATGAAACCTTACATCGACAAAAACATTTTCTTCCGACAAAACGCTAAGAATGCTTTCGAAAAATCTATGTACAAAACCATGTCTAATAGCGTCTTTGGTAAAACGATTGAAAACATTCGGAAGCGGAAGACTGTGCTGTTAAAAAGTTAGTGGGGTACTAGATTTGGTGCTGAGAATTATATTTCTCATCCCCATTTTGATAGACTTATAATATTCGACAAGAACTTTGTTGCCATCTCTATGAAACCTGTGAACGTAATTCACAATGTAGCTATTTTCGTTGGACTGTGCACACTCGAGCTCTCGAAAACTATTATGTATTCTTTTCATTATGATTCCATGTTGAAGCTATTTACAAAGGATCCGGGAGACTGTTCCTTATGCTATAGACACCGACTCAATGATCTATTTCCTTAGGACTATATGTATATATGAAGACCTGTTGAAGCCTTATGGCGAACAGTATTTCGACACATCTGATTATGCACCAGACAACCCTTACAAAATACCTTTGCTCAACAAAAAAGTCTTAGGAAAGTTCTCGGATGAGATGCATGGACTACCAATAAGAGCTGCTGTATTCATAAAATCCAAGCTCTACAGTATTGACACGCTGGACTCGGAAAAGTGTGTTGGGCAAGGGATTACTAGGTCAATATTGAAGAACAAGCTCACCTTTGCAGATTATAAAAACTGTTTATTCAATCAAGATTCAATGTACATTGATCAAACTACCATACGATCTTTGAAGCATAATGTATGCACCATACGCCAGCGCAAGCTGGCACTTTCATCGGGCGATGATAAACGTGTCTGTCACAGCGATCGTATACATACTTTTGCATACGGTGATTACCGGCTACAATGAACTCTCTTACTCTAGTATATCAGATTTCTTACACCAACTCGTCTGTTTTATTCCATACCATTTTACAAGAACCTGATTCCCTTTCCTCCGTAGAATTTTTTCAACGAGAAATACGTTGGGATTTCTCACGTGAGCAAGCTCTGATTCATAGAAACACCCTGCAATCTTCTCTTTTTCATAATCTCCGAGAAGGTACGTGGGCGGATTGGTTTGCTGTACACGATATATCGTGAACGTTTCCGCACTCCAATTAGGTAGATATCCTTTGTCGAAGAGAGACTTGTATTTGTTTATACGTACTATGTCACCAACCTTGAATTTGAATTTTCTCGGCATACTCCTCCGCGCATATGCCGTAGTTAAAAGATCTGTTTCAATTCGAGCTTGATTTTTCTTTTTTCCCCAAACTTCGGCTGGCTTCATTCGTATCTTACGATGTATCGTATTATTATATTTCTGAACAATTTCTTGTAAAAAATTCAACCAAATAAACTTGCCTTTCAGAGAAAATATCTGATAAATTTTTGATTCCAAAGTCCTAATTACTCGTTCACATACGCTGGCCTCTAAATTACTGTAGGTGGAATACATGTTTATGTTATTGTCTTTGATTACTTTAAAAAAATCTTTGTTATAGAATTCTCGACCTTTGTCGCCTTGTAGATTCTGAGGAGCGATTCCAGCTCTTCTCAATATTTTTTTGAAGGCCTCGGTGACTTCTGTACCAAATTTCGACTTAATAGCCTCGGCCCACACATATTTTGAGAAAACATCGATAACTACTAGAATACATTTGTAGTTCTTGTTGTGATTCGCATACTGAATCATAACAGCCAAGTCTAGCTGCCACAGATCATTGATTCCACGCACATTAACACAGCGACGAGGAAAATTTCTCCTGGCCGGCGCGTGGAGCTCCTTCACGAGCTGAACCTTTTCTGCACTCATTGCCGCATCAATTCTTTCAATTTGGTTTCAACTCTTCCTAGACGTTTGTGGAGCTCGACTAAACTTACAGCATGCATATTTTCTTCCAGTGTACTTACTCTGTCTTCGACTTTGTCCAACTGTTTGAAACAATCGTTGATTCGGAAATTAGTTTGAAAAATATTTCTTGTTTGTTTTTCCAGGCTTTCTTTTAAGTTTTCTTCAATAGATTTCAAGGTTCTTTCCAGAGCTCTTCGTTTGAGATTAATCTGAGCAATTGCTCTTTTGTGGGAAAATTCGGTGCCAATGGACCTACCGAACGTATCGATGTTCATGACTGAGCAAATTTTGATAATTACAATCAATTTATATGTATAAGAGGAGTGGGGGAGTGATGAAATTCTATCAATTTTCATAACATTTTATTAATGATCTTTGCATACAACATACGAAAGATATTCAACGGTTCTCAAAGCACATCGGAATGAGTCATTGTCGTGATGGTCGCATTCTGAATATTCGTAATCCTTGGACCAATAATCATTCGAGGCGCAATCGTATTCATTGTAAATGTTAATTACATGGTAATTCGGATTATGAACAAGATATCCTGGTAAAAATTCTTCCGCCCATTTTTTTTTCATCCGAATTCACGTAGACAAATGTCACCTCCCCGTTGTTGCTCTCATCAACGATACGACGGGCGATCCATTTTCTCTGAATCCAAGGTACATCTCCAAAGCTCCATTTAATTCCATGTATGTTGTTATACATATATCTCGCATGTCTCCCATCTCTCCAATTGAGTTCCATGTATGGAAAAGGGGGCTTCACGAGATAGCATTCTTTCGACCTTGTTTCCAGATTAAAATCCGCGATTTCCTTTGGAATGAAACATTTTTCCACTCCAATGCTAAATCCTTGCAAGTCGATGAAAATATGGTTTCTCGTATATGTTGGGATCCCGAGTTCCTACATTTATACCAGCTTGTGAGTGATATTGGTTAACAGATTATACCTTACAATACTATCATGCATTATTAAGCAGTAAGCCGATGTATTCTTCGGCAAATTTTCTTTCGTTTGGAATTCTATACGCAAATCTATTGAGGAATGTTCGAGCGAATCGTTCTGTCTCGAGCAATCAATTACAACGAGTAGTACGAGCTTGACAAAATCGGTGAGAGAAAGAGCAACTTGGCTTTCTGGAGTATTATAGTAAGATTTTCTAAACGATGCAAACATGTGATAGAGAAGAGAGCCTTGTTTATTCGCAACAAAATCTATGGAATAATTTTCCGTCGGATATTGCTCGGAATTCAAATAAACTTTGAAACTTGTGATCTTGCAATGATCGAACATTGTAGAAGCAAGCTTTTTGTTCTGTTTCCTGTTAGTCTGGAATGCCAATATAATGAATCGAGGTTTTTCCAAGTTGTTGGAGCTTCTCACAGACCAAACATGATTATCTGTCTCTTGAAGCAACGGTACCTCTTGAATCGACCAGCTCCGGAAAACTATAGTAAGAAGAATATTTCGATCCACCGCCTCCAATACATGGAGCTTATTCAAATCATTCAGAATGACAAAGGGCATGCACCACGTAATATTCGAGATGGTAATTTCCGGTTCGCAGTCAGCATGCACCACGATTACGGCATCGTGATCCGTCTTTGATCGAATGAGAATCAACTCATGTTTCGAGTGAATCACCATCTTTTTGAAATCTTCGCAAAAACCAAAGATCCTCTTCAATGGAATACAAAAATCGGAAGCATAATTGGTTTTATCTACATGATAGTCACCAAGGTTCCAGCAAGCGTGAGTCAGGGATTTTTCTTCGCTCCGCGAAACCGATAAATAACTTCCAAGAGTAGTCGTGAGCCCAATATGCTTGCAAGTATCTATACAGAAGCCATTCAATAAATAATGTATTTCTGCGAATAGCAATAGCACAAAATTATTCACGCACGTGATGCTAGCATCTTTGTCATAATTAATCTTCCCACTGATATGTAAATAGCTCTCGCTCGGTAAAACAAACATATCTTGTGATTGAATTGCAATTCTGATCTCGTCGCTCTTGTTATAGCTACGAGGAGTATATGGATTGAAAAATCTCACATCTTTCTTGACAATCCGCTCGTCGACTTGTGGGTCGTCGAAAATATCAAGAGCGTCCTCCATTTTTTCGCACTTTGAATCCCAATGAACGTAAAAATCTCACGTTTGCAGGAGTCAACGGAACCCTAGGCTTGTCCGATGTAGCTTTGACCGAAGGTGGGTGGCGAATGACTGTTGTTCTTGTGCAACCTCTATTATTATATACGACCATTGCCGCTGTTCTCGAAGATGAACTTGTAAATTTATTGGCTCTCCTTCGACATCCACTGGTTTTCCGTCTTGATCTTGAATACTCACACTAATGTGATCAATTGTATGCACGTGAACGGGGTAATATATTCTATCCGATGGCACAATGTTAATGGAATATCCTGTTGGGACAAGTAGTGGAAATTCGCAAAGCGAATGACTCTCGATTTCGTTCAGATATGAGCCAGAGATGATGTCACAGATTAGTCTAATCACTGATATATTTTTGATCTCAACGAGTTCGCTAGATGTATGCCAATGGTTAGCTTTCAAAATTGGCCCAGCTTTCTTATCGTTGGAAAATCCTAGAACAGATCCTATGCTGTGAGGCTGAGAAAAATCTACGTCGTAGTAGGAATACAACTCCACGCTCAGAGTTACTTTGTTAGCCCTAAGCGTGAATGGATATTCTTCAGCCTTCAAAGTCTTTTTTTTCACCGTTGTATGATAATCACTCACAACTTTCCGTAATGTATCTTGTGAATCCTCTAGCTCGTAAGATCCGCGTGGTGTGATATATACCTGATTATCAGAATGAAATCGATTATTATTCGAATTGACGTTGATAATTGAATTCACTGTTGTAAAATTGGTTAATGCAAGCTCGTAGCTTTTACTGCTAGCATGTACGTTCGGGGTTACGCTAGTCGTGAGGTTAGGTTCAACACCTGATATAGAATGAGTTTTAGACATGACTGAATGAAAAATCGATGCGAGTCTCATTTTATACTTCTGAAAAATTGTGAGCAAAGTTGCCCGCAATTTGTTTGATTATACGTTTGCCTGGGTATACGATTATACGTGATTCGACAATCTGGAGAACTGTTACGGAAATATCTAACTAATTCTGGTGGTGGGCTCAAAGCAGCGAAAGAATCGAAATATCTAACCACGTTACCCTGTTTGCGCCAAGTGCACCAATGAGTGCCTTTATCAAGCAAATTAGCTAAGTTAAGCACACCACATTCACGAAGCCAGGGAGAGTCGGGTAGAATATCTCGAGCAAGACACCTCTAGAATATTTTGTATTCCTCTCAGCCCTCATAATGTCTCGCCCACTCATACCAAGTCTTTCCACACTCGACGACGTCTGGGTTTTTTTTTCTTAAGGCCAGAGCCCATCTTATTCCTATAAGGATTCAAATAAATTTCTTTTCCACCTTGCTCGAGGGCTCTATGATGAGATAACTTTTCTGAACGCTTCCTATTCGCCCTCATCTCAGAAATACTCTTCATAACATTAGCTGCTCCAGTAGCAAGTGCAGACAGCGCAGCAATCGTTGGCAAGGCTGGTAAAAAGCCGCCCCTCCGAGCCAAAATCAAATCACTCTTTTTTTTACCGCGAACTGCTCGTTTCCTCTTCCTCATGCCCATACCAAGTTTACGTTTGATTTCCATGATTTTAAACACTGCTCTGGCTGCGAGTCGTTCGGAAAAAGATGAGTCGTTTGCGTGGGAGAGCGATTCAGCCGCAGCTTGTAGTCGAGCGTCGGCCTCGTGTCGTTTTCCAAGATCTTGATTCAGCGAATACTCGATATCGTGGGTGAGACAGGCGGAATCTAGCCTATTCTTGGGCTTGTCACCTCGTTCTAGCCTTTTTTCCAACCGAGTCCCTGGTCCACAGAAACGATATCCAGGAAGGTGTGCCTCAATTGAAATCTTGTTTATTAACGTATTAACAAAGCCTCTCCCTCTCTGCATTGGAAACTAATCTTATAATTAAAAATACCATATTTATATGCTGATCCCATCAAAAAATTCAGTAGTCAAAATGAGATTCGTCAAGCAAAAGAAGGGGATAGCCGTGCTAAACCTGGATAATTGCTTCGGAGGAGAGACCATGAGCAATAGGATGGTAAACTACTGTCGTGCAACCTACGCGCATTATTCATCGGTCCGAGTGGTTGCGGAAGAACGTATGCTTTGCTATCGTTAATATTCGCGCCGAATGGATTAGCATTCGAGAATATATATCTATATTCCAAGAGCTTGGATGAAGCAAAATATCGTCTGTTGAAGGCTGTTATGAATGAGCTAGAGGATATGAATTTCTACGAATCGACAAACAGTGAGGAGATAATTGATCCGAAAGATGCAAAGCCGAATTCGCTGCTTATTTTTGATGACGTTGCTCATCAAAATTATCACTCATTACTACCTCATTTTTGCATGTCTATACATTTTGGATTGGACATATTTTTTCTCACACAATCCTATACGAGTGCTCCAAAAAAACTATGCCGTGATAATTTGAACTCTCCAGTTATTTTTAGTGTTGATGATACAACTCTCCGAGTGATATATCATTCCCACGTTAATTCCGATATGACTTTGGAAGAATTCAAATCCATGTGCTCAGCTTGTTGGTCAGCCGGTGAGTATGATTTCTGTGTGATTGATAAAACGTCACCGAAAAATAAAGGTAGATACAGACGAAATTGTGATACATTCATAACATTCGATCAGTCTGACGGTAAGCGTCAAAATGGTGAGATCGAAGGCGAAGCCAATGAAGAGAGTGCTTCAAAAAAAGGAGGAAAAACTGAGATTGAGAAGAAGAAGAAAGAAAAAACTGAGATCGCGAAGCAAATAGCCAAGGCCTCGTCAGCAATTCGCAAAAAAAGCAGCGCTCTGAAAATTGCAAAATCAGCTCTTCGTGATGAGGCAATCGAGAATCTTCAGCCTATAGTTCAGCCTTTGGAGAAGTTAGTTAGCCAACAAGAAAGAATAATCGATGATGGAAAACTGAAAAATGAGCCAATCGATGAGCCAATGGAAAGCGACAGCGATGGGGGTGGTGTAGAAGAAGATCGAAAGATCATAGACATCCCAAGGCGTTCAAGTTTCAACGAAGAGCGTCTCAACGCGAGCATACTTCTGCTCACGCCTGCGTCTTCTTCTTTTCTGCACCCGAACAAAACCCGCAGCCGACAATATGTCGAAGAGGTATACTCTACCGATAATGATGAGTCAAGCATCGTGGACGATGAACCATGTCTCGAAAAATCGATTCAACGGATCGTTGAAAATCCACGAAAATGGACCAACTTTCAAGATTTTCTTCATAAAAATTTGGGTGCTTTGTCGCTTCGTTATCTCTCGGATTTTATTAAGCAGAACAAAGGTTCAGATTTGACCTATGGTCCATATTATCAAGATAATCAATTAATGTTAGGCTCCTTAACACTCGATTTTGATAAAAATAATAACGTTCTACTCTTAGGACGCGACCATGTTGTTCAGCCAACGATTAGAATCTATGAATTAATCTTTAAGGCGAATCCTCAAAACTATAGATCGCATGATTTGATGAGGTACGAGAAAAATTTGGAGTGGACCAATGCTCATAGACGAGATCATGATCCCAATAAACGGATTATTAGTTCAAAAAGCGAAAAATATAAGAACGTTATTGGTCCACTATTCAAAAATCAAATAGGCTCAGGGCTGCGAAAACTCGTGAAAAGCATAGACAACGATACTCTGACTCTGCGAGGGCAAAGAACAGGAGTTGAATACGTTTGATGGGATGATGTCAACGAGATTTGCTCACGCTTAGATCTCTGTTTACGTTCTATGCAAGCTGGGAATGAGTCACTTAGGAACGAAGTAATTTCTCTAATTGAGAAGCTCAGAGAAGCTGGGTTCATCCTATGAATAAGAAATTTGATTCACGTTTGAATCATTACGTCTCTACAGTTTGAACAGAACAGTTGTGTGAAAATGGAGAAAAGCTCGTCTAAAGTTCTCGAGGATGGAACCTCAAGATTATCGTCGTCTACTTCGAATCTATCTAGAACTAAGAATAATCAGGATCAGGATTCGTCTCTTGATTTGGGAGCAAAGTCTGGAGGAGGGTCAGCTGCACCGCAAGCCAGTGCCTCGGGAGAACGTGCAAAGGCGCTTAATGCAGTAGTCGGTATGTGTGATAATTAATTATGCAAGCTCGTGTGGTGAATTACGTTTTAATTATATGCAATGTGTATAGGAGACTCTATTTCTGTGGAGGAAAATGATGAGATTGACAAGACCATTCTCTCACTGGATGAAACAGGAACTAAGTTTATGGTAGAAAATATGGATGAAAATGAGACAAAGCTGATGGAAAAACTAGCTGCAACATTCCACGCTGTGGACTTGAATATGTTCCACGTGAAGAATGAAGTAGTCAGGAACACTTGGAAAATGCATGATGATTTTGATGCTGTGAAATCGAAAATCCGTGCCTTTATCACGAATATGAATCAAAAAATTCTAGCTCTCGAGCGTCGGGAAGAATTACGTGAGGAAAACATGGAGGATTTTGAGACCCGGTTCAAGAAGAATGAAATGTTATTCACTAATGCTAAGAAAAGTTTGGTTCAAAGCCAAGGAGATAATCTCCATTTCAAAAGTCAAGTGATCAATTTGACCAAGGTATTCATGGATCATTCCGCAGTTTCCGAGAAAAAGTTTGATAGAATCGACGAATCGAATGCTGATATGATGGATAGCATCAAGGATATGAAAAAATCTATCACAAATTTGAAAGACGTATACTTGAAAATCAACAATGATTTTGTTAACCTCAAGGACTTCATTCACAAAGAGATTAATGATGTGCATTCGGTTGTAGCAAGTCATTTGACTACCGAGCTGATTGGATTGAAAAAATCTCACTACAATTTATCCGAGCGTGTTGAGAAGAATAGCGAGCATTATAATTTGAAATTTATGGAATCTTCGTGGCTAGCTGATAGTATACTTGATCGTCAAGGAGAGACCAATCATAAGATCGTTGAGATGAAGGAAGAATTGATGATTGGATATGAAGAGATGAGAAATGTAGTTCAGGGTTTCGGTAAAAGGATGGAAGAATAGAGACAGATGCTAGAACATCTCAGGCAGAAGCAGGAGAGAGCCGGAGCTGTGGAAGAGCAACTTGAGCGGAAAATTCAGCAGAATCATGCAAGCATCGAGAATGTTAATTTGAAGATTACCCGTCTGGACCAGAACATTCGCGCTCGCGTGCGAATGGAATAATTTATGCTTGAAACCCACGCTTGAACTTAACATTAGCGCTTGTAGTCCGTGGCATTCACGTAATTATTGTAGTCATATGATATCATCATGTATATCATTATTCAATAAAAGCATGCTATAGAATTCAATTGTGTCCTCATTTAATTTTGAAGGTGTACAACAAGGAAACCTTCGAACGATGGTAGCTACACCTCCCGTCTTCAAACGACGTCAGCTATGCCCAAACTTGATCGATGGTATCTATTATAAAAGAGCGCAAATTCTAACATCTGATCAGTCTATCGCTGTTGTCTCTATTCGATGTGTATTTCCGTGTGAATTTGTTAAGAGTCTGAGAGCTGATTTAGTGCAGGTCTAACAGTATAAACCAAGGCGCAATACATCTTAGAAATGGTTTTTGGAATCGGTTACGAGGGTAAGTAGTCACATGTTTTCCAAACTATTCCCTATAGTTGATTGCATGTGCCTCTTACGGGGCATTTAGAGATCTTAGAGGCAGTGCGAGTCAAAAAGCAGAGAGACTACTAGTAACTTTCAATCTATTTCTCATGATCGAGCCCCATTTAGACTTGTCTTATGATTTCAGCATAGTTTTGGCAACATCTAATTTCTATTATGAAAGAACGAATTATTTTAAAAAGCTAATAGATAGTCCATATGAGATAGATTATCAGAAAACAATGTTTAGACCAAATCTCGACACGATGTATTTTGAAAAGGGGAATATTTGTGAGATGGTGCATTTTATTCATGAATTTGAATATATGATTAAGAGATGTTTCTTGTGCACATCAGAATGAGAAAAAACAAATAATTCTTTTCGTCCAGCGCTCAGTATTGGAGGGATGTCTTTCAAATCTAAGACTATATAGCGACGAAAGAATGAGTTATTACGAAGCCTTCCACGATTACCTTACGAACCAGTCAGACTTTGATGACTCATGCACCTTTCACCTGTTATATGAAACAAATGTGTTTTATTCACCCTCCTATTTCGAAAGGAAACTATTAGTTTCTAGCAACTATGAAATTGATTACTAGAAAATATGTAGCAAGCTTGCCTTGTCCATATTTTTTCATTGGCAACGCTCATCAAATATTCATATTCATTACATCTTACGGTTTTTGTTTCGAGTATGTTCAATTTGTAGATTTGAAAATCAAATATCCTTCCAGAGCAAATGCTAATTCTAGTGAGATTGCTGAACATACTAATGGACTATGATGAAGAACGGGACAGTTGCACAATCGTCTACAAAGAATTCAAACGTTTCGAACGATTTTTGGATGATAGAGTAATATTTTCTCTAGTTTTTGGAACAAACTACTATTGGACCTCAAGAGGTTATGATTTTAAGATGTTAAAGAACAGTGGATGGACTATAGATGAAAGTTGTCTATTTAAACCCAAGTTCGCTTCTACTTTCTATGATCGTGGATCTCTGAAACAAATTTTTGAAATGTTAGGAAAAAACTATCATTGCATGACTTTCATTCAAATTGTGAAACTAAAACGAACGTAAATTGTTTCAAAGCAAATGAGAGTTGTGCAACGTATCGTGGGTTATATTGAACTGTTTTTCTCCCACAGTAAATTCGAGCTAGAAGATGTATTCGCTGAATATGAGCAAAACAAATCGCTCTATGACTATAGTCAAATATTAACAATGATTTTTACTGAACATCCATGGGCTTGGCATACTCATACTCTAACTGAATTAAGGGGATGTCGCAGTCTCGCGCGGAACGAGAAAACACTTTATGCAATCATTTTGAAACCGATTGAGATGAGGGTGGTCGCAAAAGATTCGGAATTACTTCAGAAATCGGTCTCTGGTGCGAATGATGAGAACGATCGTCTCCATCTGTCATAAGAATCGATCTAAGGTGCAAAGTCGCGATCTCTGAGAATCATACTCGCAATATCGCGCATTTCCTGGTTCACTCGAAGAGCGAGGGAGACTTTTATTTCCATAGGTTGTACCAGAGGCCGATTCTTGGAGAAATTCCGAATCATTTGCGACCACCCTCGTCTTAATTGATGTAGAAACCATTGCGTAAAGTGTTTTTTCGTTAATGCCGTGAGACTCCGACATCCCCTTAAGGAATAGTTGTTGGGAAGTAGACCCAACTGATTCAAACTATAATCCAAATTTAACCGCAGAGTACTATGCTATAGGAAATATTCATCACATAGTCAGTATACTCGATCAAGATATGCCATGTATCTTAAATGTACAATTCGTTAGATTGAGACTGAAAAATCTTTGACAGGTGGAAGGGAGATTTTGAGAGCGGAGCTACAACATGTGGATTACAATAAAATTTTAGAATTTATCTGTAATGTCAAAGTTAAATTCACTTATATTCACTCTGCAATTTTCAATATGAAAAAAACTGCGAAAGTTGATAAGAAATTTAACAAATTCAAGAAGAGTAAATATAAAATCGATCTCAATTTATGTGAATATAATAAATTGATTTCGAAAGATTATTATAAGAGAGGAGACGTATTTCAAATGTTGAGATTCCTAGAAAAATATAAAAAATGTATAGTCAATCCTCAATTGGTGTTTCTTCGTCCTGGAATAACAATTGTTAATTTCCGACAGGTCAAAAACAAATGATCGAGGAGTTGATTGGATATCGTGAATTTTATTACACTTATTGTTTAATGTGTTGGGAAATCGAGCACATTTCCATATATTCAATTGTCTTTAATATTAAGCGTAATTTTAAAAATACCACCTTTGAAAAATTAAAAGATAGTATTTGGATAGTTGATACATCAAAATGCAATTACAATCCTTCAATTTCTTGCAATTATTTAATAAGAGGAGATATAGGCCATGTCTTGAGAGAATTATTTGGAAGCTTCCATATCATAAAGAACGCACGAATCGTTCAATTAAAATTGAATCTGCCGGAAATAAGGTTCAATACAAATTAAATCTTTCATTCCAGAACAATTGAGGGCAATTAAATCAGTCCTCGTCGAATCGAACGAAGAACATCTCAAAGCTCCGGAAACATTTCAAGAAATTGAAAGAAAAATGGATAAAACTATCATTTTTTCTATCATCTTTGAGAGTAACTGTCTATTCCCGATATTCTTAGATTACCTCACTAGTAGGTGGGTAGTTGATACAGATAAATGTGAATTTGATCCATCTTATTCAATATCACATTATTTTCGAGGCGATGTTGGAGAAATTATCAAATTTCTACATATATATCGATCAAATATTGAAAATGTACAAGTTGCAGTATTAAAAGATAGGAAATGATGAAAAAAAAGTAATGATTCTAATAAATTCGTGATTATATTTAGTTATATCTATACAATAAACGTGAAACTCATCATATGTTTTGTTATTCTTAACCTCCCCCATTTTACAGGTAATAGAGTCTCTTTGAAAATCAAGATGATTGATGCACAAGCGTGAGGTTATCTAACGTAAAATTATTGATTATGAAGTAAAATTCTTGGAAATCGGCTTCTAAGAACAAATACTCCTCAACTGCGTTGATATCTCCGTGATACAAAGGATCGATGTTTGCTGGTGAATCACGGTATATCCGTGCATTCCTCCTAAACAGCATCTCTCGATCAACCTCGCGCCTTACTTTGAATGAAAAAGTAAACTTATGGAAGTGCCTACTACGAAGCACTCTTTCAATTAATAAATTACTAGCGTAATGCCTCACGTTGCTCGGCTTGTAAATGTTTCCGATAGGCGTATTAGTTTTCCAAAATGCTCTTCCAAATCAAATGAGAGTACGTTTTTCAAAAATTTTATATATTTAGTTAAGCGGCGGTTTCTCACATGGGTCTGAACTCATAAAGACCATGAAAGTTATCATTATATAACTCGATATGTGAAAATGGTACAGAACATATTTTCATTTGATTTAAAAGAGCATTTTGGTGAACTGATACGCTTCTCGGGGACTTTTACAGGCCGAGCAACGCGAAACATAACGCTAGTGTTTAATTATAAAAATACGGAAGTTTTCTATCGGAAATTCAGAAATATGATGTTGTAAAATATCGTTATGCTCAAATAAAGTGATTTCTAGTAGGCCAAAGAGATGTACATCGATTTGACGTGAATTAATTACTCAGTTGGTTACAGGGATAAATATACAAGTGACACTCAAAATTTTCATTCTGGGCCTTACTTCGTACTAAGATCAATATCACCAATGTCACCTGCTTGAGCCCATCGCGGATACACGCACTCTTTGAAGTTTAGCGAGTGTAAGAACAGTCGACGCAGAAAGAGGTGAGCTGCACAATATCATCGTGGACATTCACATCTGAAGAAAACATCGTAAGCGCACATAATTCCATCAATAATTTGATTACTCGTTTTTCTGAAATCGATAGAATTGTGGGAACAGGAAAGTCGAAGGTGTTCGAGTGATTCGAATAGAATAGGAACATAATGAATAGAAAAACAGAATTTTCTCCGAGCCTTCAGAAAAAAAAAGAATGTAAGAGATGAAATTTTTCCGGGCTTCGACAGAACAAATATATAAAAATGAAAATTGAAAAATTTCTCGGGATTTTGAAAAAACAAAAGTATAAAAAATTATTTTATTTTTCAAAATATTTTTCCGGAAATTATCGAAATTTCCTACCGTGAAGCACATCCCGAACTTGCCTTCATTCTTCTTAGTCTCACTTAGAGGAACGCTCAAACATACGCGCTCTCTACCAGAGCCACAGTCGTCTCCTCGCTGCCTTCAAAAACACATACGCGCGCGAGAAGCATCAAACAACGTGACACCAGAAAAGGAAAGGGAATTCTTAGTGATGCGCACTCTCTCAACAGCCCGCAGTCATCTTCTCAAGCCCGTCGCGAATACACGTGCTCATAGAAGTTGAGCGAGTATAAAAACAGTTGACATATAATGAGGTGAGCTTGCAGAATATTATCGTTGACATCGACATCTAGGAAAAACATCGTACGGGTAAGTAATTCCATGGATAATTTGATTAATCGTTATTCCTGAAATCAATATAGAACGAAAATATATTGGATAGAGATCCGGAATTTTTTCCGGACCCTCAATAAAAAGAAAATGTGGAGAATGAAAATTCAAAAACTTTTTGGAAATTGAATGAAAATTTTTTCCGGGGCTTCGACAAAACAAATATGTGAAGGATGAAAATTCGAGAATTTTTAGGGACTTTGAGAAAACGAAAATATAAAAAATTGTTTTTTTTTTCAAAAAATATTTCCAAAAATTTTCGAAATTTCCCACTCTGAGGCACATGCTGAACTTGCTTTAATTCTTATCAGTTTCAGTTAGAGAAACGCTCAGGCGTTGGCGCTCTCTACTGAAGGCGCATTCTCCCCCTCCCGCCTTCACAGACACAGACACGCGCCGAGAAGCATCACGACACCAGAAGAGGAGAGGGGATACTTAGTATCGCGCGCTCTCTCAACAGTTCGCAGTCTTCTTCTTGTGCCCAGCGCAAACACGCGTATTCGAGCAGGCATGACAAAAGTCGACGCGGAACAGAGTCAGCTTACAAGATGGCATCGAAGAGATCAACATACATGGAGGACATCATGAAGGTAAGCGATTTCAACCCAAATCTCGAAATTCATTCTTTCCGAAATCATTAAAACTAAGAAAACGATAACGTCGCGAATTCCAATAGTTCAAATTATCTGAATGTATGTAACATGGAATTTGAAAATTTTTTTCGGGTCTTCGACAAAACAGATCTATAAAAAATGAAAATTCGAGAATTTTTCGGGACTTCGAAAAAACGAAAATATAAAAAATTGTTTTTTTCTTTCAAAAAATATTTCCAAAAATTTTCGAAATTTCCCACTCTAGGGCACATGCTGAACTTGCTTTAATTCTTATCAGTTTCAGTTAGAGAAACGCTCAGGCGTTGGCGCTCTCTACTGAAGCCGCATTCTCCCCCTCCCCGCCTTCACAGACACAGACACGCGCCGAGAAGCATCACGACACCAGAAGAGGAGAGGGGATACTTAGTATCATCCGCTCTCTCAACAGTCCGCAGTCTTCTTCTTGTGCTCAGCACAAACACGCGTACTCTATGGGGTCGAGCAGGTAGGACAAAAGTCGACGCGGAACAGAGTCAGCTTGCAAGATGGCATCGAAGAGATCAACATACATAGAGGACATCATGAAGGTAAGTGATTTCAACCTAAATCTCGAAATTCATTCTTTCCGAAATCATTAAAACTAAAAAAACGATAACGTCGCGAATTCCAATAGTTCAAATTATCTGAATGTATGTAACATGGAATTTGAAAATTTTTTCCGGGGCTTCGACAAAACAAATATATAAAAAATCGAAAATTCAAAAATTTTCGGGACTTTGAAAAGACAAAAATAAAAAAAATTATTTTTTTTTTCAAAAAATTTTCCCAAAAATTTCCAAAATTTCCCACTCTGAGGCATATGCTGAACTTGCCTTGATTCTTTTCAGTTTCAGTTAGAGAAACGCTCAGGCATTCGCGCTCTCTACTGAAGCCGCATTCTCCCCCTCCCCGCCTTCACAGACACAGACACGCGCCGAGAAGCATCACGACCAGGGCAGTCAAGCGTGGTAGAGTCCTTCCCCTCAAGCCCCTCCAGTCATGTGTAGAGCGCGCCGCGGCGTCGCAGGGGAGGGGCTCCTTCGCCGCGAGCCGCGACGCTCTCTGCACTTGACTGGAGGGGCTTGAGGGCAGGGACTGTACTACGCTTGACACCCCTGATCACGACACCAGAAGAGGAGAGGGGATACTTAGCATCGCGCGCTCTCTCAACAGTTCGCAGTCTTCTTCTTGTGCCCAGCGCAAACACGCGTATTCCATGGGGTCGAGCAGGTATGACAAAAGTCGACGCGGAACAGAGTCAGCTTGCAAGATGACATCGAAGAGATCAACATACATAGAGGACATCATGAAGGTGAGTAATTTCAACCTAAATTTTGAAATTCACTTTTTCCAAAATTGTTAAAATTCAGAAAACGTTATCGTCAAAAAATTCAATAGTTCAGATTAATTGAATATATGATACATGAAATTTGAAAATTTTTTTCGGGTCTTCGACAAAACAGATCTATAAGAAATGAAAATTCGAGAATTTTTCGGGACTTCGAAAAAACGAAAATATAAAAAATTGTTTTTTTCTTTCAAAAAATATTTCCAAAAATTTTCGAAATTTCCCACTCTAGGGCACATGCTGAACTTGCTTTAATTCTTATCAGTTTCAGTTAGAAAAACGCTCAGGCGTTGGCGCTCTCTACTGAAGCCGCATTCTCCCCCTCCCCGCCTTCACAGACACAGACACGCGCCGAGAAGCATCACGACACCAGAAGAGGAGAGGGGATACTTAGTATCATCCGCTCTCTCAACAGTCCGCAGTCTTCTTCTTGTGCTCAGCACAAACACGCGTACTCTATGGGGTCGAGCAGGTAGGACAAAAGTCGACGCGGAACAGAGTCAGCTTGCAAGATGGCATCGAAGAGATCAACATACATAGAGGACATCATGAAGGTAAGTGATTTCAACCTAAATCTCGAAATTCATTCTTTCCGAAATCATTAAAACTAAAAAAACGATAACGTCGCGAATTCCAATAGTTCAAATTATCTGAATGTATGTAACATGGAATTTGAAAATTTTTTCCGGGGCTTCGACAAAACAAATATATAAAAAATCAAAAATTCAAAAATTTTCGGGACTTTGAAAAGACAAAAATAAAAAAAATTATTTTTTTTTTCAAAAAATTTTCCCAAAAATTTCCAAAATTTCCCACTCTGAGGCATATGCTGAACTTGCCTTGATTCTTTTCAGTTTCAGTTAGAGAAACGCTCAGGCATTCGCGCTCTCTACTGAAGCCGCATTCTCCCCCTCCCCGCCTTCACAGACACAGACACGCGCCGAGAAGCATCACGACACCAGAAGAGGAGAGTGGATACTTAGTATCATCCGCTCTCTCAACAGTCCGCAGTCTTCTTCTTGTGCTCAGCACAAACACGCGTACTCTATGGGGTCGAGCAGGTAGGACAAAAGTCGACGCGGAACAGAGTCAGCTTGCAAGATGGCATCGAAGAGATCAACATACATAGAGGACATCATGAAGGTAAGTGATTTCAACCTAAATCTCGAAATTCATTCTTTCCGAAATCATTAAAACTAAAAAAACGATAACGTCGCGAATTCCAATAGTTCAAATTATCTGAATGTATGTAACATGGAATTTGAAAATTTTTTCCGGGGCTTCGACAAAACAAATATATAAAAAATCAAAAATTCAAAAATTTTCGGGACTTTGAAAAGACAAAAATAAAAAAAATTATTTTTTTTTTCAAAAAATTTTCCCAAAAATTTCCAAAATTTCCCACTCTGAGGCATATGCTGAACTTGCCTTGATTCTTTTCAGTTTCAGTTAGAGAAACGCTCAGGCATTCGCGCTCTCTACTGAAGCCGCATTCTCCCCCTCCCCGCCTTCACAGACACAGACACGCGCCGAGAAGCATCACGACCAGGGCAGTCAAGCGTGGTAGAGTCCTTCCCCTCAAGCCCCTCCAGTCATGTGTAGAGCGCGCCGCGGCGTCGCAGGGGAGGGGCTCCTTCGCCGCGAGCCGCGACGCTCTCTGCACTTGACTGGAGGGGCTTGAGGGCAGGGACTGTACTACGCTTGACACCCCTGATCACGACACCAGAAGAGGAGAGGGGATACTTAGCATCGCGCGCTCTCTCAACAGTTCGCAGTCTTCTTCTTGTGCCCAGCGCAAACACGCGTATTCCATGGGGTCGAGCAGGTATGACAAAAGTCGACGCGGAACAGAGTCAGCTTGCAAGATGACATCGAAGAGATCAACATACATAGAGGACATCATGAAGGTGAGTAATTTCAACCTAAATTTTGAAATTCACTTTTTCCAAAATTGTTAAAATTCAGAAAACGTTATCGTCAAAAAATTCAATAGTTCAGATTATTTGAATATATGATACATGAAATTTGAAAATTTTTTTCGGGTCTTCGACAAAACAGATCTATAAAAAATGAAAATTCGAGAATTTTTCGGGACTTCGAAAAAACGAAAATATAAAAAATTGTTTTTTTCTTTCAAAAAATATTTCCAAAAATTTTCGAAATTTCCCACTCTAGGGCACATGCTGAACTTGCTTTAATTCTTATCAGTTTCAGTTAGAGAAACGCTCAGGCGTTGGCGCTCTCTACTCAAGCCGCATTCTCCCCCTCCCCGCCTTCACAGACACAGACACGCGCCGAGAAGCATCACGACACCAGAAGAGGAGAGGGGATACTTAGTATCATCCGCTCTCTCAACAGTCCGCAGTCTTCTTCTTGTGCTCAGCACAAACACGCGTACTCTATGGGGTCGAGCAGGTAGGACTAAAGTCGACGCGGAACAGAGTCAGCTTGCAAGATGGCATCGAAGAGATCAACATACATAGAGGACATCATGAAGGTAAGTGATTTCAACCTAAATCTCGAAATTCATTCTTTCCGAAATCATTAAAACTAAAAAAACGATAACGTCGCGAATTCCAATAGTTCAAATTATCTGAATGTATGTAACATGGAATTTGAAAATTTTTTCCGGGGCTTCGACAAAACAAATATATAAAAAATCAAAAATTCAAAAATTTTCGGGACTTTGAAAAGACAAAAATAAAAAAAATTATTTTTTTTTTCAAAAAATTTTCCCAAAAATTTCCAAAATTTCCCACTCTGAGGCATATGCTGAACTTGCCTTGATTCTTTTCAGTTTCAGTTAGAGAAACGCTCAGGCATTCGCGCTCTCTACTGAAGCCGCATTCTCCCCCTCCCCGCCTTCACAGACACAGACACGCGCCGAGAAGCATCACGACCAGGGCAGTCAAGCGTGGTAGAGTCCTTCCCCTCAAGCCCCTCCAGTCATGTGTAGAGCGCGCCGCGGCGTCGCAGGGGAGGGGCTCCTTCGCCGCGAGCCGCGACGCTCTCTGCACTTGACTGGAGGGGCTTGAGGGCAGGGACTGTACTACGCTTGACACCCCTGATCACGACACCAGAAGAGGAGAGGGGATACTTAGCATCGCGCGCTCTCTCAACAGTTCGCAGTCTTCTTCTTGTGCCCAGCGCAAACACGCGTATTCCATGGGGTCGAGCAGGTATGACAAAAGTCGACGCGGAACAGAGTCAGCTTGCAAGATGACATCGAAGAGATCAACATACATAGAGGACATCATGAAGGTGAGTAATTTCAACCTAAATTTTGAAATTCACTTTTTCCAAAATTGTTAAAATTCAGAAAACGTTATCGTCAAAAAATTCAATAGTTCAAATTATTTGAATATATGATACATAAAATTTGAAAATTTTTTCTGATGTTTCGACAGAACAAATATATAAAAAATGAATATTCCAAAATTTTTCGGGACTTTGAGAAAAAAAAATATAAAAAAGTGTTTTTTTTTCAAAAAATTTTCCCAAAAATTCCCAAAATTTCCCACTCTGAGGCACATTCTGAACTTGCCTCGATTCTCATCAGTTTCAGTTAGAGAAACGCCCAGGCATTCGCGCTCTCTACTAAAGCCACATTCTCCCCCTCCCCGCCTTCACAGACACAGACGCGCGCCGATCATGTCATGACACCAGAAGGGGAGAGACGATACTGAATGATGCGCGCTCTCTCAACGGCCCGCAGTCATCCTCTGGAACCCGTCGCGAACACACGTACTCTATGCGGTTGGGCAATCATAAGAAGAGTCAACGGAAAATGAGGTGAACTTGCAAAATATCATCGTGGACACACAACATTTATAGAATGGCTGAAGGGTGAGTAATTCGATCATTTATTCAATTACTTGTTTTTCCTTGAATCGTTAGAGTTACGAGAACATAAACGTCGAGAGTTTCGATGATCTAAATAGATGAAAGATACAATGAAAGAATTTCAAGATTTCGTCCGGGGCTTTGAACACAAAGATATGAAATATAAAAATTAGAAATATGAAAAATTGATTTTTTTTTGAAAATTTTTCCCAAAAATTCCCGAAATTTCCCACCATGAGACAATTCCTGAACTTGCTTCCATTCTCATCAGTTTCAGTGGAAGAGACGCTCAGATATACGCGCTCCTTATCGGAGCCGCAATCTTCCCCTCGCTGCCCTCGCAGACACACACGCATCGAGAAGCGACAACGTCACACCGAAAAAGAGTGGGGATACTTAATGATGCGCGCTGTCTCAACGGCCCTCAGTCATCATCTAGAGCCCGTCGCGATCACACGTACTCTATCAAGGGGGGCAATCATAAGAAGAGTCGAATAAAATGGAATACACTTGCAGAATACCATCGTGGACATCAACATTCATAGAACGTCTAGAAGGTGAGTAATTGCATCATTAATTCAATTACACGTTCTTCCTCAAATCGTTAAATTTGTAATATCGTGAACGTCGAGAATTTTGATGATCTGAATAGATTAAAGATTCAATGGAAACATTCCAAGATTTTGTCCGGGGCTTCGAAAACAAAGAGATAAGAGATAAAGAATTGGAAATTTTTACGGGATTTTGAAAAAATAAAAATATAAAAAATCGATTTTTTTTCGAAAAATTTTCCCGAAAATTTTCGGAATTTTCCACTCTGAGACACATCATGAGCTTGAGTTCATTCTCATTAGTTTTAGCGGAAGAGACGCTCAAACATAGGCGCTCTCGACCGAAGCCGCAATTTTCCCCTATATAGCCTCACAGACACACGCATCGAGAAACGACAACGTCACACCGAAAAAGAGCGGAGTCACTTAATGATGCGCGCTCTCCCAACGGCCGTCAGTCATCCTCTGGAGCCCGTCGCGATCACACGTACTCTATGAAGGTGGGCAATCATAAGAAGAGTCGAATAAAATGGAATGAGCTTGCAGAATATCATCGTGGAAATCAACATCTATAGAACGTCTGAAGGGTGAGTAATTCTATCATTTATTTAATTACTCGTTTTTCCTTGAATCATTAGAGTTATGAAAACATAAACGTCAAGAATTTTTAGTGATTTAAATAGATTGAAAATATACTGAAAAAATTTTAAGATTTTGTCCGAAGCTTCGAAAACAAAGATATAAAAAATAAAAATTCGAAATTTTTACGGGATTTTGAAGAAACAAGAATAAAAAAAATTATTTTTTTTTTCAAAAAATTTTCCCAAAAATTTCGAAAATTTCTCACTCTGGGGCATATGCTGAACTTGCCTCAATTCTTATCAATTCAGTTAGAGAAACGCTCAGGCATTCGCGCTCTCTACTGAAGCCGCATTCTCCCCCTTCCCGCCTTCACAGACACAGACGCGCGCTGATCATGTCATGACACCAGAAGAGGAGAAGGGATACTGAGTGATGCGCGCTCTCTCAACGGCCCGCAGTCATCCTCTGGAGCCCGTCGCGAACACACGTACTCTATGCGGTTGGGCAATCATAAGAAGAGTCAACGAAAAATGAGGTGAGCTTGCAGAATATCATCGTCGACACACAACATTTATAGAATGGCTGAAGGGTGAGTAATTCGATCATTAATTCAATTACTCGTTTTTCCTCGAATAAATAGGGCTTCGAAAACGAAAATAAAAGAAATAGAAATTCGAAATTCTTACGGGATTTTGAAAAAACGAAAATATAAAAAATTGTTTTTTTTCGGAAAATGTTCCCAAAAATTTGCGAAATTTTCCACTCTGAGAAAATTCCTGAACTTGCCTTTATTCTAATCAGTTCCAGTGGAAAAGACGCATAAGCATACGTGCTCTCTCCCGGAGCCGCAGTTCTCTCCTCGCTGCCTGCACAGACACACATAGGCGACGAGTAAGATCAAACAACATGTCAACAGAAAAATAGAAGACAATTGGTGATACGCGCTCTCTCAGCAGCCCACAGTATAGCCCTTTACACGGTCACGAACATTCGTACGCCAAAGAGGAAATCAAGTCCAAGAAAATCCTATGTAGATATATAAGAAGAACTTATAAAATACCATCATGAACATTGACCTCTACTACACAATAATGGAAAGGTGAGTAATATCTATCAAAACATTATTTCCCATGTTCTCTAAAATTGATAATAGAACCAAACATCAAAATACAAACCTCTTCCGAAATTTTATAAAATCATGTACATGATAAATAAAAATTCGATTTTTTCCGAAATAAAATCGAGAAGTGAATTAGATTTCCATAGTCTCAATCGAAACTGATGAGTTACCTCCAAAGACAGAATTTCCGGGCTCTACGATTCCAATTATTAAGTTTTTCCACAATAGAGATATCTTGCAATATCACAAAATTCAGTCGAATTGACAACTCATCCATTAAATTGACCCCAATGGGGAGTTCAGTTTCATACCAAGGTCTATCATCCCACAGGCATCTAGATATCAAATGTGAGAATCACCCAGTGGAGGATTTACAAAAAGTTTTCAACTCAACGTGTTACAACCGTTCCAGAAAGATTAACGAAATCAAAACTACAGTAAGATGACATGGATCCAAGCACAAGAGAATGACAAAAATCACATAAAACAAGGGAATCCATAACACCTCTGGAATCGAATCAACTTCCGAAGACATCAAATGTGAGTTTCATGTATCAACCCGTGTCACTCCTTATTCTAAAATATGTATAGGATTTTAATTAGATATAGCTCTATGGAAATTTTTCGAATATCATGATTCTATGAAATCGTCGTCAGAACATTAGATTGATTAGTTTTTCAGAGAACGTAAATACATAATAGCCTTTACTTCTTCACTAAATTGGTATGCATGGTATCTCACAAATTTATCCTTGATCTTACAATTTAATTTGAGGCTAATTTTAATTACGAAAAAAATCAAATCATCTTCGTCACACATCTCAACAAATGATTCCCAACAATACACATCTCTTACATATCCAAGTGCAATCGAATACATTTACAAGTTGTAACAGGACTGTATGATGCCATGGCTCACATAGAGATCGAGACTATCATCTCTGAGATCGACATACTACAATCTCCTGTTGCCAAGCTGCTGTAAATTTAGGGTATTCTTCCAAAAAAACAACACAACACACTTACACCACTCTTCGGAAACATGTTGTTGGATTTCCTCTGATCTGAGCGCCGCTTTGGTCCCGACACTGGTAAACCAAATCGACGGGTCAGTCTCATCTGATCATGTCTCCTTCAACCTCTGTGATGGAGAGTTACATTTACACTGAAACGATATACACGGACCGATTCACACTCAATTCCACTCCATATCACACAACGAAGATGATAGATCGATATTTCTGTTCATTTCAATAAAATCTTCCGCAAATATCACCAGTGGTTATAAAAATATAGATCAAGGTATTGTTAAAATTAGTGCGTTCCTAGAATCGTATATCAAATATCCATAATTTCATTTATATATTCGTTTGTTATTGAATATGATTGAGGATTATCATTGATCAATGTAGTGACTCCCATATACGTTTCTCAATATTCAATCTTTTGTTATAACAATTCTCATTCAATTTGTACGATGACTCAATTTTATCAACAAAACGGCAACATACGCCTCCCATACGATTGTATATCATTACTCCCTCTATTATAAGTAATCAGGATGTAAGCCTATAATTGTAATAATGTATGATGAAACTTTTGTTTAGAATATCACGTTCCATACTCTATATGTAAATATGTTCAATATGGATTGTATCAATATCTGAATCTCCTGAAACTCGATAAATAAAATCAAATGGTTGGGGAAATTGCCCCAACCATCCCCGTGTCGATTCATTTACTATAGAATAAGCATTCGAAAGAAGTACAACTCATTAAGCGATATTTTCGTACAATCTTCAATTGTACATTCTTCCAATCTCGAGTTAAAACATATGCTATTCATTATGAAATTCATACGAATTTTCAAAAAGAGCATAACTGACTTTTTTAATACATTGGAGAATTTTGAGTACTGATTCCAGCTCATCTTGAATCAATTTCAAATCATTGAGAGAAACATATATGAATCCACTATCACTTAACAAGATGAAATCATCGTCCCAATTTCATCAAAGAGTAAATGCATTCAAGTAACCTTCATTAACAGGATCCAATTCAAAACTTTGCTGATTACATATTGATTCAACTCATCCTCGTCATACTTACTCAAAACTACCACACCACACTTTTACGAGTTGCAACAGCACATAATGTCTTGGCTCATATGGGAGTTGGGTTTCTCATTCCCGAGTGCGACAGAGTGTGACTCCCTGTTGCCCAGCTATTGTAAAACAACAACACAATACTAACGCGACTCTTCGGAAGCATGTTGCTGGATTTCCTCTGATCTGAGCGCCGCTTCGGTCCCGACACTGGTAAACCAAATCGACGGGTCAGTCTCATCGGATCATGTCTCCTTCAACCTCTGTGATGAAGAGTTACAATTTCACTCTGAACATAAAACACTCCCCAGTTTCAACTCAATTCCACATCATAAACACAAATCGAGGATGATGGATATCGAAGTCATTTCATCGAATCGAAGACTCCTCAAAAATTCGAATCTTGCGACGTAAATGCTCAATATGAGAACAAAGAACTTTCCTGATGAATGAATTCCCAATAATTAATCTTAATGACCGCGTAGCAAAAACCATCACAATACATCAATTCAATTCTTCCCTCACGATTGCATCAAGCGAGTGATATTGGATTCATTTATAAAAGTCATTTTCAATACTCTATACGATACCGTTCCTCAATGTCAATTATCTATCCCTAAATCTTATGAAAATTACTTAAATCATAAATTGGTCCAGAGAATTCTCACAACCACTCCCCAATAAAAATGACGCCCTCTAATGTAAACATACAATCTTTAGTTGAACATTCTTTCAATCTCAAGTCAGAAAATATCCTAATCATTATTAGATTTCTACAAATTTCCAGAAAAAGCATGACTGAATTTTTGAATAGATTGGGAAATTTTAAAAACCGATTCCAGCTCAGATTGAATCGAATTACGAATCATTTAGAGAAATGAATATGAATCCACTATCACTTAACAAAATAAAGTCATTGTCCCAATTTCATCAAAAAGTAAATACATTCACGTGATTTTTATCAACAGGATCCAATTCAAAGCTTTTCTGATGAGAAATATATTCAACTCATCCTCGTCATACTCACTCGAAAATACCACAGCACACTTTTACGAGTTGCAACAGCACATGATGCCTTGGCTCATATGGGAGTTGGGTTTCTCATTCCCGAGTGCGACAGAGTGTGGCTCCCTGTTGCCCAGCTATTGTAAAACAACAACACAATACTAACGCCACTCTTCGGAAGCATGTTGCTGAATTTCCTCTGATCTGAGCGCCGCTTTGGTCCCGACACTGGTAAACCAAATCGACGGGTCAGTCTCATCGGATCATGTCTCCTTCAACCTCTGTGATGAAGAGTTACATTTTCACTCTGAACATAAAACACTCCCCAGTTTCAACTCAATTTCACATCATAAACACAAAACGAGGATGATGAATATGAAAACAAAGAACTTCCCTGTTAATGAATTCCCAATAATTAATCTTGATGATCGCGTAGCAAAAATCATAACAATGCATCAATTCAATTTTCCCCTCACGATTGCATCAAGCGAGTGATATTGGATTCATTTACAAAAGTCATTTCTAATACTCTATACGATACCGTTCCTCAATGTCAATTATCTATCCCTAAATCTTATGAAAATCACTTGAATCATAAACTGATCAAAAGAATTCTCTCAACCACTCCCCCATATGAAATGACGTCCTCTAATATCAGCATGCGAGATAGACGTGAACCGCTTCTCTTTTCATATTTTCATAAGTTCGAATTTCAAAAGAACGTTTAATTTCTCCTCCAAATAGAAATAAATTTAAAAACTCCAAAGTATTACGTAGGTTCACACTCGGTATGAGTAGAAATACGAAAATCATCATCTTCAAAGTCAAATAAAAAATTCCTCGAATTCATTCAAAAAAGTTTCAAAAATTTGAAATCCATTCGTATGTATCATATATTCAAAATCAACGAAATAACAACCTCTCGATCTTTAACATTCCATCACTTTGTCAGTACGATTCGACTTCATCGTCACTCTATCACTTATTTCATTCGAAATCAACCAATACTCATGCGGATCGATCTATCTCTAACAAAAAATTAAAATGAAAACCATTAAATAAAGCTAACTCGAACACCAAAATTAATTCACATCTGAAAGTGAGGCGGCCTTGTCAACCGTGAAAAGTTATTCGGCTACCTTCGATGTTGGAAATGGCGGTGTCTCGAATTTTCTAATACGCTTCACTAAAATACGCCATAAAATGACTCCCAGCATGCACTTAATACGAAAATAGATAAACGAAACGCATAAAAATCGATTGCTCCTAACCTTCGCCAACGGATTCGGAAGCTTGGGCAGTGTTCGAAAGGGCTCCGTGAGACCGATCAGCGACCGTCTTCACGGCAAGAATTAGCAGCAAATCGAATATATAATATCAACGTATAAATACATATAAACTAAATCGGAAATACATACAAAAAACTCAAAAATACGTCAAAAATACGTAAACGACACTCAAACACGTGTTCTATACATCGCGGAAAAATCTAGGGACATTTGACCTGGTCTAGGGACTTTTCGTGCCGTCAAGTTGGCAACACTGATTCGATTTTATGTTGGCAACCCTGATATAGGGATTCCGTGGGGGAATAGGCACCTTGTGTCTCTTAATATAATAATTACGTTGGACTGGAGGTTGTATGTCATAATTTGGCATATTACCATACAAATTTTTTAGTCTCCATAAATTGTACAGAATCTGAGCTTGTCCTGAAATGACAAGACAACAATATGAGAATGAACTTTTACCTTGAAAAAGTAAAAAGAGTCATTCAGATTTTATTTACCTGAGTGAGTGATTATGTCCATCATTCCTAAAACAGATGCTAGAAGACTGCGAGTCTTATGATAAACACTAGATTTTCAAATGCTTGAGCGAGTCGTTTGTCTCGAGCAATCAATTTCAACGACCGATATAAGCTTAACGAAATCAAGAGCGACTTGGTTTTCAACGAAATCGAAACTGAGGATCACTTTACTATGGCAAAATTCCAGCCAAGGATCTCCGAGATTTCATCTCTGAGACCTTCGAATGAAGAAACCGGTTTCTACTACCTTTCAAGGTGATTAAAACTTTGTTCAAAAATTCCTGCAGCGAAGCTGCAGCTTGATTTCATGTAAAAGCCACAGCAAAAATATATCATCATCGTTTTATTCAATACATTATACATCAAGCTGCAGCTTGATTTCATGTCAAAAAAGCCGTAAAAGCTTGCATCAAACTGCAGTAAAAGAGCCGCAGCAGATCATCATGCGATGGAGAAAGAGTAACGGGATTCAATCATCGTCTCACGGCAAACATAGCCAAAGGTTGGTGTGAGCAAAGGCTGGTGGCAGCACCTCCCGAGATCTTGCTACGACATGATGGCTGCGGAGATCTGGGAGGGACTGTTGCGATCGAGAGGGGCCCGATTGGATAGGTATGCGGTGCAGAGGAGGACCGTAGCGAGAGAGAGAGGGACGAGATTGATGAGCCACGCGCATAGCTATACACGTGCGCGAATGGCTATATGCTTGCGCGCATATATAGTTAGCTATATGCATAGTGTACATATATAGTTAGGTGAACTATGCATATAGCTAACTAAACTACGTAATTCGACTTAACGTTTGTGCTCGACTTAACGTTTGTTAGCGCGCCTCTCATGAGACGAGTCACGAAGTGGCAGGTCCTTGACTCGGAAACGCTCAGCGACCACTGCCATATCTTCTTCAAGATAGACAATGGCCGAGGTGCAGGCATAGCACGGCAGATCGAGGGATGGCAAGTCCGCAAACTGGACGAGGAAAGCTTCAGAGAAGCAATCCTGAGAGCAGAGGACCCCGGAGAAGAGCTCTCGCCGGAGGAGACGGTATCGAGCGTCATTCGGTCCATCACCCGAGCCTGCGATGCCTCCATGCCGAGGAGGAAGCAACCCCGGTTCCAGAAGAGGCAAGTATACTGGTGGAACGATGAGATCAGGGATCTTCGCCGCAGCGCAAACGCTCAGAGGAGGCGAGCGAAGCGAGCGCGCAAACGTGGACGTCCATCAGCGGCAGCAGACGAAGCGGCCTACAAAGAGGCGAAGAAGCTTCTTCGGGATGCCATCCGTCGCAGCAAACAAAAATGCTGGTCGGAGCTATGCAACATGGTCGATCAAGATCCGTGGGGCACACCGTACCGGGTGGTCATGAGCAGACTGCGATTGAGAGACGGACCAACAGCGCCAACTGACAAAGAGTCAGTTCTACGGATTGCCAGGGCACTCTACCCGAGAGGGGAGCCCAGACTCACATTCCCTGGGTTCATCTACGACCCCATCCCCCTCTTCACCGAAGAAGAGCTAAGACGAGCCGCTACAAGACTGGCGAATGGTAAGGCCCCGGGGTTGGATGGTATCCCTAATGAAGCCCTGAAAATAGTGGCTCGAGAGCAGCCTACCCTACTATTGAAGCTGTTCAATAAGTGTCTCCTTGCGGGAGTGTTCCCGAAAGTGTGGAAACGGCAGAAGCTAGTCCTCATCCCCAAGGGGAAGGGTGGAGAACCAGCGGAGCCATCATCGAATCGGCCACTCAATATGCTGGACAACATCGGGAAGATGTATGACCGCATGATCCTAAACCGGGCGGAGAAAGAGTATGAGCGTAGCGGAGGGATGTCCCCGATGCAGTTTGGCTTCCGCAAGGGGCGCAGTACAATGCACGCAATAGAAAGCGTACAAGACAGAGTTCACAGAGCGCATACAATGGCTCCCCAACCAGGAGGAGGGTTTTGTGCCATAATATGCTTGGATGTGAAGAACGCCTTCAACACAGCAAGCTGGGAACGGATCTATAGGTCCCTAGATGGAAGAGTCCCCCCTTACCTGCTCGCAGTCATCAGCGATGGACTGCGTGACAGAGTCTTCGTATGTGACACCGATGAGGGAAGGGTTGAGCTGGAATTATCTGCAGGGATAGCTCAAGGATCCGTGTCAGGACCGTTCGAATGGAACACGCAATACGACGAGTTCCTGAACATGAGTCTTCCAGATGGGGCAGAACTCATTGGCTTCGCGGACGATGCGGCATTAGTCGTGGTCGCCGAAACCGCGTGGCAAGTGGAGTGTGTGGCCAATGAAGCTCTCTACCGCATTGGTCAATGGTTCCCTGAGAACGGGCTGGAGCTTGCCGAGCACAAGTGCGAAGCGATGCTAGTCACCAAGAGGAGGAGTTTCGAAACTCCCGTGTTCTCCATCAACGGGTACGAAATTCCACTCAAGAGGGAACTTAAGTACCTTGGGGTTTGGTTTGATGACCGATGGAGCTACAAGGCACAAGCCAGAGAAGCAGCGCTGAAGGCAGACAGGGTCGGTGGCGCCCTCCAGCGGCTCATGCCAAACCTTGGTGGCCCCAAGCCAAACAGAAGAGCCTTACTCAGCACCGTGAGCTATTCCATCATGCTGTACGGTGCACCAATTTGGGGGCAGGTAGCTAGAGGGTCCGTAATCGATGCAAAGCTAGGTCCAGTCCAGCGGCGTTTCGCGCTACGGACGATCAGTGCTTATTGCACGGTGTCTGACCATGCAGCCTGTGTGCTTGCGGGTACACCACCCATTCGACTGCTTGTAGCCGAGAGAGTGCGGGTATGGAAACGCCAAGAAACCCTCAAGAGCGATGGAGTCGTGCTCAACCCCACTCGCAAGGCCCTCATACGAGACGTCGAGAGGGGGGAGACCGTTGAAGAGTGGCAAAAAGAGTGGGAGAGCTCAACGAAAGGGAAGTGGACGCGAAGGCTGATCCCCAACATAGCCAGGTGGATCGATCGAGCTCACGGAGAGCTGGATTACTGGCTGACGCAAGCTTTTAGTGGGCATGGCTGCTTCGGAGAGTACCTGGAGCGGTTCCAGAAGAGGGAGACCCCGGTCTGTCAGATGTGTGCGGCAGACTGGGACGATGCGGAGCATGCACTCTTCCATTGCATGAACACAGCTACGGAGAGAGCGGAGCTCGTGAACTGGCTTGGAAATCAGATCACCCCTGAGAATCTATTGCCGTTCATGCTCCGTAACAAAGAGACATGGGATAAGATTGCCGCCTATATCAAGACGGCGATCACCCGAAAAGAAGAGCGAGAACGGGCATTGCAGCGTCAAGCAAGGGGCGCTGCATAGCGAACAACGACGACTTGAAGAGTGATCATTGACGACGAAGAGAGAAGACAGAAGAGCGGACACACCGAAGAGGGACGCCTCATGGCGCGCGATACGCCTCCCACCCTGAAGTAATGCTAACGCGGTTCCGGGGTGGGTTGGTTAGATAGTGGTTAGCTGCCCCCAGTTCTGCAATGATGGCTTGCCAACATCGTAGGGCTGAGAGCAGAAGGTTTTAGCCTCCAGGGCACACGGGCGTTGGATTCATGCTCATCCGGTTTACCGGGTGAGCAAAATGGAAGCGCTTATGGTCTGCCGGTGGGAGATCCATTAGGGATAGCCTGTCATCAGATTTTTCCTTATATTCCACTTAGAAAAAAAAAAAAAAAAAAAAAAAACTACGTAATTATTAGTAATTATAGCGCAATACTTACCCAGGTTGCCGAGGATGACGCCCTGTTTGGGGTGCATTATCTCCTAGGTAAGGGTAGTTCCCACCCTTATTTATTCCCTCATATAGACCTAGTGAAAACTACCCTTAATGGGGGCTGAACAGGCATACCTCCTCCTACTCGGGAGATATCTTAGGACGTGCAACTCAAATCTTAGCTCTGTGATCAGAAATCTCGAGAAGCTGTATATTCTCATAAACATCTGGCCGTGAATCTACTACTCGATAGTGACGGGTAGGAGATTTGAGTGTTCCCTTGCTGAACCTGACCATCCCCACGGGTTGAATCTGATCCCCAGTAGGATGGTTTACGTGATTCGGTCACCATACCACGAACCTAAGCCACGTGTGTTCAGTGGTCGAAATTCTGAGCAATGTTCTAGGGCTGGGAACTACGACCCGCTAGCTATGTAATCACAATCCTCGATAACCGAATGGACTACGAATCTTTTCGGGCGTGAATCTAGGGAAGAGTGATGACAGCGAGGAGATTCAAGCATTGAATGTCTATTCTGGTCATTCTCACAAGCAGAATCTGATCTCATGTATCGAGGAGCATGGTGACCATACAACGGCCCAGAATAAATACGATATCCAATCGGGATCTCGTATTAATTTTGGGATCGGGAGATATCCCAGGTCGTTTGATTCTGAGATCTTAGCTCTATGATCGAGAATGTCGAGATGGAGTCGATTCTCATAGATTGACGAACGTGAATCTACCACTCTATGGTGGCGGGTAGGAGATTTGATTATTCCTTCGCTGAATCTGGACATCCCCACAGATGGAATCTGATCCCTATTCGTGGAATGACTCATATCAGATTCATCCGATTATGTTAGTTTGGAGCGTTCCGAACAGCACATTAGAATAAACCGGTTATCTGTCACCATACCTCGAGACTAAGCCAAGTGTGTTTGGTGTTAGAAAGATCGAGCAATATTCTCGGGATTGGAATTACGATCCTCCAGCTATGTGATCACAATTCTTGATATTGGAACAGTTTGCATCTATCCTGGCCGATTTTAGTATCAGGATTTCATCTCATCCTGCGTGAAGCATGACTACCATACAACGACCGAGGCTAGAGCATGATTTCATAGCAGCTAGACCGGGTGATGATTTAGGGAGTATGATCTTGAAATCTCAGCTCTGTGATCAAAAATCTTGAGAAGGAGTTGGTGAGATTCTCGAGTTTTTTTATCACAGAGCTAAGAAATCAGAAACGCACGTCCACGGATATCTCCGGATCCCTAGGCTATTGAATCACGTGTTGATTTTGGACCGTTGTATGGTCATCATGCTCCTTGATACATGAGATCAGATTCTACTTGTGATAATGCCCAGAATTGAGATTCAACGCTCGAATCCCCTTGCAGTCACCGCTTTTTCGTAGATTGACGCCCGAAAACATTTGTAGTCCAATCTGTTATCGAGAGTTGTGGTTGCATAGCCAGAGGATCGTATCTTCTATCTCTAGGATAATGCTCGATCATTCGACCACCAAACACACTCGACTTAGTCTCGTGGTATGGTGACCGGATAACTTGAGACCAATTCCATGTAAGATCAGACGGTCGAAAATTGCTCAAGTCTCGAATCACTTCCAGGATGAAATATATGTTTTCTAGGACGAATTAACGAGACACGTATTCTTGCGCTTTGCCCTATCATGCTCTGACTCGAGGTTATTGGATTTTCTCCATTCAATGGGCATTTCGTGAAATTAGCAATTTTCGATCGATATAGATGCAATTCTCCGTGTGTAATGGCCTTCGGCGAAATAAGATTTGTTCAGGGGGGTCAAGTAAGTTATATTGCACCAGAAAATCGTGGTACAGGAACACAATTAGTGAGCAGGATCCACAGAAGTTGATTTTGTCCGGAATCGAGAAAAGTTGAATAGCTCAAAATAATCATCCTCAATTTCGATGGGAAATTCTCTGTAAACTCGTTGAAACATGAAGAACAAAATGCGCTTGGTCCGGTTTGTGCGACATGACGCAGACTGGCGCTAGAAATCATTTTCTGGATTTTATTGTTAGAACTTGTTTCTTAAGATTGTGAATGCAATACTATGATGCTTCGATGCTATCAAATTCAAATTCGACTCATCTATGATATCAGACTTGTGTTATTATTCGACATAAGTATGGCGTGGAGCTTATCCTGTCTTTCAGATGAGATGAATGCAATGAGGAACGAGAAAATCAGTCTCCAACAGCCATTGGCGTGGATAGAAGCGTCCAAATATCGACGGAGCACTCCACTGACTCTTTACGAACTCAATTTGTCCGAACAATCTTGAAAAGGAAGTTTTAGCGATTAAATCCAGAAAATGGTCTTTAGCGCTACTCTGCGCTACGTCGCACAAACCGGACTGAATACATTTTGTTCCTCAAGTTTCAACGAGTTCACAGAAAATTCCCCATCAAAATTGAGGATGATTATCTTGAGTTAATCAACTCCCCTCGATCCCGGCCAAAATCAATTCCTGTGGATCCTGCTCACTAATTGTGTTTCTGTACCAAGATTTTCTGGTGTGATATAACTCACTCGACCCCCCTGAACAAGTCTCATCTCGACGAAGGCCATTACACACGGAGAATCGCATCTATATCGATCAAACTTGCTAATTTCACGAAATGTCCATTGAATGAAAAAAATTCGATAACTTCGAGTCAAAGCATGATAGGGCAAAACGCAAAAATACGTATCTCGTTAATTTATCCTAAGAAACATATATTTCATCCTGGAAGATATTTGAGACTTGAGCAATTTTCGACTGTCTGATCTTACATGGAATTGGTCTTGAGTCTTCCTACGACTTGGGATCAGATTGCATCGGCAGGGATGCCCATATTCAGCAAGGAGCCACTCAAATCTCCTATCCGTCACCATCGAGTAACAGATTCACGCCTATAAATCTATGAGAATCGACTCCTTCTCGAGATTTCTAATTACGGAGCTGAGATTCTAGAATTGTACTCCCAAGAACATCACCCGGTCCCGCTGTGATCCAATCACGCTCTGGTCATGGTCGTGGTATGATAGTCAAGCTTCTTGCAAGATGAGATGAGATTCTGCGTGTAAAATAATTCGGCCTACAACTTCTGATGAGATTCTATCTCCGGGAATAATCATGAACAGGATACTATATCGGGAACACCATCACAGCCACCCACCCAATACCATTCTGAGGCTGGGTGATGTGAGATTTGTGCCTAGTGATTCCGATATATCGAAGACCCTCCCCGACATTTCCAACTCGATCTAGTTCAACAACCTTGCTCTTGTAGCCACCCATGCAACACGATTCGGGAGCTGTGTGATCTCAAATTCGTGCTTAGCGATACCAAAACACTCAATAAACAACCTTGCTTAACTCGCGAACTGCGATCTCGGTCCATTCGCTCCTCCGCCCTCGCAACCGTCCACGCAACACGAAACACAATTTCAAAGCTGGTCGATCTCAAATTCGTGCTTAACGACTTCAAAATACTCCATATAAATCGCTACAGTGCTCCCGAACTTCGATCTCGATCAATTCGTGCCTTCACCTCGGCAACCACCCCCGCATTACGATTTGAAGGCAGGGCAATGTGATTTTAGTATTCAGGGGCCTCGAAATACCTCAAGAATACCCTCCACTCGAGTTTCCGAGCTCGATCTTGATGATCGCTTGCTCTCGACCCCGCAGCCTCCTACGTGACATGATCTCGAGATACGGCAATTCGATCTCTATATCCTCGAAATATTTGGGAGACACCAGTCTCACGCGATTCAAGATTGATTTTGATTAATTCTGTATAACTCGATTGCAGCCATGCATTATCGGGCACTTTCCATGAACTATTCAAAGCGCGAGACTCACGTGATGCGATGATGCTGGTCAGGAAGCCGCTCGCGCACCATATCTGGACTCTCCAAGATCATGTATCCGTTGCATCGAGTCAGCACAGCCTTATAGCCCACCTCCAGCGTTAGCTCCTCCACTGATTGAAATAAAAAAAATCCTCAAGATTATGAGCCATTATGATTTCTCTGTTAATCCCGTATTATTACTTCTCTGCATGCGTGCATTTGCTTCTTCCATCGAAGGTTTGAGATGAATTTTTTTTATTACAGAAAAGATGACACTTGAGCTACATCAAATTCGAATTGTACATCTCCAATTATCCAAATTCGAACGCCGTAGACAAGCTTTTGTTGTTGTTCTAGATAACCTCATAACCTCTCTCATATCGATATTTATCCAATAAATCCTGAAAGAACTAGCCATTTTACGTCTTCGAGCCCATTGAACTTTTTGTTCAGAATTTTTCACTCTACAACATATTTCCTCATCCACAAAATTCACTTAAACCCAAAATCCTATCTCTCGGAGCGGGGTCCGAAAAACTTTTCTTCTTTTGGGGGGGGGGGGGGGGGGTCAGAGGAGATATGGGCTACACCGTGGATCAAGGTTATTTTGAGTCTGACAAGGGCCAGAACTACTTCCAAAAGGCTTCGCAGGTGTTGATACGATAGGTTTTTGACCCCTCTCTCGAATGTCGTGAACCGAATTGCGATGGTCAAAAGTTATATGCACATTGCCGAGGCAATGTTTCAAATCTCGGATTTATGGCAAAACCACTTATATAGACCTGGATGATGCAAAAAAATGTTTTTGGTCCTATAAACTGTTGGAACTATCTTTCTTGAACACTATGAAACAAGAAAGAAACCTGTGAAGGGATAAAAAATGGTCGGAGAAAACCCTGCTGAATTGATGTGGAATTATTCATGTGAGTCATGACCTGAATATATGCCCATTCTGCAAGTCGAACAAATTGCAAGGAGCAAAGGATATTGAAGAGACCTGTCTATCTATGGGAGAAACTCGGGAGTGACCGAATTTCAGGATTTGCATTGAAGTTAGAAATGCATTTTCTCCATTAGAGTACATACCCAAAGAACCTGGGAGGTATGGACAGCTCGTGACGTGATTGAAATTCTGAGATTGCATTTCTTCTTGGTCCGTTTCCCGGTGATAGAAATAATTGAAGTTGGAGACTATAACTGGCACTGGTAACGCAATAGTCAAGACACCGGCGATTGCGCACAGAGAACCAACAATCTTGCCCCAAACGCCAACGGGTCTGGAATTGTTCGAGAATGATGTGAAAAGAATACTCATAATCCACTGTTTGATTGTTCATCAGGATTTGGGAGGCGTATTTATATAGTATTCATTTGATGAGTTTATGAGCGTCATTGACCTTTCAGGAAAATGAGAACCATTGTCCTTGCTTTGGAACCTCCATTCTGAACACACTCTACCCTAACAAGGAGTGCGCGTGCGAATAGCAACGAGGCTGTTGCTGTTTTTGATTCTCTGAATCGACTTTGGATCACCTGAAGATGGGGGGCGAGGAAGAAGGGGGTGTTCTGAATGATTTTGACGGAATCAATCAAATCAATAACTGTAGCCTCCTCATTCTTCATGCTCCTCCTATATTGTGATACACCGTTCTGCGTATTGTCAGTGACGGGGCAGGGTGTTCTTGTGGAACCCTGGAGCCCTAAATATGTGGATCAAAAGGTGCTGGATGGGTTCACTAAAAGAGTCGCTCACGATGGTTTATACTGTAAGAATAATTCAGGATATATTCTCTTCTAAAGTGTGCATATAAACGTGTTCAAAAGAATCAAGTCACGAGTGTGGGCGCGACGCGAGAATTAAGGGATCGGAATAGAGAAGCGGTCACGAGGATGGCACCGGCGTGGGCGCAATTATGATTGCAAGCAGCACAGTTGTTCGCTGCTTGCCGGGCTGTGGCTAACTGCCGATTTCAGAGCTGCGAGAGAGAGACTCGCAGGGAGGAGCAGGGCTGATGACCGAATCATCCAATGCCCATGATGGACAATGAAATTTAAATAAGTATCTCGCGTGACATCGAGGAGGAATCGCGGGTCATTGAGCCTTGCCCCTGCTGCCGAATTTCTCTCGAATGTTCTCAAGCTCTTCAAACCACATTCCGCCCCCTTTGCTTGATCATACCAAGCAAACCAGATTTGACAACTACATTTGCATTCAGAGAAGAAATGAAAGCCTCGATAAGGGTTGCGATAGTCCTATCCCCAGAGCATGAGAACAATCCGATATCATAATGGCAAACGTGATGTGAATTGAATCCAGGGAGAAGTTTCGAGTTACTGAGAAAAAATCTCGAATTTGTGAGAATTGATTTGAACTCAATGAAAAAAAAAAAAAAAAGATATTTAAACTTAATCGACAGCCTGATGACAAATCGTAAAGTGGTTCGCAAATGATTTCAACATGTTGAGTTGGATGATTTCACGGTGCTCATTCAACTTATGAGCTAATTTGTAAAAATCAGTCAAAATTTATAGCTAATCAGTCGAAAAAATGACTGAATAGATCTTAAAATCAATTCATGGACTTAATAATGAAACACTGGAGATCGTCAATTGATTATAAACATTCAAATCTGGATCAACCAGTACAACTTGAGAACAAAATGAATCAAACATATAAAATCAATTCTGGATGATCAACATCCCACAGTGCACATAGCACAACAAAGAATCAATGGTTTACATCATTCAAATTCGCTCAATAGAGCTTTCAGGCTGATATGCCAAAATCTTGATCTACAATTCTTCCAACGGTGGGGGAAAAAGTTAGACCCATAAGGTTGCATTCCTCAAATGATTCCAAGTTGTGGAAATATATAAAAATGAATACGAGGCATCATCTCTCATCTTGCGCAGCGTATTAAGAATGGGCCACGGGCTAATACTCGACTTGTTTGATTTTACAAATGATTGAATTCCAATCGATCGGCTTACGCCCGTAGCATTGTGTCAACAAATTCCGCTTCTTCCCATCAAAATCCTCCAAGTTAACCTCGCAACCATACGGGGCTTGGAGGTGCATAGTTCGAGTCGAAGTAATTCAACTCGATCCATGACATGAGTCAGCGAAATTTGTTGACACAATGCTACTGGCAAAAGCCGATCAATTGAAATTCAATCATTCGTAATTCCCGCCAGTGATGAATACAGTGTTTGATCGTATCGATCGAACACAAATATCAGTTTGTTTGATTTTACTGACTCTACGAGGGAATGCAAATAATAAACGTTGACGATACTAGTGGCCTTACAAAATTTTTGCAAGTGTAGAGCGAGGAAATTCTGTAGTGACTGTCGAAAATACGCGATTCTCAAATAATTGTTCTTCAGTTGACGACGATGTTGACAGGAACTACTTGACTCTTGATAACTAAGAGCCATGCTGGCCATCTGGATCTACTGGCAGCTTGATGAGCTTGCACAAAGCTCGACGATAGGTTGCTGTGGCGGTCCTCACATCGACCACGCGCGTCAGCCCGTCTTTGCCAGGATGGACGGCAATTACCCGAGCCATGGTCCACTTGGTTGGAGGTGTCAGCTCGTCCTTCACGAGCACCAGGTCACCGACGTTGATTTGACCCTGGACGTTGAGCCATTTACCACGTTGCTGGAGATGGTGCATTACTCCCTTGTGCCAGCGATCCCAGCAGTTGTTGCGCACCCGCTGAATTTGTCTCCACCTGCACTGAGGAGAAGGTCGTAAGTCAACGTCGTCGAAGGGTTCGGGCAATGCTGTGACTGCGCGCCCAATCAAAAAGTGGCCAGGGGTCAAAGCATTCGAATCGTTCCCATCGGTACTCAGAGGGCAAAGAGGCCGAGAGTTCAGGCAAGCTTCGATTTGACTACTCGGGGTCATGTACTCTTCAAAAGTGAGACACGTGTCTTCGGTTACTCGTTTGAGGTGGTACTTGAAGCTACGAACTGCAGCTTTCCACAGTCCTCCAAGATGAGGAGCTCGTGGGGGTGAAAAATTCCACGTGATATTCTCAGGAGCAAGCTGCGCCGCAACTTCTTCTGAAAAGGCAGATGCTTGGGCGAACATTCTCTTGATCTCTGCTTCCCCGCCGACAAATTTCTTTGCGTTATCGCAGGATATGGTGGTACAACGTCCGCGGCGCGACACGAATCTATGTACAGCGGCTACAGAAGCTGTTGACGTAACGTCCGACACGACTTCGACATGTGAAGCTATTGTAAATATGCATACAAAGATGCAAAAGTATCCTTCCGTACATTTTGCGCCTCTACCGCGAGAGAATGATACTTTGATCGGACCTGCAAAATTGACGCCAGCTACCTCAAAAGGTAATTGAGAGGTGATTCTGATTGCGGGTAAGGGACTCATTCGTTGTTCGAGAGGTCTCGCTGCAAACCGCGCGCACGTCACGCAACTCTTATATGTATGTTGAACTAGTCTGGTAAGCCGAGAGATCCAAGCCCATCGATGTATGTCACTGAGCATCAATCAAATACCCCCGTGCAACGTAGTCGAGTGTATTTCTCTCACCATATTTTTGACAAAAGGGCTGTGACTCGAGAGAATAACCGGATGGATTTCGCTGTAAGGGAGCGGGGCGTTTTTCAGTCTGTCACCTATGCGTAGGATACTTCTGTCATCGAGAAACGGACGGAGACGACGAATGTCACTCGATATTGGGAATTTGCTGGACTTTGACTCGAAGATACTGATTTCTGCTGCAAAGTGCTGACGTTGAATGACTCTGATGAGAAAAATCCTTGCAAATTTTATTTCCAACCAATCAAAAATGCATTGGATGCGATTTTCAGGCTTACGTCGCGCATTGAAACGCCACGGATACATGTAGGCTAGGATTCGGATGACTGCGGCAAACGAGCTAAATTTTCCCAAACGGTGTAGAACATACGGTTCCGCTTTAGATTCTTCTACTGCCAACAACGCTTGAGCTGCATCGGGTACTGATTCGACTGCCGACTGAGGCCGGAGTTCCCGAGCGCTAATGAGCCATTCCAGACCGTGCCACCAAAGTTTTGAATCGTGTAGCTCACCCACTGATATCCCCCGGGTTGCGCAATCCGCGGAATTATCCTCTGAGATGACGTGACTCCAGGTAGCCTCAGGAAGTGATATTTAAATGGAACTTACGCGATTTGCTACAAAAAATTGCCATCTTGCAGGTTCGTCTGCCAACCAATCAAGAACTGTTTTATTGTCAAACCAACAAAAAATAGCGGAAGGCTTACTTCGGAAGTCGGCTAAAACGTGTTTGATAAGTTTCACGGAGAGTACAGAAGAACACAGCTCAAGTTTGGGTATACACAGTGATTTCACTAGCGCGACTCGTGTCTTGGCCATAATCAGCTGAGATGCTAGACCAGGGATAACTGAATAATCTGCAGCCACGTACGCGCGATCAGATGCATCACCGAACCCGTGTAATTGCCAATTTGAATCTTGCAATGTATGACGTGGTATTTTAACCATCACAACTCATTTATATTCAACGGGACTCTTATCCTAAAATCGCAGGCAATACGCGCGCGAATGGCGAAACGACTTAGGAAAAATTCAGCTACTCCGCAACACGTCCTCAGCACAGCGTCACTCACCGTGCCATCACCTGAAAATAAAGAGGGGGAGGGAGGGCGCACGCTCATAAATGATAAATCGAATATTTATTACAAAAATATCTGGCCTATAATCTTTACGTTACTTCTGCGCGGTGATACATAAATCTACATATCTCTAACAACCGACACTTGTCCGAATGACTCTGTCCAAAAAAATATCAATCAATCGCATAAATTGTCAAAATGTCTCTATTCCTGAAAAATATAAAACACTTCACAAAAAGGCCATATCACACGGTCCGATCACTCGCGAAATCTACCTGCACTCCGTAGAGTGCGGCTTGTCCGGTCCCTGCTCCGATATTTTTCCCACAATTAATCTGCTCCAAAATTTCCTCGTCCAAAATGGCCGCTCAGCAGCCCTCGCAACGCGCGCGCAACGGCAAGCACCCAAAATGGCTTGTGCTCCGATGCTCGTTTGTCCCACGCGCTCAAGCAACAGGTGCACGATCACGCATCTGACTCCTAGTCCAGCTATAACTCATCCAAGGTTTAATATGTCCTCGTCCACGCGCGCCTCCTCCAGGAGGTCTGTCCCCGACACGAATTTCCTATCGCGCGCACGTCTTTCCAAAACGTCTTGTCCACGAGCACACGCCAAAACTCCACTAAATCGCTGCTCCGAATTTCTCCACGCGACGCGGTTGCTGCTCCGGGTCCGCTGATGCGATTTCACAACGCGCGTACGTCACTTAGAGACGTCTTGTCCACGAGAACGCGGTGCACCAGCTCACGAGGTCCCCCGGGAGTCCGTTCTGTCCGCGGGCACGACGATTGCCCTCCGCGACGCGCGAGGCTCTTAGCGCACTCCCGACGAGAGAATCTAAAAAGATTTAGCAAAACCGGATGAACCGAAACAGTCGAATTTTGGAAATCTCTCGTCGCCGTCTCGAGCCAGCAAACTCAAAAGAATGAGTATTGACCCGAATACTCCTTTTTGCTTTCTCTAAAGAGAAAGCTTTGTTTTCGTACCAGCAAAATTTTGATCAAATTTTCTACTAAATCCAATATTTTCTTCAACAAAATTCCGTTTATCTAAAAAAGGCTTAGACCATTCTCTTCCTCTCGCCAAAATCTATCAATTGTAGGTAACACTTTTCCTCCTAATGGTCTTCCACATCAACCAGAAACCCATCTTTGCACCCCTTTGTCCGTGTTCGTGTGTGTGTGTGTGTGTTTCTTGTTTTATACCGGACACGCTTTCTCTTTTACTGGTCACCTTATCAACTTTTGGCTTTCTACAAGTTGTACAGAATCCAATTTCTGAGAGCCCAGTGATTTGGCAGCTTTCAGCTCTCAGTCAAATTTGATCCATGGGGTTTTTAGAGCAAAACAGCTTAAATTTCGACTCTTAATACATAAATATCTTTTTCTCACACGGTCTCACCACGAATTGAGTCACCTAAACTATGGTTTTTTCTGCAAGATCTATCGATTGGTTAATACCGAAATTTCATCAAATCTTCACAAATCTCAAATTTTCGAAAAAATCAAAATTTCCACCAAAAATTTCATTTTGACCCTTTTTGAACCCACTGCATCGAAATTCCGTCTCAACCAAACGATGGATATTGTTAAAAAAACCTCAGACTAGAAGGCTCAAATCTCTCTAAAAAGCTTCCTCTAAAGAATAACTGAAAAAATAATGGGAAATTTTTCTCAATATTCATTTTTTCCTCGTACCTTCTTTTATTACTCATTTATCTCAATTCCAATGACCTAAACTATGGTTTTTTCTGCATTATCTATCGATTGGTTAATACCGAAATTTAATTGAGTCTTCACAAATCTCAAATTTCCGAAAAAATCAAAATTTTCACCAAAAATTTCATTTTAACCCTTTTCAAACCCACTGCATCGTAATTCCGTCTCAACCAAACGATGGATATTGTTAAAAAAACCTCAGACTAGAAGGCTCAAATCTCTCTAAAAAGCTTCCTCTGAAGAATAACTGAAAAAATAATGGGAAATTTTTCTTAATACTCATTTTTTCCTCGTACCTTCTTTTATGACTCATTTATCTCAATTTCAATGACCTAAACTATGGTTTTTCTGCATTATCTATCGATTGGTTAATACCGAAATTTTATAAAATCTTCACAGATCTCAAATTTTCGAAAAAATCAAAATTTTCACCAAAAATTCCATGTTGACCCTTTTTAAACCCACTGCATCGAAATTCCGTCTCAACCAAACGATGGATATTGTTAAAAAAACCTCAGACTAGAAGGCCCAAATCTCTCTAAAAAGCTTCCTCTAAAGAATAACTGAAAAAATAATGGGAAATTTTTCTTAATATTCATTTTTTCCTCGTACCTTTTTTTATGACTCATTTATCTCAATTTCAATGACCTAAACTATGGTTTTTTCTGCATTATCTATCGATTGGTTAATACCGAAATTCAATTGAGTCTTCACAAATCTCAAATTTCCGAAAAAATCAAAATTTTCACCAAAAATTTCATTTTGACCCTTTTCAAACCCACTGCATCGTAATTCCGTCTCAACCAAACGATGGATATTGTTAAAAAAACCTCAGTCTAGATGGCCTGAATCTCTATAAGAAGCTTCCTCGAAAGAATAACTCAAAAAATAGTAGAATATTAGAATTAATATTCATTTTTCCCCCGTATCATCCTTTACGACTCATTTATCTCAATTCTAATGACCTAAAGACTTACTTATGGGCCATTCTGAATCGATTGGCTGATACGAAATTTTCATAAAGTCCGTAAAACATTATTCAAATGAAGATTCTTTCGGGGGAAGGGAATTTTCACAAAGGACTCCAGTTTAATCATCTTTAAACCGACTATATCAAAATTTTCTCTCAATCAAACAATAGATATTGTTGGAAAAATCTCCTTTCAGATGACCGAAATCTCTCTGAAATGCTTCCTCGAAAGAAAAACTCGAAATATAGGGTACTTTCTTTTTTGTTAAAATTATCATCATATAACGCCGTGAGAAAGCATTCTGCTAATCACTTTTAGCAGCGTATTTTTTGTGAGATGCTGGCTCGAGAGGATGACGACGACAAGCGACGAGGAAGATGGACGAGATGCTGTGGTGCAGGCATGCCTACGCATAGGCAGCCCTTCCTGCACCCCGGACAGCAGCTGTAGCCACACACTAGGCTGACACCGGGACGAACAGCCGACGGACCGCGATCTTGACAGCTGGGCGACCCGGAGGGTCTTCCCAAGGCCCCGGAGCCCTGTTTGGCCCCTACGCCAGCCCTCCTGGGCTCATATCCATGCTGCCCCACGGCACTCTGCCCCGGGGCATGTGTGTACGCATCGGAGCGCGGAAGACGACGACGATGGCAACGGACGAGGCCCTCGCTCGCGGGTGAGCGAGGGTACGAATTTCACGTGTTTTGACACCGCGATGAGACAGTATGCACGGACGGGGCGACGACGGGTAGGCAGCCGCAGGACACAGTTGGACGTGGTGATGTTGTGAACGCCCTGCCCGGGCTGCTGGCCATACGGGCGTGTGCCCCATCTGCTGCAGCCCGGGTAGGCGCGCAGGCCGGCAGCGACGAGGTTAATTGGCACATGCACCACTTGTTGCACAACGTACACTTGGTGTACCGCACACCCGCGCACCATCGATGCGGCCCTGGAGCGGTCACCCACGACACGGGTGACCATCACACGGACGCGGGTAGGCCCGGGTGACCCAGTGGAAGACAGCGATGAGGGACAGGCCGGTACACGCGGCAAGAGCAGACAGCTGACTGGCGGTGGACGAGATGCGGCAGCGCTGCGGGCATGTAAATCCGGGCCACACCCGGGCGGTCGTGGCCAAGAAAATACAACGGACGGATACCTGGACAGCGGCCACTGGGCGAATTTGGGCTTGCGGACGACGTCTACCTATACTTAGTGTTATGTACACGTGAAAATGTTGCACTCGGACTGTGCACAGCATATATATAGATATACTGCAGCCATGCGGGCTGGATATCATTTTGCTATGGGCAGCCTCGAGTATATATAGATATACTGCTGCAATACGGACTAGATATAGATATTCACGGACATGTATAAGGGCTATACGAGGTGAAAGCGTAGAGTTACGCCAAGCGCAAGTCCGCGATGCCTCCGCATGTATTTCTGCGGTGCATGCGCGTGAGTGGGACAGAATATTCTCTAGGTGGAGGCATCAGGACCGTATATACTGCAATTGACGGACTTGAAGCGAATTTCGTAGAATCTGAGCCACGGCATGGAACGAGTATAGTGGACTGGACTTGAATATTTGGCGCGCTCAGCCACCAGTTGGCGCTGCCAGTGTTCCGGAAAAATTGAACGGACCAATTAGAGAGCTTCTTTTCGGTGAAGACGAAGGCGAGCTTTTGGTGAAGATGAAGCGGCCATTGTGCCACTTGTGGATTTGATCTCGTGCAGTACACACGTACTTGTCGCGCTCGCGTTTTTAATTCGGAGCACGTGCCCAGCCGCGAGTCCCCCAGGAGTCCCGGCTGCCCAGGACGAATAGTAGCTGCTGTGATTGGACTCGCTTAGTTGTGGGGCGATATATTTGGACGTAGCAAGGAAAATAATCAAGCAACGGACAATGGCATCGAACGGTGAGTGGTCTTGCTATTTTTCTTAGATTCCCTCGTTGGGTGAGCGAAGAGCCTCGCGCGTCGCGGAGGGCAATCGTCGTGCCCGCGGACAGAACGGACTCCCGGGGGACCTCGTAAGCTGGTGTACCGCGTTCTCGTAGACAAGACGTCTCCAAGCGACGTACGCGCATTGTGAAATCGCATCAGCGGACCCGGAGCAGCAACCGCGTCGCGTGGAGAAATTCGGAGCAGCGATTTAGTGGAGTTTTGGCGTGTGCTCGTGGACAAGACGTTTTGGAAAGACGTGCGCGCGATAGGAAATTCGTGTCGGGGACAGAACTCCTGGAGGAGGCGCGCGTGGACGAGGACATATTAAACCTTGGATGAGTTATAGCTGGACTAGGAGTCAGATACGTGATCGTGCACCTGTTGCTTGAGCGCGTGGGACAAACGAGCATCGGAGCACAAGCCATTTTGGGTGCTTGCCGTTGCGCGCGCGTTGCGAGGGCTGCTGAGCGGCCATTTTGGACGAGGAAATTTTGGAGCAGATTAATTGTGGGCAAAATATTGGAGCAGGGACCGGACAAGCCGCACTCTACGGAGTGCAGGTAGATTTCGCGAGTGATCGGACCGTGTGATATGGCCTTTTTGTGAAGTGTTTTATATTTTTCAGGAATAGAGACATTTTGACAATTTATGCGATTGATTGATATTTTTTTGGACAGAGTCATTCGGACAAGTGTCGGTTATCAGAGATATGTAGATTTATGTATCACCGCGCAGAAGTAACGTAAAGAATATAGGCCAGATATTTTTGTAATAAATATTCGATTTATCATTTATGAGCGTGCGCCCTCCCTCCCCCTCTTCATTTTCAGGTGATGGCACGGTAAGTGACGCTGTGCTGAGGACGTGTTGCGGAGTAGCTGAATTTTTCCTAAGTCGTTTCGCCGTTCGCGCGCGTATTGCCTGCGATTTTAGGATAAGAGTCCCGTTGAATATAAATGAGTTGTGATGGTTAAAATACCACGTCACAAATGGCGACCGTGACAGGACTCTGCGGCTTCTGAAAAATTCAGATAAAATTTTACGGACTATACGCGAAGCGCTGCTTGTATTTTGGACGGATCGGACATTTTTTCTGATAAATTGGACTTGGAAATTTTGCGATTTTGGACAGGTTTGCGTGCGTGCGAGGCTCTTCGCGTAGTAGTAGTAGTGTAGTGCCCTCTCTCACACCCTGATCATATTGAATGTGAATATTTCTTCCCGTATGTGAATATTTTGAGCCCCCCTGCAGCCCTACTCCCTAGGACAAGTAGAGTAGGTGCTTATAATTATTTTTTGCGAGGATTTTCACTCGCGTAGAATTATTTTTATATTATCTTACCAAGGTTTTAGGACAGTTAGCTGAATTTTTTCGGACTTGGAAAAATTCTAGAGGCCCCTATGTTTGCAGATCGATCCTCCCAATGCATGGTGTGATAATTGAATAATTTTTTTTTGACGTATAATTTGGACATGATGATGACTCTGGCCTGTTCCATTTCCACGTAAGTACTCCTGCACCCCGGACGAGGAAATTCTTTCGAATTTCATCCTACCCAAATCCTATTATCGGACTCTGGCAGGGTGTTAGGTAATTTTGTAGTGACTTGGACCTTAGGTGGTTGGGAATTTTTCCCGGACGAGACTCAGATGCTGAGTGTTAAGTTCTCCGGGAATTTTGTGGGACTTTTGAAATAAAATTGGAGGTACTAGGAAATCGGACAAGACTCAATTGCTGAGTATTAGGATCTCTAGGAATTTTTTCTAGGACTGCAAAATAAATCTGAGGGTACTAGGAAATCGGACAAGACTCAATTCTTGAGTGTTAGGCTCTCTGATAATTTTTTCTAGGACTTGAACATAAATTTGGGGTTACTAGATAATCGGACGAGACTGAATCGCTGAGAGTTAGGATCCAGGAAGATTTCTCTGGGCATTTTGAAATGAGTTTAGAGGACGGAGTGGACTTATTTGCGGACAATAGAGGGCTGAATAGTTGCAGGTGGGGATATTAGAGAACGGAGACGCGGTTTTACTCGTTTAGGTTGGACTGAAGATTGAATTGTCGGAGTTTCGGACTGGTGTAGAATGAAAAGAGGTAGACCTCCGGGCACAAAGAATAAAGTAGTCGAGCAACCCAAATTACCGTTGCCTGGACTGCTCAAGTGTGGGGATCAGGACCTCATTCGACTGTTAGAGAGGGACGAACGGTATTTACATTTGGCTAAATTGATTTGGCCACTGGACGGTGACCAGATCACCACGCGACTGAAAGCTAAGGGACTGAACGAGCGAGGGACTAGAGAACGGACTCGATCGCGATTAATTAGATCGGAAATTCGGGACTGTTTCCCGGACGAGGACGTGCCGTGGGACCCTCAAATCGACGAAGCTGGTGGAGTAGACCCGTTCGCTCATCCAGAAGATTGGCGTCGCCCACCGGCGACCTTGAATAGCTCAGCTCGCGTGACTTTTACGGAAACTAGGGGCTCAGTGGTCATGAACTCGACTCAAGCGGTGGAGCTTACGGGAGCTGCGGGTGTCTCAATCCACGGTATCCCAAGTTCGGACGGACAAGTGCGGGAGCCTCTCGCTCTCACGATTCCGGTGACCTCTTTGACGAATGTGACGAGCCGGTTGACGACGACAGTAACGACAGTGAGCACAGCGAGCACCACCACTAGCTCGGCATTCCAAGTGACGAGTAGTATTCCACGCCCAATCCCGTCGCCAGCTGCAGGCCGCTCACCGTTTCTCGTGACGGCTTATCAGATCTCCGCAACAGGGTATCAATTGATGAGCCGAATGGCTGCGATGTCTCAGGCCATATTAGGGGGAGCAGCTATACCGGACGCGCCCGCTACAACCGCTGTTCAGCAGCCTCGGACTTGGGCAAGAGCGGACGACATGATACTGACTCCCGGACTAGGGGCCCCATGCCACCCCGGACGAGGACCACGGAGCCTATGTCGACACTAGGGCACATGAACACATCGGTTGCTAATGCCTCTGGAGTCAGAGTAGCGGACCAGCGTCGGTTGTTTGACCCAGAGAGCGATGATGAAATGTCAAACCCGCGGAGTCGGACGAGTGACAGTGATTCGCAAGCTCTTCCCGAGAATTACGTACCAAAGCGACCAACTGGGGCTCGGTATTCGCGGCTTCTAACGACGGACTACCGGGACATGGAAAAAGCTATGGGAAATACTCCGGACGCAGCTCGCAGGCAGTCTCAGTGGTGGAACGCAACGATGGAATGGGACGATGGTGATCTGAAAAGCGCGAAGCCTCACGCGAGTCGCGGGCGCTGTCGAGACTCAGTTTATGGACGTGACCGTCATGATCACTCTAGAGACGACGACCCACCTCCGGTGCACTCACGCACCAGAGATCGACGGGTGGAGTATCGCGATGATTCCAGCGATAGCGGACGTAGCTATAGGGATCGTGTGAAAGTTTATGACGCGCGCCCCCGACAGGCAGAGCATGTGCCTGCAAGCCACCCTGCGGTTAGTGGACCAGCATACTTGCCTGAACACAGAGAGCCTGCCGGTCAACACCAACCCCAGGTGAGGGACGTGAACGCGGACCAGAGGCCCCTCAAACCCCAGGTGGGCAGCCACGGGCCTCGTAACGGACCAGAACCGGCTCGGGTGGAACGAGCACGCCCTCAGGGTTGCTCAATCCAACGGACGGAACCAGAACCAATCCATCGTGAGCGCGATCGCTCAGGTGAGAGTAGGCGTAGCCAGAATCATCCGTCCCACTCACAGAGAGGACGAGACGATTCCCGAGAGAGTAGGGGACGCGGAGATTCCTCTCATGGACAAGGGAACGGACGTGAGCGAGAATCGGGAAATCGCGCGGATCAGCGGCGCTCGAGGGACGGTCATGATAGGCGCGAGAGACCGAGAGACGCGGACCACTGGCGTGATAATCGTCGCAGCAATTATGGGGACAGCTCTTCGGACAACTCAGCTGAGCGAAACTCACGACGTGATCGGAGATCCGGGTCTGATTCGGACAGATCAAGGCGCCGAGGCGGGCGTCGGGGATCTAGGGACTCGTGTAGGAACAGACGCGATGGGGATAGGGACCGCGGACGTAACAGTAGCAGTGACTCGGACTATGACTCTTCGGACGGTGAATCAACTCGTAGTCGGGGTGGACAAGTAACGGGACGGACGTTCCAAGTGATAAAAATGCTGCAGAGCATGAAGATCAATTTTGGCGGTAGCGAGAAAGATGGACCAGAGGACTTTTTGGCCAATCTTAAGGACTGTAGGCGTATGTTAGCGGTGTCTGACAGGGAAATGCTCTCAGCAGTGCCAGCAGCCCTCAGTAAGGACGCTCGACACTGGTATAGGACTCACCAGGACGAGTTTAGGGACTGGACTGATTTTAAGCGCGCTTTTAGGACTCAATACGTGGGTCACTTGGACCGCCAGGACTTAATGGACGAGCTGTTGCATCGGACTCAAGCGAAAGGCGAGGAAGTGGCAAAGTATCTAACGTGCGTGAAGATCATTCTGGGACATTTTAAGAGGCCACCGAGGGACAGGGACGTTTTTGAAATCGTGCGCAGAAATCTACTGCCAGAATTGCGGAAATATTTGGACACGAGAGATGTGCGAAACTTGGACGATATTCAGTACTACGGGAAGAGGTTTGAGAAGGACAGGGACTTGGACGCTCGATACGCAGCGCCCCCACCAAGGGACAAGGCACGCATACCTGGAGCAGCATACCAAGGACCCGCACAAGCCCCTCAGAGAGGTAGATCTGGGAAGACGGAGACTGCTGCACTAGAGCAAACGGACTCAGCGCAGATCGAGGCATCGAAACCTGCTCCAAGTGCGCAGAACACGAATCAGGGTCGTAATAAGGGACAGACTGGCAAAAACGGAGCGAGGAACGGACAAAATCAGGCCACGCCAATTGGCGCAGCGACGCCTAGTGCCCCGCCTGCCACCCCACCGAGTGCTCCGACTCCAGTCACGCAACCCTCGCCTGCCCCTCCGGCACACTGGAATCCGGACCCTGGACAATGGCCCATGATGTACCCTCGGTACCCATACCTTCCTTATCCGGGATACGGACCACGGAGGCAGCCAGGCAGCGGACGAGTGCGCCCACAGGTAGATCGCGCAGTGAGAGGTGAACAGTTGGCCAAGGGACTCTGCTTTAACTGTAACAAACCGGACCACTTTGCAAATGTATGCCCCACTCGACAATGCTATAAGTGCTCCGCACTTGGACATACCGCAAATGAATGCCCAGATGCTGCAACTGCTACATCGGGAGCCGGAGCTCTGGTGAAGGACAGGTGTCAGCTATGCAATAAAGAGGGGGTGACTGCGCAAAACTGCCCGGACTGCAAGTATCGACTTGAGTATGTGGGAAACGGACCAGCGGAGGCCCAGAAGGACCCCAGCGCTGTGCCCCCGCCCAAATAAGTGAGATCTTGGTAACGGACGAGAAGCCCGTGAGCTTTGTGGAAGGCTTACGGAGTGATAAGTGTCCGGAGACCCAAGTGGACGAGAAGCCCGTGAGCTTTGTGGAAGGCTTACGGAGTGATAAGTGTCCAGAAGGTGAAATGGAAGTGAAACTCGCGAGTCTTGTGGAAGACTTGGCTAGAGATGAGAGAGCAGTGAAAAATGAGACAAAGAGCCTGGTAGAGGGCGACGTAGACGGGACACGGTTAGCTACGCCACGGGTCGCGGGACCCGAGAACCTTGAGGAAGGTGTGGCTGGGGCGCGACCGAGAACACCATGGATCGTGGGATCCGAGAACCGTTGGGACGGTATGGTGAAGGACCGGACTACCAAACCCTAGGCAGTGAGAGCAGAAGACCGTGAAGCGGGTCGTGCGAGTTGTAAAGACCCCACAGAACGGTGGGTGATTGTGGATGAATGGACCCCAGGAAAGGGGGTAGTGCGGAAGCGGTACACTGGGGAAGCAGCAGATCGAATCATGCATGGGCAGAGAGAAGTCAAGAAGCTCTCCACGCTCGGTGTGCTGCGCGCTATGGCCGAGACGGACATTCCCCTGGCGGACAAATTTCGTCCCATAGCAAGACCGATTGACAAGACGGACCACTCTTCAAGGAACGGAGAACCCGAGATAAATTCTAAGCTGGGGACTGGTGAGGCCAGCAATGCTGTCAAGAATTATCAAGCGTGGCTCAAGTTCATGGAAGCTGAGGAGGTCGAGTCAACAGTTGAAATCTCCGAGGCGGCTGGAGTAACTGAAGCTCGGAGCTTCGACGACGGACGAATCGGACATGTGGCCCCGGAATACCGTGTATTTGCGTACGTGGGACCATGGACTGCTGAGGAACTGGACAGAGGACCGGACGTGAAGCCCGTGCCACGGAACTATGTTGAGGTGGTACTCGGGGGACGATCTTTCGCGGCCTTGTATGACCCAGGAGCCCAAGTGTCTATGGAGGGACCAAAAGTCGCCAAATACTATGAGGATAGAATTCATAGACAGGCAGGTTATCTCAAGAGCGCAGTTGGGAAGAGCGTGACTCCGGCTGCGGGTCTGTTGAGAGTAACTATGGAAATTGATGGCCAGACTCGGACTATCGTGATGCAAGTGGTGAAGGAGTTGAACCATGACATGCTGCTGGGCATGGACTTCATGGACGCGTGGCAGTCGGACTCTCAGAATGCGGACGGACGGTGGAGAGTATTACAAGGTGAATACAAGGACTTCATTGGGACAAATAAGGCCCCCGAAAACCGAGTTTTCGCTGAATGTGCTGGACTGGCAGCAATTAGATTGCAGAAGAAGATGGCTGTGGAGGACATGGTCCAAAAGATGATCGACGAAGCAGGGGACCAACTGGGCTTGACAAAGCTCAGAAAGCTCAAGATTACACTGCTGGACAATACACCGATTCGACACAAGTACAGACGTATGTCACCGGCCATGCTAGAGGTGGCAAGAGCGGAGGTGAAGCGACTTGCGGACGCCGGACGTATAGAGCCATCAAAGAGTGCTTGGAGCAGTGCTCCGGTTTTGGTCAGGAAGAGTGATGGGAAGTACAGATTCTGTATCGACTATAGGAACTTGAATAAAGTGACGAAGAAGGACGCGTACCCTCTTCCCAACATGGACTCCATACTGGACAAGCTGCGGAGGGCAAAATACATCTCAAAGATCGACTTGAAGGAGGCGTACATGCAAATTCCTATGCATGAGGACAGTAAGGAGCTCACGAGCTTCTCCCTTCCGGGCGTTGGCTCCTGGGCCTTTACTTCCATGCCCTATGGCTTGACCAATGCACCCTCGGAATTTCAGCGACTTATAGACGAATTATTCGGACCTGACCTTGAACCATTTGTGTTCGGGTATCTTGACGACCTGATCATTGTAACGGACTCCTATGAGGACCATGTAAAGTACGTCAGGTTGGTTATGGAGCGCTCAATTGGAGCCGGCCTGAAAGTCAACAAGGACAAGTGTGATATCTGTTGTCAGCAGGTCAGATATTTGGGGTTTCTTTTGGACGCAGAAGGACTGAGGCCAGACCCAGAGAAGGTTGCTCCAGTAAGAGACTATCCAGCTCCGAAAAACCTAAAACAGTTGCGATCATTCTTGGGAATGGTGGGCTGGTACTCCAGGTTCATTGAACACGAATCTGAGATCAAAGAACCCCTTCTTAAGCTTCTGAAAAAGGACGTGAAATGGACGTGGGACGCGGAGCAACAAGAAGCGTTTGAAAAGCTTAAAGAAGCTCTGACAACGGCCCCAGTGTTGGCCAGGCCAGATTTTTCAAAAGTCTTCACGATCCAGTGTGACTCGAGCGCGTATAGCCTTGGAGCCGTGCTGACACAAGAAGGGGAGGACGGAGAGCACCCAATTGTGTACTGTAGTCGAAGCCTCACGCCGGCCGAGAGAAACTGGACCGCCACGGAGCGAGAGAATCTGGCTGTTTTATGGGCCATCGAAAAATTCCGACCGTATGTGGAGGGGACTCATTTCAAAGTGATTACGGACCACAGCGCTCTAAAATGGTTGAGAGAACTCAAAGATCCGACAGGACGCCTGGCTTGATGGGCTCTGAAGCTCCAGCAATGGGACTTCGAGTTGTCTCACCGCTCCGGACGGCTCCACAGGGTGCCAGATGCTCTCTCTAGGTTGCATGACCCGGCGGACGCGGAGGACGAGGACGGGACAGAAATAGCTGGACTCGAGATTAAATCGGACCCGTGGTACACCAAACGAATTGAGGAAGTGCAATCCAGGCCGGAAAAATGAAGAAACTGGAGAGTTGAGAACGGACAGTTGTACAGATTTCGGACAGATGCGATGCTGGACCCGATCACATCACCGCACGAAAAGTGGCGCTTGGTAGTACCAGTAGCTCTTCGTGAAAGAGTATTGGAGGACGCCCACTGCATCGCTTCAGCAGGACATTTAGGGGTAGAAAAGACATATGACCGGGTGGCCAGAGAGTACTCGTGGCCCGGACTGTATCACGACGTGGTGGTATTTGTTGAAGAGCTTGAGACGTGAGCTGTTGGATGGAAAACCGGTGGAACCGATAGACGTGGACACCTGGACAGAGAGAATGAAGCGTTTGGACGCGCTGAGGGACTTCGTGTTGAAGAATATCGATAAAGCTCGGGGAAAGCAGGCTGCGCATTATAATCGCGGACGGAAACACGTATAGTTCCAGGTGGGAGATATGGTTGGACGACGGACACACCTTCTATCAAACGCCGCGAATAAGTTTTCTAAAAAACTCGCACCGAGATATGAGGGACCATTCAAAATCGTGGAAGTCAAATCGCCGCTAGTTTATGTACGTGAAGGGGACCTAGGTAGAACCCTGCCAGCAGCCCATGTATCCCAGTTGCAACGTTGGATCCCACCCCGTAATTCGGACAAGTAGTTGGTGCATGCGTAGGGGGACATGCCGGATCGGCAAAGGACGGACTGTGAAATGAAGCTTGTTTCAGGTTCCAGCGATGCAGACAGGATGGCGGAAATTCGTGAGCTGTACGCTCAAGCAGAAAGAGCGGCGGCGGACGGAGCCGTATTGGAGCTCCGAATCTCGGACGAAGAGCTTGACATGGACGAGGAGCTATTCGCACCCGGAACGGACGAGGGGTTGCCCGCACCCGAAGCGAGGCGAGAAGAGCAGGGAATAGGAGGTGTTGAGAGCTCAAAGCCTGATTTCTTCGAGCTCTTCCCGAATCCTGCCGATTGGAAGGAGGCCGAGAGCCTGTGGCAATTGGCGCAGCAGCGTGTCGGAGAGGCCCCACTCCCCGAGCCACCACAATTCCATCGGATGGACTCCACCGAGGCACGTCTGGCGGCGCTGAAAGATTGGGCGACTCGTGTCGACCTGGCCACCACTCGCTTCGAATTCTTCCAGCGTGGTGGACTTCTTCCGGCCTGCCGAGCCCAGGGCACTGATGTCTCTCCCCAGGATGAGACCACGTCAGTCACCCAGGCACCCGCCTCACCCACCAACAGCGACGGAGCGACTAGTGCCATGGCGAATGATGTTGCCGCCATGGAGATCGGTAGCCCCCGCAGGTGTAGCAGCCTGCCTGAACTAACGGACGAGACGGAGTCGCGGGGAGCCCACCTATCTCTGACCCGTAACAACGAGGGTGCTGCCGCTGCAGTGGTGGACGAGATGGTCCCAACAGAGGTCACTGCACCACCGACCCGGGCTGTGCCAAAGGGAGCGAAGCGTTCCGCGGAGGGCAATCGTCGTGCCCGCGGACAGAACGGACTCCCGGGGGACCTCGTAAGCTGGTGTACCGCGTTCTCGTAGACAAGACGTCTCCAAGCGACGTACGCGCATTGTGAAATCGCATCAGCGGACCCGGAGCAGCAACCGCGTCGCGTGGAGAAATTCGGAGCAGCGATTTAGTGGAGTTTTGGCGTGTGCTCGTGGACAAGACGTTTTGGAAAGACGTGCGCGCGATAGGAAATTCGTGTCGGGGACAGAACTCCTGGAGGAGGCGCGCGTGGACGAGGACATATTAAACCTTGGATGAGTTATAGCTGGACTAGGAGTCAGATACGTGATCGTGCACCTGTTGCTTGAGCGCGTGGGACAAACGAGCATCGGAGCACAAGCCATTTTGGGTGCTTGCCGTTGCGCGCGCGTTGCGAGGGCTGCTGAGCGGCCATTTTGGACGAGGAAATTTTGGAGCAGATTAATTGTGGGCAAAATATTGGAGCAGGGACCGGACAAGCCGCACTCTACGGAGTGCAGGTAGATTTCGCGAGTGATCGGACCGTGTGATATGGCCTTTTTGTGAAGTGTTTTATATTTTTCAGGAATAGAGACATTTTGACAATTTATGCGATTGATTGATATTTTTTTGGACAGAGTCATTCGGACAAGTGTCGGTTATCAGAGATATGTAGATTTATGTATCACCGCGCAGAAGTAACGTAAAGAATATAGGCCAGATATTTTTGTAATAAATATTCGATTTATCATTTATGAGCGTTCGCCCTCCCTCCCCCTCTTTATTTTCAGGTGATGGCACGGTAAGTGACGCTGTGCTGAGGACGTGTTGCGGAGTAGCTGAATTTTTCCTAAGTCGTTTCGCCGTTCGCGCGCGTATTGCCTGCGATTTTAGGATAAGAGTCCCGTTGAATATAAATGAGTTGTGATGGTTAAAATACCACGTCACAAATGGCGACCGTGACAGGACTCTGCGGCTTCTGAAAAATTCAGATAAAATTTTACGGACTATACGCGAAGCGCTGCTTGTATTTTGGACGGATCGGACATTTTTTCTGATAAATTGGACTTGGAAATTTTGCGATTTTGGACAGGTTTGCGTGCGTGCGAGGCTCTTCGCGTAGTAGTAGTAGTGTAGTGCCCTCTCTCACACCCTGATCATATTGAATGTGAATATTTCTTCCCGTATGTGAATATTTTGAGCCCCCCTGCAGCCCTACTCCCTAGGACAAGTAGAGTAGGTGCTTATAATTATTTTTTGCGAGGATTTTCACTCGCGTAGAATTATTTTTATATTATCTTACCAAGGTTTTAGGACAGTTAGCTGAATTTTTTCGGACTTGGAAAAATTCTAGAGGCCCCTATGTTTGCAGATCGATCCTCCCAATGCATGGTGTGATAATTGAATAATTTTTTTTTGACGTATAATTTGGACATGATGATGACTCTGGCCTGTTCCATTTCCACGTAAGTACTCCTGCACCCCGGACGAGGAAATTCTTTCGAATTTCATCCTACCCAAATCCTATTATCGGACTCTGGCAGGGTGTTAGGTAATTTTGTAGTGACTTGGACCTTAGGTGGTTGGGAATTTTTCCCGGACGAGACTCAGATGCTGAGTGTTAAGTTCTCCGGGAATTTTGTGGGACTTTTGAAATAAAATTGGAGGTACTAGGAAATCGGACAAGACTCAATTGCTGAGTATTAGGATCTCTAGGAATTTTTTCTAGGACTGCAAAATAAATCTGAGGGTACTAGGAAATCGGACAAGACTCAATTCTTGAGTGTTAGGCTCTCTGATAATTTTTTCTAGGACTTGAACATAAATTTGGGGTTACTAGATAATCGGACGAGACTGAATCGCTGAGAGTTAGGATCCAGGAAGATTTCTCTGGGCATTTTGAAATGAGTTTAGAGGACGGAGTGGACTTATTTGCGGACAATAGAGGGCTGAATAGTTGCAGGTGGGGATATTAGAGAACGGAGACGCGGTTTTACTCGTTTAGGTTGGACTGAAGATTGAATTGTCGGAGTTTCGGACTGGTGTAGAATGAAAAGAGGTAGACCTCCGGGCACAAAGAATAAAGTAGTCGAGCAACCCAAATTACCGTTGCCTGGACTGCTCAAGTGTGGGGATCAGGACCTCATTCGACTGTTAGAGAGGGACGAACGGTATTTACATTTGGCTAAATTGATTTGGCCACTGGACGGTGACCAGATCACCACGCGACTGGAAGCTAAGGGACTGAACGAGCGAGGGACTAGAGAACGGACTCGATCGCGATTAATTAGATCGGAAATTCGGGACTGTTTCCCGGACGAGGACGTGCCGTGGGACCCTCAAATCGACGAAGCTGGTGGAGTAGACCCGTTCGCTCATCCAGAAGATTGGCGTCGCCCACCGGCGACCTTGAATAGCTCAGCTCGCGTGACTTTTACGGAAACTAGGGGCTCAGTGGTCATGAACTCGACTCAAGCGGTGGAGCTTACGGGAGCTGCGGGTGTCTCAATCCACGGTATCCCAAGTTCGGACGGACAAGTGCGGGAGCCTCTCGCTCTCACGATTCCGGTGACCTCTTTGACGAATGTGACGAGCCGGTTGACGACGACAGTAACGACAGTGAGCACAGCGAGCACCACCACTAGCTCGGCATTCCAAGTGACGAGTAGTATTCCACGCCCAATCCCGTCGCCAGCTGCAGGCCGCTCACCGTTTCTCGTGACGGCTTATCAGATCTCCGCAACAGGGTATCAATTGATGAGCCGAATGGCTGCGATGTCTCAGGCCATATTAGGGGGAGCAGCTATACCGGACGCGCCCGCTACAACCGCTGTTCAGCAGCCTCGGACTTGGGCAAGAGCGGACGACATGATACTGACTCCCGGACTAGGGGCCCCATGCCACCCCGGACGAGGACCACGGAGCCTATGTCGACACTAGGGCACATGAACACATCGGTTGCTAATGCCTCTGGAGTCAGAGTAGCGGACCAGCGTCGGTTGTTTGACCCAGAGAGCGATGATGAAATGTCAAACCCGCGGAGTCGGACGAGTGACAGTGATTCGCAAGCTCTTCCCGAGAATTACGTACCAAAGCGACCAACTGGGGCTCGGTATTCGCGGCTTCTAACGACGGACTACCGGGACATGGAAAAAGCTATGGGAAATACTCCGGACGCAGCTCGCAGGCAGTCTCAGTGGTGGAACGCAACGATGGAATGGGACGATGGTGATCTGAAAAGCGCGAAGCCTCACGCGAGTCGCGGGCGCTGTCGAGACTCAGTTTATGGACGTGACCGTCATGATCACTCTAGAGACGACGACCCACCTCCGGTGCACTCACGCACCAGAGATCGACGGGTGGAGTATCGCGATGATTCCAGCGATAGCGGACGTAGCTATAGGGATCGTGTGAAAGTTTATGACGCGCGCCCCCGACAGGCAGAGCATGTGCCTGCAAGCCACCCTGCGGTTAGTGGACCAGCATACTTGCCTGAACACAGAGAGCCTGCCGGTCAACACCAACCCCAGGTGAGGGACGTGAACGCGGACCAGAGGCCCCTCAAACCCCAGGTGGGCAGCCACGGGCCTCGTAACGGACCAGAACCGGCTCGGGTGGAACGAGCACGCCCTCAGGGTTGCTCAATCCAACGGACGGAACCAGAACCAATCCATCGTGAGCGCGATCGCTCAGGTGAGAGTAGGCGTAGCCAGAATCATCCGTCCCACTCACAGAGAGGACGAGACGATTCCCGAGAGAGTAGGGGACGCGGAGATTCCTCTCATGGACAAGGGAACGGACGTGAGCGAGAATCGGGAAATCGCGCGGATCAGCGGCGCTCGAGGGACGGTCATGATAGGCGCGAGAGACCGAGAGACGCGGACCACTGGCGTGATAATCGTCGCAGCAATTATGGGGACAGCTCTTCGGACAACTCAGCTGAGCGAAACTCACGAGGTGATCGGAGATCCGGGTCTGATTCGGACAGATCAAGGCGCCGAGGCGGGCGTCGGGGATCTAGGGACTCGTGTAGGAACAGACGCGATGGGGATAGGGACCGCGGACGTAACAGTAGCAGTGACTCGGACTATGACTCTTCGGACGGTGAATCAACTCGTAGTCGGGGTGGACAAGTAACGGGACGGACGTTCCAAGTGATAAAAATGCTGCAGAGCATGAAGATCAATTTTGGCGGTAGCGAGAAAGATGGACCAGAGGACTTTTTGGCCAATCTTAAGGACTGTAGGCGTATGTTAGCGGTGTCTGACAGGGAAATGCTCTCAGCAGTGCCAGCAGCCCTCAGTAAGGACGCTCGACACTGGTATAGGACTCACCAGGACGAGTTTAGGGACTGGACTGATTTTAAGCGCGCTTTTAGGACTCAATACGTGGGTCACTTGGACCGCCAGGACTTAATGGACGAGCTGTTGCATCGGACTCAAGCGAAAGGCGAGGAAGTGGCAAAGTATCTAACGTGCGTGAAGATCATTCTGGGACATTTTAAGAGGCCACCGAGGGACAGGGACGTTTTTGAAATCGTGCGCAGAAATCTACTGCCAGAATTGCGGAAATATTTGGACACGAGAGATGTGCGAAACTTGGACGATATTCAGTACTACGGGAAGAGGTTTGAGAAGGACAGGGACTTGGACGCTCGATACGCAGCGCCCCCACCAAGGGACAAGGCACGCATACCTGGAGCAGCATACCAAGGACCCGCACAAGCCCCTCAGAGAGGTAGATCTGGGAAGACGGAGACTGCTGCACTAGAGCAAACGGACTCAGCGCAGATCGAGGCATCGAAACCTGCTCCAAGTGCGCAGAACACGAATCAGGGTCGTAATAAGGGACAGACTGGCAAAAACGGAGCGAGGAACGGACAAAATCAGGCCACGCCAATTGGCGCAGCGACGCCTAGTGCCCCGCCTGCCACCCCACCGAGTGCTCCGACTCCAGTCACGCAACCCTCGCCTGCCCCTCCGGCACACTGGAATCCGGACCCTGGACAATGGCCCATGATGTACCCTCGGTACCCATACCTTCCTTATCCGGGATACGGACCACGGAGGCAGCCAGGCAGCGGACGAGTGCGCCCACAGGTAGATCGCGCAGTGAGAGGTGAACAGTTGGCCAAGGGACTCTGCTTTAACTGTAACAAACCGGACCACTTTGCAAATGTATGCCCCACTCGACAATGCTATAAGTGCTCCGCACTTGGACATACCGCAAATGAATGCCCAGATGCTGCAACTGCTACATCGGGAGCCGGAGCTCTGGTGAAGGACAGGTGTCAGCTATGCAATAAAGAGGGGGTGACTGCGCAAAACTGCCCGGACTGCAAGTATCGACTTGAGTATGTGGGAAACGGACCAGCGGAGGCCCAGAAGGACCCCAGCGCTGTGCCCCCGCCCAAATAAGTGAGATCTTGGTAACGGACGAGAAGCCCGTGAGCTTTGTGGAAGGCTTACGGAGTGATAAGTGTCCGGAGACCCAAGTGGACGAGAAGCCCGTGAGCTTTGTGGAAGGCTTACGGAGTGATAAGTGTCCAGAAGGTGAAATGGAAGTGAAACTCGCGAGTCTTGTGGAAGACTTGGCTAGAGATGAGAGAGCAGTGAAAAATGAGACAAAGAGCCTGGTAGAGGGCGACGTAGACGGGACACGGTTAGCTACGCCACGGGTCGCGGGACCCGAGAACCTTGAGGAAGGTGTGGCTGGGGCGCGACCGAGAACACCATGGATCGTGGGATCCGAGAACCGTTGGGACGGTATTGTGAAGGACCGGACTACCAAACCCTGGGCAGTGAGAGCAGAAGACCGTGAAGCGGGTCGTGCGAGTTGTAAAGACCCCACAGAACGGTGGGTGATTGTGGATGAATGGACCCCAGGAAAGGGGGTAGTGCGGAAGCGGTACACTGGGGAAGCAGCAGATCGAATCATGCATGGGCAGAGAGAAGTCAAGAAGCTCTCCACGCTCGGTGTGCTGCGCGCTATGGCCGAGACGGACATTCCCCTGGCGGACAAATTTCGTCCCATAGCAAGACCGATTGACAAGACGGACCACTCTTCAAGGAACGGAGAACCCGAGATAAATTCTAAGCTGGGGACTGGTGAGGCCAGCAATGCTGTCAAGAATTATCAAGCGTGGCTCAAGTTCATGGAAGCTGAGGAGGTCGAGTCAACAGTTGAAATCTCCGAGGCGGCTGGAGTAACTGAAGCTCGGAGCTTCGACGACGGACGAATCGGACATGTGGCCCCGGAATACCGTGTATTTGCGTACGTGGGACCATGGACTGCTGAGGAACTGGACAGAGGACCGGACGTGAAGCCCGTGCCACGGAACTATGTTGAGGTGGTACTCGGGGGACGATCTTTCGCGGCCTTGTATGACCCAGGAGCCCAAGTGTCTATGGAGGGACCAAAAGTCGCCAAATACTATGAGGATAGAATTCATAGACAGGCAGGTTATCTCAAGAGCGCAGTTGGGAAGAGCGTGACTCCGGCTGCGGGTCTGTTGAGAGTAACTATGGAAATTGATGGCCAGACTCGGACTATCGTGATGCAAGTGGTGAAGGAGTTGAACCATGACATGCTGCTGGGCATGGACTTCATGGACGCGTGGCAGTCGGACTCTCAGAATGCGGACGGATGGTGGAGAGTATTACAAGGTGAATACAAGGACTTCATTGGGACAAATAAGGCCCCCGAAAACCGAGTTTTCGCTGAATGTGCTGGACTGGCAGCAATTAGATTGCAGAAGAAGATGGCTGTGGAGGACATGGTCCAAAAGATGATCGACGAAGCAGGGGACCAACTGGGCTTGACAAAGCTCAGAAAGCTCAAGATTACACTGCTGGACAATACACCGATTCGACACAAGTACAGACGTATGTCACCGGCCATGCTAGAGGTGGCAAGAGCGGAGGTGAAGCGACTTGCGGACGCCGGACGTATAGAGCCATCAAAGAGTGCTTGGAGCAGTGCTCCGGTTTTGGTCAGGAAGAGTGATGGGAAGTACAGATTCTGTATCGACTATAGGAACTTGAATAAAGTGACGAAGAAGGACGCGTACCCTCTTCCCAACATGGACTCCATACTGGACAAGCTGCGGAGGGCAAAATACATCTCAAAGATCGACTTGAAGGAGGCGTACATGCAAATTCCTATGCATGAGGACAGTAAGGAGCTCACGAGCTTCTCCCTCCCGGGCGTTGGCTCCTGGGCCTTTACTTCCATGCCCTATGGCTTGACCAATGCACCCTCGGAATTTCAGCGACTTATAGACGAATTATTCGGACCTGACCTTGAACCATTTGTGTTCGGGTATCTTGACGACCTGATCATTGTAACGGACTCCTATGAGGACCATGTAAAGTACGTCAGGTTGGTTATGGAGCGCTCAATTGGAGCCGGCCTGAAAGTCAACAAGGACAAGTGTGATATCTGTTGTCAGCAGGTCAGATATTTGGGGTTTCTTTTGGACGCAGAAGGACTGAGGCCAGACCCAGAGAAGGTTGCTCCAGTAAGAGACTATCCAGCTCCGAAAAACCTAAAACAGTTGCGATCATTCTTGGGAATGGTGGGCTGGTACTCCAGGTTCATTGAACACGAATCTGAGATCAAAGAACCCCTTCTTAAGCTTCTGAAAAAGGACGTGAAATGGACGTGGGACGCGGAGCAACAAGAAGCGTTTGAAAAGCTTAAAGAAGCTCTGACAACGGCCCCAGTGTTGGCCAGGCCAGATTTTTCAAAAGTCTTCACGATCCAGTGTGACTCGAGCGCGTATAGCCTTGGAGCCGTGCTGACACAAGAAGGGGAGGACGGAGAGCACCCAATTGTGTACTGTAGTCGAAGCCTCACGCCGGCCGAGAGAAACTGGACCGCCACGGAGCGAGAGAATCTGGCTGTTTTATGGGCCATCGAAAAATTCCGACCGTATGTGGAGGGGACTCATTTCAAAGTGATTACGGACCACAGCGCTCTAAAATGGTTGAGAGAACTCAAAGATCCGACAGGACGCCTGGCTTGATGGGCTCTGAAGCTCCAGCAATGGGACTTCGAGTTGTCTCACCGCTCCGGACGGCTCCACAGGGTGCCAGATGCTCTCTCTAGGTTGCATGACCCGGCGGACGCGGAGGACGAGGACGGGACAGAAATAGCTGGACTCGAGATTAAATCGGACCCGTGGTACACCAAACGAATTGAGGAAGTGCAATCCAGGCCGGAAAAATGAAGAAACTGGAGAGTTGAGAACGGACAGTTGTACAGATTTCGGACAGATGCGATGCTGGACCCGATCACATCACCGCACGAAAAGTGGCGCTTGGTAGTACCAGTAGCTCTTCGTGAAAGAGTATTGGAGGACGCCCACTGCATCGCTTCAGCAGGACATTTAGGGGTAGAAAAGACATATGACCGGGTGGCCAGAGAGTACTCGTGGCCCGGACTGTATCACGACGTGGTGGTATTTGTTGAAGAGCTTGAGACGTGAGCTGTTGGATGGAAAACCGGTGGAACCGATAGACGTGGACACCTGGACAGAGAGAATGAAGCGTTTGGACGCGCTGAGGGACTTCGTGTTGAAGAATATCGATAAAGCTCGGGGAAAGCAGGCTGCGCATTATAATCGCGGACGGAAACACGTATAGTTCCAGGTGGGAGATATGGTTGGACGACGGACACACCTTCTATCAAACGCCGCGAATAAGTTTTCTAAAAAACTCGCACCGAGATATGAGGGACCATTCAAAATCGTGGAAGTCAAATCGCCGCTAGTTTATGTACGTGAAGGGGACCTAGGTAGAACCCTGCCAGAAGCCCATGTATCCCAGTTGCAACGTTGGATCCCACCCCGTAATTCGGACAAGTAGTTGGTGCATGCGTAGGGGGACATGCCGGATCGGCAAAGGACGGACTGTGAAATGAAGCTTGTTTCAGGTTCCAGCGATGCAGACAGGATGGCGGAAATTCGTGAGCTGTACGCTCAAGCAGAAAGAGCGGCGGCGGACGGAGCCGTATTGGAGCTCCGAATCTCGGACGAAGAGCTTGACATGGACGAGGAGCTATTCGCACCCGGAACGAACGAGGGGTTGCCCGCACCCGAAGCGAGGCGAGAAGAGCAGGGAATAGGAGGTGTTGAGAGCTCAAAGCCTGATTTCTTCGAGCTCTTCCCGAATCCTGCCGATTGGAAGGAGGCCGAGAGCCTGTGGCAATTGGCGCAGCAGCGTGTCGGAGAGGCCCCACTCCCCGAGCCACCACAATTCCATCGGATGGACTCCACCGAGGCACGTCTGGCGGCGCTGAAAGATTGGGCGACTCGTGTCGACCTGGCCACCACTCGCTTCGAATTCTTCCAGCGTGGTGGACTTCTTCCGGCCTGCCGAGCCCAGGGCACTGATGTCTCTCCCCAGGATGAGACCACGTCAGTCACCCAGGCACCCGCCTCACCCACCAACAGCGACGGAGCGACTAGTGCCATGGCGAATGATGTTGCCGCCATGGAGATCGGTAGCCCCCGCAGGTGTAGCAGCCTGCCTGAACTAACGGACGAGACGGAGTCGCGGGGAGCCCACCTATCTCTGACCCGTAACAACGAGGGTGCTGCCGCTGCAGTGGTGGACGAGATGGTCCCAACAGAGGTCACTGCACCACCGACCCGGGCTGTGCCAAAGGGAGCGAAGCGAGTGCGCTTCGACAAATCAGCGAAGCCAGAATTGCGCGTGGCGGTGTGTCGCCTTTCGGAAGAGGAGCTGGCGTTACACCGGTCCCAGGGAGCCATTCCTAAGACACTAAGAAGGCCGCAACAGGCCGAGTCACTTCCGATTCCGGAAGAGGCCAACGAGCGCGTTGTCTCCCCAGCAGGGGTGATGGAGCAGCCGCCGGACCCAGAAGAAGCTACCGCGAACGTGGCTGAGCACCAAGGAGAGGACGAGCTGGTGATCACGGACGACTGGGCCATGGAACTAGGACCAACTGACGGCATCCCCGAAGAGGAAAGGGTTACCTCGGCAGATCTGGTCAAAATGACAACTCCACCACCAGCCTATAGGCACACAGTTTGCTCACGACCTTCTTCTCGGCCCTCAGCGAACCCGGCCCCGGAGGTAATAGTGTTGGACTTTCCACACCGCGACGGATCGCCAAGGCAGCTTCCGGACCAGCCCTCTGCATCCCGACAAGAATTCCGCCCCATCTCTCCACCGATGTGGCGCGGGGAGCCACAACCCCAAGCGTCGACATCCAGGACCACGCTGGACTCACTTCCACGGACCAGACACGACACGGGCAGCAAGAGGCGTCCGTACAATCCCAACAGACAGCTCACGCTGGATGATTATGAGGGTGGCCCTCCCCCATATCGCAGAGGACCAGACGTGGAAGAGTTGGGGCCGAGCCATCTGGTGCGACGATTGCCACTGGAACGGACAACGGACGCGCGGACTCGGAATCGGGACTCATCCCGACCCAGGACAAACAATACCGGGCCTCCGTCAGAAGAGGCGTGGAGACCAGCGGACGGATGTCGGACTAGAGACACCTCAAGAACACGAGCAACCTCAGGACATCAGGGCTGGAGCCCGATGAGACCGCTAGCGTCAGCCAGGAGTCGGAGTCCAGCTAGGTCAAGCTCACCGCAACGCCCTAACCGCCAGCCTAGGGAACCACCTCAGCAAGGACACCAGACTCCAAGAACTCTGCCACCTAAACGGACCGGGACGTTCCTACGGAACCTGCCTGGAATTCCCACGGACGAATATTTGGACCCTCCTCCCTTCGCGTGCCTCAACTGTTGGGAAATAAGAACACACAGATCCACCAGCTGCCCCCAGCCTCAGCGTCGCTATTGCGAGAACTGTGGGCGCCGAGGAGTACACGTGTCTACGTGTCCTCGCTGTGCTGGTCGCTGGAGAGAACGTGAGGACTATTGGGACCGCGGCGAAGCAGCCGAGGCAACGCGGCGCTTGGAAAGGACCCGTGATGAGATACCCCGACGTGCGGACGAAGGACGAGACTGGGACGAGCAGCGGCGGACTGTTGAAGCCGTGGACCGACGTCGACGAGAACGCCTCCGTCGTGAAGAGGAGGAAGTGCGCGCTGCAGAGGAGCGAGCCAGGCTCGCAGCTGAGGAGGCCCAGCGTGCACAGGCTGAGCACGCGAGGCTCCGAGAGGAGGAGGCCAGGGCTCGCCTGGAGGCAGAACGAGCCCAAGCACGAATCGCTGCGGAGGAAGCTCGGGCGAGGGAACAGGGAGTACGACCTCTCGGACCCCTCTATATTCAGAGCCTGCGTGCAACCAGCGAAGGGATTCGAGACCTACCGGAAGCCGAAAGGGACAGAGTTTGGCGGGCCTTCTTTGCCATGTACCGTGAAGCAGACCCTCCAGACCGCCGGTAAGCTTTCATGGCGCGGACTTCGCCAACTCGGACCTTCTGCTAGCAGGAGCGGGCGGAGTCGTGATGGGACGGTTTCCCTGAAACCCATGGCCGGTATGCTAGACGCCGAGCCAGGCCAGTAGGCTGAAGGACGGACGGACACGGACAAACCGCCGGGACAAGACGTCGTAAGACGTAAGCGGGGCGATGAATCGGACCAAAGTAAGATGCTATGATTTTTCTTTATTCTTCCTCCCTTTTCAGGTTGAATGAATGAATAAGATCCGTGACCGTAGGGCCCAGGATGGCTTACCCTCTCCCCGTAGGACTTTGTCCAATTCTCCCTAGAGTTGTAGGACAGCCAGTAGAGTAATTTCCCTTCAGTATGATTGTGTGAGAGAGTGAGCGGGTGATGATCCCCATATTCATGAATATATAATATAATTTGATTTTGAATCTGCTGATTGAGGCAGCGACGAGAGAATTTTAAAGGCGAGAATGCGCCACCTAAGTATCGGCAAGACCACTCCCTTCCGGAGGACCCCCGCCCCCCTTAGTGGGGGGTAATGTGACGGTTAAACCGTCACAGCCGTGATTAGGAAAATCTCTCGTCGCCGTCTCGAGCCAGCGAACGAGAAGTATGAGTATTAACTCGAGATACTTCTCCTTTTTGTTGAGGGCTGGCTCGAGAGGACGACGACGACGAGCGACGAGAGAGATTGCGGATGCTGCAGATACCGAGATGCCTGCGCGGGCAACCCTCCCTGCACCCAGGTTAGCCGCCGCAGCCCGGTTTCAAGGGGGCTGCGGCCGACGGATCGCGATTTCCACAGCTGGGTGGCCCGGAGGGCTTCCCCAGGGCACTGAAGCCTTGTTTGGCCCTCACACCGGCCCTCCCCAGCCCACGGACATGCTCCTGCACTACACCATGCCCCGGGGCATGCCTGTGTGCATCGGACGACGGCGATAATACTACGGACGGGGCTCTCGCTCACGGGTGGGCGAGGGCACAAAACGGACATACTTGGGCACCGCGATGTACTGCTACACCACCCACGACATCACCGCGCGGACGACGCACCCGGTGCGCACACACATACGACACACACACTGCTGCAGGACACGAGGAAATGGTACGCACGGCACGCGGGGCCCGGGTGACGATGACAGCGTGCAGCAGACGGATGGCTCTCCTGGTGATGCGCTTCCCGGGCTGCCAGCCATCCAGGCAATTGCCCCATACGCTGCAGCCCGGGGCAGCGAGCATGCTCGCAGCAATGGGGTTATGGACCCACGGACCATCTGATATACAGGTACATCGTGTACCTGGCGTATCGCACACCCGCGCACTATGGAGACAACACTAGGGTGGCCACACACCGCACGGGGGACCATCACACGGACTCGGGTGGACCCCGGGTGACCCAGCAGAGGACGGCGATGACGGACAGGCCGGTGCACGCGGCAAGAGCAGACAGCTGACTGGCGGTGGACGAGATCTGGCGGCGCTGCGGGCATGTAAATCCGGGCCCCACCCGGGTGTTAGTGGCCACGAAAATTTGACGCACGATCACCTGGACAGCGGTCACTGGATAAATTTGGACTTGCGGACGACATTTACATGTACTTAGGGCTATGCACACACGAGTATGTTGCAATGGGACTGTGCGCAGCATATATATAGATATACTGCGGACATGCGGACTTGATATTACTATGCTACGGACGGCCGCGAGTATCCGCGCTGTAAAGGGTCGCCATGTTGGCCGCCATATGCAGGATTTTTAAGCTGTGGCGCGTCATACTTGAGCGGTATATTTCAGCGTATTATCAGATTATCATGAAATTAAGGACGTATTACATATTTTTCTCTCATCTTGGAACGGTGAAAATAAATGCCGTTGGTGGGAATTCGAAAAAATGAACATTATTCAACGGAGAGCATTTAATTTGCAGAACAAATCTCAATATGCTTTGTATTCATCAACAGGGGATTTCCCAATTTTTCAAGGGAGGATTGTGCTCGTTCTAGTCTTCCATCTATCGCCTTGGTATTTCCTATGAAAAATTTCACAATTCCACAAAATTCAACTACAACTGCTTCACTCCTGTTACTTTGTTGGGTCCTTAGATATCCACCACCCAACAAAGTAACAGGAGTGAAGCAGTTGTAGTTGAATTTTGTGGAATTGTGAAATTTTTCATAGGAAATACCAAGGCGATAGATGGAAGACTAGAACGAGCACAATCCTCCCTTAAAGAATTGGGAAATCCCCTGTTGATGAATACAAAGCATATTGAGATTTGTTCTGCAAATTAAATGCTCTCCGTTGAATAATGTTCATTTTTTCGATTTTCCACCAACGACATTCATTTTCATCGTTCCAAGATGAGAGAAAAATATGAGTAATTCCACGCGAAAGCGGACCACGAATTGCAGACATATCTCAGATTGTTTTTCCACTATTCTTAATCGATTCTATGGTCCAAAAAATGAACTTTTCACCCTCTATGGGGTGAAAAAAAATTTTTTTGTTTCCGTGGGGAATATCTTTGTGATAGTGATTTTAGGAAAAAATACCAATCTTTTTTCAGTAAAATGGGTGTAGTTCCGACTTGAGGTGAGATACGACCACGCAAATAGTGGCATTCGAAAGATCTTTCAAAAATCTATCGAAATATGTTTCGAAAAATTTTTTTTGAGGCTACGGACGCCCCCTATGAGCAAAAAAGTGAAAAACAGAAAAAATTCATTTCCTCAAAAACCTAATTTTCTAAAAATCTGGAAATCCATATTTCGATGTAAAATTGCGTGTTTTTCCAGAAAAAAGTGGTCCCGTTCTTTGTTTTTGGGTTCTACGCTGTTTTTTTTACGTTTTATCAATATTCTTAGCCTTTTCGTTTGAAAAATGAATTTTTCTGCGCATGCGCAGGAATTTAGACTGCTGAAACCAATTCCATTGAAAAGCCAAGGAAATTTCCTTCAAAATGACTATACTTGGTGAAGTCGATTCGATGTACTGGGACCAAAGTTAGAAGGTCTAAAAAATGATGACACTTCTACTCGAGTCACGATAGTAATGGGAAATTCGTGCAAGATCTGCATTTACCCCTCTTGAGGATGCTTCATCATTAATGTGATGTAACTTTGGGCCCAGTAGATAAAATTGACTTCGCCAAGTACTCATTTTAAAGGAAATTTCCTTGGCTTTCCAATGGAATTGGTTTCAGCAGTCTAAATTCCTGCGCATGCGCAGAAAAATTCATTTTTCAACCGAAAAGGCTAAGAATATTGATAAAACGTAAAAAAAAACAGCGTAGAACCCAAAAACAAAGATCGGGACCGCTTTTTTCTGGAAGAACACGCAATTTTACATCGAATTATGGATTTCCAGATTTTTAGAAAATAAGGTTTTTGAGGAAATGAATTTTTTCTGTTTTTCACCTTTTTGCTCATAGGGGGCGTCCGTAGCCTCAAAAAAAATTTTCCGAAACATATTTCGATAGATTTTTAAAAGATCTTTCGAATGCCACTATTTGCGTGGTCGTATCTCACCTCAAGTCGGAACTACACCCATTTTACTGAAAAAAGATTGGTATTTTTTCCTAAAATCACTATCACAAAGATATTCCCCACGGAAACAAAAAATTTTTTTTTCACCCCATAGAGGGTGAAAAGTTCATTTTTTGGACCATAGAATCGATTAAGAATAGTGGAAAAACAATCTGAGATATGTCTGCAATTCGTGGTCCGCTTTCGCGTGGAATTACTCATATGTAATACGTCCTTAATTTCATGATAATCTGATAATACGCTGGAATATACCGCTCAAGTACGCCGCGCCACAGTTTAAAAATCTTGCATATGGCGGCCAACATGGCGACCCTTTACAGCGCGAATATACAGATATACTGCGGTAATACGGACTAGATATAGATATACACGGACATGTATAAGGACTATACAAGGTGAAAGCGTGGAGTTGCGGCAAGCGCGAGTGCGCGATGCCTCCGCGTGTATTTTAGCGGTGCATGCGCGTGAGCGGGACAGAATATTCTCTGGGTGGAGGCATCAGGACCGTAGATACTGCAATTGATGCGCTTGCAGCGAATTTCGTAGAATCTGAGCTACTGTATAGGACAAGTATAGTGGACGGGACTTGAAAATTTGGCGCGCTCAGCCGCCAGTTGGCGCTGCTAGTGTTCCGGTAGAATTGGACGGACCAATCAGAGGGCTTGACTTCAGTGAAGACGAAGGCGCGGACTTGGTGAAGAAGAAGCAGCTATTGTGACACTTGTGGATCGCCTCTTGTGCTAGCCACACGTACCAGTCGCGCCCGCGAATAAAATTCGGAGCACGTGCCCAGACGCGAGTCCCTCCAGGAGTCCGTATTGCCAGGACAAGGAGCTCAGGACCTAGTGGACTAAAGGAGTAGTATTTGGACCCCAAAAATATTCGGAGCAGCAGTATATTCGGACGAGGAAAAATACGCCAGCCAGGACGATGGCAGCTAACGGTGAGTGGTTTTGCTAAATCTTTTTAGATTCTCTCGTCGGGAGTGCGCTAAGAGCCTCGCGCGTCGCGGAGGGCAATCGTCGTGCCCGCGGACAGAACGGACTCCCGGGGGACCTCGTGAGCTGGTGCACCGCGTTCTCGTGGACAAGACGTCTCCAAGTGACGTACGCGCGTTGTGAAATCGCATTAGCGGACCCGGAGCAGCAACCGCGTCGCGTGGAGAAATTCGGAGCAGCGATTTAGTGAAGTTTTGGCGTGTGCCCGTGGACAAGACGTTTTGAAAAGACGTGCGCGCGATAGGAAATTCGTGTCGGGGACAGACCTCCTGGAGGAGGCGCGCGTGGACGAGGACATATTAAACCTTGGATGAGTTATAGCTGGACTAGGAGTCAGATGCGTGATCGTGCACCTGTTGCTTGAGCGCGTGGGACAAACGAGCATCGGAGCACAAGCCATTTTGGGTGCTTGCCGTTGCGCGCGCGTTGCGAGGGCTGCTGAGCGGCCATTTTGGACGAGGAAATTTTGAAGCAAATAAATTGTGGAAGAATATCGGAGCAGGGACCGGACAAGCTGCACTCTACGGAGTGCAGGTAGATTTTGCGAGTGATCGGACAGAGTGGTACGGCCTTTTAGTGAAGGGCATTTATTTATTGTAATTGCAGGAATATTCAGAGACATTCTATGAGCAATTAGTGATAAACTTAGAGCCACACGGACTATTGTCGGGTTAATATTCGTTTGTAGATAACTGTACATACCGCGTAGAAGCAACGTAAAGAATATGGAGGCCAATTTATTTTCATAATAAATTCCGAATTATTATTGCGATTCCGTCCCTCCCCTTTCTGCGATTTTTCAGGTAATTTTACACGGTAAGTGACGCTATGTTCCGGAGTTGCTGAATTTGCAGAAGCCATTTCGCCATTCGCGCGCGTGTTACCTGCGATCTTAGGTTAAGAGTCCCGTTAAAAATAAATTAGTTGTGCTGGTAGAAATACCACGTCACAAATGTACCTAGCCAACGCTTTATCCGAATTTCACTCAACTCTGGGATTTGTGAACGTATGTTCAACCATTTTTGAAGTGGATCGCCATCTACCGGAGTGTCCCAATCAAATTTCAATTGCCAAAGATCATGCAAAAGTATTTTCCCTCGAATCAAAAATGGCGCAAGCCAGCCAAGAGGATCGAATGAACAAGCTACCTCAGATAAAATTGTCCTTTTGGTGATCTTAATTGGATCCGAAGGCATCGCAATTTTGAAGAAGAATTCGTCCCTTCGAGGGGACCAGTTTAACCCAAGAGTTGAGACCGTATCTTCAATGTCCACGGGGACTGCATCAGCACCGTCAAGTGTGATACCCGCAAGTAGTTCGGAGTCATTCGCGGCCCATTTGCCCAACTCCATTCAACCGAGTTTCATGACTGCGATGAGTTGATCACGTGCTGCTAGCGCGTCTGACAAGGTGTCAGCACCCCCGAACGCATCGTCTATGTAAGTGAGCCACCAAAGAATGAACGCGGCCAATGGGAAATCGTCGTTGTAGATCTTGGCTAGATAGCGAATTACTCTCATCGCGAGGTAAGGAGCGCAAACGGTTCCGTATGTGACTGTTTTCAAGGCGTAGTCTGAAATTTCTGCCACCCCCAATACGCGCCACACTATTCTCTGCCAGACCCAGTCTGGATGAACAAGTATCTGGTGAAACATTTTCACAATATCTGCCGTGAAAGCATATCGATACATACGCCAACGAAATATTACAAGGGTCAGATCATTTTGCAAATTAGGGCCAGGTAATAGATAATTATTAAGTGATTTGCCACTACCTGTTTTCTGCGATGCGTTGAGCACAACGCGTATCTTATGAGAGTCCTTACGGAAAACTGCATGATGAGGCAGGTAACACGATCTGGCGTCTGGCTTGGTGGGATGCGGCAGCAGTCCTATATGGCCCAGTTGTTCGTACTCCACCATGAATCCAGAGTACGCCTTGTCCAACTCGGGGTCCCGTCGCCGTTGATGCTCAAATCTCCGCAGGCATGCAACAGCTATGTCCCTCGCATCTGCAAACGAAGCCTCATGGAAGTTTTTTGCAAAGGGTAAACGCACGATAAAGCGTCCTTCATCGGTACGCGAGACCGTGGACAAGAAATGATCCTCGCAGTATTGTTCGTCTGCTTTGAAGTTTTTTGCTGCAGGGACATCTTCTACCTCAAAATATTTTGAAAGTTGCTCTGAAAGAGGCTTATCTGTTGACATGTGAGATGTCCGAATGACGCCAGAGTCCGTAGACTCTTCAGTTGACGGAGTGCCCCCCGTCAAAATCCAGCCCAGCGCTGTATTTTGAGCAGTAGGAGTTTTGCTCGGTCCCTTTCGCAAACCAGCACGAAGAATTTCACTGTATACTTCTGTACCGAGAAGACAGTCGATTTTTGCCGGTCGCAAAAATTTCGGGTCAGCTAAGGCTAGTCCCTCTAAATGAGACCAGTGCTCGCACTGCTGCACCGTAGCGCTTGGAAGAAGCCCGGTGAGTTGTGGCAAGACAAGAGACTCTAAGTGCCACGAGGGATTTTTATCTACTTTTGAAAGAAGTGTGAGAGCAACTTCGCTTGTCGAAACAACAGAACGTTTGTTACCTGTAATGTATATGATATGCTTATTGTTGTAAGAGTAACAGGTATGCGTGTGCGTGTGAATATGTATAGGGTTATGTAGGTGTGAGTTGAGAGTAGAGAGTGTAGAGGGAGAGAGCGAGCAGTGTGAGGAGAGACCGAAAGAGAGTCAGTGATGATATATCAGAGAGCGAGAGCGCACGTGCCTATTGTATATGCTGAGGATCAATAAATAGTTACAGTTTGATTGAAGTACTGAGTATCTGTGTATTAAAGTGCTTCACCTCACCCAGAAACCTCACAATCTGGCGACGAGGATAAAACTTGCAGTGGAAAAGCACGGGTGGCTGAGTGTACAGTGCAGTGAGTGCTCCGACAGCACGAACATTTTGTGAGCGGCAATCAAGCGTAAAATACTTTGTCAGTCTCTAATAAAATTATTGCAAGGCACATCGCACATGTCAGATCTGACGAATATCGTCGTGCAAAATCTCAGCAAAAAGGAAATCATCAGCCTGTTGCACACCTTTCAGGCCAGAGACGTGCTCGAAAAATTTTCAATTGACGCGCTACGCTCGGTTCTTCGTAAAATTCGGGACAAGCAAACATCAGACAAGCTTGCACAAGATAGTGAAACCTTGAAACATTTAGAAACCGCCAAGGACAGCGAAGCAAACAGCTCCTACGAATCACTCGGAGACGCTTCGCATACCGACAGCAAAAGCGACGCTATCACCGGCTCGCGACCAGACGACAACCAACAGGCAGACGGAGCCTCGAACGACAACAACGCGAGCGAACAACGCGTCAACAACATGCCTCACGACTCTTCAGAGCGTTGGGAATTCAACAAGGAAAAAGACAAATGGGAAGATTACGTCGAACGCCTCGAATTTGTTTTCATTGCCCAAAACATCACAGACGACAGCAAAAAAGTAGCTCACCTATTGACAAGATGCGGTCCAGACTCATACAAATTAATCAGAGACATATGTGCGCCTACAAAATTGAAAGATATGAAATACGACGAGCTAGTAAAAAAAGTAAACGACCACCTGTGCCCCAAAAGGAGCGACAATGTGGAGCGATCACTCTTCCGTAAAACGCTTCAAAGAACAGGCGAGTCCGTGACGGATTTTGTGACAAGATTGAAAGAAAATTCGCTTCACTGCAACTTTGGCGCAGAGCTGAACAAAAACCTGTGCGAGCAATTATCCGCAGGGTTGCAAGATCAAGAAACCAAAATCGCACTTTACAGTGAAACCGACCTAACGTACGAAAAAGCCATCGCTATAGCAGTTACCAGAGAAGCAGCGTGTGAAAGTGCAGCATCTACAAATCATTCTGCGCCGAATCAACCTATTCATCACATGCAGAGAAAGCCGGGATCATCATCGAGTGGCGGCTACAGACGAAACAATTCATTCGCGAATAAGAATAAGAGCTCAACAGGTAATAATGATAAGAGTGTGCTAAGATGTTTCTGTTGCGCAATGTACGGTGATCATCACAGAGACGATTGTAAACACCGGGACAAAAAATGTAATTTTTGCTCAAAAATTGGTCACTTGGAAATAGCTTGTATTAGGAAGCACGGCAAACAGGCCATATTCAAAAAACTTCGAATTCCGTTCAACGATAAGGATAGAAACGTGCAGATGTTGGGAAGTAAAGTAGAATCAGAGCACGAAGAGTCAGACCATGACAATGATTTTCTATCTATCACGGCTAAGCCAGTAGATGAAACGCTCCAATTGAATAGAATAGTGGCAGATCCAATTTTTTACGAATTGATTGTCGACAAAGTACCAATAAATATGGAAGTAGATACTGGAACTTATGTCTCAGCTATTTCAGAACATGACTATTACAAGCTATTTCCAAACAAGAAATTCGAGCATTGTGAATTTTCTTTGACCTGTTATGGAGGTATACCGCTTAAACCAGTAGGAAAAACGGGAAAATTGCCAGTGAGTTGGAACAACACGACAAGACGTCTTGATATGTATATTATGAAAGGCAAAGGCCCTATTCTACTAGGCAGACAATGGTTAGCCGCGTTTGGTCTTTGGCCGATGACACTATTACCTGTTGGTCAATATCCAGCAAAATTAGATTCAGACACAAAAAATCAATTGTTGAATATTAGCGGTGAGAACGTAAGGCAAAACATGATAGCAAAATTTCCCGAATTGTTTTCAAATTCACAGGGTTGTTATCGCGGCAGGAAAATTCATTTGGTATTCAAGGAAGGCTTTAAGCCGGTGCAACTGAAACCTTATCATCCGCCTTTCGCGATAGCGGCAAAAATTTCAAACGAGCTCAAGCGGTTAACGACCCTAACGCACTTGGAGCCAGTCAAATGTAGTCCGTGGGGAACCCCAATTATTCCCGTTCTAAAAAAAAACGGGGAAGTGAGGATCTGCGGAAATTTCAAGCTGACGGTGAATCCGCAACTAGTAGTGAAAAGGCACCCTATTCCTTCGAAAGAGAAAATTTTCAATACGTTGCGAATCGGTGATAAGTGGTCCCAAATAGACCTGAAACATGCTTTTATGCAATTCTTATTGGACGAAGAATCAAAAGACGCTCTGACGATAACCACGCATGAAGGGCTATTTAGATATACGAGACTAGGCGAGGGAATCGCGTCCAGCCCAGGGGAAGTACAGGACATAATTGAAGAGATATTGAAAGGAGTAGAAAACACTGAAATCTACATAGATAATATTTACTGTACAGGGGCTACCGATGAGAAACACCTCGCGACTTTGACAGAAATATTTTCTAGATTAGAACAAGCCGGTTTGCGAGTACATCCAGACAAATGCGACTTCTTCAAATCAGAAATAGAGATTTTAGGTTACGTGATCAATAACGAGGGTCTCAAGCCAAGTCCAAGTAAAATCGAAGCTATCCAACGGGCGCCGGTACCTAAAAGCGTTAAAGAGCTGCAAGCATTTTTGGGTCTTGTAAATTTTTACGAGCGTTTTCTCGAAGACAGGGCAAATCACATATGGCCCCTATATGACTGCCTCAAGACTAAAACTTGGCTTTGGACCCAGGATTGTCAGAAAGGGTTCGATTGGATCAAATCGCAGATCACATCAGATCGAGTGCTCGTTCTGTTTAACCCGGATATTCAACTGGTGTTGGCTTGCGACGCGAGTGACATTGGATTATCCGCAATCCTCTCTCACAGATTTGATGATGGTTCGGAAAAACCAATCGCGTTCGCATCTAAAATCATACCGCAAAAAGAGCGTCACCGAGCTATTATTGACAAAGAAGCCGCAGCGATTATATTCGGGTTTAAAAAATTTTACCAATATGTGTACGGCAATCACATCATTCTGAAAACAGACCATGAACCTCTAAAATTCATTTTCGGTAACAAAAACATGTCTACTATGCTGCACAGCAGAATTCAACGCTGGGCTTACTTTTTATCGGGTTACACTTATACCATCGAAATCGTAAAGTCTAAAGCTAACGGTAACTGCGACGCTCTGTCTCGTCTACCAGTCGCGGATAAAACACCCGTGTTCGAAAGCGAGTACACGTGTATGAACTATATCCAAGACGCTTGCTCACGATTATTAAATTGTTCGGCAGTAGCCGCAGCCACGGCGCAAGATGTAACTTTAAAAAGGGTCACGAGTTTTACACGCAATGGCTGGCCGAACTTAACTGATCTTTCAGAGTATGAAAAGAGTTTTTTCAATAAACGAAACGAGCTTAGTATCGAAGATGGCTGTATTGTGTGGGGGCATCGACTCGTAATTCCAGATTCACTCAAAAAAACGGTATTAAAAATGCTACACGAATCTCATATGGGGATAGTGAGGATGAAGCAAATTGCGCGTAGCTATTTCTGGTGGCCCCATTTAGATAAAGATATAGAAGATCTAACACTTACATGCAAAATTTGTTTGGAAACTAGACCTGAGCAGAGTAAAATAGCTCTTACACCGTGGCAATGGCCAAGCACCCCATGGTCGAGAATTCACATGGACCTGATGGGCCCTTTTCATGAATGCATGTTTCTCGTCGTAATAGACGCCCATTCAAAGTGGCCGGAAATTGTTAACGTGGGGAAAAACACCACCTCGAGAAAATTAATACAAACTCTTAGTGTGATTTTCGCGAGACTAGGTATTCCATTACACATCGTCTGTGATAATGGACCACAATTTTCCAGTGCAGAATTCAGAGACTTCTTGAAAAAATTTGGCATCAAACACTCATTTTCCCCGCCTTATCACCCTTCTTCGAACGGGTTAGCTGAAAATTTGGTAAAGACAGCAAAACGTAGTATGAATAAGATGATAAAGGACGGCTATTCGCTCGATGCAGCGCTGAATATGTTTCTCTTCGACTATAGGAGTACGATCCATACAACTACGCACAAAACACCTGCCTTCCTTATGTACAATCGTGAGATACGCACAAAATTTGACCTCTTGAAATCAAATACTCTAGCAATCGTAGAAAAACACCAATTTGATCAGATGAAGTATAGTCGCGGCGATAGAAGGCGTGAATTTTTTGTGAACGAAATTGTGTACGCTAAAGATTATCGGAAGGGCGCAAGCACCAACTCGGAAGCTGTCATTCTGGAACAACTGTCCCCTGTAACTTATAATGTAAAATTTAGAGACGGCTTCATAACCAAACGTCATAAGAATCAGATTGTTAAAACAAATTTAGATAAGAATGTAATTCATGATGTCGATGTAAGTGCTGACTGTGACAAGTGCGTAAGTGATGCAGTGCAATTGCCCCTCCGTGGAGGGAGAGGAAATTCTGAGTGCGCGAGTGGAAAAGATCGACAAATCACTTCCAACGAACCACTGCGACGTTCACTTAGATTAGCCAACAAACTGTAAGGAGAGGAATTGTAATGTATATGATATGCTTATTGTTGTAAGAGTAACAGGTATGCGTGTGCGTGTGAATATGTATAGGGTTATGTAGGTGTGAGTTGAGAGTAGAGAGTGTAGAGGGAGAGAGCGAGCAGTGTGAGGAGAGACCGAAAGAGAGTCAGTGATGATATATCAGAGAGCGAGAGCGCACGTGCCTATTGTATATGCTGAGGATCAATAAATAGTTACAGTTTGATTGAAGTACTGAGTATCTGTGTATTAAAGTGCTTCACCTCACCCAGAAACCTCACATTACCGATGGTGTTTATGCCTAATTTCGATTTTCGTGAGGGTAAATTAAGGGCTTGTACGACGCGATCGGCTACAAAGGAAGAGTCTGACCCGGGATCGATAAGAGCGCGAGCTTCTAGTTTCTGCCCGTGAGGCGCTTGTAAAATGGTCGTGGCTGTTGCCAGAAGTCGAGGCTGTTTTGCGAAGGCTGCTTAGTTATACACAAAACTAGTATTTACTGTCTGTGCATTAGTATTTGCATCTCCACAACCCGTTGGTGGTTTGCCCCCGCCGGGAGGTTTCTCTATGTGCAACTTTGAATGATGCGACTCTTGACAGAAAGCGCAACGAAACATAGACGTAAATTTGTCTGCAAAATGACCTGGAGTAAACAATTCAAACAGAGTTTGTTTGATTTACAAAGCTCATAGCGGTTGAAAACCGATAATTTTGCAAATTTTTGACACTTATAAACAGGGTGTCTACTCTTACAACAAACACAAGGTGAACTGTCATTAACTGAGGAATCACTTGAAATTTCCAACATTTACATTGGCTGATCTGTTTCCAAGATTACCACGCGATCTGTTGTTATTGGAATTTTGCGACGAAGCATTCGAAGAATTAGGCTGAGTGATCCCAAGATGTGCTGTATTTAATGAATCAATACGATCTTCAATATATTTTTTGATTGCCTTGTAAGTTGAAAAACCTACAACAGACTCCTGTCTAATAGTCCAATTTTCTCTAGTAGGAGCGTCGAATTTACGAACAATCAGATGGACCAACCAACAATCGTAATGATCTACAGGACATTCTAGATCTTTCAGCCCTTGCACAGCCTCCTCTACCAAATTCAAAATTTCGGCCAACGACTCAGCCGATTTATCTTTGATAGGTGGTAAATTGATCAGAGCTTCTAAGTTTATACGCAACCTAAGACGTTGATTATCGTATCGACGACTCAATTTTTCCCACGCTGTATCAAAATTAGTATCCGCGAGTCGAGTTCCCTTGAGCAATTTAGCAGCATCCCCTTTTACAGCGCGAAGCAAGAGTTGCACTTTCACTGAAGGTGCGGAAGGCTTATCTATAACAATAGATTTGGGTTGATCTTTAAAAAGCTCCCAATCGCTTTGTTCATCTGAAAATTCAGGGACTTCAATATGGGGCATTGACCGCACTTCCGCAGAAGCTTGAATAAATTCGAAAAGGTGCGAAAGGCTCATCTATAACAATAGATTTGAATTGATCTTTTAAAAGCTCCCAATCGCTTTGTTTACCTGAAAATTCAGGGAATTCAATATGGGGCATTGACTGCACTTCCGCAGAAGCTTGAATAAATTGTCGGGTATCAAAAATTGGTGCGGATTGATTTGGATCAGCTGGCGAGCCTGTCGGTACATTGCGCAGAAGACTCTCCTTTTGGGCGATTTTTCCTGAATGCCAAGTTCGAGCTTCGCAATATGATTCTTCTGTAGAATGGAATAAGTTTTGTTTGAAATAGTCTTGTTCCTTGAGCGTTGTACAATGCGGTTATAGTCCGTCACGGCGTGAAACAGAATCCCCCCAATAACCTTCAAGGACTCCAATCCTCGTGTTTGAATGAGCTACCGCAAGATTAGCTTCCCCATGCTTTTTGGTGTTCTCAACGAAATTAAGTATCCATCGAGACTTGTCCATTTGACGAGATAGTATATCTGTAGCCATTTTGAGACAAGGGAATCAATTGCACGACACAGGGTAAATACTAAAAAAAATCAAGAATACTATGCGTCGGTAACACAAAAAAAATCAGGTACGAAAAGTACGAAATCAATTCACGATATCCTGTTCGAGTGCTAAAATTGACGTAGAGACACTGAAAAGCGAGTCAATTTTTCAATTTTTAAAATAAATACGTGGACGCGTGCTAAACAGCAAAGCGAGTCGACTGTATTTTACATAAAATAATTCACTACACAAACATCCAAGTTAGCCAGACACTGACGAGTGCGCTGGGCAATGCACGTAGGAACCGACGGATATCTATAACGTGTAGTGCGAGCGAGCGTCATGAAAGTCAAACCGATATATTACAAATATATGGGACATATGAGCTCGTTGCAGAAGGCGCGAGCAATTCAGCAACAGCTGCGCGATGGTCAGCTGATGAACTCGCAGGGGGTATGCAGCGCGGCAACAATGTCCAGCAGCTCGAGGTGAACAGTGGAGCGAGGGGTGAGGGGGGGAGAGAAAGAGCGCGCGACAAGTGCCGCGGCCCACCTATACACGCATAATCATGTGTGTCTCATATGAATAATGGGTGAGAGAGAGACATACACTTACTCACATGATACACCTACTCACTATGGGAGAGAGAGATACATCTACTCACCGGCCGCGGCTTCCTCCTCCCGCGCTGCCCCCCTGCACTGCAATCTGCTCTCGACGCCGATGTTCCTGCCGTCGAGGTTGCCCCAGCTGAAGACTGCTGGGTTGCACCACCGATGATGTTGTGGTGCTGCAGATGTGCAGGCTGGCTGCTTTGTGTGGCCAAGATACCGATGAGCGCCCCGAAGATGATGCCACCGAGATCGCCGGCCGGCGAACTCATCGTGCCCGTATGCATCGTCCGCTGGTGCCGGTGCCGGTGCCGAGGAAAGCTTGGATGTAGGCTTGGTGTTGTGGTCTGCTATGCCGAAGACACCAGTGAGGACGGGCGAATTTCCGCCAGGCGCACAACACTTTTCACGGCACAAAGTCACTGCCTCGCGACACTCCCGATTCACGCGCGCGCGTAAAGTCCACACTTGCGGCACGCTAAAAAATTCCCAAAGATTCCGAGCACGATCCTTCTTTTGCTCTGCTACCAAATGATGGGGCAGGGTGTTCTTATGGAACCCTAAAGCCCTGAATATGTGGATCAAAAGGTGCCGGATGGGTTCACTAAAAGAGTCACTCACGATGGTTTATACTGTAAAGATAACTGAAAATATATCCTTTTATGAAGTGTGCGTATAAACGTGTTTAAAAGAATGAAGGCGCGAGGGTGGGCGCGACGCGAGAATTAAGGGATCGGGATAGAGAAGCGGTCACGAGGATGGCACCGGCACGGGCGCAATTATAATTGCAAGCAGCACAGCTGTTCGCTGCTTGCTGAACTGTGGCTAACTGCCGATTTCAGAGCTGCGAGAAAGACTCTCAGGGAGGAGCAGGGCTGATGACCAAATCATCCAATGCCTGTGATGGCCAATGAATTTCAAATATGTCACTCGCGTGACATCGAGGAGAAATCGCGGGTCATTGAGCCTTGCCCCTGCTGCCGGAATTCTCTCGAATGTTCTCGAGCTCTACAAACTCCAACAGTCAGAAGCTGGCAAACTTGTCCCCGTAACTTTATGATTCATGATGGACTTCCAATGATGTCCTCTGTTCCACCAAATCCCCAACTCACTCACCTTTATGAATCGGACGGTATTTGGACCTCATGAGCCGAGTATCTGACATCCTTCTCTTCTCCAGTCACCCTTTTGTACGCGGTGAGAGATATGCCCTGCCAGTACGTCGATTCAGTAGAAAATACGCTGCTAAATGATATTAGCAGAATGCTTTCTCACGTCGAAATGTGCTTAGACAACAGATTTCAAACATATTTTACAATTGAGATGATTTGTTTATTCTAAAAATCTTGAAGGATAGAGAATCGGCTTCGTACATTTTTTTCCTCTTGCCGATATCTATCTATTGTAAGTCACGGTTTTTCCTCCAGTCTTATCCCTGGTCCTTCACGAATTTAACTTTCTCTGTCGTTGTCTGTGTCCGTCTGTGTGTGTGTCTGTGCAACTTCATTTTTCGTCAACGGTTTCTCCTCAGCGTTTCGATCGATCTCTCTCAAATTTATGTGAGTGGTAGAGCACCATGTGAAGATGTGCTGGAAGGATTAATAGCCCAATCTATTAAACAGTTCTCGATTAATGAGTATCGGAAAATAAAAATGTTAAAATTTTCAAGAAATTATTAGGAGTTTCTAGAATTTATGTCTAGAAAAACTTTATAAGGGAAGTTGAGGTGACTTAATAAAATGTTAATCTGGCCATCCTTGATCGATTGGTTGATACGGAATTACGTTAAACTGTATGGGAAAAGAAATGTACATGATTTTTTTTTCATTGATAGAAGATTCATGATTTAATTGGTAGAGATAGATATGAATGAAAATTCCACATTAACCAATCGACGGAAAATGATGGAAAAATGGTTGTTTAAGTGACCCAAAATTTGATTTGTTGATTTTGAGAAAAGATATTTGAATATAAAATAATCGAGTTTTGGAAAATTAAGACATTTTTATTTTCGGATACTCATTAATCGAGAACTGTTTAATAGATTGGGCTATAAATCCTTTCAGTACATCTTTACATGGTGCTCTACCACTCACATGAATTTGGGAGAGATCGGTCGAAAGGCTGAGGAGAAACCGGGGACGAAAAATAATAGAATTTATTCCATGACAACAGATTTCAAACATATTTTACAATTGAGATGTTTCGTTTATTCTAAAAATCTTGAAGAATAGAGAATCGGGTTCGTACATTTTGTTCCTCCCGCCGATATCTATCTATTGTAAGTCACGGTCTTTCCTCCAGTCTTATCCCTGGTCCTCCACGAATTTAACTTTCTCTGTCGTTGTCTGTGTCCGTCTGTGTGTGTGTCTGTGCAACTTCATTTTTCGTCAACGGTTTCTCCTCAGCGTTTCGATCGATCTCTCTCAAATTTATGTGAGTGGTAGAGCACCATGTGAAGATGTGCTGAGGGGATTTATAGCCCAATCTATTAAACAGTTCTCGATTAATGAGTATCGGAAAATAAAAATATTAAAATTTTCAAGAAATTATTAGGAGTTTTTAGAATTTATGTCTAGAAGAACTCTATAAAGGAAGTTGAGGTGACCTAATAAAATGTTAATCTGGCCATCCTTGATCGATTGGTTAATACGGAATTACGTTAAACTGTATGGGAAAAGAAATGTACATGATTTTTTTTTCATTGATAGAAGATTCATGATTTAATTGGTAGAGATAGATATGAATGAAAATTCCACATTAACCAATTGACGGAAAATGATGAAAAAATGGTTGTTTAAGTGACCCAAAATTTGATTTGTTGATTTTGAGAAAAGATATTTGAATATAAAATAATCGAGTTTTGGAAAATTTTGACATTTTTATTTTCGGATACTCATTAATCGAGAACTGTTTAATAGATTGGGCTATAAATCCTTTCAGCACATCTTTACATGGTGCTCTACCACTCACATAAATTTGAGAAAGATGTGTCGAAACGCTGAGGAGAAACCGTTGACGAAAAATGAAGTTGCACAGACACACACACGGACGGACACAGACAACGACAGAGAAAGTTAAATTCGTGGAGGACCAGGGAGAAGCCTGGAGGAAAAACCGTGACTTACAATAGATAGATATCGGCGAGAGGAACAAAATGTACGAAGCCGATTCGCTATGAGTGAAGATTTTCAGAATGAAAAATTAATTTGAGTGAAAAAATTGAGCAAAAATGTCTTGTCACGAATACAACCCTTTCTCTTTGAGAAAGCAAAAGCCATCCCTGAACTACGAGTGGTTTGAAAATGATTCTCGTTTCTTCGCCGCTTACAAAATTTTTGGCCAGCATCTGACGTTCGGTCGAAGCCCCCATCTGGAGAAAAGCTGGGACTCTACTACACGCACCCTGGAGAGCAAGTTTGCCACGAGTACCACAACTCGCTCAATCCTCGGAGATCAAGGCTTCCGTGGTCAACCGATGGATACGCATGCTCTTCACGCTCCAGCAGGAGCTTATTGGGGTGGTCTTCATTCCTCAACCTCCGAGGGAATTCCCCACCCCTCCCCCCTGCTTACCTTTTACGAATCGAGAAAATATGGGGGAATTATTCTTGGGCCATCGGGGAGTGATTTAATGTTGGTTCAAGAGCACCTCGTTTTCGATTTTAGGTACGAAATCACGCTGCCTCTGATTTTCTCATCTTTATGTACGAGCTCTTCAAACATTGTGTGTTCCAGCAAATGTAAAAATGAGGATACATACAATGAGATGTAATGCAGTATTGAACTGGAATCGTTTCTTAATTTTGGTATAGAATGATACCAAAAACTAGCAAGTTGCATTTTCGGCTCAGAAATCAATTTAAGTACGTCTTCCGGTCTCAGCCATCGCTGACATTCTTAAGAACAATGTAAGTCATTGAAGTTCGGGTGGAGAATCATGATAAATCATAATTAATCTTCGTTTTTGGTTCAAATAGTATGTAGCGAGGAGTAATCTGCGATCTATCGTCGAAACACTTCCTCATTTAACCGACAGTCGGCAATGCCACATATCCGTTAGATGCCGCCTCCGTCGTTCGAGCTGTTACTATTATTTTTTTTTTGGTACTGCTCGATCGTGTGAGCGAAGTTTGAATCGGTGATCATCCCCCCCCCCCCCCGCATTGCTGAGAATCGAAATACCCGTGAACTGGATACTCGCACGTGTCCGCAGTATGCACGCACACAAAGATCCATACCACACCGACACTCAAGCATTCGCCCAGATGACCGCACCCATCATGGCTCATGCATAACATGAGTATCGGCTCTATGAAGGGAGCTGTTCTAGTCAGCTATGGCTCAGCGCTATGATGCTTGCCATCTGACCGAAAAATTGTGAGTTCAAGCCTTTCTTTGGACAGAAATTTTTTGCTCGAATCATTGGGTATGTATATCAATTTTATTGATTTTTTCATAATTGAATCGAAATTTTGAACGAATTTCCACCTAAAAAATGATCGAATTTTTCGGACGGAAGGATGATGGGGTTCACGCAAATCATTGAGTATGAATATCAATTTTATTGATCTTTTCATGATTAAATCGAAATTTAAAACGAATTTTGAGCCCAAAATAATCGAATTTCCCCATGGAAAAATTTATAGTTTTGAATGTTGAATTTTCTTTGGAAACCCTTTATATCCAATGAGAGTTGGAGGTTGTTAACTTTGCTAGTTTTTTTGATTCGTCAATATTTGTTGAAACTCGGTTGCAAATACTTCAAATGATGAAATAATGTAATAACACATGATCTATTTCCTCTCAAAAAAGAGACAATGACGGGTGGGATATATTATAGATGAATATCTCTCTATACCATATAGTTTTCTTTCAATCTCCCGCCCCACAGCGGCCTACACTTCATTCTACAATCTGCCGCAACTCCGCCCCACACCACTCTACTCCGCTCCACACTCATCACTCTGCCCAGACTATTGCATGACGGAGAATCCGCCCCACGCCGCCCCACATAACATATGCGTTCCCACTCCACTCCGCCCATTTCTGCCCCACTTTACCCCACTCTACCCCATAATGACCCACTCCGCCTCACACTGCCGTTTGAAATCCGCCCCACACTTCATTTTATTGTCCGACTCACACTGCCGCTCAAAATCCGCCTCACATAGTTCTTCTCCAATCCTCCGCCCCACAGCGCCCCACACTTCATTCTACAATCTGCCTCAACTCTGCCCCACACCACTCCACTCCGCTTTACACCTCCCACTACGCCCCAGACTATTGAATAACGGAGAATCCATCCCACGCCACATAAAATATGCGTTCCCACTCCACTCCGCTCATTTTCGCCCCACTGCACCCCACTCTACCCGTAACGCTCCACTCCGCCTCAGACTGCTATTTGAAATCCACCTCAAATCTCCTTCTGCAATCCGCCCCACAATGCCGTTCAAAATCCGCTTCACTTTTCCTCTTATAATCTGCCCCACACTGCCTTCTGAAAAACCACGCCACGCTGCCTTCTCAATGTCGCCTCACTTCCCATTTGAATGTCTGCCTCGTTCTGACTTCTAAAATCCGCCCTACACTGACTTCTACAATTCGCCCCACGCGAGTGATTTATCGTTATAATCCTTACTATAATGTGGATTCCTCCACGATTCCTCAAAGAGAAACAGTTGTATCCGTGACGAGAGGGATTCCTCCACTCTTTCAACTAACGTGCATTTTTCATTCGAAAAATCTTCACTGACAGGCAGTCAGCTCCAACCATCTCTTCCACCTCAACAGGATCATTCAATTGTAGGTCTTATCTTCTCTTCCACTATTATCCCCTGCATGCTCAACATTCATCCTTGTCCATCATTGTCTCTGCCTGTGTGTATTTTGTCCAGCCGTCCTTCTCAACCCTCTCATCGATTCCCCTGAAATCCTCATGAGTGATACATAATCACCCTGAGATGTGCTGAACGGATTCGCAGCTGAATTATAGAATAGTTTTCGGCGTATGCGTCCCCAACGATAGGATTGTCAACATCTTCGAAATTCCTATTATCGCATTCAGAAACGTTTCCACCCACAATCCTTATATCAAACTTCTCGTGACTCAAACGCCGATTTTTCCGTCATTCTCACTCACTTTGTTGATGTGCACGCCCCATTGTCATTCATTCCAATCATTGAAATCATGAATTCTCCACCACGTAATAGAGAACTACCCCGTAATATTTTTCCTTCATACATTTCTATGGAACTCTTCATCAACCAACCGGTCTATCATGCTGATATCAACATTCCATCACCTCACTCTAAATTTTTTCAGAAAGTCATTCAAGAACATATTTTTCAGAAATTGAATCAAATTTCGGGAATTTCTGACATTTTTGTTCCGAAAGACGCATCACGGTGTGCCTGAATTGATTCTAAGTGAAATTTTCAGCTTTGGTCCTGGAAGTTCTGGGTCTCGTCTCTGCGTGATTTAGACATCACATCACTCGAAGAAGGAGAATCTTTCACCGAGACGATTCTAAGGAACGTCAATTGGAACATTTTTGGAACTTTTGGTCTTGAAAACTTTACAAAAATTCTTCTTGGCTGTGGATTCAGTGATCCAAACATGAATCGTCATACCTGAAGCATATTTGCTCATCAGAGCAAGTCTCCAGCTTCACTTGGACCCCCTGAAGAGTAGGAAAGACCGCTATTGCAGTCCCCGACGCGGTCCTAGATCATGAATCTCACGTGGAATCATCCAAATTCTCTCAAAATCTGGAATCAAAATACTGATGATGTGTGACTAATTTTGTATTTGTGCTACTACGTCGAATACCATTTCTTGGTGTGAGAATGAGCGAGATCGGTATGAGGTTCTGGCTCGTGCGGATGAGTATTATAATCAAAAATCAACGGTACAGATTGAAATCGCGATCGCTCCTCAGTAAAATTATCGTAATTGTGTGTAATAAAGTTCTATCAAGTGTAAAAACGAGTCTAGTATAAACAATTGTGTGCACTGATTGACTGAGTGGAGTAATGGGTCGTTTAGTTGCAGCAATCTGTAGAATTTCGAATTATGCATAATGTGGCCATGGTTCGCAGTCCTCATGCACATTCTTCCTAGCTGTGTGTGTGTGCGCCACTCGTCTATTTGGTGCCGAAAGTCTAAAGTTTTCACCGTATAGTGCAGTGTAAATGACTGTGAACATTATGAACTGTAATGATTTCTGAATAGTACTGATATCTGACAGCAATTGCACTATTTGCGTTTTGTCGGCTCGCTTTGTAGAATGCACTCAGCGTGCTAGTGTTGTGATCGTTCGCCCGCCTACAGTAGTGTCGTAGTGTGCGTAGCTAACGTATGACGGGCAGTGGTTTTATCGCTGTCTCTCTCGTTTCTCTCAGCTGTTGTCTGCTGTGTTTACGATCGCAAACCGAATTCTGCCAACAGCTGCGATGTCAGCCTGCCAACTATGCGAATGTGCATTTATTGAAGGCGATGTAATCGCCGCATGTAATTTCTGTACCCGCCTGTTCCACGCAACTAAGGAATGTGCGGGCTTATCGTCATCAGAGATAAAGGTACTTGAATTCAAGAAAAAGACGCCGATGATGGTGTATGAGTGCGCGGAATGTAAGGATAATGGCAATGTTCATCCGAGCCTGGCTGAGTGCGTGGTCGCACTACAGAGTTCAATGAAAAACTTGTCCTCTATTCGCCTCCTGCATGGTGTGGGGGAGGTAATGTGGCCCTCTTGCGGCCGAAAACGGCATTATCCATTGAGGACAAGCGCACAGCTGTTGTCTGCTGTTGTATACACTTTATACATGGTTGTGGCTAGAAAGTTCGTAAATTGGCCTTTTGAAAAATGAATCATTCAATATGTTGCGTGGTTAATTGCAAAAACAATGGTAGGAACAGTAAGTGCATGTTCTTTAGCTTCCCTTCATCCAAGTTGAAAAGTGCACAGAGATTATTATGGATAGCTGCAGTGAAGAGAAAAAAGTAAGTCGTGCCTACTCCTACAGATCCTACATGTGTTTAGGTATGAGATGGCTGCTTGTTATTTTACTTATATTGTCATTTGACTCATTATTTCCAGTGATGATGGATCACCTAGGGTGCCAAAACCCCATGATAAGATTTGTAGTGATCATTTTGTTGGTAAAGACAGGTCATTTGATGAACGGAGCCCAAGTTATGTGCCCACTATTTTCCCCTCTGTTTACCATGCAAGGAAAGTGAATACCAAATCAGCCGCAGAAAGGTAAATTTATCATCGTTCTGAAATTTCTCTCAGACTTATAAATAATTAACAAGTCTTCTCATTGAAAATTTGTTCCATTACAGATATAAAAGAGTGGTGAATAGATGCAATAAGAACATGATGACTAGTGCAGCAATTTGTAAAAAAAGTCATGTGGTTGAGACGAACATTGATGATAATAATCATAATTTCACACAAAATACGGGTGAATCAAGTTCAGATTACATGGTATGTGACAATCCTGTGAAATTGATGGTGGATCAAGGGTGCCAGGTGCGAACCTTTGAAGTCAATGAGCCACTAACGTCAAGTAGCTCATTCTACATCTATAGATCTGATGCAGGTAGTCAATCTCATTGTGAAATTCAGACGGATATCATCATAAGTAATAAGAAAGGGCTTGTCACTAAGAAGATGGTGGATAATGAGAATTGTAGTACTTTTCAAAAGGTTATGAATGACCAATGCGTAGGTACAGACCCCAATGTTGCAAGTGAATTTGAGATTCAACTGGGGTTCAGAGGTGTGAAGTCCATTAAAAATGAAAGGCAACTTTTGGATTTGGCTGGAGTCTCCACTAGTACTTTCAATCTTTTGCTCAGCAGGACTGAGCATTTGAAGAGCGGAAACTGGAAAATTGAGAGACAGAATAGGCTCTTGGTATTTCTTATCAAACTCAAAACTGGACTTACTTTTTCTGCTATTAGTGCACTCTTTTTAGTAGATGAAACAACTATTTCCCGTATTTTCCAACAAATGCTACATCATTTAGTTTGTGCTACCCAAGAGTTCATATTTTGGCCTGCTAAACATCTTGTCCAAGATACAATGCCTCAGTGTTTTTAAGACAAGTTTGGTAACACTCGAGTCATCATCGACTGCACAGAGTTTCGAATTGAAATTCCATCGAAACTTGATGATAGAGTATGGTGTTACTCGCATTACAAACATGGATTTACAATCAAACTCTTGGTTTGCATAACTCCTGGGGGATATATCTGTTTTAAATCAAGAGCTGCTGGTGGAAGAAAAAGCGATTCCCAATTAACCATAGAATCTGGTCTCCTTGATTTATTAGAAGAAGGTGATGTTGTTTTGGCAGATAAAGGATTTCCAGATATCAAAACAGTTATTGATGCTAGTGGCAAAAAAGTGCTTGTTGTGATGCCTCCATTTTTGTCTGACAAGAAGGAATTCACTAAACAGGAAACTGAAGACACGTATAACATAGCGAGTGTCAGAATCCATGTTGAGAGGATCATGCAGCGCTTGAGAGTTTATAAAATTCTTGATAAGATCCCTCGTAATCTATTCCCTCACATAGATGATATTATACAAATGTGTTGTGTCTTAGTGAATCTGCAACCACCTATATTTTCAGATGAAAATTCTGAAGAAAGTAATTGATTGTTCCTATGATGTGGATGTATAAACTTGTCATAAGTTTTTAGGTTATCAGGTTAAAAAATAATCTATTAATCCTTCTATATTTGAAAGCAATCTTTATTCTTACAAACTATTATTTTTGTTAATAAAATTTGTCAAATATCTCTCAGTCTGATAAAATATGTCAAGTATATGATAACTTTCATGAATAAAAGAATTACAAGTATAATGAAATATTCATTACAATATTTGTCAACGCTACTTCAAGAAGATCTTCATTCACTTACTACGCTAGGTAAATATAAGTATGCGCATAGTGAATAAATCTAAGTAAAAAAATAGAAAAGGCTAATAAAATATAAATTTCAATCATTTTCAAAAGCAAACTGAAGAACATATCTTTTTTATTCTACTATGCTAGGTCCATGAGGTTATCTCCATGGTTGATGAATAGAAGTAAAAAAATAGAAAAGTATAATAAAATATCAATCTCAATCTTTTTCTAGAGCTCTACATGTTCCAAAATTCACAGCTGATTAGCATTGGTATGATTTTGGCACTTATTTATCACATTTTTTCCAGTGAACTTTCTTATATCTTCAAATTTTGCTCTCACATCAATAGCATGAGATGGCTCCTTAGACATTTTTGAGTAAAGTTTAGGAAGGAAGTGTTCATGATAAAATTGACCACAGAGTGGCACAAGCTTTTCAAGGAAAGATTCATTTCTCGGGACTTGAACACAACAACTTCCACCCTCAACAGGTGTATAAACAAACAAATCACATTCAGTGAGCCCAGTCACATACATCTGTAGTTGACATTGGGTGTAATAACAGCTGCTTTCTCTTAACTCCAGCCGGTGATTCACAAAGTGAAGATACAAAACATTGCTTTGTTCATTTTCCCAGTCTATAATGGGCAAATCTTTACACGTTATTGGACACTTAATTTCCACACACTTCAAGATCACAGATTGATCTTTTTCAACAACAACACCATCTAAGCTAGCGCACAGCCAGGGTTGCTTATAACTAATAATTACACCAACATCTTTCAAAACATACCCATATAATTCTGTATATAACTCTTTGGCCCTTTTTTCATTCAATTTACCATACCGTGTTGCTGGAGTATCTATTTTTTTGGTCATCATCATGTCTAAAGCCAAAGACTCAGCAGTCTTCTTGGTTAGGGTTTTGATACTATGGGCCTTCTTACTTGCGGTAACTCTACTGCGCCTTGCAGAATGCCATATATCACTGTCTGCTTGCGCAATAGTTTCACAGGATAATTTTATACTTGATTCTCTGGACAGAACTATTTTCTCATCGTAAAATCTTTGCAAATCTTCAGAGAGAACATACGAATGACTATAGATTTCAAATTCTTCTTCATAAATGAAGAGGCTATCAACAATAGCTTCACAATCATCATGCTGAAGTTTCAACTTTGCTTCTTTCATCAGCAATCCTAGAGGCACTTGAATGATAGGTTGAGCTTCGACTCTTGCAGCTGATACATACAGATTCCTGAGTGGTGAGCGAGCCTCTAAATCTTTCAACTTCAGCTCTGGATAAGGTGTGACTCTTGGCTTTTGAACTGTTCCAAACATTTTTGATGCATAATTCCCTTTGGAGTATTTTTCTTTAGCAAATTGGAGTGGAGTAGGCTTACCCCACTCTTGAGAAAAGTCAGTCTTTGATAGGCTCTCGTGGTGGTTGATGTAGTGGATTAAAGCATATATGTGCTTGCATTTGGCACTTTTATTTGAAACGCAGGTACAAACTGTGCCTACGATGTGTCTATTGCTATTCAACTGAAATATAATTGAATCATCCGTTAGCAAAGATGAAATTATTTCATGGAAATTGAATCCAAAGATATACTCACATGTAATTGTACTCTGTAGGGGGTAGTATTGATGGAGGTTTGTCTGATAATTTGGGCTTGGATTAGAAAAAAGCCTGAGCTCTTCTTTAATTCAGACACATCTCGTACATGGTCACGAGCAGCCAGTTCTTTTCCATTCTCTTCTTTTGCAGGATCAAACTTTATATTGTGGGTTATGGTTGAGAAACTTGTTTCATTGACTATTTCCATGATTGCTGAATATCAAAATCAACCAGTCTTTCAGTACAGCTATCACACTGGAAATATCATCATATTTTTTATTCATAATGAATTGCACAAACTAGTAGGTGTAAAAAAACAACACAAGATGCAAGCCGGTATGAAACAGACGCACGCCATACCGTATGATGCGCGTCTAACCGGCCGGCCATATATATATATAACCAAACAAAACATTCAGTACTATAGAATATAGATACTTACGGCAACTCCTGATCTCACTCGAACAAGATCGAGGACGGGCAGATCAGTGTATCATACCAAACTATAATATTCACCTCCTCATCTTGACTTTAAACCACATATATTTGAACAATAAATAATTTGAAAATCTCGTTAATCGCATCACTTCGCATTCCATCCAATACTAAACAACATTCTGCTGTCCTCAATGGGGTTTGCTTTTTTCGGTCGGCAGGTGGCGCCGGAGCGACCATGCAGGAGGCGAATCGTCGAATCTGTCAGAGGTATCCCCACTGAAGTGGGTGAATTGCGAGCTGAGGTGCAAACCATGCGTCCTGAAGTTGATAAAATTCCTATGCTAGAGGCAGAAATCAACAATTTGAAGCAATCTCTCCAGGCAAATGCGGTCTCAAATAACGATGTTTCTGTTGAAGGAGTTGGATTTGCAAATCCCACATCTAATCAAGATCAATCCATTGATGCTATCTCTGCTGAAATACGGGACCGTAATCTCAGGATGAATAATATCCTACTGTATAATGTGGCTGAATCTGACCCTGTTGGTGATGTATCGAAGGATTTACAGCGCGTGAAGAACTACTTGCAGGTCATTGATAATCTCAAACTTGAGCTTATAAATATTCGTAGAATTGGGTCAGTTCAGGGTAAAGACAAGCCCCGGCCAATTGTAGTTCGCCTTTCGTCTCATGTCGAAGTAATGTCAGTTATAAAACACAAGAAGAGTCTTCCCGATGGAATATCGGCATCCACTGATAGAACTGTCAAGCAAAGAGAACAGCTTAGGGCCCTCAGAGCTCAAGTTGATCGTATTAATGAAGAAAAAGGTTATCGCTGTAAGTCTATAAAGTATATAAATGGAACGCCAACTATCATTGACTTCAAGAATACAACTACGCAGACACCTGAAGCTCTGTTGCCCTCAGTACAGTCAGGGCCCTCAACCGCTCCGATGAGTAACAATGTTAGTGGAAAAAACTAAACCGCAGCAAGGACTCTATTTTCTTTTACTATCAGAATGCCCATTCAATCGTGAACAAGCTCACTTTAATGAAGACAAATATACATCTCTTCACCGAGACTCCTGATATAATAACTCTAACTGAAACATGGTTGAAACCTTATATTTTGAATTGTGAAATTGGTCTGGAAAGCTTTTCTATTTATAGATCCGACAGAAAAGTTAAACGAGGTGGAGGTGTTCTAATTGGAATCGCTAAGATTCGTAAATTCAAAACTAAGAAGATCCTTGATGGCGATTTACTCGGCGCTGACGTCCTCATTCTAACGGTCTCTGGAAGGAATATCAAATATATTGTTGGGGTCGTTTACATCCCTCCAGACTCTACGCAAGCAGTATATCAAGCAGTAGCCGATTGCATCGATGAAGTTATGACCAAAGTCCCTGGGCACGAGGTCCTTATCAGTGGTGATTTCAATTTGCCCAATATCAAACTGTATGGTACTCCTCTGACACCAGAGTCACTAGGCCCTACGAATCAAGACCGATCACAATGTGCAGAAATTCTGTGTCACGTATTTGCTGGATTGGAGGTATCGCAAGTCTACCCAGGTCACTCACTCAAAGGTTATACCTTGGATCTGCTCTTCGCAAACCCTGGGCTCTACAAACAACGTGACTGCACGGATCAGCTCATCCCCTGTGACATTCATCATGAAGTATTGTGCGGTGAATTTCTCAGTGATAGTCCGCAATCATATTTGAAAGAGACTGACAGTTATTTGGACTTCAGATCTGCGGACTACGATAGTGTTTCAAGTGCCCTAGGTAAAATTGATTTTAGCTCTGTATCTTTGCATAGCAGAGTCGACGAACAAGTTTCTCATTTCAATGATATTTTAAAGAATGTTATCAGAGATAAGGTGCCTCTTAAAGTAAACTCACAATCGCAGTTTCCCAAATGGTATGACGATGAATTAATTACGTTGATTTTTGAAAAGAAAAAACAGCACACAATTTGGAAAACAACGTCGATTCAAGAAGATTATATTGAGTTCAAAAAGCTAAGAGCAAAATGTATTAGAACTTTACGCACTAAGTACCTTGAATACATAAAATCCGTCGAGGATAATCTAAGCTTCAACTTGAGGTATTTCTGGGCCTATACAAAGAAGTTGAGAAAAACTAACAGTCTCCCAAATAATATGTATTTCAAAAATCGTTCAGCAAACGAAGGTGCAGGAATTTCGAATCTATTTGCAAGTTACTTCAGCTCAGTCTATACTGACTCGGCTGCAAAGCCTTTGAGAGTAAAAAATTGTGAAGATAAGCTTGAGAATATTGTGCTAACATCAGATGAGCTTGATTCAGTTGTAAATAGATTGGATGAAAATGTAAAGGAAGGACCCGATGGCATACCGGCGATTTTTGTCAAGAAATATTGGCCAAAAATTAGTAAGTGTGTACTGGATATCTTCAATAAGTCTCTTGCTTCCAGGGTATTTCCTTCTGCATGGAAAACATCTTTTATCCAGCCGATTCTCAAGAGTGGAGATGTGCATGACATTGAAAATTACCGGCCTATATCCATTCTCAGTTGCTTGGCAAAACTTCTCGATGCTTGTATAGCGACCCGATTGACAGACTTCCTGACAAGAAGGATCATCCAAAGCCAGCACGGGTTTTTAAATGGGAAATCTACCATCATTAATCTTCTCGTTCACCAAGACTTTATTACTGATTCTCTGAGGGATGACTCACAAGTAGACTCCATTCATATAGACTTTGCCAAAGCTTTCGATTCTGTTAACCATGAGAGACTACTCGCAAAGTTATTTAACGCTGGTATAAGGAGCAATTCACATCGATGGTGTGCGTCATATCTCGCAGATAGGTCACAAGCAGTGAGAGTTTCAAATTTCACATCCAATTTTTTTCCCACTCCGTCTGGTGTGCCACAAGGTTCGCACTTAGGCCCAATCCTATTCATTCTGTTCATGAATGATATTGAAGATGAGATCAATATACCGCAGGTTCAATTTTTAATTTACGCAGTCGATGTCAAGATATTTACTAAGATCAATTCCCCAATGAACGCATCTGTATTACAGCGTGCACTGATCAGAATGTCTGAGTGGGCGAAAGATAACGGGCTTAAGATTAATATGAAAAAGTGTGCTGTGATATCCTTTACTAGGTCTAAGTCCAAATTCATATATCAGTACCTCCTTGATGGAGTCGAACTACAAAGGGTAGAAAGTATATCTGACTCAGGGGTAACTTTTGATTCTGGTCTGAAATTCGATGTGCATATTGATCTGATGCTAGCAAAGGCCCATAAAGTACTTGGATTCATTAAGCGATCGACTTCTGAATTCAGAAACACTGGCCCAATCGTATATCTTTATAAATCTTTAGTTATTCCAATTTTAACTTATGGTGCTGTAATCTGGTCCCCTAGTGTAAAATACCTGCAAACTAAAATTGAAAAAGCCCAAAATAAAATCCTCAGGTACCTCTGTTACAAAAGTGGACACCCCATGCATTTCACGGATCACGATTATACTGATGCACGTAAGAAATTTAATTTGTTGAGCATGTCAGAACTTTTAACTTATCATGACTGTGTTGTAGCATTCAAGATAAAAAATAACCTATTCACAAGCGACTATGTAAACAGCCTTTTCAATGTAAGAACAGTAGGTTATGATATCCGCCACGTCCGCAGTATAAGTGAAACATGTTGTTATTCTAATTTTACATTTCATTCAACTACGCACAGACTTCGAAGAATCTGGAACTCATTACCTGAGAATATACGTGATCAAGAATCATTAATCAACTTTAAAAGTTTGTTACTGTTTGAGCTAAATAATACAGAGCTGTATCAGAATCTAGTCAATATTGTTGTATGAATTTGAGTCTGAGTGGAATATTCTCTTGATGATTTCCTTGCTGATATTATATTATATATATATATATAGATATATATATATATTTCTTTTTTTCCACACATTTTTCCGAAAATTTGTTATTTTCATCATTGCATATATATTTTATTTAATTATATTCTATAATATGTACCCTGTGTAAAAGGGCATTTATGCCCGTTTATTTTCTAAATAAAAATAAAAATAAAAATAAAAAAAATATCAGTTTCGGATGGGGATTTTGTTGTGATGAATGTAATCTATAGTCGCTTGGCACAGACGGCGCACAGTGGTGCCCGCGCATCTTTCTAGGGCTCAGCGCCACCCGAATTCTCAACTTATTGCCATGTCCGGGAACGAGGAGTGTTGCTCTCAGTTGTCAGAATACCGTCCGATCCCGGACACGGCGATAAGTTGAGAATTTGCGTGACGCTAAGCCCTAGAAAGATGCCCTGGCCCCACTGTGCGGCGTTGGTAAGTCAACATACTGCTGTGCGATTATTCACTATACAAACTCTCGATAGTGTCTCGAAAGTTTGCACGCAGTTGATGTCAGTAATTGACATCTATTTGTTCATGATCGCGAGTCATATTTGTGATGATCGTCCAGCTCATTCAATGTCACAATTCACCGACTCTATCATCGTTTTTTGGAGAACGATGTCGTCAAAGGATCTCGCATATAATCGTGATCAGAACAGGTTCAAAGTTTATCTCTTGTGCTTTCTAAAGGAGAAAAACATTTATGCCATTCAGAATCAACTAAGATTGCATCTCAAGTCTGTGTTTGATCGTTACGTGGATATCGAAACTCTACCAGATGCTTTGTGTGGTGAATGTAAGGTCAGATACGCTGCTAAAAGATATTAGCAGAATGCTTTCTCAGATCAATCATGATCTTTTCATATAAACTTTCGTATGAGGGTTCACAAAATTTGGAGAAAAAAATTTTCTGCTTTAAAAATTTATAAATAGTCTGTACCTCCTCTTGTTGACTCAAAAATGAAGATGGGATGCATGATCTCGATGTATCTCGACGTTCTCAATGGATTGGTGGACACGAAATTCTCGTAGAGGGTCAATTAGATGCGAAAAGGAGGTAAGATGTTGTCGCGGACGAAGGAACCGGAACAACATGGCTTCATAGGTAACGCAAAAACTCAGAAACGCTACGATAGATTGATTAAAACTCTTTTGATGGATTCAGAAAACTCTTCCGCTGAGGCCAGTGAATTCTGAGCATCATTAGATGGGTATTTCGGACTTATGGAACTTTCCCATGTCAAGTCTTCAATCTTCACTGAAAAAGCATATCTCACAAATGAACTGTACTTCCGCCTCTCACTTGAAAAAACTTTCAGAGACGTAATTCTGATGTTTTTTGAGGTGTCATCATGGAAATCTGTTACCTATAGTTGATAGATCTAGGGAAGAAGAAGAGGATAGTATAGTTTTCATATATCCAAGAGCTTGATTGGAGGAGGAAAAATTTTTTGAAAGAAAATTCGAGGAAAAATCCACTACCATCAAATGGAAGCTTTCTCTTTCGAGAAAGTGGAAGTACCTTTGAAATTCTGGCAAAGGGAATCTTGTTGAGATATGTGTAAATTCAGCTGTAACACTGACATGAGCATAAGCTATTTGGTAGTTGTATAAGGAAACTGCCATACCGAATTTGGTGACGGCGGCGCCACGAAATGATGAATGTGAATATGTGCAAATGAGAAAAAGCGCTGCGCAAAGTGCGGCGGGTCGAATAAGGAGATTGTAAGAGAAAGATGTATAAGGGAGCGTGGAACTCTGAGCGAGTAATGAACAGGGTTTGACAAATAACGCTAGTTTCGTTATGGTGCGTTATTAACGAAACCCTCGGAGATCTGTTATGATATTCGTTATTTCGTTCAATAATCGGTAGAATTTCGTTATGTTTTTCGTTACGTTACTAGAATAACGTTAGAATCATAAGGAATTGGATTACGTTTCGTTATTGATAACATTATCCAGGGAAGAGTCGAGTTCCGTTATTATAGAGTAACGTTTTTGATAACAAAACGAGAACCAAGGATTGGAGTTCCGTTACGTTATTGTATTACATTAGTGACATTACATTATGGTATTTGGTTATGTTGTCCTAACGTAACAAAATTACCTCTTAATTTCGGTTTTTGTCATAATAACGTAACATAACGAAATCGATAACGCAGTTTTGTTATGTTACTTGTCAAACCCTGGTAATGAATGGATATCACTCACAAGGGGGGACCACGGGGTCCGGGTCGCCAATCTCTCCCAAGATTTCTTACAGGTTTGTACTTTTGAGAAGATGAAGAATCCAGAGTATTTCCGTCAAATGGGCCTCCTGACCAAAGATACCTCCACTGAGATCAACATTGCTCATATGGGCCAATGTTAAAGAGTGATGATATATATATATATATATATATATATATATATATATATACTCGTGATGCTAACGTTCTTGCTTGTAGCTCTGGACAGGAGGCCCATTTGACGAAGACATTTGAGATTCTTCACATTCTAGATGGTGCCAAACTGTGGAAAAATTTTGGAGATGATTGGCGACCCGGACTCCGTGGTCCCCTCTTGTTAGTAGAACAAGCGTCATTGGATTGGAGAAGTCCACAACAATTCATGGAAAATACTCCTCCTCCCAACATGGTCGCAGTTGGTAAGGTTATGAATTTGGGGAAGATCTACTGATCATTTAATGAGGAGCGGCATTGGTGAAGAAATTGAAGATACGCCGCAAAGTTCAGAAAAAAGTGAAGAATCGTCAATGAGTGAAATTGCCCAGACAGCACTGAAAGGTTTTCATGGAACCTTCCACCAGGTTTCTGGAAGCTTTCATATGGCTTACTCCTGTGCTTTCATGGAAAGAATACCATGGAACCTTTCTGAAACCTTTCAGAAGCCTTTCAGCGCAAGGACCATCAGAATTTTTTATATCTTTGCAGAGAAACTTTCGATGACAGCTTCCAGAAAGGTTTCCTGAAACCTTTCCGAAACTTTTCCGTGCCAAGTGTCCAAAAACTTTTCGAAAAACTTCCTGAAGCCTTTCAAAAGCCTTTCAGTGGAAGTTTCGATGGAACTTTTAGATCCTTTGAGGGAAAATTTTGATGAAAGCTTCCAGAAACTTTCAGGAGCCCTCTAGCGTGAGGGCCATCAGAATTTCTAGATCTTTGCAGAGAAACTTTCGATGAGAGCTTTCAGAAAGGTTTCCTGAAACCTCCCCGGGAATTTTCCGTATCAAGTGTCCGAAAACTTTCCAAAGAACTTTCTGAAGCCTTTCAGAAGCCTTTCGCTGAAAATCCCGATGGAACTTTTAGATCCTTCGAGGGAAAATTTTGATGGAAAGCTTTCAGAAAGCTTTCAGGAGCTTTCCAGCGCGGAGACCATCAGAATTTCCATATCTTCGCAGAGACACTTTTGATGGAAGCTTTCAGAAAAGTTTCCCGAAACCTTTCCGGAACTCTTCCGTGCCAAGTGTCCGAAAACTTTTCAAGAAACTTTCTGAAGCCTTTCGGTGGAAGTTTCGATGAAACTTCTAGATTCTCCGAGAGAAAATTTTGATGGAAGCTTCCGGAAAGATTCCAGGAGCCTTTTAGCGCAAAAACCATCAGAATTTTCATATCTTTGCAGAGAAACTTTCGATGAGAGCTTTCAGAAAGGTTTCCCGAAACCTGCCCGAAACTCTTCCGTGCCAACTGTCCGAAAACTTTTCGAAAAACTTTCTGAAACCTTTCGCAAGCCTTTCGGTGGAAGTCCCAAAGGAACTTTCAGATCCTTACAGGGCAAATTTTGATTAAAGTTCTCAGAAAGCTTTCAGAACCCTTCTAGTGCAAGGACTGTCGAAATTTCCACATATTTGCAGTAAAACTTCCTATGGAAGCTTTCAGAAAGGTCTCCTGAAAACTTTGGCGAAACTCTGCCCTGCCAAGTGTCCGGAAACTTTTTAAAAAACTCTCTGAAACCTTCCAGAAGCCTGTCGGTGAGACTTAAAATGAAACTTTCTCGTCTCTACAGGGAAAATTTCGATGAAAGCTGTCAGAATGCTTCCAAAAACGTTTAACAAAACTTTGCCCTGCCTAATAGTGTCCGAGAACATTTCGAAAAACTTTCTGAATCCTTTCAGAAGCCTTTCGGTGAAAGTTCCAATGGAACTTCCAAATGCTCACGTGAGAACAAATCTCGGTAAAAACGTCCAGAAACTTTCGGGCAACTTTTTATGCGAACCTTGCATTGCCAAGTCCAGATCACGCATGCTCGTTATTTCTACCAGGGCCATCCTCGCGACCGTGCATGCAACAGTCGACATCAGGCAGTCTGTGTAGTGTCAAGTCTGGTCATGTTTGGGGGAATCGGCCATCTTGATGGTTTGTTGACTATCCCCAGTTCCCTAGTGCAAGAGTGAATTTCGCATCAATCATGCACACCGAAGTCAATTCTGCAAATCATCGAGTGCTGAGAGTATCGGTTCTCTTGATTGAAGCCTGCTTGCCGATTCGTGGTGGAAATCTATTTGTGCAAATCGAGAACATTCTTGTGTATTTTACATGTCTTCTGATTGTTCTGTTACTCACGTCCTGGTGGAGTGTCCTCATCGCGGTGGAGAAAAAATAACCTCTGAACTCTGTTTCCTCCATAGACTTATGGAAGTAGTTTCCTCGATAAATTTGTAGAGCTGTGGGATTTGCGGATCAGATGAGTATATCTCTGTCTACTAACCTCGTTAAGGCCGTGTCGGAGTGTCACGCGAGACGGGGTTACCCTTTGTCCTCTGGTACGATCAGAGAGGACATACGTCACTATCCCCCTCAAAACTCGATCTACGGTACAAGCTCGCGCTCTTTGAGAATCAGAAATGGAATATCTCGCGATTCATCGATTCCTCCTCAAGAGTGGAAGACGGTTATCCTCACAGATTGTACCAGAGGTATATTCCTGGAGTAATTCCGAGTCATTTGCGACCACCCCGGTCTCAATTGGTGTAAAAACCATCGCGTAAGTTGTAACCCCGTTTTTGCTCCGAGACTCCGACATGGCCTTAAGTCTCAAGTCTTGAGCAAAGAGCAAGACCCTTTGTGTTAAAGAGAACATATATTTTTAGGAAAATTGGTGCCCATATGTATTGTAGATGAACTCTACCACTTGTGATGATAGTGCAATTATACACCTTGTCATACACAATATTTACAAAGCTTCCTGGAGTCGTCAGTGATGGTTGCAGGATTCTGTGGAGGTAAGTCCACAAGTAGGAAAAGTGTACAATAACACTTTTCCTATTCAACACAACTGATAAGCGCAGACTTTTATCCCGTTCTTGGATGCTTTGTTATCATCATCGAATGAATGACAGTGCTTTTCACAAGTTGTCGTTGCAGAATATTCTCAAGTCTTTCATCACAGCACAAACTCACAGTAGTCAAGATCAATTGATCTTGACTACTGTGATCTTGTGCAATATCCATTAACTCAGGCTATATTCAAAGTCCTTTCTTGATAAATTCATTGGCTAACCAATCCTATATAGGAACAGTGAAAATATCAAAGAGTGTTAGGATGCTTGGAGGAGTTCCGCTACCAGACTGGAGCCACAATAAGAAGTATCCTTTCCATATGTTAGGTCAGTTATTTTGAAGATACGATTCTTTGAGAAGAAATGAAGTCAAGTTTGGGGATTATGCTCCTGTGTTCTGGGCTTTCTCACGCCATCAACAGTCAACATATGCGAGAAGATACTTTCAAGAATAATTAAATATGTAAAAATTCCTCATTGAGCCAAATCTATATGACACTATGCCGTAAAATCTGAACTAAATCTTTACCCCAATTTTGGAGTCTAATCCAGGTAGGATATACTACCTATTCTATGTCAATTCTCGATTTTGCTCCCTCAGAGCTAATCTCATCAAATCCGTTATAAGGAAAGTTGATATTATAACTAAATGGTTCAACAACAACTATTCAAGCTACTTTAAGGGGAGTGAACGGATTCTAACTACGCTAGGAATGATTTTATTACCATATCCCATTTTCATTCAAGAAGGGGAATACTAAAAAGTACCCAGTTTTTTTTACTCATTCCCGACAATTAGGAGAATGAATTGTGTCTGAACTTCAGATGAACTCAACGGATGTACAATACATTGTCTGTTTGGCCAACATGGCTGCTTTTTGGCTGAGAACAAAATCAGTTAGTATCCGCCAGCTCTTTTCTCAGACTTGCCATGAGCGGATACTTCTAACTTTGAGATAGTTTTAGTTCTGGTTCTAGAGAAAACTGCATTGGATTCCTATCATTGAACTGTTTGTAAGAAAATTTAGGAGATTATAACTCGACAGTGAAAGATCCCACAACATTTTTGAGGAATCTAGATGCAACATACTCAGGATTTTTTCTGGAATATTTCAGAAATATTACCATGAATTTTTCATGAAAGATTCCAGGAACATTTCCAGCTGCGGACATAACTATATATCAGGAAGGTTTCAGTGGAATCTTCCAGAGATCTTTCACTGAATGATTTCTGGGCGATTTCCGTGAGGTTTTCAGGGATCTGTCCATGAAAGCTTCAAGAAAAATTCCTAGCCGAGGACATAACTATATTCCAGAAATATTTCAGTGCAATATTCCTGAAATATTTCAATCTTTCAGAAGAATATTCCTGGAATATTTCTGAAAGATTCCTACGTTGCGTGGGCAGAAGCCTTCTAGCCGAAGTCCAAAAAGAATTAACTTTGAGGCCGTTGCAGGGAGAGTTCGTGTAAGAACGTTCAGAAACCTTATCTTGCAAGTGTCTGTAAACTTCCTGGACACTTTCTCTGTAAGATTTCGAGAACTACTCAGCGAGAAGTTGAATAATACTCCTCGGCCATTGTAGGGAAAGTTTTGGTGAAAGCTATCAGAAAGCTTCCATGACATTACATGAGACCTTGCATTTTTGAGTGTCCGATAACTTCCTCGAAAACTTCCTGAATCCTTCCAAAACCGATACTCTAGATGAGACCATCCAATGGAATAGGATCAAATTTCCCTCCCCAATGAGGTATATATGTTTTTTGAGTTGGAATGAGGCGACACGTGTGTTTCTGTTTAGCCCAGATCAACTTCATTTCGGAGCTATGCAAATTTCCATTTTGGAGTCGAAAATTCAAATTTTCACTCTGAAATCAGGAGAAACTTCAAAATAACTCCGCTCACATAATGGCTCTTTCAAGATGGATCATGATACATTGTATCAAACCCAACGTATTTTATCAGAAGAAAACCCTATGGTGCTAAAAAAATCCTCATAGAACGCCAAAAAGTGACAATTTGATGGGAAATGAAGTTAAACATGATGTAATTGGTCCGGTAGGCGCTCAAAAATAGTAGGTGCTAAGAAATTTTTTCTGGAGAAAATTCAAATGCCAGATAGTTGATGGAATTTAAGTAACAAATGTGGTGGGAAGATTCGTTTCTTCTCCCAAGAGTGTTATAACCCCATGGGACTATCCCGAGATGATTATTCTCAGAACCTAAATCGAACTGTCATCACTCAAGAGAGGATTCTCGGTGAAACCTCCCAGCGAGAGCTGGTTTCATTGACACCTCTTGGAAATTTTTCAGCGAAAGTTTTGGGGAGCCGATTCCAGGGACACCTTCCGGAAACCTTTCAGAAACCTTTCAGCGGAAGTTTTGGCGAGCCGATTCCGGGGACACCTTTCGGGAACCTTTCAGAAACCTTTCACCGAAAGTTTTGACGAGCCAATTTCAGGGACATCTTTCGGGAACCTTTCAGAAACCTTTCAGTGGAAGTTTTGGCGAGCCAATTTCAGGGACATCTTTCGGGAACCTTTCAGAAACCTTTCAGTGGAAGTTTTGGCGGGCCGATTCCAGGGACGCCTTTCGGAAACTTTTCAGGGAACTTTCAGCGAAATTTTTGAGTAGCAGTTCGTTCGCTTTCCTCCAGAAACTTTTCGAGGACAACTGCTCAATCTCTCTCAGGAAAACTTCCACAACGGTTTCCTGAAGTGTTTCAAGCAATCTTTCCAGAAATCCTTTATGGAATCTTTTCTGAAATATGTCCAGCAACTTTGGTCAAAACCTTTCGGAAAGTCCAGCCAACAGTGGCATAGTTAACTTTCTGAAAACTTTCCGCGAAATTTTTCAGAAAGGTTTCGAACCTTTCACGGAAAGCTTTCTGAAAGCTTTTGATGCTGAAAGGTTTTGATGCTATCAGGGTGAGTTCCGAGAACGTGAAGATATAAAAGATTCAAACGAAGGAGCTCTAAGTGGAATAGACGAGATGGCAGGAGATTTTACAGTGCCAGTTCTTGACGGAAAAGATTACAGTAACTGGGAGAAGAGAATTGAAATCTTACTCAAGTTCAAGAAGTGCCACGAAGTTATTACGAGGGCGAAATCAACTGCTGATAGAGCAGATTGGGACGACCAAGACCTAAAAGCCATCAATTACATTTTCAATAGAATGAATAGTTATCAGTTGAAGTTTGTGAGTGATTCAGAGATGGCTTACGATATCAATCAAAAAGTTTGATGAATTATATTTGACGAATTTAACGGCACTGCATATCGTGTCAGGAACTCATATAGGTTCCCAACTAACCCTACATATATTACTGTATACGAACTACATATAGAACTACCATATATATATATATATATATATATATATATATTGAATATCGGCCGATGATATCAACCAAAGTACCGTTTGTGTGTGCCCGCGGATTGTGAGAAAAGTTCATCTTCGCACGACTGATTTAGTGCACTGAACGCGAGTAACAAACTGTGTATTTAGATCGTAAGCTTTAGTGAATAAATGTGATTTTTTGTGAAGTGACACGAAATCTACAAATCACTGGCTTGGATCACCAACCCCGCTCCAGACTCCTCATCCCCGTGTTTCAACCCCAAGGGAAGCACCTCAGCTCCCGAACATTGGTCTTTCGAGCCGGATGAGGAGCCGGCAGGAGCAGATTTTCACCGATCTCATGGTGAATTTCAGTCACTCGTAGTAAGTTGAAAATTGACTCTCACGATTTCCCGCGCGGCAATCGCACCAAATTTCGGCGCCTTTCCCCTCGTTCTTTGCTCATCATCAACGAGCTGAGCGACGTACAAGCATTGTATAAAAAAGTGACTGCACCAGGCCTCGCGTGCAACTCAAAACCGCATCGTCGCGCGAACCCCATAAACTTTCTGTAAGCTTGCAGCTACACGTGGGGATCATCTACGGGAGAGATCTTCTATCTCTCTCCCACCGCTGTAACGGTCGAGTTGGTCAAATTTTCATCGCGCCACACGTGACGTCATCCTAGTCCGTGTGAGCTTTCATTGTGTAGAGCAGTCAATCACCTGATGTGCTGTTAGAAGAGCCGTTGACGCGTGCAAGCCCCTCTTGTCGCGCCGCGCACCTCACCTCATTGTCTCTCTCGCGAGTCTCTCTTTCGCTGAGTACCCCTACCTCGGCCGACTGGACATCGTCCGCTTAGGCCATATGTTCGAGTAGTGTACTGTACACTGTGTGCACTGTCTCACTCACTCTCTCGAGTCGCTCTCTCTTGCGCTCGAATTTTCGCAAAGCTGGTAATGTGTGCTATGCTTATGCGTGTGTGAGCGTGTTACTTACCGCTCGACCCCACCTCACCTCGTACATGAGCTCGAGCTTCTGCTCGGACTTGCAACTTCCGATTCGATCGCAATTTCAAAACGATCATCTCCCGCGCTCAGCTGTTTATTGGCTCGCGCTAATTGTTTCACCCGCTCTTGCCACACTTGCGGGCTTGAGCGCACCTCAAAATTTGTACGTAAATCGTACGATATTACTGATTCTTGTAGATTTTACATAGAATCAGTCTCAACATGTCAAGTAAAGAGTACCTCAAGCTCTTTGCAGATCAAGACATCATTACTGGGTCGATAGTTAACACACTCGACCAAGTGCAAAAACATGCACACCCATCTCAGCAGCTGTGGAAGGGAAAATTGCTCAAACTGGACGAAGAATGGAATACGTGCCGGAACTTGCACGCAGAGCTGTATGCTGAAGCCAGTCCCGAGGACCCGCAGCACGACTACTTCGTGAATGAAAATATCACGGTAGTCGAAGTGGCTTATGATCAAGCCAGAGACTTTATCCTCGAGAGGGTGCAGGAAGCCGAGACGTCTGCGATTGCTGCCGAAACTCATCGTCACGCCCCAGCGCCGGCTCAAGTGCAGCCAGGCGTGGGGTTCCAGCTTCCAGAGTTGCCAATGCCGACCTTCGATGGGAATCCTGCTGAGTGGTTTTCATTTAAAGACGTTTTTTCATCCACTATTAATTCACATCCTCATTCATCCGATGCTGATCGTTTGCGATATTTGAAAGCCGCGCTCATTGGTGACGCCAGTAGAATCCTTCCCAATGTTTCAATTATAAAGATCAATTCTGCGTCGTCCTGGCAAACTTTAATTGATCGGTACGAAAATAAGCGTACCCAAATTCACTCCCATCTCAAATCTTTCATAAATATTCCCGATATTACGTCCGATTACTTGAATTCTTTGGAATCTCTGCGTGATGAATCCGATTCTGCATTGAATGCGTTGCGTGACCTCGTGCGACCAGTTGACTCGTGGAGTGATTTGATTGTTTTTATTTTAGTTTCAAAATTAGATGAAGTGTCTCATCAGAGTTGGGAACAGTATACATGTGAAATTTGAGATTATCCAACTTATGACAAATTTAAATCATTCCTTGATACGAGAATCCGTACGATGAAAAATATGTCTGAGGTCAAAAAATCCACCAATCAACAGTCGACTAACCCCACTATGCAGACGAGTACTCCCATTAGATCTAAGCCTAGTCAGTCTAGCACTCATGTAGCAAGTAATGAGGTTACGTGCCCCGTTTGCTAGGGCAAACATGAAATTTACAGTTGTCTAAAATTTAGAAGTTTGACCATCGACCAATGTGAGCGATTTATTTCCAAAGACTCTCGATGTTTTAATTGCTTAGCTCAGGGTCATGGAATCAAAGATTGCAAAAGTTTATATAATTGTAAGATTTGAAATGGGCGTCACCATGAATTTCTCCATAGAAAACCACCGAAAAGTGATTTGAAAGCCCCTGCGGCAAAAGGTGCTACAACCCCTAAAAAACCCAGTGATGGATCTGGCAATTTGGCCGATCCTAGTGATGATACAGTGGTGAACAATAGTGATCTAACAAATACTCAAACCTCTAGTGCTTATGTGACAGAGCAAAAATGCTCAATCCTCCTTGCGACAGCGCGTATAATTGTAATATCGCCTGATGGAAATTTCGTTAGTACTCGCGCGTTAATTGACCCGTGTTCGGAGCGATCCTACGTGTCCGAAAATTTAGTTCAGACGTGGAAATTACGTAAAACTCGATGCGATTCATCGATCGCTGGTCTTGATGGCGAGCATTTATGTAATGCCTCGCACGTGACGTCGTTCGGAATAAGACGTACTGCCTCGTGTGATAAGCGAATCTCGATCCAAGCGATAGTGCTGTCTCGTATAACAGCTTATAACTCCCCAAAATTCAATATTCGTGACTTCTCCTCTCAATTGCAGAAGCTTGATTTAGCGGACCCCAACCCCTTAGAGTCGCACAAGATCGAAGTACTGATCGGTGCTGACTATTTCACGAGCATTTTGCTTGGAAAAACTTGTCACGGACGACCTAATGAACCGGTCGCCCGAGGAACTATCTTCGGATATATCCTCACTGGACCACTTCCTCAGGTCAAATCACCCCAAACCCTGGTGCATACCCATCATACTGCTACCATAGAGCATCAGGAAATTTTGAGCTTTTTGGACGCCGAACGCATCCGTGTCCCGCCAAAACTCACTCCAGAAGAGCTCGACTGTGAATCTCATTTCCAGTCGACACATACCCGGTTACCAGACGGCCGATAAATGGTTTGACTGCCATTCAAGCAGCAACCCAGCTCTCTCGGCGACTCGCGCACTCAGGCGCTTAAATGTTTCCAGCGGCTGGAAAAACGCCTTATCAAAAATCCAGAGCTGATGATTCCTTATGCCGACTTTTTTAAAAAATATGAGAGTTTAGGTCATATGGTAAAATTACCCCTCGATCAAGTGGGCGATCCTTCGCTTCATTATATCCCCCATCATCCCGTGCTTCGAGCAGATAGCCTCACTACTGCTCTGCACGTTGTGTTTAACGGTTCATCCCCTACTAGAAACGGACTTTCATTGAATAAATTGCTTCATCCCGGTCCTAAATTACAAGAGGACATAACCTCCATCATGTCACGCTGGAGACAGCATAAGTTTGTAATGTGTGCCGACCTGCAAAAATGTTTCGGCGAATTCTTGTCCACCCGGACGATCGACATGTCCAAGCTATTTTTCGGAGAAATTCCCCTGAGGAGAAATTGCTTGTTTACATCCTCATAACTGTCGTGTATGGACTAGCTTGTTCTCCTTATTCAGCTTTGAGAGTCTTAACACAACTAGCTACAGATGAAGGTCCCAACTAGCCCCTTGCAGCTCCAGTCTTGCAAAATGATACGTTCGTGGATGATTCATTCATGGGCGCTGATGACCTCAATGAAGCTATCGCTACCCGTGATCAGCTGATCAACCCCACTGCTGCTGCTCAGCTTACCCTTCGCAAGTGGGCAGGCAATTCCCCCGAGCTATTATCAGGTCTCTCGACCGATGATCATGGCGTAGCTGTTGATATAGCAAGTCAGCCCGAGACTGATATGGAAGTCCCCGGTATTTCTTGGTCACCAGCCCAAGATATTTCCAAATTCAAAGTCACTGTCTCACCTGTGACAAAGGTCACCAAACGAACGATATTCTCATCGGTCGGTAAACTTTTTGACCCGTTTGGTTGGCTAGCAACCACTATTGTTTGTGCAAAAGTACTCATGCAGTCCCTTTGGCCACTCAAAATTGGCTGGGACCAGACTCTCCCCGAGAATATTAGCAGCCAGACGTGGCTATTTGAATCTCAACTTCCTATGTTGGAGAGAGTATCAATCCCTCGCTGGACCCAATTTCGTCTGAATATAATCACAATCCAACTCCATGGATTTGCGGATGCGACCCCCCAGGCCTGTTCAGCTGTTGCGTATTTGCGCATAGTCACAGCAGCCGACGGAATAGTGATCAACCTGTTGATGGCTAAAACCAAGGTTGCCCCACTCAAGGAGACTACATCTTCTCGCCTCCATTTGTTGGCAGCATTGCTACTCGTGCGGCTGCTAACACATGTCACGGGTTCTTTGAAAGGCGGTGCTTTCAAACGTGGGGATGTCTTCTGTTGGATGAGTTCTGTGACCGCTTTAGGTTGGCTCAAACAAGACCCCTCAACATGAAAACAATTTGCATCAAATCGAGTGTCAAAAATCAATACTTTGCAACCCAAAGCTCAGTGGAGGTTATTTCCTCCTGAGACAAACCCCGCGCACCATGCAGCTTCTGAGCTTTCTGCGACCGATCTGGTCAACACACAACTGTGGTGGAATGGCCCACAATGGCTTCATGCGCCAGGAGAAAATTGAAATTGTGATACCCCTATACCCGAAGTCGACGAAGAAAAACGAAGAGTGAGTTATACACATCATTCACAGACCATGGAAGAGTGGGAGTTACTCACGTCAACAAACTCTTGGGCTCGTCTACTTAGAATCACCTCACTTTTGATGAAATTCGTCCAAGCATTGAAAATAAGAAGACCTCAACAACCTCGGAAAAATCTACCTTATAAGTATTCTCCTCTCACAGCTGATGAGATTCGGAAAGCCAGCGACTTTTGGATCAAGTATGTCCAAATTCGAACGTTTCGTTCGGAAATTGACACTTTGAGTCAGAAGTCAGAACTTCCAAGATCATCAAAACTTATCAAACTCACCCCTCTTATCGATCAAGATGGCATTCTCCGAGTTGGAGGCCGATTGAAGGACTCTAGGCTCCCCTTTTCGCAGAAATATCCTGCGATCCTTCCCCCTCATCGTGTTACCGAGCTGATTATTGCTCAGTTGCACCTGAATTTGTTGCACCCGGGCACGAATCTGGCACTCACTGTCCTGCGCCAACAATATTGGATTCTTGGTGCACGAAACCTCGTCCGATCCTATTCCCACAAGTGCGTCATCTGCGTCAGATATCGTGGGAATCTCATGAACTAGATGATGGCGAACCTCCCCGAGGCTCGGTGTACTCCTTCGAGTCCGTTCACTCATACAGGAGTCGACTACGTAGGACCTTATTACGTCCGAAATCATTCTGGACGAGGATCGAAATCACACAAGGCGTACATTTTGAATTTTGTTTGCTCCTCGACGCGTGCTACTCGCCTGGAATTCGTAAATGACTATTCCACCCCAACCTTTTTGGACGCGCTCGATCGCTTCGTATCACGTCGTGGACTACCATCCGACATATATTGTGACAATGGTAAGAATCTTGTAGGCGCGAATCGAGAACTGCGATCGAACTACAAGAAGATCATCCAAGATCCATCACTTCACGCCCGTCTGGCTGCCGACGGAATCAATTGGCACTTTTCACCTCCTTCAGGCCCACATCCTGGTAGTCTGTGGGAGGCCGGTGTGGAAAGTGTGAAATTACATCTCAAAAAAATTGTTGGTACGCATACCCTCACAATTGATAAATTTCGAACGATGTTGTGTAAAATAGAATGTTGTTTGGACTCGCGTCCAATAGCACCTCTGGATGATGATCCTGATAATTTCTCAGCTCTTACACCCGGGCATTTTTTGAATGGCAAGCCACTGAAAGCTGTGCCCACTCCATCCCTTCTGGATACCTCAGAGTCGAGACTCACTCGATAGCAGTTGGTGCGTCGATTAGCCCAACAGTTTTGGAAAATTTGGTCAAGCGAAAATCTACATTCACTCCAAAAACGTAATAAATGGATTACTCCACAGCCCGAAATTCTCATCGGCGATCTAGTCTCAATTGCGGATGAAAATGCGCCTCCCGCTCACTGGCTGTTAGGTCGTATTATTAAGCGATACCCAGGTCTAGATAGACGTATTCGAGTTGTACGTGTAAAAACAGCAAGGTTTGAGTACGACCAACCAATTGCAAAGTTATGTAAGTTACCCATTAGCGATGATGATTCAAGCTAAATTTGAGAAAAGCAATCTTGATTTCCATTCTTTCTGAGCATTTTAAATTTATATTCAATTTTCATTCTTTTTTCAATTTGTCTCTTCCTTCTCAGAGAAATAGTCACCTGTTCAAAGCATTTATCTGCGAGATCTTCAATCTCGCACCCGGGCATATGTTCAGGATTCGAATATTTGTACAGCGAGATGCGCTCGCCGTTTTCCCCCGAAATAGTTGTATCATATTGAGTACGATGTCACCAATACTACAATAGCCGTGCATGTGCCTTACCTCTTCTCTAGAGCTCGCAAAAGCTCCAAATCAGTTCAGCCTTGACCAAGGCCCACGGCGGATCTTTTGTTTACCCCGTACACGCGACGATTGCTCATTATATCAACATATATATATATCGACTATCGGCCAATCATATCGACCAGAGTACCGTTAGTGTGTGCCCGCGGATTGTGAGAAAAGTGCATCCTCGCACGACTGATTTAGTGCACTGACCGCGAGTGACAAACTGTGTATTCAGATCGTAAGCTTTAGTGGATGAATGTGATTTTCTGTGAAGTTACACAAAATCTACAAATCACTGGCTTGGATCACCAACCCCGCTCCAGACTCCTCATCCCCGTGTTTCAACCCCAAAGGAAGCACCTCAGTTCCCGAACACCGACCATCGATTGATTGATCTCTTGATAAGTGCCGCCCTCTATCTTACATGAAATTCAGTTTGGTTTCGATTTCAATTCTGTTCACCTCAGTCTCCCTTGGGAGGTGTCAAGCATGACAGCTGGAATGAATTCCACCTTTTTCCACACGAGAGATGAGGGATTCAATAAAAAATCGGTTTCTTTTTATCGCGAGTTTACTTTTTTCTCTCATTATAAAATTTTTTTAATCTTTCTAATTTCCTTATTCTAAAGATTGGCTATTATCCACAGGTTTGGATCACTATATGCGAACATCATTTGATTTACTGACCCCGAGCCTTTGCTTGGTAAAATGGATATATTAAAACGATTGATCCCTCGTAATAAGGCTCATCTGATATTTTGAGGTATATCACTATTCGGTTCAAACTCGCGTGAATATTATCTGTGTTCTTTTTACATTCATGAGAATATCATCATTTTCAGCTTGGTGAGGGTCGTACATATATACAACCGGAATGTCGCTTTTGAAAATAAATAGCTGGAGAAACCGATCCTTGTGAAATCTCTGAATCTTTGATGCATCCTGCGATAGAATCACAAAATTTGATATTTACTGGCACTGGGTTATTAAAATGCCTGTCACGAGATCAAGAGCGAGGCAGCTTGCTGTGCGACTCAAAACTTTGTCAACAAGACTACAGGAGTATAATGACCTTTACACCGAAGAACCGTACAACGCTGCAGATAGGTCATACTTTATATCGAAGAATACCATCGCTCACATACGTGAGACTTTTCTTACTGATTTTTCCTTAAACTTGCGAGGGTTCTTACGTAGTATCCAGATTATTATTGACTGTTCTATTATGGATTTATATGTGAAGTTATCCAAACTTATGGAGGGAAAAGCCATTTCAATTGAACATCTGAAATTGTTGTTGAATTGCAGAACGTATGATATTTCACCGAATCATCTGTATAATGGTACTAGAGCCATTTCTAACATATCTTTCTACAGCTCCTTTGCTCAACGTATGCTTAATAATTTTTCCACTCGATTGAAGAAGAAAATTTTGAATCTTGAAACCGAAGACCTGAATTTTCACTTAAAATATTTAGACAAAGAAATTCTCTCCATTTTCAACCGTCTCAACAGTCTCACCAACTGTACTTCAGCTCAATATTTCAATAATTTCTATCTATCCACATTGGATATTGTAAAATATCGCGAACGGCTAACTCATGATAAAAAATTTCATAAAATCCTGAAATCTCAGAGGCGTCAGTTCATGAATCTAGTCAACCACACGTAGAACCTCTTTTATCACAGCCTGTTACAAACGGTAACTTTTCCTTGATACATCAATCAGAAGATACACAAATTGATCATACTAAAGAGGAATGGATGATCAACCTGACAGGGTCTGAACTTCCACAGTACGTCATCAATACATTGAGATTAGGGGACAAATTCAATTTTTCACCAAACTTAGACAAAAAAACTTTTTTTCACTGCATAAAAAACCTAGGAATTGTTCATAGGACTCATGGACATATCAATCCCGCCTTACGCAACGATGATCTACATCAAATAGGATGTTTCAATAGGAGAAACAATCATATTATAATACAAGACCAAAGATTTCATACATGATAACAAAGATACTCTCTCCACTAAAGCAGATAAGGGCGACATCACTGTAGCCATAAAAAAGAGGACTACACATCTAAAGTAGAAGAATGTTTGAAAGATCCTGTACATTATGGAGAGATTAAGATCTCACCTCTAAACGGCCTGCAGGGAAAAATTTCGTAACTCACTCTGAACTGGAAGAAGAAAAGTGTATTTTATATGTACCCAGCCTTCAAATACGTTCCTACCAACCTATCTACAACATGCGTACCCAGGGCTTATGGGCTTCTCAAAGTCCATAAGAAGAACAATCCTGTCCGCATCATTGTCTTTTTAGTCAACAGTCCCACTTATTTTTTGGATAAATGCCTCTCTATCTATTTCAACAAATATGTGCCGTTCCCGGCTTCAAGAGTCAAGAATAGTTATGAGATGAAAAGAATTCTTAATGAGTTAACAGTGCCCGCGGAATACGAACTTGTATCTTTTGATGCTGTTAGTTTATGCACGAATCTATTGCATTTTTCAATATTACTAGCATTAGGAATGAAATGGAAATTTTCCAAGAACACAATTGGTAGAAGAATCAGTAAACGAGAATTCTTGTCAGGTATGAAAACTCTCCTCGAATCAGACTTCTTGCAGTTCGATGGCAGATACTATAGACAAAAAATTGGTGCACCTATGGGAGCTTGCACTAGTCCATTTTATGCGGAACTTGTACTTGAGATGCTTGAGTTACATTGCTTTGAAATTGCAAAAGAGAGTAAACTTTTATACAAAAGATATGTTGACGATTGTTTCTTGATAGTTCTAAGAGGAAAAATTCCCGAAATTCTAAAAATCTTCAATGAGTGTAAAAGTCAATTACAGTTCACTCATGAACTACATACCTGTAGACAATTCTATTAGTTTCCTCGATTTGAAAATTGAAAAAATATCTGGTCATCGTTGCTCTTCTGATTGGTACAGGAAAGATACTGTCTCTGGCAGATACATAAACTTTCATTCGCATCATCCTAGATCCCAGAAAATTGCCATAATATACACTCTTGTGGATAAATGTGTACAATTATCAGACCCAATTCACCACCAAAAAAATCTACGATTGATCCGAATTTTCCTCCAATCGAACGATTACCACCTTGATTCTATCAACGGATACATCAAAAAACGCCTCCATTTCCAACCAGTGTCATGCTCTAGTTCACGAAGAAATCTCATTGCCAACTCCCCTAAGGTGGTTCTCCCTTACGTTCAGAACCTCTCCCCCAATTTCAGCAAAATAATGGAGAAATACCATCTCACTCTTATAAACTCCACCAACAACAAATTTAATAGTATGATCAAGCTAGGAAAAGATTCGTTACCGATTACTGAAGAATACAACATCGTTTATAGAATCGATTGTGATAAAACCTACGTGGGAACCAGCAAAGAAAGGCCAGAAAAAGGATACAAGAACATATTAGAGATGTGAGGAACAAATCAACAAGTTCGGCTTCAGCGATACATGCTGACGAATTCCAGCATCAAGTTGATTTTGATTCCTTTAAAATTTTAGATGTCAAAAGTAGATATGTGATTCGATTTTTTTCTGAAATGCTCAATATCCACTACTATCCCAATACTCAGGATAGAATGGAAGATACTTTGGGCCTGAAAAGAGTGTATAAGAGTTGTGTAGACAAGTTTAAGATGATCGATACACAGGGTCGATAGATCCATCGGTCGATCACTTTTGTAATTAGAGTATCGATCATACCGACCATCGGTTGATTGATCTCTTGATAAGTGCCGCCCTCTATCATACATGATTTTCAAGTTGGTTTTGATTTCAATTCTGCTCATCTCAGTCTTCCTTGGGAGCTGTCAAGCATGACAGCTGAAATAAATTTCATTTTTTCCCAGCCAAGAGATGAGGGATTCATTAAAGAATCAGTTTCTTTTTATCGTGAGTTTACTTTTTACATCGTCTGAAGATTTTTTCAATTCTTCTAATCCTCACATTCTAAAGATTGGCTATTTCCCATAGGTTTGGATCACTATATACAAACATCATTTGATTCAAACTGAACCCGAGCCTTTGCTTGGTGAAACGTATATATTGAAACGATTTATCCCTCGTAATAAGGCTCATCAGATATTTTAAGGTATGTCACTGTTCTGTTCAGACTCGTGTGAATATCATCAGTGTTCCTTTTACATCCATAAGAATATTATCATTTTTAGCTTGATAAGGGTTGTACATATACACAACCGAAACGTCGCTTTTAAAAATAAATAGCAGGAGAAACCGATCCCTGTGAAATCTCTGAAACTTTGTATTATTTTGTCGCGAATCATACATTAGAGTTCAGAGGAGTCGAGTGGAATTTCATCGGAAACTGAAGCAAAACGATTGGATTGAGATGGATCAACCCATTATATCTTCGTCGACAACCGGGCGACTAATAAAAAATAACGGTGAGTGAGTCCGCCTCTACTAGGTAATCCTTCTCTCTACTCTTCCGCCATTACTCTCCCTTGCGCTCCAAAATTCGACGAAAACGTCTCGCCGGTGTGCATCGGCTTGAGACAGGTGAGACCAATTCTTTCGAACCACCCGGGTCCGGTGAGTGACTTCCGTGGAATTTTCGTGACTGGAATTTGTGGGGAAACTTGGGTGAGAAGCGACAGAGACAGCCTCGCTCATAGAGTCCTGGGTATTCCCGGAATAATTGTGATCCGGTGAGTACCCAGTAAGACTTCGGCGAGAGCTAATCAGGAATAGTGTGTTCATTCTTCTTTGGTCTCCTTCCGATTCTTCGGTCGAGACAAATGCACGAAACAACTCCAAATCATAGCTGTCGACTTTGTATGTAGTTCTGACATCATTTTCACACAGCAAGCTCATCATTATTCAAGTGGGAAAGCTTTGGAAAAGCAAAAATTGCATATACCTCCGACAGCTCTGTGAACATAGGAAAAGTGAATCTTGATGAGTATAATGGAAAGAGACTCAATCCTGGGAATGGGATTCGATTAAGTGGATGTAACAAGATCTTCATCAACCATCATACAGCACTATTCACAATCCATCCATGTGAATAGCCTCAAATAGTGACGCAAACGTAATAGACTAATTCCACCTCATTGTTCTCAGAGGATTAACATCTCCCAAAAATGGTGGGCACAACTTTCCTTTACATTTTGGAGGTACCAAAACACTATGAAATTGGTTTCAAGAGCGACAAGGAGCAAAGAGATTTTCTTTCTCGGATGTACCAAAAGTTAAAGAATTAGTAGATTCTCTCTTATACATTCTTGCCGTGAAACTTTCTATGGAGGCTTCAAGAAAGCTTTCAGGAAGGTTCCCTGGGATTTCATACTGAATTTTGGCCTGCCAAGTGTCCGAAAACTCCTCAAAAAACTCTCTGGAACCTCTCAGAGGCCTCTCGGTGAAAGTTGCGAAGGAACCCCCAGGTCTTCACAAGGAGGAGTAGGATGGAACTCCCCGGACAACTTTCGGGGAACTTCGACGAGACTTCACCTTGCCAAATGTCCAAAAACTTCCCGAAAAACTTTCTGGAACCTTTCAAGAGCCTTTCGACGGAAGATCCAGAGGGAGCCATTTACAGGGGAAATTTTGGAGAATGCTTGCAGGAAATTTTTGGGAACTTTTCTCAAAACTTCTCCCCGACAAGTGGATTCTTTTTGAGAAACCCTCTGAAATTTTTCGAAAGCCGTTATAGATCTGGAAGGTATCTGGTGGTATTCCATATGTCTTGAACTTGTAAGTATGAGTAGTGGATTCATAATCGTTATTGATTGAATACGATACTATGATGAAGATCTGGGTTATATCAATTGTAGACGCTGTCCTCATTAGATCTACGTACCAACGAGACGAAACATCGAAAGAAGAAGGATCTCGCCCTAATACTGAGGCAAGGAATGTTGCCATGAATTCTTCGCCACATAGTCCTTCAAGATCGACAGGAATCATTTTACTGACTAATTTTGGACAAGAACGATGAAAATTATTCACATCCAGCCAATGTTCATCTATGAGCTCAACCTATATGTGATCAGATTTAAGGATGCAGGGAGTGAGTCCAAGGGGTAAGAGCTACACTCCGTGAAGAGGCTTCATGTAAACTTATGGGCAATTCATGAACAGCCCTGCAAGATTCAGGCTGGAGCAGACGGCGGTAGAACACATGTCACTTGATACATGCATCAACGGATCCTGTCAAAATGAATTCATGACATTGATGACGGGAAAACGTTCACAAGTTCAGATTGAGGCCAACCGAAGAGACTGCAGCTATCGTCTGTGCGAGAGAATCTGAGAGATAACTTTTCAAGGTGAAACCCTCTCATCCGATACCAAGGCTCACAGGAGCCAGAAATGTAGCTGGATGCGAACCGGGAGCTGCGTAAATCCCACGGCAAGCAATGTACTGTCAACGCAACTCGCTGCTTAAATCCCACGTGAACCGAGGGTGAAAGCCGTGAACGCTCGTCCGAGCGTTATTCTGTGCCTTCAGCTGAGCTCAGCAAAGAGTCGGCTACTGTAGCTATGGCCATAATTGCTATGCTACAACATTAGCTGTATGTTTTTTGTGAGCGGAGAGTACTGAATAATCTGAGTCTTAAGTAGCGATCACTTCACTTTTATTCGCTATTGAGAACATATGTGCATGAGTGGTGGTGAATTGAGAGAGATTGTATACCATCGGTGGATAATCTCTTTGGGTGAGTGACAGTTGTCCGATAGTGAAGTGATATGTGGGCTTGTCTCATAATCTGATGTATCTAAAGAGTTACATGTACAATAAGTGCATTTGAATAGTCAGTAAATGTTTCTACGAGCTCGTAACCCAAATTTTGGAATCATTGCCTAAATAACCAGATATGCTCACGCTCTCAGCCTAATGAACACTAGATTCAGGATTCCATAGCACATACTCAATTTGCCACTTCGGACTGGGAATTGATGCCGCAAGAGGAATCCAATAAATGGACTCAATCAGCACTTTGGTCTTTGGTCAAACTGTGTTTCGGATGATTCAGATCACACGTTCAGCACTTTGGGTGAGAATTGATGTAAACTGTTCTTCACCATTCGAATGCATAGGTCAAATATGAACAAACTTAATTAGTCCATCCCAATCACATATCATGATCAGACCGGAAATCCAAGTGACCCCACATTGGATCCGTGTATCTGGATTTTCACGAATACATGCACCAGCGAGAATTCAGAGTCTGAAGTTGAATACATGCAGTACCAAACACAAGACAGCATTCTTATCCATGTGCGAACGTACAGTGTTCATAGAAATCTAGCTCATACTTTTGAGATAGGATTGACCAAGCCTCCTTTGGTCGATATATCCAACTTTGACAATACATTCACAGCTCCTAAATTTGAAGTGATGCATGATCTCAATAAATGCATCTAAAGAATCATGAGTGGTAACAAATCAAGTGTGTACTCAATGTGCTCATTAACTTCCAAGTTCGAAGTCCTTACGAATTTCGTTGCTCAACATCTCAGGGAATGAATTGATAAAATTTGGAGTACTCTCTCAACCCTTAGAGTACCGGCATGACGCCTCATGGCACGATTCGCCGTTTAGTCATCCAACCAAAACTAAAAAATTCCTGTTCAGTTCCATATTGATCAATTTTTCATTCAATTTGAATTTTGCCACCACAATTGTCGCAGAGGTTAGACGCTTCACCCGTTCAGCAATGTTATTGTTTGGGTGCAATGCCACGTGCTCTTGTTGCTGTTTTGGTGTTTAACCTATGATCACTTGTAGGTTATCCAACCACGGCGTCCACGATGAAAACTCGAGATTGAGTGGCAATGATGATCGGCTTTATACTGCCGCAAAATATTAGATGCATTGAGCATGTACTCTTGCCATTTCAAGTACAAGAGTCCAACAATGCGTGGAAAACTGTATAGTAGTCATGCGATCAAAACTCTCTAATGTAGATCGAAATTTGAACAATGCCGTATTCAAATCTGTTAGATAATAGTAATGCCGAGCAGATTCAGGTGGTGGCTCTCAATTTCAGAAATTTTATCGCCCAAATTCTGACTACAAAGTTCGAGAAGTGGAAAAAATCCGAAAAAATCGTGGCTTTGAGTGCTTCCCCATGAGATCAGATTTCTATTAAGTGGGTGGAATTTTCGAAAATTGCAAACGTGAACCTACTGAAGAATGGTGATACCAAGCAGATTCGATTCTTGCATTTTGATTATAGAAGTTTTGTCAGCTAAAATCTGACTACGAAGACTCAGATGAGTTTGCATCAAAGTGAAATGTAAGTTCGAGTAGCGACAGTAACCCGTAACTGGGGAGTATAAGGAAATTATTTGAAAATTGTGACTCTGACCGCTCAGCTATGGGATTATGATTTTCAGAGGGTTTTTGAAGAATTCCACACGTAAACCTACTGGAGATCGTAATATCAACCATATTCAAGTTTGAAATTTCAAGAAAAACTCACTCACTCTTGACAATTTTGATATCATGTTTGGGAAGTCAAATCCACAATTTTTGTCAAATATTTCCTACTCCTCAGCTACTGGATACCGGTTCAATTCACGTTTATGATCTACCATTGATACAAACTTACCCGAACTTTGTAGTCAAATTTTAGCCGACAGGATTTCTAAACTTGAAGAGCAATACTCAAATCTGCTTGGTATCACCAATTTCTGAGAGGTTCGTGCTTGAAATTTCCCAAAAACTCATCCTTTTTCAAGAACTTTGATATCATAACTGAACAGTCGAAACCACAATTTTTCGCGTATTTATCCACGCCTCTATTATGAGATACTGTCCTAACTTGTGCCCATTATCTGTCTAACTATGATGCAAACTTACTTTTGTCGGACGTTCAGGCTTTGTGTTCAGATTCTGGTTGAGAAAATGTTCAGAAGTCTAAAGCAGTATTCAAACCTGCTTGGCATCACCATTCTCTAGTTGGTTCGCGTTTGTAATTTTGAAAAAACCCACCCACTTTATAGAATTCTGATCTCGTGGGGAAGCACTCAAAGCCACGATTTTTCGGATTTTTTTACTTCTCAAACTTTGTAGTCAGAATTTGGGCGATAAAACTTCTAAAATTGAGAGCCACCACCTGAATCTGCTAGGCATTACTATTATCTAACAGGTTTGAATACGGCATTGTTGAAATTTCGATCTACCTTAGAGAGTTTTGATCGCATAACTACTACACAGTTTTTCACGCATTGTTGGACTCCTGTACTTGAAATGCCAAGAGTACATGCTCATGCTCAATGCATCTAATATTTTGCGGCGGTATACAGCCGATCATCATTGCCACTCCATCTCGAGTTTTCATCGTGAATGCCGTGACTGGATAACCTACAAGTGATCATAGGTTAAACACCAAAACAATAACAAGAGCCCACGGCATTGCACCCAAACAATAACATTGCTGAACGGGTGAAGCGTCTCACCTCTGCGACAATTGTGGTGGCAAATTCAAAATCAGCTCTTTTCCATGAGTTTTCCTGGAAAATTGAGTGATGAAAAAATTATTGGACAAGTCATTTTGGACTCGAAATTTGATGAGCTACACGATGCCGTATCGCAAAGTTATTTTTCTTGGATGTTTCGAAAAAAATTTCCCCGTTCGCATCGAATGTTCCATTTTTCCAATCTGTTCACTTCACCATCCAAAGGAGAAGGTTGAACCATGTAAGAATCAATTCCGATCAAATTTGTACCTCGCAGAGAAAGAAAATGCCAAGGTGTGTCTACCTCAAAATGGTCATACGATATAGTGATATGAATTAGTCATCATTCATGGGATGCAAGCTATTCTGTCCGAAGGAGTGCGACAAACCAGACTTTGAAGATAAACAAATCATCAATCATCAGCTGATGAATTATGTATCAAATCATATGTTCTCAAATTGAGGAAGAAACGTGGATTCAATCATCAGTAATCTCATTATATCCATATTCTGGGATCTAAAAAGAAATTTTTGCATTCATTTCTGGTATTGTATCTCGCGGAGAATGAGAATCGCAATTCTAGATAATGTTATAGTTCCTCATTTCATTCAATCATATCTCACAGATCATGTGCATGCAAATGCATCGTTATGAAGATGAATGACAAGAGAATAAATGGATCAATCAGCAGATTTAGATGACACAATATATAAAAATCACGTATCACAATGGATCGCATGTGTAAAAAAATCAATGAGAGCTCTGTCAACAATTTCTCCATAAGTATGAGTCTAGAATTCTCAAGGGGATGAAAATCTTATCGCACGGCACAATCGTCTAACTACGGTTTCCAACTATGATTGGAGAAATATATCTCAAGTATACAGTATTCACAATGTTGATCATTCCGGAAGGACCCGCTGTCACTCCACTAAGAGTGGGCGGCCGCCCAGGCGGGCACCAGGGTAGGCGCCCGAGAGGTAGCATGAAATCGATGATAGAGTCGGCCGCCCGGCGCCAAGATTTTTTTCTCCATTTTGCTTCTATCACTCGTTTTGTAGATCAATAGGATGAAAAAAACGGCTGTTTAACGAGTCAGTTGATTTCATTTAATTCGACGACGTTTCGAAGACTGATTTGCCTCCTTCTTCAGGTCTAAAATACAATATCATAACAGTCAAACATATTGGATGGGGTATATACATGTATATGTATGTTCACATTCATAAACGCATCAAGTGTGTGTCGGTGTATATAGATATACTCTCTAACACTCATGATACATTTTCAATTACCTGTTAAATATCATAAAAGTTATTTAAACAGTCATTTTTCGGACTGTAGTCATGAATTACACATGTTTCTTCACAAATTGTCTCTCAGTTTACCTGTAAATTTTTATGAACTTGAATAATGAATTTGTAGAATGGACCTGTTTTTCAGTTGAACAAGTAATTTGAACATCATACCATGTACTTTCACACAAATTGAGTGGTATTCTAGCAAGGAATATTTTACTTTCATATTGACTATTGATATAACTGAACTCTTTCTTCACACATATTCACTTTTCTTGAATTCAACACTTAGTGATTTAACAAAACATTTCTGATTACACTGAATGATTGTTTTATGTTCATCTGGTGATTAGCCAGACATCAATACTGATCTATCGATCTATTGATTTACACCTAGCGACCTCTAACAATCTATCAGTGAAGTTGTCCACATTGATAAATAGTAATCTATATGATCATGTGAGAAGGTTAATTTCAACAAGCATCACGATATTTGTTCTATTTCACTTGTCTTAGAAGTGGTGCGTAAATGTGGTGTAAGTTTCTAGTGTCATCTTTTTTATTTATAGGGTGCTCTTCCAATCTTATGTGAACCATTTCTGAAACTAATCTTTTATACCAATTATGTTCCTGGTCTAAAATTTTGGGGTTAGCAAAATCAAAAGTATGACCTCGACTTCTCATATGATCATTTACAACATAGTTTTCATCCATCTTTAAACTTCTTGACTCATGTTCATTAATTCTAGTTCTCAAATCTCTTTTTGTTTCCCCCACATATGCGGCATTGCAATCATTGCATTTTAATTTATACACTACATTCGTCTGATCGCCTATACTTGTCCTATCCTTTCTCCTTTTTATAATATCACCCAAATTATTCTTGATTTTCGGAAATAATCTTACAGGAAGATCCCTCAGTTTTTTAGAAACTCTCTGATAAAAACCCTCAATGTAAGGGAGACCTATATTGATTGAAAGCCTGGAGTTCCGCGTTTTTGTAAAGTTTTCATTCCGATTATTAACTGATTCACTAGGTCCATTATCATCCAACACTGATGAATGAGAGAGTGTATTCTTTTTCTCATGTGATATTTTATAAATTGAGGGGGATAATCATTCTCAACTAGTATTTTTTCTACCAATCGAATGTTTTTATCGTGGAATCTGCCATCAGACAAATGTAGTGCCTTATCAACCAAAGAATATACCATCGCTTTTTTATGTGACGGATGATGATTGGACAGAAAATTCAAAACTCTCCCAGAGAACGTGGGTTTGTGGTACCAGTCTATGATCAACTTATCATCATCTCTAATTATCAGTAATTCTAAAAAGTTTAGTCTATTATGTTTTTCAGTCTCAATTGTAAATTGCAACCTTTCATCATATGAGTTGAATATGGACAACATGAGATCAACTTTATTCTTAGGGATAATAGCCAGAATATCATCGACATATCTCTCGTAAAATAATGGGACAAAATCCAGTCTATTCAAACATTCTTGTTCCAAATCCCAAGATTTTTTTCTTCTGAAAAATCGATTTTCATATTCATGTTTCCCCGAAATCCCGAAAGATTCATGGTATGTGCAGTACATTATGATTACAACCGAGTTCGTTTGTTCACATTTGATCTATCCCTTAATCTGAAGGGTACTATAACATGGTGTCGTGATCATACACTTATAGAGTTTGTTGCATTATAAGTATATTATATATGCACAATCACTGATCAATGATCGATAAGCCATATTCTCGATAACATTCTGAGCTGACCAGCCCGAAGATACAGGGGAATTGCTCGTGAGAATGGAAGTAACAGTAGCTCAATCCAATATCATCTCCTTTCACAAATCATTTCTCCAAAATGATAAAAAGGAGCATCATAACTCTCCCACCAAAATTCGAATAGATAATTTGTCAACAAATTTCATCGGAAAGTATCAATTAAAGGAAGACATACTCTAAAAACTGAAAATTACAAGATACACTCTCTATTTTTAGAGGTGTAGAACTGGAGAGTAATTCCTACCATGACTATCATCATCATGACATCAGTGAATTAGATTATTTGGCGTTGCCACTATAACATCTTCCTACCGCAAGTTCCTCAACTTGAAAGTGGTGAAATTAACCCTCTGAGAAAAGATTTGAGAATAGCAGAGGAGTTATACTAAATGATACTGAATCAACGCTTTGGATACTGCATGGAAAATCGATGATATACTTGAGAGAATCAATCAACAAGATATGATTTCAATTGTTTAGACTAGAGTAAAGAGATCAATTTGAGAGAAGCAAACGGAAACGTTGCTTCTAGAACTAACACCAAACGGCTTTCCATACGTTTTGTCAATTATGGTCAAATGAAAAGATGATCCATGGAATAAACGCGGTTCTATGCAGATAAGCGGTACAAATGATAAATGACATCTCGAATCATCAGTTTATGGATTATACTTCGAGTCAATTTTACACAAATTGCAGGAGGAATACAAACTCTGCTCTTAGTCTAGTATTCACGGAATCCTTGTACCCATCAGCTCATTCATGTTATTCGATGAAACTAGATAACAATTTCCTAATGATACGCCGTACCCGATACGTTACTTCAGTATTATCCCTTTTCAGTCCTTCTCAGATGCACTCCGGAGGAATCAATTTTGCCACTCACTTTCTAGTTACGGAACGCACGTCCCGTCTGACGATCTGCTGCACGTCCCGCCGCACTATAGTCGTCACATTCCAGCTCTGGCCAAAAATCGCTTCAAAATTTGTTTCAAGCTATCGGGATGAGCCAAACGGCATTCTCTTGGTAATCGACAGGGCTAGGAGATGTGCGAATCTGATTTTGTCTCAGACGAAGGGGGGAGGGGTGCGGGGGTGTTGAATGCGAAATGGGGTTGAAGATCGATATTTCGCCGGAATGAAACTCACGCGTGGCGAGTCAGTAGTTCTACTGCCGATCCGCAACCACTTGGAGTACCTTCTAGAGATAGATGGCAGTATTCTAAACTCAACCCCAAGTCTGAGATTCACCGCAATCAGCTCTGAGGTCGATTCTGAGCTGAGAAGAGGTAATAAATGCTGCGATTTAGTCGATTATACTGGATTCTGAGTCGAAAATGATTCTACTGCCAACTCTCAACTCTTTTCAAAACATTCCTCCATCGATTCTCAGGATTTTGAGTCTGGGCACAGCTGTAAGAATTGCTGCGGGGAATTTTGAGATCGGTTCAGATTTATTTTGTGGCGGGATTGTCTCTTCAGATCTGGAGGGACATTCGAGATGGTCGATTTTAGCTCAGAATGCGATATGCTGCCAGATGAAAAAGACTTTGGGTAAATTTCTAGAGCATTAAACATAATTTTTAGCCTGGTCTCAGGTCTGGAAATTGCCGCAGAGGGATTTGAGATCGATATCCGTCCAGGAAAGGCTGTCTGGCCGCGCAGAATATTAGATAAATCGTTATTCCTAGGTGGAGAAAGAGTGTACTGCCGATCTGTAATAACTTGGGGTACTTTTTGAGAGTGGGAAGCAGTATTTAAAGTTCATCCCCATGTACGGGATCCAACGCAATCAGCTCTGAGGTCGATTCTGAGCCGAGAAAAGTTGACGAGCCTTGATAATTAGTCGGGAATAGTGGATTCTGGGTCGAATCTAATCCTACTGCCGACTCAGAACCCGTTTCAACACATTCTCCCATGAATTTACGGAATTTTGAGCCAAAACACAGTTCTGAAAATTGCTGAGGGAGGATTTGAGATCGATTCTGATCTGTTTTGCGGCTAAAATGTCCGTTGAGATATGGCAGTCATCCGAGAATGGTTCATTTTACCACAGAATTCAATATGCTGCCAGGTCAAGAACATCTCGAGTAGGATCATAGAACATTCAATAGAATTTTGAGCCCAATCTCAAGTCTAGAAATTGCCGTAGAAGAATTCCAGATCGATATTAGTCAAGAAAAAGCTGCAGAACAGTGCAGATTATTCAAGAAACGGTGAGTTCTAGGTGACGAAAGAATATACTGCCGATCTACAATGACTCGGGGTACATTCCAGGGATGCGAAACAATATCTTGAGCCAAAGCTCAGGTCAGAGAGTCACCGCAATCGGTTCTGAGGCCGATTCCAGAGCGAGGGAAAGTGATGAGCGTTGCGTATTCGTCGAAAATAGTGGTTTCTAGATCGGAAACCTCTCTGCTGCTACCAGAAGAAACTTTCTCGTGCATTTTACCATCACTCACCAGGATTTTGAGCCGAAGCACGGCTCTGAAAATTTCCGTGGACGAGTTTGAAATCGGATTCGATCTCTTCCGAGTCGGGAAAGTCTCATTAGCACAGGTTTCGATCAAGAGTGACCGATTTCAGCTCGGATTTTGATATGCTGCCGAGTCGAACAAACTTTGATTGAATTCCTCAAATGCTGATCAGAATTTAGAGCCTAATCCGATGTCGAGAAATTACTGCCGAGAGATTTGAGAACGATATCCGTCCAGAAAAAGCTGTTCAGTAATGCAGATTATTCAAGGAATGGTGATTTTTCGGTGAATAAAAATTATACTGCCGATCAAAAAAACTTGAAATACATGCGGAAGATGTTAGGCAATATTTCAAGCCCAACCCCGTGTCTGAGAATCACTGCAATCAGCTCTGGGTTGAGTCTGAGCAACGAAAAAGCAATGAAAGGCGCGTATCAGTCGCGAATGATGTTTCATAAGTCGGAGACAGTCCTCCTGCCACCCCAAGAAGCTGTTTCATGCATTATACTTCAAATCCTCCGGATTTTGAGCCGAAACACGACTCTGAGAACAGCCGTGGTTGAGTTTGACATCATGTCTGATCCAATTTCCCTGTCAGAAGCGTATCTCCAGTACCAACATGAATCAAAAATAACCGATTTTAGCTCGGAAATCGATATGCTGCCGCTTCGAAAACACTTGGAGTGAATATGTCCAGTATTTAGCTGAAATTTGACCTTGATCCGTGGGCCAGGAATTGCCGCAAAAAAATTTGGGAACAACATTCGTTCAGGAAAAGCTGTCGAGTGATGCAGATTATTCAAGGAATTGTGATTTCTAGGTGGAGAAAAAATATACTGCCGATCTACAAATACTTGCACTACATGCGGTAGATAATAGGCAATAATGGATCATAAGTCGGAGACAGTCCTACTGCCACCCCAAGGATCATTCGAATGGGCCAGGGCAAAGTGGTTCTTCTGCCACTCCAAAACAATTTGAAATACGGTCTGGGAGCACTCAACAAAATTCCCAGTCCAATTTGATGTCTAGTCACTGTTGCCCTCAGATCCAGGAGAGATCTTGTGGCCTCAGACCTCGGGTTGTCTTCGTGGTGAATTGAATCATCAAGTCATGATATAATCCTCAGAACCCTCTGATTTCTGCATACGTCTGGATGGTTTACTGTGTATCCATCGAAAAAGTTTTTGGTTTTATACATATGAAGGCTTTACGTTTACCCTTATTTATCCGTATTCTGGTTCAATAACATTCACGGGTCATAGTTCAACCCCGACATCGCCAAGATACAGCGGCGGTTATGGGAATTCGCAACTGATCCATATGGTTTCGAGTAGAGTCAAATCATGAAGGGGCGTATTGGTCAAATGTTAAGATATGTTCAAATGATCTTCTCGATCTCAATACGTGTAGTACAGATGTAAAAAATAACGACAAAGACTGAGATGATCTAATGATAGCTTAATAGCTATGCCTCAACTTGTATTTATTGTGTACCTATATCAATCATATCCAAAAAATATTATATTCTCACACGAATGTGTTACATAGAAAGTGAACATGTCCACAAAGAACAATATAGCAGATGAAAAAATAAGGAATCAAACAATCTTGGTATTTCTGATCAACATACTGATTACTTGATAAGTAACCGTACAATCATTTCAGAGGAGTATGATACAAGAGATTACACAAATGACAATATCGTAATGCCGCGTTATACTTCTCTGCGATAAGATTCTCTTTTCCATGTCTATTGAGCGTTTCATCGCTTACTCTTGAATTCGGATCCTAGTATGAGCCTGAAGAGAAATGTCAAGGAACACAAAAAGTGTCCTCTAACCGACGAAATGAAGTCACTCATCCAATCACGATCAGACGTAGATGTAGATGACATCGAATATGCTGACGAGAATCCAACTCATGAATTTCCATTTGTTGGTGGAGGCTCTTGCAAAGAAACTCAAAACGATGATGACACTGACTCCAACTCGGACGAAGATGTGGACAACTGGGAAGAGAACTTAGATAGCGATGATACTAGTGAAGAAGAGTTTGATGAAGAAAGTGATGATGAATACATAGATTATGATTGATGACGAAAAATGCATTCTTCTACTGTACGTCTAGACTCATTTCGTCATCAAGGCTGTGAGTTCCGAGACAGGGACTTCTGGATTCCATTATTCCATTCATGCATATGACTCTGAATCTCAATTACTCCTAGTTCCTAATGGAAACGAGCGCGCGTGCGCGTGCGGCTCGCTTGTAACTTGGCCTGTGCAGCCTACGCTCTTATGGGATCCCTCAGGGTCGAAGGGTGTATTTCTCACACGATTCCATGGGCATTCGCACATACCACTATATGAGCATGGGGATATTCCTTGGGCTGTTTAATTTTTCATGTCAAAATCGATGAAATGGGAAATTACCTCTTGTGAATCGCCTTGTAGAACATGTGAAGTTATATACATTTCTAATCAAGTAAGATGACTATCAAGTACTACGCTGAGTAAAAAATTTTGGTCATATGGCCATGCGTTTGGCCATACGACCAAAATGGTAATTTTCCGGCAGACCTATACCAATTCTGTTATCGCATCATTCCAGGGGAACGTTTTGACGATCTGATATTACTGACAGGATGAATGGATTGAACCGAGATGTTCCAATTGCCTCAATACTCGATAGAGTCACAATCGCATGACGAGAATTTTCCCACGAAAGCTACCGACTTCTTGCTCGAAATGACACTGATGATTGGATTTTAATAATCCAAAAATTTTTTGAGAATATTTATACAGGTTGATACAATAGAAAGGACATCCATGTGAGGTCTGACGGCGATACCACGTAACAATCAAGTCGTATTGATCGAAAGGTAATTTTATTCCCAGTATAGGTTATGTTGCAATATTATGAAATTGAGCCAAATCGTCGCACTATACGAAAATCCACCCGATACTTATCAATTTCCTCTCACTAGTACATGGAGATGAAACAATTCGACGTTCTCTTTGAACTGAAGGAAATTTGATATTTAGAATCGGGGACGTATACAACGGAACCAACTGCCCTAACCAAATTTTCATACGGTGTTGAGTTTACCTATGACATTTTATGTGGATATACGTTTATGTTCCAGTATATACGTACTTTGAGAGTTGATGAGGCCTCACATACAGTTGAGTCAGTTCATGTCCATAAGCTTGCACTCCTATGTACGGGCTCAGTTCCTCAATCCGCAGTTCACTGATGTATTGGGACTTGGAATATATGGGAATGTATCAATGAGCTGTAAAATAATGTTATTAATCACATTATTCCTTTCCGAAGCCCAAAATTCATTATGGAACATGGCCGAAGTCTCGATTTCTTGCGTAAACCTGTGTGTTTTGAACACTGATATTTTGTCGACCAATACTTCGGCAACCCCCACTTGATTGACATTGTTCTTCAGTTCTTTCAGGCTGAATATTTATCTTAAATCTTTCTCCGGCAATTTTTGCACCGTATTTCTAGCTTAGACATCTGCTGGACAGTCCCGGATCGAAACGTATATGATCTTGGATGGCATGGAAAGTATTTTACACTGCTACTCATGGTTCTTCAGCGGATTTGCACCACTCAACATCTTTCCATCGTCCAATGTCGATCTTGCAACTCTCTACGGTGATGCTCAGAAGTGCGTTCAAGCTCGATATTTTGGGAAAGTATATCAGAGCCCATTCGAATGATTCTTGGGGTGGCAGTAGGACTGTCTCCGACTTATAATCCATTATTCGAGATTGATACGCACCATCCACCCTTATTCCTTTGCTCAGACTCAATCCAGAGCTGATTGCAGTGATTCTCAGACACGTGGTTAGGCTTGAAATATTGCCTAACGTTCTCGACATGTAGTGCAAGTATTTGTAGATCGGCAGTATATTTTTTCTCCACCTAGGAATCACCATTCCTTGAATAATCTGCATTACTCGACAGCTTTTCCTGGACGAATGTTGTTCCCAAATTTTTTTGCGGCAATTCCTGGCCTACGGATTAAGGTCAAATTTCAGCTAAATACTGGACAGATTCACTCCAAGTGTTTTCGAATCGGCAGCATATCGATTTTCGAGCTAGAATCGGTTATCTCTGATTTATGCCAGTGTTTGAGATACGCTCTTGACAGGGGAATCGGATCAGAATCGATGTCAAACTCAATCACGGCTGTTCTCAGAGTCGCGTTTGGGCTAAAAATCCGGGGATTTGAAGTATAATGCATGAAACAGGTTCCTGGGATGGCAGCAGGACTGTCGCCGACTTATAAAACATTATTCGCGACTGATACGCGCCTTTCGCTGCTTTTTCCTTGCTCAGACTCAACCCAGAGCTGATTGCAGTGATTCTCAGACACGGGGTTGGGCTTGGAATATTGCCTAACATCTTCCGCATGTACTTCAAGTTTTTCTTGATCGGCAGTATAATTTTTATTCACCGAAAAATCACCATTCCTTGAATAATCTGCATTACTGAACAGCTTTTTCTGGACGAATATCGTTCTCAAATCTCTCGGCAGTAATTTCTCGCGTCGGATTAGGCTCTGAATTCTGATCAGCACTTGAGGAATTCAATCAAAGTTTGTTCGACTCGGCAGCATATCAAAATCCGAGCTGAAATCGGTCACTCTTGATCGAAACCTGTGCTAATGAGACTTTCCCGACTCGGAAGAGATCGAATTCAATTTCAAACTCGTCCACGGAAATTTTCAGAGCCGTGCTTGGGCTCAAAATCCTGGTGAGTGATGGTAAAATGCACGAGAAAGCTTCTTCTGGTAGCAGCAGAGAGGTTTCCGATCCAGTAACCACTATTTTCGACGAATACGCAGCGCTCATCACTTTTCCTCGCTCTGGAATCGGCCTCAGAACCGATTGCGGTGACTCTCTGACCTGAGTTTTTGCTCAAAATATTGTTTCGCATCCCTAGAATGTACCCCGAGTCATTGTAGATCGGCAGTATATTCATTCGTCACCTAGAACTCACCGTTTCTTGAATAATCTGCACTGTTCCGCAGCTTTTTTTTGACTAATATCGATCTAGAATTCTTCTACGGCGATTCCTAGACTTGAGATTAGGCTCAAAATTCTATTAAATATTCTATGATCCTACTCGAGATGTTCCTGACCTGGCAGCATATTGAATTCTGTGGTAAAATCGACCATTCTCGAATGACTGCCAGATGCTCAACAGACATTTTAGCCGCAAAATAGATCAGAATCGATCTCAAATCCTCCCTCAGCAATTTTCAGAACTGTGTTTCGGCTCAAAGTTCTGTAAATTCATGGGAAAATGTGTTGAAACGGGTTCTGAGTCGGCAGTAGGATTAGATTCGACCCAGAATTCACTATTCCCGACTAATTATCAAGGCTCGTCAACTTTTCTCGGCTCAGAATCGACCTCAGAGCTGATTGCGTTGGATCCCGTACATGAGGATGAACTTAAAATACTGCTTTCCACTCTCAGAAAGTACCCCAAGTTATTACAGATCGGCAGTACACTCTTTCTCCACCTAGGAATAACGATTTATCTCATATTCTGCGCGGCCAGACAGCCTTTCCTGGACGAATATCGATCTCAAATCCCTCTGCGGCAATTTCCAGACCTGAGACCAGGCTAAAAATTATGTTTAATGCTCTAGAAATACACCCAAAGTCTTTTTCATCTGGCAGCATATCGCATTCTGAGCTAAAATCGACCATCTCGAATGTCCCTTCAGATCTGAAGAGACAATCCCGCCACAAAATAAATCTGAACCGATCTCAAAATTCCCCGCAGCAATTCTTAGAGCTGTGCCCAGACTCAAAATCCTGAGAATCGATGGAGGAATGTTTTGAAAAGAGTTGAGAGTTGGCAGTAGAATCATTTTCGACTCAGAATCCAGTATAATCGACTAATTCGCAGCATTTATCACCTCTTCTCAGCTCAGAATCGACCTCAGAGCTGATTGCGGTGATTCTCAGACTTGGGGTTGAGTTTAGAATACTGCCATCTATCTTTAGAAGGTACTCCAAGTGGTTGCGGATCGGCAGTAGAACTACTGACTCGCCACGCGTGAGTTTCATTCCAGCGAAATATCGATCTTCAACCCCATTTCGCGTTCAACACCCCCGCACCCCTCCCCCCTTCGTCTGAGACAAAATCAGATTCGCACATCTCCTAGCCCTGTCGATTACGAAGAGAATGCCGTTTGGCTCATCCCGATAGCTTGAAACAAATTTTGAAGCGATTTTTGGCCAGAGCTGGAATGCGACGACTATAGTGCGCCGTACGTGAGCATTCTCAGTGGGGTTCCAGCAGCCTCAGCAGCATGTGCTAAGCTACTATACTGCCGGCACATAGGGATTAGTCCTCGATTGCGGTTTTGGAGCATTGTTCGATCGGCAGCAGATCGGGGCAGCCTACGAGTCCGGAGCGCAGGCCAACCTCATCATCGGCCACGAGGTTTTGGATCGCCGCACCCTTTGGACACGACGAGAACAGCCTGAGGGCCCAGGAAGGTCTTTGAGCAACGAGGGATTCAACGGGGATGAGCTGTTTTTGATTATCCTCCATTCATACAGCTGCTTTTGGTTCCTGATAAATTCCATCATTTTCGATGCGAATTCAAAGATTTTTTGGAATTGATTTGAGTTCATTCTGCACACTTTGGTGCGAGTAGGATCAAAATTGTACTTATTTTTGTATCATCTTCGGGTGCAGTAAGAATAGTTCGAAAATTCCATGAATGTGCTGGTGTCGATTTGGGCATGCACTAAAATCATTGGTTTTTGTGTAGTGAGTCGTCCGTCTGGGCGAGGTCGACGTTGGTGTGCGTGCTGCTCGGCGTTCGTGTGCTCGATACCTGGCATCACGGTTGTCCAGAGTCATCCGCAGTTGTCTATCAATTATGTGCAGCGGGTCAACGGCACTCACAAGAGGAACTCACGAAGTGCGGGTCACAAAAGCTCACCAGACTTTTTTCACAGTCTTGTGCCACATAGAATATGGAGAATCCAGAGAAACTCCGTCAAATGGGCCTCCTGTTCGGAGTTACAAGCAAAAACATTAGCATTGCCCATTCAGGCCCATGTTGAAAAGTGATATATGAGTATTATCGCGATAACTTACCCGGAACGTGTTATGGCCTTGCATTTCGACGAGCAAGCTCCAAATCACTCCATTCAAATTTTCCTACATGTATTCGATTGAAATACATTTGGGAATAAATTTCCAGATCGATCCGTTCACTCGTCTTTTTTATTTTTAAAGATTAAGGGTCGAAATGTCAGTTCCGTGCATTGTTACTTTTGGAGATCGACGTATAACTCCAGCACTAGCGTCGAAGTAAGAGTCGCTAAAGGTATGCTCAAATTTTTTCCTCGAAGTAAAATGTTGAACCAACCATTTTTCATAGGTTTTATGTCCAGAACTCGTGGTTTAGTCCCCAAGCCGTGTGCCTCAATCTTGTTATGGGATTTTCACTAAAAATGAGACATTTTTTTCAAATGCTCACAGCGTATGCTAAATCGCGTCTAGGTCACTTTGTAGTGGACGAAATTTCAAGTAAATGGTTCAAATAATCAAATCCCAGTGCGGGAAAAAATCCACTTTCAAAGTTTTGAGTGTGGTATGTACATTCGTAGCCGAAAATTGGTCATGTAATTAACTTTGTCAGTTCCGTGCATACCATGTTACCCCACTAAAAGTCAATTTATCTGGGCGGGAACAATCTTTTCCACTAAAGTATGGTGGGAATAGATCAAATCTACAAGGAGAATTTTCTATGTCGACTCTGCTATTTTTGCGAGCCATTTTAAGGCGAAATGTCAGTTCCGTGCATGTCAGTTCCATGCATTCAAAAGCTGTTCCCTGGCGTACTCTATAGCACGCGAAAGGTGGAGAAATGAAATTATCTGGTCCAGAGCAAGTGTTTCCGACTCAAAACAACCATCTAAACACGAATTTCAAGGTCATATGGTCCCATCGCGTCGGGATTCCTCGCTAGACAACAAAACGTCAAAAACCGAAAATGTCAGTTCCGTGCACCTCTTTCCCTATGCCTTATACACGTGAATATCACATATACCATGCTAAAACGTTCCAAAAAACTTTCTGTATACGTTTTATCACATATTATTGCTCAATATGGGAAAAGAAATGGAAAAAGTCGACTCAGACAGACGCAGACTCAATATTCCATTTCTGAATTTTTGGGGACAAAATGGGTAAGTTATCGCGATTATACCCATATATATATATATATATATATATATATATAAATACTGGCATTGCTAACGTTTTTGCTTGTAGCTCTGAACGAAGAGCCCATTTGGAGGAGTTACTCTGGATTCTTCATATTGTAGGTGTTACGAGACTGTGGAAAAAGTTTGGTGAGATTTGGTGACCCGCACTTCGCGGGTCCCCCTTGTCAGCGGAGCAACGGCATCTGATCTTCACCACAGCGACCGCATCGTGTCACCGTCTATAGTGACCCTCTAGTAGTGATGAGCAGATCCCGCTCCCCACTCCGCCATGACTCCGCCCACCGAAAAAAGGATCTAAACGCGCACCGTTCAAAATGGTTCAAAATGCTGTGGAATTACGGATCGAAATATTGCCACCACAAGAAAGTTATAATGTTTTCCGAACTGGAAACTAATGAACAGCAGAGTTACTCGACTTCATTTAATCACGGAAGAGATGTAAATATCGTACACGGCAAAGAGAGCTCTAAAGAGAGACTTGATTCATTAGGTTATCTCGGGTCATGGTGTCAGTCAATTGCAATACTCACTCCTAATTCCACCGAACACTCTCACGGATTCGGAAAATTCGGATTCTTCAACGATATTAGTATCTCATTTTGGTGTGACACGCAGACTGACAAGTAGTATAACAACAATACCTAAAATCCAAGCTCCCTCGGGGGAGCCGATGAACATGTGCAACCTTTGAACACCAAAGGATAGAGGAGTCTGGTGGTCAAGTGGTACACCTTTTGCCTCGTGATCAGAAGGTCGGGGGTTCAAATCACCGTTCGGCCAAATTTTTTTTCTTTTTTTCGTAAAACTTTTCTTATACTTCATAACACATTTTTAATTACTCGATTAATATTGTCTGATTTTTTAAGCTTTTATCTCAAATTTATTTCAGCGGTTCTTGTAACTATTTTATAAATGTTTATGAAACAATCTTGTGTTTTTGGTAGGTCTGAATGATCATATTCATTTCGATTCAAAATCTTCAACTCCTATTAAATAAATTTTTTGTAGATTCACGAGCAGATGAGCTATGAATTTGAGGCACGATAGATATTGCTTATATACAAATAACAATATTTATGGAATTATTCCACGAATACCTGAGGTAAATTCGAAATAGAAGCTCAAAAGATCTGAAAATATTAATCGAGTAATTAAAAAGGTGTTGTGGAGTATGAAAAAAGTTTTCCGAAAAAAATTTCGGCCGAACGCGGGTTTGAACCCTCGACCTTTTGGTTACGAGGCAAAAGGTTTGCCACGCGACTAATCAGCATCTCTGGTTATGGAAGTTCAAAGGTCGTACATGTTCATCGGCTCCCCCGAGGGGGCTGACTTGGGTTTGAGGCATTATTGTTGTAGTGTGTCATTTATCACGTTGAAATGCGATATCGTTGAAGAGTCCGGACTGTCCCAATCCATAAAGGTGTTCGGCGAAAGAGTGGGTATTGATGCTATTGATTCCTGACACCATAACCCGACATAACCTATGAACCAAGCTCGGAACCAATTGTCAAACTCTTTGCCGAATACGATATCAACATATCCTTCGTTATTAAATGAATGCGAGTAAATCTGAAGATGAAAAGTTATATCAACAAGAAACACTCAGACTTGCTCACGGTCGTGACATTTTGATTCCCGACTTTGATTCAGTTTGAACTTAGGCGGCTCGATCCTTCTCCCACTCTTCAACTTTAGATCCTTTTTTCGACCAATGAGAAGCGCCGCTGGAGGATCTGCTCATCACTACTAGAGGGTCACTAACCGTCTACAGCCAGCTCGCCGCTTCACATGACAGCACTTCAGTACATCAGGTCGCATCATTCGCACGGCCACGACGTTGAGCTTCAAGGTTTGAATTCGCAGTTCGAGTGACTCTCCCTTTCGTCTCTAATGTACACATAGATCCTTCTGCATAAGTGAGAACGAGGCTAGGTTTTGGGTTTCAACGTTGTCCTAAATAGGTTGTCTCGTTTTTCTAACTTCTAAATCATGCTTCCGAGATTAGGATTCCTGGATTTAATTGTACATATGGAAATAATAGTGGGGAAATATTCGTAGATTGGTGCTTCCGTCAAATTTTGATATCAATTCAATAATTTCTCAATTTTGGATTCGGTTTTGCCTCATTCTCTGTAGAATCTCGGCATCCCTCCCTTATTTCCTGGTCAGGGTTTCTAGCATCGGGGAGCTAGTTTGACATACAGAATTTTGGATTGTTTTGGGTTCTCGGTTCGGTTTTTCTCTTTCGTTATTCATCGGTTCGGAATTTATAATAGCATTGGATGCTATACATATATGAGCAACAACTGGAGTTGCAACGGAAAGTTGCCAATTCTCTCAAAAGTAATGAGGCTTTGGGGCAAGAGAAATTGACTAAAGCTGGTGCCACAACCAGACCCGATAGGCTGAATTCGGTTTATCTCACCTTTTGTCAAATCCACACGAAGATCTTGGCGTGTAAAAGCAAACTCCTTGAGCATGATTAATTTGAGATGGAGCTCGCGGATCTAGTTGGAGAGTCATATCTTGCGAATAAGTCGGATTTTCAAGAAGTTTTGAATAACTTCGAGGACCAGGAACGGGCCGGAAGGGAGGAAAGTTGACCTTCGAGTATTCTCCGAAAAGTTCAATGAATGGGCTAATTTTCGGGATTTGCTCAAATCATGAGTGCATCGCCGAGATCGAGAACCTGCCGTCAAATTGTATCATTTGAGAACGAAGTTGTCAGGCGAGGCATCGGATCTCATCAAGGAAATTAAGATAATTGGGGATAATTATAACAAGGCTCGATCTGACTTGTGCGATCATTATGAGAACAAGCAAAAGCTTGTTAATTTGTCTCTCGGCGCTTTCGTCTCCTTGAAGCCGATAAGAACCGATGCTCATTTTAGAGATGAAGAAGCTCTCTTCAAGCGTCTTCGGGATGGAAATTTTTTTGAATGGACTCGAACGTCCCATTGAAATGAGTGGCAAGGATTTATTCGTATTTTTCACGGTTTCAAAATTCGACTCTGCTACTGAAAAGGACTGGGAGAAGCAATTGGGCAGAACGAATATTCCTCCATCTGTAACTCCGTTGGAGAGTTTCTTCAAAGATCAGTTTGCTACTTCAGAATCAATGGAGAGTATCCAAAACCCTCTAGTACTAGTCAACCAGCTAAACTTTCGGGGTCTGGTATGATACACTCGATGGCGACGGATACGGATGCCAACCATCCAAAAAGAATGTGCCCCAGTTGCTCGGCCAGTCATCATCTTCTCCAATGCGATTCTTTCAAAGCAAAGAGTGTAGTCGATCGACGAGCTTCCGTGACGGGGAAACGGTTATGTTACATCTGTTTCAGGAGTCACAGTGTAAAAATTTTTAGGTCGACGAAACTTTGTCGCAAGTGTTTATGGGGAACATCATAGTTTTATTCATTCAGAATTTTAGAGGATAGTCGAACCTCCACGTAATGACAAAAGGGGTGATTCTGTCCCATCGGAGGATGGAGAGAGTCCGGGAAACGGTGAAAATTCACACTCTACTATGACCTCTTGTCTGACTTCGGTGAAAAACTCGAGCTTCGTGCTTTTGCTAACGGCAGCCGTCAGAGTGAACTCATGAGACGGGTTTATGTATTTTTTTACGGTTTTGATTGATCACTGTTCACAGTCCTCCTTTATTTCGGAGGATGCTATCGGAAAATTAGGGAACAAAAGGACTAAATCAAAGGTTCAAGTCAAGGGTATTGGTGACATCATTACTCGTGCTTCTCGAGGCACTGCAAATTTTGTGCTGCGTCCCAGATTTTCTTCTGAATTCAGTTGTGACTACACGGAGTTGGGCGAGATTTTGCAAGAATAATTTTCTACGATATCTCGGAGATTGATGATTTTTTTTCGAGAAGAGTGGAATCTTCTGGTTCAAGCTTGATACCACCGTGTTGGAGAACTTTGGAAAGAAAGTTCTGAGGACGAGATCCGTCAATGATAGATGGCTGAACGCTACAGTGGCTGACTTTCAAAATCACAATCTTGAAGATTGCGGCTGGTTCGACAACGGTGAAAACTTGGTAATTGTTTGGTTCGATGGTGATCCTTCACCCGGGAAAGTCATTGGTGTAATTGCACAAGAGATTGGCACCGATGAGGACTGTATGAATGATGACGAAGGAGATTGCTTTGAACGAATGCCTGATGATTCTGATGACAAGAATCCATGAATGTGTGGATTTGTATTGACATTGTTGACACAAAATGGGATGGAATAATGAAGTTGAATGCTCTTTGAGAATTTGGATGTATCCTATAACCATTTGGAAGAATCGTCTCTCCTCATAAGATATTCCTGAATCTTTCAGAATCTTTCAGAATCGAGGGAATTGTAGGGACGCACTCAACACGTTCGCTGCGGCGGGACCCCATGTGGGTCCCGCGATTTTCCATTTTTCAATTTCATCCATTCCGTAATAACTCGAAAAAAATACCCAGTGAGAACTTTCCAAGGTGCTTCAGTCTGTCTAAGGCTCAACCAACGAACCAGAAAAAGTTTGCTCCGATCCAAGTATTTTTACCAGGGTACGGGGGTCCAGTTCATGAGAGGAATAAAATCAAGAAAAACCGGCTTCGCAGCGAACGTGTGAATATTTGTTTCGGTTCTCCAGGAGAATATGAGGATATCTCTGGAACTTTTAACTTTTGTATATTTATATGCGCAATTTGAATAATATATTTACATGTGCGAGAATTCTGTGTTCCATCATCCTCACAGACCTTAGTCCTCCACGATCGATTTCAAGATTTTCAACTCATCAATTTGGAATAACTGAAGACGATTCAAAGTTCATCACTTCTATTCTTTCAACTTTTAGTGTCACACCTCAGCCAAACTGGTCGGAGGGCGATTCTCCAAGTCTAACCTGTCAAATCATTTTTGTTCGGATGTCCTGAGAGCGATCAACGAGTTTGAACGCGATTGGTGGATGTGAAGAGATACTAGAGTCAATCATGTAAGAGAAAACACCCGGAAATCGGAGGATTTACATGTCACAGCGTGAGACTCTTGAAATTTGGCAGGCTCTCATGAGTGGAGCGTTTCTGAGCAAGTTCTTTCACTTCTCAGACTGATTTCTAATGTTCCAAAGTTACAGTTTTTCTGTTGGAGGAAGGTGTGCCTCACTGTGCTCAGCCGTGACACATAGAGATGTGAGTGTCACAGTTTTTTGGGAGAGAATCATTGAGTCGCTTTAGAGATTACAGCTCGTGGAGCGTAATCTGGAGACATTCCGGAGAATCTTCATCGTATTTCCCATAAAAAGATCAAGAAATTGAGCTACTGTAGACCTATGTGCCTTTACGGAGGAGCCAGGAAACTGAAGACGGCGAAAAACAGAACGACCGTACAACATGTCTAATCGCACAGCTCTTGGTAAGGCACGCACGCGGTAGGGGGGGGGGGGACAGACCCCTTTACCCTGTGAACATGTTACAAATACCTTCAGAATATCACACCAATTTCCACTCACCGAGACTTTGGACGCTCCACGAGTACCATCAGTACGAACGAGAGCTGTGCAGCCGTAATTTTGTGAAAAATGCATCGAGAAATGATGAAACCATTGGTGGAGCTTTCAGTATATTCCAATTCTGACTTTTGTTACTACATTTCAACACCTAATTGCATGCAATCTCTATACTTGAATTATTGTGCTTGCTCAACAACAGGCTCTAGCCGTACATCTCGATTCCCACCGCTGTGACACTTTTTGAAGCCGAAACTCAAAAGTTTCAGAGATATCTTCATATAGGAGAAGTGAGCAGATCTGCATCAAATCTCGCTTCCTTGCTGACACTGTGCCGTGGGGAAGTCTTGATCATTCATTGACAACGTGCATAGTTATCTGGTAATTGTGCGAAATACATGGGATTTTAATGTGTCTACATCAGGGTTTGACAAGTAACATAACAAAATTGCGTTATCGATTTCGTTATGTTACGTTATCATGACAAAAAACAAAATTAAGAGGTAATTTCGTTACGTTAGGATAACATAACCAAATACCGTAACGTAATGTCACTAACGTAAGACAATAACGTAACGAAACTCTAATTCTTGGATTTCGTTTTGTTATTAAAAACGTTATTCTATAATAACGAAACTCGACTCTTACGTGAATAACGTTATTAATAACGAAACGAAATTCAAGTATTGGAGTTTCGTAACGGTATTCAAGTAATTTTATTCACATTAAAATTGATTTTGTTACGTTACTTCCGCGAATAACGTAACGAAATGGAAGTTGTATTTTGTTTCGTTTTTTTTCTTTCGCCAAGTGATCACGACGAAGTTTTGCCCCACGAGGGCCTTAAATAGAGAAGATCGGATGTGACTGATTCCTAATGCGCCAGAGATAGACTAGGTTAGTGGGTACAACCAAGTATTCGGAGATATTTTTGTCAAAATTCTCCTACGACGCATAGAATCCGAGATGCCGTCATTTTCAGAGAGGGTGATATTGCGTTCACTCAGAAATGAATCAAAATTCATTAGCGGCTGTGAATATAATGGAAAAAAATAACGTAACGAAACTCGGAAAAGAATTTCGTTATGTTAACGTAATGGAAAACTTTAACGAAATGTCTTGGAAATTACGTTACTCAATTTCGTTATTAGTTTCGTTGAATAACGTTATCCACATGAATTTCGTTATACGTTTCGTTAAAAATACCGAAACTCATAACGAAACGAAATTCAATTCGTTATGATTTTAACGTTATTCTGGTAACGTAACGAAAAACATAACGGAAATCTACCCATTATTTAACGAATTAAGGAATATCATAACAGATCTCCGAGGGTTTCGTTAATAACGCACCATAACGAAACTAGCGTTATTTGTCAAACCCTGGTCTACATAGAGGTTCCGTTCCCGAGACTAGTATTGCTCATTCCTCAGTGATTATAGGTTTTTGGGTAATGGCCTCTGTAACTTATGAATCTCTAGAAGATTTTGGAAGCAACGTTCCGACGAAATTGCTAGAATACGCTGACATCCGGGATCAGAAGAAAACACATTGCATAAAAATTTGTTAACCCGGGAGTGGGCGCGACATATGTCAAAAAGACCGACTTTGCTTCATTTGGACAAGTTAGATATAAAAATTTTCTTCAATCGTTCCAGCAATTCAGATCACCTATGTTGACGTTACTACCAAGCTGTTTGAGCGTTCCTGAGGCAATCCGACCGCACCGCAGTTTCTGAGAATTTTATCAAAACAAAGTCGGTCGAAATGACAGTCGCGCGCCTACTAACGTTGGTGCCTCTCTCGGGCCCCTACATATGGAATAGGATATCAATAAATTCTTCAAAAATGAATGCAAACCACGGAGAAACGTTTTGTACCGTACTTATTGCTACTATTATTTCTCCAACAATATAAAAGAGGCTGTAAAACTGATTTAGTCTGTTCGAAATGGAGTTTCAATATGCGTGCCTCTGTCGCGGGTAACGAAGGTAGTGGAACCGACGGTCATGTTAACGCAGAGTAATTTACCTTTCAAAAGAAGTCTCTAATGCATGAAGGTCGTCCAAAAAGTGTACTGCGTATCATACATGACTATAAACTTGATATTGGAAGTATTTTTGAGTTCACATTATCATCCAAATGTATACAATCACGGATTATAAAAGTCGGTCTAAATGACAGACAGCGCGCCTACTAACGTTAGTCCGTTTTGCGCGCCTACTCCCGGGTTAATATCTCAGAAACAGCGTGGTCCCTAGCAATGGTGAAGATTGTTGATCATATCGATCCCAGGCGAATCCTCGAGGGAGTGTTCCTGTAAAAATCCTCGAAACTGTATATATCCCGAGTTTTAGATTGAAAATATCCCCTCCCGAGACTAATATCTTTCATATCTCAGAAACAGTTTGTTCCTGAGCAATGGTCGAAATAACCAACTCTGTAGGTCTCTGGAAAATCAAAAATTACTCTTGCAAAATCTCGCTCAACTCCGTGTGTCACGGGTTAGAAATGAAAATGATCAATACCTGAGACTAATATTGCTTATATCTCAGGAACGGTGAGTTCCTGAACAATAATGGTGAAGATTATTTTGCACTACTTTGAGATCTATCAAACGGTACTCCTGCAGAATTTCGCTAAACTGCATACATCACGAGTCAGAGTCAAGAATGAGCCATGACTGAGATCGATATTGCTCATATCTCAGAAGCGGTGAGTTTCTGAGCAATAGGGAAGATAGTCAGTTTTGTACTACTTCAGAATATCTATCAAGAAGTACTCCTGCAAAATTTCGCTAAACTGCATCCATCACAAGTTAGAATCAAGTATTACGTGGGAAGAAGGGGTGATTTGACCGAATCACGGCTGACAACGGGAGCACCAACCTTGCGGGTCCTACATCTTGACAAAACTTTGGGAATAATCTTGTTTTGGTGAGAAATGAAGGTACCCGCAAGGGTTTTGTCAGATTCAGCGATGGGGATCAGCATTGTCAATGTATCTATACGTATGAATTTTCAACATGGTGCTATATCGGTAATGCTAATTACGTTGGCCGAATCTGGGGATGGAATGCCCATGGATAAAACCTTTCTGAGTACCTTCATTTCTCACCAAAACAAGATGATTCTCAAAGTTTTGTCAAGATTCAAGACCCGCAAGGTTGGTGTTCTCTTCGTGAGTGATGTGGATATATCGGTTTGATGGCAGCTGAAATATACTCGAGAGAGATATATGATTCTGAAGGTTGATACAAGCGGTCTGGCTGCCGCACGGTTCATCGTAGAAGACGATGGTCCGTGCTGCAGCGTAGACCGATGCAGTGGGGATGTACTTCGCGCCGTCGAAGTGCTGACGGTGCATACGCGATGGCCAGCGAACCGCGAACATACTTTGCGCGGCTGCGTAGCCATCGCGAGTGCAACGTCATTGTGGCACGAAGGGGAGAGGTGGGATCAGGCACTGGTCTCTACCTCCACCCACGTGACAGAAGAATGAGCCATTTCTAAGACTGATATCGCTCATATTCCAGGAGCGGTGAGTTTCTGAGCAAAAATGAAGATAATCCATCTTGAACTCCTTCGGGATATCTATCAAAAAGTACTCTTGCAAAATTTCGCTGAACTGCATATATACATCACGAGTTAGAATCGAAAATAATCAACGCCTTGAACTAATACTGATCATATCTCAGGAACGGTGAGTTTTTGAGCAATATTTATCAGGGCCAACTTCGTAGATCTCTGTAAGGGCCACCAAGAAGTATCCTTGTAAAGTTCCACTAAATTGCATAGATTTCGAATTGCAAGCGAAATAGGACTTCTTGCTCTCTGACGCGTAAAAATTGACATTTTACCCCTGTCTACGTCATAGAGTTACGCACCGATTCGTCGAGACGTTTTCAACTCTGCATTCTACTCATCCTCATATTTCATATTCCATCGACTCTTCACTTTTATACGACGGATATGTCGGGTCTACAGAATTATAAATGAATAAATCATTTCCTCGGAAACTCTAAGGAACTACAAGTCTACATATTTGGAATGGTCCGATTTGAGGCCTGTTTTACATACTATATTTTAATGGTCATTTTCACATGTCAGACCAACAAATCGGACGTGGCGGACTGGACTTTCACGCACATTTCAAATTATGAGAACCTGGATAAACTTGGAACATGGAAAGTCCCATTTCCGGCGGGATCGCTCCCGTTGTACGAAAAATTAAGAACAAGAGTTTCATCTCTGGAGGTGCTAGTCATCTTACTGGTGATATAATGGACTGAGTGATGGAACATGCACCAAAACGTGCACTACTGCACGCGCATAATGTTTACGGGGCCCAAAAATTCCAACTTGACATCTACGTAGTTATAGAACTTGAAACAAATCTTACGTCATATCGCCATATCCAACTGTAGTCATTGTTACGACTGCCCACCAGAATGCATCAGGAATCGATTTGAAGAAAGAATTCTCTGACCCAGCTTCTGCGAAATATACTGCTGAGGAGAACAGGACTACACCTGTAATGAAGCGTGGAATTAGTGTTTGAGGCGCAAAGGATGCTCTCAGTCTTCAGTGAATCACATTTTAGAGTATTAGCTCCGATATAGTTTTGTATCTGACAGCGAGTATCCATTTTATGCCTTGTCTTCAAAATACCGTGTTCTTACAAAACTATTGCCGAGCCGAGATGATACAATCATACTGAGGATGAACATCTTTCGCCCAGCTGAAAATATATACGTAGCCCGATGCGCGGCTTGGTGCGTATTGGGGCACGTATGGCGCAGCGTATTGCAGCGCGCAGTGTAGCGCGGAGAATGCGGGTCAATAATCCCGGGCGTCCCAATACGCATCCCCATACGTGCCAATGCTTCGGAGTGAAAGTATACTGGTGACGCCCAGCTGTGGGCCGTGGGCCGCAGGCAAGCGGGGAAGCTTTATATATATAGTGCATGCCACGTGGTATTTCGTTCGCGCGCCCATGACATGTGCCCATACTGCCCATACGCGTTCCAATACGTGCCTCGACCAGCTATATATAAAACCAACTCAGCTATGCAACTCTTGCCTTTGACCGATAGATGGCTGCTAAGTTTTTGATCCTGCACGAGAATTTTTCATGATTTCCGACATACTCTCACCTGAGATTCTCCAAAAATAGGTCATGAAGTCCTCTCATCACTTTGAGGCTGATAACGTTTGATCTAATAGAATGTCACATTACCTGATCAAACGTTATCACCCTCAAGGTGATGAGAGGACTTCATGACCTATTTTTGGAGAATCTCAGATGAGAGTATGTCGAAAATCATGAAAAATTCTCGTGCAGGATCAAAAACGTAGCAGACACCTATCGGTCAAAGGCATGAGTTGCACAGCTGAGTTTGTTTTACATAGCTGGTCGAGGCACGTATTGGAATGTGTATTGGAACGCGTATGGGCAGTATGGGCACATGTAATGGGCGCGCGAACGAAATACCACGTGGCATGCACTATATATATATAAAGCTTCCCGGCTCGCCTGCGGCCCACGGCCGACAGCTGGGCGTCACCATTACTTTCACTCCGAATCGCTGGCACGTATGGAGATGCGTATTGGGACGCCCGGGATTATCGACCCGGATCCTCCGCGCTACACTGCGCGCTGCAATACGCTGCGCCATACGTGCCCCAATACGCACCAAGCCGCGCATCGGGATACGTATATATTTTCAGCTGGGTGGTTGGAATCGTGATTCAACCAGACCATACTCCTCCATCATGTTCTCTGACGAAGAATCGAATCTGAGCTCCCAATAGCTCCCTACCACGTGCGATTTTTAACCGCAGAGTACAGATCCTCCCAGAGACACTGTTTTTTAAAGTTCTTGTCTCCAGTGGCGCCACTTTAGAGCACATTAGACGCGTCTGGAAACTATGATATCCCACATATTATTGCCTGCTCAACACGATGGCAACCATTTTGGGAGGTGGAGATGGATTCCAAGTGAAAGAGAAGCTGCTTCAATAGTTACTGTCAGCACAATTTGCCCTTATCCGTGATGATTCTCAATACACTCGTTAACACGTTCGCTGCGGAGGCTGAAATCAATGATCTTTCCCCAGTTGTGGCGGGGCCCACCGGTGGCCCCTGCTTAATGTTATTTCCCATGAGGCCAAAATTCTCAGCACTGAGGGAAAGACGCACGGGACCCTTTGGGGGGCCCCGCCGCAGTGGACGTGTTAAATGGGTCGAGAACATCCTTGCTGAGTTCACTGGAGCGCATTTTTCTCGTTTCTATGAATAGATTGAAAGATAGATAGATAGATAGATGAATTGATAGATAGATAGATCCCGGCTCTATACTGACATCACATGCACAGCGCATTGCCCACGCCATCGATTCAACGGTCTTTGGGCGGGGAACCCTTCATTACTGTGTCCATGCCCACACTGGAGGGTACTGCGTTTGAACCACCCCTATCAACATGGCCCGCCGAATCGGGGTGAAAAGTGCTCGTGGTAGGCCGGAATCCGCTCTAATTGCCCGTCCAAGTCCCGAATTTCCGCCAGGTTCCCTCTTGGGTGGAAATTGCCCCCAAGTAGCCCAATCCCCCCCTCTCCCCCACTCCTCCTCCCCAGCCTTTACAGCAATGCCCAGATCTCCGCAAATTCAGCCGGTTGAGGCACGCATGTGGGCTCAAATTGAAGCTCCAATCTTACCCAACCACGAGCGATTGTTGAAAACCCGGAATGATTGCGTGAGAGAATAAAAAAAACGCCCCACTGAGTCCCAGTGTATGAGCACTCGGGCGGTCGGTCGACGGAGAGGAGAGAGTCGAGGGAGAAGATGAGAAGCCGCGCGCAGCCGCACAAGGTCACTGCTCGATCGGTAACGAACGTGGTGAGGATGTTCCGAAATCGAAAAAAACCTGTTTGCTATGACGAACGAGACTGGTGAGTCGTGAAACTTTCGATGGAGAACAATCTCGAACAACGAAAAAGAAATAGTTGACGAAATGAGCGGAATCTAACGGACGGCAGCGTCGGCAGCTCCCGTGCACAACAGTGCTTGTTTTCTTGGTGATCGAGTCCAGGAGTATCTGCGGCAAATCGCGATTTATCAAAGAAGTTTCGACTTTCAAATTGCATAACGGTGACGGCAGACGTGAGGCACGTGCACCACTGCGACAACGACGTCATCTACATCATCAAGGTCAGTGTAACTAGAGACACGTAAACCACCTGTCGCGTGCCTTTCCCCGCTCCATCACAGTTACTTACTCCCATGGATCCTCCACCTGTTGTGGAATATTCTTGTTGGAATCCCAGTGCCAATAAGACTCTTGTTTTTATCTTGCCTCTGATTTGCTCAATCCCTCCATGTAGTTCCATCAACTCACGCTATGCCATACCATTTCCAGGGTTCTTTCCAAGTGTTATACCATCTTGATTTGGTAGACTGCCACCTCGGATCTTGGGATCTTGTTGGCCACATATGTTATAATTTTGGGATAACGCTCCTTACAGCAGACCCTATAAAAACTGTCCAATGAGTAGGGGAAGAGGGATGTCGACTGTTGAATGCGAAATCAAGTGAGTATAGTATCGTCTCTGATCACAAAAAAAATCATCAGTGCAATTCATCATGGAGACAGTTGAATATCTTGGTCGAATTTACCTATTCGAAGTGCTTAGTGCTCCTCTCTTTTAATTCAGAGCGAGTTCCTTTTCATCACACTCTTCAAAAAAAATTTTCATCTTGTTAGTCATTTACCTGTCTCATTTTTTGTCTGATGTGATTCCTCAAGTACACAAGGGTAACATAATACAGAAACCTGGTCAATCTAAAGCTGTTATGATTTTTTCATTACAGACAAAGAGAAAGATGAAAAGTTGCTCAAGGGATACATGGCTCGGCCTCTGTGTTAGATCCGTCAAATGTGCTCAGGATGGGTATATATCATTAACAAGAATGACTTCTATCCATAATGATGGAATCTGTTCCCAGAGGGGTGACATACTGATTGCATGTGTCAGAGAGCAGTCAAATACCTGTAATCGACCATGAGCTACATGTAGTAGACGACTATAAATACTGAATATTGAGGCACAGTCCATTCTTACTTGATTGAGATCAATGGGATGAATTTGATCTCTTGAGAGACCTCATACACTTACTCCTAAGATTGAACCAAAATTTAGATTATGACTTTTCATGTATGACTGTATTGTTTACCGCATCATTCGCTCTGTACACAATTTGAAAATATCCTCATATCATTGGCCACAATGTATTCAAATTGCAATAGTATTTGGGCTGACTGACAATCGTTCCAAGCAATCATCAATATTTTTGAAAAACTGTTTGTGAGTCTTGGGATGAATTCAGAGAAGGAATTATCACTGATCATATCAAATTCAATTCTAGACTTGTTTTACACGAAAGTGCCATCGTCGAGAACGTTCGACGTACTCGAAGAAGACTCCGACCACAATCTCATAGTCATAGAGCTAGCAGCGATAGTAATCTCTTCATGCGCTTCGACGAAGTTTGCTTCACAAAAGCTACAAAAGCATACCTCAAAGTTATGACTCACAGCAAGCCAGTCTCATCATGACTCAAAACCTGTCTCATACCTTTGTATGAGTAGGTCTGAGCTGCAAGTATAATTCATCAGCGGTATACCTCGTACACGAAGTAGCAAATAGTATATTACTGTACTAGGCAGGGAAGTTGGATTTCCGTGACTGCGTGATGATAATGCCGAGGCGAAGCCGAGGCATTGATATCACACTGACATGGACATCCCACTTCTCTGCCGAGTGCTGTATACTATTTTTACTCCTCTCGGCCCGAAAGTACGTCGAAATTTTATTAATAAGTCCAAAAATACGTGTTTAACCTCACTCTGCAGTTGTTTACAATTTTGAAGGGGTGGGCTGTACAAGCAGACGACCTCACAACTTTTACTCACTGCTTTTGCTGCATATTTGCGTCCGCCCGACTTTTGCAAAAACGAGGCGTCAGCCGAGCTTTTGCTGGTCGGGGCGGACGTAAGCAAAAAAATAATGAAGTAAAATGTGTTGTGGGTGAAAGCTGAATGATATATTATCACATGATCCAATTTGGGCCTTGAATTCGATACAAAGATGTGTCCGCACCACGTCATCGTGGCCCTGAGCTCTTGTCACTTACAATGAGTATTTTGTATGCCTTGTCAATTTATGTCATGGGGCATTCGAAATCCTGCTCTAATAGTCGGCTCCTGAGAGCTTTCTGTTCAAGCAGCAGTATTTATAAAAGGATACCGCCTGTCGCAAGTGTACACACAAATCATAAACAAAATGAACACATTGATAAACATAACCTCGATAGGTTATGTTTTGCATGCATGTCTCATGCGCTCTCTGCACAGCGAAAAAGCGCAGGCAGAAAAGATGCATCATAAATTGACAGCCAATAGAGCGCAAGTTGACCCGTGCCGGCAGCAAAAGTCGAGCTTTCGTGACCAAAACGAGTCGCGAAAGGACGTACTTTCGTGCCGGGAGGAGGAAATTGTTATTTTCTGTTGCCATTCTGTCAAATGAGATCAATCAAATTTGGCAAGTGAAACTACCAAAATTCAATAACATCAGCTCAACTTCGGAACCTGAATGTTACTCGTAAAATAAGATTCTCCATATGACATTTATCACCGATAAAATAATGGTGTACTCTCAAGTAAAATGTATTTGTATAAGATGTGGATTCCACCGAAAGCGGAGGAGCGAGTGTCTATCTCCTGTGAATATCTCCTGCACAGTATTGGGTCACGGATGCATTCAAAGTGAATTCAATCAACAGTTAGCTACATATTACAGAGATACGAAAATTCCCAATTGATGTCTGCGAATCTATTGTAATTTTCTTCATCTTTGAGCAAATAAAAACAGAAAATCCGAGCGGAAACTGGACGATAGTTTCGAATACTGTCAACTCCACGTTCTTGCACTCGTTCAAACGCAGCTCGTCAGAAACCTGGTGATTGTTACTAATCAGCGTCGAATTAGTCGAAGCAACGACTTCTCTTAATCGATTTGTAGTATAGTTTCCTTTTTCAATTTCCCCTCTCAAGCTTCTCCTCATCTATTTACAGGCATTACTCGTCGTCTTAAAACTGAAAAAACTCAGTATTGTTTGTTCGAGTGAAACTTGTGTAAGCAACAATGTTCATGATGCACGTCTCAATGACTATATGATTTTGAATCGAATCGCTTAGAGTATGCAACAGGAGGATGATAAAACGCGTTAAACTACGAAATCAGGGGAGCTCAGTGGTTGTTAGGATGTGCTTGCATCCTGGGAACATTTTCTTGACTGATGAACAAATAACTGCAGCTACTGACGATACTCTCGCGCTTTATCACCCAAGTCAAGTCAAATTCCCTCAAACTTAAAAGAGGTAATTTTGGAGAAATTCAACGAAACTTTCGTCATAAAGTCGAGTGTATCATGATCAATTGCATCACTCGTCAATTTTCCTAACGGACGAATGCGGATGCAACTCACAAACATCCTCTCATTTGCTTGTGTCTGATTCATTAGGTGCAACTGATTCTACATGCACCGACACTATAGTTCTGAGTTCATCGTGATCTCGTGAGTGAACCCTTAAAAAGAAGTCCTCTAAACTGGCGAACAATGCATGGAACCACGATTTACATGGGAACTCGTATTCGGTTCCTCCGTCGAACATATCAACGAACAAAATCATGCACACATCTTATAGCAACACGAAAGTTTCGAGAATTTTTTTGCGCGGTCAACGCTGGAATTGCATTTTCCCGATACATCCCTGGAACTCGCATGAGTCTGAACAAGATCAAAATTGCTTTCCTTGCAAAATAATCTACTGTAAGCACGGAAAAATGTTCAAGTTTTGACAAAATGTTGAACACTTTGTTGGGACCGGTCATTTATTCTGTCGTCTTAATATTTTTTTGATTTCGCTGGCCTTCAGGAAACAGTTCCTCATTCCTATTCATCAGCCAAGATCTAGCTTGTAGATGAACCCGACTCTAGCACGAATTTTCGGAATTTTCCATTTATAGAGAGTATTTTACTTCGATTCCCGTAAATTTGCAAGATTTCGAAAACTGAATTTTGTTATATAATAAAGATCTCCCCACCATGCTAGGCCTGTCCCATCAACCTAAATAGGAGACAGGTTGCTCACACATGAACTTTGGTAGATACAATGTTTCATCCGTTGAAAGATTAAAGACTCATTCTTTCAAATTGCCGCAAGCCGGTGAGTGTGTCACGTAGGAAATCGCCACCATGATGGAAGAATGGTAACTTTTTATTTCCTCATGATGGATACATTCAAGAGTGCCAGGGTCGAGGGAAGTGTACCATCACAACCATAACACTGGCCCACAATTTGAGAAGAGTCACCTGCCCAGAAAAGAGGGACACATATTTCGACGTAAAATCGTGCGCTGAGTCCGAATATGGCATCGGTTTTGATTGTACGCCCCCAAAATTTCGAGATATACGATGAAGAAAATTCTCTTCCAGACTTACTGGAATTTTCACCTCGGAATCGGGGAAAAGAGACAATTTCACGTCCAAATATGCATTTTGGGAGAATTTTCTTGATTGATCCCCGTAGGACCCATATCGACTACCAGCTATCGCCATGACGTAAATCGTAGAGATACTGTCTTTGTCCAGTACTAGAGGTGACACTCGTGGTCCAGTACTCGAGGTGACACCCGTGGTCTAGTACTCGAGGTGACACTCGGGGTCCAGTACTAGAGGTGACACTCGTGGTCCAGTACTCGAGGTGACACTTGTAGTCCAGTACTAAAGGTGACACTTGTGGTCCGCGGTACTCGAGGTGACACACGTGGTCCAGTGCTCGATGTTCTTCGATCCATACCTGAGTATTCTACACGAACTGACTTTCTGCCCCGCCAAAAGCTACAGTCATATGATGACGATGACAAGAGACTCGTTTGCACACCCAGGCTTGCGATCGGTGGTGTCCAGTATCTTAATCCCTCAATTCCGGGGAACTCTTTTGACGTACCACCCATGATGGATCACAAGTATTCCCTCAAGTTCTGGATCACGAGTACCGACTCGAGTTCTGAATGACGAAAGTCACCTCTAGTACTGGACCACGAGTGTCACGTCGAGTACTGGACCACGAGTGTCACGTCGAGTACTGGACCACGAGTATCACCTCGAGTACTGGACCACGAGTGTCACCCCTAGTACTGGACAAGGACAGTGTCTCTACAATTTTCGCCATGGCGATAGCTGGTAGTCGACATGGGCCCTACGGGGATCAGTCACGAAAATTTTCCCAAAATGCATATTTGGACGTAAAATTGTCTCCTCTTCTCGATTTCGAGGTCAAAAATCCAGTGAGTCTGGTAAAAAAATTTTTCATCAAATATCTCAAAATTTTGGGGGGGGGGGGTTGTACGATCAAAACTGATGCCATATTCGGACTCAGCGCACGATTTTACGTCGAAATATGTGTCCCCCTCTTCTGGGGAGGTAACTTCTTTCAAATTGTGGGCCGGTGTAATCAATTGATTGATGCTTACGAATTAGATTCCTCTATTCTACGTGAGACAAGTAGTTTTTTTCTGCTCAGCAATGATACATGATTCTAATAGGTGATAATTGTCAGGAAATTGTGTGTCCCAAGTTGTGTGGAAGTATACTGATTGGAAAAGTGTCTGAGGAAAAATTTACATCTACAAATTTTATTGATTCATCTCAGCGCTTCGATCTTTCCACGTTCTCTTTTCATTCCATTGCTCTCTATTCAAGAACGCAAGAGGGTTGTGCGCAAAGCAGAACTCATAATAAGCCAAGTCATCTCAACAAAAGTTGCTAATAGTATCATCATCCTCGAAGCTTTCTGTGGATACTTGAGGATAGGAAATCAAGAGGGATATTCCACATGAAATGTAGGAGGCCAGTCCTACATTAGAGGACGCGAAAATACAGATAATATTCACAGTCTGAATTATTTTATTTTATTTTATTTTCTGTTTTATTGAGGAAAATCGAACGGGCAACAAGGCCCTATGTACATAGATAATATAAAAATTCTTCGAGAAATATCATCTCAGATAAGAATAACAACATATAGAGATATAGATTATCAAAGAAAATGCATAATTTTCTAATAAATCATAAATTATTATTCAGCAAAATGAAAGATTCTAACTAACAACAAAATGTCCATCTCTATGGGTTATGAAGACACAATGTTGTTCTTCACCAAAAACTTAAAATTGGGACTATCATGATTTTGAACCACATGGTTTGGAGGCTTATTCCATAGTTTTATACAACGACGAAATGTCGACTCCTTCGTACCTTGAAAACTGTGTGGTGGTATTCGGAAAGATTGAGTAGATCTCGTGCCATAAAGATGTTCGAAATCAATCAGTTTAGATTGAATGTATGAGTTCGAATCTCGAAGATACAATGCACATCTTAGGGTCAAAATGTCATGGTAATCGAATGGTTCAGCAATTGTAGCGATACCGAATTTTTTGTATTGACTCTCATAATCATGATCAAATCTATTCATGGGTTCATTTTTCTTGAGAGATAGATACCTTAATAGCCTGTGCTGAATTTTTTCGAATTCATACATCAAAATTTTTGAGGTAGGCCTCCATATTGCTGAAGCAAACGTGAGTTTCGGACAAATCAGTGTAGTGTACAAATACTTTATACTTTCAATATTTTTGAAGTCACTAGTATTTCTTTCAATGAAACCCAGCAATCGGCTGCATTCATTAACTATACCAGCAACATGCTTACCAAAAGTAAAATTTTCTTCAAAAACGACGCCAAGGTCTTTTATAGCATTTACACGAGACAGCGTTTGGCCACCAATTTGATAATCAAACTTGATAAGCTCACGATTCTTAATAAAAGACATAATGTGGCATTTGGATACATTTAAGTTGAGCATATTTGTAATGGATCACAAGACAAGGGCATCAAGATCCTTCTGCACCTTCAGTGCATCACGGACCGAATTGATTTTAAAGTATATTTTTACGTCATCTGCATATATCAAAACCTGGCAGTGATCAAAAATAGATGGTAGATCATTGATAAAAATGATGAACAATATCGGTCCTAGGTGTGAACCTTCCGGGACCCCTGACTTACAGAAGAACCATTCAGAGCACGATTCACTGAGCCTAACTGATTGTTTGCGATCCGATAGATACGAGGAAATCCACCCAATTAAACCATGATTTATCCCATAGTCGTATGACTCATTTATAAGAATTTCATGATCAACTGAATCAAAGGCTTTTGAAAAATCGGTATATATAGAGTCAATCTGCGAGTGTTCCTCAAGTGCATTGAAAATAAAATCTGAATAGATGAGTAAATTCGAGACTACGGATCTTCCCTATATAAAACCATGTTGTTTCTGTGCAACAAATTGACAAAAAATATCGTACACTTTTTCTGACATAATAGCATCAAATATCTTTGCAATAGTACTAGGATGAATTATGACTAGGATTATAGCATATCCGATTTCTATACATTTTCCTCACACTCCTCACTTGCCAACGTAATCAATAATAACATGAAACTCATACGACAGTCATCTTCCCAAATGACAGTCTATTAAATTATTCAAATATTTGCTTGTGTTGTTATTTTTAGCTACAGAGACGCACTGTACGAGTTATTTGAATCTCTGATTCATCTGTGGCCAAAACGATGAAGTGTGAAGAGATTACGTAAGTAGCTTTCAGGGCTGCGTATCCAAAATGAAATTTGAAAGGACCATGATAAAGGTGTAAGAAAACGTTTAGCTTGTTACATGCAGTCTCAGTGGTAGCAGAGGATCTACCTAGACTTTCTCGTGATCTTTTCCCGAGCACCTTATGTACACATAGGTAAATCGTATCTCTCACACTGCAATCGATACCAAGATATACTATGAATATGGCACCTAAGATAGCCACCAAAAAAATCAGCAACTTTCAAATTATATCGCCCAGTTGTGGAGTGTGAGTAAAATCAATTGTCGTTCTAAAAATTTACTTCACTGGCTCGCTCATAACATCTGAACATATCTAGTAGGCCATGAATGTTTTCATTGGGGCTCCGTTTTCATCGAGATTAGGTGAGGCTTGCTGTCAAAGACGATTCTCAATGCAAAATTACTGTGAACCTACCGATCACATTACGGTATGGTCAACTCTAAATCTTGAAATTCAACGAAGCCTGCAGAGTTGTAAAATAGAAATTTCGACTCAGAAACTGATATGCCAGTACAGAATCCGAGTTAACATCCTCTGCTCCCCCTCTCGAGTCTGACGGTTGCAGAGCATCTTCTAATAGTTGAAACAAATTCCTTTGGGGAATAGATATATTAAAGATAGTTGAGTATTGAGTTTACACTTGGGAACTTTTACTCACTGTATTGATCCAAACGAGGGAATTAGATAGTTTTGTGGGGCTTAATCACTCTCTCAAACTATTTGTGAGTAGTCTCTGTCTTGTGTTCCCAACAAACCCTTGTGAACTAAAAGGAATCTTCCCTTCAAAAGGCGATTCAATGTTCTAAGAAAGTGACAGGGAAATAAAAGTCATTTCGAGGGTTTACAATTCCTCTTCCGGATTCTGCACGAGCGGAACTCATTCACAGCGGTGCCGCGAGCTGATTCGGAGCCCAATCGATGATTTTCTGTGGGTTTTACAGACATCTCTCCCTCGAAAATGTCTAGAATTAGTCCACTTGTCCCGGTCAATTGGGGCTGGATCGAATTTCACAGCTCCTGCGGAAGAAATTGATAGAATGATCAAGTTCTTATGCCATTATGACCAAATCTTCCATAGGATATTATGCCAGTCCCTCTTTTCCGTTGAACATGGTAATTGTCTATGATAGTATGTGAAAATATCGATCACTTAGGTACCGTTGATCATGGTAATCATCTATTAATAGTATAAGAAAATAACGACCAGTTAGGTAATTACCACAATATGTTCTGCATATAACAGAAGTGAAACGTTGCAGGGAGTTTCTCGAACTTCTTGTCTAGATTATTGTGGTAGTTGCACCTTCCTGAGATAGACCGTAAGAATGAGACATAATTGTTTATGACTCCGTCTGAGAATTGGACCATGCCTCCAACCAGGATGAATATCTTGCCTCCTAATGTGACTTCTGTTGACATCTGGTCTGTAGTGCAACCTGGGCCAGAGAAGCTCACCACGATGAATCCATCCAAATTCATTCACCTGTTGATGGCGTTGCCGCAACTAGGACAGCACCCTCACAAATTATGTCCAGGGTAGCTCAAAACGGCATACAAGGTGATGCACCGATTAGGAGCGAGAAGTCTTTCCTCAAATCTTCACGGAATGAACATACGTTGCATGAGATTTTGGTAGTAGAATTTTCAATTTCGTGAAACATCGAAACAATTACTTGAACAAAATTTTCCGGGGGAGATATACTGTTTCAGTCTATTCGATCGCCAGCTCTCAGGATTCTTTCTCGCCTCTCTTCGAAATCTGGCGATGACGTTTCTAAGTACAACTTGGTCAGTGTCTGCAGATAGAAATTTCCCGTCATACCAAGCGTTTTATCCATGAAGTTTCGACCCATAGAGTAGTTGAGATCACCGTGAAGAAATACCTCCAAAACTGAATCAAAAACTGACGAATTTTTTATGAGAAGACCCGTATCCGAAATAGCTGACTTGCGAGCTTTCAAAACCATGGATCTTGTGGATCTCTTGGTTCCTTTGGTCTTCCTAGGTTTCCTCTTGTCTAAATCTGTTCTATTCTGTACGTAGATCTCGTGTTCTCTCATGAGATCTGGCTGTGGTTGTGTATTCCCCGACTTTTGTCACTGACATTAAGAGGTTGTGCAGAGCTTTTATTGAGAGTTCGTGGTTCTTGGTGACTAGCGTCGACCGCATCGTAGAGCAAGCGCAATCTCTCTCGATCTATGCTAGCGTAACCTCGTTTCACAGCAGCACTAATAGATTCTAGATGTTGTCTGAGGAATAGCTCACAGGCTTCCTCAATTTCCAAGATACTTTTGATGAAGAAGAAGTAGCACTCTACGTCAGCTGACGACGATACTGAATTTGCTTCGGAATCAGCAATATTCGGGCAGTAAAAGTCGAGCATCATGTTCGTCCATGATGGAGCTTCCCGACACAGGAGTCGAGGATTTTCCACAGATTTTGGACAGTGATAAGGATTTTTCCGTTAACCCGTACTCGCGAACGGTAGGTCCATGATGATACCGTCAATGGAAATATCAATGCTTGAGACGTCATTATTGCTGCCAGAGTTATCAACTTCACTCCAGTCTAACGGGATATTTGCGCAACCATTCATTCCTCCGTCTTCATCTGAGCTCATTCAAGATTGAGGCAGCTTGTAAGTTGATAGAGTTTGTGTGACCGATGCAATTATCTTATCGATATTTGCATCCGTGATAGGGCTTTTGACAACTGTGAACACATCTGTAAGAAATGATTGGAAATCCTCTGACCTACTCAGTGAACTCATGTAGCCCACAGATTCTTCTATTGAATCTCTGGTGACGTAAAGAACATTCTTCAAACAATCCCACTTACTGACAGCGTTGATCAGATGAGCGATATCTATTTGCACCAGCATGGAGGTGAACGGGTATCAGTCTTCATTCTAAATTTGAAATAACGATCCAGACTCTCATTATAACTCATACCTTTTGCAGCCATACAGACTGAATTCTGCAATGCCGACGATGGATCTGTTACCACGACAGTGGAAACTATGCCCTCTGCCAAGAAGAATGGTTCCAGCTATTTATGGCCTATGAAATTAGCATTCTCTTTAGCAGATATCATTTGCGTCAACCGTATTTTTATGTGGTTACAGTTGACCACGGCAGTGTAAAGTGAGATATGTCGACTCTCTGTGCTATACATCTTTACTGTGCCGATTATACAGCCCGACACGTGTAATTCGATGGGAACCATGGTTCGAATGGCGTTGGAGAATTTTCGAAGAATTCCCTGTTTCTCAGTCCAGTACACTACACTCAAAGGGTCAGCAGAGAAATCTCGAAAAAATGTGAAATACTAGATCAGCATCCGGGGGTGGCTCTTTCTCACAGAAGCCTAGCACTTCAGCACTGCATCTTGTTTCTCGATAAACGCCTTCTGACTTCATATAGTAAGCATTCTTCTCAGAGTCTGATACGTGACATCTCTTGAACGCGAAATCGCGTGGAGTTTTTTGTGCGTCCCATACTGATTCGCTGAGTCGACCCGCCCACGGACCTTTCAGGACAGTGTTTTCTCGCTTTCGTTGTAAATAGATTCTTGGTTTGGAGTGAATATAGAGGGAACCTTGATATTTGATCCTCATGGCGGATTGGATTCCCTGCAAACCCACATCAGACGTGCCAGATGATGGAGTGAATTCGTCATTGGAGATACTGGACTCATTTGTAATTCCTAAATCATTGGTAATATTATCTTTTGGTATCCGAGGGTGAACGACTGGAGTCACGTGATCGATTCCTTCATCACAAGATTCATCTTGTAGATCTTGCATGAGCTGCTCTCGTAGAACTCGCAATCGGTCTGTTATGTGTTTTCTGTTCTGACGCATGCGCAATCAATGTAAAAACTCCGCCTTTGTCATTAAAAATCTCGAAATTCTTTAGCACTCCGAGTACTTTCTCATCTGATACGTGGGTTGCTCTCCCAGGTTTCCGTGTCCTAGTGCAATCCATGGTGTTGAAAGCCCAAGACATCAGACACACTGGAATATGAGAATGGATATCAGCTACAATAGGTAGCATCGAAAGAATAGCATAGCATTTCGAAAATTTCATGGGAATAATGGGTCCAACTGAAAAATATGGGAAATGTATGAACGTCAGTAATAAAGTCTCGAGGCTGTATTTTCGATTTTTATACTCTCTAAATGGGATCCTATTCAAGTTATTGGCACTCATTGTGCCTCGCAAAAGAGATGAAACACGGGTACCTTTGCTGAAACAGTGATAATTCCAACACCCTAGAGTCTAGACGATTCAAACGAAAGTATTCAAAAGAAGAGAAAAATTTTTACAAATCATGTCTTGTGCAATTCTTTCATCAAGATCCCAAGCTTTGATTAATACTCGAAATGGAAACCTTTCCATTTCGATAACTCCAGCCTTAATTTGTGATGCCATAAAGTAAGAATGAATGCGGGATCTTGTAATTCTTTTCAAGGCTTCCAAAACATTTTCTGCAATTTTCCGACGTTTGAGAGCTAACAAAATTGCCAAAAAACGGTACCCGCGTCTTCATCATGAGGTTCCCCGTTTCCAAGCGATAATTTTAAATTACGCCTGTGGCTCACGTCGGAAACCAATTGCTCAGAGGTCAGCTACAACCTCATCAACTCGGCACAGGATTCACTTTTTTCAAACATTCCTCTACGATTCTCCACACCTGAGCTATGAACGATCAAGCAACACAGAAATTGCGCGTGTTGAGGGTATCAAAAGTTCAAACAAGTACATGATCCACGATCCTGATGTAAAATTATCTGAATTTCATGGGATCTTAGTCGGATCCATCCTAGACATTCCTCGAAAGGACTTTCGTGAGCTTCAACAATAACAAGAAATATGCCACCATATTAATTCTCGCGTACAAACTTCTCGTTGCTTGATCACTCGTAGCTCGAGTGCTGAGAAACCTAGAGGGATGTTTGTGACTATATCGCGCACCGAGCTTATGAGGTCCTAGCTGACATCTGAGAAATGGTTCTTATAGCGAGCCAAATGCGAAGGGTCGGAATAATCGCTTGGAAGTGGGAAAATGAAAATGTCGGAGAAATGCATGAAAGAATATTCCAAAAGCCGTAAAAAAAGCAATTCACATTTCAAGCGTTTTTCAACCACTCAAAATACGGCGACATTGGGATCGTCTCAAACACCATTGATTTAGTTGCACACCAGTGAGATTCACCCTAGATTATTGCTTGAATGTACATTCCAAGCCACATAAACTTAGGGGGGCTTGGAACACGGAAAATCCCACATTCCGCGGGATTATTCATGTGTGATGAAATTATTTGCAAAATAGTTTAGACAGTGTGTTAGTAATGAGTGAGTCATAAACTTTGGACTAACGCTTGTCCGACTCCCGAACTGATTGATCGGTCTTCCTACGCTTGTGACGGTTGAGAGAATCATCTCAACCATCATTTTTCTCTCTTGTTCCAAATCAATGTACTAATATATATTTTCTACAAAATGTAGCAGAGCATCCGAGGAGAGAGCAGTAAATTAGATATGTAAGAGAGAGAGAGAGAGAGAGAGAGAGAGAGAGAGAGAGAGAGAGAGAGAGAGAGAGAGAGAGAGAGAGAGAGAGAGAGAGAGAGAACTGAAGAGGGAAGAGAGAAGGAAGAAGAGAGAAGAAAGAAGATGAAGAATGAAGAGATGGAAGAAGATCGAAGAAAGGGAAACAACACCTGCGAGTCGTGAGAAGAGAGACGCTCGATCCTGAGCGCGAGACGCCGCCGGCCCTGAAGTAATGCTCACGCGGTGCCGGGGCCGGATTGGTAAGTTGGTGGATCTCTCCCTTGTCCAATGGCCGGCGCCAACGGAGAAGGAAGAGAGGGTTTACCCGGTTCGGATGGCCGTATCGATGCGGATTCCAGCCCGGGACTGTTGGGGAGGTGCTGGCCAGCCGTGTTTGGCTGACCGGTGCCTCTCCTTCGTACGTCGCAGCGTATTTGCCCTACAACCACCTTAAAAAAAAAAAAAATAATAAAAAAAAAAAAAAAAGAGAGAGAGAGAGAGAGAATCCTGAAGTAATGCTTACGCGGTTCCGGGCTGAGATGGTAGATGCAGGTGGATCTCCTTGTTAATTGCCCGATGCCCTAGGTATCGGACATCGAGGGGAGAGGGATATTACACGGCGGGGCCCACCTCTCGGTGGGCCCCACCCAAACCCGTGTCCCGCCTGGTATGGCCTGCGTGGGCTATGCGTAGTCCGCGTATGCTGAACCAGTCCGGTGTCTGGGGACGGATCCGAGGGATCCTGAGGCAGATTTTGCCCTCTAACCACCTTAAAAAAAAAAAAAAAAAAAAAAAAAGAGAGAAAGAGAGAGAGAGAGAGAGAGAGAGAGAGAGAGAGAGAGAGATTAGATTAGATTAGATTAGTTTATTAATGGTACCTTGGGGTATTACCCTATGTGGTACAGGTAGCAAATTCAATATACATAACAATATTTTTCGTGTTGAGAAGAGTATTAAGAATAAATCTAAGATATGAAATTACATAACGAGATAATAATTACAAAACTTATGATTCTACTAAGCAGAGTACAATATAATCAATTTCTGTTATGAATTGCGAAAGAACAATGCTACAGTAATGAATAATGGAGAATGAAAGATCCACAGAAACCAGATCAACAGCACGTATTGCGCAGATCGAAAGAAAATTGGCAAAATCTAAACAGTAGGATGGTTTGGTACGTTGAAATGCCTTAACGTAGCTATGCGCTGTACGCAAACTGAAACGATCTTGAAATGCACAGTTCAGAGTGAAATAAAGCTGGCGAATTTATATTTTGAATGAAAAGAGATGAAGAGCTAGCTGTTTAGGAGTTTCGTTTTTCAACTGTAAAGCAATCTCTGGAATATTTGATCGGAGACAAAAAGCACACAGAGAGTGAATTAAAACGATTATCATATTAAAGGCTGAGATTGAAAATTTTCAAGGTCGAGCTCTGAATAAATTGGTACAAGTGACTCATTCTTTGGAGATTTCATACAAACAGTAAGATTTCTTACAACGGGCTTCTGAATTTTCAAGCGCACACTTACAGAATTTGCTTTCTTGAGCAAATTGTGAACTTCTTTGGGCCACAGAGGGCTACAAAAAAACGTTCGAATTATTGTTATAACCAAAGATATCTTTGACAGTTTTCTTTTTCAATCTAGATGAGTTCAAGATGAGTTTATCTCGAACTATACTCGACGATAATTGCACGACGATAGCTTTAGAGTCAGATTTGTTGATTTCCGAAGAGCATGAAGTAGAATTGAAAACTGGTGAATGTACATTGTGGAAGTGAGGACCTTTCCAATCTCTCACATTGACAACAAAATTTCCGAGTTCAGGCTGATCCATAGCATTAAATACTTGAGATACAATCTCGGTTTTCAATAAATTTAGATCGCGAGGTATCCCTGATAAAATGACTTCAGCTGAGTCTACTAGAGTAGTTTGATTAGAAACTTTAGAGAGATCATTACGAATTTTAGATATATCTTTTTCAATCGCAGTAATTCGACTTTCTAGTCTGTCCTCAATTTCACTCAATTTTGATAGAACTCTTGCTTGAGAAGCGTTGAAATGAGAGATAAACATCTTGAAATACAACGGCATGTCAGTTGATTGATCAGCATTTTCTGAGTTGTTCTTAGATTTAGACGATTCACACGCAGTAATATAATCTTGTTGAGATTCACTCACTGTGGATAAATGTGGCGCCATTGTGAATGCGTAAAAGCAACACAAAGTCGGATCAGCTGTTAGGCGTAAGCAAAAACGTCGACCAGTAAGTGGCTCAATTGAGGAGAGCAATCAGGGTCGAGGCGGTGTGGTGTGGATCAGGCTTCAGAATTGGCAATGCAGGGATCTAGTTGAGATGGCTGCCATCTATTAGCTGACGCCGAAACTTCGAAACCTTGACGGACGTGGACGAGACTCTGGGTAGTCTAACCTCAAAATCCGAAACGTGGTGGTGGAAAATCAGATGGAATTTTGCAAGATGCGGAGATCTACAGAGATTTATGGATCTGGCAAATTCTTGCAAAAATTTGGCGTGCAAGGCTCTGTAAAAGAAAGGCCCGGAGGCACTTTGAGGCAGAAAAAGCAGTAAAACACAGAGAGGTACTAGAGGAGGCGTGTGATGAGACTCACCGAGAGAGAGAGAGAGAGAGAGAGAGAGAGAGAGAGAGAGAGAGAGAGAGAGAGAGAGAGAGAGAGAGAGATGGACTACTGGATGACGCAGGCACTGAGCGATCATGGTTGCTTCGGTTCCTATCTAACCAGGTTCAAGAAGAGGACGACCCCAGCATGTCAGTCATGCGGGGACGAATGGGATGACGCCGAACATGGCCTGTTCAAGTGCAGCAACACCCGGAGAGAGCGCGCCGAGCTGGATGAATGGCTGGGTGCTCAACTAACACCTGAGAATCTCGTCCCGTACGTGCTCCGCAACCAGGAGACATGGGATAGACTCACCGGATACATCAAGCTGGTGATGACCCGCAAAGAGGAGAAAGAGAGGGAAGTAAGGCGCCTCGAAGCAGGCGAATCACAGTGACTCTGCCGATTGAAACAGAAGAGGCCCAAATGATTCCAGGAGGAATCTGATGCACTGAAGAGGGAAGAGAGAAGAAAGAAGAGAGAAGAAAGAAGATGAAGAATGAAGAGATGGAAGAAGATCGAAGAAAGGGAAACAACACCTGCGAGTCGTGAGAAGAGAGACGCTCAATCCTGAGCGCGAGACGCCGCCGGCCCTGAAGTAATGCTCACGCGGTGCCGGGGCCGGATTGGTAAGTTGGTGGATCTCTCCCTTGTCCAATGGCCGGCGCCAACGGAGAAGGAAGAGAGGGTTTACCCGGTTCGGATGGCCGTATCGATGCGGATTCCAGCCCGGGACTGTTGGGGAGGTGCTGGCCAGCCGTGTTTGGCTGACCGGTGCCTCTCCTTCGTACGTCGCAGCGTATTTGCCCTACAACCACCTTAAAAAAAAAAAAAAAAGAGAGAGAGAGAGAGAGAGAGAGAGAGAGAGAGAGAGAGAGAGAGAGAGAGAAAGAAAGAGAGGGAACAATGAAGAGTGAAGATAGAAGATGCCGACAAGTGGCCGAAGAGAGAAGATGGAGAAGAGGAACGCTCGCAATCGAGCGCGAGACATGCCGCTCATCCTGAAGTAATGCTCACGCGGTTCCGGGATGAGATGGTAGATGCAGGTGGATCTCCTTCTTGATTGCCCGATGCCCTAGGTATCGGACATCGAGGGGAGAGGGATATTACACGGCCGGGCCCACCTCTCGGTGGGCCCCACCCAAACCCGTGTCCCGCCTGGTATGGCCTGCGTGGGCTATGCGTAGTCCGCGTAAGCTGAACCAGTCCGGTGTCTGGGGACGGATCCGAGGGATCCTGAGGCAGATTTTGCCCTCTAACCACCTTAAAAAAAAAAAAAAAAAAAAAAAAAAAAAAAAAGAGAGAGAGAGAGAGAGAGACCCCGTAGGGGGCTTTGGGTGTGACCTTAGGGTTGCACTTGGAGCTTGAGGGAGTGACGCCCCTCCGGACCCGAGTCCTACACTTACACTAACACACACACTACACTCTACACGCACCATACTTACGCTTGCTCAAGCATTACACAGACATACCAACATTATACAGAACACGCATCACACAACACACCACACCCGTGCTGGTCTGGTCCGGGGTCGGCCAGCATGCGATTCCAGGCCCTGGAAGAAGAAAGAAGATGATGTCCAGCATTGACGGCAAGAATTCCCCAAGTAAAGCGGGGCCCCATTCGGATCTTGGGGGGGGGGGGGCCCAACGATGCAAAACGCGCCACCAGTGGCACACTTGGCTGGTGGAATGACGCGTACAGCTACAAGCGATGGAAATACGCTGCAGGTGGAGGGTGCGGGAGAAAAAAACCTACGCCATGGAGAAGCTGAGCTCACCCCTAGCAGGAAGAGAAAGGGCCCGGGTGACGGAGCAGAGAAGCGAGTGCTCAAACAATCAAAGCTCACATTTCCGAGCCAACGAGGGATGAACGCGAAAGTTGCAGCAGAAGCACGCGAGGCGGCAGAGAAGCTGCCGAAGATCAACCCCGCTATCAGGATCCAGATCACGCAACCCAGCAACGAGGTTGATGACGCCGTCAACTTGAGCTCATACTCGAGCGAGTCTGACTCCACTATAGGGTCCCAGAGGAACGGAACAATCCTGACTCCTGAAAACGGTTTGCTCGAGAGGGGAGTGCACGATGAGGTGCCTGATAGGGTGGAGATTGACCACATCCCCTCAACCAGAGATGCGGCACGACAGAGGAGTGGAAACGAGGCAGGCGATCTCATGGGGAAATGGGAAGACCTGAAAACGTGCCGGGAAGAGACGGAGGAGAAGACATATCTCCTCCTCGAGCACTTCAACTTGGTTATAGGAATAGCCGAGTCTGTTTCCAGCAATCCAGAAGGGACCAAGGGTGACATCGAAGAGCTCAAGAAGATAGGCCACGCGCTCGAAGGCCTACTCGCGACAGACAAGGCGAAGCGGGCTGCTTTCGAGACAACGCTCCTCGAAACGGAAAAGACCCTGAAAGCGAGGGGGAATATGCAGCCTCCGGTCACAAGAAAACCGGCCGCGTCGGGTAGTGGCTTCCAGGGAAGGGGGGCAGGGAAACCGGAATCGCGACCGGGAAAACAACGCGGTTCGAAGGCGACGCGATACGGTCCTCCACCGGGAGGTCTCGGAACACCGCGCTCGACATCAACGCCCAATCGGCCCGAGCAGAATGGGCCTTGGAAGGAAGTGGTGTCAAAGAAACAAGCGAGAAGGGCAAAGAAGAGCGGTAGATCGGATGATGCCGCCGGGAAGAAAGCGAAAATGAAGCCGAGAAGGGTGAAGCCCGAAGCTGTCCTCGTTACGGCCAAACAAGGTGGGCTAACCTACGCAGACATGCTGCGCAGGATAAAAACGGATGACCTCGATGAAGAAGTGGGCTCCAAGGTCACGGGCATCCGCAAGACCCAAGAAGGCCAAGTCCTTCTTGAACTCAAGAAGGGCACCGATGTCGCCGCCGTCAAGGCAGCCTTGGCACCAGTCGTCGGGCAAGAAGGAGCTGTCCACTGTCTAGCAAACAGCACGACCCTCGAGGTTCTCGGAGTCGACTACGATGTCGACATAATCAAGGTGCGGGATGCCCTCGCGAAGGCCCTACCAGAAAACGAGAAGGGTGCCGTTGTAGTCAAGTCCATCCGGAGTGGCTACCGTGGCACCCAAACCGCTGTTGTCTCGATCGCAACGAGACTGGCCCACCATCTCCTCGACTGGAAGGAGCCAAAGGTTGGATGGGGCAGAGTCAGGATCCGCGAGAAGGGTGGCATCCCACGGTGCTATAACTGCTTAGAGTACGGGCACAAGGCCTCGGGGTGCAAAAAAGAGAAGGCAGAGGAACGGAAACCAAAACTCTGCTTCCAATGCGGCGAACCAGGGCACCTTGCTGCGATTTGCAAGGAAAAACCAAAATGCCTAAGCTGTTTGGCGATCGGGTCCAAATCTGACCACAGATCTGGGGCCAGCAACTGCACTGCGTACCAGAGGGCAAGAACCACATATAGACGCAGGAAGGGGAGAAATGGCTAGCTTCATCCAAGCCAACCTCAGGAAGAGCGGGGACGCAGACGATCTCCTACACGCTGTAGCCAAAGAAGGAGGGATCGATGTTCTGATTATCTCCGAACCGCCTCGGAAGCGCGAATTCTCTCGATCCACATTCGATCACTGGAGGACAGCCGTAATCCAGATCATGAATCCTGCGATCCGTGAGACTGGACCAGCTGTTAGTGGCCGCGGTTTCGCTCGAAAGACCATAGAGGGCACAGCAGTCTACAGCTGCTACTATTCGCCGTCGCTCAAGATGCACGAATTCGAAGACGAGCTCCATGACCTAGAAGAGGATGTGAGGCAATGGGGGGCCCAGTTATAATCGCGGGGGATTTCAACTCCAAGGAACCGACTTGGAGCGGGGGGCCACGTGATAGACGGGGGGTAATACTCGCTGATGCCATGGAGGCATTGGGATTAGTGCTCGCGAACGAGACGGGGGTTATCACCTACCACCGACACGACACTTGGTCCAGGGAGGGAGGTTCGTCTTCGGTCCTCGACCTGACGTTCATGAGCCCGTCGCTCATGGGACGTATGACATCGTGGGAGGTTCTGGACACGGAAACATTGAGTGACCATCGACATATTCGGTTTCGGCTTAGGACTGACAGACAGAGACAGACGACACACAGACCGCGACCGACGGGGTGGCAGGTACGCAAGCTGGATGAGGGGAAATTCCGGGAATCGATAGAAACAGTCGAAGATCTCCCGATGAACTCCGCCTCGGACGAAGCTGTGGCGATGGTATCATCCGCCATCACGAGAGCTTGCGACGCGTCGATGCCTCGCAGGACAACACCATGTTTCTGGAGGAAACCAGAGTACTGGATCACCGATGAGATCAAGGCTCTACGAAGAACGAGCAACAAGAAAAGGAGGACCGCATGGCGATCAAGGAAGCTGCAACGACCATCGCTGGCGGAAGATGACAGAGCGTACAAAGAAGCAAAGAAGGCTCTCGTTCTAGCCATCCGGAGGAGCAAAGAGAAGTCTTGGGGTGAACTGTGCGACATGGTTAACGAAGACCCCTGGGGCACGCCATATCGCGTGGTCATGTCAAAGGTCCGACCCCGGAAGGGCAACCCAGCACCGACCGATGCAGCAACATTGCGCACCATCGTGGAAGACCTCTTCCCAGCAGGAGAACCCAGAGTTACATTCCCTACGGAGAGCGAAGACCCCATCCCGCTCTTCACTATGCAAGAGCTACTCATAGCGGCGAAGAGAATGCCGAACGGCAAGGCCCCTGGCCTGGATGGCATCCCAAACGAGGCTCTGAAACTGGTCTTCAAATACAAGCCAGATCTACTCCTCGACCTCTTCAACATCTGTCTGAGCGCGGGAACTTTCCCGGACAAGTGGAAACGCCAGAAGCTCGTCCTGATACCTAAGGGTCAAGGAGGTCAACGCCCTCTCAGCATGCTCGACAATATCGGGAAAATGTACGAGAGGATGGTGCTCAACAGGGTGGAAAAAGCCTACGAAGAAGGCGGTGGGCTATCACCAATGCAGTTCGGGTTCCGGAAGGGACGGAGCACTGTGCACGCGATCGAGGCGGTCCAAGAACGGGTTCAAGCGTCGGTAGGGAAACCATACCAAGGAAGAGGAGGATTCTGTGCCATCATTGCGTTGGACATAAAGAACGCATTCAACTGCGCGAGCTGGGAGCGAGTCTATCAATCCCAAGCAGGTAAAGTGCCCCCCTATCTACTAGCCGTCACGAGTGACTACCTGCGGAACAGGACCCTCGTGTACGACACCGACGAGGGACAAGAGATTCGGGTACTGTCCGCCGGAATCGGACAGGGATCGGTCTCCGGGCCGTTCAACTGGAACACCCAGTATGACAGCTTACTGTCTATCGAACTGCCAGAAGGAGTGATAATAGTGGCTTTCGCGGACGACGCGGGACTCATAGTATGGGCTGACAACGAGGAACTCTTGGGTAGACGCGCGAACGAAGCGCTGGCCCGAGTCTACGAGTGGATGATTAGCAGGCTTCTGGAGCTCGCTGTCAAGAAGTGCGAAGCAATCGTGGTCAGAAGGCGTAGGAAGTTCGACCTACCCCGGTTTCATATCAACGGGCAAGAGATTCCACGCAAGACAGAGCTGAAATACCTCGGTGTATGGCTCGATGACAAGTGGTCGTTCAAGAAGCACATCCAGGAAGCCGCCCAGAAGGCGAGCAGGGTCGGTGCGGCGCTCCAGCGGCTTATGCCGAATATCGGAGGACCCAAGGAAAAGAGGCACGCACTTCTCAACACCGTCACTACCTCCATCATGCTGTACGGTGCACCCGTGTGGGGGAAGAGAGTAGAGAAGACCATCATCGAGAAGAGAATGGGGCCTGTCCACCGAAGAGCGGCCCTGAGGAGTATCCGTGCCTACCGCACTGTGTCAGGAGATGCGGCTTACGTATTGGCGAGTACTCCGCCCATCCACTTGCTCGTCGCGGAGCAAGTGAGGATCTGGGACCGCCAGAAAGTGATCGGAGCCGAACGAGTACTCACTCCGACGATGAAGGAGATCATCCGCGACAACGAGAAGGAAACCACCCTTGAGCATTGGCAAACTGAGTGGGATTCGCCATTTGCAAACGGCAGATTGACGCACCGGCTGATCCGTGACGTAGCCAAGTGGGCGGAACGCACCCACGGAGAGATGGACTACTGGACGACGCAGGCACTGAGCGATCATGGTTGCTTCGGTTCCTATCTAACCAGGTTCAAGAAGAGGACGACCCCAGCATGTCAGTCATGCGGGGACGAATGGGATGATGCCGAACATGCCCTGTTCAAGTGCAGCAACACCCGGAGAGAGCGCGCCGAGCTGGATGAATGGCTGGGTGCTCAACTAACACCTGAGAATCTCGTCCCGTACTTGCTCCGCAACTCGGAGACATGGGATAGACTCACCGGATACATCAAGCTGGTGATGACCCGCAAAGAGGAGAAAGAGAGGGAAGTAAGGCGCCTCGAAGCAGGCGAATCACAGTGACTCTGCCGATTGAAACAGAAGAGGCCCAAATGATTCCAGGAGGAACCTGATGCACTGAAGAGGGAAGAGAGAGGAAAGAAGAGAGAAGAAAGAAGATGAAGAATGAAGAGATGGAAGAAGATCGAAGAAAGGGAAACAACACCTGCGAGTCGTGAGAAGAGAGACGCTCAATCCTGAGCGCGAGACGCCGCCGGCCCTGAAGTAATGCTCACGCGGTGCCGGGGCCGGATTGGTAAGTTGGTGGATCTCTCCCTTGTCCAATGGCCGGCGCCAACGGAGAAGGAAGAGAGGGTTTACCCGGTTCGGATGGCCGTATCGATGCGGATTCCAGCCCGGGACTGTTGGGGAGGTGCTGGCCAGCCGTGTTTGGCTGACCGGTGCCTCTCCTTCGTACGTTGCCGCGTATTTGCCCTACAACCACCTTAAAAAAAAAAAAAAAAAAAAAAAAGAGAGAGAGAGAGAGATCGTGAGGAGAATGGAGGCATTGGGATTAGTGCTCGCGAACGAGACGGGGGTTATCACCTACCACCGACACGACACTCGGTCCAGGGAGGGAGGTTCGTCTTCGGTCCTCGACCTGACGTTCATGAGCCCGTCGCTCATGGGACGTATGACATCGTGGGAGGTTCTGGACACGGAAACATTGAGTGACCATCGACATATTCGGTTTCGGCTTAGGACTGACAGACAGAGACAGACGACACACAGACCGCGACCGACGGGGTGGCAGATACGCAAGCTAGATGAGGGGAAATTCCGGGAATCGATAGGAACAGCCGAAGATCTCCCGATGAACATCACCGCGGACGAGGCTGTGGATATGGTGACGACCACCATCACAAGAGCTTGTGACGCATCGATGCCTCGCAAGACAACATCATGCTTTTGGAGGAAACCAGAGTACTGGATCACCGACGAGATAAAAGCCCTACGAAGAACGAGCAATAAGAAAAGGAGAACCGCGTGGCGATCAAGGAAACTAAAACGACCATCACTGGGGGAAGATGATAGGGCGTACAGAGAAGCAAAGAAGGCTCTCGTTCTAGCCATCCGGAGAAGCAAAGAGAAGTGCTGGGGTGAATTGTGCGACATGGTCAATGGAGACCCGTGGGGTACGCCATACCGCGTGGTCATGTCCAAGGTCCGACCCCGGAGGGGCAACCCAGCACCGACTGATGCAGCTACCTTGCGCAGCATCGTGGAAGACCTCTTTCCAGCAGGAGAACCCAGAGTGACATTCCCTCCCGAGAGCGAAGATCCCATCCCGCTCTTTACTATGCAAGAGCTACTCATAGCGGCGAAGAGGCTGCCAAACGGCAAGGCCCCTGGCCTGGACGGCATTCCAAACGAGGCTCTGGAACTGGTCTTCAAATACAACCCAGATTTACTCCTCGACCTCTTCAACATCTGTCTGAGCGCGGGAAATTTCCCGGATAAGTGGAAACGCCAGAAGCTGGTCCTGATACCTAAAGGTCAAGGAGGTCAACGCCCTCTCAGCATGCTCGACAATATCGGGAAAATGTACGAGAGGATGGTGCTCAACAGGGTAGAAAAAGCCTACGAAGAGAGCGGCGGGCTATCACCAATGCAGTTTGGGTTCCGGAAGGGACGAAGCACTGTGCACGCGATCGAGGAGGTCCAAGAGCGGGTTCAAGCGTCGGTAGGGAACCCATACCAAGGAAGAGGAGGATTCTGTGCCATTATTGCGTTGGACATAAAGAACGCGTTCAACTGCGCGAGCTGGGAGCGAGTCTATCAATCCCAAGCAGGTAAAGTGCCGCCCTATCTACTAGCCATCACGAGTGACTATCTGCGGAACAGGACACTCGTGTACGACACCGACGAGGGACAAGAGATCCGGGAACTGTCCGCCGGAATTGGACAGGGGTCGGTTTCCGGGCCGTTCAACTGGAACACCCAGTACGACAGCTTACTGTCTATTGAACTGCCCGAAGGAGTCATAATAGTGGCTTTCGCGGACGACGCGGGGCTCATAGTCTGGTCCGACAACGAGGAACTCTTGGGTAGACGCGCAAACGAGGCGCTGGCCCGAGTCTACGAGTGGATGATCAGCAGGCTCCTAGAGCTTGCTGTCAAGAAGTGCGAAGCAATCGTGGTCACAAGACGCAGGAAGTTTGACTTGCCCCACTTTTACATCAACGGGCAAGAGATCCCACGCAAGACAGAGCTGAAATACCTCGGCGTATGGCTTGACGACAAGTGGTCGTTCAAGAGGCACATCCAGGAGGCCGCTCAAAAAGCGAGCAGGGTTGGTGCGGCGCTTCAACGGCTGATGCCGAATATCGGAGGACCCAATCAAAAGAGGCGCGCACTTCTCAACACCGTCAGCACCTCTATCATGCTCTACGGTGCACCCGTGTGGGGAAAGAGAGTAGAGAAGACCATCATCGAGAAGAAGATGGGGCCTGTCCACCGGAGAGCGGCCCTGAGAAGTATCCGTGCCTACCGCACCGTGTCAGGAGATGCGGCTTGCGTATTGGCGAGTACACCGCCCATCCACTTGCTCGTCGCGGAGCGAGTGAGGATCTGGGACCGCCAGAAAGTGATCGGAGCCGAACGAGTACTCACCCCGACGATGAAGGAGATTATCCGCGACAACGAGAAGGAAACCACCCTTGAGCATTGGCAAACTGAGTGGGATTCGCCATTTGCGAACGGCAGATGGACGCACCGGCTGATCCGTGACGTAGCCAAGTGGGCGGAACGCACCCACGGAGAGATGGACTACTGGACGACGCAGGCACTGAGCGATCATGGTTGCTTCGGTTCCTATCTAACCAGGTTCAAGAAGAGGAGGACCCGAGCATGTCAGTCATGCGGGGATGAATGGGATGACGCCGAACATGCCCTGTTCAAGTGCAGCGACACCCGGAGAGAGCGCGCCGAGCTGGATGAATGGCTGGGTGCTCAACTAACACCTGAGAATCTCGTCCCGTACTTACTCCGCAACCAGGAGACATGGGATAGACTCACCGGATACATCAAGCTGGTGATGACCCACAAAGAGGAGAAAGAGAGGGAAGTAAGGCGCCTCGAAGCAGGCGAATTACAGTGACTCTGCCGATTGAAACAGAAGAGGCCCAAATGATTCCAGGAGGAATCTGATGCACTGAAGAGGGAAGAAAGAAGAAAGAAGAGAGAAGAAAGAAGAAATAGAGGGAACAATGAAGAGTGAAGATAGAAGATGCCGACAAGTGGCCGAAGAGAGAAGATGGAGAAGAGGAACGCTCGCAATCGAGCGCGAGACATGCCGCTCATCCTGAAGTAATGCTCACGCGGTTCCGGGATGAGAAGGTAGATGCAGGTGGATCTCCTTCTTGATTGCCCGATGCCCTAGGTATCGGACATCGAGGGGAGAGGGATATTACACGGCCGGGCCCACCTCTCGGTGGGCCCCACCCAAACCCGTGTCCCGCCTGGTATGGCCTGCGTGGGTTATGCGTAGTCCGCGTCAGCTGAATCAGTCCGGTGTCTGGGGACGGATCCGAGGGATCCTGAGGCAGATTTTGCCCTCTAACCACCTTAAAAGAAAAAAAAAAAAAAAAAAAGATCGTGAGGAGAGAGATGCTCGATCCTGAGCGCGAGACGCCGCCGGCCCTGAAGTAATGCTCACGCGGTGCCGGGGCCGGATTGGTGAGTTGGTGGATCTTTCCCTTGTCCAATGGCCGGCGCCAACGGAGAAGGAAGAGAGGGTTTACCCGGTTCGGATGGCCGTATCGATGCGGATTCCAGCCCGGGACTGTTGGGGAGGTGCTGGCCAGCCGTGTTTGGCTGACCGGTGCCTCTCCTTCGTATGTCGCAGCGTATTTGCCCTACAACCACCTTAAAAAAAAAAAAAAAGAGAGCGAGAGAGAGATTGATTGACAACGAGTTTATTACGCCTAGGTCTTGATAGACCGTAAGGCGAAGTGCAATACACGGTACAATATAAATCGTAAGCTAAAAATAAAAACCCAAGCCTATCATAGATTAAAATAATGCTTCTTCTCCACATCAATCTTCTGAGGAGTCTGTGTCATCAAGAGATCTCTTAAAGCCTCTTTAAACAACGATATCTTCCCCAGCTGCCGAAAGCCCGGAGGGAGAAAGTTCCACAAATGAGCACATTGAACCTGGAAAGATCTTCTTCCATACTCAAGTCTCATATTGGGAACTTTGAGTACCCGCTCTTCTGTATCACCGCGGGCGGGGCGTTCGGATTGGTACCTGGTAAACATCGCAGCAAGGTAGCCAGGTTCTCCCAAATGCATGATCTTATGCATTAAAAGTGCTGCGAAGTACATTCTCCGCGAATCAGTACGTAACCAACCCAATCGCTCCCTAAACGGGGTGATGTGCTCGTCTCTCCTAAGATCAAAGATGAATCTCACGCATGAATTGCTCAGTCTCTGTATCCGTTGCCGCTGTTCGTCCGTGGCGTCGAGGTACACGACTGTGCAGTAATCTAGATGCGGTTGAACCAATGACTCGACTAGGCGAATCCGGAGAGGTCTGGTGATACACGCCCTAAAAAACCGCAAACCGTATAGGGCTCTGTTAACTTCCTTAGTAACTTGGTCAATGTGCGGTTTCCACGTCAGTTCACTATCAAGTGTAACACCGAGACTCACAACCGTATCACTGAACGGGATGAAATTTCCATCCTGTATCTCAACCCCAGGCAAGTCCATTCTCTTCAGATCTTTGATATTCCTCTCAGAGCTGAAGTAGATTGCCTTGGTCTTGCCAGCGTTGAGACACAGGCCGGAACTCTTGGCCCATTCGGCAACTAGTCGTCCTATTTCACCCAGCCGAGCGATGCCCTCCCTGATTTTAGTTTTCTCGACTTGGAGATAAATTTGGAGGTCGTCCGCATAAAATAGATGATGTACCGACTTTCCGTCTAGCAAACCAGGTAAATCATTGACATATAAGCTGAAGAGTAAAGGCCCGAGAACGGAACCCTGTGGAACACCCAGATTGGTTTCAAGCCAATCAGAATTACCAGATTTTGAAGTGACTTTTTGGGTGCGACCTTGTAAGTATGATTTTATCCACAGAAGTGCCGATCTCGAAAAGCCAAGATTTCGAAGTTCACTCAACAGCTTAGATGGTGATATCGTGTCAAAAGCTTTACTAAAGTCAAAAAGCAGGAGCAAGGTGATCTTCTTCTTGTCAATGCCTACTCTGATGTCATCTGTCAACTTTAGTAGAGCTGTCTGGGTGCTATGGTATTGCCTGAAACCAGTCTGGAAGCGATCTTGTAATTCCTCTTGTTTTAAGTACTCCGTGATTTGGTCGTGTGCGATTTTTTCCAGGACCTTGGCGAGAAAACACAGCAGCGCTATAGGACGGAAGTCCGAGACCGTTGATGGAGCGGCAGTCTTTTTCAGTGCGATCAGCTGTGCTTGCTTCCAAGCCTCGGGAAAAGTGCTATGAGCGAAAGAGGAGTTGAAAATATGTACAATAAGATCACCAATAGCCGGAAGAGCCTTCGCGATCACGCTTTGGGGAATCCCGTCTGACCCACGGGCTTGCGAGGAAAAATGTTTGATAGCAAAGACTACGTTATTGAAATTTGTAGGCTTAAAATTAAAACCCTCCTCTGAAGCCGAATTTATATCGTCCATTGCTTCATCTATATTTTCGTGAGGTGAAACGGAAACTCCCGCAAAGTGAGCGTTCAACTCATCCGGTGTGAAACCGTGAAGTTCCTCCTCTTTGCTCTTAGGCAGGAGGCCGAGGTTGCGCATTTCCTTCCAGATGTTCTTATGTTGATCAAGAGCGTCTGATAGATGGTTTTGAAGGAAGGAGTTACGCTCTTGTTCCATGCGCAAGTCGACCTCTTCGCTAAGCCGAAAATACTCACTTTGAAGCTCAGGACACTTGCGCTGGTTACGTTGATTTCGTTCCCAGCGCCTGCGCGTCGCATCTCGCTTATTCATGAGCACCCTCAACTCAGGACCAATCCAAGGAGCATCATTTTTTCGCGGGTTGATAGTTTTTTCGGGCGCTAATTCATCTATAACAGTCATTAAATTCTCATTCAAGCAGTGAATTGCGTCTTCCAAGCTGGTTTCGGCATTCTCAGGAGCTGTCCAGTCGCAGCGAAGCAGACGGTCATTTAGCATCTCCGGAGTGATATTACGAAAATCCCTATAAGTAAAGGAATTTTTTGGCGGAGTGGGAGTGAAGACGTTGATGGTGACGTCTATGACCGAGTGCCTGCCGAAACTGGGCAGGAGTCTGTTTTGAAAGTCTGTAACGATGTCATTGTCATCTACGTAAATGTGGTCAATCCATGTATGAGATGTATTGGGGGTGTGTTGGTGAGTCGGGCCATGCTGCACTATCTGCAAGGCAAGTTCTTCTGTCAGTGCAGTCAGTGTCTTGGTGTCAGGGTGAGCAGTGTCTAACAAATCCGCGTTCAGATCTCCCATTATAATTTTGTGACTATAATCCCCACACAGTCGGCGTAACGAGCCAAACAGCCCGTTATCCTTCTGCATGGCGATTTTCGGGGGTCTGTAAATTACCACGACTAAAATTGGAGGGGAGTTACCCTGCTGTACGCTACAGAAAAGAAATTCAGGAACACCAGGTTTCTCTGGGCCAAAAGTTTTAGACGAAATTAGCTTCTCTACCTTGAAATCATTGCGTACATACAAGGCAACCCCACCACCCTCTCTGTTTCGATCCTGTCTCAACAGAGAAAAACCCGGTATCTGAACGAGACTGTCATCCACATACTCATCTAGCTTCGACTCAGCCACCCCAAATAGATGGTAGGAGGGATCGTTGGCGACGAGCAAGCGTAGATGCTCAATCTTATCTGTCAGGGAGTTAAGGTTGATAAATCCCGCTTTTAAGGAACCTCCACTCCCTCGTCGCTCCTCAGCAGCCGTATTTAGTCAAGGAGTCTCCACTGATTCTGCTGCCGGAACCCCGTTTTGCTCCGGAACGACTGTGCAGCTCTGGTTGTTGTTAGAGGACGCACGAGTACGTTTTGGAACACTTCGACAGGCCGTTTGAATGACCTGCAGATCAGCGAGGGACTCGAACGTGTGCGCTCGCGAGAGAGAGAGAGAGAGAGAGAGAGAGAGAGAGAGAGAGAGAGAGAGAGAGAGAGAGACAGTAGACTCATTCCCATTAGATTCACCGCACCGCGCCCCCGATCACCGAACTGACCAGCTGACCGGCCTCGCGCGCCTAAATTGCCAGACTCTTTTCGCCCGTGTTACTGAGCAGACCACGTTCTCGCACTCGCTACTAACTTCCGCGTTCTATCGCAAATTCTCTGTGACCGTACTGCATGTGCACCAGCTTCAGCTTGACACCTTGGCCCGTGCTCCAGAAAGCGAATTGCGATCAATGCATCCTGATCGAGCATGTGGCCGATATTTTAGACTTGGACATCGTGCGATCATTAGTACCAATTCCCTGCATGCGCCCGATAAGCATAACTTGTAAGTACCAACTTGAGTTTCTCTCTCTCTCTATTTGGAGCTCCGGTCATATGCTCTCTTCGTGCCTGCGCTCAACGTGCTCATGGAGCACCATGTCTTTTTCATGGAATAAATTCCCCCATTGTTTATCGTAAATTCATGTCTTATAATTTTGGCGCACTCCCTCATTCCATCTCTCTCGTGCGCAGCAGCACTTAATAAGTATATCCAACGTAGCAACAGATCCAGCAGCATGCAGAGTTGCAGCATATATATAATCTAATGAAATCTGCTGGGCATTGCACCTTGCCCAGCATGTGCGGCTAATTCCTAGGCTTATATCTAGCAGCCGTCACACGCTTTGTATTTTCTTCTCATCTCAAAATTTTTTGATGAGGTAAGCGTACCCGACATGCTCCTGTATGCCGATCTCAGAACTGGGCACCCGTAGACCTTGCAATCTTTCCCACGTTTGTTACCTTAAATTATAAGAGAATCCATGATTCGGAGCAACTCTCGATGATTTTTGCGTCTCCAAGAAAATAGTAACTGAGGTTATGCATTTTTCATGTTCGCGAACTTGAGGAACTGCTTTTACTTGAACCACTATCAGATTTTTCCAATTGAAGCAATATCGTCGTACTCTAGCGCATCCCAATTTGTGTTTCAAGACCTTCAAAATTGTCCCTGCAAAATTGCAAAACTCGGATGTAGAGCGATATTGAGAGCGAAATACGGGAGCAAGTTGAAAATTAGACGGTGTACTTACCCAACATGCTCCCATATGGTTATCTTGAAAAAGCGTGCAGTATGATTTTCTTACCACTCAGGGAAAGTTCATCGCGTCAGAATAGGTTTGATTTAGTGTTTCAGACCGGCGTCAAACGTTCCACGTGTCATTGCATGGGTATAAAACCGGATGAAAACGATCTTTGGCACTGTACTGCCGATTCACATTGTTTTTTTCGACAAATTGCAACAGCTCGACTCAACTCGATCGAAATGACACGTTCCTCAAGTCAACTTGGAGGTCCAAAATTGAGATTCAAATTGAGCTAAGGTGCATTGAGAAATGTTGAGGCACGCCAGAATGTTCGAGGAAATGGCTCGCTGGGGGTATGTTGGGTACACCTCGCAAACTCACGAAGAATCAACTTCTGCAGGCATTGAGATCACTTAGTCGTGGTTAGTCAAAATGAGACGAGTTTAGAAATACTTGGTGTATACTCTGTGATCACTCGGCAAGATTTTGACACTGATACCGAGTCCGAGAATTGCTGCAGTGAGATTCAGTGCCGGTATTGGGTCGATGAAGGCTCACAGAAACGGCATTTTTGGAGCAGAATGATGATATTTAGGTGAATGAAAGAAGTACTGCCAACTAATCAACAATTGGAACCAATTCTAGATCTCACTCAAAGAATTTTGCGCCCAATCTCACCCCCGAGAATCGCTGCTAAGAGCACTGAGATCAATCCTTATCCAGCAGCATTTCAGAAAGGTAGAGAATTCTCGCATGATCGTGGATTATAGGGCGGAAACCGTCCTACTGCCACCTGAACTGCAATCGAGGAATATTTTGAGATCATTTGACGTGATTTTCCGGTGAAAAAGAGTAATAAAACATTCCAGCGGCAATTTCATGAAACCTGCTTTGGAGCATTCGATGAGTTACTCGAATAGAATGGGATCTGTAGTGTTTCCCAAATCCCGCGAGTTGCAGAAGATACCTAGATTCCATGATTTTCAGGGTCGCTTTCTCATTCTCCATCACTTCTCGGTGAGAAAGGGCCCGGAAACACCTCAGCGGCAATTTTATGACACCCGCTCCGGAGCATTCGATCAGCTGATCTTGTGAGATAGTGCCTGTAGGTTCTCCCGAATCCCGCAAGTCTCAAATGCCACCTAGATTCCATGGGTTTGGGGGTCATCCCACGATTTTCGAGTGTTTTCCCGTGAAAAAGGGTCATAAAACATTCCAGCGGCGATTTCGTGACACCCGCTCTAAAACACTTAATTGATCGATCGCGTGGGTTGCTATCTCTACTGTTCTCGAAACCCCGCAATTCCCAAGAAACACCTAGATTTCGTCGAATGTGGAGGTCATTCTACGATTTCCAAGGGTTTCTCGGTGGGAAAGGGTCATTAAACATTCCAGCGGCAATTTCATTAAACTTGCTTCAAAGCATTCAATGAGTTACTGAAATAGGATAGCATCTGTAGTGTTTTTCGAGTCCCGCAAGTTGCAGAAGATACCTAGAGTCCATGATTTTCAGGGTCGTTTTCTCATTCTCGATCGTTTCTCTGCGAAAAAAGGCCATCGGATCAGTTGATCTTGTGAGACTGTGCCTGTAGGTTCTTCCGAATCCCGCAAGTCTCAAATTCCTCCTAGATATCATAGTTTTGGGGGTTATTCCACGATTTTCAAGTGTTTTCCCGTGAAATTTGGGTCAATGAACATTCCAGCGGCGATTTCATGACACCCGCTTTAGAGCATTCGATTAGTCGATCGCGTGAGATGGTATCTCCTTTGTTTTCAAATTCCCGCAAGTCCCAAAAAAAACCCACATCCCATGATTTTGGGGGTCATTTCACGATTCCGAGGGTTTTCCGGTGAAAAAGGGTCATGAAACATTCCAGCGGCAGTTTTATGAAACTTGCTCTATAGAATTTGATGAGTTACTCAAATAGGATAGGATCTGTAGTGTTTCTCAGATCCCGCAAGTTGCAGAAGATACCTAGATTCCATGATTTTACACGGTCATTTTCTCATTCTCGATCGTTTCTCGGTGGAAAAGGGCCCGAAATACCTTAGCGGCAATTTTATGACACCCGCTTTGAAGCATTCAATTGAGTGATCTCGTGAGATGGTGCCTGTAGGTTTTTCCGAATCCCGCAAGTCTCAAATGCCACCTAGATTTCATAGTTTTGGGGGTTATTCCACGATTTTCGAGTGTTTTCCCGTGAAAAAGGGTCATAAAACATTCCAGCGAGGATTTCATGACACCCGCTCTGGGGCATTCGATTAGTCGATCGCGTGGAATGGTATTTCTTTTGTTGTCAAGAACCCGCAAGTCCCAAAAAACACCTAGATTCCATGATTTTGGGGGTCGTTTCACGATTTTCGAGGGTTTTCCGGTGAAGAAGGGTCATAAAACATTCCAGCGGCAATTTCATGAAACTTGCTTTGAAACATTCGATGAGCTACCCGAATGGGATAGTATCTCTAGTGTTCCTCAAATCCCGCAAGTTGCAGAAGATACCAAGATTCCATGATTTTCACGGTCGTTTTCTCATTCTCGATCGTTTCTCGGTGAAAAAGGGCCCGAAAACACCTCAGCGGCAATTCTATGACACCAGCTCTGAAGCATTCGATCAGTTGATTTTGAGAGATGGTGCCTGTGGATTCTCCCGAATCCCGCGAGTCTCAAATGCCACCTAGATATCATAGTTTTGGTGGTTATTCCACGATTTTCGAATGTTTTTCCGCGATAAAGGGTCATAAAACATCCCAGCGGCGATTTTATGACCCCCGCTTTGAAGCATTCGATTAGTCGATCGCGTGAGATAGTATCTCCACTGTTTTCAAGACCCCGCAAGTCCCAAAAAATACCTAGATTCCATGATTTTGTGGGTCGTTCCACGATTTTCGAGGGTTTTCCGGTGGGGAAAGGGGCATAAAACATTCCAGCGGCAATTTTATGGGACTTGCTTTGTAGCATTCGATAGTTCCCCAGATAGGATAGTATCTGTAGTCTTTCCCAGATCCGGCAAGTTGCAGAAGATACCTAGATTCCATGATTTTCGGGGTCGTTCTCTCATTCTCGATCGTTTCTCGGTGAAAAAGGGCCCCAAAACACTTAAGCGGCCATTTTGTGACACCCGCTCCGAAGCATTCGATCAAATGATCTTGAGGGATGGTGCCCGTAGGTTCTCCCGAATCCCGCAAGTCTCAAATGCCACCTAGATTTCGTGATTTTGAGGGTAATTCCACGATTTTCGAGTGTTTTCCCGCAGAAAAGGGTCATAAAACATTCCAGCGGCGATTCCATGACACCCACTTTAGAACACTCAATCAGTCGATCGCGCGAGATGCTATCTCTACTGTTTTCGAAACCCCGCGAGTCCCATTGAACACCTTGATTTCGTCGATTTTGGGGGTCATTTTACGATTTTCGAGGGTTTTCCGGTTGGAAAGGGTCGTAAAACATTCGAGCGAGAATTTCAATCAACTTGCTTCAAAGCATTCGATGAGTTACCCAAATGGGATAGTATCTGTAGTGTTTCCCAAATCCCGCAAGTTGCAGAAGATACCAAGATTCCATGATTTTCAGGGTCGTTTCCTCATTCTCGATCGTTTCTCGGTGAAAGAGGGCCCGAAATACCTCAGCGGCAATTTTATGACACCCTCTTTGGTGCATTCGATCAAGTGATCTCGTGAGATGGTGCCTGTAGGTTTTTCCGAATCCCGCAAGTCTCAAATGCCACCTAGATTTCATAGTTTTGGTGGTTATTCCATGATTCTCGAGCGTTTTCCCGTGAAATGTGGGTCATAAAACATTCCAGCGGCCATTTCATGACACCCGCTCTGAAGCATTCGATTAGTCGATCGCGTGAGATGGTATCTCTATCGTTTCCAAGACCCCGCTCGTCCCAGAAAACACCTAGATTCCATGATTTTGGGGGTCGTTTCACGATTTTCGAGGGTTTTCCGGTGGAAAAGGGTCATGAAACATTCCAGCGGCAATTTCACGAAACTTGCTTTGGAACATTCGATGAGTTACCCGAATGGAATAGTATCTCTAGTGTTCCTCAAATCCCGCAAGTTGCAGAAGATACCAAGATTCCATGATTTTCACGGTCGTTTTCTCATTCTCGATCGTTTCTCGGTGAAAAAGGGCCCGAAAACACCTCAGCGGCAATTCTATGACACCAGCTCTGAAGCATTCGATCAGTTGATTTTGAGAGATGGTGCCTGTGGATTCTCCCGAATCCCGCGAGTCTCAAATGCCACCTAGATATCATAGTTTTGGTGGTTATTCCACGATTTTCGAATGTTTTTCCGCGATAAAGGGTCATAAAACATCCCAGCGGCGATTTTATGACCCCCGCTTTGAAGCATTCGATTAGTCGATCGCGTGAGATAGTATCTCCACTGTTTTCAAGACCCCGCAAGTCCCAAAAAATACCTAGATTCCATGATTTTGTGGGTCATTCCACGATTTTCGAGGGTTTTCCGGTCGGGAAAGGGTCATAAAACATTCCAGCGGCAATTTTATGAAACTTGCTTTGTAGCATTCAATGAGTTACTCAAATAGAATAGGATCTGTAGTGTTTCTAGAATCCCGCAAGTTGCAGAAGATATCTAAATTACTTGATTTTCACGGTCGTTTTCCCATTCTCGATCGTTTCTCGGTGGAAAAGAGCCCGAAAACACCTTAGCGGCAACTTTATGACACCCGTTCCGAAGCATTCGATCAGTTGATCTTGAGAGATGGTGCCTGTAGGTTCTCCCGAATCCCGCGAGTCTCAAATGCCACCTAGATTTCATGATTTTAAGGGTCATTCCACGATTTTCGAGTGTTTTCCCGCGAAAAAGGGTCATCAAACAATTCAGCGGCGATTTCGTGACACCCGCTTTAAAACACTTAATTAATTGATCGCTCGAGATGCTATCTCTACTGTTCTCGAAACCCCGCAAGTCCCATTGAACACCTGGATTTTGTCGATTCTGGGGGTGATTCTACGATTTTCGAGGGTTTCCCGGTGGAAAAGGGTTATAAGAGAGTGGATATAGGAAGCGCTCACGTACGGGAACCCGTGTAAAATAGACGGGAATCGGGTAATATACGTGCGTTCCCGTAAGCTGCCCGTGCTGGGTTTGTGCTCTGTGCAAGCTCAACGGGCGGCGCACAGGTGGCACCCGTGCCACCCCGTTTAGCTGCAAGCTCACCACCCGTGGCTTCCCGTAAATGTAGTACACACGTAGTTTTTCCCGTTTCTACCCGTGCGACTTCGACATTGGGGATGGAAATAGGGGTTGGTGACCCGTGTCTACCCGTCTGCCCGTTCACAACTCGTAGGACTCGGAACTTGTGAGATACGTGGGGGAGTTAATAACCGTGTCTACCCGTCTGCCCGTTCTCTACCCGTAAAACCAGATTGGAGCCAAATTGAAGACAGGTAATTGTCCGTATTTACCCGTCTGCCCGTTCACGACCCGTAAGGCTGGGATGAAGCCGAATCAAAGACGGAAGATTGCCCGTATCTACCTGACTGCCCGCTCACAACCCGTGAGACTCGGATCTGGCGAGATACGTATGGGAGTTAATACCCGTGTCTACCCGTCTGCCCGTTCTATACCCGTAAATCCAGATTGGAGCCAAATTGAAGACAGGTGATTGCCACTATCTACCCGTCAGCCCGTCCACGACCCGTAACACAGGGATGAAGCCGAATCAAAGACGGAAGATTGCCCGTATCTACTCGTCTGCCCGTTCACAACCCGTGTGGCTCGAAATTTGCGAGATAGGCGGGAGAGTAAATCCCCGTGTCTACCCGTCCGCCCGTTCTCTACCCGTGAAACCAGAATGGAGCCAAATCAAAGACAGGTAATTGCCCGTATCCACCCGTCTGCCCGTTCACAGCCCGTGTGGCTCAAATTTAGCGAGATAGACGGGGGAGTGAATCCCCGTATCTACCCGTCTGCCCGTCCACGACCCGTAAGACTGTGATGAAGCGAAATCGAAGACGGATGATTGCCCGTATCTACCCGTCTGCCCGTTCACAACCCGTAAGATTCGGATCTTGCGAGATACGTAGGGGAGTTGATATCCGTGTCTACCCGTCTGCCCGGTCTCTACCCGTAAAACCAGATTGGAGCCAAATTGAAGACAGGTGATTGCCTGTATCTACCCGTCTGCCCGTCCACGACCCGTAAGATTAGGATGAAGCCGGATCAAAGACGGAGATTGCCCGTATCTACCCGTCTGCCTGTTCACAGCCCGTGTGGCTCAAATTTTGCGAGATAGGCGGGGGAGTGAATCCCCGTGTCCACCCGTCTGCCAGTTCGTGACCCGTAAGACTGGAACGAAGCCGAATCAAAGACGGATGATTGCCCGTATCTACCCGTCTGCCCGTTTACAGCCCGTGTGGCTCGAATTCCGCGAGATAGGTGTGTGAGTGAATCCCCGTGTCTATCCGTCTGCCCGTCCACGACCCGTAAGACTGGGATGAAGCCGAATCAAAGACGGATGATTGCCCGTATCTACCCGTCTGCCCGTTTACAGCCCGTGTGGCTCGAATTCCGCGAGATAGGTGTGTGAGTGAATCCCCGTGTCTATCCGTCTGCCTGTCCACGACCCGTAAGACTGGGATGAAGCCGAATCAAAGACGGATGATTGCCCGTATCTACCCGTCTGCCCGTCCACGACCCGTAAGACTGGCATGAAGCCGAATCGAAGACGGAAGATCGCCCGTATTTACCCGTCTGCCCGTTCACAACCCGTGTGGCTCGAATTTTGCGAGATAGGCGGAGGAGTGAATCTCCGTGTCTACCCGTCTGCCCGTTGATGACCTGTAAGACTTGAATGAAGCCGAATCAAAGACGGAAGATTGCCCGTATCTACCCGTCTGCCCGTTCACAGCCCGTGTGGCTCGAATTCCGCGAGATAGGTGTGTGAGTGAATCCCCGTGTCTATCCGTCTTCCCGTTCTCTATCCGTGAAACTGGAATGAAGCAAGCCAAATCGAACAAAGGCGATCGCCTGTGTCTACCCGTTTCCCCGTTCACTACCCGTGTGGCTCGAATCTTGCGGGATAAGTAGAGGAATGCGCACCCGTGTCTACCCGTCTGCCCGTTCTCTACCCGTAAAACCAGATTGGAGCCAAATTGAAGACAGGTGTTCGCCCGTATCTACCCGTCTGCCCGTCCACGACCCATAAGACTGGCATGAAGCCGAATTGAAGACGGAAGATCGCCCGTATTTACCCGTCTGCCCGCTCACAACCCGTGTGGCTCGAATTTTGCGAGATAGGCGGAGGAGTGAATCTCCGTGTCTACCCGTCTGCCCGTTGATGACCTGTAAGACTGGAATGAAGCCGAATCAAAGACGGAAGATTGCCCGTATCTACACGTCTGCCCGTTCATGAACCGTGAGACTGGAATGAAGCCAAATCAGACACGGCAGTATGCCCGTAACTACACGTCTGCCCGTTCACCACCCGTGTGGCTCGAATGTTGCGAGATAGGTGTGGGAGTGAATCCCCGTGTCTATCCGCCTGCCCGTTCTCTACCCGTGAAACCGGAATGAAGCCAAGTTGAAGACAGGTGATCGCCTGTGTCTACCCGTTTGCCCGTTCACTACCCGTGTGGCTCGAATCTTGCGGGATAAGTAGGGAAAAGCGCACCCGTGTCTACCCGTCTAACCGTTCACAATCCGTTCGGCTCTCATTCTTCGAGTTATGTGGGGGAGTGGAGATCCGTGTATTCCGCCTCCCCAAGGGCGTGAATGTGGTTCTCGCACTCCAAGTGAATTTTTCCGGTCCGAGCCGCAAGCGAGAGTCTAACTAGTCACGAGACAGTGAAAATCATTGCGCCCGAGTATCATACTATGTTTCTCGATCTTCTGTGAGCAAATGAAAAGCGAAAAACCTTGTGCAAATGACCCACTGGCGCACAGACGGTCAAAAATACTATCTTGCAATTCTGTGAGTACCTAAATACCCAAAAACTGAACAAATACATTTACACCTATGTATCGAACTATGCTCTTCGATAACCGGGGAGTAAAAGCCGACTATTTATGCGAAAATAACACTTCTACTCACAGTGTGTCAGAAACGCTATTTTAGTATTCTTGTAGTCCAAATTTTCACACCCCACACTGAGAATAAAATACTGCCGTCAGCACAATACGACTGTATTGCTACGTGGTATTGCCGTCAGACCAATACTGGATTGTCACCGCAACAAAACGATTTTGTTATTCTATGCGAATAACCTAAAAATCTTTCGATTAAATTTGTCCCTCCACCGGTATCATTCTGGGCCACAAATTGGTAGCTCTTGTGGCAAAATAGTCGTAATGTGACTGTGAATCCATCAAGTATCAGAGCATTTGAAATATATGGGCCACATTCATTTACTTTGTCACTAATACCAGACTGCCAAACCGATCTGATGGATTGATGCGATGACAAAATCGGTATTGCTCTCCTGGCTATACCACTCCTTGGTCGTACGGCAAAACGCAAGGCCGTACGACCAAGAATTTTTTCTCAGTGCACTCTCAAGCCCGATCCAGTATTTGGGGACATGTCTGTCTTGCTAGTGCCCGGAGTGTGCTAACGCGCTTAGTACGGAAGTAGACCAGATTTCCAGATTGATGCGCTATCTCATGAGCATGAGAATGCCTGCAAATAGGCTATCTGTCATGAAAGACTCAATGAACGCCTTTGGTCGTGGCATCAACAGCGCTTCGTATGAAACTACCCATTTATGACCAGTATAATATCATGTTCGATTGGGGGCACATGGGATTGGGATGGAAATGGATTTGAATGTGACTAATACGTCTATACCAAATTTCCGTGCAAAATTGTAATGCTCTGGGACTATATTTGGCAAAATCTTGAGAACGAAAAATTTTATCCGAAAGCCGCTCGAATTAAGTTACTTATCAAGGAGGCTCCAACACGAGTCAGATTCAGTTTTGAGAAATTTGAGTTACGTTCCGGTGACTTCTTATAACAGGAACCAATATTTGCAAAAGTACCTACGACATTATCCCCAGAACCATCTTCTCCGCCTCAGCTTCCTCGTCTGATGTACAAAGAATTTTAAAGCTTGAAATGGGAAAAATCCTGTTCCCATCCCATCCTCGCTCACCCAGAAATTGTCAAAAGAGGCTTCTCTTCCATTGATAGTTCCACAAAATGTTATGCACATTAGTTTGGAAAGGTGTTTTTTCTCGAACTTATTTTCAGTATTCGTTAGTGCAAGTTGACGCGTCTCCGCAACGCGGCCAATGACATACCATTCCATTCAGTGAATACCGGGAGAAGGTGGTTTGCACAGAACTATTTGATTGACTGGGCATTTGGACTCACTTCGTCCACTCCGAATCTGTTCTAATACAATGCACATTTCTCTTGAAAATTCGGGAGCAGAAAGATGTTAATGTACTTTTCCATCGGGAGAAAACCTTCGGGATGTCCGCTCGATTCCTCTGCAATGAATCAAACCAGATTTTCATGCGTAATTCCAACTAATGATCCTCAATAACGATTGCACTTGGCATCTGTAAATCTGAAGGATATAGCATAGAGACCTACCCGTGAAGGTATTATTTACCCTTATTTCATAATAATTGGGGAATTGATCATTTGATAATTTCGTATTGAATTTGATTATTGACATTCATTACGAAAAGAGCAAATGATTTTGAGTACGAAAATGTTTGAAATATGCTGATTCCTAAAACCAGGTCTACCTCCTGGTCCTCAATACGACATACTACTTGTAATCACCGAAAATTTTTGGAGAATGAGATATTGATAGTATTACAATAAACATCATTGCCTCTGTCACGACTTTGCCAAGATCCTCACCATTCATTGGAATGAATCACCTTGTTTGAGCGCTTTGTTCGTCTCGCTCAAGCTCCTCGCTTAAATTGCTCAGCTCTTCGCTCACCTTGCTCAGATCTTCGCTTACTCTTCTCTCGTCGGGCTTACCATGTGGCGAGCGATTTTCGTCCACAGGGTGTCCACTTGATCCCCGATTCTGAATTCCCTTAGTTTCCAGACATCTCCAGAGCGTTTTGAATACTTTTCCAGAGTCATAATTCATCATTTTTCGAAATTAAACAAATCATTATTATGTAAGGGGAGAAGTGTAGTGGCGAGATTCTCATGTGTACTTTTTAAGAATTCATTAACCAATTCCAATACTCTGACACTCAACTGGTACGTGATCTGCTATACCGTTTTCCACGCAGTCCGAGAAGCCCGGAAGTGGAACGTCAATGAAATGAAGACATTTTCATACGGTTTGATTTTAAGTGTCTCTGCTATCATTCCCCAACAAGAATCAATCACCTTCGTCGGTTGACTTTTGATTAAGGCGATTTCTCAATTTTTCGATTATAAATGATAGGTAAAGATGGCCTCTGTCGCGGTTTATTGTTTTTCCCGTGGTTTTGTCGTTACGTTCAGGAAAAGATGAGTTTCATCAAAAAATTCGTAAATACTTTTTTGTAGATTTTTTGAAGATCTACGGGAGCATGTGTTTGTTCACATATGAAGAAAAATAAGATTCGCCACGGGTTATGAAGAAAAACTTATGGTGAAAGAGGAAGGGATTTGTCAAGCTCCTCAGATGCTTTCCTTCCTTCTTTCAAGAATTTCGGACTGCTATTTCCCATTTTTCACAAATGTAAACTTATTATTCAGTAGGTTTTTGAAAAATCTTCAGAAAACTATTCCACGCGTTTTTCGATGGAACGCATCCCTCCCGACTCATACGGGACTACCACAAAAAAGCCGGGAACCCGTGACAAAGGCAATTTTTTACCTATCATTCATAATGGGAAAATTGAAAATTTGAATTTATCTTTAAATCCACCACCGTATTTTTTCTATTCTTGTTGAAAAAGTATCGCGAGGACACCTAGAATCCAAACCCCACAATGATTCTTTTATTGTTTCGCTTTCAGTTGTTGTTATCCCAGTGTTCCCATTTTGTTCGCATAATTTCTTTCCGATGACGTTTCGTCATCCAATTTTTTCTCTTCACAGACTCTCTGTTAATACCTTTAGCGTTCCGATAATAGTACCCACTGGGCAAACAATCGAAAGAGTCGAAGGATAACCAATATGGAGAATTCCTCCGCAATCGATATTTAGGAACCCTCACTGTTATTTTTTCAAAAGAATCAAAATCATCCGTCCGTGAAATTTGAAATTAAAGTCAATTCATCGATTCTCTCATTTTCAATGGCATGTGAGTGCTCATTTTTCCACGATTTATCATCTTGTGGCGTCCCGTTCTCGCGAGACGACACACCCGTTCTTAATTATCCTCCTTCTGCAATTGTTACGACAATCGGAAGGTGATTAAGAAATATATTTAACCTCATTTTTGTAAAAGTAACAAGTCAGAAAAGATCCTACTCAGCAAAAAGTAAAATCAGTCCAATATTAACTCATGCTTCACCGTTGCTGAGCGTTATGCGTTATGCGTTATGCGTAACGCTTAGTAACGCTGTTTACATCATTCACGCGAGCTGGCGCAGGCTATAAATTCGGGTCTGAACGTTGGCTCGCCGGTCATTCTGTGAAAGTCTTCTTCCCGGAGCTTTTGAGTCCGCACTATTGTCTCCGCCCAAACACCTTAGAAAAGTGTGACAAAGCGTCTGTTCAAGAAGCGGCGAGCCAACGGTTAGATTTGATCCCGCACTTGGGAAGTGGCGTTACCCACATATATATATATAGCTGCAGTAGGGCCAGCGCGCTATTAATTCGTCCTCAAATTGAGCTGCAGTAGGATCAGCTGATAATTCATCCTCAAGGCCTTCTGACTTGTTACTTCAGCCTCCAGAGGATTGCCAACTCATCAAGACTTCGCTCTCCTCTAGAGTAATATAAGAAGAGTTTATTTGTAAGTTAGAATTTATATTTTTTCGTTTCGACAATTGCGCCCATTCTTTTCTATAATTGGTTTCTATGATTTTGAATCGTCAATTGGATTTTTAAATAAATTTATATTTCATCTTGACATATCCTTCTAATTATTTCTAAATTGTGAATGCATGATTATTTGGAGAGTTAATCGAAATCATTTGAATATCTTAGTTTTGTTATTTGAATCAATTATCAATTTTAAGACTTTTAATTTGAATAATTAATTTAATCAATCTACTTGGTCAATCATTCTCAAGTCCTTTATATCTCTCGCTCGCATATATATCTATATACACATACATACTTTTGTAAAATCATTCGACCAAGTTCTCAGTCAAAATTCCATATTTTTCCATATATATATATATATATAGATATACCCTCTCCAAGAACTTTCAGAAATATATATATATTTATGAACCAGAAAGACAAAAGAGGTTTCCGCTGCTGACTTTGAGTAGGTAAGTGCAACTGGGCAGTCCGCCCGTGAGACTGTTCCCCGAACCTAAATATATCTGTTACCCCGAGCCCTCAGCTCGGGACATAACATTTTGGCATCCCTTGTGGGGACAGTCATAGTTGCACGTAGCTATTCTAACTCTCAAGTTCACGTCAATCTGGTCAATTTATACATATGATTATTATATTTCGCAATTTCGACTTATGACATTTCGCAACTGACTTCACAACTTTTCTGAATCAGCAACCTCAATTTGAGGCATTCCGACGAATCAACGTTTCGACATTGTCTTCCCCCCCCCTTTAGAATAACGCGAGAACGTTACACGTTACCTACGTAATACATAACGTCCTAACGCGTTATAGCCAAGGCATAACGCTTACTGAAGTTTCGACATATCCACCCAATATAAAACCGGAACATAACACGTTATGTATGAAATATAACGCAGATTGGAAGACACTGTAAGACTGAACAAATTACCACGCCGTGTGGACTACTCCTGTTTAAAATTTTTTTTTCGCAATCTCTCAAAGAAAAATCATGGAGGAACTCAATGAATCCATCAAACAGATTAACGCTATCATAGACCCGAAAGCTCGCGAGGAAGCCCTCAAGACATTCTTTTTCACAAAGAAATTTAGATAATCAAGAACATTTAAAACTCACCTATGACTCATTAATAGATTCTACTCAAACCGGTACGGTACGAGAGGCTCTCACGAATATCAAAGATTATGATGGAACTACACCCTTGACAGAATTCATACAAGACGTCAATAACTTCAAAGAGATTATACCTGTAAACAAACGTCAGGATTTTTTAAGAGGATTACTTAACAAAATTCGGGGTGATGCTAGGAAATGCTTACGAGACGAAGACATTCAGACCGTTGAAAGATTAGAAGAAATTTTGAAATTGAATTTTTCTCCTAGAAAACCATATGACTTTTACGTAAAAGGAATAATGAGTGTTACTATGAAGAAAAATGAGACTTCTCGACAATTCTACAATCGAATAAAAGGTTTGATTAGAGGAGCTATAGCCGCCCTCAAAAATACCATAGATGAGGAAAATGTAGATTACAGACCTCAACTAGAGGTGTTAGGATTGAACGGTTTTATACGTGGCCTCCCGGATAGCATGTGAAGCGGTATTATATTGTTAGCCCCAAAAAGTATGGCCGCAGCACTTGATGCAGCCAAAAAAGCTGAAAGCTTCGCGATTAGTCTCAATATTAATAGAGCAGAAATTCAATATACTAATACAGAACAGCCTAGCGGAAACAAAGCCTCAGAACCTAATCGAAGCAGGCCGAAACAAGTTACGTTCGTGGACAAAAATGACCCTAGTACATATGACCGAAATTCTATCCCATATCATTACGACCGGAACGACGTGACCGCCCCTCCCCCCATGCGATACGATTCCAATGGCAGGATAATAGCCCATCCGAACCTGAGTTATACCTCTAAAAGCCCCGAAAGAAACAACAATAATGGAAGACCATCTTCCCCCGCACCCCGGCCTCTCTCCCCATATCAACGATCCACGTCGCCTTATAATCGATCTAACTCCCCTTACAGGCCCCCATCACCTTATAGAAGTTTTTCGCAGAACCCTTATCCTTTCTTTCCACCACAAGGATATTACCCGTACTACCCTTTTCCTTATCAACCTCCTATGTATCCGGGATATTTTCCACCATCTCCTTATCCACCCGATGCCTACCAGAGAGATAGAAATTGGCACCCACAAATGTCGCAGAATCCATCTAATCAACAACAGAATCCGAGTACCAATTCCGCGCAGCATTTAAACTCCCAGCCTGCCCGCAGTCAAGGATCGACGGCGGGCATGCCTCCAAAATCTCAAATAAAAATAATGAATGTGAGCGATTATGCACCGCCAAAAGCCCAGGAATAGGGCCGATGATTAAAATTGAGCATGACATTCTGCTCGAACATTTTGGATTTGTATATCTTGACACGGGAGCTGATATTAGTACAATAAAAATAACTTCCTTGAGACGCGATGCAAAAATGGATGTATCTAGAGTCATTAGAGTCACTGGGGTCTCTGAAGAGCCTATTTACACTCTTGGTGTGATGAAAACTTGTATTTTTGGAAAAAAAGTAAGGTTACATGTCCTTCCATCATCCTGCGTAGTAAAACATGATATTATATTAGGATCGAATTACTTCAGAAACTACGGGGCCTGGATTTTATTTGATAAAAATCTCGTGTCTTTTGAAGGAGATAGAGAACATCCTATCCCACTCTTGCCACCCAAGCCTAACCTAGACTCTACAGACGATGAAGACGAAAACACTGATGAAGAAGAGATTTTTTTTTATCCTATGACAGATGCTCTCGTAATACCTAATCAATCTTTACAAAATTTTCCGATTGAAAGATCCCTTTCAGATTTCAGTAATGCGTTATCAATTGAAACCCAAATCAGTCCTGATTTACCTCCCATTACACCTACAATACCTGTTACACCAGTAACGCCTGAAACACATATAGGATCTGTTCCCCAAACTAGTGACTGGACTGAACTCCCTTTCTATGACAGTGATGCCAGTAAAGAGACTACCGAAGCTACGGACATGTATCGGATAACTGTGCCCGCTCATTCCAAGGCGCCTATCAAAATTCTAACCAACCTAGACGACGGAATGGCATATTTACCCCGTGTAAAAACAAGGAAAGGAGTATTTCTAGGTGAAGCCGCTGTCACCGTTATTAACGGAACATGTTATGCTATGATTTCTAACACCCTCGACCGAGATATTTCTCTGGAGATTCCACCACAAAATTTAGAACTATGTGAGCCCGATGACGGTGATGACTTTTTTGACTCAGGACCCGAAACTGAAAATCTCCCGAAATCCAGGACTAAGAAAGAACGCATCAAAATAATAGTTGATATGCTTTTAAGGGTTCACCACTGCCGACACGGACGGAAGCGACTGAAACAAATAGTTAGACAATTCCATCACATATTCATGTTACCCGGAGACAAGCCCCCTCGGACAAAAGTAATCCGACATCAACTTCCTACGAGAGACAATAGACCTACAGTAGCAAAACAATATAGATACCCCCCTGGCCTTCATAAAGAAGTACGAGAACAGATATTGAAACTCCTACAAGACAAAACGATACAACCATCAAATAGCCCGTGGGTGAGTCCTTTATGGATCGTCCTGAAGAAACCAGGCCCTGATGGAAAGAAAAGGTACAGATTGGTGATCGATTATCGAAAACTCAATGAAAAAACTATACCAGATGCATACCCTTTACCCAATATTCAGGAAATTTTAGAACTCATGGGAAAATCGAAATACTTTTCAGTATTTGACTTAGTCTCGGGATTCCATCAGATAGAAGTTGACCCTGCTGACCGTGAAAAAACGGCTTTTAGGACCCCCTATGGTTTTTTTGAATGGGTATGTATGCCCTTTGGGCTCTGCAATGCCCCGGCCACGTTCCAAAGGGCCATGGACCATATTTTCCTAGGGCTCCAGGGCGTTGAAATTTTCTGCATTAAATCTTTCTTAGGTCTAGCTAACTATTATCGGAGGTTCATACACGATTTCTCGAAGAAAGCTAAACCCATGAATGACCTCCTTTCCAAGGGAAAAAGGTTTGAATGGAAAGATGAACAACAGGAAAGTTTCGAAACCTTGAAAACAGCCCTTTGTGAAGCCCCCGTATTAGCACCGGCAGATTTCGATAAGCCCTTTACTCTGACCTGTGACTCCTCAAATTTTGCAATAGGGGCCGTATTGTCACAAGGTGAACCCGGCCGTGAACAACCTATAGCATATATGTCCAAATCTTTATCGAAATCCGAAAGAAATTATTCTGCGACAGAGAAGGAATGTTTCGCAGTCGTGTCCGCGGTTCAACATTTTCGTCACTTTCTTTATGGTCGTCATTTCACAATCTACGGAGACCATGAACCTCTCACTTGGATAGAATCTTTGAAAGATCCCATGAGCCGCCTAAACCGCTGGAGAGCTAAGCTGAGAGGATACTATTATACGTTCAAATATAAACCGGGACTCCAAAACACCAACGCTGATGCCTTGTCTCGCAATCCATGCGATCAGACACCTTTTCCCTTAGAGTCTTCTTCACTCCCGCCTAACGAAATTTGTTCATGCACGTCGTCAGACTCGGACTGCGATACGGATTCAAATTCATCGTTCTCATCCGTGACCATGTTACCTTTGATTCCTAGACCTACAAAGACTTCCCTCCGCAGACAAGAAAATGCTCAAATCAAGTCGAATTCGGATTCATCATCGGCCCCTCCTTCAAAACCTAAACGAGGTAGAAGGAAGGGTTCTAAGGTAGAGCCTCCTGAAAGACCCTCGAACATGTCAGGTGGCCAAGGAGACCTAGATGGCAGCACGATTGCAAAACGGTTGAGAGAGAGGAAAATGGTAGCACGACCTCAAACCATGTCATCAAACCCATCAAAACACCGAGTATTGAGTAATTCCTCCGACTCCTCTAGCAGTGGCTCTGAAGAAGAAAGAGTAACGGAATCCGATAACCCTCCCATACCATCCAAAAATAGATCCTTCTTGCCTGAATTGTTGGCTAAAGATGACGAGCCTCAATCTTCTGGCGACGCATCGTCTCACATCACCATCAAACCTACGAGTGACCCTGAAACTTCTGATGACGAAGAAGGATCACTCGCACTATCAAAACATCCTGAACCATCCACTTCTCAAACGCAAAACATTTCCCGAAAGGAGCAATCTCCACCCTATATAACTAACGATCCTGACTCCTCTTCATCAACCTCCGCCGACGAATTCAGTCCTAATGCTCAGTCGACAAAACGTTGGTCCAGAGACATGCCTTCCCCCTTGATTCCTCTGAAATCCGTTACAAGCGAGACTTACTGGTGGGACACCGAAGGAAACACTAAAAACCCTACTCACTTGACTTTCTCAGATTTAGAACTAGATTCTTCTGACACTCCTCTAAATAAATCTACGTCATCCCTTCCTGCCTATTTAGACAAGGAACCCGTGCCTAACGAGATAGTAGAAGACTGGGTCGCCCATTCTTTTATTCCTCCCGACACGACGCCCATACCAGAAGCCATGAGAACGAAGATGTCACCATCCAAGGAATTCTTTGCGAAGTCCACCCTTCTCCAACTGACTAGTAATAGGAGAAGTAAATTCCCGAGTTATTGGAAAACTTTGAGTACAATTAATCAGGAAAGTAGCAACAGTGAAGATGAAAATTCCCCACGGAAAAACGATCCTCCCACCACAGGGAAAAATCCGACTCCGCCCGAGAAACCAAGTCTAACGGAGCATCACGACCAACCCCCTCCACATTCTCAAAAACCCGACGAAATCGCGCAGACCATGAACCACTCGACTCCGACGAAGAGTACAAACGGTGACGTAGAATCGACCATACAACCCGACTTAGACTACAAGAAACCCGTGACTCTTAAATCGGCAGTTTCTCGGGATTGCATAACCTATATAAAAGACAACATTGTTCATTTCATACCTGCTGATTACGATCTGACGTCACCAAACAATAGACTACTGACTGATATTGCGGCAATAGACGCAAATAAATTAAAATCACAAAAAGGAAATGTAGGAGACGTGCTTGTCACCAAGAATAGAAATAGAGTCATTTTCAGCGTAATTATTTCTGAGACGATTGACAGCACAATCACCCCATCAAATCTACAACAATGTTTATCCAATCTTTCCAAGCTGGTACAAAAAACTGATATTGACTCGTTCCGAATCGGTAGAGTAGGGGAGATAACTGACAAACTCCCTAAATCGACAATAAAGACAGCAATTTTAGAAGAGTTTAGAGATTTTCCTTTGACAATTACATTCTGTTATGGTACATCCACCGTTCCCCCAATAGAAAAAACTCATTCAATCATAGAAGAGTTCCATTCCAGCTTATTTGGTGGACATCGGGGAGTAGGGAAGACATACAGACGAGTTCGAGAAAGATATTTTTGGAAGGGAATGAAAAAGAATGTTGAAGAATTCATAAGTAAATGTACAATTTGTCAGGAACAAAAATTAATAGGAATCCGAACGAAGGTGCCAATGATAATATCCGACACGCCCTTAGAAGTATTTGCAAAAATAGCTATTGATACAGTGGGACCTTTACCCGCCACCCCGTCTAATAATAAGCACATCCTGACAATGCAATGTCAACTCTCGAAATTTTGTCTAGCAGTCCCCATACCAGATATCCGTGCTGTTACAATTGCCGATGCTTTAGCCCGTCATCTCATAGCTAATTTTGGAGTACCCAGAATAATATTGAGCGATAGAAGCACGAGTTTCAAAAATAAATTATTAGAAGAATTGAGTAAAATCTTTGGCATTAAACTAATAACGACCACAAGCTATCATCCTCAAGGTAATGCATCCTTAGAACGCAGTCATGCAATGCTCGGCAGCTATATCCGTACCAAAGCTATAGAAAAACAAGATTGGGACACAATCATACCTTTTGCTATGTTTGAATATAATACCTCAGTTCACAGCTCGACAGGTTTCAGCCCTTTTGAAATTATCTACGGCCGAAAAGCCCGTACAATAGATAAGTATCCAGATGAATTTGAATTGGAAACCTACAGTTCGTACCTATGCAACCTCATAAGAATTTTAGCAGACATTAAACGGACTGCCAGAAGTAATTTGATAAAGTCAAAAGAAAATACGAAAACACAGTATGATAAAAAGACGAAGTTAAAGGATTTACAAGTCGGGATGGAAGTTTACGTTTTAAATGAACCTAGAAAAGGGAAACTTGATAAATTTTTCAACGGAAAATTCAAAATCATAGAAATTCATAGGAATAATAATGTTTTGTTAGAATCATCCACTGGGAAAAGATTTTTGAAACACATCGATAAAGTAAAACGTGCTTATTGCTAATGGACGACGCCTACTCTTGAATGTTCCAGGTGGACGATATAGCGCCCCGCAAAATGGTTCGACTGGTCTTCTTTTGGGTTGCCACACTTAGTTTTAGATTCGCATCAAGTAACATAAACGTAACGTATAAGATAACGCCTATCGTTAAGAATCCTGGAATTTATTACGAATATATTGGGGAAGGTAGAATAATAAGATCAAAATGGAGAGTTTCAATCACTATAGACTGTAGCAAAATGATAGAAAAGAATGATTGGAGAAATAGACAATTAATATCAATGAGAGATAGATGTGCACGCAAATTTCCTGACTGTGACCAGTTAATACCACGTTCAAAGTTAGATGCTATGATGCACACGTTCGGAATGCTGCAAAAAGACTTGACAGATTTTTTCTCATCTCCGTCTATACCTCGACCACACACCTCATATGAGCGGAACTTGAAAAAAAGGGGCGCTCCCTTGGAGGTCGTTGGTTGGGTCAACAGAAAATTATTTGGGACCATGGACGCTGAAGATCGTGATCTCATAACAAAACAAGTGAACGATCTCTATGACAGGAATCAAAATATATCCTTACTAGCCTCCGAGAGAACCCATATTCTTAGGTCAGAATTAGATAACATTCATAAACTCATTAATTCTCAAGCGAAAGAAGTCGAAAAAATTCATATTAAATTGTCGAGAGATCTTGCTTCATCTTCTTATACGATTGATACAGTTACGTTACGAGAAAATATAGAAATATGGGCTACTGAATTCGAAATGGCATTACTCCATACGATCTCGTCATACAAAACTCTCATAAATGCCATCGAGACAACTGCAAGAGGAAATCTACACCCCCTCTTACTCAGTCATGATCAACTTCAGGACATCCTACATGACGTTAACAGTTATAAATCGAGCCACGCTTTACCGTGGGAAAAAGAATTAATAACCCCGGAATACCTTTTTTCTATATCAAAATCTTATGTACACATGGTTAATCAAAAAGTTTTCGTCACACTAACTTTTCCGTTAGCAGACGTAAATCAGTTCTCACATTACCGTATACATAGGCTCCCTATGCTTATAAAGGATCTTAAAAATCACAACACTTTTATATCTATCAGTCCAAAATTTTCAGACATCTTTGTTTCAAAAAATTTCCGATCTTATATACTTTTCCACGATGGTCAGATAAGTGATTGTATGAATAGAAATAATACGAAGTTGTGTGAAACAATGGAACCCATATACCTGAGTCACACCGATAACCATTGTGAATTTCAATTTTTGGCAAAATCAACGCAACATAAATCGAACGACTGCACCTATATCATGACGTCGGGCGAAAAACCATACCTTATCCGATTACACTCCACTAAAGACTGGTTATTTTCAACTTCCTATACCATCAGATTGAGATTAATTTGCATTGACGGGACTACTGATGATTTATCACTCAACGGAACTGGGATACTATCTATTAACGGACAATGTACAGCGCATGCTGACAATTTGACTCTATACGGCATTGACGAAATAACGCTGGACTACACGTTCACTTACGAACCAGAATTTCAATTGAATATAACCCAACTACTTCCGAAACACATCATATCGGCTATGAATGACGAACACCATGAAATCGCGGAGAGCCTTGATGATTGGCTGTCTAGTGGCAACGCAATTGCACTTGATGAAATTGAAAAACAATACCGTAATATAGCCAAACGAGAAAGAATATCAACCACATTCAACAGCCATCTAGCCATCTCTTCATTCCTGACTCTCAGCATAGCAATAAGTCTATGCGTGATTTTAAGGAAAATAGAAATGTGGCTCAATATCAGGAAATCAAAAAGTAGTAACCGCGGCGCTCTTGGGACCAATGTTCAATTAAATTCAAGAAATACAGATCGGACCCTAGATTTACAAGTAACAAAACCCCAAAACCCGCCTCCTCTCCCTCCAAACAGTATAATACAAGGTCAAACTCTAATTCCTATTTTTTCCACGCAACAAGTCACGCCGAAACCACGCGAGATACAGGAAACATCATTTACATATACCCCAACCTTCAGAACTGCGGAACCGATCCGTATTCCTGTACAAGGATTAGATCAATTTTGAAGTGAGGCCATCTTGACGCTGGCGGTTGAGAAATCAGTCCGAGTTAAGTGGTTCTGATAAAATGCTTATTTATTGCTCACTATACAACCCTCATTCCGTCGAACCAATTATCAAATAGAACACGCAACCAATTGTGTATTTCTAGAGACAAGACGTTGTGGGTGTCAAAGTCCCCTGCAACTAGTTCAGGAGAAAATCCAATAACCATACTACTTTTGTGACCTCGAATAGCGCAGCTCCAAATTTCAGCCTGATACATACATCCGTCTCTGCCCAAGAACTCCACATCTTCATGAAAAAAAAGCCGCCTCATTCCATAAAAATCATCGTCAGAGTCCTCCTCGGGATAGGGATCGGAGAAAGATCGGCCCCAATCAGCCGCCACTAATCGCTCACGCTCACCTAAAACAAATAGGTTGTTCTGCTGCCGATTAGAACGGCGTAGCGCCCTCGTCGAAGCCCAATGAGAAAACTGAAAAAAAAAAATAAGAAAAAGCTGCATTATCGTTATGAAAATAACGCTGCGTTACGGAAATAACGCTACGTTACGGAAATAACGCTGCGTTATGGAAATAACGCCGCGTTACGAAAATAACGCTGCGTTATGGAAATAACGCTGCGTTATGGAAATAACGCTGCGTTATGGAAATAACGCTGCGTTATGGAAATAACGCTGCGTTATGGAAATAACGCTGCGTTATGGAAATAACGCTGCGTTATGGAAATAACGCTGCGTTATGGAAATAACGCTGCGTTATGGAAATAACGCTACGTTACGGAAATAACGCTGCGTTATGGAAGTAACGCCGCGTTACGGAAATAACGCTGCGTTATGGAAATAACGCTACGTTACGGAAATAACGCTGCGTTATGGAAATAACGCCGCGTTACGAAAATAACGCTGCGTTATGGAAATAACGCTGCGTTATGGAAATAACGCTGCGTTATGGAAATAACGCTGCGTTGTGGAAATAACGCTGCGTTGTGGAAATAACGCTGCGTTATGGAAATAACGCCGCGTTACGAAAATAACGCTGCGTTATGGAAATAACGCTGCGTTATGGAAATAACGCTACGTTACGAAAATAACGCTGCGTTATGGAAATAACGCTGCGTTATGGAAATAACGCTACGTTACGGAAATAACGCTACGTTACGGAAATAACGCTGCGTTATGGAAATAACGCCGCGTTACGAAAATAACGCTGCGTTATGGAAATAACGCTGCGTTATGGAAATAACGCTGCGTTATGGAAATAACGCTGCGTTGTGGAAATAACGCTGCGTTGTGGAAATAACGCTGCGTTGTAGGCATACCGCCGCGCAGTGGTACAACTCCAAATTGAAAATGTAATGCCGCATCGGAAAATTTGCCACGCTTAAAGTAACCACTACTAAGGAAATGCGATGGCATGTACGTCTGTGCACGCGCGCGTATATGCCTGCATGTGCATTTCCCTTTTGAATTATTATACCAATGCTAATTTCCAAAGAAAATTAAGAAAATTCATACTCACACTAATTCGGGCGTATGGGCGACGAGGTAGGCGGCGAACATAGGGCAGAGCGCGCAATCCTCGTTGAGTACGATCCTTATTAACAGCCCGGTGTCTTCTGAGGGCTCTCCAATCCTCAAACTGATCACCAGATAAATTACTTTTATTGTTTTTCTCGTCACTACCAGATTGAGCAAAAAACGATCTTCAATAAATAATAATACTTACATTCACCCAATGATATTTCAAAGTGGGTGCGAGATAGAAACGATTATCCATTTTTTTTTTTTTTTATTAGTCGAAATAGAATAGCAATAGAACAGGAACAATGAGCCAACCGTAGTTATTCACCAATCCACCAAACAGCACTGACCACGTACTGACGATTACTGACCAAAACCGAGCACACAAGCCACATTCCATGCGGAACTTGAAATTCGACAGAACTTGGGAGAGTCAAATTTCTAACGCAGCGTCAGCTAAAATTCTAGCATATACGTAACCTCTTCAAATTCGCATGCATAGCTCTCATGTCGGCTATGATTTTAACTTGACAAAATAACTTCATTCGATAAAAGAATAATATTATATGATTGGAACACTCAACTTCATGAAAAGATATAACAGTATGAAACTCGATCAGGATGAGAGTTCGCATAACAAATGTTGCAAAATTATTATGGGATCAGTTGTAAGTAGAAGTAAAAAAAAAATAATATCATTGTCCGAATAAGAGAGTTTCACAACGTCGTTGTCAGATGAAAAACCCTTTCTTTAGCTATAAAACCGGATATTTCAAAAGCATGTATCATCCCCTATCGCACAAAATTGTGTCAATCACTACCTATCTATATATTTATTCATTCATATATTTGTTTATTTCAAACAATATACAGGCACAATGCTTCTTTTATTTCAAACAGTATATGGGCACATATTTTTTTTTTTTCCTCTTTAGAAAAAAATTCTTAAAGTGTTAAAAAGCATATATATATAAGAAACCTTGAATAAACATGTATAAATCGTATCACAATCCGATTGTAGTGATAATTGCAGTTTTCATTGTAGCCAATTTGAATCCATCAGTGTACATAGAGTACGTACATATTCACAACAATAAAGATACATCTCATGAAACCACACAAAAACGCGCAAACAATGTTTCAGCACTCAATAGACAGTACAAACTACATTTGAATTCTCGCGCCACTTACATAGCAACCATAGTACCGGCTACTCACGTTAGTACCCACTTGAACTAAGAGATGGCGCCACCATGTACTTCTATGCCCAGCTAATTATCGACATCAGTGACTATACCAACATACAATTAATAAATCATTACCTCCACGTGTTAGCCACGCCGTCGCGATGGAGTCACGTTATACGAAGGAAGTAGCAAAAAATTTGCTCAAATTGGTGCAAAAATCACAACAGAATATGGAAAGAGCCTACTTAAGATATCAAGAATCCCAAAGGGATTTTTTTGAACAAGTTGGAGTGCTACAAGAAACATTTGAAGTGTACCAGTCTTACGCGGAATTGAACAATTTACCCATAGACAATGGTGTGATACCAAGTGTGCCAGTAACAAATTGTGGAGTTCAAGTTGATGTTAGTGATAATCAAGATTACAGTAATAGTGTCGTGTATAGCGATAACGCTCCAGTGAAAACGAGAGAAAATTACAATACACCAGAGCCATACCCGGCTTTCGCCCAACAAGGCCATACGAACGAAGGCAGGGAGGGCTCATCAACGATTTTTGGGAACAAAAAGAAAACATCAAACATCGTGAGTAACGATACATTATCAGATTCTGAGCGCGAGAGTTCGCCAATCACCGGTGAACATTCCGCTGACAATGCAAAACTTGCACTTCAGGGTATCTCAAATTGCGCGCGCCACGACTCATCCACCTCGACCACGCGCTCCGACAGTAACGCTCCCCACCCCAAAAGCATAACGCCGCATAACAGCGTTATGCGCGAGAGAGAGGTGGAACAAGTCGGAGGCAGCGTGCCAGCGGGAACCACATCGGCCTGTAACAGCGAGCCGACCATTTATAGCATGACTCCCATTGAAATAATACCTCCCAACAACGTTATGCGCGACGATGGCATGGCTCAACAAACACCAGCAATTAACGTCGTGCCCATTGAGCCCGCGGATACAGATAACGCTACATCTTCACTACAACAGACGTTCACTATCACTCGCGCCAACATCACGCCGAACATAACGACTATGCAGTTCACGCCGATCGGACACCCGGGCCGCACTATACCTGTGGCGGAATTATTATCGGAAGCTCTTGATCTCTATCCAGACCATCAAAATAATGACGCAAAATATGGAGAATCCGTAGAACTGGTCATCCTCGCGAACGGTTCACCCAGCAAAGAGACCAGGACGGACGATACAATACCCCTCCAGCACTCAAAGCGAACGAGGACTTCTAGTTCGAACAGTCACACACGTGAAAAGCACGCGTCAATTTCAACGGATAAGAACCATAGATCGAGAGAACAACAAAAACATCGACAAGCTCTCTATCGCGAGCGGATGAAAGTTGATAGCGATTGGTGCCACAAATGTCACAAGGACCACCCCAAACATCCACATAGATGGAAATTCTGCAAGATCTGTAAGAAGGCGAAGGCCGGGTTTTCATGCATACAAGACATGCCATCATTTATCTGCAATAAGTGTAGAAAAAATACAGGACACTGAAAAATACGCACCCACACACGCACACATAGACACACAAACAAACACATCCACACACACTCACGAATACACATCTGCAACATAAAATACCAGCTTCTGTACGTATCTGTAAAATTTGTGTTACTTAAAATTTGCCACTCCAGTAGCATTCTCGGGGCGAGAATGGTCTGACGGGGAAGGTGTGATGTCCTGAGCTCGTGTAGAGCTCTCACATTATCACCCCCGGTCACATTCTCGGGACGAGAATGGTCTGACGGGGAAGGTGTGGCGTCCCGTTTTCGCGAGACGACACACCCGTTCTTAATTATCCTCCTTCTGCAATTGTTACGACAATCGGAAGGTGATTAAGGAATATATTTAACCTCATTTTTGTAAAAGTAACAAGTCAGAAAAGATCCTACTCAGCAAAAAGTAAAATCAGTCCAATATTAACTCATGCTTCACCGTTGCTGAGCGTTATGCGTTATGCGTTATGCGTAACGCTTAGTAACGCTGTTTACATCATTCACGCGAGCTGGCTCAGGCTATAAATTCGGGTCTGAACGTTGGCTCGCCGGTCATTCTGTGAAAGTCTTCTTCCCGGAGCTTTTGAGTCCGCACTATTGTCTCCGCCCAAACACCTTAGAAAAGTGTGACAAAGCGTCTGTTCAAGAAGCGGCGAGCCAACGGTTAGATTTGATCCCGCACTTGGGAAGTGGCGTTACCCACATATATATATATAGCTGCAGTAGGGCCAGCGCGCTATTAATTCGTCCTCAAATTGAGCTGCAGTAGGATCAGCTGATAATTCATCCTCAAGGCCTTCTGACTTGTTACTTCAGCCTCCAGAGGATTGCCAACTCATCAAGACTTCGCTCTCCTCTAGAGTAATATAAGAAGAGTTTATTTGTAAGTTAGAATTTATATTTTTTCGTTTCGACAATTGCGCCCATTCTTTTCTATAATTGGTTTCTATGATTTTGAATCGTCAATTGGATTTTTAAATAAATTTATATTTCATCTTGACATATCCTTCTAATTATTTCTAAATTGTGAATGCATGATTATTTGGAGAGTTAATCGAAATCATTTGAATATCTTAGTTTTGTTATTTGAATCAATTATCAATTTTAAGACTTTTAATTTGAATAATTAATTTAATCAATCTACTTGGTCAATCATTCTCAAGTCCTTTATATCTCTCGCTCGCATATATATATCTATATACACATACATACTTTTGTAAAATCATTCGACCAAGTTCTCAGTCAAAATTCCATATTTTTCCATATATATATATAGATATACCCTCTCCAAGAACTTTCAGAAATATATATATATTTATGAACCAGAAAGACAAAAGAGGTTTCCGCTGCTGACTTTGAGTAGGTAAGTGCAACTGGGCAGTCCGCCCGTGAGACTGTTCCCCGAACCTAAATATATCTGTTACCCCGAGCCCTCAGCTCGGGACATAACAATCTCTTCGCTGGTTTTTTGGTAGCAAGTAGAAATGGGGAGAGTTCTATTGGACAACGTGTATGACGGTTTGAGTTTTTCAGATGAATGAGAAATATCGCAGAAACGTACGAATTTCATAATTGTTCCGCTCGATCTTCTTTAACTAGACCTAGGGTCGATCTTGTTTTTCGATAGATGTCGGTACATAACTTTGTACGCCTGCATGAAGTCTATGCAAAACTATTTAACACACTATTCTATAAAACTCATCCCTTCCGACTTTGTACTGAAAAACCAGCAAAGTGACGAAAAAACTCGAAGAAGACGAACTTTTTTACACCACTTTCAAATGGAAAAGTCGAAAAATTGATTTCATGCGAATTCCATCGATGAATAATTTTCAATGTACGGGGAAATGACGAAGAGGGGACCTAGAAATTGACTGCGGAGGAATTTTCCATATTGTTTAACACTGTCCCCCAGTATGCTGAGAGTTTTGGCCTTATGGGAAATAGCGGGACCTCAGGATGGTTCCTGCTGCACCTGGGGAAGGATCATCGATTTCAGCCTCCGCAGTTGACGTATTAACCTCCGACTTTTCTGATTTCCCGACGTATCATGAGTGTATCATACTTTTTGACTCGTTAGACTCGAGCTCCTCAATACCACCCATCTTTCCACCGATCTCACCTGAGGGAATAATGAACTAGACGTTGAGCGATAAGTGAACCTTCGTGTGAATATTTAACCTGACAATTTTTGTTGATCAAGAAGCCTTTCCACAACAAGGCATTGCCATGAGATGGAGTAAAAATTGATAATTCCAGCGCAACTCTCTCCGAACCCCTTTTCGAAACAAGAGTGTGTGCATACAGTACCCACCAAAAATAATGGAACGCGTAGGGTCTCACTCAAACAGTGATATTTCCAACTCGATTGGTCGTACGGGAATTTTGATAACGGGATTTTGAAGAGCACAAAAAAATCTATCAATTCATGGGTTTTGATAATTTTTCACGTGCTTTTTAAGTGCCCGTACACGTGGTTGGAAATCAGAAAAAATTCTCCTTCAATCAATCGACTACAGTTCTGACTATGATTGAAAGCCAACTGATGATGACGATGATGATGATAAATGCCGTAGGACAGAATTCCAGGTTTTGCGCATGAAACTGAGAAAGTGTATGTATCTGAATGTCTTGGAATACACGAGTCATAAGAATATGGGTTACGCTCTAACCAGATTTAGAAGGTTTAACTGTAGGGCTATTACGTTTATCCCAAACTCCACACACTACGCAAACTCCACACGCTCTGCACGCGCGCCCTCCCAACAAACTGTACAGCAGAAGACGAAATGTATGAGGGACTGTGTTTTGATGACTGAATGATTAGAGTACTTGTCGCGCGATGCTATGCCGCATTATTTGTGTGTACGATTATGATGAAATGTTGATGCATTCTAAATATTTCAGTTTTCAGAATGTGATTATTCACGCCTCGACTTAACATATCGCCATAATTCTTCATTGTGCCTAACCTACACAAAGTATACGTCCATGTTTATTGAGTCTAAAATCAAGTTGTGATTATAGAGATGATATGAACAGCAGAACATAAGTAGATGACTTATTTTACAACTTGGAAAGCAATTGATCAATGGCGAGACAAGTATTTGCTGGGACGCTGTGACTATTCTTATTCGGATCTCTCCCTGCGACTCTACATCTTTGGACTGCTTGTTACTTTGGGCTCTCTAACATGCTTCTCATAATTTTTTTCTACAATCACAATGGAATATTGTTACTCGTAAAATTCATGACTCCAACCATTAGGTTACATTTTTTCTGTATTTTGAGCTGGGCTGGACAGAATCAAGTGCTGAGAGATTTCAGTCCATCATTCAACTGAAAAGTCTGAAAAGAGCATACATCATACGCTTTGTTTCTCAAAACCTATTGAATGTGCTGGTGTGAGCGTGATTCTTATTCTTACCAGTAGGATGAGTTAACTGACATTGAGATTCAGTACGAAGCTCCACAGTCATATTGAAGCTTGCTCTCTGTTTTACTGACTTTTAGCTAGGATATAAATATATAGGTGAGTAGATCAGTCTGAATTTCCCTACTTATAGACTCAATGATGTAACAGGTTTAGAAAATGGTTTGCTCTGAGCTCAAAGGTAGAGTACGGTTCCACTTACTGTAAAGTTAGATGTAAGTTGGAGGTAAGTATGTGTGGCACAGAATACTGCTCTCTGAACCATTGAAAGAATTCACACGTGAAGGATGATAATCAGAATCCAACTATGATGGTTTTACTTGAAAGACCAATAATAGTGAAAGAAATTGTCAATATTCAGGGAAGACAAATCAGATCTCCATGCTTGACAAGTAGTTTTGTGCCAAGATATATCCACAAATGTTTCATGTGAATGAGAAATGCCATTATAAAGTTTCAAAATATTCTCATTGTTTGAAATCTCTCTACTTGAGATACATTCCACATTTACTCATATTCAGATAAGACCAATACCCTATCACCATGATGAAATGAAAAAAAATTGTCTAACTAAAATCAAGTGACAAGTTGAAAACAGGGAGCAAGCTTCAACATGACTTTGGAGCTTCGTACTGAATCTCAATGTCAGTTAACTCATCCTACTGGTGAGAATAAGGATCACGCTCACACCAGCTCATCCAATACCTTCTGAGAAACAAAGCGTATGATGTATGCTCTTTTCAGCCTCAGTTGAATAATGCACTGAAATCTCTCAGCACTTGATTCTGTCCAGTCCAGCTCAAAAGACAGAGAAAATCTAAGCTAATGGTTGGAGTCATGAATTTCATGAGTAACAATATTCCATTGTGATTGTAGAATGAAATTATGGAAAGGATGTTTGAGAGCCCGAAGTAACAAGCAGTCCAAAGATGTAGAGTCGTGGGAAGAGATTCAAATAAGAATAGTCACTGCACCAGCAAATACTTGTCTCGCCATTGATCAATTGCTTTCCAAGTTGTAAAATAAGGTGTATCTGACTGAAATCGAACAGAGAATTGATATTCTCCATGGCAAATCAAAATCTACACAGCGTCCCATGACATCTCATTCTTGACTCTGTGATTATCCTAGCAGAATAGAAGTGGCATGCAGATTACTTTGATAAAATTGAAGCTTGACTGCTAGCATGAAAAAGGATCTAGCTCTCACATTTTAAACACGAAATAGATTCTAAAAAGTCATCTATTTTTGTTCTGCTGTTCATATCATCTCTATAATCACAACTTGATTTTAGACTCAATAAACATGAACGTATACTTTGTGTAGGTTAGGCACAATGAAGAATTATGGCGATATGTTAAGTCGAGGTGTGAATAATCACATTCTGAAAACTGAAATATTTAGAATGCATCAACATTTCATCATAATCGTACACACAAATAATGCGGCATAGCATCGCGCGACAAGTACTCTAATCATTCAGTCATCAAAACACAGTCCCTCATACATTTCGTCCTCTGCTGTACAGTTTGTTGGGAGGGCGCGCGTGCAGAGCGTGTGGAGTTTGCGTAGTGTGTGGAGTTTGGGATAAGCGTAATAGCCCTACTGGTAGTGGGTTATACTATTTGGATACTCAATTCAGCTTGTGTATCCAAGTAGTATAGACTGCTACCAATTCGACCCCCCAAATCTACGGAAGCGCCTACGGGCCACACGTTCCGCATGCTAGGAAACGACCGACTCGCGCCCCCGCACACCCGCTCCGAGTGGCACGCATCCTAGCCCACGATTGACTCGCGCTCTCTGCAAACGCACGTAGCATTATAGGTACGTATTGCACTGCATGATATACATGTATTATACCGAGTATTATACTCCATCATATGCATGTATTACGCTGTATGATATGCATGTATTGCACTTTACGTCATGATTGCACCGGATGCTATGCATGACGTTCGCAAAGTGAACACCATCGCATAATTCCACTATTTGAACATTCAATTTCTCTGTTTAATTAGTGAAATTGTGTCATGACATGTACGTGACAGAGATCATACATAGCATGCGATGAGTGCATGACGGTAAGTGCATTAGATGCATATCATGCATTGCTATACATGCATGTCATGCAGCCTTACACATGTATATCATGCAGTGCAATACATGCCTATCATGCGATGTGGGTTTGCTAAGAGCGCGAGTCGATCGTGGGTTTGCATGAGTTTCATTCGAAGCAGGTGTGTGGGGGGCGCAAATCGGTCGTTTCCTAGCATGCAGAATGTGTGGCTCGTATAGGCGCTTCCGTACAAATCCAGTTAAAGCGTAACCCATACTCTTATGACTGGTACTCTAAAACATTTAGATATATACACTTCTTCAGTTTGATGCGCAAAAACTACAATCTTGTCCTATGGCATTAATCAGAAGTCATAATATCAGTTCCTGACCGTGCCCACTGTTGGCATGACAACACATTTAGAATGCTTCAATTCTTCCAATAATTGATACCAACTCAATTCTTTCAACATTCTACTAAACTCTCCAAACTTCCACATATGTATGCACATCTCGAGTGAATACACGCTATAGGTTCTTATTTTCGGGGCAGATAATTTTTATTATGCATAATAAACTCTGATTCTCAAAAGTAATAGGCTTGCGTAGAGGGAAACTTCATGTTATTCATCAATTTTACTGATGGAAACCATACTCTGAAGTGTGTACATATAATTTTCTTATCGATGATGATCATTGTCTGATTGTAAAGACCTCAATCTATTTGAATGACAGAGAGAGGGTGGAATATCCTAAGTAAATATACAAGTAAGCTTGCATCGTAGGATTCAAATCTACAATATGTTTGCTACTATGAGATGAACAGAATTTAACTCAAGGAAGTTTTTCACAAGAAATGTAACACTATCCGTCAACACCAAAAAAAGTTAACACTAACTGGCATCATCATAAATGTATTGTGTAACACCTGCACTTATGAGCATCACTTTTAATGCCATATCATTATTCGAGCTTCATCTTATGTATCTCTCTGGCTCCCTTCGTAATACTCAAACCATGATCATAGGACCCTGTGTTCATGTGTTCTGTGAAAGTTTGCATAAGAGAAGGAAATGTATCTTCTGCTGCTTTCGAGAGTTGGGTTTTTCATCATTCATCAACAGGGAAAGATACAATCGATGAATTTTTCAATTTTTTACGGGAAAATCTGTAATCTGTTTCGGTTTTATTCAACGAAGGACCAACCCAACACCATACCGAATGGAAAGGAACGGGTGGACCTGCGGAACCGCCGGATAGACTACACACTTGGCGATAGGTGCGCGCATAAGCTTGCTGCGTTGCGAGTGTCGTAATTTCAAAATCAAGCCCCAGACGCTCCCACCTGCGGAATGCGAGCGCTGTTTATTTCGAAAATCATTGCGACGCCACATATCTGCGTACGCGCCACGCGTCTTCGCTATATCGCGCGATGCATCTTGAATAGCCAAGCTAAGGTGTCGTGTTATGGACAAGGCCTAGTGTGCATATTTCTCGTGAAATAATTTTATTGACTGGAAATTCCCACTCTTAGTCCGGTCCGAGTCGGCGCCATTATTAGAAAAATTATTGTGACGTTGTTTTTGTGCAGGATCCAGTGTAAACAACTCTCCTGAAAATAGGAATTGATAATGCGAGGCCTAAACCTGGATACAATCAGTTGAATCCAAATTTTTCCGGATTCTATGGTAAAATTCTCCATTCTGGATCACAACTAACTCTCTGAGATAACTCGACCCTTTTGACTCATCCACTGCAAGGGCATAATGGCGGATCGAACTAGATTGCGGTCCACGTAAGGATTGAAAATATTGGCGGCATGTCGCCGAGCTATCGAAAACCACCATCGACGATATGTCTGCGATATTTCGGCAACAGTTTAGCCATATCTCGGAAATATGAGTTTGGAACGGCTCGGCAATATGTCGCGAGTACTACGACAAAAATTTAAAAAGCTGAAAAATTGACTGAATCTCTCTGATTTTATCCAACAAGAATCGATGTTGAAGAAGCCAAAAATTGCGATCATAGAGTTAATGGTACCTTAATCGAATCAAGAATAATTTGTTCGTATGCATACTCGTATTTACGACAATGATTGGGCTCTAATGCTATCTGAGGACGATGCTGAGTATGTGGATAATCACATCAAGGCGATGCGGTCACCGTGCACGCTGAAGGTTATGTGCACTTTTATCCAGTTCGCTTGCGATTTGAGCAAAATGACGATAAGACCAGGGTATATCATCATTGAACTTGAGGTTTGTCTTCACGTCGTTCCGCCCAAATCGCAAGAAAACCGGATAAATGGGCGGTTTACAAAGTGCCTATACTATAGGTTAGGAGGTGCCTGCGCTCAAGTTATTCGCATTTTTCTCCAGGTCTCTTGCAAATTGAGTCAACTGACGAGAAGACGAGATCAAGTTGGATGATAATAAGTATCCGTCCTCTTCTCAGTTACTCGAAATCCCGAATGTATCGGGCGAGATTTCGATTAAATTCCAGCATGCACGGTGCAGGCTGACCGCACGCCTAAATGCATCTGTCTTGTAATCGATGAATTTCGGGATGTTCTATTACAGATGGAATAACATTTGTAAGAGCTTGAAACCTCATAGCTCATCAGCAGAGGAGTGATATTTTGAGATCTCCGTGCAAATAGAACATCGTGCAGATCTCGATGTTGATGGGACCGTTGTAAATTTTTGGGACGGGGTCCCTCCCCCGTGGTCAGGGGAGGATTGAAATTGCACTTGATCAGCTGACCAACATGATTTGGCCGCCATATTGCCACAAAAATGCGAGACGTGGCGGACAGGTATAGATATACCAATATGCAATCAGTTCAACAGAACAGACAGCATGAGTTGTGGGTCATTTTCGTAGTTGTTGGCTTGTCTTATCAAACGTCAACGCACTTTAAGGCCAGACCGTACTGTTTACTGCTCCATACATGGCGTCACGGTGATTCGCATAGATTAATTCAAACAATGTTCTATTTTTCAATAGTTGTAAACACTTTTCAGACCAAATCATTGAGCCAGCGCGCTAGATAAAAATTACCAATCATTTGAGCTTTGTTACAACTCAGAGCTCGTGGTATATTTCGCGAGATTGTCAAAACGGCAACGTGCACCACAGCGAGATTCCTATGATGCGGAAGCGCAGCTCAAGATTGCAGATTTTCAAATCTCGCGGAATATATCACGAGTTTTTAGACGCAACGAAGCTCAAATTATTTAATCTTAAAAGCGCTACATATAGTGGAAGAGGAGGGTTTTCTCACCATACCATTTTGATTCCTAAGGAGAAGCAGTTGAGCTGATAATTCGGATAAGGTTACGGAGAAATTACTTGCAGAGGACCGATGGATTCAATCCCATTCGGCCTCAGTGATGCGTGGAAACCTCCTACGATCTCAATGATGACGGAGATGGGCCCGCGCAAGGCAGTTTGATCCCATCCCATTCTGTCTCAATTGTTGATATACAATGACTATCCATTAGCCACACAGGTGGTGTACAGATAACCAGGTAGTCAAGGGGATACTTCGCCTAGGAATCTGGCGAAATTCTAGTCGCACAGGGTGACACTGAAAGAAGGATAGGGGCGCTTGGCTCGCTGTCGGCACTTCTGCCATGTGGACCATCAAGTAATCGGCTGCCTCGTATCAGTGGGCTCTGCACCTGCTGATCTGTAGCTTAGGCATCTCGAGCAGCGAGCGGGGATCAGGACCGGTATTTGTCACAAAAATTGGAAACAATATAATCTGCATGCGATCAGAGTTCCCGATGCAGACGATCATGGTCCTCTAAACATTGTATAGATGATGCGGTCGTAATACACATCAATCCGCATCTTGCGTGTAATACACTTGGTGAACGATCAACCTAATTCTGATGAGATTTCCAAATCAAATTTCCAAACTATTTCCAGCATTCAGATGACATGTGGTACAAATCCACGGGAAAATATGCAAGTGCAAGCATATGAAGTAATTTTCCTGAGATCGCTTAGTGAATAATTCCTTGAATTTGAAGGAAATCCAGAATTTCTAAGCTACAGATCTGCACCTGCTGATCTGTAGCTCAGGCATCTCGAGCAGCAAGCGGGGATCAGGACCGGTATTTGTCGCAAAAATTGGAAACAATATAATCTGCATGCGATCAGAGTTCCCGATGCAGACGATCATGGTCCTCTAAACATTGTATAGATGATGCGGTCGTAATACACATCAATCCGCATCTTGCGTGTAATACACTTGGTGAACGATCAACCTAATTCTGATTAGAATTCCAAATCAAATTTCCAAACTATTTTCAGCATTCAGATGACATGTGGTACAAATCCACGGGAGAATATGCAAGTACAAGCATATGAAGTAATTTTTCTGAGATCGCTTAGTGAATAATTCCTTGAATTTGGAGGAAATCCAGAATTCTACTTGGAACGCTCAAGTATGTGCAAAATTATAATTCATCATGACAGTTATCGATTGAAATATGTAAATCTACAATTTTTCTAGCGGTAGATGGGAAATGTTACGGATAAAAATTGATTAATGCCGTAACACTTTGGAACGCTTTTTCAATATGAATACGTCAACTATGACATGTCATTCTGCCTGTGTTGTTGTCATCAAGAGGGAATTTTGTAGTTTGCGCAATGAAAGAAGTTTGATTCTATGATTCACCCAATCAATGAATCATCAAAAATGAAGAATATACGCGAGAGAACATGTAGTTTTTGGAGGTAGTGGTTGCAGATATAGCAACTCAGCCCTCGGACACGGGCCCCACGGAGTTCAATCCGTTTCGGGGTACAGCGCGTCTCCGGGCGCGAATCAGTGGGCGCTGCGGCCTCTACTTTGTTAGCAGAGAGCGCAGCCATAGCAACGGGCGGAGTGCTCCCAACCTTCTTTCAGTGAAGTCATCACCGCCTCACCTTTTTGGTGAAATCCTAGCCACATGGGTTGGGAATGCGAGACAGGGAGCCGAAGGAGCTCTGCCAAATTTGATGTTGCTCGATCCAAGTCGCACGGGTTGTCAACGGGTAGACGAGTGAATACGGGCGATCTTCTGTCTTTGATTCGACTTCATCCCAGTCTTACGGGTCATGAACGGGCAGACGGGTAGACACGGGGATTCAATCCCCCGTCTATCCCGCAGAATTTGAGCCACACGGGCTGTGAGCGGGCAGACGGGGAGATACGGGCAATCATCCGTCTTTGATTCAGCTTAATTCCAGTCTTACGGGTAATGAACGGGCAGACGGGTAGACACGGGGATTCACTTCCTCGTCTATCTCGCAGAATTCGCGCCAGACGGGTTATGAACGGGCAGACGGGTGGACACGGGTATGCACTCTTCTATCTACTGACGAGATTCGAGCCACACGGGTCGTGAACGGGCAGACGGGTAGATACGGGTAATCTTCCGTCTTTGATTCGGCTTCATCCCAGTCTTCCGGGTCGTGGACGGGCAGACGGGTAGATACGGGGATTCATTCCCCCGTCTATCTCGCAAAATTCGAGTCACACGGGCTGTGATTGGGCAGACGGGTAGACACGGGGATTCACTCCCCCGCTTATCATGCAAAATCCGAGCCACGCGGGTCGTGAACGGGCAGACGAGTAGACACGGTGATCCACTCTCCCGCCTATCTCGCAAAATTCGAGCCACACGGTTTGTGACCGGGCAGACGGGTAGATACGGGCAATCTTCCGTCTTTGATTCGGCTTCATCCCAATCTTACGGGTCGTGGACGGGCAAACGGGTAGATACGGGCAATCGCCTGTCTCCAATTTGCCTCCACTCTGGTTTTACGGGTAGAGAACGGGCAGACGGGTAGACACGGGTGTTAACTCCCCTACGTATCTCGCAAGATCCGAGTCTTACGGGTCGGGAACGGTCAGATGGGTAGATACGGGCAACCAACCGTCTTTGATTCGGCTTCATTCCAGTCTTACGGGTCATGAACGGGCAGACGGGTAGATACGGGCAATCGCCTGCCTTCAATTTGGCTCCAACCTGGTTTCACGGGTAGAGAACGGGCAGACGGGTAGACACGGGTAATCACTCCTCTACGTATCTCGCAAGATCCGAGTCTCACGGGTTGTAAACGGGCAGACGGGTAGATACGGGCGATTATCCGTCTTTGATTCGGCTTCATCCCAGTCTTACGGGTCGTGGACGGGCAGACGGGTAGATACGAGGATTCACTCCCCCGTCTATCTCGCTAAATTCGAGTCACACGGGCTGTGAACGGGCAGACGGGTGGATACGGATAATCACCTGTCTTTGATTTGGATCCATTCTGGTTTCACGGGTAAAGAACGGGCAGACGGGTAGACGCGGGTATTAACTCCCCTACGTATCTCGCAAGATCAGAGTCTTACGGGTTGTGAACGGGCAGACGGGTAGACACGGGGACTCAATCCCCCGTCTATCCCGCAGAATTTGAGCCACACGGGCTGTGAGCGGGCAGACGGGGAGATACGGGCAATCATCCGTCTTTGATTCAGCTTCATTCCAGTCTTACGGGTCATGAACGTGCAGACGGGTAGACACGGGGATTCACTTCCTCGTCTGTCTCGCAGAATTCGCGCCAGACGGGTTATGAACGGGCAGACGGGTGGACACGGGTATGCACTCTCCTATCTACTGACGAGATTTGAGCCACACGGGTTGTGAACGGGCAGACGGGTAGATACGTGTAATCTTCCGTCTCTGATTCGGCTTCATCCCAGTCTTACGGGTCGTGGACGGGCAGACGGGTAGATACGAGGATTCATTCTCCCGTCTATCTCGCAAAATTCAAGTCACACGGGCTGTGAGTGGGGATGGAAATAGGGGTCACCACCCCTATTTCTATCCCCAATGTCGAAGTCGCACGGGTAGAAACGGGAAAAACTACGAGTGAACTACATTTACGGGAAGCCACGGGTGGTGAGCTAGCAGCTAAACGGGGTGGCACGGCTGCCACCCGGGCGCCACCCGTTGAGCTTGCATAGAGCACGAAAACCAGCACTGGCAGCTCACGGGAACGCACGTATATTACCCGATTCCCGTCTATTTTATACGGGTTCCCGTACGTGAGCGCTGCCTATATCCACTTTCTAAAACATTCCAGCGGCAATTCCATCAAACTTGCTTTGAAGCATTCGATGAGTTACCCAGATAGGATAGTATCTGTAGTTTTTCCCAAATCCCGCAAGTTGCAGAAGATACCTAGATTCCATGATTTTCGGGGTCGTTTTCTCATTCTCGATCGTTTTTCGGTGAAAAAGGGCCCGAAAACACCTCAGCAGCAATTTTATGTCACCCGCTTTGAAGCATTCGATCAGATTATCTTGTGAGAAAGTGCCTGTAGGTTCTCCCGAATACCGCAAGTTTCAAATGCCACCTAGATTCCATGGTTTTGGGGGTCATCCCACGATTTTCGAGTGTTTTTCCGTGAAAAAGGGTCATAAAACATTCCAGCGGCGATCTCATGACACCCGCTCTATAACATTTGATTAGTCGATCGCGTGAAATGGTATCTCTTCTGTTTCCAAAACCGCGCAAGTCCCAAGAAACACCAAGATTTCGTCGATTTTGGGGGTCATTCTACGATTTTCGAAGGTTTTCCGGTGAGAAGGGTCGTAAAACATTCCAGCGGCAATTTCATTAAACTTGCTTCAAAGCATTCGATGAGTTTCCCACATAGGATAGTATCTGTAGTGTTTCCAAAATCCCGCAAGTTGCAGAAGATACCTAGTTTCCATGATTTTCAGGGTCGTTTCCTCATTTTCGATCGTTTCTCGGTGAAAAAGGGCCCGAAATCCCTCAGCGGCAATTTTATGACACCCGCTTTGGTGCATTCGATTAAGTGATCTCGTGAGATGGTGCCTGTAGGTTTTTCCGAATCCCGCAAGTCTCAAATGCCACCTAGATTTCATAGTTTTGGTGGTTATCCCACGATTTTCGAGCGTTTTCCCGTGAAAAAGGGGCATAAAACATTCCAGCGGCGATTTCATGACACCCGCTTTGAAGCATTCGATTAGTCGATCTCGTGAGATGGTATCTTCATCGTTTTCAAGACCCCGCTCGTCCCAAAAAACACCTAGATTCCATAATTTTGGGGGTCGTTTCACGGCTTTCGAGGGTTTTCCGGTGAAAAAGGGTCATAAAACATTCCAGCGGCAATTTCATGAAACTCGCCTCAAAGCATTCGATGAGTTACCCAAATAGAATAGTATCTGTAAGGTTTTTCAAATCCCGCAAATTGCAGAAGATACCAAGATTTGTTCATACCAACGATCACCTGTCAACAACAAGTATGATCATTAGGCGTACGATGAAAAATACACTCGCCCTATTCATTCCCGAATGTGAAAATAATATCAAAAGCGCAAAAGGTCGTTGAGATCACCGCCGTTCACTACGTTAATTCAAACAACCATGTTTTCATTCTGATTTCACCTTCGATTCGCGAATAATTCGCACGAAAAAGATCACTCGAGTACAGGTGTGTGATAATTGTCGAGAATTCGACCGAATTCGGAGTCGATTTTCACCCAGATTCACTAATTGTAACTATACATTTTGCTATGCTCATACTGGTTCAGAACGTATGTGTCCCTCTTCAAACAGAAAATTCACTGACTCAAACGCATCTCATCAAGAATTTTATGATTGTAACTACATTGAGTATCGTGGGATTGACGGAAGTGATGACTTCCATCCATCGATTTGCGTGGTCAGTTCAAGCAAAGTTTCATGGAAAAAAAACTGTTTGAATCTATTTGTAAGGAACAACTCTTTTTATGCTCATCTTAATCACTTTGACTGAGTGGAGTTGACTGAGGTATGCGCACTAAAGTAAGAACGCACGTGGATTAAGAATTCGGTCTGGCTGAGGAGATTACAGGGAGAGATCCACTCTAGTTGGTCCTGGTTCCCTCCCAAACTCTCCTATTCTAGTGTAACGAACCCAATACACGGTAGGAGATTCGTGCGTTATTTCCCTTGCCGCTCAAACATCATTTTTAACTCACAGCACTGCTTCTCTCGCGGACTCCCGCGTTTTTCCATCGCGCTGTTTCAGCGGCAAGGCGATTCACGCGACCACTTATCAGGGCCGTAAAATCTCCCTTATTTGTCATTTTATTGCATTTTTCCATTAGCATTGGAACAAAGTTTTCTCTCTATTTCGATTGTGATTTGAGAATCCAGAACGCGATCGGATATGTGATCCGATCACGTCAACACCGAATTTTTTTTAGCTTGAACATTTCCAAATTAGGAGAGATCAACAGCGATCCCTTCCCAAAATCGAGCTGGCAACTACTTTAAATCGCAAGTTTTCCAGAGATGCGCTCCCTCAGAGCTGAATCACGAGCGCGTAAAGTACTTCTTGCCTTAAGTAATCTTGAGTAAAATAAGTTATCAATAGACAAGTCTGAGCAGTCAAAAGTTAATTCCAATCAACTATTCATTTTGAAAGTATCTTGGATTTTTCGTGAATAAATAATCGTAACACCAACTTGGCTTTTCATCTACAACCCTAAATAAGGTGAGTTGAATATAATCATAAAACATAAAAGGGAAAAAGAGAAAGGTCATCCGATCCTCGGATTATTCACATTGTAAGAAAAAGTCCTCCGAAGAAAAATAAAGCCACGCATCACATTTCTTTTTGCTTTCGCTCGAGCAAAAAGTAATAAAACTGTGACAGTTCGTCACAGCTCAAAACTGGTGCTCAGCGGTGGGATCTTAGAACTGGTGATTCTTTCTCATTTCTCTGATTCAATCTTAGATGTATTAGTATGATAATTTGTTTGACGGTAGTAGTATTCACCATCATATTCGTTCTCACTAGTCTTGCACTCACTTTAATACACTCCTCTTGTCCCATATCGGAATAATTGAAATCAATACTACCCGTTTTTTCAACCGTCTTATTATCATCACGCGCGATCTATTTTTCCAATTCTTTCTCACAAATGAATAGGCGGCAACGACAAACTGAACAGAAACTCTCAGAAATAATAGCAAACGTCAGGGATACTCTAAATGATCCGGTTCTACAGAAACTAATTCTTGGGAAAGCGATATTCCGTTTCCAAGGGAACAGAGTATATTTAGCTCGCGACATTAACTCAATAACCCCACCTAACCTCAACAAAGTTCCACAAAACCCTCGCGACTCGGACAAAAATAGTTACCCCACTTTGGCAAGCTATCTCGAACACATTAATGGTTTCAGACACTGCTGAAGCCCTCGCGATACTCACGGGAACATTCACCCACCCAAAAGTTCAAAATTACCTCGCCAGTTCCGAGCCAAGACAGCGTTTCTTTTTCGCTGGATTCAATATCCTTACCGTAATAATAGATACTACCTATTCGAGGGTGAATCAACCACCTCCCCCTCACAGCTCCCTCGTTCATACCCCTGTTCAGAGTACGGCCCGAAAAATAGATTTAACTTATCTAGAAATAACTAGTTTTGACGTCTAATTGAAGTGAACGAGGAAATCGCAAATCTGACTCACCATGCTAACATCACCGATGCATAACTCACCACTATGGGAGAATGCATGGACATTCAACAGGCCCTATTACATATTCCCATTCATGATGGGAAAATTTTGCCACTGAAAACTTTTATACAAGATGTAGAAAACGGATTTGCAATTCGCCCAGAAGGGATTCGCAGTGCATTTCTCAAAGGCGTGATCGCGAAACTCCGAGATACTGCTCGCGATGCCGTGAGCGGAACTGAAATAGATAGTATTGATACCCTCAGAAACGCCCTCAAGGAATATTTCGCTTCAAAGAAAACTTACTCGCAATACTGCGCGGAGTTTCAAGGAGTGAGAATGAGGAAAAGTGAGACGGTCATGGAATACTTTACAAGAATCAAACGTTCAATCGAGGGGGCCAAGGCATGCATTGAAGAAAAATTCAATAATCAACAAGTGCCTCACATGATTACCATGTTGGAGGGCATCGCGACGGGATCTTCTAAACGCGGACTATCCGACGACCTACTGTACGCCGTAAGCGTAAAAGAACGGGAATCGCTGGATGCAGCCGTAAAAATTGCGCAGAGAATCGGAAACGATATAATGAACGCAAGCGAGAGAAAGGGCTTACTCAAGTGCGCGATTGCATCCCCTACCTTTAGCCCCCAGATGCAACGGAGAGTACAATTCAGTGACGAGTTTCCACGGAGAAAACGTACCGAATCAGATTCACTCACTATTTGGAAAAAACCCACGGACTCTGACGCGCGCGACAAGAGCGATGAGCAATCAGAAAATACGACCAGAATCTATGATCAGTGGAGAACTCATCCATCGGGTCCTCGGCGCAATTACTAAAGAATTGAAATCAGCAAAATGGGGAACCGTTAAGGAATTCCTTTTTCGCTATCTGTAATACATCTAGTTCAAACAATCATTAGCCATTCACGAGCTGTGAGATATTTTGTGCGCACAAATCCTTTTCTGAATCATGATTTTGTTCTGTTAAAAATAGGGTATACATAATGGAATAGTTAGCCATAAAAGTACTAAAGCTTCGGTACTTTTACGGCTATAGAGATATTCAGCTCTATAGAGCTGAAGATTTCTCAGATTTTGTTTTTTACATAGAATTTGATTTGGGATGAGGATGAATGTCATACATAACTTTTAGGATGAAAAATATTTCGAAACCACCAGAATCATACCTTTAATAGCTCTATGTTCACTCTTGCTCATTCATCCTTATGGTGAGAATTTGACTTTTAGGGAATTAAGTATTTTCAATTATTCTCACAGTCAACCAAGCTAGTTATTGGTGACAGCATCTACCATACCCATCTGTGTTTGACTTGTTTCTTTGAAGAAATTTTGATACAGTATTCCCATGCCAACACAGAGTGCTTGAGGCCACCTGGATAAGATTTATCAAGTGAACAGCCTTGTCCTGATGTCTCGAAAAATCTTATCATTGGTGTATCGGTTTTGAATCTTGGCAAAAAGATCAAGTTCGCTCACGAAGATGATGGTAATCGCAGCACTGCGCTGTGAATAGAGGGACTAATAGAGTATTATTTATTACTTTTCATACAAGTATTTGAAAATCATATGGTCCTGAAACATCAATAATGATTCAAAACTGCTAAGTCACCTGATCTATGCAGGGCAGGGACAGGATATGTTTCTATCTGTACTAACATGTTCATCTGATCCACTTTCTTTTCTCACATAACTCAGGTATTCAAATTCATTCTTATGAAATTATTTCCACCACTGAGTCAGCCAGCACAAGTGTAAAATTTCAATAATCTAACATTACAATACATATAAAGCTAAGTCCGTATCCAATATTGAGAAGAGAAACATGGATTTTCTTATATGCTATCACTTTCCTCATTATATTCTTTATGTATATGGAAACTTCATAAAAGAGTTAGTTGTATCAAGAAAAGTCACACTACATATCCATTGCTGTGCGTTATGAAACATAGATCGAGTTGTGAATGTAAGTGTTGGATGTCGTTCTTAGATTTTAGGAAAACAATTGAAAAAAGACAAGGTAAGAGTTATGATTGACTTGATAGAACAACTGTTGCGATGGTCAATGTGCGAAGGGAATTTTGATGTATGAATGTAATATACAGGCGTCCCTCGTTCAACGCGGTTTTGCTCAACGCGGTTTTGGTTATACGCGGTTTTCGAAATGCTACCTAAATTTTGCTCAACGCGGTTTAGGACTTGTTCAACGCGGTTCCGAATGTGGAATTTCCGGAAAAAACTTCGGATGACTTCACAAAAAAGACGTATGACAAATCACAAATATGACAAAGAATTCACATTGGGGCAAGTCCGTGGAAATGTCAACCGTACTCTGACGTACTCAAATTTGATTCTTGGGAGATAAATGAGGAGACTTGGGTTGTAGAACTAGTCAAACTCGCTCATACCCCTAGGAGATAGTACGGACTCGACGCAGAGTTCTATATGATTGATTTTTCAACCTGGTAATGACAATTTGTTCGCGTGACGACCGTTACGCTCGTTTTTTTTGAAAACTGAGATTCGTAAGGCCAGAACATCACTGTTGCGGGTCATTGAGTCACAAAAGCTGAGAGCTCAAATTTTTATCATATCCATATCCTTTTTATTGAACTTAAGATGTCACACACCCTTCCTCCACCATTGCATTCACAAGTTTACAGTGGGTTTCTTCAAACCAACGATGATCTCTCGATTGGGAAGGCACCTATTAAATATTAAATTAACGAAAAAACTTCGCTCTTGGTTGGTGGGTCAAGAGTCTCGGTCCGCATCCCCTACTTTCCCATAAGAGCAATGCTTTGTTCAACGCGGTTTTGGTCAACGCGGTAGTTTTCCGGAACGTAACCCCCGCGTTGAACGAGGGACGCCTGTACTCACAGTTTGATGTAGCATTCAAGACATGTAACGCTATCTTAGCACTGTTTGTCAAGATCAGACACGATAAGTGAACACTTTATAATATTCCACTATTCACGCAGCACAAGAACCTGAGTAAATTTGCATTTCTGTCTGACTTCTGAAGACTGCATGTGCAACTAATGAGTCACTCGAAAAATCCTTGTCTCTCATAACAAAGTCATGCAGGATAATGCTGAGTTTGTTTGTTTTGATCAAATTGAATATCTTCTGATGATCCAGTGGGCTATGAGATTTATATAGTTAACCAGAGTTCCTACAACAATGGAACGAAATATTATCTGGCAAGAGGGATTTTCAGATATCATTGCATCAACCTGCTGAAAATAATTTCGTGGGATCCCATGGGATCCCATGGGACTTCGTGGGACCTGGCCCTGGTAAAAATATCTAATTTCTATATTTTGCAAAATTTGGCACCGCAGACGTGCAGCATAAAAGTTTCGAACATTATTCCCCCGACCCACGAAGGAGTTGATACATAGGGAGTAAAGAATAGATACATCGTGGATTCTGATCTCGATCTCTGAATGCTAACGGGTATGGATATTCGAAATCGATTGATACTGCAAGAATGTAAAAATTCGAGCATCGAGAATCAATTCCTTCAATTCTCTCAAAATATGCTTTTAGCCGAGAGAAGGTGCTAAAGATGTCATCAAGTGTCAACAGATCAAGTGGAGAACAATGCTCAGAGCGACACATGTCGTGGATTTCATTTCGAGAGCGTGTATATACTGAGTCATCTAATGATGAGGCCTCGTAGCAATGATGTTTTATACATAATCTTAGGTTCTTGAGAATTTTTTCACGCGAATTAAACAAGTTCTCATGATGGGATTGGAAGAAGAATCCCACCTAACAGTGAATGTTACCTCAACGTTTCTGGAACGTTGCAATTGCAATCTTGGAACGTACCGTAAATAGTCGGGAACCCCGTTGGTGGAACGTTTGAGCAGCGTAAAATGTCTATGAGATGTCTGTTGTCTCAACGTTCGCAGCACGTTTCTGGACGTTGCGAATATGGATAAATGAATGAATTGTTTTTCATAACTTGTTGTTAATTAACGCTTGTTGCATTCAAGCACAATCTCACCGTCTTTCTTGTACTAAGTGGGTATGTTTCTGATTCAGCGCAATCGATGGGATTGAACGGGGATAGAGCTGATGGCTTGTGTGATGTCGAAGCCATCTCTCTAACTTGATTTTTTTTCATTTCCTTTCCTGATACATTCACGTCTTTTCGTATGCACACGACACTCTTTCTTGACTCTCGAGTCACCCAAATTACGACATAGGATTTAAATACGACGACTTGTGGAAGCTTCCTCTCTCTCCCCGCAGCTATAGAGATGCGTTTCCCAACCTTCTCCACGAGTATACGATGACGCGATGGCATTAGAGATAAACGAGTGCGCCTCTAGTAGGCAAGCGTGGAATGTATTGGAGTGTTTTAGTTCGTAAGTTTAGGTAATCTAGCGGGCATAGACCCAAATAAGCAGCCAATCAGAAGGCGCCACATACTTTTTATATCTGGGACGCAGAGTATTCCCTCTTCGTCACCCAAAATCAGTATAGCCATGGAAACTCTGTACGTCTTTCCAGGCAGCAGTCTTCGACATGGCATCAAGCCGTTCAGTTGTGCTCGCCCTTGTGGGCGAGTCTCATATTTTTTCCTTCAACTAAATTTCAATTTTTGTGTTACGTCTAAAACTATCACTTTTTGTAAACTTTAAATTACACGAATAAATTTATCCAATTTCCAGTGATTTTCAGAGTATTTTCTCCTAAATTTTATAAAAATCCACAAGCGATCAAGGTACGAGTATTCTTCCTCTTCTTCATTAAATTTATTAAATCAAGCGACAGCTCACCAATTGGTAGCCTCTCTGTCACGGATAAATCCGAGACGAGGTGCCGACAAGTATGAGCAGTCATAGATGCTTTTGGAAAGGGTGCATTTCGCACTTCACTTGGGCGAATGCATGACTTTTTCACTAAGCAATCTGTAAAATTTCGCGAAGAAATTTCCAAATTTTCAAACAAAATTCACTCTCCTGCTAGACTGAAGCCCGAGCTTTTCGTGGAAACACGAGGCTCAAAAATCAGTCATTACCATCGGATTTCAGAATCCGACGTGACACTTGCGAGACACAGAATTTTACAAACGATTTATTTATTTATTTATTTAACAAAAAATTTTCTAAGTCTCAATTGCACAAGAATCATCTCGGAAGCGTTTGTGCAACGTTTCAAAAACCGTTGAAACGTCACAGAAACGTGCTGGGAAGATTGAGGCAACTGATATCTCGTAGACATTTGACGCTGCTCAAACGTTCCACCAACGGGTATTCCGACTATTTACGGAACGTTCCAAGGTTGCAATTGCAACGTTCCAGAAACTTTGAGGTAACATTCACTGTTTGGTGGGATTCTTCTTCCAATCCCATCATGAGAACTGGTTTAATTCGCGTGAAAAAATTCTCAAGAACCTAAGATTATGTATAAAACATCATTGCTACGAGGCCTCATCATTAGATGACTCAGTATATACACGTTCTCGAAATGAAATCCACGACATGTGTCGCTCTGAGCATTGTTCTTCACTTGATCTGTTGACACTTGATGACATCTTTGGCATCTTCTCTCGGCTAAAAGCACATTTTGAGAGAATTGAAGGGTTTGATCCTCGATGCTCGAATTTTTACATTCTTGCAGTACAATCGATTTCGAATATTCATACCCGTTAGCATTCAGAGATCGAGATCAGAATCCACGATGCATCTATTCTTCACTCCCCATGTATCAACTCCTTCGTGGGTCGGGGGAATAATGTTCGAAACTTTTATGCTGCACGTCTGCGGTGCCAAATTTTGCGAAATATAGAAATTAGATATTTTACCAGGGCCAGGTCCCACGAAGTCCCATGGGATCCCACGAAATTATTTTCAGCAGGGAGAGTGAGCTAAATAAGCCTCTAAGTGTGATGATATCGCGAATTTCTCGATTTCTACATAGTCTACGGCTGAAATGTGAACAAAATAACTCCACAGTATACTCTAGACATTGAAATGAGACTCATAGGTCGTGACTCGATGCTGGGAATTTACATCGAATTTCGGGGAAATCAATGATAAAATTTATCTTCAAGTCACGTCAGGCGAAATATAATCACTATCAATCGTCTAGACGATGTTTTGAATCGAATCTACTTGATTGGAGTTGGTTCACGTATGTTTCAAGAGTGGAATCCCGTATTTGTCGTTCTGAACCAGATACTTTGGCTTGAAAGAGAGTGGCACCATTTTTTTTACATGTTTTCGAGGTCTAGGAATCACATAAAACCCATTTCAAACTGGTGGGATGAAAAATTTTTTTTTCTATTTCGGAGGGTCAATAGTTAAAAGTCCCATGAAAATCCTCATCTATTTGTAAACGGAGCGAAATAATGTCGACAAAAAACGATGTCAGTGATGCTAACGCAAAAAAAAATTTCCTGGCGTGGGATATAATCTCACGACCTTCCGTACCACAAGCAAAAGCTTGCCCACTTGACCATTCGTCGACTCTACTTGTTGAAGCTTAGATGTTCCATATGTTCATCGAGCTCCCATGGGGGTTCTGTGATCGAAGTTCAAACTTCAGATCTACTTTTTATATTGTTGAGGTATTGACAGGGTTCGCCACATTTCGGCTACACCGAAGGAGTGTAACTGTAGTGTTATTGACGCATAGCATCACAGTTGTTCATTTTTGCCAGAACAAGATTTACAATATGAGGTTTACGGATCGTTGCAAATCATTGAAAGGAATTAGAATCGGATGAGTCGGAATTATTCACAAAAACCCAGGAAAATTGAAGAAAAAAAATGTCAAGCCGTGGGATTTGGACCAAAAACCTTGCGCCTTTGAGGTGAGATCTTTACCATTCAACCACAGCATCGAGATCATGGTAGTAGCTTAGATGTTCTACAAGTTCATCGGCGCCCCACGAAGAGGCTATGATTGAAGTAACAAATTTGGATTCGACTGCACTTCCTCCAGAGTATTGATTGGAATTCATTCAACTCCAGATCAAGAATCTCGGATAATTCCGAAGCATCCATAATCAGCTGTGTATTGAGGATTTTGTGAAGCTGATGTCTTGTACGTATAAGCAGACGAGAGAGCACGCCCGGGGTGGGCGTGGCTCAGACGAGAGCGGTGTGTGAGTGAGGAACGGAGAAATCGAGGAGAACAGGGGAAGGCACGCTTTGTGCCGAGTATGACGCCTCATGATCACGACGAGTTCCAAGCCCCAATAGCTGTGGATCACACCGAAGGGGCAGGAGCTTCTCCACAAACGCCGGAGTGAGGTGACTTCTTGATTTCGCTTTTCTTGAATATGACGAGATGTGAGTATCTTTGGGTTGTTTCAGTTCAACTCCATTCAGACTGTAGCGGATGAAAATGACGACATCAGAGTGTGCCTGATGGGCCGCTAATCCTCCTGTGGGGAGGCCCCTTACCCCAAGGGGGAGGGAGCACCCAGGGGTAGCGCAACGAGGCTCGTTGCAGAACACTTCAGATTCTCGAATAGGACCAGTTGGTTCTTCCCAGCAAGAGATGGCGGCACCTTCCGGCCCTACTCATCGAGTGGCGTGGCGCACTCGTCACTGGCGGAAGCCATGCCGCGTGCCGCCGGTCGGCACTTCAGGGATGGCCGCCGCCTCGTGTAGACGTCCCTGCGTGAGTCTCTCTGGGAATTCGCCATCGTGCTCCAGAAGCTAACCGCAGCAGTGGGAGTATTGGTGCCCGTAAGTGCAGAAACAATGTTTGCGTCACAGGTGCACTGGGGTATTCCCTCCGGAGTCACAAGTTCAAGGATCGGGAAAATTCATAGCTGGGATCCGGATCGCTGGTGCACGACAATCGCTACATTTTTCACTTCAGGACAACAAAGATGGATGCCTGACTTTTCACCGGCCGCATTGCTGGATGCGAACAACTCCAATGCGGGCATGAAAGATTCGAACGACTCACAGCGGGACCCTGGATAGCCAGTGCACCATGATCGATGCGATTGCCATTCCGGTATAACGGGAATAGGAGCCTGAATTATTGCTGGTCCAATCGAGAAAAGCGAATTAAGCCTACCCGGAGATTCAGAACCGGAAAAATTCAGAGCGGGACCCCGGTCTGCTGGTGCACGATTATCGCTTCGATTTCCACTTCAGGACGACGAAAATTGATTCCTCAATCCCCATCAGACTGGTTGGTGGATGCAAACAACCCCTATTCGAGGGGAAAAACTCGAAACAGTTCATGGCGGGCCTCCGAATCGCCGGTGCACGATTATCGCTCTGATATTCACTTCAGGACGACAAAAATGGATGCCTGGATCAACTCCGGCCCCATTGGTGGATGCAAACAACTCCTACGCGGGCATTGAAAATTCGAACGACTCACAGCGGGACCCTGGATAGCCAGTGCACCATGATCGATGCGATTTCCATTCCGAAATGAAGGAAATAGGAACCTGAATTTCTGCTGGCCCAATCGGAAAATGCGAACAACGCCTATCCGGGGATCCAGAACCGGAAGAATTTAGAGCGGGGCTCCGGATCGCTGGTGCACGATTATCGTTACGATTTTCACTTCAGGACGACGGAAATATATGCCTGGATTATCACCGGCCGCATTGGTGAATGCGAACAACTTCAATGCGGGCATTAACGATTTGAACGACTCACAGCGGAACCCTGAATAGCCAGTGCACCATGGTCGCTGCGATTCCCATTCTAGAACAACGGAAATAGGAGCCTGGATTTTGCTGGCCCAATCGAAGAATGCGAACCACGCCTACCCGGGGATTAGAAACCAGAAGAATTCAGAACAGGCTCCGGATCGCTGGTGCACGATCATCGCTTTGATTTTCACTTCAGGACGACGAAGATAGATTCTTCCATCCCCACCAGACTGGTTGGTGGATGCGAACAGCCCCTATTCGAGGAAAGGGACTCGAAACAGTTCATGGCGGGCCTCCGAATTGCCTGTGCACAATTATCGCTGTGATATTCACTCCGGAACGACGAAAATGAATGCCTGGATCAACTTCAGCCCCATTGATGGATGCAAACAACCCCTCTTCGGGTTCAAGAATCGGAAAAATCCATAGCTGGGCTCCGGATCACTGGTGCACGATTATTGCTACGGCTTTCACTTCAGGACGACGAAAATAGATGCCTGAATTTTCCCCGGCCGCATTGGTGAATGCGGACAACTCCAATGCGGGCATTGGAGATTCAAACGACTCACAGCGGCATCCTGGATAGCCAGTGCACCATGATCGATGCGATTTCCATTCCGAAATGACGGAAATACGAGCCTGAATTTCTGTTGGTCCAATCGGAGAATGCGAACAACGCCTATCCGGGGACTCAGAACCGGAAAATTTCAGAGCGGGGCTCCGGATCGCTGGTGCACGATCATGGCTTCGACTTTCACTCCTGGACGACAATGATAGATTCCTCAATCCCCACCAGACTGGTTGGTGGATGCGAACAACCCCTATTCGAGGGAAGGAACTCGGAACAGTTCATGGCGTGACTCCGAATTGCCTGTGCACAATTATCGCTGTGATATTCACTTCGGAACGACGGAAATGAATGCCACGATCAACTCCGGTCCGAATGGTGGATACGGACAACTCCAATGCGGGCATTGAGGATTCGAACGGTTCACAGCGGGACCCTGGATAGCTAGTGCGCCATAATTGATGCAATTCCCATTCCGGGATAACGGGAATAGGAACCTGAATCTTTGCTGGTCCAATCGGACAAAGCGAAGAACGCCTATCGAGGGATTGAGAACTGGAGAGATTCAGAGCGGGGCTCCGGGCCGCTGGTGCACGATTATCGCTCCGACTCTCGCTTCAGGACGACGAAGATAGATCCCTCAATTCCTACCAGACTGGATGGTGGATGCAAAAAGCCCCTATTCGAGGGAAGGATTTCGGAACAGTTTATGGCGGTCCTTCGAATTGCCGGTGCACGAGTATCGCTGTGATATGCACTTCTGAACGACGGAATCGGATGCCTGGATCATTTTTGGCACCATGGGTGGATGCGGACAACCCTAATCCGGGTTCCAGGATTGGAGAAAATCATATTTAGGCTTCGGATTGCTGGTGCACGATTATCGCTACGGTTTTTACTTCAGGACGACGGAAAGATATGCCTGAATCGTCACCGGCCGCATTGTTGATTGCGAACAACTTCAATGCGGGCATTGAAGATTTGAACGACTCACAGCGGGACCCTAGATAGCCAGTGCATCATGATAGCTGCGATTCCCATCACCAAACAACTGGAATAGGAGCCTGAATTTTTGCTCGCCCAATCGAAGAATGCGAACAACGCCTACCCGGGGATTCGAAACCGGAAGAATTCAGAACGGGCTCCGGACCGCTGGTTCCCGATTATTGCTTCGACTTTCACTCCCGGACGACGAAATGGATCCCTCAACTCCTACCAGCCTGGTTGGTGGATGCGAAAAACCCCTATTCGAGGGAAGGATTTCGGAAAAGTTTATGGCGGTCCTTCGAATCGCCGGTGCACGAGTATCGCTGTGATATGCACTTCTGAACGACGGAATCGGATGCCTGGATCATTTTTGGCACCTAGGGTGGATGCGGACAACCCTATTCCGGGTTCCAGGATTGGAGAAAATCATATTTAGGTTTCGGATTGCTGGTGCACGATTATCGCTACGGATTTCACTTCAGGACGACGGGAATATATGCCCGAATTGTCATCGGCCACATTGAGGTTTGCGAACAAATTCATAGCGGGCATTAAAGATTTGAACGACTCACGGTGGGACCCTGGATAGCCAGTGCACCATGATCAATGCGATTCCCATCCCAGAACAACTGAAATAGGAGCCTCAATTTTTGCTCGCCCAACCGAAGAATGTGAACAACGCCTACCCGGGGATACAGAACCGGAAGAATTCAGAACGGGCTTTGGATCGCTGGTGCACGATTATCGCTCTGAATTTCATTTCAGGACGACGAAGATAGATTCCTCAATTCCCACCAGACTGGATGGTGGATTCAAACAACCCCTATTTGAGGGAAGAAACTCGAAACAGTTAATGGCGGGCCTTCGAATCGTAGGTGCACAAATATAGCTGTTTTATTCACTTCGGAACGACGAAAATTGATGCCTGTATCAACGTTGGCCCCATTGGTGGATGCGAACAACTCCTTTTCGGGTTCAAAATTCGGGGAAATTCATAGCTGGGCTCCGGTACGCTGGTGCACGATTATCGCTACAATTTTCACGCCAGGACGACAAAAATACATGCCTGAATTTCCACCGGCCGCATTGGTGGATGCAAACGACTCGAATGCGGGCATTCAGAATTCAAACAACTCGCAGCGGGAACCTGGATAGCCAGTGCACCATGACTGATGCAATCCCCATTCCGGAATAACAGAGATAGGAGCCTGAATTCCTGCTGGTCAGATCGAAGATTGCAAAGAACGCCTATCCGGTAATTCAGAACCGGAAAAATCCAGAGCGGGGCTCCGGATCGCTGGTGCATGATTGTCGCTTCGAATCTCAATTCAGGACGACGAAGATAGGTCCCTCCATTCCTACCAGCCTGGTTGGTGGATGCAAAAAACCCCTACTCGAGGGAAGGAACTCAAAATAGTTCATGGTGGGCCTCCGAAACGCCGGGGCACGGATATACTTGTGATATTCACTTCGGAAGAACGAAAATGGATGCCTGAATCAACTTTGGCCCCATTGATGGATGCGAAAAAAGCCCCTTGCCGGGTTGAAGAATCGGGGAATTTCATAGCTGGACTACGGATCGCTGGTGCACGATTATCGCTACGATTTTCACTCCAGGATGACGAGGATAGATGCTTGAATTTACACCGGCCGCATAGGTGAATGCGAATAACTCCTACGCAGGCATCGAAGATTCGAACGACTCACACCGGGACCTGGATAGCCAGTGTACCATGATCGCTGCGATTTCCATTCCGGAACAACGGGAGTAGGAGCCTGAATTTCGGCAGGCCCAATTGGAGGATGCGAACAACGCCTAGCCTGGGATTCAGAACCGAAAATTCAGAGCGGGGCTCCGGATCACTGGTGCACGATTATCGCTTCGACTTCCACTTCAGGATGACGAAGACAGATGCCTCAATTCCTGCCAGCCTGGTTGGTGGATGCAAACAACCCTTATTAGAAGGGAGAAACTCGGAACAGTTCATGGCGGGCCTTCGGATCGCCGATGCACAATTATCGCTACGATTTTTACTTCAGGACGACGAAGATAGATTCCTCAATCCCCACCAGACTGGATGGTGAATGCGAACAACCCCTATTCGAGGGAAGAAACTCGAAACAGTTTATGGCGGGCCTTCAAATCGTAGGTGCTGAGATATCGCTGTTTTATTTACTTCGGAACGACGAAAATTGATGCCTGGATCAACTTTGGCCCCATTTGTGCATGCGAAAAAACCCCTTTCCGGGTTCAAGATTCGGAGAAATTCATAGCTGGGCTCCGGATCACTGGTGTACGATTATCGCTACGATATTCACTTCAGGACGACGAAAATATATGCCTGAATTTTCACCGGCCGCATTGGTGAATGCGAACATCTTCATTGCGGGCATTGAAGATTTGAACGACTCACAACGGGACCCTGAATAGCCAGTGCACCATGATCGATGTGATTTCCATTCCGGCATGACGAGAATAGGAGCCTGAATTTCTGTTGGTCCAATCGAAGATTGCGAACAACGCCTATCCGGGGATTCAGAACCGGAAAAATTCAGAGCGAGGCTCCGGGTCGCTGGTGCATGATTATCGCTTCGACTTCCATTCCAGGACGACGGAGGGAGATTCCTCAATTCCTACCAGCCAGGATGGTGGACGCAAAAAATCGCTATTCGAGGGGAGAAATTCGAAACAGTTCATGGCGGGCCTCCGAATCGCCGTCGCACGAATATAGTTGTGATATTCACTTCGGAATGACAAAATCGGATGCCTGGATCATATTCGGCCCCATTGGTGGATGCGAACAATTCCTACGCGGGCATTGGAGATTCGAACGTCTCACAGAGGGACCCTGGATATCCAGTGCACCATGATCGATGTGATTCCCATTCCGGCATGACGAGAATAGGAGCCTGAATTTTGCTGGTCCAATCGAAGGATGCAATCAACGCCTATCCGGGGATCCAGAAACGGAAGAATTCAGAGCGGGGCTCCGGATCGCTGGTGCACGATCATCGCTCCGACTTCCTCTTCAGGACGACGAAGATGGATTCCTCCATTCCTACCAGCCTGGTTCGTGGATGCAAAAAAACCCTATTCGGGGAAAGAAATTCGAAACAGTCCATGGCGAGCCTCCAAATCGCCGGTGCACGAGTATCGCTGTGATATGCACTTCTGAACGACGGAATCGGATGCCTGGATCATTTTCGGTACCATTGGTGGATGCGAACAACCCTTTTTCGGGTTCAAGAATCGGAGAAATTCATAGCTGGGCTTCGGTTCGCTTGTGCTGGATTATCGCGACGATTTTCACTCCAGGACGAAGAAAATAGATGCTTGAATCTTTACTAGCCGCATTGGTGAATGCGAACAACTCGAATGCGCACATTGAAGATTCGAACGACTCACAGCGGGACCCTGCATAGCCAGTGCACAATGATAGCTGCGATTCCCATCACAAGAAAACTTAAATAGGTGCCTGAATTTTTGCTCGCCCAATCGAAGAATGCGAACAACGCCTACCCGGGTATTCGAAACCGGAAGAATTCAGAACGGGCTCCGGATCGCTGGTGCACGATTATCGCTCCGACTCACTCCAGGACGACGAAGATAGATTCCTTAATACCTACCAGACTGGTTGGTGGATGCGAACAACCCCTATTCGAGAGAAGGAACTCGTAACAGTTCATGGCGGGCCTTCGAGTCGCCGGTGCACGAGTAACGCTGTGATATTCACTTCGGAACGACAAAATTGGATGCCTGGATGAACTTTGGCACCATCGGTGGATGCGAACATACCTTTTCCGGGTTCCAGAATCGGAGAAATTCATATGAGGCTTCGGAGCGCTGGAGCACGATTATCGCTACGGTTTTCACTTCAGGACGACGGAAAGATATGCCTGAATCGTCACCGGCCACATTGTTGAATGCGAACAACTCCAATGCGGGCATTGAAGATTCGAACGATTCACAGCGGGACCCTGCATAGCCAGTGCACCATGGTAGCTGCGATTCCCATCACAAAACAACTGAAATAGGAGCCTGAATTTTTGCTCGCCCAATCGAAGTATGCCAACAACGCCTACCCGTGGATTCGAAATTGGAAGAATTCAGAACGGGCTCCTGATCGCTGGTGCACGATTATCGCTTCGACTTCCATCTCGGGACGACGGAAATGGATCACTTAAATCCTACCAGCCTGGTTGGTGGATGCAAAAGACCCCTATTCCAGGGAAGAATTTCGGAACAGTTTATGGCGGTCCTTCGAATCGCCGGTGCACGAGAATCGCTGTGATATGCACTTCTGAACGACGGAATCGAATGCCTGGATCATCTTTGGCACCATGAGTGGATGCGGACAACCCTATTCTGGGTTCCAGGATTGGAGAAAATCATATTTAGGCTTCGGATTGCTGGTGCACGATTATCGCTACGGTTTTTACTTCAGGATGACGGAAAGATATGCCTGAATCGTCACCGGCTGCATTGTTGATTGCGAACAACTTCAATGCGGGCATTGAAAATTTGAACGACTCACAGCGGGACCCTGGATAGCCAGTGCATCATGATAGCTGCGATTCCCATCACCAAACAACTGAAATAGGAGCCTGAATTTTTGCTCGCCCAATCAAAGAATGCGAACAACGCCTACCCGGGGATTCGAAACCGGAAGAATTCAGAACGGGCTCCGGACCGCTGGGGCCCGATTATTGCTTCGACTTTCACTCCCGGACGACGAAATGGATCCCTCAACTCCCACCAGCCTGGTTGGTGGATGCGAAAAACCCCTATTCCAGGGGGGAAAATCGAAACTGTCCAGGGCGGGCCTCCAAAAAGACGGTTCACGGATATAGTTGTGATATTCACTTCGAAACGACGGGAATGAATCCCTGGATCAATTTTGCCCCCATTGGTGGATCCAAACAGCTCCTTCCCGGGTTCAAGAATCGGAGAAATTCATAGCTGGGCTTCGGTTCGCTTGTGCTGGATTATCGCGACGATTTTCACTCCAGGACGAAGAAAATAGATGCTTGAATCTTTACTAGCCGCATTGGTGAATGCGAACAACTCGAATGCGCGCATTGAAGATTCGAACGATTCACAGCGGGAACCTGGATAGCTAGTGCACTATGTTCGATGCGATTTCCATTCGGGAGTGACGGGAATAGAAGCCTGAAACTCTGCTGGACTAATCGGAGGATGCGAACAACGCATATCCGGGGATCCAGAACCGGGAAAATTCAGAGCAGGGCTCCGGATCGCTGGTGTTCGATCATCGATTCGACTTCCACTTCAGGGCGACAAGGATAGATTCCTCAATTCCCACCAGACTGGTTGGTGAATGCGAACAACCCCTATTCGAGGGAAGGAACTCAAAATGGTTCATGGCGGGCCTCCGAATTGCCTTCGCACAAAAATCGCTGTGATATCCACTTCGGAACGACGAAAATGGATGCCTGGATCAATTTCGGCACCATGGGTGGATGCCGACAACCCTCTTCCGGGTTCCAGGATTAGAGAAAATCATAGCTAGGTTCCGGATCGCTGGTGCACGATAATCGATACGGTTTTCACTTCAGGACTACGGGGATATATGCCTGAATTGTCATCGGCCGTATTGAGGATTGCGAACAACTTCAATGCGGGCATTGAAGATTTGAACGACTCACAGTGGGACCCTGGATACCCAGTGCACCATGATCAATGCGATTTCCATTCCAGAACAACGGGAATAGGAGCCTGAATTTTCGCTGGAACAATCGAAGAATGCGAACAAGGCCTACCCGGGGATTCGAGACCGGAAGAATTCGGATTCGTCTCCGGATCGCTGGTGCACCATTCTCGCTTCGACTTTCACTCCAGGACGACGAGAATACATGCCTCAATTCCTGCCAGCCTAGTTGGTAGATGCAAACAACCCCATTCGAGGGAAGAAACTCGGAACAGTTCATGGCGGGCCTCCGAATCGCCGGTGCACAGATATCGCTGTGATATTTACTTCGGAACGACGGAAATGGATGCCTGGATCAACTTCGGCCCCATGGTCGGATGCGAACAACCCTCTTCCGGGTTCCAGGATTGGAGGAACTCATAGCTAGGCTTCGAAACGCTGGTGCACGATTATCGCTACGGATTTCACTCCAGGACGACGGGAATATATGACCGAATTGTCATCGGCCGCATTGAGGTCTGCGAACAACTTCATAGCGGGCATTGAAGATTTGAACGACTCACGGTGGGACCCTGGATAGCCAGTGCACCATGATCAATGCGATTCCCATACCAGAACAACTGAAAAAGGAGCCTCAAATTTGCTCGCCCAATCGAAAAATGTGAACAACGCCTACCCGGGGGTACAGATCCGGAAGAATTCAAAACGGGCTTCGGATCGCTGGTGCACGATTATCGCTCTGAATTTCATTCCAGGACGACGAAGATAGATTCCTCAATTCCCGACAGACTGGATGGTGGATGCAAACAACCCCTATCCGAGGGAAGAAATTCGAAACAGTTAATGGCGGGCCTTCGAATCGTAGGTGCACAAATATCGCTGTTTTATTCACTTCGGAACGACGAAAATTGATGCCTGGATCAACGTTGGCCCCATTGGTGGATGCGAACAACTCCTTTTCGGGTTCAAAATTCGGGAAAATTCATAGCTGGGCTCCGGATCGCTGGTGCACGATCATCGCTCCAATTTTCACTCCAGGACGACGAAAATACATGCCTGAATTTCCACCGACCGCATTGGTGGATGCAAACAACTCGAATGCGGGCATTCAGAATTCAAACGACTCGCAGCGGGAACCTAGATAGCCAGTGCACCATGACTGATGCAATCCCCATTCCGGAATAACAGAGATAGGAGCCTGAATTCCTGCTGGTCAGATTGAAGAATGCGAACAACGCCTATCCGGTAATTCAGAACCGGAAAAATCCAGAGCGGGGCTCCGGATCGCTGGTGCATGATTGTCGCTTCGATTTTCACTTCAGGACGACGAAGATAGGTCCCTCAATTCCTACCAGCCTGGTTGGTGGATGCAAACAACCCTTATTCGAGGGGAGAAACTCGGAACAGTTCATGGCGGGCCTCCGGATCGCCGATGCACAATTATCGCTACGATTTTTACTTCAGGACGACGAAGATAGATTCCTCAATCCCCACCAGACTGGATGGTGAATGCGAACAACCCCTATTCGAGGGAAGAAACTCGAAACACTTTATGGCGGGCCTTCGAATCGTAGGTGCTGAGATATCGCTGTTTTATTCACTTCGGAACGACGAAAATTGATGCCTGGATCAACTTTGGCCCCATTTGTGCATGCGAAAAAACCCCTTTCCGGGTTCAAGATTCGGAGAAATTCATAGCTGGGCTCCGGATCGCTGGTGTACGATTATCGCTACGATATTCACTCCAGGACGACGAAAATATATGCCTGAATTTTCACCGGCCGCAATGGTGAATGCGAACATCTTCATTGCGGGCATTGAAGATTTGAACGACTCACAACGGGACCCTGAATAGCCAGTGCACCATGATCGATGTGATTCCCATTCCGGCATGACGAGAATAGGAGCCTGAATTTCTGTTGGTCCAATCGAAGATTGCGAACAACGCCTATCCGGGGATTCAGAACCGGAAAAATTCAGAGCGAGGCTCCGGGTCGCTGGTGCATGATTATCGCTCCAACTTTCACTTCAGGACGACGAAGACTGATTCCTCAATTTCTACCAGACTAGTTGGTGGATGCGAACAACCCCTATTCGAGGGAAGGAACTCGAAACAGTTCATGGCGGGCGTTCGAATCGCCGGTGCACAAGTATCGCTGTGATATTCACTTCGGAACGACGGGATTGGATGCCTGGATCAACTTTGGCACCATCGATGGATGCGAACATACCTTTTCCGGGTTCCAGAATCGGAGAAATTCATATGAGGCTTCGGAGCGCTGGAGCACGTCTATCGCTACGGTTTTCACTTCAGGACGACGGAAAGATATGCCTGAATCGGCACCGGCCGCAATGTTGAATGCGAACAACTTCAATGCGGGCATTGAAGACTTGAACGACTCACAGCGGGACCCTGGATAGTCAGTGCACCATGATAGCTGCGATTCCCATCACAAAACAACTGAAATAGGAGCCTGAATTTTTGCTCGCCCAATCGAAGTATGCGAACAACGCCTACCCGGGGATTCGAAACCGGAAGAATTCAGAACGGGCTCCGGATCGCTGGTGCACGATTATCGCTCCGACTTCCACTCCAGGACGACGAAGATAGATTCCTCAATTTCTACCAGACTGGTTGGTGGATGCGAACAACCCCTATTCGAGGGAAGGAACTCGAAACAGTTCATGGCGGGCGTTCGAATCGCCGGTGCACAAGTATCGCTGTGATATTCACTTCGGAACGACGGGATTGGATGCTTGGATCAACTTTGGCACCATTGGTGGATGCAAACATACCTTTTCCGGGTTTGAGAATCGGAGAAATCCATATAAGTCTTCGGAGCGCTGGTGCACGATTATCGCTACGGTTTTCACTCCAGGACGACGAGAATAGATGCCTGAATTTTCACCGGCCGCATAGGTGAATACGAATAACTCCTACGCGGGCATTGAAGATTCGAACGACTCACACCGGGACCTGGATTGCCAGTGTACCATGATCGCTGCGATTTCCATTCCGAAACAACAGGAGTAGGAGCCTGAATTTCGGCTGGCCCAAGTGGAGGATGCGAACAACGCCTAGCCTGGGATTCAAAACCGGAAGATTCAGAGCGGGGCTCTAGATCACTGGTGCACGATTATCGCTTCAACTTCCACTTCAGGATGACGAAGACAGATGCCTCAATCCCTGCCAGCCTGGTTGGTGGATGCAAACAACCCTTTTCCGAGGGGAGAAACTCGGAACAGTTCATGGCGTGCCTCCGGATCGCCGATGCACGATTATCACTGTGATATTCACTTCGAAACGACAAGAATAGATGCCTGGATCATTCTTGGCCCCGTTGGTGGAAGTGAACAACACCCTTCTGGGTTGAAGAATCGGGGAATCTCATAGCTGGGCTACGGATCGCTGTTGCACGATTATCGCTACGATTTTTACTCCAGGACGACGAAAATAAATGCCTGAATTTTCACCCGCCGCATAGGTGAATACGAATAACTCCTATGCGGGCATCAAAGATTCGAACTACCCACAGCGGGACCCTGGATAGTCAGTGCACCGTGATCGCTGTGATTCCCATCCCGGACTAACGGAAATAGGAGTCTGAATTCCTACTGGTCCAATCGAAGATTGCGAACAACGCCTATCCGGTGATTTAGAAATGGAAAAATTCAGAGCGGGGCTACGGATCGCTGGTGCACGATCATCGCTTCGACTTTCACTCCAGGACGACGAAGTTAGATTCCTCAATCACTACCAGCCTGGTTCGTGGATGCAGAAAACTCCTATTCGAGAGGAGAAATCCGGAACACTTCATGGCGGGCCTCCGAATTGCCGGTGCACAAATATAGTTGTGATATTCACTTCGGAACGACGAAAATGGATGCCTGGATCAACTTTGGCCCCATTGCTGGATGCGGAAAAACCCTTTCCCGGGTTCAAGAATCGGGAAATTTCATAGCTGGGCTACGGATCGCTGGTGCACGATTACTGCTACGATTTTCACTCCAGGACGACGTAAATAGATACCTGACATTTCACCGGCCGCATTGGTGGGCGCGAACAACTCCTATGCGGGCATTGAAGATTCGAACGACTCACACCGGGACCCTGGCTAGCCAGTGCACCATGATCGCCCGATTCCCATTCCAGAACAACGGAAATAGGAGCCTGAAGTTTCGCTCGCCCAATCGAAAAATGCGAACAACGCCTACCCGGGGATTCGAAACCGGAAGGATTCAGAACGGTCTCGGGATCGCTGATGCACGATTATCGCTTCGACTTTCACTTCAGGACGACGAAGATAAATTTCTCAATTCCCACCAGACTGGATGGTGGATGCAAACAACTCCTATTGGAGGGAAGAAACTCGCAACAGTTCTTGGCGGGCCTTCGAATCGCCAGTGCACAATTATCGCTGTGAGATTCACTCCGGAACGACAAGAATGAATGCCTGGGTCAACCTCGGCCCCATTGGTGGATGCGAACAACTCCAATGCGGGCATTGAAGATTCGAACGACTCACAGCGGGACCCTGGATAGCCATTGGACCATGATCGATGCAATTCCTATTCCGGAATAACGGAAATAGGAGCCTGAATTTTCGCTGGTCCAATCAAGGAATGCGAACAACGCCTATCCGGGGATTCAGAACCGGAAAACTTCAGAGTGGGGCTCCGGATGTCTGGTGCACGATTATCGCTCCGATTTTCACTTCAGGACGACGAAGATAAATTTCTCAATTCCTACCAGACTGGATGGTGGATGCAAAAAACTCCTATTCGAGGGAGGAAACTTGAAACAGTCCTTGGCGGGCCTTCGAATCGCCATTGCACAATTATCGCTGTAATATTCACTCCGGAACGACGAAAATGGATGCCTGGATCATTTTTGGCCCCGTGGGTGGAAGTGAGCAACCCCTTTTCGGGTTTGAGAATCAGAAGAATTTATAGCTAGGCTCTGGATCGCTGGTGCACCATTATCGCTGCGATTCTCACTTCAGGACGACAGAAATAGTCGCCTGAATTGTCACCGGTCGCATCGGTGGATGCGAACTACTTCTATGCGGTTATTGATGATCCAAATGACTCACAGCAGGACCCTCGATCGCCAGTGCACCATGATCGCTGCGATTCCCATTCCGGAACAACTGGAGTAGGAGCCTGAATCTTCGCAGGCCCAATCGAAGAATGCGAACAACGCCTAGCCGGGGATTCAGAACCGGAAAAATTCAGAGCGGGGCTCCGGATTGCTGGTGCACGTTTATCGCTTTGACTTCCACTTCAAGATGACGGAGACAGATGCCTCAATTCCGACCAGCCTGGTTGGTGGATGCAAACAACCCCTATTCGAGGGGAAAAACTCGAAACAGTTCATGGCGGGCCTCCGAATAACCGGTGCACAATTATCGGTGTGATATTCACTCCGAAACGACAAATATGGATGCCTGGATCATATTCAGCCCTATTGGTGGATGCATAAACCCCTTCTCGGGTTTGAGAATCGGTAAAATTCATAGCTTGGCTCCGGATCGCTGGTGCACGATCATCGCTGCGATTTCCACTTGAGGACGACGAGAATAGATGCCTGAATCCTTGACGGCCGCATTGGCTAATGCAAACAACTCCTATGCGGGCATCGAAGATTCGAACGACTCACAGCGGGACCCTGGATAGCCCGTGCACCATTATCGCTGCGATTTCCATTCCAGAACATTGGGAATAGGAGCCTGGATTTCTGCTGGCCCAAACGAAAAATGCGAACAACGTCTACCCGGGGACTCAGATCCGGAAGAATTCAGAGCGGGGCTCCGGATCGCTGGTGCAAGATTTTCGCTTTGACCTTCACTTCAGGATGACGAAGACAGATGCTTCAATTCCTGCCAGCCTGGTTGGTTGATGTAAACAACCCCTTTTTGAGGGGAGAAACTCGAAACAGTTCATGGCAGGCCTCCGAATCGCTGGTGCACAATCATCGCTGTGATATTCACTTCGAAACGACAAAAATGGATGCCTGGATCATATTCGGCCCCATTGGTGGATGCATAAACCTCTTCTCGTGTTTGAGAATCGGAAAAATTCATAGCTTGGCTCCGGATCGCTGGTGCACGATTATCGCTGGGATTTTTACTTTAGGACGACGAGAATAGATGCCTGAATTCTTAACGGCCCCATTGGTCAATGCAAACAACCCCTGTTCGGGGGTTGGAGATTGAAAAGATTAACATCGTGGCTCTGGATCGTCAATGCACGATTATCGCTGTGTTCTTGCCCCTTTCGCGTTAGAAATGTACGACTTGACGGTGACATCCCAAGCCTTTGACGCTCATTCGAAAAATACTTCCCATATCATGATGTGATCAAGTACGACCGTAAAATTCCCCAGTTGAATTGACGAGGGTGTTTTTGGACAATCAATTTTTATATCTTCTCCGTGAAGGAGGTTTTCCTGAACCCAATCACGATCCTCGCCTAATTCATGCACCTATCAACTATATCCAACAAGATTTATTTGGATGTGGAGAATTACTTTGAAATTCTCGTAGATTGTATGAATCAGAATCGGAAACTGGAATTTCAGCTCTCAGTCCACGAATCCACGTGGCTCCGACAGGGGATGGATCTAGGCCGAACAAAAAAAGACGTGTCCCCTAAGTTCGTCTCAAGGATGATATATTTTCGCCATATGTGCCACGGGCACATATTTCCGCGGCCTCATTCTACATTGAATCAGTTCCCAGTGGATCGTCACGAGTTGAGTGCTGATGTATCATCTCATTACGAGAAACGTCAAATCACGTTCGAACGTGGCATGTTCCGATTAGACTAGTGAAATTCTTTGACCTGGATTCAAGGGGTTAAAACATTCTCTGTTCCGCTGAGATTTGTTTTACCCCTCCACTGCCGGCGTTCCCTCAAGAGGAGTAATATTTTTCAAGAGATAACTCCACCCGCACTAACATCTGATATGTCACGAGCATGATCCAAGGTCAGCTTCGAATTCGGTGTTCTCAGGAAATCATTTCCTTCGCTATAAATGACATAAATGCAAAGCAACTTCCGCTACTCAGAATTACTGCGGATAAGGGGAATGCTGTAAATACGGAAACTGCGGATCTCGACACCCCATCTTTACGAGGAATATCCTTCCCGTACATACGCGGATAGATAAATAGATAACCTTCATTATGCCAGGGACAAAATTGAAAAATATAGTTGCATATAAAACATATGTCACATGGATCAGAGAGCTGCTAGAGAATGTCAGAGATCATCCTAGAACTACGGCTTCACCGAGATCCGAGACTCGTATCGATCCCGACCCGAGATCTCGACAAGACTCGAGAAAAAACTCACTCCTCGAGATTTTGTTCGAGATCGATACGGAACGAGATCAAATATTCGAAATTCGAGCGAGACGATACGAAGATTTCCGAGACGAGAAAAATTATCGTGATCTCGTGATTTCCTAATTCGTATTATTCGTGGTTGTAATAAACTATTATCAATGATAGTTTTCATTGATTCCGATCATCAACCGACTACGAGAATAACTAAGTTTCAACACAATATCATGAGTATCACAATCTCTAAATGGTACTAACAAACCTTTCTCTATTTCACTCCAGAATACGTGAATCTCCACTGCTTTTCGAAGAATGAGGCCTATGAAAGAACCTTGAATAAAACCCATATGATATATCGGAATCATGGGCGTAGATTCAATGAATTCACGAAAGTATTCATCATATTGGACCCTTCAAATTACTATTTAGTTTGCTGTTAATGCCATGCCGGAGTCGCGCGGCGAAAACGCGGATACAATTCACGCAGTGGTTCCTTTATCAATTAACTAGGAGAGAGTTTCAGATCCGGGCCACGGATTTGGCTGAAACTCTGGGAATAGTCTCCATTCATCGCCAAAAAAAGATATCCAAAATTCTAGACTCCAACGCTCGAACGTTTTAGATCTATAGCCAAAGACATTAGCATTGCCCATATAGGTCCATGTTAAAGAGTGATATATCTTTGGTACGATCTGTGAGGATCAATATCTTCCGCTATTGAGGAGAAATCAATAATTTGAGAGACACTACGATTCTGATTCTCAGACAGCACAACCGTTCACTTCGTAACAAAATTAATGAGAGATTGAGACGTTTATCCTCACAGACCATACCAAAGATTCATTCCTGAAGCAATTTCGAGTCATTTGCAACCACCTTCATCTCAATTGACGAAAAAACCATTGCTTTCAGTGAGCACCGGTGTTTGATCATCAGGAGTTATGTGAATGGAGGATATTTCTATTTGGAATGAATACACCATCTGAACACAAAAAGGTGAATTTTGAGTAATGAGATTAGTAGTATATGAGCTGGTATAGCGAGACACAACAAATGACGTCATAGGGGGTGGGGGCGTCTGGTGGGGGAGGGGCCGGGGTCATTGACCGTCTGGCGGTTAGCTGATGTGGGCCAGCAGTTTGTTTACATCGTGACGTCACAAGGTCAAGGTGATGCTGGGTGGTGTAAACATTACATTGTTTATTATTACATACGTGTGTGTGTGTATGTGTATGCGTGTGTGCATGTATGTGTTGTGGTGTGTGTGTGTGTGTGTGTGCGCGCGCGCGCGTTTGCATTTTTATCGGTTTTCTGGCAGCACGCGCCGCGCGCGGTAAAGACAGAGAGAGAGAGAGAGAGAGAGAGAGAGAGAGAGGAAGAGAGAGAGAGAGAGAGAGAGAGAGAGAGAGAGATTCAAGAAAAGGACGACCCCAGCATGTCAGTCATGCGGGGACGAATGGGATGACGCCGAACATGCCCTGTTCAAGTGCAGCGACACCCGGAGAGAGCGCGCCGAGCTGGATGAATGGCTGGGTGCTCAACTAACACCTGAGAATCTCGTCCCGTACTTACTCCGCAACCAGGAGACATGGGATAGACTCACCGGATCCATCAAGCTGGTGATGACCCGCAAAGAGGAGAAAGAGAGGGAAGTAAGGCGCCTCGAAGCAGGCGAATTACAGTGACTCTGCCGATTGAAACAGAAGAGGCCCAAATGATTCCAGGAGGAATCTGATGCCCTGAAGAGGGAAGGAAGAAGAAAGAAGAGAGAAGAAAGAAGAAAGAGAGGTAACAATGAAGAGTGAAGATAGAAGATGCCGACAAGTGGCCGAAGAGAGAAGATGGAGAAGAGGAACGCTCGCAATCGAGCGCGAGACATGCCGCTCATCCTGAAGTAATGCTCACGCGGTTCCGGGATGAGATGGTAGATGCAGGGGATCTCCTTCTTGATTGCCCGATGCCCTAGGTATCGGACATCGAGGGGAGAGGGATATTACACGGCCGGGCCCACCTCTCGGTGGGCCCCACCCAAACCCGTGTCCCGCCTGGTATGGCCTGCGTGCGCTATGCGTAGTCCGCGTAAGCTGAACCAGTCCGGTGTCTGGGGACGGATCCGAGGGATCCTGAGGCAGATTTTGCCCTCTAACCACCTTAAAAAAAAAAAAAAAAAAAAAAAAAAAGAGAGAGAGAGAGTGTTCACACGAGTCTTGCGGTGCACGTGTGACTTTCCTTCGCATTCTTCCCACACATCCGTTCTCCATTTCTCTGATCCCTACGATGCTTCGCAATCGGTTCAAAAGCCGCGCCGGCTTATATCTCTTACCTCTGCATTAGGTATAGTACAATACTTCAATCAGGCCGAGATCAGTATATACTTTTTCGCTCGCGATTTAAATGGCGCGTGAACCGCTCATTACCCTTTTAAGGCCTCCGACTTTGGTATTTCCATGGGCGGGTAATAAAATCAGATTTTTACGTTGACAAATATAACGATGTGAATGATCTTGAATTTTCAACCCATCGGCAAGTGCCGCACGTGCTCTAGAATAACCCCACCCTTGTCTAATCACGAGGTCTTTGGTCCAGGGCATCCCCGTGGGCTGTCGGAGGGGTCAGTCGCGATGCGAGTGCTCCCGTGGAGACATCAACTCCGTATCATGGAGCGCGATCGGGAGGACCACGAGGAGCGCGAAGAGCGTGACCGCGAGGTTCGCAAGGTGCGTGCCGCCGTATTTGGTTTCGCGAGTGCACTCCGTTATGATAGTGAAGCGGTGCACCGACGGTGCAGCCAGCGGGGGTGGAGTGCACGAATGAGGGCGTGTGACATACGCGCTCTAAGGCGGGAGCTGCGGTTTCTGTTATCAAGATGCGGTTTTCGCCGCATGGCCCGGCTTGCTCCTCGGCTAGTGTATGGAATTGAGTATGTCACAAGGGTTTATCGTCGACCACGGGATGCGGAGCCTGGTCGCGGTCAGACAGGTGATCGAAGAATACGAGGACCTACTCGGTAAGTACGCTATAGCATTTTTATACATATTTTGCGTGATCGCGATATTGTCTACGGTGACTGATATGATGCGTGAGGAAGTGATCTGCTCAATTTGTGATTTTGAAAAAAAAGACATCCATCATTGGAACCGCAAGACGTGATGTATGGGGTTGTGCGTTAGTGCATTCTCGAATTTTCTCTCATTTTCATCATATTTTTTAGAACTCTCATTCGTAAGAGGGCTCTGTGCAAAAACTGTGAGTCGTGGCACCACACCGATCATAAGTCCGACATTGGTACCTTGCACCCGTTTAATCTTGGATTGCTCGACTCATATCTGAATTTGCTCACGTGAAATTTTGACTCGAACGGTGGAAAAAATTCCGATCAAATTTGAAAAAATATCTCGTGTCGAAATTCATTGCAAACGCTTGAGCTCGAATTGCTCAGAACGGTTCTGAATTTGCTCATGTGGAATGTCTTTTTTTTGAGAAATGTTGACATTAAATTTAGAAAAATTTTGGTGTCTCAATTAATTGCACCCGTTTGATCTTGAATTGCTTGGAACATATCTGAATTTGCTCACGTAAAATTTTGAATCGAACAGCGAAAATATTAAGATCAAATTTGAGAAAATATCTCGTGTTGAAATTCATCGCAAACGCTTGAGCTCGGATTGCTCAACACGATTCCGAATTTGCTCACGTGGAATTTCCTTTTTTACATGGAAAATTTTGAGATCAAATTTGGGAAAATTTCCTTGTCTTAATCAATTGCACCCGTTTGATCCTGTATTGCTTGACTCATATCTGAATTTGCTCACGTGAAATGTTGACTTGAACAGTGGAAATATTGAGATCGAATTTGAAAGAATATCTCGTCATGAAGTCATTTGCACACGCTTGAGCTCGAATTGCTCAACCCGATTCCGAATTTGCTCATGTGGAATTCCTCTTTTTTCATGAGAAATGTCAAGTTCAAATTTGGAAAAAATGTCTGTGTCTTAATGAATTGCACCCGTTCGAAATCGAATTGCACAAATCATATCTGAATTTGTTCACGTGAAATTCTGATTCAAACAGTTGGAAATATTCAGATCAAATTTGAGAGAATAGCTCGTGTTGAAGTCAATCGCACGCGTTTGAGCTCGATTCGCTTTGAACGATTCCGAATTTGCTCACATCAATGATTCCGATATGGTTCTATAAAAACAGTTTTTGGGCTTTCTTCATTCGCTCGTTTAATACAAGTCACTCAACTTCCTTATGATTTTTTTCCAGCACGAAATAGATTTTTCGCCCCATCACCCGATGAGGATTCCGATGATGATGATGATGATGATTACAGAAATGATAGCGAGCATGAAGCTGTTGATGGCGATGACAATGATGATGATGGACAGAACGTTGTGGCTCAGCATCAAGACAGGTTGGGTGACGAGATGGATCAGGGAGATGATGATGATGATGATGATGATGGGGTTGACGTCGATGTCGATGCCGCTAGTAGCGACGACTCAAGTATCGACCAAAACTCTGACACCGATCTCGAGGAGCCTGCTGCGGTACGGAACGCTCCACCCGGTAGGCTCGTTAACGCGCTGGAAGATCTAGACGATGAAGCGGCAGATCGTGAGGTCGCTGATATCATCCAAAATGCGGGCGAGGCTCGAGGAGAAGAAGACGACAAAGAATCGTTTCACGAAGCTCAGGGTCCGCGGGAGTGGGCTGAGTTATATGCGCGCTTGCGTAAGGGTCTTTTTGATTGTTCTTAAATATCCTCGCGGATTCCTAAGATATAATTATGTTCGTCATTCGCTAATTTACTCTTCCTCTCTTCTGTTTCCCCCTTATAGAAGAAGAAGAGGCAGCTCGGAGACCACCTTGCAACAATGATGATGATGATGATGATGATGCTACCGATCATGGTGAGTAACTCTCACTTGGACGACCTGCCTTTCTGAAAGTTTGCAAAGTTCTCACGGCCATATTATTTTTATGTTTCGCAGGGATGGAAGATATCATATCTCGGGATGATACAATCGTCGTGAGTGACACTGACGAGGACGAAGCTCGACCACAGATCTGTGGCGTCATTCCCGATTCGGATGAAAGCAATGATGGTGAAGATGAGAACCGGGTTATACCCCCGTGCCCTCCAGCTGCAGCGATCCACAACATCGCTCCCGGAAGTTTGAGGGAACCTATTGGATGAGAGGCTGCGATCCAGCAGCTAGCCGAGATTGGATCTTGGCAACCAAATCTAACAGCGTACTTTGATGCCACGTACGCTGTACAAGAATACCGTTAGCATGGGTATTCAACCGGCCGGCTCGCTCCCCTGGACTTTTACGCGGGAATGTTCAGGATCGACGAGGAGCTGACCAATGCTGGTTATGACGAGCCCGCATATCCCGTCAATAGGATCGCTCATCAACGAATCCTGATGGTCTGTCATCGGAGCTCGGCTTGTTGACTTCGTTCTATGAAGCCAACGGCCACCAACACGAGATCGCACACCCTCAGCGGTACTTCAACCCGTACCACCCAATTGACCGGAGGATCAATGAATGTGAGTAAAAAAATCCATCTTACCAAAGTAGCCCTCAGATTGCATCTGTCCATTCCATCAAGGCTAACTCTGGATCCTTTTTCCTCTTTTTTCCATCAAGATCTTCGCCGGAGACTCGCATACGGGGTGGCGCCCCCGCAGCCAATTGATCATGAGTTCTTTTACATCCATACGGATAGAATCATGCTATCGGCGAGAGCTCTGGAGATACGATGGTTCCACGACCAAGCTGAGCGGCCTGATTCAGAACTCAATACAGAGCCTAACATAATGTGGGTTCTGAATCTCATAAAAGATACATCAAACTCTCTGTTACAGCCCTGATACAATAACTTTCATCTTTTTCCTATTTGAGTTCGTGTGAATAATGTACATATGATGTTCTTAAGAATCCAATCCCCGTTGAATAGGTTGTATATATATTTAACACCGTCCCTTTTGATACGAAGAAGAGAGAAAGAATGTCTGTGGATGTGGCCAGATGACAATGAATGATCCGGCTACGGATATTTTTATCGATCAAAGAAAGAACATTTTCTCAGAAGAATATCCCTCTCCGATTTTTTCTACAGCACTTCAACCACCTGCCACGATGAGCGAGCGACGAGAAGAGGAGCAGCAGCAACGTCCATCGGTAATTATGTACGCACCACCTCTGCAAATCGGAGGAGGGAATGGCGCACAAAACAACGAAGATATCGATATGGAGTCTTCCGATGAGACTGATCGATATAACGAAAATTCTGGCGTGAACGGTGATAATAATGTTAATGAAAATATAGTTTCGAATGACGACGACGACGACGACGACGACGATGATGATGATGATGATGATGATGATGATGATGATGATGATGATGATGATGATGATGATGATGATGATAGAATTAGCGAGCGTGATAGCGAGGATGGCGAGTATTCCGTTGAAAATGATCCTAATACAGATAATGATGGCAATGAACCGCACAGTACCGGGGATGACGAGAATGATGGGTCTGAAATACATGGAGCAGAGAATGGTCATGGCGAAATCGGCGATAATTTTGATATACAGCCTCCCGGAGTTAGATTTACCATGAGAGATCTAGGTCCTAGGTACGTGGCTAGATTCCGAATTCAGGGAAGACACTTTTCATTCCGAGTAAGAGACCGTCCTCGAGTGAACATCAATTCTTTGATTTGGTTTGAAATGGCTATTCGAGACATTCACGCATATCTGATCTCTTTGATGTCGAATGAATTTGACCTCATAAGCGTTTCCATACGAAGCGACCAATTCTCCCGTGGACCCGGTGGGATGTCCTTACGTAGCCGTGATAATTTTACGTACGTTGATCTTTGGAATCTAATCCATCAGATGGCTCAGAGTAACGAAATTCACGCATTCGACGATTCCTTTTCGTTGAACGTGGTTTATGTTGACATGGCTGTAGGGGCGGGTAAGAAAAAGAAAAAGCCTGTGACGATAGACTTGGTGAGGGCAAAATCTTGCGTATCCATCTCCAATGATGAGGATGATCTTTGTTTACCGAGAGCTCTCGTTGTAGGTGAGGCGCACGTAGCAAAAAAAAATACAGAAACACCGGAAACGGTAAAATTCTGGAATGACATTCGGGATGGTCGACGACCACTCCAAAAAGAGCTAGCTCAGCGTCTATGTCGTAAAGCGGGCGTAGATGTACCTTCGGGTGGCTGTGGGGTCTCTCAATTGCAAGTATTCCAAGAATATTATGTCACGAAAGGGATAGTCATCAGAGCTTTCGATGCTTTCAATATTGGGAGTGGCGAGCCCGCATTCTTTGACGGTACGGATTACGTGGAATTCCGCCAAGCTCCTCCCGGTACCATCAACCTCCTTTATAACCATCGGAGTCATCACTACGACACCATTCTTAATTTGACTGGTATTACTCAAGCGAAGTTCTTCTGTGAACATTGTAATTTTCGTTATTCCCGGGTGAATCAGCATAATTGTGAGAAAGTTTGTTCGCGTTGTTTCGTCACGCCCGTATGCGAGAGTAACAATGTAGATATGATCAAATGCGACGATTGTCATAGGTTATTTTATGGTCGCAAATATTATGAAAACCATAAGCAGGACGGTAGTTACAAGAAGAAGAACAAAAAATTATGCGAGGTACTGAGAATGTGTCAGGTATGTCTGAAGACTGTCAACTGCTACGACCCTGCACACGAGTGCGGAATAAATTATTGCAATCGCTGCCACATGAGGTATTCGCCAAATGATTTATGTTACATGCAACCGCTGAAAAAAAAACCAGAGAGCGATGAACCGCCGAAGTATTGTTATATTCTCTACGATGTTGAGACGCGTCAGGACAAAAAATATAAAGGTCAAAAAAAACCAAAGAACACGTACCCACGCTGTGTATTGCGCATAAGGTGTGTACCGATTGTATAAACTGTGATGATATGAATATTGATTGTCCTACATGTGGGCCGAGACATTTCAAATTTGAAAGAGATCCTATAAACGAGCTGATTGAGCTGTGCGTTCGCAAAAGAACAGCATTTGAGCAGATAATTTGCATCGCTCATAATGCTGGTGAATACGACGGGCAATTTATTCTGAAGGAGTTGACCACAAATCCAAAGTACCCATCACCTAGCGTCATTCTAAACGGTCAGAATATCATCAGTATAGAAGTTGGAAATACGAAATTCATCGATAGTCTGAATTACTTCCATATGAGGTTGAGCTTATTGCCAAAAACTTTCGGTTTGCCGGAGAGTAGTAAAAAAGGATATTTCCCTTATCTATTTAATACACTCGGGAACCAGGGCTATACAGAGAAACTCCCGAAAGCAAAATATTATTCTCCGAACACGACGTCTACGAGTGAAAGAGAGAAATTCTTCGAGTGGTTAAAGACACTTATTATTTCGACTTCGCGAAAGAAATTGTGGAATACTGTGAAATGGATGTCGAAATTTTGCGGCGGGCTTGCATAGAGTTCCGCAACATTTTCCTTAAAGTTGGAGATACGGACCCGTTTGTTTCAGCCGTCACTATCGCGTCAGCTTGTTCACACGTTTATCGGAAGAATTATTTGAAGCCCGACACCATTGGAATAATTCCGGTGGGTGGCTACCGAAGAGGTGACAAACATTCACAAAAGTCACTAGAATGGTTGGTGACCTGTGAGCGAGAGATGGATCGAGATATGATTCATGCAGGCCGCGCAAGGAAATTCAGGTTACCCGAGGGTTTTCTTGTGGACGGATATCTTCCTAACGACGATCCTAACATTCCAAAGGGTACAGTGTTTGAGTACCAGGGATGCTTTTACCACGGTTGCCCCAAGTGTTTTAATGGCAATCGCACCAAAAAAATCTCTCATGGCAGATCGTTCAATGAGGCTTACGAGAGTACCCAAGCCAAAATCAAACGAATAGAAGACTTGGGTTACACAGTGCGGGTAATGTGGGAATGTGAATTTGACGATATCAAGAAGAACGACAGCGAGATCCGAAAGTACATAAAAAATCATCCTTTGATGAGTAAAATCACTCTCAACCCCAGAGACCCGTTCTTTGGTGGCCGTACCGAGAATATTGTAACGCATTATGATGTTGATGATGACGAAGAAATTTATTACTTTGACATATGCTCCTTGTATCCTTTCATCTGCAAGACGGGTGAATTTCCGATAGGTCATCCGCGAATATACGTTGGGAAGGAGTCTGACGCTCTCACGGGTGGCGATTACAACAATCTGGAGCGTGTCGAGGGTTTGGTTAAGTGTCGTGTTCTGCCACCTCGCGATCTTTTCTTACCGCTTCTCCCCGTGAAGATGCACGGTCGGCTCCTTTTCCCTCTCTGTCGGTCATGCTGCGAGGAAATGCGTCAAGGTGATTGTAATCACAACGAAGAGGAGGAACGAATTTTTGAAGGAACTCGGGTAGCCGATGAGCTCCGAAAAGCGGTCGAACTTGGGTATCGTATAGTTGATATTCACATAATATGGCAGTATGAAATGACATGTTATGACCCCCTCACGGGTGAGGGGGGTTTGTTTGTTGAATACATCAACACATTCCTGAAAATTAAGCAAGAAGCTAGTGGGTGGCCATCATGGTGCGTAGATGAAGAGACTAAGGCTCGTTATATAGAAGATTATGAGCGCGCAGAAGGTATCCGCTTAGACCCAGAGAAGACCGAGTTCAACGCTGGTCTCCGTTCAGTTGCGAAACTGGCCTTGAACTCTTTCTGGGGGAAATTCAGTCAGAGGGATAACTTGCTACAAACAGAGGTCGTGAACTCGTGGCAGGATTTGTTGAAATTGCTAGTTGCTCCAGAAAAAGAGGTGTGTGACATTCTGATTGTAAATGACGAAACCCTGTATGTCAATTGGCGTTTCAAAGACGATGCCGTCAATCCCGCACCAAACACCAATGTTGTTATCGCGGCTTACACAACAGCTCAGGCGAGATTGAGGTTGTATCATGATCTCGAGAGGCTTGAGCGGAGAGTCCTCTATTTTGATACGGACTCGTGTATATTCGTTTCCCGCAAGAGCGCTCTACACGAATACAAACCCCGAGTCGGTACTTTGCTCGGTGATATGACGGACGAACTGGAAACCTATGGTAAAAACGCTTTCATACGGTCCTTTGTCTCCGTTGGCCCGAAATTTTACGGATACGAGGTCGTGGTTCCCGGCACCAACGAGGTATTCGAGAACTGTAAGGTCAAAGGAATTTCATTAAATTCTGAAAACAGTTTGAAGATAAATTTCAGTAGTATCACTCGCCTCGTGGACCAAGTATTCGAAGACGACGAACGCGATCCGCAGGACAAGTCTATAAGACTAGAATTCAGAGCAATCAGGAGAACTCGATTACATGATGTTGTGACGCGTGATGAGTTCAAAACTTGTAGTATAGTTCTGCAAAAGAGGCGATACATTTCCCCCACACTCTCTCTCCCTTTTGGATATTGTAGTCTTTAAGACATGATTTCATATAGTAGACAAACCAAAGAACTCATGTACATAAATGAATGTAAGATAGTGATAAGAATAAAGAACATATATTTTCATATTAACTTACGAGTGTGACTTCCTATTTTTTTCTACCTACCCTCACTTTGTAGTATCACGGTATTATTGCCCGGTACATGGAATGAAGGTAAATTTGACGGACAACTGCGACGAGTGAATTTTTTTTATCCACCAGCCGACTGTGCTCCCACGGAACTGCCTCATCGACCCTGTCCCCCCCGGGGGTGAGCTCATCCTCGCGTGAAAGAGCTGATGCTCGCGTGAGTCAGCTCAACCCCGCGAGGGAGCAGATGACCGCGCGCGCGCGCGCGGATTGAAGCTGATGCTCGCGCCTGTTCGCCGCCGCCGCCGCCTTGCGAGTGTCAGTTGATACCGCGGGCGGGTATGAGGGCTTTTTCACACCATATAAATAGAGGTCGGTAAACTTCCACCGTCAGTTGTCAGTATGGATGTTCGATGGAAGCATCCTTTCACTTCCTGTTTGTGTGGACCTACTGGATGTGGTAAGACACAATTTGTTCGGAAATTTCTCGCTTACTTACCCGAAATCTGCGACACACGCTTCGATCGGATCCTCTTCTATTATGCCGAGTGGCAAGAGACATACATCTCCGATTTGAAACCGGGTCTGCCCGGCATCCAGATAGAGTTCAAGGAGGGATTGCCACAGTTGAGTGACTATTCAAACGATAACGATCGAAAGAAATTGTTGATTCTCGACGATCTCATGCGAGAATCATCAAACGATCTGATTCTTGACTTGTTCACAAAAGGGAGTCATCATAAGAATATAAGCGTGATCTACATCACACAAAATATATTTCATCAGGGAAAAGTGCAGAGGGATATAAGTTTGAACACAAAGTACTTGGTGATCTCCAAAAACCCCCGGGATAGAGCGCAAATTCAACATTTAGCCCGTCAAGTTTGCCCTGAAGATCCTCGGTTTTTACGGGATGCTCATTTGGATGCAACGAAGCAACCACATTCTCATCTTTTCCTCGATCTTTCACAGAGTGCACTCGATGAATTTCGTTTTCGCACGGGTATCTTCCCCGATGATAAAGCACACTACGCTTATGTACCGAAACACGTGAATATCAAACCGTACTGAGGGGGGAAGAGTAATCATTGCTGACAAAGAAGAACAAGAACTCGAAGTTGAGCTATGATTGAACAGTCAGTCCTGAACGATGGCCGCGAAAGGTTCGGAGACCGCGAATTTGCCCGGCAAACATTTCACTAAAAGACGCGTAGCTGTTCTTAACGCACTGCGTCACGCCGATGCTCGTCAACATTCCTGTACTACTAGCCCCAGTTCTATCGGCTCTGGTAACCAAAATCCTCCAATAATATGGAAAGGATCCGTAAGATGATTGTTGTGCCAGAGATAATGTTGGAGCGAATTCAGCAGCAGGAGCATCGTCAACCTGAGCGACCACAACCAACTGAAACTCCTCAAGTAGGTAGCGGTGAGACATCGAGCTTGGAGTCAGTGCAAACTCCGGGTGATCCGCTGTCGAGACTCGACTCAGAAATGTTCGAAATCCTCCATTCGAAGACGCATAGAACCGTAGACGAGAAGTGCAAGCGATATTTGCAAGTTTTGCGTAGGTATCTTATCCATCGTGATGCGGAAAGATTGAGTGATATGGATGAGGCTATCGATCCAAACGGTATCGAATCCCCTCCCCTAGATGAACAGACGATCCTAAATCATATCCCGCGTATGTACAAAAATCGAGCCAAATTGCTGTTACAGCATTAGAAGAACGCGGCCCCCGATCGGATCGAGTGGGACGATACAGGAACGGTGAAAATTGATGGGCGTAAAATAGAGGCTTCCAGCATAATCGAACTATTGTTCGACGTAGTTAGGAAGAAAGCGGTCAAGAGGGGTAGGCGTGAAGAGGAGGAGGACAGTAATGCACCCGTAGGTCAACTAGAGTTTGCTAAATTCATAAAAGTCACGGACACTCCAAGTGAGCTAATCGGTAATGCGAATATCATCAAAATTGGTCAAAGGTTGATGGATCCGGTAAATACAGCGAAACGTCGATTGACTCCGGCAGTCGGTGAAGGCTGGGGAGAAGCAGCTGCAAGTCTCAACGACAGCTTAGCGCAAGACGTGTCACAAGAGTTGTCGAGCAGGAGAACCAAGAAGAAATGGCTGAGAATGAATCTTTGAGCCCCGATTCTTATGATTACAGCGGGCAGTATTACGACCCTTCACATGAGGCTGGTTATGCTGGAGCCCGGAATCTCTTACGAGTGAATAAGAAAGGTGATACCCTCGCGAACGAAAATGAGAAGAAACGCGTGTATGAATGGCTGAAAAATCAAGACGCGTATACTCTACATCGACCAATCCGTAGAAGGTTTCCAAGGTTACGATATAATGTAACTAATGTCGATGATATCTGGGGATGCGATCTGATGCAGCTCACCTCTCTCCAGGAATACAACGACGGGTATAACTATCTCCTCGTTGTCGTCGACGTACTAAGTAAATACGCGTGGGTCGGACTACTACGCGATAAAACTGCGTCAGCTGTGACCGGTGTTTTCAACGATATCTTAGAAAACGCCAAAGGTAGGTGCCCTATTTGCTTACAGTCGGACCGCGGTAAAGAGTTTCTCGGAAACGCGTTTCAAACGTATCTCAAGAAAAACGATATCAGTTTTAGAGTCGCAAGAAATCCGGATATCAAATGCGCGTGCGTAGAAAGGCTCATGAGGACACTCAAAGAACGCATCTGGCGTTATTTTTCTCATACAAACACCAAGCGGTACGTTGATGTAATACATAAAATACTCCATGCTTATAACCATACTCTACATACCGGGACACGAATGAGACCATGCGATGTAACACTTTACAATGCCCGAATGGCTAGAGAGAACTTGGAACGTCGCGCTTCGGAGCAGACAGTTAATCGGAGAAAGGTTGTTATCTCAGCACCAGCTAAATACAATGTTGGAGACTACGTGCGCATCAGTCGTACGAAAAATACCTTTGAGAAAGGTTATGAGAAGAATAACAGCGAGGAAATATTTAAAATTAATAGGGTCTCTACCCGACAAGACTTATATACGTATGACTTCAGGATCTGAACCAGGAGATCATCGACGGATTTTTCTACACGAAAGAGCTCGCTCCGGTCGGTAAGAAACGTTTGGCAAATGATCAACACTTCAAGATAGAGCGGATAATAAAATCGAGAGGGCGTGGTAAGAAAAAAGAAGTTCTCGTCAAGTGGTTGGGGTATCCATCCAAGTTCAACAGCTGGTTAAAGGCTGACGATCTCCAATCTATTTAATCAACACGAGTCGTTAAAATGGATCAGCAGGACGACTTCTATCTGGTTCTTCCGAGTAACAGCAGCATGCAGTACTTCCCAGAAAATGCGACTACTTGTTTCTCGACGCATTTATCCAGGGAGATCCGTCTGGCTGGTGATTGGAGGGTTGGACTAGCCGAGATTCACATACCCTGTCCCATAATGCATATTCAAGATACCGAAAATTCGTTCATTTTCAATAAATCTGGTGAAGATGGGGAGAGGTCACCAGGAGATGATATCAAACACTACTACCCTTCTGGTGTATATCGCACGATCGAAGAGTTGGTCGGTGGAATAAATAGCGAGACAGTATCGGAAGAGCATCATGTACTCGAGCCCGCTGATTTGAAGAAAGGATTCTACGTTTTCAGACAGAAATGCAAATGTGACGAAGCTCATCATACGATTTTTAATGAGAAAATTAGACGTATCTTTGGTTTTGAAGACGCGGAGCAGCGTACAACAGGCATTTTCAAGACTTCGCCTGACACCGACAATAATATTGCAGGTATCAGACCCGCCTCTTTATCCCGAGCCATACCCGACCAGCTATTTGTCTATACAGATATCTGCGAGCCATATACGGTGGGTGATACACAAGCCGGTTTACTACGAATTGTTTCATTGGATGGTTCTAAATACGATTTTGGAAGCAACATCACGAAGCAATTTGCCCCAATCAAATACATCCCCCTACTACAACATGGTATTCGGAGCATAGAGATAGATATAAGAGATGGTCATGGTCGCCACATAGCATTCGAGTACGGTACGCTGACGGTTACGCTTCATTTCAAGCGCGACCGTTTAATAAAAATGCTACCATGAGCCACTACATAGAATACTACGAGGATCAAATAGGAGGGGGATCCAAGAGATACTTTGTTGGGTCAACGTATCAACGTGGACGGGGAGTTGGTGCTTGGCTGGGAGGACTGGCGAGGCGAATCTTACCTTACATCGCAAGGGGAGTGAAAGCTTTGGGAAAGGAAGCAGTCAAGACTGGTATCAACGTATTGGATGACGTGGCCAACAACGGTATGAATTTGACAGATTCTCTACAAGTTCGCGTCAAAGAATCCGGTAAGAATCTCAAGAGGAAGGCAGCTGAAAAATTGGTTGATATGATGAAAGGATCGGGATATAAATCGCGCGTAGTAAAGCGACGACGTCAGTCTCGTAAAGCGCGCGGGTCTATACGCACCGTCTCGTCGCGGAAAAGAGTAACCAAGAGGAAAGTGACACGAGGTCAGAGGAAGAAGAAGAAGAAGACAAGCGGTAAAACGACAAGCAGGCGGAAACCAGCGAAGCTAAGAAATTTGACAGATATTTTTGGACCACAAGGAATATAATACTGGATAAGGAGTAAGATGGCTTCCTTACACACTCACTCTAATGAGTGTATGTCAAGCGAATTGGATATCTTCTCTCTTCCTGCGACACAAACATCAATCGAAAGCAGCAGTTTCTTGCATTATAAGCCGGTGTCTTCCCTAACCGACGAAGGTGATGCCCCGATCGAATTCGTTGTTCCAAGCGCTAGCGAGCACTATTGGGATCTTGCTCATACTATGCTACACGTGCAAGCAAAAATCACACCCGTAGCAGCGGACGCCGAAAACCGCAAGGTTGGACCCGTCAATAATTTCTTACACTCGCTATTCCATCAAATAGACGTCTTTTTCAATCAAAAAGCTGTTTCCCCACCAAATAATGCCTATCCGTACCGAGCTTATCTAGAGTCTTTGCTCAACTACAGCCCAGCAGCGAAAGAGTCTCATTTGACATCGTGTCTGTGGCGGGAAGATACGAGCAACAAATTCGACGCTGCCCCAAACGCTGATGGGGAAGTGGCCAACACAGGACTCGCATACAGACAGTATTTTACACCGGGTGGTAAGACTGTTGACATGATAGGGCATCTGCATTGCGATGTCTTCAACCAAGATCTTATGTTAATCAACGGTGTTGAAATGAGAGTCCGCCTGGTACGGAGCAAAGATGCGTTCTGTCTCATGGATATTTCCGAAGATGGTAGATTCAGCGTTCAAATCAAGGAAGTTTCTCTAATTGTTCGACGCGTGAAAATCAGCCCCGGGGTATTACTAGCGCACGCCAACACGCTGTCCAAAGTCACGGCAAAATATCCGATAACAAGAGTTGAAGTGAAATCGTTTACGATGCAAACGGGGATCCTTGGCGATACGCTGGACAACGTCATCCTTGGACAGCTGCCGAAAAGGATTATCATTGGCTTTGTTGATAACAGGGCTTCCAACGGGAACCGTCGGATGAACCCTTTCAACTTCCAACATTTCGGGATCAATTACCTCTCATTATACATAGATGGTGTACAAGTCCCTAGCAAACCGCTGCAGCCAAAATTCACAGGGAATAATCAGCTCTACGTAGATACTTTCCAAACCTTGTTCTCTGGTACAGGCATACATTTCGCCAACCAAGGTATTGGTACCGATCGCCTCAACTATAGGAGAGGAAACTTCATCACGGCTTTCGATCTTACACCCGATCTATCAGCACACTGCGCAACCCATTGGAATCCTGTTCGCAACGGTAGTGTTCGCATAGAGGTACGGTTTGATGAAGCGCTCACGCAAACCATAAACTGTATCGTATACGCCGAGTACGACAATATTCTAGAGATCGACTCAAGCAGACAGATCGTGACCGATTTCGGCGCGTAAGGGGGGACTAGAGGAGGATCGGAGGGGTGAAGAGTATAAGGAAAGACATGCGAGCTCTCGGAGCGTCAGTTGGTCTTTCTCCAATCCAGTGGCTCAACCGTGCACTCTCCAAGAAAATGGATTTTGTTATAGACATTCAGGGTTTCCGAGATGAGGACAAGAAATATGTACCAAAAGAGATTGCAGTGGTATCTTCACCAGAAGGTATCAGTGCCCATTGGCTGGTGAAACCACCGCACCCCTTCAGTTATCTACAAGAGGATATGAAAACAAGCAATAATTACTGCACTACTCGTATACACGGTTTGGAAAGGTTCGACGGGGACGTATCGATCGAGTACCTACGCCAGCGGTTGGTCAAGATAGCAGAGAATTCGATCAATATCTTCGTCTACGGACATGTTAAAGCTAGGTATCTCGAGTCGATAATGCGCAGAAAGATCGTGAACATTGAATCGCACAGTGGCCCAGCAATCAAGCAGCTCAACAAAGAACTACCCGGTGGAAATACTTGCATCTACCACGGTTTCAAGATATTCAAGGATGAATCTGGGGAAATAGAAAATAGATGCGCGTTGCACAGAGTTGGACAGCTCAGGAAATGGCTGCGTTCGATCCTACCCATTGAACTCCGAGAGCGACACGATATTGAAGAGAATGAAGTGCGACTAGCTCTCGTCTACCACGGAATACTCGCGAGGAAAGCAGCTGAGTTTGCTGGACGTGACCTTGTGGATTTTGCCAAATACAGAAATAAGGCCCCGAAAACAGGACCATTGGGTACAGAAGGCGTAGAGGATGAAGTCGACGCTTCGATGATTGTCAACACATCCGAAGTCGACTATGAATACCCATCAGGTAATGCAAGCCATTAGCGGTTTGAAGGCAAACTCGATTGGCGTATACGCAGCTGATCGCGTGCCAGCGATCTTGAGTTTGCCTGCGGCCATTGTATCAAACCTAGATACCTCCAATAAGCCCGGTCTCACTGGATCGCAATCTATATCAACAGGAATGGACATGGACAATATTTCGATAGTTACGGACAGCCACCCACCTCGCCTTATCATCTCGAACGTCTCAAGAGGAACTGTACCCGCTACGACTGGAACAAGAAGACGCTGCAGAGTTTTGATTCGGAAGTTTGTGGTAAATACTGTATTATATTTTTGTATTTTATGTGTCATGGTAGTAGTTTACGCACGTTTCACATCATCTTTACCTCGAACACACGATCAAACGATTCAATCGTCACTCGTTTTAGACGAGATATCATGAAAAGATTACGGAAGAAAGTGAAGAAGAGCAAAATTGCTGTATTTCCTCGTGAAAATTTTACCGGTTTTGGTTCCCATATACAAGCATGTACCTCGAGATGTAAGTGATTAGTGCTGTACTTAAGAGCCCTTGTATCAAGAGAGAAGATTCGATAATAAAAATGAGAGTAAATAAAAAGAGAAGATTGTATGAATTTGTCATTCCCCTACCTGGAGCCTCACCTCTCCTCTTTGTTTTATCTCATGAACTCTTGCTTACGATGCAGAAATCATAGCTTCGATCGTAATGTACTCCTAAACATTTTTCTCGCATCAATTCTCAGTTACCATAATCCCACTAGCCGCAGCTGACAAAATGGAGGCTTTCGTGAGTATATAGAAGAAGGCGTGAGCATGCGCAGGCGAGAACACATGCAGATACTGCGCATAGGAAGAAAAAAAGGGGGAGGGGGTAGATGATCTCCTCCCCTGGCAACGGTAACTCTATGATGACTCATTGCAAAGACCTTTGACGGTTGCATCATTCATACTGAAATTATAGTTAACGGCAACGTTCTCACACACATCTCTTTCAAGCCTTCAGTGTCAGATCATAAATTTACAGGTCGTAAAAGAAAAACTTTAAACGGTGCCGCAATCTGCTACTGCTTCGACGAAAAAAATTACGGAGTAGAATTCCCCCACGCCTCCCAGACCCATCGGATTGATGGTCTCGCCATGGATTCCATGTGTGAGAAGAAAAGTAACGGACCGATTTTGACCGTTACAGTCGTTGAGCCGGAACGTGGGAGGCGGGGGTACAACTACTCTTTTCTAGGAATGAGGTCATACATCTATAAATCGGTGACGTTATACTTTTTCTTTATTGCCGACCCTTGTCAGTTCATGCTTGAATAGTTACCAGGAACAACATCAAACGATACCGCTACTCTGTGGGATTTTACACCGAAAGAACAGCCCCGCCCACCTCAAGTCAGCCAACGGTCGTTTTTGACGGTTACAAACATTCTGTTGCTATGCAGACTGACGCCAGCGACTCGGTATACCCCCCCCCCCCCACTCGTACGAGTTCAGCCTCCTACTCCTCCGCAGTAAGAGTGGGGGGTTACTACGGTATAAAAAAGTGAGCGCGAGTGCTGGGGGTACCACAGTCAACATTTTTGAGCCTTTGAGGATACTTCAGCTCGAGTTCAGAATGGCCGACACCGTATCTCTTTCTACCGCTGCTGCCGGAGTCGAAGACACTGCCCATGGTATCGACGAAAGTCTTCTCGCAGCCCCGGCTGCGGCCTTCGACAACGTCTCCAATAGCGTGGAAGTTCATACTACTCCTGCCGCCAGTTCCAACAACGTCATCACCGTACCTGACTTCCCTGCTGCCCCGTCATCTCGGACTGGTTCCAGAAGTATAAAACTGGTACGTGATCTACCGAATTTGCTGTTCTCAACTACCTACGCCTTGAATAAGTCCGACTCCAAGAGAGCTGTTGTGGGTTTGGAGTACTTTGGGGGAACCTACAGGGCAGTCGTTGAGTTAGGGAGTCACGCTTCACCGCTCAAACATGTAACTTTCGACTTGACCAGCTGGGAGCTCTTCACTGATCAAATTGAAGCTATGGATGGATATCTCCAGAATGCATACTCTTTTTCACAAAATTTCAACGGCTCTAAAGTGTACTTACCAAATCACGACATTAATTTCACTACGTCATACGGGTCAAGAACGATTTTTATCGACGAGCGTCCACAACTACTGGTCTTGAGATTATCGAGTATTGAGGATGAGCAGGATGAGGACCGTGACGGGAAGCCATGCAAGAAGAAGAAGAAGAAGCACGACGCTGCACCTGGATTCGTGATGCAATATGCCACTTTTGAAGGTTTGAGGCGGTTACGTGAATGCCTTTCCACGCAGCTAACAAAATGCGAGGAACTGTGTGTTTGTGAACCGCGCAATCGAGCACGTGAACAATTTCTTGAACGATTTGATCCGTAAAGAGCCTGTCGAGACTCGAATCAATATCTTGAAGGACGTGATATCTTTTAGACATTACTTTGGAGTAAATTTCGAGGCCATCAAGTCTGATGTGGTGGCAAGACTGGATTACACTTTTACTGATATTAACTTAAAATTAATGTTCGCTGAGCTACGAGCATTCGGCATGTCGAACCTTGCAAAAGATCTGTTCGATTTTATGGATGCAAACGGATTATTGTGAAAAATATGATGATGATTACTCGTCCATTGTACATACTGAGAATTTCGTCTTGAATAAAAGTAGAATATTATTAAATATTTTTTTGGTTACGTCACCTACCCATCACTATCCTCCCATCCCATAATGAGCATTACTGAATTCGGAAAGATAATTTCAGCCTTTAATGACGCTATCACCACAAAATCAATATCAGAGTCACATGTATAAAAAACTTCGTAAAACCACTTTGTCGTTCATTCGGCTCCTAGCACTGCCAGGAACTACACCTATTTCTCTGCTCTCTCTCTCTCTCTCTCTAGTCTTTTCTGGAACACGGATTCTGACGATATCTACTGCTGGTAACGTAGAGGGCGTTACAAAACATTACCCTTTTTCTATCTGACCATCGATCGATAATGTAGATCTCTTCCCGACCGAAAGTTTCCTCTCCATTCCAAGACTCAGCGCGGCACGCGCGCACATATACACATGCACACACGCACATACACACACAACATACACACACGTATACACACACGTACGTAATGATAAAAAACGCGCGCGCGCGCACACACACACACACACACACACGAATGTAATGATAAACATAAACAATGTTATGTTTACACCACCCAGCATCACCTTGACCTTGTGACGTCACGATGTAAACAAACCGCTGGCCCACATCAGCTAACCGCCAGACGGTCAATGACTCTGGCCCCTCCCCCACCAGACGCCATTTGTTGTGTCTCGCTATACCAGCTCATATACTACTGAGATTACTCGAATTTTACGAGATCTCGTCTCGATTTCGAGACGAGAATCGATGCGAGACGAGATCGTGGACTTGAAAACCAAGACGATGCAAGATTAAGTAAATTTCTCGGACTTTTCGATCTCGTGAAGCCCTACCTAGAACAGAATGTATGTGAGCAAGCTTTCAAATGAATCCTTTCCTGGGAAGGAGTGGAGCAACAAAAAGAGATTACAGCGTGGTTCTCCGCGCTATGCTCTGAAATCAATTAGAGAAACCATCCCTGAATGGCTTCAGTGAATCATTCTATCACTTTTGACTGGCAAAATTGACGAACAGAACCTTTGTGTAGCTTCTGGTGAGTAGCCATTGAGCGATTCGAATACTTTTGTCCCAAAATTCAGCAAACTGTAAGTTGTCTGTCGCAAATTCCTTGCGTCACTTTTTAATTGTGAAAACATCATTCTCCCTAGACTCAAAATTCTTGAGCATACCAATCATTTGTGGTGCAACCAATGGATAAACCGCTCTTGTAAAATGATAACAATATCAAAATTCTGAAGCTGATGAACATTTGAAGCATAGATCTAATCTAGAAAAACATATTGGAATATAATCCAATGAGAACTCAGCTCTGCGATTAAATCATCGTGAGAAACCAGAGGCAAACTCCTAATACGCGGATACCGAACGTTGCCTGTAGTTTTTTTCTCCCTTTGACGTCCCCTTGTTGCCTCCTGGGGCTAGCACGAGGGGCCCCTCCACCACCCTGGTGTAAATGGTTGTTCGCGAATTTTTTCTCTACTTATGGATCCCAGCTTCTCAGAGTGACCTATGCCATGGATTGCAGTCCTGGGATGCCTCTGTCCAATGCGCCTAAGATCGACATTCCCTGTCTCACAAAGAGAGCCATCGGATCCGCTGTGCCCTTAGCGTTCTTGGAGAGAGCCTGTCCATGGTTTGTGAGTACATGTTCTGGGGAGACTCAAACTCCAATGCCGGTAAGGCCAACATTCCCCGCATCTTCCCATGCACTAAAGAAGGCACGTCGGGTCGGCTCGTCAACTCTCTAGGTTACCCTTCCTCCCCCTGCTTTGCATTCACCCAAGGCCCGCTAGTCGAACTTTCTGGAATGGGAAAAATTAGGATTCCTCTGAATGATCATTCCGGGGGAAATGCCATTTCGAAGCAAGTGGGATGTGATGGGTCCTTCTTCCGTCAAATTTTGCCGGGAATCGAAGCAGGTTGCCTCTAGTTTTTCCAGTATGATGAAATAATTGATGATGTTACTCCACTTCTGATATGATTCAGCGAATTCACAAGAGCAGAATCCATTCTTCAACTATTCGGAGCTGAGATACATTTCTACCTCCTCCAAATCATTCCAGCCACGCATGGTTAATCATGAGGGATGCGATAGGCACACACAGTAGGGTGCACTCAAAGTTTGATGAGGGATTCTTACCCTCGGCTGGCACACGTGGGTCTATTCGACCCGAGGCCTTTTTTAAGACATCGACGCGTTCATAATTCGAAGTTTCCCGGGCTAATACCGACATTTGTTGGTAGCCAAGATTTGCCGCTTACCGACCGTGCATACAGCAACAGACCTGGCACGCGCGTCTTTCCACCACAGCCAGGCAAAGTTGCCGCTGGGTCTAAAGTACCCAGGTGTACCAGCTATGCGCGTTATTTCTGAGTACATTCTGTTGCAATGATGATTCACTGCAAGAAATTGCGAAAGAGGCCTTTCCACTGAAAATATCCTAGAGGACGCAATTTTTGATGAAATCAGCTGAAAATTCAACTGAGTGATCTCAAGATTGAGTAGATGTGAGAAAAGGATAGTCCAGTGGTCGATCTTCCAATAGAGGTCTCCATTCCGGCATATAAGGTGAGAATGAAAATGAATCGAGCCATGCAAAAGGGGACCCTCGTGCAAATGACAAATTGTCGGGAAAACGAAAAAAAACTGTGTTCCATCTCTACCATTCACAATGCCCCAACGCCAATGTACATATACATACTTCTTATCAGTATGTACTATAATCTTCTCCATATTTTGACCAAGGGTGGCCTGCAGAATTGTTTTTTAATAAAAACTAGAGTGGACTTGGGTTCCTTTTAGCATGGATTCCTTTAAAAAGCTATGATTTCATATCAAGACACTTCAAAACTTGGAAATATTGAATTTAAAAGATATCTTGATGATTATTATGGATTCATAGCGGGATTTAGGTACCTTTTTGCTCGGATTGACTGAAAATACTTCGGATATAATCATAAAGTCCACCACAACAAACAAAATCATTATAACTATCTAAATCATGTAACATTAACATTCATAAGATCAATGAATCTATGAATGTATTCATTTTCATGCCCAAGATGGAGGATTGCTACGATTTTTTCGTTTCTCGTTATCGTTATTACTGTCACAATCCATATTCTAGATTTTATACACTATGAGGCAGACAAGATCAACGTCTGCAGAGCTATCGGATGATACACTAGATACTACAGCACTTTCTGATCATTTCAAAATTCGAGTTGAGTTCAGAGCGAAGAGTATACACTGATATGCCTGTACATCATTCGAGACGTCGCAAGATGTGAACATTCAGCTCGTCGACCAACTGGCGCCAAGAATCACATCGATCAATTGTGCGAGTGATAGATGTGATGATACAGTGCATACGTATTAGTTTTTGTAGGTTCTTTTATCAATCCATGTCAAAAGGGCCCCATATTTTGTACTTGGGTCCCTTTCTGCATAGATCGGATCTCAGGGATTGGTCATATCGGAAAGATTTCATATGCAGGTGATAGACGAATGTTCAAAGAGTGCAAATATCACCTTATCTCAATTTTGCGAAAAATGGCGCTTGGATCCCTTCTTGCATGGCTTGATTCAAATTCTCAATTCATGCGTCGAAATATGTCAGAATGAATACCTTCTTCTCAAGATTCACTCTTGTGCTATCCTTTCCTTGAATTGACCTCATCTTGAGATGACTCAGTTGAATTTTCAGCTCATTTGGATGAAATCGGTGCCATCTACGTTTTTTTCTGAAAGTGGAGATCATCTGGATACATGAGCCCATCAAAAACATATCAAAGAAGCTACAAAAAAATTTCAAGTCAATAGATTCAATATAATAGCTACAACATCGATTTTTCGGCGTGGGTCGAATAGACCGAGGTTGGCCACCTATGTTATTTGGCCGAGGTGAGCCAGCTAAGGGTTTATCATAATCAAAATATCGCCACCAATTGAACGAGATGCTACATTACACGATGTTTATGCCACAATGATCGGGAGAAGAAGGAAGTATAGCACGATTCCCCGCGATACTACCTCACTTATGGTTTTGAAATAGAGGAATTAGGCACTTCAGCGGAGGAGTAACCCCAATTTCTGATTCTGACCTGAGGTTTCGTGGGTGAAGGTTCAAGATTGATATTCATTCGCATTTCCTCGAGCTGAGACTAATAGCGTAGCCAGTTTTGGAAGGAAAGATTCTAACTGAATTCATGGCTCACCCCTCCTCCAATAGACCTCTGAACTCATATAACATCCTTTTCGGAGTTATGAAAATATTCTCGAAGAAACTTCGAACCTCTTCGTCAATCTACGTAGCATCATATCGATCGACGTCCTGAAATTTTCATTTTCGAACATAGATTCTATCCAATTCTTGATATGTGGTCGCTCACTCAATTGCATAAATTGGTATAACCTGATTCATCTGGTTCCCCGCTTTCGAGCGGTTGTTTCGCTTCGCCTGCAGCCCAGGCCATAGCGGACCGCTCATAATCCGAGCTACAACCTTATAAGCGTTGCAACGTGTACCATTTTCGAGATTCCATTGGAATAATTCCTCGCTCAGGTTGAGGAATTATATCTGTGTAGTCATGAAGAAATCGCAAGAGCCGAAAAGAATCATTCAAGTCAGACATATGGGTGAATATCAAGATTCGGGCAATTTTTAGCTCAGTCAATGAGAGAATGATCAACTGACGTTGTCCGTTATAATTACGAAGAGAGTGCAGATGTACACTCCCCAAAAAGGTGAACTGCACTAGGATGACGGTCAGCGGTAGTTCGAGATCTTTTGTCTCTCTCGCACCTAACGGGTCATCCCACGAGCGCGAGTGAGACGGTAGATCTCGAACGGTCACTGACCGTCACAGCCAGTGCAGTTCACCTCGTTGGGAAGTGTACCACCATACTTTTGACAAGATTACCTTTTTGAGCTGTATCACAGCAGAAAAAAAATTGACATGTGATTGTTTCGCAAGATTTGATTCGACCAATGCAAACAAACTCAGTACTTGAGCTGAATATGGAGACATGGCGGGTCGGAACGGCGACAAAGTGTTAGGTGCGTGATCATGAAAAATACCAATTGAATATGTTTCGGGCTAGTCTTGAGATCATTTGCCAGAAAGAATCAGAATCATCGGTCGGGGATTCTTATAATAATCGTCATTTTCGTGTCATTTAAATTCACACGTTTTGATACTTCAACGATCCTTTTCCAATCACTCGAGCTATGGTCGTTTAACACAGAATTACTCTCAGAGCTGAACAGACAACAGCATTCTTACGTATATTCATCCATATCATACGTGGGTCTGGCCTAAACCCACCAGATATGAAGCTGTGGTGATGAACATTGAGATTTAGTGGAGAGGAATACCTACGTTGTTTTGGTGAAAAGTCGTTCAATACGAACATTTAGTCAGGATTCAGTGCCATTCCGAGATAATCGATATTTGTAACACTACATGTCATAGTCGTGTACATTTAGACGCGCGTGTGATGTCAGAATCCTCGTAGAGAGATGCAAATTACAGATATAGACGAACATTCGTTTGATCGGAAAGAGACCCCAAGAGGTGAATCCCCAACTGATCTATACTTTTTGAACAAATCATATATTATTTTTGGATTCACTTAAAGTATCAATACGGGATATTAGAACTTTTCATGCGTCACCTTCTTTTGTTGTGAGCGCTCTCTCGACCTTCCCCAAATACCCCCTCCCCCTTCTTCGTGGCAACTCCGGAGACCGGAACCACGATCATAAAAGAAGGTCTGCTCTCTCCGGTGCTCGGACTTGACTCACGGATGGCGAGTAAATTCCCCCACTCTGCCTCCCGAAATCCAATATGGCCGGGCCGGGCGACGCACGCTGATTGGACGGTCGCTCGTGCCGCTATAGGTATAGCCGCGACTGTAGCAGCTCGTACGTAAACACGTGTATTGTAAACGACCGTGTAGAGCAGAATCCGAATTTGCGTAACGAATGGTGTCCGGGATTAATAATTACATCTCTTGTGCTCTGAGTTTGTTCACAAAACAATCGGTTTTATATCCCGAATTCCCAAATCCCAAGCCCCCTCTCGGGGCCTAAACTTTATATATGACTTTTGTCTCGTGTTAACACGCAGCTTCGGTGGTCGAGCGGTTAGCGCGGCCGGCTTCTATTTTGTCGCCCGGGGTTCAAATCCCCAACTGGACACACATTTATTTTTCATTTTTGATTTTTAATACTTGTATCTCCTTTTTTCTCAATATTATGCATCTAAAATCAATTAACCATCAGTTGAAAATCGATCCCAATTTTTTCGATACATTAGCATTGTACACAATTATCGAGGTAATCACACAAATTCGTGATGTATTTTGCTGCGTTGGTGGGCAAAAACGAAGACGGACGATAGTCATATCGATTTGAAATTATTGTACAGATGTACGCTCAAAAAATCATACAACACTATGAAACGAGTGAGTTTGATGCTTTTTCGCGAGGCCGAAAATGGAAGGGATACATTAAAGTGGAGGGCCAATTGTTTGGAAAGATAAAAATGTTCAATCATCCAGAATAGATGAGACTGTATAGTATGCATGGATGAAGTGATTGTTGAACAAATTTAGAACAATTTTGAATCTTACGGAGCAAAATACATCACGAATTTGTGTGATTACCTCGATAGCCGTGTACAATGCTGACGTATCGAAAAGATTGGGATCGATTTTCAACTGATGGTTAATTGATTTTAGATGCATAATATTGAGATAAAAAGGAGATACAAGTATTAAAAATGAAAAATGAAGAATAAATGTGTGTCCAATCGGGGATTTGAACCCCGGGCGACGAAATCAAAGGCGGCCAAGCTAACCACTCGACGGAGCTGCGTGTTAATGCGCATGTACATTACAACGAATTCCAATAACATTGTAATGTTTTTTTTGTGATGTTCAGGTAATGACGAGGAATTTGTAATGTCAATTCATCGATATTTTACGGTAAAAAAACTGAAAAAAAACTCATCTACAATACTCGTAATTTTGCCGAGAGTGGGATTCGAACCCACGACCTTTCGATCACTAGGCAACGCACATTCCTCGGGGCCAGCAAGTCATGTTGGTAGTAGACTTCTTATAAGCTTACTTGAAGTTTGACTTACCAAAACAATGTGTTCATTCGCTCAAAATCTGATCATCCGTTCACTCAGTTTGTCATACAAACAACTCAGAGTGGATCAGCTGCATGCTATGAAATAGTCCGGTTTCAATGAAAATCCACGATTTTCACTGTCTATTTCGAAAATTTCATCGGTACAACGTGAAGAATGATTGAAAAAAATTGGAAATAACTTCTTTCACGTTTCTAAATGTGTTATAAGGTAAGCCGAAAATGCCCCCACTCAAGTTATCGAATGGACCAGTTCGCAGACCTGGCCACGCATTTTTTTCATGTTTGTTACGTGAAAATGTGAGGAAATCAACGGTTCGGGCCGATTCAAAATGACCCGCGCCCTTCTTAAAACATTACAAACGATATTCGGTACTTTCGACTTGTTTTTTGTTGGTCGATGGAAGCTATGCCAAATGAGATTAATTCAATCAGTCCTAACGTAGTTCTCCTCATTTTCTCCGTCTCTTTCCGAACTTTAAAGTGTTTTCCACAAAATACAAAAAATTCGATTTCGAGGCGATTCTACGCCTATATTACTAGAAAAGTGCAGTGTTCCTAATTTGCCGCCGCCCCTCTTGCGCAATGCCACGGACACTGCCCCGGGCGAAACACTAAGGGCCGTGCGCACTGCCCTGTAGTATGCCACAATTAAGAGCATTGGACTTAGGGGGGCTCCCTAGTCCCTAGTCTTTCGAAAACAGCAGTGGCGCCATCTAGCGGTCCAAATGTTTTATTGTGAATATAAAATCAACCAAATGACAAGAACGGAGTGCGGTGTTTTCCCACGTGCGGAGAATTTTTCTGCAAATTTAAAAAAAAGTTCCATCCAAAATAAGTGACATTGAGCTGATCAAGATGCAGAAATGTATCACACTATTCTCAAAAATTTTTCTGCAACTCTATGAGCTCAATTTTGCACTTCTTCTGATGAAACTTCTCTTAAAATTTGAGGAACAGTTCTCCGGGCGTGGGAACATATCGCTCTCCATTCTATGTTCCCGAGTTAAAATGATCAGTAAACGACCGAGCATGACCGAGTACCGCTTCTGGTACTCGGTCATGCTTGGTCGTGTACCGAAATTCGCGGTATACGACCAAGCATACTTAATCATGACCAAGCACGATCGAACACTTAAGAAAATACCCCCTCTTCATATCTCATTTCGATAACAACGATGCAGTTGGTTGATGATACTTTTTGGGAGTTTTCAAAGAACAATTGTCTGACAATGATAATGATTGGACCGTAAGCCCATGGTTGATGTTTGATGAATTCCATTAAAAAACAACACATGAAAAATAGTGGTATCTCGCATTGGTTTTCCGTGGTTTTGATCTCATTCTGTGGTCTGAACCCCACTGAGAGGTCCAAAAAAAATTTCGGAGTCGCCTGCTGAGCCATTTCTGTTTCGCTTCTTGATATGATTCCATCAGAGCATCAAAATCATGATCTTTTGTTCCTGAATTAGATATATCTCGAGTTTGGCTCAAGATAATGCAACGTTGTCTACACCATTCAGAAGATCTTTGAAAAACCAATCGAAAGAGACCTCGAAGATTTTTGTATACGAGTAATTCCACGCGAAACAGACCTACGAAAAAGGGTCATGTCTCAGATTGTTTTCTTGGCTTTTCCATTCGATTTCATGTTACCAAACATGAAATTTTCCCCACCTATGGAGCCCCATGCAAATATTCCAGGTATCTCCGACGTGCTTTACTCTATCCTTCTGACTTATCTCCAACAACAAAATTTGGGCGTTTTGTCAATAAAATGCACATTTCTCGAATCCGTTTAGAGATACAGAGACGCGGTTTGGAGCATTCGGAAGGTCTTTGTAAAACCTATCGAAATCAGCCTCATAAAATTGATTTCGAGGTCATGGGCGGCTTTAGCTGGCAAGAGACTGAAATTATACAAAAACATTGATTTCTCAGAAGGGAATTTTTTTTATTCCGTGAAAATTCGATATTCGATGTAAAATGTAGTGTTCTCCCCAAAAAAAGTAGCCTCGAACATTTTTTTGCGCCCTAAAGCCTGTTTTTGCTATTTTCTGAAAATCTAATTTCTAGGCAATTAGAAATCGTTTGTTTACTGCACATGCGCAGGGATTTCGATTCTGAAAACCAATCCCATTGAGAAGCCAAGAAAATTCCCTTCGAAATGACCACTTCGCGAAGTTAATTTCATCAACTGGGATCGGAGCTGCAACGTATGAATGATGAACCCTCAGCTAGGGTGCGGAGCATAGATGTACGCTATCCTGCGCGGATTTCCTTTATCATTCCTTTCGGTATCCCCGACATACCTCCTGAGATCCATTGGTCTTCTGGACGTTGTAGCTCTGGTCCAAATGCATGGGATTGACTCCGTCAAGTGGTCATTTTGAAGGAAATTTTCTTGTCTTTTCAATTAAATTGGTTCTCAAAATCTAAATTCCTGCGCTTGCGCAGAAAACAGACAATTCCCAATTCCCTATAAAATAGTATTGCAGAGCAAAATCGGCCTTAGGGAGCAAAAAAATGTTCGGGACTACTTTTTTCTGAAAGAACACAACATTTTACATCAAATATCAAATCTTCAAGGAATAAAAAAAAATGGCTTTTTGAGAAATTAATATTTTTTTATTTTTCATTCTCTTGCCCATTGAAGCCACCCATAACCTCAGAATCAATTTCACAAGACTGATTTTGATGGACTTTTTCAAGGAATTCTGAATGCCGCAAACCGCATCTCTGTATCTCTTAACGAATTTGAGAAATATAAATTTTATCGAAAAAAAGACCCGAGTTTTGGGGTTGGAGACGATTCAAGAGGGTAAATGAACATGTGCCCCACATACCTAGAAAATTTTTATGGGGTCCTATAGGTGGTGGAAAGTTTATGTTTTGTACCATAGGATCGAATGAGAAAGCCAAGAGAACAACCTGAGACATGACCCTTTTCCGTAGGTCTGTTTTGCGTGGGATCACTCATACCCGTTTGAGGTCCTGATCAGGCAAAATCCGAAAAATGATGGTAGTTTGATGATATTAGGAAGCAATATTTTTTAACTTTTGAAAAATATGATTTCTCATGCAAAATTGCACGCTTTTTGCGATGAAATTAGCTCGAAGCTGTTTCATGCATTTTTTGGTCAATTTTCTGATTTTTATTTCTGCCCAAGCAGAAAACAGAGATTTCTGCGTATGCGCGTGGTTTGCCAAATTTTTAAGTATATAGTCTCAATCGAAAGCTGAGGAAATTTCCTTCAAGATGACCTCTTGCAAAAGTCAATTCCACGTTGCCAGTCGGTGACTACGGCAACTTGACTGGAAAAGAACGATGGCCAGAGCAAGATGACTTATCCATCGTGAGCCAGAGCCTTGAGACCTTCTCTTGCATCGATGCTGTCAGTGTTATTAATAATCTTGATGTCAACAGAATCGTGTATCTTCAGTTCCCGTCGATCAAACTAAGTCCCGCAAGAGGTCCTCTTGAAGAAAATTTTCTCAGCGTTCGATTAGAATTACTTTGAAATTCGTCAAACTACGCGCATGCGCAGAAATCTTTGTTTTCTGACTGGTCAAAGTATGAAAACTCAGAAAATTGAAAAAAACAAAAACGAATGAAACAGTAAAAAACAATTTCGGACTAGTTCCATCGGAAAGATCGAGCATATTTGCATGAGAAATCATATTTTTGAAGAATTAAAAGAATTGCTTTTTGAGATAATCAAGTTAACCTGATTTTTCCGAATTTTGCCTGATCAGGGACAAGAGAAGCTGAACAACAATTTCCAAGGCCATTCTCGATAAGTTTTTCCAAGACCTTTTGAATGGCGCAAACCACGTTGCATTATCTTGAGCCAAACTCGAGATACATTCAATTTAGTAAGAGAAGATCATGATTTTGATGCTCTGGTGGAATCAAAAAGCGAAACAGAAATAAAGTTAAGCCAAAATGAATGGAACACGAATTCCTTCACTAAGACAGCGATTACTCTGACGTCCTTGGCTCTGCGGCAATTTTACAAAGAGCATTCGAAAGATGAGAAAAAAAGCTATCATTTCATGTCTCTTTGAAGGATTTTTCGCCTCAAAATTCATGGTTTCAATTGGCTCCGGAAAGTGAAAAATTCTTCATCTCAATCTATCATCGATCATTCATCGGGAAATCCTGAAAGCGCAGAAGTATTTGCGGGACCTCGTAGCTCTCCTCAAAACCTTCTAAATGATTTTTTATACATTCCTCTACGGCTTCTTTCACCCGAATTCCGAGTGATCTAGCAAAAAGAAGTTGGTGCGGGTACATTTTTGAGAACTTCCAAAAAGTATCAACTGCATCATTGTTATCGAAATGAGATATGAAGAGGAGGTATTCCCTTAAATGCACGATCGTGCTTGGTCATGCTTGACTATGCTTGGTCGTGTATCGATCATTTCTACTCGGGTTGTTCGGTTGAATTGTCTAAAACGAAATGTCAATTCCGTCCCCTGTAGGCAGTCCACCTTCGACTTTACCACCACGCATATGCGGAGTCGAAAACCCTTATATGTCGCTGTGCATTTCAATTTGTTATACTCGAAACAACATAATCCACCATTTCGTCAGTCTAAATTGAGATTTGTCCATTAAGCCCTTCCAACCAATGAGATCGTCATCCAGAAACCCAAAAACACCTTATCTAAGCGCGACATCAGTCGAAAACTCGAATCCGAAGCTGCGCACACCATATAAACGTGTTTTCAAACTGGCTTACAAAATTTTTTGTCCTTTCCGTCCTCATGTTGTGCTCCTCTCTGGCAAACTATATCGCTTCGTGAAAGACAATTTCTCGTTGTATTTGGTTGCATTAGATCAAATCTATGCTGAAAAGAGTCTACGATTAGAGTTGTAGGAATACTTTTGGGTCAAAATGTCAATTCCGTCCTCCTCTCCGGCACCTAAAACTTGGCATATCTTTCTCTAGGTTCAACCTTGAGATACGTAGCTCTAGGCACTTCTATTTTGTGCTGAAATAAGTGGAAATCAAGTGCTTCGAGCCACTGAAACTCGTCTGCGGGTGAAATAATTTTCTGACTCAAATCACTTCTGGTGACGATTTTGGCCCCAAAAAATTCCACTTTCGGCTGAATAACCCGTATATACTCTGATGTGATAAAAGATGAGGACACTGATGGGTACCTTGATGCGTTTATTTTAAGGAATCAGTACCGATCGAAAACATTTGCCCCTTCGGCGAAATAAATCTGTCGCCAAACACTCACTACTTTACAACCTCATCAAAATACTCCCCAATACATATATATGAGTAAATAAGTCCATGCACCACACAACCATCCCCCGCTCCTCAATGCAAGTTGCTTCGCGAACCTCCGCGATCGGGGAAGCTTTGAAGTTTTTCTTTTCTTCCTTTTAAGAAATCAAGTAGGGTGCCACCGCCGCCACAGCGAGGCCAAAGTACCACCCCTGAAAAAATGCGTGGCCAGGTCTGCGAGCTGGTACATTCGAAAACTTGAGTGGGGGCATTTTAGGTACACTTACCTTATAACACATTTAGAAACGTGAAAGAAGTTATTTCCAATTTTTTTCAATCATTCTTCACGTTGTACCGATGAAATTTCCGAAATAGACAATGAAAATCGTGGATTTTCATTGAAACCGGACCATTTCATAGCATGCAGCTGATCCACTCTGAGTTGTTTGTATGACAAACTGAGTGAACGGATGATCAGATTTTGAGCGAATGAACACATTATTTTGGTAAGTCAAACTTCAAGTAAGCTTATAAGAAGTCTGCTACCAACGTGACTCGCTGGCCCCGAGGAATGTGCGTTGCCTCGTGACCAAACGGTCGTGGGTTCGAATCCCACTCTCGGCAAAATTACGAGTATTGTAGATGAGTTTTTTTTCAGTTTCTTTACCGTAAAATATCGATGAATTGACATTACAAATTCCTCGTCATTACCTGAACATCACAAAAAAAACATTACAATGTTATTGGAATTCGTTGTAATGTACATTACAATGTACATCACAAAAGACATCGTGTTGAACATTGTAATGTCCATCACAAGATTATTTCCAATAGGGTATAGAACCGAGTGTTTTGTGAACAAACTCAGAGCACAAGAGATGTAATTATTAATCCCGGACACCATTCGTTACGCAAATTCGGATTCTGCTCAGCACGGTCGTTTACAATACACGTGTTTACGTACGAGCTTCTGCAGTCGCGGGCACGAGCGACCGGCCAATCAGCGTGCGTCACCTGGTCCGGCCATATTGGATTTCGAGAGGCGGAGTAGGGGAATTTACTCGCCATCCGTGAGTCAAGTTTGAGCACCGGAAAGAGCAGACCTTCCTTTTATGATCGTGTCCGGAATTCTTTCGGCCTGGAAATTCCAGTCATGCTCGAGTGAATCTCACTCTTTCCAGTTTTTTACAACGAGAGAGGCTCACTCGGAAAAGTTGAGAGAGCAAATAGAGCTGAGATTACAACCGTATTGAAATTATATCACTCTTCTTGTTCAATCAATAGATAATCAATTCCAAATGTGATTCATTGGAACTCACATACAACTCGTAGTATGCGATTTGGGCATTCGGGATGATCGTGATAAATCTCATCCTTCGTCGACATCTGAAGAACACTGTGATGTATGGACTCAAAAGTCTGCTCGCTATGACAAATTTTGGCTCATTTCGAAATTGGAATCCGAACTTAACAAGTATTGGGCGCTGATAATAAACTCTCAAGATCACTCTCGACCTTAGGGATTCGAGATCAACTCTGGTAATTTGTGGATATGATAAAACCTAGTCATTCAAGAAGGATGAAATGGAGAGGTCTAGTCTTTTTCATATCTACCGTGAATCTTCATGAATATTTTACATATTTTGCATACCAATGAGTCTCTGACATGCATGGACATTACGTACGCGTGTACTGTTGAATGTGATGTAACTAATATGGATCATATTGGTGTATGAATGACACTGAATCTTGACTAAATGCTCGTTTTGAACGACTTTTGATCGAAATGCCGTGGGTATTTCTCCTCACTAACATTAATCTCAAGGTATATGGCCACAGCTTCATCTCTGGCGGGCTTAGGCCAGACCAGCGAATGATATGGATGAATATACGTGGCCATGTTGTTATCTGTTGAGCTCTGAGAGTTGTTCTGAGTTGAAAGATCATCGCTCGAGTAATTGAAGAAGGATCGTTGAAGTATCAAAACGCGTGAATTTGAATAACACAAAAATGACGATTATTTTCAAAATCCCCGACCGATGATTTCAATTCTTCCTGGAAAATGATCTAGAGACTAGCCCGAATCATATCCAGGTGGTATTTTTCATTATCACGCGCCTTACACGTTTCCACCGTTCCGACCCGCCGTAGAGAGCGTTTGATCGCATGCGCTATACTTCTAAATCATTCTAGATTTGGGGGGACTGGACTGACTCTACTAGGATTGACTGATTTCCTCAGCTTTCCAAAATGATTGGTTTCGGACTCTTAAAATTTCGCACATGCGCAGAAAATTGAGGTTTTCTGTCATTAAAATCGAAAAAATGTACAGAAAACAGCTTGAAACCGAGAAATTCAGAGTGAAAATGATCAATTCGTGAAGAACACAACTTTTTACATGAATAAGTGTACTTTTGAATCTTCCAAAGAATAGCTTTTCGAGAAAAAAGATAAAAGATGATTTTCACGGAATCATCCATATATAGTCCCCGACAAAATTGAGTGGACAGCATGCAAAAATTTGCTGATCAGCGAATGAGGCCGACTACTAAGGACTTATCCTGCCGAACCGTCCACCATTGGATTCCAGAACTTCTCACTTTCACCCATGAGGAGCGGCGATTGCAAAGATTTGCGTGGTGAAACTGCAGGGGGTACGTTGTACGAGTACCTTAATTTTTGATGAGACGAAATTGAGTGGACACGCACGAAAAAGCCTATGGAAACCTGAATAAACCATCCATCAATCTACCCAGGGATCTCTTAGTGACCGAAGCAGTCCCGGAATCACTACTGTCCATCCATCGGTCATTTGGATTTCGCGGGAACTCGTCATAGTGACGAAAAGACTGGAAATGGCATTCATCAGATTTCTCTACAACTCGACTGCGAAAAACGAATCAACTCGCTGGATTGCCGTGAAGTGACTCAGGAACAAGAGGAATAATGGAGTAACAGTCCTGGGAGTCCAATCATATCGCCGTAATGTCAAGAATTTGAGTATAAAGTGTCCGAAATCGCCAACAAAAAAACAGAGGAGAGAGAAAATACTCGGGAAAGATGAATTAAGCTGATAGTGACTGGTCAAAATTGAATAAGAATCTTCAGTTGGATGTATCCATGGGGAGTTTCCGACTATTGGACCCATGAATCTCGAATTGGGATTCTGAGGAGATGGATACAAGCACCACTCCAGATGAAGGGTAGGAGGGTAGAGCCCAATACCTGAGCGTAGATGATTGAATGAACCCCCAAATCTTCTGGGACTGATGAAATTATATTTCAGAGCACATGAACATCAACCACAGAGAATTTGGGGAGTCATTTGGGGATTCATGTACGCTTAGATTCTGGGCTGTATCATCTTACCCTTCATCTAAAGTGATGCTTGTACCCATCTCCCCAGCATCTCAACTCGAGATTTTTGGGTCTAATAAGGTAAGTGTGCCTAATTTGCCCCCACTACTTTTGTTTTGCTCGCTATTTCAACTCATCGCTATATTTTTCAACGTACTTTAGCTCATTTTAAAGCTTGTTCCAAGACCTTGAAAATGAGCTAAGGTACGTTCAATTTGAACGAATTGGAGCCGAGATACCTTGATTTTCGCGAAAGAAGATTTTTTGCGAGTTTTTGTCAGTGTGTTCCTAATTTGCCCCCACAAGGAAAAGAGGCCTATTTTCATGAGATTATACGGGTTTTTCGTGTAATCGGGATATCTCGGCTCCCAGACCTCCAAATGAGACGTACTTTAGCTCATCTTGTAGCTTTTTTTACCGCCTTTAAAATTTTTTGAGGTAAATTGGTGCATCTTAATGGAGCGAGAAATGAGTTTGGAAAAAGGCTATAGGGGCAAATTAGGAACACTGCACTTTTTCTATTGATATGGGCGTAGAATCGGCTAAAAATCGATATTTGCAATTCTGCAAAAAGCATTCTAAAGTTGGGACAAAGACAAAGAAAATGAGTTAGGGCACGTTGAAATTGATTCCATCAATTTTGTTTGGCATAACTTTTAGTGAATAACAAAAAAGAAGTCGGAATTAGCGAAATCAGTTTTTCTGTTCTAAGGAAGGCGCGGGTCATCTAGGATCGGTCCAAAACATTTATTTTCTCATATTTTAACGTAACAAACGTGAAAAAATGCGCGGCAAGGTCTGCGGGCTCGTACATGTGAGAACTTGAGTGGGGGCAAATTAGGGAATGGGGGCCAATTAGGCACAGTTACCTTAGTTGAAAACTCCCCATGAGTACATCCAAATGGAGATTTGTATTCTGACTAGTCACTATCAGGTTAAGTCATCTTTTCCGAGTATTTTCTCTTCTCTGTTCTCTTGTTGGTGATTTCGGACACTCTCTACTCAAATTCTTGACATTACGGCGATATGAGTGGACTCCCAGGACTGTTACTCCATTATTCCTCTCGTTCCTGAGTTCCCCCACGTCAATCCAGCGAGTTGATTCGTTTTCCGCAGTCGAGTTGTAGAGAAATCTGATGAATGCCATTTCCGGTTTTTTGTCACATATGACGAGTTCCCGCGAAATCCGAATAACCGATGAATGAACATTAGTGATTCCGGTACTGCCTCGGTCACTAAGAGAGCCCTGGGTGGATTAATGGATGGTTCATTCAGGTTTCCATAGGCTTTCTAGTGCGTGTCCACCCAATTCAGTCAATCTTGTCTAATCAAAAATTGAGGTACTTGTACAACGTACCCCCTGCAGTTTCACCACGCAAATCTTTGCAATCGCCGCTCCTCACGAGTGAAGGTGAGAAGTTCTGGAATCCAATGGTGGACGGTTCGGCAGCATAAGTCCTTAGTAGTCGGCCTCACCCGCTGATCGGCAAATCCTTGCATGCTGTCCACTCGATTTTGTCAGGACTGTATAATCGAGGTTATAGGAGAAGCAAAACCTCAGAGAGATTTTTTATAGACTCTTTGCTCGTCTTCCAGATGTACTGAGCCAGGCCCTTCTATCTACGGTAATTTTTGAGCTATGACGATTTGAATGAGGAAAAATTACGAATATTCTGCAGAAATAAGTTGAGAAAATGATTTTGATTCGTATACCAAGGTCCGAAGAAGAATCGACATTTTTTTATGGTGACGGAAGTTCATTTTTCAACCTATAAAATCGGGGAAGTTCACTTAGGGAGAAATCTGAGACCCAACTGTTGACCATGCATCGTTTTTTCGTGGAATTACTCGGAAGTCAATACAGTATTTGAGGTCTTAGAACATGACTGAAACCCTCATCATACAGTATCCTGCCGTGTCTTACAAGGCATCTCCCCAGCGGATAAATCTCAAAGCGACTCAGTGATGAATTTCTTCGAGATAACGGAGTCAATCGACCATCAGCCACGACAGACCATTCAGTCTTGAGAATGAGCTTGCTGTGAATCGAGTCCCGCAACTTAATACAGTATTCGGAGTACTGAGAGATTAATCGAGCTTCGGTCATACAGCATTCGACGGTATCATGGGCTCCGCCTGGAGTATGGGACTGACTCACTAATCAACGATAGGCTTGGATGTTGCCATTGAGGCTTCCATAGTTTCATACTGTTACGAACCAGCTCGTCGAAATCGTCCTTGGAGAAGAGTGGTCAATGGATCATCAGCCACTCCTGATGATAAATCCTCGAAGATGAGCTTGTTCCATGTCCGTCCTCATAGCTTAATACATCATACAGTATTCCGCCTCATCTCACAAGGCCCCTTCCCAGCGGATGAATACTCATAGAGAAGCAGTGGTAGGTTGCTTCGAGATCATGCAGTCGATCGATCATCAGCTATGTAAGACAATGAAGCATCGATGATGTGCTTGCTGTACGTCAACTTCCGCAACTCAATACGGAACTCGGAGTTCTTATCGATCATCCAAACTTCCGTCACACAGTATTCGACGTTATCATGGGCTTCCCCCAGAGTACGGAACTTACTCATGAATCACGCATGAGCACGAAAGATGCACTCGAGGCCTCCATGGTTTCGTTCTGTCTAAAAATACCTCATCGGAATCCTCCCGAAAGGATAGCGAAAGATGTACCATCAGCCAATCCTGACAATAGCACCTCGAACATTAAATTAATCCATGTCTATCCCCGTAGCTCAATACAGTAGTTTGTGGTTCGAAAAACATGACCGAAATCCTCATCGTACGGTATTACGCCCACATCACGAGGCCACTTCCAAGCGAGCGAAACCTCATAGCGAATCAGTGGTAGGTACCGTTGAGATCACACTGTCGATCGATGACCAGCCACGTCAGACAACGGAGCATCGATGATGTGCTCGCTGTGCGTCAATTCCCGCAACTCAATACAGAATCCCGAGTTCTTAGAGATCATCAAAATTTCCGTTATACTGTATTCGACGGTATCCTGAGCTTTCCCCAGAGTACGAAACTGACTCATGAATCACGCATGAGCACGAAAGATGCACTCGGAGTCTCCATAAGTCAGTTGTATTTGGAACCACCTCGTTGGAACTACCCTTGGAGGATGGCAGTTGATATACCATCAGCCAATCTAGAGAAGAGGGCCTCAAAGACGAGCTCTCTCTGTGTCCGAACCCTGTTCTATTTGAAACCAGCTGGTCGGTATCCCCCTGGAGGATCAGCAGTTACTGTACCATCAGCCATTCCTGATAATGGAGTTTCAGAGATAAGCTTGCTCCATGTGCTTCGCCGTAGCTCGATAGTGTGATGTCAAAGCTATCTCTCTCATCCAAATTTTTTCTCTCTCGATACACACACTCACATTTTTCAAGCATCTTTCCATCTTTTTCCAATTTTCAAATCTCTCAACCTACGGCTCAAGATCGTGATGCGCTCGCTTGTGGAACCTCTTCCTGTATATCTCTACTCCTATGAATAGTTCCACATAATGATCGTTCTGTTCACCTTGATGACGACAAAAATGGCTTTGGAGATAAAAACATGCGTGCCGCATATAAGCGGATATGAGTGTGACCGAGCGTGTCTTAGTACATAAGATATATCTAATCCCGGAAAAATATGTGACCTCAAGCGTAGAATAGGAACCAATGAAAAAACGCGAGATAGCTTCCAGAGTTCCCCTCCATGTCATGAGAATCACTCAAGCTATGGAAATTCTGTACGTTTTTCCAAGCAGCAGTCTGCTAGACGGCATTGTGCCGCTCAGTTATGCTCGCCTTCGGTGGCGAGTTCCTATTTTTGCATCTCTCAAGAATCTGATTTATTTCAAATTTTGAGTATTCGATTATTCTGTATAATTCTTCTAAAGTGGTCACATCAATAAATTGTCTAAATTTTCAAGTTTTTTTGACTCATCAGATAATTTCTTTTCTTCTTCTATTCAAATTATAGAATTACTCACAGCTAAGGATGGAGATTGGGTAAAGTATGACTCTCTGAAGTTTCATTCAAAGAATCGTCTGAGAAACGCGCCATTACTGTCAAATCTCGAAATCTCAACTCAGCCTTTTGTGAGACTGGTCCCGAGCTCTTCGCGGAAACGTGAGGCTCGAAAACAGTCAATCATCGGATTCAATATCCGACGTTACAATAGTATTCGGGGGTCTCGAATATGTCTGGAACCCTCATTATACATAATCCGCTGTATCTTACGAAGTCCCTCCCCAGCGGATAAACCTCATAGCGAGTCAGTGATCAATTCCCCTGGGATCACGAAGTCGACCAACCATCAGCGGCGTAAGACCATTCAGCCTGGCGAATGAGCTCGCTGTGCGTCGATTCGCGCAACTTGATACAGTATCCGGAATACTTAGAGATCATCTAAAGTTTCATCATACAGTGTTCGACAAAATCCTGGGCTCCTTCTGGACTACGGATCTGACTCTCGAATCATGAATGAGCTCAGAGGGTGCACTCGAGAGTAGTAGGGGGTAGCTGGAAGGACGCCGGGCCGGGGAACCTTCCACAGGAACAGCATCATTCCCATCCGGAAGATCATCTTCCGGGACCTACTCGGGTGCTCAGGGCCTTACCCTGGTCTCGGTGTAGGCCCAAAGCTAGCCCGGAAACCCCTATGACAAGCTCAGCTACTCCAGGGACTGAGCCCGCAGACGTCCTCCGACCACCAGGTCCCGCTCCCGAGCAGCACCAGGTCCGTGAACCATCCTCATCAGCTGCCGGGGTCGGGATGATGCACGAGTGTCCCTGCTCTCGCTCGCGAGCTGAGAATGAAAAATTACGAGATGCTCAGAATCCCCTCGCGCATTCGTGTACTAAGCTATTTCTATTATATACGTGTGCAGACGTCTCACGCATCCGTGTACTAGTGAGCTTGTAGATGTAACTTTGTCGGTGTAGATATACCTAATGTAATATTGTGGTTGTGAGCTTATCAGTGCAGCGAGATTCTAGTTGAATCAAGCCATGCGAAAAGGAACCTAAGCGCCATTTTTCGCAAAATTGAGATAAGGTGATATTTGCAGTCTTTGAACATTCGTCTATCACCTGCATATGAAATCTTTCCGATATGACCAATCCCTGAGACCCGATCCATGCAGAAAGGGACCCAAGTACAGGATATGGGGCCCTCTTGACATGGATTGATAAAAGAACCCACAAAAACTAATACTTATGCACTGTATCATCACATCTATCACTCGCACAATTGATCGATGTGATTCTTGGCGCCAGTTGGTCGACGAGCTGAATGTTCACATCTTGCGACGTCTCGAATGATGTACAGGCATATCAGTGTATACTCTTCGCTCTGAACTCAAATCGAATTTTGAAATGATCAGAAAGTGCTGTGGTATCTAGTGTATCATCCGATAGATCTGCAAATGTTGATCTTGTCTGCCTCATAGTGTATAAAATCTAGAATATGGATTGTGACAGTAATAACGATAACGAGAAACGAAAAAATCGTAGCGATCCTCCATCTTGGGCATGAAAATGAATACATTCATAGATTCATTGATCTTATGAATGTTAATGTTACATGATTTAGATAGTTATAATGATTTTGTTTGTTGTGATGGACTTTATGATTATATTCGAAGTATTTTCAGTCAATCCGAGCAAAAAGGTACCTGAATCCCGCTATGAATCCATAATAATCATCAAGATATCGTTTAAATTCAATATTTCGAAGTTTTGAAGTGTCTTGATATGAAATCATAGCTTTTTGAAGGAATCCATGCTAAAAGGGACCCAAGTCCACTCGAGTTTTTATTAAAAAACAACTCTGCAGGCCTCCCTTGGTCAAAATATGGAGAAGATTATAGTACATACTGATAAGAAGCATGTGTATGTACATTGGCGTTGGGGAATTGTGAATGGTAGAGATGGAACACAGTTTTTTTCGTTTTCCCGACAATTTGTCATTTGCACGAAGGTCCCTTTTTGCATGTCCCGATTCAGTTGTGAGCGTGTCAGTGTACAGAACAGTTTCTGTAGATTCCCAATTCATAATCCAACAGAAGTTTTGAGAGTACTGCGTTGTGCTGTGAAGGTTTTGAAAGTCTAAGAATACCAGTGTATTCTGCCTTCCGTTCACATCAGTCTCCATGGATTTTGTTATTCATAATTCTATCAGAATTTTGAGTATACAACGCTATTGATCTTGCTTGGTTCAAGTTGTGTGAAATTGTGGAAATGGGTTGCATCTTGTTGATATCTCATGCAAACGAGGCAGAAGAATGGTGAGGTAAGTTTTGAAATTCATAAATTACGCAGTAATACTATTTCTCTGAAATTAAATTCTCTAAATAATTTTAGAGGAAATAAAGAATCATCTCTCTCGATTTTTACGGGCTCGAGAGACGAGTGACCCTACAACGATGGAAACCCATCATAGGTAAGCGAGCTTAGCATGTATGAGACATGCAAACTCACTTATAAGTATGAAATTCACAACATTGAGCTCATTGGAGTACAATGAGATTTATAAAAGGGATTGAAATGAATATCCCCGAATTTTCATGTAGATTCAATCTGTGAACAATGTCACATTGTGTGGATTATGTGGACTGAAAATACTGGAAATGGTAATATCCTAGTGAATTTCCACATGAGGGATTTTGTTTTTGGAGCCCTCAAAGAAGTTGTATAGAAGTTTCAGAGATGTATACAGCGTTTTCCAGTATTTTGACTCTTAGAGTCCAAGAGTCAAAAGTTTCTGGGATTTCTTCATACAGTGCCCACCATAAATAATGGAACACGTAGGGTCTCACTCAAACAGTGATATTTCCAATTCGATTGGCCGTACGGGAATTTTGAAGAGAGGGTTTTGAAGAGCACAGAAAATCTATCAATTCATGGGTTTTTATCATTCTTTAAGTGCTTTTAAAGTGCCCGTACACGTGGTTGAAAATCAGAAATAATTCTCCTTCAATCAATCACCTACAATTTTGACGGGAGAGATCCGATCACAAAAATATACACGGGATCTTGTAGATCGTTTAAAAATCTGAAAATGTGGTCTTTTGTAAAATTTTTGTACGACCCTTAGTAGGGTAGGAGAGCGGGGGAGACGAAGTAGGTCACACCTTTCTCTCACTTTTCCCCATAAGAAAAGCATTGCGCGCGGATCCTGACGAATGCATTGCAAGCATAGGAAATTGAATTTCATGATTTTTCACTCATCCGCGCTCGCCTCTCACTTTTCCCCATAAGAAAAGCATTGCGCGCGGATCCTGACGAATGCATAGCAAGCATAGGAAATTGAATTTCATGATTTTTCACTCATCCCCGCTCGCCTCTCATTTTTCCCCCATTGCGCGCGGATCTTTGTACGGTACTCCGAGCTCGGTTCTCCATAAGAATATCATTGCCCGCGGATCCTCATGAAATACATTGGGAGGATAGCCATCCCGTCCATAAGAATATCATTGCCCGCGGATCCTCACGAAATACATTGGGAGGATAGGCAACTGCTCGTCTCCGTGCTCGGCATAACGGGACTGGCCCGCACACATATCCATCAATAATATTTGAGAAATATCGAGCTCATATTTTTGAGAGCAGCCTTTCACTCTTTCAGCTACTCTCTCTCTCTCTCCTTCGCGCTGCTTATACTTCAGTCCTCTCTCTCTCTCTCTCTCTCTCTCTCTCTCTCGATGATTCCTCGTTCATGCTGATTGCAGTGCGGGAGTCACACACCCAACGTGAGATCAAATAATATTTGATGATTCAAATAATATTTCTCGCTAGCTAAGATGAGCGCGGATTTCCCCCCTTCCACGCAGTGGAAAAGACGTTCTCTCATAAGTATACCATTGTGTTCGGTTCCTATTAGGAGCATTGCTGACACAGCGCATGCAAGCTTTTCACCACGCATGCATGATTTCACACGTCCCCCCCCCCCCTATGAAATACATTGACTGCGGTTACTATAACGGGCTCATGCTTCTCCCACTTTCCACGTAAACAAAGCATTGTCCGCGTATCCTATAACACATGCCCATAGATGTGATTACATCCATACGCAAAGGGCCTAGGCATACATACACACCCACACTCTCATAAGAACACCCCATACACACACACACACACACACTCATAAGAACACCCCATACACACACACACACACGAACACACACACACTCTCATAAGAACACCCCATACATACACACACACACACACACTCTCATAAGAACACACACCCTCATACGAACACACACATCTACGTTCAACACACGTTTAACGCACGATCCACGAGCATCGCTCGTTCCAAATTATATTTTTCCAGAAAAATAATATTTCCCCAATATTCCTCGAGACGGGTATAAAACACCACATATATCCTCACATCTTCACTCCTTTCCCTCCTCAAACAACTCTTCTCCTTCCTCACGCTTTGTCACAATGAAACACACTTGAGGGTATAGCAAGCCTCATCTGCATGATTGTCATCATGCATGGACGATTTCACGCTTTCCCGTATGAAATGCATTGCGTGTGGATCCTATAACGGTCTCTCATACAGATGCTATAACGAGTACATGCAGTTTGATAGAGCTAGCACGTATGCGTTGCTAGCTATCCCACAGCTATTGAGTACACACTCCCCACATATATTTGGCTATGGATAAAGTGCATTTCATGGTTTCCCTGCCCGCAGGACCCTATGGCTAACATGCTTTGCTGGTATATACAGGGCCCGCCATAAGACAGACATATACATAAACACACGTTCAACGCACGATCATCGCTTGATTGAAATAATATATCTCAAGAATCATATTTCTCAAGCCGAGATAAAACTCATATAATCCGTCCCATCTCCATTCCTTTCACTCTCAACCAGCCACTCTCCCCCTCTCAGACAAACCTCTTCCTCTCTCACTCGCTCCCATGCACAATGATCCCATATACTCCCTTCCTCTCTCTCACTCTCGTTCTCGAGTCAGCTATACTCCGAGCCAGCTACCAGTCTTTTCTTCAGTCGTTTGAAATTTCATGCCTTTCGCGAAGCTGCTTAATGATTTCTGCAAGCTGCAATTCAAGTCCGTGGCTTGAGGAGTAGCATTACTGTGAATGAGTTTCGTACACGCCTATACTGTTGTTTACCTTGAGAAAATGTTTAGACAAATTTCACTACGACTCTGTGAGTATCAAGACTTTTACTATATATGAACATACACTGTAACTATGTCTCTCTTATTTTCACAGATCAGGAAATATCGCTCATGAAGCTTTGGTCAGCACGTTCTGAAATGAGATGCCATAACACACCACGGACCATGAGAGACTATATAGGATGTCTCCAAGACGTGCTCTCCGAGTTATTGAGACGAGATTCTTCAGATTTTCTAATAATTTTCCAATTGATGAATCCAAACGATCAACGTGATTTAGAGCGTATGGGGGCAAGACTGTATTGTAGCTCACCCGTTGAAATTGATCGAGCAAGGTATTCAAACTTTAACGCTCACACGTACTGTATTTTTAAAGGAAATTACTCGGAAATTTATCACATAATTCACAACTATGATATTTCAAATTTAGACTTTATACTTGAGAATCCAGCAGTGTATAATATTTCTGATTTAGGTTTCATCCCATGAGAATCCATAAGACTCATAATTTATCTCTCTCGCTCTTGTTTGGTGTTGGCTATTACCTACTCTTATGCGCAATGGTCTCACATACCTCTCTTCTCACTCACTCTCATGCGGTATATCCCGTTCTTTGCGTGATCGTTGTCTGAAATTTAGGAAGAAGTAAGACTCTTACCTGAAGTCCGTTGCTTGATGAGCAGATACATCAAACAAGTTTTTACAATCTACCCCTGTCAATCAAGTTTCATTTTAAAACATACTCAATCACAGGTAGATATCACACAACTATTCGAAAAAATCCATCAGTCTCACTTCAGTTTTCGAATTGCTCGTGTGCACATCGTTCTCTCTTTGGCCTCCAATATTTTTGTGAAATCATCCTGAAAAAAATGAACCAGCTCAACAGGAACCAACTTTGTGAGTAACAGAATTCAATTTTTATATTTCTCCACACATTTCATACGTACTTCAACGAGCTTTTTTTTTCTCTCTCCTCCAGTCCAACAAGTTTCCTTAATGAACCTCTGGTGGGCAAGAATGGGAGTGAGCCGTTCGACGAATCCTCAAAACATTGCAGCATATACGGAAGCTCTGAACGTCGCGCAAACCATACTAGATCGAGGCGAGTTCATGAATTTCACAATAGTGTTTCGCCCGTATAACTCCAACGACTCCACCATACTCGAAGTGGTCGGAGCAAGGAGATATTGCGACTCACCGATAGAAATCGATCTATCGAGACTATCCGATTTCCATCCTTACACTAATTTCATCTACCGAGGTAATTTTCAACAGATATATCGCCTCATTAGGAATTTCCTTATATACGCATTGGACTTTGTTGTGGAAATTCCTACAGAGGATTGAAGAGAAATTAACACCTTGAGATCGAAATTTCATTCTTTTCCACCAATGGTTTCTCTCATAATTATGATGTAGATTCCCATCAATGTAAAATAGAAAGGAACATATGTGACGTTGTTATTGTGATAAATGCTTCTTCAATTCTACCAACATTCTACTTTATCTAATTGCCCCCTCCCCCCCACCCCCTCCCCAACCTCCACACCGTTTCGTCCCAAGCGTTCAGTAGCTAACGAGGAGACTCTTATTACCCGCGGATCCTACAGCGCTCAGATAACACATCGTCTCCTATGCATAGCGAGTATATCGCACGTGGGTCAGAGAGGGATGGGTCCTACAAGATACAGACACACACACTCACATGCTTAACGCGCATTTACTACATTTAACACGTTCAACACGTGATCATGGTGCATATATTCTCTTACCTCACATAATATTTTGCTCAAATCTCGTCCGTCTTGTGTCATGCACCGATCCTATGGCATCATATGCATGAGGGTCCCCCAATCAAGGAATATTGTCAACTTTGTCAGTTTGACAATATTGACATGTTTCGTAGCGCAACCCCACAATTTGAAAAATGCAAATTCGTGAACAAAATCCATCGTATTAATCATATTCTGCTTTCTCTCATCTATGTTTCATTCCACTATCATCTTCGATCATCAACCACAGACGATTGGTATGTGAAAATATTCAATGTCAATTGAGCTACTTGAGATTTATCGTTAGCCCGTCTTGGCTCTGTAAACGCACGTGAGGCAATGATATAAACAACATCCATTGTCGTGGAGGCAGATTTATATTCTCGCTCTAACCCAATCAAGATTGTTCAATTTTGTCAACGGAAACATATCTATCATAGTATGAGTTTTTATAAAATACTTGAAACAATATTTTATCAGTTTGCTTATCGATAATCACAAATTTGCGCACATCTGGAGGATTGTTAAAACGTATGCAATAGTTCACATTATGTAGCTCTCTGAGTTTTGGATCGAGATCCATCAATGCAGTCTTCGACTCGAAAACTCTTTTCACTCCACAATACTCTTGATACGTCACTACTCGAGGATCAAAGGGCTGATCCATTCTTCCCGTTTCTCACTTCAAACAGAATCGGATGACCTTTTTTTTTTTTTTTTTTTTTTTTTTTTTTTTTGACGATGCAGCTCTGCTGAGTTTCTTCACTCAACTGTACTATAGCGCGAGCTCGCGTAGCCAGAAGCCCTGTATGAAGATCCAAAGAGAGATGGTGCGCGTAAAGAGAGGGGCCGCTAACGATGGCCCCTGTATAAAGATCCGAAGAGAGATGATGCGCGTAAAGATAGAGGGGCAGTAGCTGAGTGATGTCCTGTTCTGAGCTCGGGGTTATACATAGTCTACATCTGATCGAGCTTGATAGCACAACCTGAATTCGACAGAATCACCTGGTGGTCAAAGGAATTAGAATACGCGGGATTATGCGTTGAATTCGGGGTACGGCTGTGACGATCATCTCAGTCTTGGATGAAAAACCCATTGGAATTCGTACCGACATCAAACAGATGCATGATGTTGTGCTCTGAGCTTTCTCCAAACCATTCTCAAATCGTTTCCAATCGGTGGTCTGAGTCCCTCGATGTCGAAGCTTTTTTCGTCTCACCGCGCACTCGGTCGACGAAACTTCGGAGACAGACGAGAAGCCTCGCAAGTACGATCTCGACGCGTCTGCGTCGTCGGTGACTGACCCATTGCGGAATTCCCCGATGCAAGTTGAGGTGATGCCGAAAGGTCTGCAAGAAATCGGAGCGCGCGAGAGTCTGCGGCCGTGTGTTGTCAAACGATTGCATGCACGGGCGATCGTCGAGTTATCCCCCTTTTCGACGCGTGCAAAGTGCGGTGCAAAAATGAGAGTGTCGTCCTCCTCGTATTCATTCTTGGCGATTCGCCTGAGGGAAAGAGAGAGAGAGAGAGAGAGGTGATGGGGTATTTGGGTGGCGGTCACGTGGCGTGCAAATTTCTGAACGGTTCGCGCGAATCGCTCGCACCTCCATACGGCTTGGGCCAACTCGAAGAACGGCTTCACTGATGGTTCCTCGAAGGCTTAATTAGGGAGTCAGTAAATTGGCATTTCTCAAACAACAGGGGATGTTCAACGGTTTTTTTGTACTTTTACTGATATTGCATTATGATACTTAATTGACGAACAAATACGGGGAATATTGTATACGCATATTTGGATAATGAATTGTATTCATGGGTACTCCGATACAACCTAATATATTCATTGCAAATTTCGGAGAAATCATTCTATTAACGATTAAATTTCAACGGGCACTTTTAGAATACAATCGACGCACCGTTCTGCGTTCATAGAATCGAAGTGAATAGATCAAACCTGGTGGAATTGCCCATAGTGCAAAAAACCGGGTGAGTCTATAACGATATCGAAAATAATGGCCCATAGAGCCTTCGAAACTCTCGCGAGCGTATCGCGATGAAATTCATCGAGAAAAGCTCTCGGCAGCTGTAGAAAAGCGTGGCCGGCACTCGCACATAATCGGGACACAATTATCCAAGCAAGCGCGTAAGGTTGGTTGACAGCTCGCGAGCGATCGTACAATGTATGCTCGGTGAGCATGTATATAGGCTCGCGAGGTCGCCCGCGGAAACTGAGCCGCGCGAGTCAATTCAAAAGCGGCGTGCGATCCACATAATATATACGCACTGCAATTGCAACTGCACGCAGGTATAATATGCACAGAGAAAAGCCGTCGCCACTGTGGAGATGGCATCGGGAAGATAGAGAGCATTATAAGGCGGCGAATTCCGTTTGCTCGCTCTTTGCGCGCGATTATTCGCCAAGTAAGCGAGTGTAATGTAGGTAGTGGTCGCGACAAGAGACACGCGAAGAAAGAAAGAGTATATAGCTTGCACGGGATCGGCATTATCTGAACGCTGGTTGCACTGCATGCATGCATCAGCAGCAGCAGCAGCAAAAGGCCGCGAGCGCGCGGTGCAGTATTGTATTGTCGGGCGGCAGCTCAGCCCATACAGCGCCAGACGAGCCTCGTCTCGCCGCCACCGACGATTAACACAATTACATCGAAGATATTAATCGACGTCCGATCGGACAATGGAGCCGGAGCAATTTTAATTGGAAGCGGTAGCGGCCACCGGCCGATCGATCCCTCAGGCGTATGTATCCGCATGTACAACGAGATCGCGAGTTCGCGCACGTATGTATATAGCCCAACTCTCATGCGACGCGTGTAGAGGCTGCTGCTGATATCACTGTTGCATTGCAGTACCTCGACCAACGTTCTTGACAGATCCAACGGATGAGCTCTCTAATACCTACTGTCTGAAGGCTGCAGCGATTCAATCAGCATCTGCCGTGAGCCACTCGAGCGATCGCGAGCTTCAGCGTTTTAGCTCGACAGCATGAGATGGAAAGGGACATACCATTGCGAGCCATTCGGATATGCCGTACTATACCTCCTCAGAACTAGAGTCTTTTTGAAATTCTCTAATTGGAAGTAAGGGCCATCTCATTGAATTTTGAAGCAAGTGCAGCTAATGTTTGTTTAGACCGATAGATTGATAGATGAAGATCTATTAGAGTCTACCCAGTCTGACTTTTATTTAGGTACAAAGTTATTGCTTAAAAACAATAATGATAGCCTCGAGGGACTTGCATCTATGGTGTTCAATCTTCATTTGGGGAAAATCTCCTGGGATTTGCATGAGTTAATACGGAAAATAATGCGTGAATCAATGTACAAGAATGGCCGAGTATGAAGAAATGATTTGAAGTGTGAAAGGACTCTTGGAATGAGTGTTTATGGTGCTGAGAAAGACGTGACTTTCTTTAATGCGTTGGTGGGATCGCGATTCTCACAGAAAACCTAAGGTCTTTATGGTTAGGTTTAAATTGATCCAACCAGGTAAAGGTGGGGATATTTGAAGGACACAAATGTATCGAGCATTTTCACTCTAGTATTGTAAATGTTCTTGGTGCGGGTAGTTCAATAGTGTGATCTCGCAGTGCTCGAATCAGGCGGTTGTCTCGGCGATTCGAAGAGCATTGGCCATTTCAACAGCAGTGTTTGCAAAAGATTGGCTGTTTATCGCCGTGCTTTCAATGCGTGGAGCTGGAAGGCGTGTGAGTGTCCTTTGGTAGATTGTCGGATGTTAGGAATGTTCCTGATGAGTGAAAAGCAATCAAGAAGAAGCGCGGTTCACCGGTGCGTACTAACCTTAAAAGCCAGACAGCCAAGAGGCCTATTTTCGATTGCGAGCCAGTCCAAAGGCAAACAATAAGGGCTGACATGAGTTTTCCGCGGGATTTCATCGTAGACATACCTTATTCGAGCATTGTGGAGACGATGAAGACGCAGGTCATCACGCTTTGAGGTGTGGGCCATTGCAGTGGCACTATTAGTATATATCTCGCACGTATTAGTCGAAGTGCGGGAAGATGGGAGTGGATACGAGATTTTTTTCAGGTCACGAGAACAGTAAATGCGATAGAAGCGGAGTAGGTAAGTATAATGCACTAGGAACTTTCTCATAAATTGTATCTATTTGCGCTCCCCAGGTCAAAGGTGTAGTCATGAGAAGTTCTAAGCTTCTAATGGCTTGGAAGTAGAGAATAGATATTCAATCAACAAATACTTGTGTCAAGGAGTCATGGTTCAGTCTCGAAAAGGATATCTCACTGCTGAAGATGATTACAGTTGTTCTCATAGGATTGAAATTCAAGTTATTCGCACAAGCGCATTCGGGCACAGCACTGGCATTCTTGGTTAGGAGTTGGACGCATCTTTCATCCAACCAATCAGTCTCTTTTCCAACTAACTGGTGGTTAACGAGTAAGTTTGAATCCTTGGGCAACATACTGAAACATAGTTTAGTATTTTCATGGTAAGAATTTTTTACTTGCTCCGTGCTTGAACGGTTGTTGAAAAGTACCAAGGATCATATTTCTCTAGCTAGCTAGTGCCAAAAATAATCTTATGTCGGTTATAGGGCACTAATCAACTTAATTCTCACTGAACTTCATCTAAACGGAATAATTTCATTTTACAAACAATAATTACGGTTGCATTGAGCTGGAGTCAACCAGTCAGCTGTTCAAATCATCTTTGGACTTGACGACAATTCCCAACGTTCATGATTTGAGGAAAATTGACGTTATTATAGTTCTTTTTTTTTCTCAATATTTGCGGATGATACATTCTCTGCAGGATTCTTCTTTTGACATACTTCTGGGCAATTGGTACATCTGCTCCAGAATCATTCCGATTGAATTTACTAAAACAATTGGTGCACAGTTTTAAAAGGACTGCCAACGTTGTTAACAAAAGTACGCGGATAATTTGCTCAGAAAATTTTAAAGGATTGATTTTGAACCAAAAAAATTATCGCTATTATCAAATTCCTCCCGGGTAGGTTTAGGAAAATCAGAGACATTGATTGACCAGTCTAATTGAACATCAAAGCACAGTTCACATGTCAACGCTGGAGTGTACGTAAGTATCAACGTACAGCAGCTGTCTCAGGGTGCGACTGTATCGAGGTTTCAATCGCATAAGCGAGTCTTTGACCAGCCAGAGTGTCTGCATCACCTCAAAGAGCCGCCGCACCGCGAGCGCATTGTTCCGATCCCAATTGCATGCTTTCTGCACTGACTCTCGCCACCTTTATACACCTACGAGGGGAGCACCAACCTTGTGGGTCCTGGATCTTGACGAAAATTTGGGAATCTTCTTGTTTTGGTGAGAAATGAAGGTACCAAAGAGGGTTTTGTCCAATGGGCCTTCTATCCCGAGACACAGCTATGGAGATTAACATTGTCCATATAGGCCCATGTTGAAAAGTCGTATATATAGATATACTGACAATGCTATCACGTTTTCAGTCATGCGTGTGCTCCTAATGGTGTACGATTTACATGTTTGGTTCCTAATTCCATGGTTCATGACGTTGACAACGTGGATGCGAACGTTCACGGTGACGACTATTACGACGATCTCGTCAACGACGATGTCACCACGTTGTCAACGTCATGAACCATGGAATTAGGAACCAAACATGTAAATCGTACACCATTAGGAGCACACGCATGAGTGAAAACGTGATAGCATTGTCAGTATATCTATATATACGACTTTTCAACATGGGCCTATATGGACAATGTTAATCTCCATAGCTGTGTCTCGGGATAGAAGGCCCATTGGACAAAACCCTCTTTGGTACCTTCATTTCTCACCAAAACAAGAAGATTCCCAAATTTTCGTAAAGATCCAGGACCCACAAGGTTGGTGCTCCCCTCGTAGGTGTATAAAGGTGGCGAGAGTCAGTGCAGAAAGCATGCAATTGGGATCGGAACAATGCGCTCGCGGTGCGGCGGCTCTTTGAGGTGATGCAGACACTCTGGCTGGTCAAAGACTCGCTTATGCGATTGAAACCTCGATACAGTCGCACCCTGAGACAGCTGCTGTACGTTGATACTTACGTACACTCCAGCGTTGACATGTGAACTGTGCTTTGATGTTCAATTAGACTGGTCAATCAATGTCTCTGATTTTCCTAAACCTACCCGGGAGGAATTTGATAATAGCGATAATTTTTTTGGTTCAAACTCAATCCTTTAAAATTTTCTGAGCAAATTATCCGCGTACTTTTGTTAACAACGTTGGCAGTCCTTTTAAAACTGTGCACCAATTGTTTTAGTAAATTCAATCGGAATGATTCTGGAGCAGATGTACCAATTGCCCAGAAGTATGTCAAAAGAAGAATCCTGCAGAGAATGTATCATCCGCAAATATTGAGAAAAAAAAAGAACTATAATAACGTCAATTTTCCTCAAATCATGAACGTTGGGAATTGTCGTCAAGTCCAAAGATGATTTGAACAGCTGACTGGTTGACTCCAGCTCAATGCAACCGTAATTATTGTTTGTAAAATGAAATTATTCCGTTTGGATGAAGTTCAGTGAGAATTAAGTTGATTAGTGCCCTATAACCGACATAAGATTATTTTTGGCACTAGCTAGCTAGAGAAATATGATCCTTGGTACTTTTCAACAACCGTTCAAGCACGGAGCAAGTAAAAAATTCTTACCATGAAAATACTAAACTATGTTTCAGTATGTTGCCCAAGGATTCAAACTTACTCGTTAACCACCAGTTAGTTGGAAAAGAGACTGATTGGTTGGATGAAAGATGCGTCCAACTCCTAACCAAGAATGCCAGTGCTGTGCCCGAATGCGCTTGTGCGAATAACTTGAATTTCAATCCTATGAGAACAACTGTAATCATCTTCAGCAGTGAGATATCCTTTTCGAGACTGAACCATGACTCCTTGACACAAGTATTTGTTGATTGAATATCTATTCTCTACTTCCAAGCCATTAGAAGCTTAGAACTTCTCATGACTACACCTTTGACCTGGGGAGCGCAAATAGATACAATTTATGAGAAAGTTCCTAGTGCATTATACTTACCTACTCCGCTTCTATCGCATTTACTGTTCTCGTGACCTGAAAAAAATCTCGTATCCACTCCCATCTTCCCGCACTTCGACTAATACGTGCGAGATATATACTAATAGTGCCACTGCAATGGCCCACACCTCAAAGCGTGATGACCTGCGTCTTCATCGTCTCCACAATGCTCGAATAAGGTATGTCTACGATGAAATCCCGCGGAAAACTCATGTCAGCCCTTATTGTTTGCCTTTGGACTGGCTCGCAATCGAAAATAGGCCTCTTGGCTGTCTGGCTTTTAAGGTTAGTACGCACCGGTGAACCGCGCTTCTTCTTGATTGCTTTTCACTCATCAGGAACATTCCTAACATCCGACAATCTACCAAAGGACACTCACACGCCTTCCAGCTCCACGCATTGAAAGCACGGCGATAAACAGCCAATCTTTTGCAAACACTGCTGTTGAAATGGCCAATGCTCTTCGAATCGCCGAGACAACCGCCTGATTCGAGCACTGCGAGATCACACTATTGAACTACCCGCACCAAGAACATTTACAATACTAGAGTGAAAATGCTCGATACATTTGTGTCCTTCAAATATCCCCACCTTTACCTGGTTGGATCAATTTAAACCTAACCATAAAGACCTTAGGTTTTCTGTGAGAATCGCGATCCCACCAACGCATTAAAGAAAGTCACGTCTTTCTCAGCACCATAAACACTCATTCCAAGAGTCCTTTCACACTTCAAATCATTTCTTCATACTCGGCCATTCTTGTACATTGATTCACGCATTATTTTCCGTATTAACTCATGCAAATCCCAGGAGATTTTCCCCAAATGAAGATTGAACACCATAGATGCAAGTCCCTCGAGGCTATCATTATTGTTTTTAAGCAATAACTTTGTACCTAAATAAAAGTCAGACTGGGTAGACTCTAATAGATCTTCATCTATCAATCTATCGGTCTAAACAAACATTAGCTGCACTTGCTTCAAAATTCAATGAGATGGCCCTTACTTCCAATTAGAGGATTTCAAAAAGACTCTAGTTCTGAGGAGGTATAGTACGGCATATCCGAATGGCTCGCAATGGTATGTCCCTTTCCATCTCATGCTGTCGAGCTAAAACGCTGAAGCTCGCGATCGCTCGAGTGGCTCACGGCAGATGCTGATTGAATCGCTGCAGCCTTCAGACAGTAGGTATTAGAGAGCTCATCCGTTGGATCTGTCAAGAACGTTGGTCGAGGTACTGCAATGCAACAGTGATATCAGCAGCAGCCTCTACACGCGTCGCATGAGAGTTGGGCTATATACATACGTGCGCGAACTCGCGATCTCGTTGTACATGCGGATACATACGCCTGAGGGATCGATCGGCCGGTGGCCGCTACCGCTTCCAATTAAAATTGCTCCGGCTCCATTGTCCGATCGGACGTCGATTAATATCTTCGATGTAATTGTGTTAATCGTCGGTGGCGGCGAGACGAGGCTCGTCTGGCGCTGTATGGGCTGAGCTGCCGCCCGACAATACAATACTGCACCGCGCGCTCGCGGCCTTTTGCTGCTGCTGCTGCTGATGCATGCATGCAGTGCAACCAGCGTTCAGATAATGCCGATCCCGTGCAAGCTATATACTCTTTCTTTCTTCGCGTGTCTCTTGTCGCGACCACTACCTACATTACACTCGCTTACTTGGCGAATAATCGCGCGCAAAGAGCGAGCAAACGGAATTCGCCGCCTTATAATGCTCTCTATCTTCCCGATGCCATCTCCACAGTGGCGACGGCTTTTCTCTGTGCATATTATACCTGCGTGCAGTTGCAATTGCAGTGCGTATATATTATGTGGATCGCACGCCGCTTTTGAATTGACTCGCGCGGCTCAGTTTCCGCGGGCGACCTCGCGAGCCTATATACATGCTCACCGAGCATACATTGTACGATCGCTCGCGAGCTGTCAACCAACCTTACGCGCTTGCTTGGATAATTGTGTCCCGATTATGTGCGAGTGCCGGCCACGCTTTTCTACAGCTGCCGAGAGCTTTTCTCGATGAATTTCATCGCGATACGCTCGCGAGAGTTTCGAAGGCTCTATGGGCCATTATTTTCGATATCGTTATAGACTCACCCGGTTTTTTGCACTATGAGCAATTCCACCAGGTTTGATCTATTCACTTCGATTCTATGAACGCAGAACGGTGCGTCGATTGTATTCTAAAAGTGCCCGTTGAAATTTAATCGTTAATAGAATGATTTCTCCGAAATTTGCAATGAATATATTAGGTTGTATCGGAGTACCCATGAATACAATTCATTATCCAAATATGCGTATACAATATTCCCCGTATTTGTTCGTCAATTAAGTATCATAATGCAATATCAGTAAAAGTACAAAAAAACCGTTGAACATCCCCTGTTGTTTGAGAAATGCCAATTTACTGACTCCCTAATTAAGCCTTCGAGGAACCATCAGTGAAGCCGTTCTTCGAGTTGGCCCAAGCCGTATGGAGGTGCGAGCGATTCGCGCGAACCGTTCAGAAATTTGCACGCCACGTGACCGCCACCCAAATACCCCATCACCTCTCTCTCTCTCTCTCTCTTTCCCTCAGGCGAATCGCCAAGAATGAATACGAGGAGGACGACACTCTCATTTTTGCACCGCACTTTGCACGCGTCGAAAAGGGGGATAACTCGACGATCGCCCGTGCATGCAATCGTTTGACAACACACGGCCGCAGACTCTCGCGCGCTCCGATTTCTTGCAGACCTTTCGGCATCACCTCAACTTGCATCGGGGAATTCCGCAATGGGTCAGTCACCGACGACGCAGACGCGTCGAGATCGTACTTGCGAGGCTTCTCGTCTGTCTCCGAAGTTTCGTCGACCGAGTGCGCGGTGAGACGAAAAAAGCTTCGACATCGAGGGACTCAGACCACCGATTGGAAACGATTTGAGAATGGTTTGGAGAAAGCTCAGAGCACAACATCATGCATCTGTTTGATGTCGGTACGAATTCCAATGGGTTTTTCATCCAAGACTGAGATGATCGTCACAGCCGTACCCCGAATTCAACGCATAATCCCGCGTATTCTAATTCCTTTGACCACCAGGTGATTCTGTCGAATTCAGGTTGTGCTATCAAGCTCGATCAGATGTAGACTATGTATAACCCCGAGCTCAGAACAGGACATCACTCAGCTACTGCCCCTCTATCTTTACGCGCATCATCTCTCTTCGGATCTTTATACAGGGGCCATCGTTAGCGGCCCCTCTCTTTACGCGCACCATCTCTCTTTGGATCTTCATACAGGGCTTCTGGCTACGCGAGCTCGCGCTATAGTACAGTTGAGTGAAGAAACTCAGCAGAGCTGCATCGTCAAAAAAAAAAAAAAAAAAAAAAAAAAAAAAAAAGGTCATCCGATTCTGTTTGAAGTGAGAAACGGGAAGAATGGATCAGCCCTTTGATCCTCGAGTAGTGACGTATCAAGAGTATTGTGGAGTGAAAAGAGTTTTCGAGTCGAAGACTGCATTGATGGATCTCGATCCAAAACTCAGAGAGCTACATAATGTGAACTATTGCATACGTTTTAACAATCCTCCAGATGTGCGCAAATTTGTGATTATCGATAAGCAAACTGATAAAATATTGTTTCAAGTATTTTATAAAAACTCATACTATGATAGATATGTTTCCGTTGACAAAATTGAACAATCTTGATTGGGTTAGAGCGAGAATATAAATCTGCCTCCACGACAATGGATGTTGTTTATATCATTGCCTCACGTGCGTTTACAGAGCCAAGACGGGCTAACGATAAATCTCAAGTAGCTCAATTGACATTGAATATTTTCACATACCAATCGTCTGTGGTTGATGATCGAAGATGATAGTGGAATGAAACATAGATGAGAGAAAGCAGAATATGATTAATACGATGGATTTTGTTCACGAATTTGCATTTTTCAAATTGTGGGGTTGCGCTACGAAACATGTCAATATTGTCAAACTGACAAAGTTGACAATATTCCTTGATTGGGGGACCCTCATGCATATGATGCCATAGGATCGGTGCATGACACAAGACGGACGAGATTTGAGCAAAATATTATGTGAGGTAAGAGAATATATGCACCATGATCACGTGTTGAACGTGTTAAATGTAGTAAATGCGCGTTAAGCATGTGAGTGTGTGTGTCTGTATCTTGTAGGACCCATCCCTCTCTGACCCACGTGCGATATACTCGCTATGCATAGGAGACGATGTGTTATCTGAGCGCTGTAGGATCCGCGGGTAATAAGAGTCTCCTCGTTAGCTACTGAACGCTTGGGACGAAACGGTGTGGAGGTTGGGGAGGGGGTGGGGGGGAGGGGGCAATTAGATAAAGTAGAATGTTGGTAGAATTGAAGAAGCATTTATCACAATAACAACGTCACATATGTTCCTTTCTATTTTACATTGATGGGAATCTACATCATAATTATGAGAGAAACCATTGGTGGAAAAGAATGAAATTTCGATCTCAAGGTGTTAATTTCTCTTCAATCCTCTGTAGGAATTTCCACAACAAAGTCCAATGCGTATATAAGGAAATTCCTAATGAGGCGATATATCTGTTGAAAATTACCTCGGTAGATGAAATTAGTGTAAGGATGGAAATCGGATAGTCTCGATAGATCGATTTCTATCGGTGAGTCGCAATATCTCCTTGCTCCGACCACTTCGAGTATGGTGGAGTCGTTGGAGTTATACGGGCGAAACACTATTGTGAAATTCATGAACTCGCCTCGATCTAGTATGGTTTGCGCGACGTTCAGAGCTTCCGTATATGCTGCAATGTTTTGAGGATTCGTCGAACGGCTCACTCCCATTCTTGCCCACCAGAGGTTCATTAAGGAAACTTGTTGGACTGGAGGAGAGAGAAAAAAAAAGCTCGTTGAAGTACGTATGAAATGTGTGGAGAAATATAAAAATTGAATTCTGTTACTCACAAAGTTGGTTCCTGTTGAGCTGGTTCATTTTTTTCAGGATGATTTCACAAAAATATTGGAGGCCAAAGAGAGAACGATGTGCACACGAGCAATTCGAAAACTGAAGTGAGACTGATGGATTTTTTCGAATAGTTGTGTGATATCTACCTGTGATTGAGTATGTTTTAAAATGAAACTTGATTGACAGGGGTAGATTGTAAAAACTTGTTTGATGTATCTGCTCATCAAGCAACGGACTTCAGGTAAGAGTCTTACTTCTTCCTAAATTTCAGACAACGATCACGCAAAGAACGGGATATACCGCATGAGAGTGAGTGAGAAGAGAGGTATGTGAGACCATTGCGCATAAGAGTAGGTAATAGCCAACACCAAACAAGAGCGAGAGAGATAAATTATGAGTCTTATGGATTCTCATGGGATGAAACCTAAATCAGAAATATTATACACTGCTGGATTCTCAAGTATAAAGTCTAAATTTGAAATATCATAGTTGTGAATTATGTGATAAATTTCCGAGTAATTTCCTTTAAAAATACAGTACGTGTGAGCGTTAAAGTTTGAATACCTTGCTCGATCAATTTCAACGGGTGAGCTACAATACAGTCTTGCCCCCATACGCTCTAAATCACGTTGATCGTTTGGATTCATCAATTGGAAAATTATTAGAAAATCTGAAGAATCTCGTCTCAATAACTCGGAGAGCACGTCTTGGAGACATCCTATATAGTCTCTCATGGTCCGTGGTGTGTTATGGCATCTCATTTCAGAACGTGCTGACCAAAGCTTCATGAGCGATATTTCCTGATCTGTGAAAATAAGAGAGACATAGTTACAGTGTATGTTCATATATAGTAAAAGTCTTGATACTCACAGAGTCGTAGTGAAATTTGTCTAAACATTTTCTCAAGGTAAACAACAGTATAGGCGTGTACGAAACTCATTCACAGTAATGCTACTCCTCAAGCCACGGACTTGAATTGCAGCTTGCAGAAATCATTAAGCAGCTTCGCGAAAGGCATGAAATTTCAAACGACTGAAGAAAAGACTGGTAGCTGGCTCGGAGTATAGCTGACTCGAGAACGAGAGTGAGAGAGAGGAAGGGAGTATATGGGATCATTGTGCATGGGAGCGAGTGAGAGAGGAAGAGGTTTGTCTGAGAGGGGGAGAGTGGCTGGTTGAGAGTGAAAGGAATGGAGATGGGACGGATTATATGAGTTTTATCTCGGCTTGAGAAATATGATTCTTGAGATATATTATTTCAATCAAGCGATGATCGTGCGTTGAACGTGTGTTTATGTATATGTCTGTCTCATGGCGGGCCCTGTATATACCAGCAAAGCATGTTAGCCATAGGGTCCTGCGGGCAGGGAAACCATGAAATGCACTTTATCCATAGCCAAATATATGTGTGGAGTGTGTACTCAATAGCTGTGGGATAGCTAGCAACGCATACGTGCTAGCTCTATCAAACTGCATGTACTCGTTATAGCATCTGTATGAGAGACCGTTATAGGATCCACACGCAATGCATTTCATACGGGAAAGCGTGAAATCGTCCATGCATGATGACAATCATGCAGATGAGGCTTGCTATACCCTCAAGTGTGTTTCATTGTGACAAAGCGTGAGGAAGGAGAAGAGTTGTTTGAGGAGGGAAAGGAGTGAAGATGTGAGGATATATGTGGTGTTTTATACCCGTCTCGAGGAATATTGGGGAAATATTATTTTTCTGGAAAAATATAATTTGGAACGAGCGATGCTCGTGGATCGTGCGTTAAACGTGTGTTGAACGTAGATGTGTGTGTTCGTATGAGGGTGTGTGTTCTTATGAGAGTGTGTGTGTGTGTGTGTATGTATGGGGTGTTCTTATGAGAGTGTGTGTGTGTTCGTGTGTGTGTGTGTGTGTGTATGGGGTGTTCTTATGAGTGTGTGTGTGTGTGTGTATGGGGTGTTCTTATGAGAGTGTGGGTGTGTATGTATGCCTAGGCCCTTTGCGTATGGATGTAATCACATCTATGGGCATGTGTTATAGGATACGCGGACAATGCTTTGTTTACGTGGAAAGTGGGAGAAGCATGAGCCCGTTATAGTAACCGCAGTCAATGTATTTCATAGGGGGGGGGACGTGTGAAATCATGCATGCGTGGTGAAAAGCTTGCATGCGCTGTGTCAGCAATGCTCCTAATAGGAACCGAACACAATGGTATACTTATGAGAGAACGTCTTTTCCACTGCGTGGAAGGGGGGAAATCCGCGCTCATCTTAGCTAGCGAGAAATATTATTTGAATCATCAAATATTATTTGATCTCACGTTGGGTGTGTGACTCCCGCACTGCAATCAGCATGAACGAGGAATCATCGAGAGAGAGAGAGAGAGAGAGAGAGAGAGAGAGGACTGAAGTATAGGCAGCGCGAAGGAGAGAGAGAGAGAGTAGCTGAAAGAGTGAAAGGCTGCTCTCAAAAATATGAGCTCGATATTTCTCAAATATTATTGATGGATATGTGTGCGGGCCAGTCCCGTTATGCCGAGCACGGAGACGAGCAGTTGCCTATCCTCCCAATGTATTTCGTGAGGATCCGCGGGCAATGATATTCTTATGGACGGGATGGCTATCCTCCCAATGTATTTCATGAGGATCCGCGGGCAATGATATTCTTATGGAGAACCGAGCTCGGAGTACCGTACAAAGATCCGCGCGCAATGGGGGAAAAATGAGAGGCGAGCGGGGATGAGTGAAAAATCATGAAATTCAATTTCCTATGCTTGCTATGCATTCGTCAGGATCCGCGCGCAATGCTTTTCTTATGGGGACAAGTGAGAGGCGAGCGCGGATGAGTGAAAAATCATGAAATTCAATTTCCTATGCTTGCAATGCATTCGTCAGGATCCGCGCGCAATGCTTTTCTTATGGGGAAAAGTGAGAGAAAGGTGTGACCTACTTCGTCTCCCCCGCTCTCCTACCCTACTACCCTTCCCGTCTGACTTACGAGCTCCGAAAGAAAACTTTGTATTAACATAAAGTGCTTATGGAGATACCGAGCCTGCCACCTGTTTAATATTCTCTCGCTCTATTTTGGGGGGGAAAATTGGATTTAAAAAATATCATGCCACATGATTTCGACGTAAAATGATCCAATCTTTCAGAATATTCCATCAGATTTTGTCTCAAATGTGACCTATGGGAGCAAAACACGAAATTTGTCAATTCCCACATCGAATTTCGAAAAATCGTTGCTACCTCAAATATTAGACAAAATCTGATGAAATATTATGAAAGATGAGATCATTTTACGTCAAAATTATGTGCCATGATATTTTTTGAATCCAATTTTGCCTCAGAATAGAGCGAGAGAAAATTAAACAGGTGGCAGGCTCGGTATCTCCATAAGCACCCTGTGTTAATACAAAGTTTTCTCTCGGAGCTCGTAAGTCAGACGGGAAGGGTCACACGGAAATTTTACACGGGACCAAATTTTTAGATTTTTGAACGATCTACAAGATACCGTTAGTATTTTTGTGATCGGATCTCTCCCGTCAAAATTGTAGGTGATTGATTGAAGGAGAACTTTTTCCGATTTTCAACCACGTGTACGGACACTTGAAAAGTACGTGGAAAATTATGAAAACCCATGAGTAGATAGAGTTTTTTGTGCTCTTCAAAACTCTCTTTCCAAAACTCTCGTACGACCAATCGAATTGGAAATATCACTGTTTGAGTGAGACCTTACGTGTTCCATTATTTATGGTGGGTACTGTATATACTATAGCATGTATACGGCAGGCAGACATCATCTCGTAAACTGCCTAGGCGATCTTCCGTATACGCACACACTCACATAATGGTGAGTAGCTGGCGTCCACATAATGGATTTTCCACCCAGCAGTCGATGTCCGAGTATCATTGGGGCCCCGGGCCGGCGAAGTGCGGTATAACCTACCCTGAGGTAAGTATACCCGTAGGCAGTGCCCTCGCGCCGCACACAGTTGCTAGAAACCCGATTTGCGACACAATTATTCTCACCCTGAAAACGAGCAATATCGAGAAATTGCGAGAAGGGAAATTGTAGGTTTTTTCACGTGGATTATGAATCTTTCTCCCAATTGGAGCCTCCGAGACTCATACGCTGCCAGCCAGCGAAAATGCGCGAAATCGCGGAAAAACGCAGTTTTAGTGGTTTGACCAGACGGGGAGCATTTTACACAAATTTTTATGGAAACAAAAGTTGTTGCAGTTTTTGATACAAATCGGAAGGTATGACCAGTATTTCGTGGAATCGAATTTTTTGGTGTTCTTTGCCATTTTGGAGGGCTTCCAGTGGATATTTCATAATTTGGACTACGGCAATTGAAAGAGCGGGAAATTTGACGTCGGATCATGTACTTTGGGAATTTGGAAAAATTTTTTGAGGGTGATTTAGGAAGTAAAAATAGAGGAAAAACTGAAAATATAGAGAAAAACGGGTAATTCGTGAAATATCGAGATGTAATCGCGAATGTGCCGAGCCGTCCACAATGAAGGTACCTTCCTACATCATCAATCAACTATTCGCCGTGTTCCAGGAGTGCGTAGATAGACCTGCTGGACTCTGAAACCAGTTATAGCGAGTCTTGGGGTCATATTCTGTGCGAAGCCCTGTGAAGGCGATCAAAATCATGAAATCTCGAGGTGTCATCGCAAATAACCCACCTTGATGACAATGGAGATACCTTTTTGAATTATCAACCAACTATTTATCGTAATCGAGAAGAGCCTAGATACACCTGCTGGACTCTGAGACCGGTTATGGCGAGTCTTGGGGCCATATTCCGTGCATAGCCCTGTGGAGCCGATCAAAACCATGAAATCTCGAGGTGTAATCGCGAATGAGCCACCTGGTCCACAATGGGGATACTTTTCTACATCATCAATCAACTATTTGCCGTGTTCCAGGAAAGCGTGGATACAGGTGCTGGACTCTGAGACCGGTTATGGCGAGTCTTGGGGTCATATTCCGTGCAAAGCCCTGTGAAGCCGATCAAAACCATGAAATCTCGAGGTGTGATCGCGAATAAACCACCTGGTCCACAATGAGGATACTTTTCTATATCATCAATCAACTATTTGCCGTGTTCTAAGAGAGCGTGGATACACCTGCTGGACTCTGAGACTGGTTATAGCGAGTCTTGGGGTCATATTCCGTGCAAGACCCTGTGGAGCCGATCAAAATCATCAAATCTCGAGGTGTAATCGCGAATAGGCCACCTCGTCCACAATGTGGATAGCTTTCTACATTATTAGCCAACTATTTGCCGTGTTCCGAAAGTGCGTAGATACACCTGATATACTCTGAGACCGTTTATAGCAGGTCTTGGGGTCAGAGAACGTGCAAAGCCCTGTGAAGCCGATCAAAATCATGGAATCTCGAGGTGTAATCGCGAATGAGCCGACTCTCCACAATGATGATACCTTTCTCCATTATCAACCAACTTTTTGCCGTGTTGCGGAAGTGCGTAGTTACACCTGCTGGACTCTGAGACCGGTTATAACGAGTCTTGGAGTCAGAAAACGTGCAAAGCCGTATTTAACCGATCGAAATTATGAAATCTCGAGGTGTAGTCGCGAATTTGCCACCTGGTCCACAATGGGGATACTTTTCTACATCATCAATCAACTATTTGCCGTGTTCCAGGAGAGCGTGGATACAGGTGCTGGACTTTGAGGCCGGTTATGGCGAGTCTTGGGGTCATATTCCGTGCAAAGCCCTGTGAAGCAGATCAAAACCATGAAATCTCGAGGTGTAATCGCGAATGAGCCACATGGTCCACAATGGGGATACTTCTCTACATCATCAATCAACTATTTGCCGTGTTCCAGGAGAGCGTGGATACAGGTCCTGGACTCTGAGACCGGTTATGGCGAGTCTTGGGGTCATATTCCGTGCAAAGCCCTGTGAAGCCGATCAAAACCATGAAATCTCGAGGTGTAATCGCGAATGAGCCACTTGGTCCACAATGGAGATACCTTTCTACATCATCACCGAACTACTTGCCGTGTTCCGGAAGTGCGTAGATACACGTGCTGGACTCTGAGACCGGTTATAGTGAGTCTTGGGGTCATATTCCGTGCAAAATATTGTGAAGCTGATCAAAATTATGAAATCTCGAGGTGTAATCGCGAATAGACCACCTCGTCCACTACGGGGATAGCTTTCTACATTATCAACCAACTATTCGCCGTGTTCTGGAAGTGCGTAGATACACCTGATATACTCTGAGACCGTTTATAACGAGTCTTGGAGTCAGAGAACGTGCAAAGCCGTATTTAACCGATCGAAATTATGAAATCTCGTGGTGTAGTCGCGAATTGGCCACCTTGATCACAATGGAGATACCTTTCTACATCATCACCGAATTATTTGCCGTGTTCCGGAAGTGCGTAGATACACGTGCTGGACTCTGAGACCGGTTATAGTGAGTCTTGAGGTCATATTCCATGCAAAGCCTCATGAAGCCGATGAGAATCATGGAATCTGGAGGTGTACTCACGAATAAGCCACCTCGTCCACAATGGGGATACCTTTCTACATCACCAATTAACTATTTGCCGTGTTTCAGGAGGGAGTTGATACACCTGCTGGACTTTGAGACTGGTTATAGCGAGTCTTGGGATTTTATTCCGTGCAAAACCCTGTGAAGCCGATCAAAGTCATGAAATCTCGAGGTGTAGTCACGGATAAGCCACTTCGTCCACAATGGGGATACATTTCTACATCATCAACCAACTATTTGCCATGTTCCGGAAGTGCGTAGATATACGTGCTGGACTCTGAGACCGTTGATAGCGAGTCTTGGGGTCATATGCCGTGCAAAGTCCTGTGAAACCAATCAAAATCATGAAATCCCGAGGTGTAAACGCAAATAAGCCACCTTGTCCATAATGAGGATACCTTTCTACATCATCAATCAACTATTTACCGTGTTCCAGGAGAGCTTAGATACACCTGCTGGACTCTAAGATTGCTTATAGCGAGTCTTGGGGTCATATTCCGTGCAAAACCATGTGAAGCCGATCAAAATCATGAAATCTCGAGGTTTAATCGCCAATAAGCCACCTTGTCCACAACAAGACACTTCTCTCCATTATCAACCCACTATTTGCCGTGTTTCGGAAGTTCGTAGATACACGTGCTGGACTCTGAGACCGGTTATAGCGAGTCTTGGGATCATATCCCGTGCAAAGCCCTGTGAAGCCGATCGAAAGCATGGAATCTCGAGGTGTAATCGCGAATGCGTCACCTCGATCACAATGTGGATACCTTCCTACATCATTAACCATTCATTTGCCATGTTCCAGAAGTACGTGGATACACCTGGTGGACTCTGAGAAATTTTTGTTCAGAGTCAATGTAGAGCCCGGCAAATCCCATGAGAAGCATGAATTCAATCTTGGGACTTTCTTCTCGTAGCACTTACTAGACCAAAATCCCACACACTCATCCCTCCTCCAATCTCTTCCATCTAAAATGAAGAATGTGGGAGTGGATCCAAAAACTAGTTGATGCTTGATGGGGTTGATGATAATCGAATCGACCGACCCAATCCTCGAATTAAGAATGCAAAACGTTGGTGCTCGGATGATCATTTCGATGAAACCGAATGACCCAATCTTTGACCTTGCTTCCGCTGCAGATCACAGAAAAATCAGCTGGTTCCATAGCGAAAAAGGGGACCAAGGGTGTAGGGATAGTTCAGGGTCTTCTGTCCCCATAATATATCACATCAAATTTCACCCCTCATTATCCGAATGAAAATACTTCCCAACTTACTGGCAGGGATCTCCCGATTCTCAGTCGGGTTCACAAAAAAAGGATCACCGTGGGTTTTCCTACCACATGAATATTCATTCGTTTAGCAAAATATCAACATACAGGTATTCATTCATAGATAATCACAAATTTTGGATACATTTAAGGTTGGTTCAAGCAACATCCGCAACATGCCCAAGTACGTAACCAACAAGTACAATACTAGAATAGTGAGGCATTGGAAACGAGGTTCATGTGACAGACTTGGGCACCATCGAGAATCGTGACTATAAACGGAAAATATCCCCAAATTTGAACGAAAGTTATCCTATAAAAGACACAACCTGTTCTCGATTCACATCAGTAACCAAAAGAATTGTTGAATCTCCTACTAATTCTCCAAAAAGTAACGACCAATTATATTCATTCCGCTAACTTGAACACATCAAGCACAATACGATTTGATAGTATTCTGTCCATCATCCTCACTGCTGACAGCAATCAATCCCCCCAACTCAGGCGATAGTAGATTCACTTTCTCCTCCCTGATTTTGCGAGTCTAATCAACAGGCTCCTGCTTCCCTCCGAATTTATTCTTGACCGCCAAAGTCGTCGGCATCATCATCGCCTAGTCTGTACGAGTAGGAAACCATAGCTCTATCCGTAACCTGGTATGAATCGAGTGGAAACTCCGTATCCTCATGTAATCTTATATACCGATATGCGTAGCATCGATCTCAAATAAGTACAATGAGGTTAAAAATGACCCTTCATCTCAGACGTCGTTTTTGAAATTGAATTTTTTGGGTCCTAAATTAAAAGTTTTCGAAACGCAAATATTTTTCCTTCGGTTGCCATTGTTTCCAAAATATACGAAGAAAAATTGAGGAAGATTCACTGAGGTGCGTTCAAATGCGACTCAATGAAAGAATGATTGACTTTTAGCGTATTTCAGAGGGTTTTTAGGGCGCCCGGGAAAATTGGTTCGACCTTGGGACTTGAAGAACCTTCCTCCCCTTACTCAGGTGTTAGAAACTGGTGTAAATTTCCTCGGGGTCCATGCCCGACCAGGGCCGGTTCACCATGCTTAACCACCTAGTACATCTAATTTGATGTGAATCAGCTGACAAGAAACTGACTAGAAACTTTCTTTAGTAAGAAGTAGAGAAAGTCGGAAGAGTACCAGCAATTTACCACAGAGATGAAGAATTGAGCGCTTGCATCTAACATATGATTCGCAGGCCTCGCAAACTTGGGAATGGTAACTAATATTTCTTCGAACTATTTCTATTCAAGCTGGGAAAATTTTTATAGATTGTCGTTGACTTCTGAAGAAATTGTGGGGGATTCCACAGATCTTCTGGCTATTCTTGGCCGTTGCCACTCAAATCTATACAGTGTTTTTGATGGATTGACATTCATTTGGACTTTCGATTGTAGTCTCGATTCTCGATGGTGCCCAAGTCTGTCACATGAACCTTGTTCCCAATGTCTTACTATCTGAGTATTGTACCTGTTGGTTACGTACTTGGGCATGATGCAGATGTTGCTTCAACCAACCATGAATGTATCCAAAATTTGTGATCATCTATGGAATCATGAATACCTGTATGTTGAAATTTTGCTGAACGAATAAATATTCATGTGGAAGTATTAACCATGGTGATTCTTGTGAACCCAACTGAATATTGCGAGATCCCTGCCGGTAGGTATTCTCATTCGTGTAATGGGGAGTGAAATATGATGTGATAAGCGATGGGAACAGGAGACCCTGAACTATCCCTACACCCTTGGTCCCCTCTTTCGCTATGGAACCAACTGATTTTTCTGTGATCTGCAGTGACAGGAAGGTCAAAGATTGGGTCATTCGGTTTCAACTCAATGAACATTCGAGCACCAACGTATCTCATTCTTAAGGCGACGCGGTCACCGTGCACGCTGATTTTTGTTCACAGATATCTCAAAATCTTTCCCAATTCGGTCTGAAGGCGAGTTATCCAGGCTTTGTGGTCATCTCACTTGGCCTGGATAACTCTTCATCCAGCCCAAATTGGGGAAGATTTCATGATTTTTGTGAACAAAAATGTGCCAATTTGTAGGTTAGGAAGTACCCGCGGGCAAGTTATTCTCGTTCATCGCCGACGCTCTTGTGATTGATGACAAATGGTCAGTTGTTCACCATAATTCAGATGATAATACGTAATGGCCAACTGGTCTCAAACTTCATGTCATCGAAATTTTGAGGTACATCTAAATGGAATATAATTTCCAGGTTGCGCGGCGACCACATCGCCTTAATTCGAGGATTGGGTCAATCAATTCGATCCTCATCAATTTCATCAATCATCAAGTATTTTTTTGATCCACTCCCACATTCTTCATTTGACAGGAAAAAAATTGGAGAAGGGACGAATGCGTCGAAATTTGGTCTAGTGAAGGCTACGGGAAGAAAGTCCCAAGATTGAATTCATGCTTTTTATGGGATTTGCCGGGCTCTACATTGACTTTGGCCAAAAGACTCTCAGAGTCCACCAGGTGTATCCACGAACTTCTGGAACATGGCGAATAAATGGTTAATGATGCTTTTCAACGGATTTGCCCGGCTGTACATTGACTCTGGCCCCAGAACTCTCAGTGTCCAGCAGGTGTATCTACGCGCTCCTGAAACACGGCAATTCGTTAATTGATGATTTAGAAAGGTAACCCCACTGTGGACGAGCTGGCACATTCGCGATCACGCCTCGAGATTTCATGATTTCGATCAGATTCATAGGGCTTTGCACGGTCTCTGACCCCAAGACTCTCTATAACCAGTCTCCGAGTCCAGCGAGGGTATCTAGGCTCTTCTGGAATACGGAGAATAGTTTGTTGATTATGTAGGAAGGTATCCTCATTGTGGACGAGGTGGCGCATTCGCGATTACATCTCGAGATTTCATGATTCCGATCGGCTTCACAGGGCTTTGTACGGACTATGACCGCAAGACTCGCTATAACCGGTCTCAGAGTCCAGCAGGTGTATTTACGCACTCCCGGAACACGGCAAATAGCTGGTTAATAATGTGGAAAGGTATTTCCATTGTGCCCAAGGATGCTCATCCTCGGTTACACCTCGAGATTTCATGATTTCGATCGGATTCAGAGGGCTTCGCACGGTCTCTGACCCCAAGACTCGCTATAACCGGTTTCACAGTCCAGCACATGAATCTACGCACTCCTGGAGCACGGCAAATGGTCGATTGATGATATAGGAAGATAACCCCTTTGTGTACGAGTTGGCACATTCGCAATTACACCTCGAGATTTCATGATTTCGATCAGATTCATAGGGCTTTGCACGGTCTCTGACCCCAACACTCGCTATAACCGGTCTTAGAGTCCAGCAGGTGTATCTAGGCTCTCCTGGAACACGGCAAAAAGTTCGTTGATGATGTAGAGGGATATCTTTATCGTAGACGAGCTGGCACATTCGCGATTACATCTCGAGATTCCATGATTTCGATCGGATTCATAGGGTTTTGCACGGTCTCTCACCCCAAGACTCGCTATAACCGATCTCAGAGTCCAGCAGGTGTATCTAGGCTCTTCTGGAATACGGCAAATAGTTTGTTGATTATGTAGAAAGGTATTCTCATTGTGGACGAGCTGGCACATTCGCGATTACGCCTCGAGATTTCATGATTTCGATCGGATTCATAGGGCTTTGCACGGTCTCTCACCCCAACACTCGGTATAACCGGTCTCAGAGTCCAGCAGGTGTATGTAGGCTCTCCTGGAACACGGCAAAGAGTTTGTTGATGATGTAGAGGGATATCTTGATTGTGGACGAGCTGGCACATTCGCGATTACATCTCGAGATCCCATGATTTCGATCGGTTTCATAGGGCTTTGCACGGTCTCTCACCCCAAGACTCGCTATAACCGGTTTCCGAGTCCAGCAAATGTATCTAGGCTCTTCTGGAATACGGAGAATAGTTCGTTGATTATGTAAGAAGTATCCTCATTGTGGACGAGCTGGCGAATTCGCGATTACATCTCGAGATTCCATGATTTCGATCGGGTTCATAGGACTTCGCACGGTCTCTCAGCCCAAGACTTGCTATAACCGATCTCAGAGTCCAGCAGGTGTATCTAGGCTCTCCTGGAATACGGCAAATATCCCGTTGATTATGTAGAAAGGTATCCCCATTGTGGAAGAGCTGGCAAATTCGCGATAACACCTCGAGATTTCATGATTTCGATCGGATTCATAGGGCTTTGCACGGTCTCTGACCCCAAGACTCGCTATAACCGGTTTCCGAGTCCAGCAAGTGCATCAAGGCTCTTCCGGAATACGGAGAATAGTTTGTTGATTATGTAGGAAGTATGCTCATCGTGGACGAGGTGGCCCATTCGCGATTACATCCCGAGATTCCATGATTCCGATCGGCTTCACAGGGCTTTGTACAGAATAAGACCCCAAGACTAGCTATAACCGGTCTCAGAGTCCAGCAGGTGTATCCACGCACTCTCGGAACACGGCAGATAGCTGGTTGATGATGTAGAAAGGTATTTCCATTGTCACCAAGAATGCTCATCCGCGATTACACCTCGAGATTTCATGATTCTCATCGGCTTCATGAGGCTTTGCACGGTCTCTGACCCCAAGACTCGCTATAACCAGTCTCAGAAGCCAGCAGGTGTATCTACGCACTCCTGGAACACGGCGAATAGTTGATTGATGATATGGGAAGTTACCCCCATTGTGGACGAGGTGGCTCATTTGCGATTGCACCTCAAGAATTCACGAATTACCCGTTTTTCTCCGTTTTTCCAGTCTTTCCTCTATTCTCTCTTCCTGAATCACCTCCAAAAATTTTTTCATCGAATTTCAAAGTACATGATCCGAGGTGAAATGTTCCGTTCTTTTGATTGCCGTAGTCCAAATTATGAAATATCCACTAGAAGCCTTCCAAAATGGCAAAAAAACACCAGGAAATTTGGTTTCACGAAAACTGGTCATATCATCCGATTTGTTTCAAAAAAGCAGCGTTAAACCACCAAAACTGCGTTCTTTCCGCGGTTCTTGCGCATTCCTGCTGGCTGGCAGCGTATGAGTCTCAGAGGCTCCAATTGGGGAAGAGATTCATAATCTACGTGAAAAAACCTACAGTTCTGTTTCTTGCAAATTTCCGATATCGCTTGTTTTCAGGGTGAGAATAATCGTGTCGCAAATCGGGTTTTTAGCAACTGTGTGCGCCGGCAGCAACAACACGGCAGTGTGTCGTCTGCGCGAGCCCGCGTGCACGTTGTCGTCATCGTCGTCGTGGTTAAAGGGATCACCCGTGTGCACCAGTGGTTGGGTGCGGTCCCACGTCATTGTGGTGAGCTTCCCCGATGGTGTGTGAGGCAGTGCGCCTGTGTCTGTTATCCGGGCCCATCATCGGTGCATGGAACAAGTGTTGCATGCACAGATAACCTCGCCTAGCTGATATGCGGAGGGCCCAGGCTGCTGCATATGGGACATCTGTCCAGATGGCAGGCAACCTGGCACTCGCTTCTCCAGATCGCCTTCCTCATCGTGGTCCTGCTGAGGACGCCCCGGCAGTGTTGACAGCATCCTGGCACTTTTGCACTGGGTGCGTGTGGATAGTGTAAATGCGGTGTTGTGGGTGCCGGCATCCTCGCCGTGTGTAGGCCTCAAGTGCATTATTTAATCCTGGGTGCGGTGTGGATGCTGCACGGTGTCTGTCGGCACCGGCTGTCACCGCACCGTTCTCCCAGGGTCTCAGCAACTTGGACTCGCGGGTATGCATCCCAGGGTGCATCATCATACGTCCGCCCTCGCCGGCGCGGGAGCAAGGGCCTCGGCAAGTTTCTTCGTGGCATATCGTGGGCAACCTCGCTGTGCGAGGGCTTAAGTCCTTATTACCCGGGTCACAAGGGGCCTGCAGTCCTCAGAAACTCCCCCGTGAAGATCTGCGACATTGTGGGTCCGCATACTCCACCCGGACCATCAGCTGGTGTTGTTGTCGTGGAAATAACCACCAGCCTCCTATAGACTGGTGGTCGCGGCTAACACCGGTGTAGGCCTGATTCCCTGCCCCTAGGCATACCCGCGATGATTCCTTCCCGCGGCATCGATGTTGTCTCGAGCAGCAGCACCTCGAAAAGAAAACGTATGTTGCGTGAATACGTGTTTTCGAAGGCTGCTGGCTCGAGGCACGACGAAAGGAATTTCCTCAATTCCTCCAAAACGGCTGTGACGGTTCACCGTCACATTAACTCCGGTTCAGGGGGGAGGAGGGGGGTACTCCGGAAGGAAGTGGCCTCGATCAAAACTTAGGTGGCGCATTCTCGCCTAATAATGAGCTCTCTCGCCGTTGCCTCGACCTGAGGCAATGGCAAAATTCACGAAGTGCTGTAAATCAAATCATAATCAATATTCATGTATATATATATATATATTTATATAGATAGATCTTCATAGATATATTTTCCTACATTCATTCGCTATAAGGAGGAGAATCAAATGAAACAAAACCCATAGCATCTTACCTTTCGGCAAAGCGTCGTCCCGCTTATGGTTCCAGACTTCACGGCACATCACTGACTCCGGCAATCTGTCTTCTTCGCCTTAACAAAGGCGCCCCGGCACACAGTGGGGCCAAGAAAATCTTGGAAAATTCGCCTTTACGCGAATTAACAACCAATCGACATATGCGCAGACGCAGGAGGTTGTTTTCATTCATCTATAAGTCTCCTGTTTGCGCATATGTCGATTAGTTGCAAATTCACGTAATGGCGAATTATTGAAGAACTTCTTGGCCCCACTGTGCGGCATGGCACCGCTGCTAACCACCGGCCCTCGACTAGTAGGTCAAGACCTACGTCCGGCCCTCCTGTCAACGGGAGGGGACAGGGCCAGGACCACTCGAACTTATCGAGGGTCCGGAGGTTGGCCTGGTCGGCTTGCCGCAAAGAAGGCCTGCATCACGGGATCTCGGGACTCGGGAACCATATGTTGTGCCACTCTCCAGGCCTGTTGCATTCGTTCGGCGAAGGAGAGCTGCTGTGCTGGTTGCGGGATGGCTCGAGGTGGTGGTATGGCTTTCGCCACTTCCCGTATCCGGGCCTCTCCTTCTCTGCGCTGAGCGCGGACCCGCTCCTCTCTCCTAGTGGCGGCTTCTTCGTGGTCGTGGCGAGCCTGTGCAGCAGCTTCACTGGCTCGGGCCTCTTCTTCCAGGAGCCGGGCATAGAATCTGCGCTCTGTTGGCCCCCTCGGCAGCTTGTCTGACGTGGTCCTCAGCTTCGCGGAGGGTAGCGGGTGGTCTTGCCCGGGCTCCGTTGGCAGGAGCCTCTTAGGTCCTTTGCCCTTGTCGCGGAGCTCCTCGACCTCACGGGTGTCGTCTTGAGTCCGGATTACGAACAAGCGAACGCGCGAGCGAGTGCACGGTGCGCCCGATGCGCACGCCATACGACGGAACAAGCGACCAAACGACGGAGGGCGCGAACCCCCACTCCACCTCCCTCATGTAAAAAGTGTAGGGGCTGGTATGGTGGAGGTACCTGTGGTTTGCGCGCTCCGTCGTTCGGTCGCTCGTCCCGTCGTATGGCGTGCGCATCGTGCGCATCATGCGCTCGCTCGCGCGTTCGCTTACTCGTAATCCGGACCCTGCGAGTGGTTCTTCCCGCCCGGCCTTGGTTCTGCAGCTGCTGCTTCCTCCCTCACTGCTCTCGCTCGATCTCCTCAGCTTGACGCCGTCAACCGTGGTGGTCTCGCCAGGTTAGCCAGGCTTCACGTCAGCGAGGACATGTTGTGGCGTGCACGCCCCGTCTCCCGCAGTTTTCGCAATATCGCTGTCTGGGCAATGGGCAGCGTGTGGACGAACGTCCGTTGTTCACCACCCAGCAGTTGAAACAGCTGAAAGGGGGCAGGTCTAACCTCGCGTTGGTTTCGATGTAGGTGAGCCCCTGTGAGAACAGACCCTCCCTTTTTACGGGCAGTGGTCTAGTCCTAACGGGTTGGGGTGCTCTTGGAGTGGTGGCAGCGCTCCCAGAAGAGGTGGCTCGAGATCTTGCGCCATGAGTGTTGCGGTTGGAGTCTGTCGGTCACATCGGACTCTAGGGTACCAATGGTGAGGGGCCTCGGGCCTAGTCGCCCCTTGAGACCGACTATCCGGTCGGTTGGATGACGCGGCCCGCTCGCTGTGGGTACCGACATTGTTCCGTAGCATGGTTGCTTGGGATGGACCCCTCAACTCACCGGAGTCACGTCCCCTCGGCACAGGTTTAGTTCGACGTCGTTCCAGAAGCACTCTCCGGACCAACTAGTCTAGACCTAATTCATCTACATCTATCGTTTCCTGGTAGGGTGGGGCTCCTCCATCGTAATCCTCCATCTGCAGCTGTCTCCTCGGATTGTACAACCGACGCGCGACGTCTGCTGCCCGTGTCGTGACGGAGGCCCGGCAGATTGTCCATATTCGACCTTGATGATGATGACGACGACTGGGCTGCGGGCTCCCCCTGCCACATCGGTGGTGATATCAGCCTGAACCCCGGCTCCCGCCTTGGAAAGTGGCTCCTTGATGGTGCGGTAGTCTGCGGAACGGCTGGAGAAGCCCTCATTGGTGGCACTCCCTCGGCACGGGGCATCGGGGGCACATTCAAACTGCACGCGACTTTGTCCTGGTACGCAGGAGGCGGCGTCGCCAGGCGTCGTAGGTCTTCGGGTGTCACTCGATCTGGCTCTGGGATACCATCCTCCAGACCTAACTCGTCCGTCCAATTCAGGACAGTTGCCAGCTCCAGCTCGACCTCACGCGACTCTTCGGCCTCTTGCAAGGGGGTAGTGCGGGTCCCCGAGGCTTCCTCGGGAGGCAAGATTGACTCGGCCTGGCTCAGCCTAGTGAAAACTCGAGGAATAGCCCCTCGAGCCCGTTGGGTTGTCAACTCGTCCTCCGAGAGGGGCTGGAGTAGTACCCTCGGTTCAGGTCTCCTAAACTGGATCCTGTTGAGCAGATGCTTGCCACTGGCCTAGCGAGCTGGCGCGCTCGGGTTGCGGATGGGGAGGGACCTCGCTCGTCCCACACCCGCCTCGGCATCGCTGATTGCAGCAGTGATTACGGTGAGCTCTGCTGTGACCGTGGTCTTCAAATCGTGATTAGCTCTCTCAACAGGGTTAGATTGGGGTCGTTAGGGGGGGGGGGGTGTACGCTATCTACACCCCGATTCCGGCTATCTTTTCGGCCGAGAGTTTGTTATTAGAATCTCTCCCGTTATCCACGACCAGATAGTCCGGTGTTTCCCATCGGAATAAGATTGACTCTTCCACCCCGGCAAGGACCGACTTACCATCTGCCTTACGCAGTGGTCGAGTCTTGATCATACGCGTGAATGAGTCCTGAAATTACCGAAGCTTGTAAGGGCCGCTAAAGGTGCAGCTGCGGCGGAGATTCGGCTGGCCCCGCCGCAGCTGCGGCGTGTGCGGGGCCGCATGTTAGGTGCGGGTTACATGAAAAATAGCGTTTCCAGTTTCCCAAGTCAGTTTTTTCGGAAAATCTGGCCTAGTTGAATTTGTTACAACGACAACCAATTTCTGTGGGGATCTCTGTGATTTTTCAAAACATCGTGATTCGCGAGGTATACAGAGTGATTTTTGTCATGGCAGCCGATGTGCAATACTGTATGACAGGAATGTGTGTTTCTATAAACTCAACGTAACGTCAAATAAGATGATCCAACAAAATTTAGTATTTACATTTGAGAGTATAAATCGGTTCTACGAGTTCAATCAATGAAAGGCTGCATGAGCGAGAAACGGTGGAAGAAATGTTAAGGTCTAGACTTCTGATATTATGCTCAGGTTGTTTTGATGAGATTGATGAGTGTGATGAGCAGATGCAGAGCTGTGAAAGTGAAACAATTGTAACTAATCTTAACGTGTTGTTTACCACTCTATGCCCAGCTTACCATTGATTCTCGATGCACTACAGTTCACCTTCTTCCCGAGAATCAATGATAGGCTGGGCATAAAGTAGTGGTAAACAACACGTTGAGGTTAGGTACAATTGTTCCACTTCCACAGCTCTGCATCTGCTTATCATGCTCATCAATCTCATCAAAACAACCTGAGGAAAATATTAGAAGTCTAGACCTTAACATTTTTTTAACCATGCCTCACCCATGCAGCCAACCATTGATTGAACTCGCCGAACCGATTCATACTCTGGAATGTGAATACTGAAAACGTTACGTTGAATTCTTAGAAACACACATTCCTGTCATGCAGTATTGCACATCGGCTGCCATGACAAAAATAACCCTGTATACCTCGCGAATCACGATTATTTGAAAAATCACAGAGATCTCCACAGAAATTGATTCTTGTCGTAACGTGTTCAACAAGGCCAGATTTTTCGGAAAAACTGAATTGGGAAACTGGAAACGCTGTTTTCCATGTTTCCCGCACCTAACGTGCGGCCCGCACACTTCTTGCGGGAATCTCCGCGCACGCCACAGCTGCGGCGGGGCCACCCGAATCTCCGCCGCAGCTGCGCCTCTAGTGGCCCTTAAAAGCTTCGGTATGAAATACCAGGAGATATTTGAACCCCCCCCCACTTGGTGGAAATTCCATTAGGTTGGCAGATACCACAACCCACGTTGCTTCCACGATGCGAGACCCCGTCAAACCTTGTGGTCCAAGTTGGGAAACTTTATACATTTGCCATGTCTGCCACTGTTTGATGAATGTTACCACATCATGGTACAGTCCCGACCAGGAGTATTCATGGGCGACTCGGTCATAAATTTCCTCCACACTCAAGTGTCCGGCAGAGGCAATGCAAAGGGCATCTCCCAGCACTCTCTTGCGCAGGGTCACTGGCACGACCAAACGCCATTTCTCGAGTGGCGAGGGTATCGGGTCTAACATAACGTCAGTCCAAAAGCGATACAACCGACCGTCGTCCACTCTCCGATTTCTCCACTTTTTCGGAGCAGCTTGTACTTTTTACATTCGCTCCACATGCCATGGGTGAGATTTAACTTACATTGCGGCAACTCCCGGCTCCTTGTCAGGCTCGGCATCGGCAAGATCGTGCACTCTAGACAAGGCATCAGGCACCCTATGGAGCCGCCCAGAGTGGTGGGGGATCTCGAAGTTCCATTGCTGAAGTCGGAGTGGGCAGCGAGCCAAATGACCGGTAGGGTCTTTTAGACCCCTCAATTACTCGAGTGCGCTGTGGTCCGTAATGACCTTGAAGTAGGACCCCTCAACGTACGGTCTCATCTCTTCAATTGCCCACAGAAGCCAGATTATACCGTTCTGTGGCAGAAAAATTCTTCTCGGCATCCGCAAGTTTTCGGCTACAACAAAGGATGGGATGCTTACCATCCTCACCCTTTTGCACCAGCACAGCTCCGAGGCTATGCGCGCTCGCATTGGTCTGGATAGTGAAGACTCTTGAAAAATCAAGTCTCAACAACACCAGAGCAGACGTTAACGCTCCTGCAAGCTTCTCAAAAGCATCCTGTTGTTCAGGTCCCCATTCTCACGGCTGGTCTTTCCAGAGCAGCCTCTGCAATGGCACTTCAATCTCGGCATCATGATCTATGAACCTCGCGCACCATCACACCATGTCCAAGAACGATCGGAGCTGTTCCAGGATTTCAGGATGTGGGTAGTCCCGAACTGGAGCGAGCTTTTCTGGGTCAGGCCTCAGCCCCTCGGCATCGAGCAGAAAACCCAGATATTGGACTTGTTGGCAGCAAATTCCACACTTTCCCCGAAGGTCGCTGGAGCATTGGTTAAGCCTCAGGCCATGGATCTGAATCTCCAGGCTTCAATGCCCGGCACGCTCAAACTGACGAAGTCCTTGCTGTCCTCGGACATTGGGACTTGCAAATAAGCTTCTTTCAAGTCAATCTTCGAGATGTACTGGGACTTCCGAAGTTTGTCCAGTATGGTACCCATATTCGGCAGCAGATAGGCATCTGCTTCAGTCACTTTATTCAAGTCACGGAGATCTATGCAAAACCGGTAGGTTCCATCGCTTTTTCTGACTAACACTGGCACACTGCTCCAGGCACTCTTCGACGGTTCAATATGACCAGCGTCAGCTAATCGCTCCACTTCCTCGCGTGCTACCGCCAGCATGGCAGGTGCCATCCGTCGATATTTGTGTCTGATTGGCGTGGGGTCCATAACCACTATTTGGTGTTCGGTCAACGTGGTCAACCCCAGGCCATCCCCGGCAGCTTCGATCATATCCTCGACCATTTTCCCAAGGGCTGCTTTTGCTTTCTCGAAGAGAAAGTATTGTATCGGTGTGGAAATTTTTGTGAAAAAATTTTCCGAATCCCCCATTTTTGACCCCTTAATTGGAACAATAGCCAAATGAAAGTTAGTTCATCTTATTCTCCTCGCCGAGATCTATGAAATGGTACCCCTGTCCATTCCCCCCGACATGCACAACGCTCTCTGTGAAATATTTTCAAACACGCATTGCTTATGTCCGTATGTATGTGTGTCTGTATGTTGTCTTCTCTTTGTCACGCGATATCTCCTGAACCCCTGGATCAATCTTCTTCAAACTTTGAGGGTTTGTTCTAAATTGATCAGCGATGAGCCCAGTCTATTGACAGCTCTATACTCTCAATACTCCCTCTCCCACGTTCAACTGATTGCCTAAATTTCAACACCATTTTCAGACCCTGTTGGTCCAAATGTTCTAACACCTCCGATTCTCAACATAAATGGTCACTCATTGTTGTCCAAGTATTCTTTGATCGTTCTAAAGAGATTGGTTTATACAGAATTTCGATACAAATTTCCATTTTTTCAAACTGAATTTTTTTATTTCACGTTCTATGTCACTCGAAATTTGGCCAACGCCTGTATGGATCTCTCTGAAAATTTGACACATTATTCAGCTTCCTTGGGCGGTGGGCCCAGTCATTTTTGACGATCATCTGCCGATCCATGTTGATACAAATAGTAGTTTTTATATGAATTTCACTTTTCGTCTTTAAATTTTTTCATGAAAAATTCTTGAACCTCCCTTTTTTGACTCTCCAGCTCAATTCCTACCTGAAAGAACATTGATTTACTCCATTCTACTTGCCGAGATCTATCGAATGATACCCCTATACATCCATTTCCGATTACATAGCACAGTGAATTATTTGAAAGTAAACCTTGTGTGTGTCCATATGTATGTGTGTATGTATGTTGTTTTCTCATTGTCATCGTATCTCTCCTAAACCATTCTACCAATGTCCATAAAAAGAACAGGACTTGTTCTCAATGTATCAGTGATGTCCCTATTGCAATGTCAGCTCCTTACTCTTTATAATCCGTATATCAAGAAAAATTGATTAGAATAGATCATTATTGGAACATATTTGTCCAAACGCTCCAGCATCCAATTATGAACATATAAACCTTTCTGTTATCGACTTCAAATATCTCTTTCCATTCTAAATAGATTAGTTAATACGAAATTTCGATCATAGTTTTCTTTTTCAAAGAAAGTAATTTTTTAATTTCTAGTTTCATGATACTTGTAATCTTTCAAAGGCCATTCGTGGATCTTTTGGAAATTCTAAGTTGTGATTCAACTTCCTCGTTCCATGGGCCCTGTCACTTTCAAGGATCAGTTTTAGATCCAAATTTACCCCAGAAATATTTCTCACTTCAATCTGGAATTTTCTCTCACTACAAAATTAATGCGTAGTCATTCATTGGAAATGATAGAATCTGGTGAGATGAGTGAATTTCCATGCGAGTAATCGATATGAATATGATGTTCATGATTGTTATCACAAAGGTGAAAAAATTATATCCGATAATGAAAGTTATTGACAAGGAGTTGGATTCGAATTCGGATGAATATCAAAAACTGATCGATACAAGTTTTCATGGTTTTAAATGAATAAACGGTTCACAGAAAACGAGAAAGCATTCTGCAAATGCCTTTTTGCAGCGTATTTTGTGTGGCTTTGCCACAGACAAACCGGCACACTCGGCATGAATTCAATTCTCAGGAACTTGACTCACCCCAATGAACTCCTTATACGCCCCTTTCATGACTCTCCAGCGACCATCTGCATTTCCGGAGTCCGATTGCCAGGCTCCCATGAAATCCATTCCCAAAACCATGTCATGGTTGAGCTCCTTCACGACCTGCATCACGAGTGGTCTCAGAACTCCGTCAATTTCAATATCTACTCTCAGTCATCCCACCGCTGGAGTCACATTTCTCCCGACTGCCCTCTTGAGGTAGCCAGTCTGTCTATAAATCCTGTTCTCGTGGAATCTCGAGACTTTCGGACCCACCATGGACACTTGGGCTCCTGGGTCATAGAGAGCGGCAAAAGACTGACCACAAAGAACTCCCTCAATGTGGTCCTCGGTACACGCTTTAGCTTAGGCCCCTCGGCCAATTCTGGAGCAGTCCACGGCAAATCCTCGGCAGCTATGCGACTTTCTGGATCCACGTGCTCGAATTGTTCATCCTCAAAGCTGCGGGCTTCGGTTACGCCAGCCTCTTCACAGATTCCAAGGGTTGATTCAACCACGTCGCCCTTCATGGACTTGTCGCCCTTCATGAGCCAGGCCCGGTGATTCTGGACTGCTTGGCTAGTTTCTCCAGTTCCCAGGCTTGAATTAACGTCTGGCTAGATCTAGTGAGTCCGAGACTAGTGGTCGAGTCTCGGACTCCGGCAATCCTGGGTTTTGCTCCAGGGCTGGCATTCGGGGCACTCGGATTCAACTCGTCCACAACAGCTTTCAGGGCCCCCAAAGTGGCGAACTTCTCGGCTTCACGTAACCCTATCAGGGAGTCATCACACTTGGGTCCAGTATACACCTCTCGTGTAATATCGTTTGTTTCATCACCACGTTCTACCTCCATCCCTCGCTTCTTGGGGAATTTTCGATCCAATCGTGTTCTCAAGAGGTCTCTAGTTCTTGAAGCCCACGGATTTTCCACTTTCAGCCCCGGCATACCTTTACAGAGGCGCTCAGGTACCTCTTTCCATGACGTCACTGGCTGTTCTTCCACCATACTTTTACAAAGGCGCTCCGGTTCGCTAACCCATGGTGCATCTGACCTGTTACTCTCAGCTTCCGACGACTGACTTTCCTCGGCAATTCCCACTCTCCTTGTGCCAACTGCCCTAGAGCCGGCAGACAACGGTATAATCACCGGTTCGCTTGGCTGGAATCGTGAAAAAGCGCTACTCCTGAAACTTGGGTTAAATATCACATCATCAGCATATACTGGGGGCTGATGCTGTGTTCCGGTGGCAGACGTCAGTGCATTTTGGATCGTGGATCCTGCTCAAATGGCACGGGACATTGCAGCCATCTGCGTCATCAATCGATGACTCGATTGCGAAATTAGGGGACTACTCCTCGGCAACTGAAACGGAGCGTGACTGACGGCTGGCGAGAAAATAGGCCCCGGGATAGTACTCGTCACCCTCACGGCAGACTGCGTAGTCGTCGTCACTGAAGTGGTCACCGTGGTCGTCACGGGAATAGTGACACCGGTTGATGATGTCACGGAAGTCGGAGCCGCCGAAAAAGGTGGTAATCCGGAAATTGCGGGTCACGGCAGGGTTGTCATTGAGTCAGCGACCCCGCTGTGCGATTTTGTCGACGGAGAAATTGTCTTTGACGCGGAAGCTGTGGTCGACGAAACTAACTCGGCCGCCGCACCGGCCGGACGGCACAATTATGCGTAACTATTAAATAGGCGATTTCGGAATGTTGCAAAAACGAAAATTGTAGCTTCTTTGATGCGGAATCCGAATCCTTTTCCCTCGAATATCGTCCGGAAGTCGTATGACGACGGCATCCATTAAAACACGAAAATCGCTTGAAAAACACAGTATTAGCGGTTTGAGTCAGAGGGGAAGCAAATTACGTCGATTTTCATGGGAACAAAGTTGTTGCATTTTTCAAAACAAGTTTTCTGGTGCCCTCAGTTTTTGAAAAAATCGTGATTTTTGAGGTTTTTTGGGTTTGAGGGGCTTATTCGTCAAAATTTAGAATTTTTTACTACACCAATTGAAAGAGGCGAATCTAATACGTTGAAATATTTAATCGCAAAATTGTTCAACTCGACTCAGAGAGTTCAACACCAGTCCTTAACATTTCCATGCGTGCAATTTTCTCGTGATCTTCTCATACTACATGTAGTTCTAGACGTAATTTTGAGGTGCGCTTTGGTAATATTCATAAAGGAACCATATTTAGACGTTTTCGGAGTCATGTTACAAAATCAAAATTGAAACTATGCATCTTACGGTTTTAGACAAATCAAATCCTATTGATATTCAACAGCCAATCGTTTTACGATCAAGGTTGCACAAATCGCAGTCTATCACTCCAAGAACATACCTTGAAAGAGGTATTCTACAGAATTCTTAAATCAATTACATCATCTCATCTCTGAGGTTGTGTGAGAAAAGCATAACATCTGACTCATATGTCAATAATCTCGAAGAAATGAGCGTCATTATCTCCGAACTTTGGAGCCAACTAATATTCCATCCATGTAAATGAAAGAACACTACGAGCTCAGTATGCTACTCAAAGACCATGATTTGGAAGAGCTATTCGGTTCTATCAATATGATCCAGAATATTCATCATATCCCTGATTCCGTGTAACGAAAGTACAAGTCAAACTGTGTATTCCGACTGGCTACCAAACATCCAATCTTAGTTCCATACTGATTCGCGGTTCTCCACGGAAAATGAATTGTTTTCGATGGAACAACTTTCTAGGCTCTCTCCTATTAGTGCCGACCGACTAGTTGCACCTTATTAACATTCATCTGGAGTATGTTTGTAAGAATTCATAACGATATTTGAGTGTTTCAGAATGAAAGTGGACTAACAAAGAGAGCACCAGACCTGCGAAACACGGATCTTGATGGAACTCTGGAAGTCACCTTGGTGAGAAATGAAGGTATCTCTAAGAGTTGAATCCAATGGGCCTTTTGCTTCGAGATGCAGCTATGGATATTAGTATGACCCATACAGGCCCATGTTCAAATGATACATATATGAATATACTGGCATGGATATGAGCTATGGATATCAGCATTGCCAGTATATCCATATATGTATCATTTGAACATGGGCCTGTATGAGCAATGCTAATATCCATAGATGTATCTCGCGGGGAAGCCCATTGGATCCAACCCTAGGAGCTACCTTCATTTCTCACGAAAATTAGGTCGCCCCCAAAGTTCCATCAAGATCCGTATTCCGCAGACCTGGTGCTCGCCTTGTGAGTTCATTTCTAACGGTTTTGAGGTAGGAGTCAGAGACACCTCAGTATCGTATCTGACACATTACCCAATAGCTCGCTTCACCAGATCGAGTCATAGACCATTGTTCAGTGCGATTGACGTTTTCATTGAAAAACGATTCGTCCAAATTCCTGTGCGATGAAGAACTTAATCCTCTCATCGGTGTTATTCACTGTTATAGTAACCGTAGCATCAAATTTTGGAATTCTCTTGAACAGCATGTTTCAACGTATTATGTTCTGCTTTTCCGATTAGCGTGGTGAAAAATTCCAAATTCTGACTAATAAGCCCCTAAAAACCCAAAAAACCTGAAGAATTATGATTTTTTGGAAAACTGGGGGCACCAAAGAAGGTGTTTTGGAAAATGCAACAACTTTGCTCCCCATCATTATCAAAGTGAATCGCTCCCCCTCCGAGTTCTAGGAGCTTTTTCAGGCCTCTGGTGCGTTCCCCGGGATAGCTCATGATTTTACCGCTGTGGTGCGGATGGGATAAAATTTTAGAATTTTTTTGAACCACATATTTTGACGTAAAATTTTCTGTTCTCCCGATTGGCGTGGTCAAAAATTCCAAATTTTGACGAATAAGTCCCTAAAAACCCAAAAAACCTAGAAAATCGCGGATTTTCAAAAACTGGGGGCACCAGGAAATTTGTTTTGAAAAATGCAACAACTTTGTTTCTTATAGAAATCGACGTAATTTGCTTCCCCTCCGAGTTAAACCGCTAATACTGTGTTTTTCAAGCAATTTTCTTGTTTTAATGGATGCCGTCGTTATACGACTTCCGGACGATGTTCGAGGGAAAAGGATTCGGATTCCGCACCAAAAAAGCTACAATTTTCGTTTTTGCAACATTCCGAAATCGCCTATTTAGTAGTAACGCATAATTGTGCCGTCCGGCCAATTTTTTCCCTACTGTGCGCCGTAGCTTCCATGCTAGTTATCGTGGCGCACTGTTGGGACGTATCACGGCGAGTTAGGTCCAAGCGACGGCAAGACTCCGGATGTTCGGAGGTGTCCACACCCCCGGCCTCGTAAACCTCGGGTTCCCACTGCACATTCGCTTCGGGGAAACATTCTCTGAGTTCTACACACGACAGAAGTCGTTCAGGAATTTCTAAAAGTGGCGAAAGTTCACTGAAAAATTTTCCAGGACGACAAGATTGCGTCTAAAAATCTTAACGAACGGCAAAACACATTCAAGGAATTTATCAAGGTGGCTGATGCACTCAAAAAAATCTCTTCCTACAGTAAAATTCGTTCAGAGATTTTGAGAAAAGGCAAAAGTCCACTGAGAAATCTTTCTGGACGGCAAGACACGTTCAGAGATCTTTTGAAAGTAGCCAGGTGCACTCAAGAAATTTCTACACACGGCAAAAGTCGTCCAGAAATTTATCAAAGTGGCGAAAGTCCACTGAGAAATTTTTCAGAACGGCAAAAGTGCGTCTAAAAATTCTTCCGAACGCCAAGACACGTTCAGAAATCTTGTAATCTCTCTGAACGATGGAAAAGCGTTGAGAAAATTCCTAGAGCGGCCAACATGCGCCCCAAGGATTTTGGAGCAATTCCCAAGTCACAGCAGTACGCGTTACGGCGATAAAGTTGCAGCAAAAGTTTTTGAAAGTCGCGTGAGTCCTGTCACGGTCGCCATTGTGACGTGGTAAAATCAATTACGAAGCACACTCATTTATTTCTAACGGAACTCTTAGCCTGAGACGAGGGTCTCGCGCAATGGACGGCGAACACGACTCTGCAAATTCACTGCAACGCTGCGGCTCTGCTTCACCTACCGTATTTTCACCTGGAATTGTCGGAGAAGGAGGGAGAGAAAACGCTCACACTCGAAATAATCGAATCGAATCCTATGAATAAATGATCTCGGCACTATATTCTATACACGCTGCTTCTACGCGGTCGATAGAAGGATTGACATATCACGGGCTCCGCGACAATACCCTCGTAAGGTAACTCTAAGATTCGCTGGGGGTTCGATAGTTGTCATAATCAAATTGTTCTGGAAATGTCTCTCAGAAATTCCTGAGAATACACGAGAATTCACTTCACTATTTCGGCACACTGTCTCGGCAACTTCAACAAAACCTGGACTCCAAAATTGAGAGACAAAGAACACGCTGCTCCAAAGCACTCTCAAAATGGCTGCTCCGCGGCAATTTCCACGCTGCGCTCACGACACGAGGCAAGATGTCTATCTGGCCCACGCACGAATTTCACACCCTTGATTCGGGGTGATCATGATACGACACGTCCGTGACTGCTGGGGTGTGCTGGAGTTTCGACAATGGTTCAGGGTGCACTCCAACACCGTCAGCCTCCCCAGGAGTCCGGTTTGGCGAGGCCCGACGACGGCAAATACGCGTGCACGAGGCTCTCAAGGTACGCGCGCGGGAGTTCACTAATCATTAGAATGATCAAAACCACTTACCGCTAATATGCGACATCCTGGCAATTCCTGATGAACAGATCCTTGACGTCCTCCAATATATATTTGGATCTGACTTTTGGTGGTCGTACAAGCAACCCGGGACTCCTGGGGGGCTCACGGCAGAACTTTGGAGCAATGAGGCTAAAGCACAAAGACGAGTGGTCACTACTGAGGCAATCAAACAAGTGGCGTAATGGCCGGCTTCTTCCCGGCAAGAGCTCTTCTACTTCCTCAATAGAAGAAGCCCTCTGATTGGTCGGCATCATTAATTTCGATCGGCATCATTTATTCCGATTGGCTATCAGAATGCCTGGAAAACTAACATCGCTCTCTGGTGGCCGTGGCGCGGCAAATTATGAAATATGCGTACGAGCGCAAGGCAGCTAAACGGCAGCAAGATACAAAACTCACGGCAGAAATCTACTTGATTGTGGGTACGGCACTAATTCCTTGCCTCCATCAGCCACATTCTATTCTATCTCCCTCGCACTCACGGCAAGCATACGTAATCGTGGAGGCTCTGCGCGACTCGCTATTGCCTCCACTCTTCGTACTTTCACTGCACGCAATCAGGTACACGAGTATATATATATATCCCTCTATACTATATAGTTCTTTGTAAATGTTCCGACCCATAGTGGCTCACACCGACCCACGCCGCCCTACATAACATATGCATTTCCACCCCACACTGTTGCCCCACTCCGCCCATTTCCGAATCATTCCGCACCACACCACCCCACACCGCCCCACACCACCCCACGCCACCCCACACTGCCGTTCAAAATCCGCCCCACTCTTCATTTTATTGCCGGTCCCACATCGCCATCCAGAATCCGCCCCACTCTTCGTTTTATTGTCCGCCCCACACTGCCGTTCAGAGTACACCTCAAGCTACCTTCTGAAATCCGCCCCGCACCTCCTTTTATAATTCACCCCACACTGACATGCACAGTCCACCCCACACTGTTGTTCAAAGTCCGCTCCATTTCTGCTTCCTCCAAAGAGGAAGCTTTGTTTCCAACCTAACGAAAATTTGATTAAATTGTTCTTTGGAATCAATATATCCTCCAACAAAATTCCTTTAAAAAAGCCTCAAACCATTCTCTCCCTCTCACCAAAATTTATCAATTGTATGTAATACTTCTCTCCACAATGGCTGCCGAATCTGTCAGAGACTCATCTTTGCGCCCCTCTGTCCGTGTTTGTATGTGCGTGTGTGTAAGCGTTGTTCCATACCGGACACGCTTTCTCTTTTACTGTTCACCTTATCAACTTTTGGTTCTCGACAAGTTGAACACAATCCAATTTCTGATAGCCCAGTGATTTGGCAGCTTTCATCTCCCAATCAAATTCGATCCATGGCGTTTTTGAAGCGAAATTGCTCAAACTCCGATTCTTAATACATAAATATCTCTTCCTAACACAGTCAACCGCAAGGGGGGGGTGGGGCATTGCGCCTCATCCCTGGAGTTTGACGAGCTCCCGGCCCAGTCATCGCCCGCCGGAGCGAGGAGACCGCACATCTCCATCATAGACATAGAAGTATAGACTGCCGGTCCCGTATACTCGCCGTTGTCATCGAGACATAGACCTTTGCGTGAGAGTGAAAGAGACGGCATGCTCCAAGGCGCACGCTTTTAACACGCGATTTCTATGTTGCGTCTCTCTCACTCTCATTGGGGGCCTCGACGTCAACGGCGAAGATACGGGACCGGCAGTCTATGCTTCTATGTCTATGATCTCCATCCGGCACCACGGGAGGTGGTGAGTCTAGGGACTCGAATTGGAATCGTCCTCGGGCGATAACAATGCGAGCCCGAAAGACTCGTCCATCATCCCGAGGAACTCCCTGGGCTCTCAGGGAGCCTAGAAGAGTCCCAAAAACCCCCACCGAGGGGTGGGTCTCGGCCTTGTGCAGGGGGCTGAGCCCGAAATTCGGTAGTCGGGGAGGAGGACTGAGTCATCACCGAGCCTGGCTCGGTGTTGGCCATCCTCCAAACGGACGCGCTGGCAGGGCGTATCCCTGCCCCGCGCCCACGGGGGCAACCGGGGTTGAGCCAAAAGGCAGGGACCCGGTATATAAACGACAATATTCCTTCCTAACACAGTCCCACCGTGGATTGAGTCACCTAAATTAGAATTTCTCCTGCATGATCTATCGATTGGTTGATACCAAATTTTCATTCAACCTTTACGGATTCCAAATTTTCCAAAAATAAAAATTTCCACCAAAGACTTCTTTTTCATCATTCTCAAACCCACTGCATCGAAATTCCATCTCAACCAAACGACGGATATTGTCAAAGAAATCTCAATCTAGGAAGCCTTAATCTCTCTGAAAAGTTCCCTCAAAAGGATAACTCAAAAAATAGTAGAACATTTCTATTAATATTCTTTTTTCCCTCGTATCATTCCTCAACGACTCATTCATCTGCATCTTCATGATCTGAAGACCTACTTATGCGCCATCCTGAGTCGATTGGTTGATACCAAATTCTCTCAAAATCCGTAAAACATTATTCAAGTAAAGTTTTTTTCGGGAAAAGATCATTTTCACTAAGATTTCCAGTTTAATCATTTTCAAACCAACTGTATCGAAATTTCCTCTCAACCAAATAGATATTGTTGAAAAACCTATTTTCAGATGACCCAAATCTCTGTGAAATGCTTCCTCAGAGGAATACCTCAAAATATAGGATGTTTCCTCGATCGTTATGATAATCATCATATAACGCCGTGACAAAGCATTCTGCTAATTTCTCTTAGCAGCGTATTTCTTCTATAATCCGCCCTACACTGCTTACTCAAAACCGCGCCACACTTCCTCATAGAATTTGCTCCACTCCCCATTCCAATGTCCTTCACACATTTCTCCCCATTATCGGCCCACATTGTCTTCTGGATTCCATCCTACACCGCCTTCTACAATCGGCTCTACTCCATTGATTTATCGTTATAATCCTGCTACCATAATATAGATTCCTCAGAAAGAAAGAGTTGTATGCGCAACAAGAAATTCCTGCAATTATCTCACCAAAATCCATTCTTTATTTCAAAAACTTCCACTGATAGGGAGTCAGCTCCAACCATTTTCTCCATCTCGCCGGGATCGTTCAATTGTGAGTCTCATCTTTCCCTCCACTATTATCCCCTCCATGCTAAACATTGATCTTCGATCATCATTGTCTCTGCCTGTATACATGTTGTCCAGCCGTTCTCCTCAACTCTTCGATCGATTTTCCTGAAATTCTTATGAGTGACAGATAACCATCCTGAGATGTGCTGAACGGAGTAACACCTAACTAAATCAGAGTTTTTGACGTATACATCTCCAACCATAGAAACAAGTCCCACGGCTTGACATTTTTTTTCTCTTTTTCTGGGTTTTTGTCAATAATTCCGACTCATCCGATTCTAATTTCTTTTAATGATTTGCAACGATCCGTATACCTTATATTGTAAATCTTGTTCTGGCAAAAATGAACAACTGTGCTGCTATGCGTCAATAACAATACAGTCACATTCCTTCGGTGTAGCAGTAATGTTGCGAATCCTATCAATACGTCAATGATATAAACAGTAGATCTCAAGCTTGAACTTCGATCACAGAACCCCTATGGGAGCCCGATGAACATATGGAACATCTAAGCTTTGATAAGTAGAGTTGACCAATGGTCCAGTGGGCACGCTTTTGCTTGTGGTGCGAAAGGTCGTGAGATCGTATCCCGCGCCAGGAAATTTTTTTTTGCGTTATCATCACTGACATCGTTTTTTGTCGACATTATTTCGCTCCGTTTACAAATATATGTTCCTTCAATAGTGAATATTCTTTCCCAATTTTCTGCTGAGTATTGAAAAGAACTCGATCGCTCATCTTTTACGAAACGAACAAAGATCCTCACTTCAAAAGAGGAGATAAAAAGATACTCTTCTTCGCCTATTTTAGAAGGTAATCCCAAGAAACGAAAATTACTAGGATTAATTTTGGTCAACTTATGCGAAATATGTGGTCCAAGGGTCAAGGATTCATCCGAAACAAGTGTATGTACTTTCGTCGATTTCTTTTATACAAATCAAACATAAATCTTCATCCTCATCAATGAAAATGAAAGAATACCCTTTCTTGGACTCTTGAAAAAGGTAATCTCAGGAATGTATGATTAATTGGATTGATTTTGAATGATTCACGTGAAGAATTGGTCGATCAGAGGTTGAGAATTCCATTTAGAAAATTAGATTTTCGTCACTCTATTTACAAAAGAAAACGAGATCTCCAAATTCTAAGGATGAAGACAGAATGGCACTCTCCTTGAGACCCTTGGAAAGGTTATTCCAAAATTGCAGAGTCAATTAGATTGGTTTTGATTGGAGGATAATTGTTGGAAAGTTGAGGTTTCTCTTGGAAAAATCTGTAATCGTCGCTCATCTTTCACGGAACACACGGATTTCCATTTTGAATGATAAAGATGAGGAGATTCTCTTCTTGGGACATCTGAAAAGTTAGAATTTTTGGAAGGACCTTCTTAGAAGTTCAGAAAAGAGTATAGTTTTGTCCTTATTACATTTAAACTCAAGATCTGCGTTTCTTTTGTAATATATAACTAATACGACCATTGATTTCGAATGGAACGAATACTTGACTTCCGATCAGCTATTTGTCGAATGTCAAATTGACCTTGAGAACGTGTTAAGATGATCATTTTGATTCGGGAAAACGTGTTCGTATCCCTATCTTAGCCGCCTATCTCATTTCTGAACTAGAATGAGTGAAGTCCCACTAGCACTCACCTGCGTTCAAATGGACGAGATAATGCTCATTTTCAACCCGTAGAATAGAACCTCCTGCTCGCATCTAGCTCGAGGCTTGCCTCCGGTAATTCTCACACATATTTGGGGGTACATTAGAGAGTGATTTCACACAGATTGGTGCAAATTAGTTCAGATGGAAGCCTATGCAAGCCATACCTGGGAGGTTATTTTCAGCAAAAAGTCAAAAAAGGGTGTTTCAAATCGGCTGAATAAAATCGAGAATTCAATATCCCACCCAGATTATTGTTTCTATTGGTAGTATTTATATCGAAAAACGTACTCGCACAGGTTTGGGGTCGAATAAAAAGAACGATTTTTTTAAATTAAGCTCAAAGTTTTGCATTTTTACGAATTTTTTCAGCTTGTAACGACTGTAAGTTCTACAGAAAGTGCAGTAATCGACTTTTACCAAAGGTCAAATTGTAGGTTTCCTTATGACCTTCAAAATGACCACTTGTAAGAGTCGATTATCACATGTCTAGTGAGAGCTACATCACTTTGGAGCAAGCCCAGGAATCGTTAGAATGTGCTCTCAGCAAATAGCTCCCAGATGCTGCTACGCTCAAGCATCGACCTTGGACAATTTTTTCCTCAAAAGTGCTAGTCTCAAGGAGGAAAATGCGCCTAGGGACGTTCAGAAATGTTGAATCAAGTTGGAGTTATGATTTTCTGGAAATAGGCTAAAAAGGGGCCTGGGAAGGACCTTTTATAGGCCCTACGGCCCACGGGGGCCTTAGAAAAAATGAAAAAAAAAATTTTTTTTGTACTATTTCAAAATAGTACTAACGGAGAGAAATTTCTATGGATTCTTTCCAGACCTCCCTGGTGCGTGCATTCGTCGAAATGCTCCTAAATGGCCCACATATGATTGAGATTCTCATTTAGATGAAAGTAATTGCTGATCACAATTACGCATTGCATCTCAGTTGTTGAGTTGCTTATATTCCATCTACATAAATAGTATGAACCTAATATGTAGGAGTGAGTGGAGCCGCCGAGATGGACTCGACCGCTGATTGGCTGACCAGGCGAGTGAGGAGAATATTGGAATATTGGCTTTTATATACCGGGTCCCTGCCTTTCGGCTCAACCCCGGTTGCCCCCATGGGCGCGGGGCAGGGATACGCCCTGCCAGCGCGTCGGGTTGGAGGATGACCAACACCGAGCCAGGCTCGGTGATGGCTCAGTCCTCCGCTCCGACTACCGACTTTCGGGCACGGCCCCCAGCACAAGGCCGATGCCCACCCCTCGGTGGGGGGTTTTGGGACTCTTTTAGGCTTCCTGAGAGCCCAAAGAGTCCCTCGGGATGATGGATGAGTCTTACGGGCTCGCATTGTTATCGCCCGAGGGCGATCCCAATTTGAGTCCCTAGACTCACCCACTCCCGTGGTGCCGGATGGAGATGTGCGGTCTCCTCGCTCCGGCGGGCGGTAACTGGGGCCGGAGGGTCGTCACACCCCAGGGATGAGGCGCCATGACCCAACCCACTTTGCGGTTTTCGGGAGAAGTCAAAGCGCCGAGCACCATTCTCGGAGCCAGTCTTCTCCCTACCGGCTTCGGGCCTAAGCCCGGGTACGGTGTCCCAGTAACTGGGGCCAGAGGGTCGTCCCAGGACATGGTCTCCCCCTTGCGGTAGCGAGTGAGGAGAAGAACGCCTGAAAGAGAAAGGGTGCGGAACTAGCACCTGGGGTGTTACCGTGGTAGCGTATATCGTCATCTGCACAGAGCGCGCGACTCACTCCTCATCATCTAGGGATTTTCGTGTTGGAACTGTAAGTTATCTTTGAGAACCACTGGCGATAATTTTTTTTGTAGCAGACGCCCGCCATAGTCGTTTGCGGTAGTTCGCTGATTCGCTAGTCATCACGAGAATTATTCTGAATATCAAGTTGAAAAATATAGATTCATTCGATTATGCTGGTCGGAGCGCTGCAAATTTTGCAGAAAAATGAGTCAATTATATTTGAGATTACCGGTACCCGAACGTCCTGTTGAACGAAAATATGCAAAATCGATCATCAATCGCAACTGAAGAATAAAAAACTCCATCAGTGGTATCCTAGTGATCTTCGTTCAAAAGGTGGCAATCTCAAATAAAATCGTCTGACGTAATCCTGAAATAGTTCCAGATAGTATGAAAAAAGATTGATGAGAAGTGTATAATTGGTGAAAGCAAAGTGGATGAAGGGAGTTACGAGGGCGACAGTTTTTGTAAGTAGATGTGAATAGATTATGCATTGAAAAAAATTTGTCGTCATTCTGTTGTTGACAAACCATGGTTTTCAGGATTGCGCTTAACAATAGAGAGGTAACTCGTGATTCAGATGGACCAATCCACGTTCCCAACTGAACCTTGTAGCTTAAGACCTGTCATCAAATAGCTGTGTAGTGAGGAAGACAAGAACAGCAGATTTGTTAATTACAGGGACAGCAAGCCCCAAGGCTACTTGCAGCATATATTAGGCAAGTTGCAATGACAACTAGTATTCATGTTGTTTGTTTCCTTATCAGCATTCACAAAGACTCAGTGCGCTTTCGGATCTGCTTCAAGAGCAAAGACTGCCCAGTCAAAATCTTGATTGCCAGAGCTCATGCTTGATGCTGACTGCTAGAACGTTACAAAAACCAGACCATCAAGTTAAATGAAGTGATTGAGGATGTGAAATATGAAACTAGGACAGCCGAGGTACAACAGATAGAATTAAAATTTGTTGAAAGTAGCACAAAGCGCAAGCTGTGCATGGGATTAACCAGATACTAGAAGTGCGGATTGAACTGCTCACAAATCTTATTCGGGAGCTTTTTGATGTAAAAACCCTCTCATATCCCTAACAGTAGCAGGAGATGTAGTTGGGCAGTTGGCCCGGAATATTGTATCTCAAACTTCCTACAGTCTTGGACTGGACCTCCATTCAATACCTTGCATCTGACTCTTGTCTACAGCAAAGTTTTTGGCAACTTTACATGCTCATCCATAAGACGAAAAACTATCATCTAATCAATGAATTTCTGTCCTGAATACTTTGAATGAATCCTCATGGCAGATTTCAAGATTGCATTGTCTCTCACGCGGTAGGAATTTCAGTGACTACCTCACACCTGATGAACCGAAAAACAGCCATACTGGAGGTATGTATAGCACTCTACAATTTGTAAACATATTCATACTCCTCTCTCCTCTTTCTCTCCCTCTCTCTTTTTTTTTTTTTTTTTTTAAGGTGGTTAGAGGGCAAAATCTGCCTCAGGATCCCTCGGATCCGTCCCCAGACACCGGACTGGTTCAGCTTACGCGGACTACGCATAGCCCACGCAGGCCATACCAGGCGGGACACGGGTTTGGGTGGGGCCCACCGAGAGGTGGGCCCGGCCGTGTAATATCCCTCTCCCCTCGATGTCCGATACCTAGGGCATCGGGCAATCAAGAAGGAGATCCACCTGCATCTACCATCTCATCCCGAAACCGCGTGAGCATTACTTCAGGATTCTCTCCCTCTCTCTCTCTCTCTCTCTCTCTCTCTCTCTTTTTTTTTTTTTTTTTTTTTTTAAGGTGGTTAGAGGGCAAAATCTGCCTCAGGATCCCTCGGATCCGTCCCCAGACACCGGACTGGTTCAGCTTACGCGGACTACGCATAGCCCACGCAGGCCATACCAGGCGGGACACGGGTTTGGCCGTGTAATATCCCTCTCCCCTCGATGTCCGATACCTAGGGCATCGGGCAATCAAGAAGGAGATCCACCTGCATCTACCATCTCATCCCGGAACCGCGTGAGCATTACTTCAGGATGAGCGGCATGTCTCGCGCTCGATTGCGAGCGTTCCTCTTCTCCATCTTCTCTCTTCGGCCACTTGTCGGCATCTTCTATCTTCACTCTTCATTGTTCCCTCTCTTTCTTCTTTCTTCTCTCTTCTTTCTTCTTTCTTCCCTCTTCAGTGCATCAGATTCCTCCTGGAATCATTTGGGCCTCTTCTGTTTCAATCGGCAGAGTCACTGTAATTCGCCTGCTTCGAGGCGCCTTACTTCCCTCTCTTTCTCCTCTTTGTGGGTCATCACCAGCTTGATGTATCCGGTGAGTCTATCCCATGTCTCCTGGTTGCGGAGTAAGTACGGGACGAGATTCTCAGGTGTTAGTTGAGCACCCAGCCATTCATCCAGCTCGGCGCGCTTTCTCCGGGTGTCGCTGCACTTGAACAGGGCATGTTCGGCGTCATCCCATTCGTCCCCGCATGACTGACATGCTGGGGTCGTCCTCTTCTTGAACCTGGTTAGATAGGAACCGAAGCAACCATGATCGCTCAGTGCCTGCGTCGTCCAGTAGTCCATCTCTCCGTGGGTGCGTTCCGCCCACTTGGCTACGTCACGGATCAGCCGGTGCGTCCATCTGCCGTTCGCAAATGGCGAATCCCACTCAGTTTGCCAATGCTCAAGGGTGGTTTCCTTCTCGTTGTCGCGGATGATCTCCTTCATCGTCGGAGTGAGTACTCGTTCGGCTCCGATCACTTCCTGGCGGTCCCAGATCCTCACTCGCTCCGCGACGAGCAAGTGGGTAGGCGGAGTACTCGCCAATACGTAAGCCGCATCTCCTGACACAGTGCGGTAGGCACGGATACTCCTCAGGGCCGCTCTTCGGTGGACAGGCCCCATTCTCTTCTCGATGATGGTCTTCTCTACCCTCTTCCCCCACACGGGTGCACCGTACAGCACGCTTTTTGAGCGGCCTCCTGGATGTGCTTCCTGAACGACCACTTGTCGTCAAGCCATACGCCGAGGTATTTCAGCTCTGTCTTGCGTGGGATCTCTTGCCCGTTGATGTAAAAGTGGGGCAAGTCAAACTTCCTACGCCTTGTGACCACGATTGCTTCGCACTTCTTGACAGCGAGCTCCAGAAGCCTGCTAATCATCCACTCGTAGACTCGGGCTAGCGCTTCGTTCGCGCGTCTACCCAAGAGTTCCTCGTTGTCAGCCCATACTATGAGTCCCGCGTCGTCCGCGAAAGCCACTATTATCACTCCTTCTGGCAGTTCGATAGACAGTAAGCTGTCATACTGGGTGTTCCAGTTGAACGGCCCGGAGACCGATCCCTGTCCGATTCCGGCGGACAGTACCCGAATCTCTTGTCCCTCGTCGGTGTCGTACACGAGGGTCCTGTTCCGCAGGTAGTCACTCGTGACGGCTAGTAGATAGGGGGGCACTTTACCTGCTTGGGATTGATAGACTCGCTCCCAGCTCGCGCAGTTGAATGCGTTCTCTATGTCCAACGCAATGATGGCACAGAATCCTCCTCTTCCTTGGTATGGGTTCCCTACCGACGCTTGAACCCGTTCTTGGACCGCCTCGATCGCGTGCACAGTGCTCCGTCCCTTCCGGAACCCGAACTGCATTGGTGATAGCCCACCGCCTTCTTCGTAGGCTTTTTCCACCCTGTTGAGCACCATCCTCTCGTATCTCTCTCTCTCTCTCTCTCTCTCTCTCTCTCTCTCTCTCTCTCTCTCTCTCTCTCTCTTTCTCTCTCCCTCTATCTCTATCTTTGTATTCCTCCTCGAGTGAAAAATTCTCGGATTCCCATCTGTGGGGTATAGTCATGAAGTCTCAACATCCCTTTTTTTCTCCAGATGATGAGCATTCTGCACCTCCTGCATCTCCTGGTACCCCAAAAGATGCACTTGAAGAACGTTTGAAGTATCCAAAAGAGGAATACTATATCTCATGATGATGTACCACACCAGAAATATGACTGTTCAGTGTTCGTGGTCAAAGTTTTGAATCTTCCGTCTATCTCTCTCATAAAGGTTATGAGTTGAGATCTTCATTCTTCATCATTGTCAGTGAAGAAAGGTACACTGAGCATGATTTAGTTTGTTTCAGTATACCAGGGGGAAAATGATTTCTCAAAATTCTTCGGAGCAGTTAGCAAGGACAATAACAAACAAGCTTTGCAGGCATTCTCAAAATCCAAGAAATTTTCATCAATACTTTGATGAGGTTATCTCGTTTTCCCCAAAACATAATCACAATTGAGATGTGAAAAACACTTGCAATGCTTGTGAGTGGTGGAAAGTGCAGCGAGGTCAACAATAACAGCAGGCTAAATTCAACTTTGAGAAGAAAACTCTTACTCATGCTATGCAATTATGCCTATTTAGATAATTTGGTACCTATTGTATGGTAAGATTGCTCCAAGTGTACAATGAATTAATCCAAGCTTCCCACAGATGATCTAATTCAGATATTGAATAACCTGGAAATTGCAGAAATGTATACAAAAGACTATTTTTTTAATGAACATTCTTTCTAACTGTCTACGGCATTTTTCTGTATCTTGTTTTTATCCCAAACAATCCAACCCAGGTTTCCACACAAATTCTGGCATATTGATTCTGCAAGGGAATCATACTGGTACCCATATGTTATCTCTTAAAATAATCTAAGTAACGAGATATTAATACGCATCTCTTGTTGAATCCAAGGAGAAAATTCATTCCCAAAACGATTACAATCCATCCACCCCCTCACTGTCTAGATTCATTTGTTTACACCAAGGTAGAATATAAAAGTAAGGTTTGAAGTAATAGCTAATAAAAAATGGGTCAATGGTCTTCCACTTGCTGAGGATGCGAATACCAGCTCAATCATCCATTCGAAAGAAAATTTGAGCGAGCAAAGAAACAAAATTTCGAATTCGTATTCTTGGCTTTATGATCACTTATGGATTGAGAGACAGGATGAAGTATCCATTCCAGGTCTTTTGATGCTAGAAACTTTGAAAATGGACATCAGAATTCTAAAGAGTTTTCAATATATGTGTCTCAAGTTACTGAAATATCTCTGACTCACTTCTTATCTCCTCTCTTCAAATGTTGACAAAGTTATAAGCAGCCAATCATCTTAACTCTCTTTTAAGAGGGTGCCAAACTTGTGAAACTGAGCTTCAAATGTACCCATATTTGATTCTTTTTTGCATTCATAGAGTGTATTGGGATGAGTTTCCCATATATTTAACAAAGCTCATGTAAGTATCTTCAACTGAGTTTAGACAAGTTGTATGGATACGATAATGGCAAACAAGCTTGCCATCTTTGTTTACGAAGTGACTTCATCCATATTCCAACAACAGAAGTCTCAACATTTGCTGAATAAAGTACACTCCAGTGAGTGATAATAAGTGAAAATACAACCAATGAAATATAATAAGTGAAGATACATCAATGAAATGCAATAAGTAAAGAGAAAATTAATTCTTTTTTTTGCGGAAGCTTTTTGGAGGGGCAAGAGGGTGATAAATGATTGAAAATCTATTTTTCTACAAATAACTGGCATGCATTTTCAGAACATCAAGGAACTTCCATTTATTACATTATATTGTGAATTTTAATAGCTAATTATAAAAGTATTCAACATCTTCTACAAAATGACATCGATGAATCTGAAATAAGGAATTAATAAGAAAAAATCATGAAATAACTCACAGTCGAATGAGTTTATTCAAATATGTCCTGTGAATCTTGAGGGTCTTGATGAGGTGCCTCATCTTCACCCACAACCTCCTCATGGTTCACAGCGGCATCAATTTGAAATGCTTCAGGCTCCTCGAAGGAATTGGCTACTTCGGGCAAGTTCTCCTCTTGAGTGGTCACAGAGTTTGAGTTTACCCATTCCTTGTGAAGCGAAACGGCCTCAGTGAGGGCCTTATTTAAAGCCCTCACTGCCTCAGCAAGAGGAGATCGCAGGTCTCTAATAAAGCTTTTGATTTCCTGTGTCTGATTATTTTGGGCCATTCGGAATCCATTGTAGATCTCTCCTGCCTTTTGACGGGCAGGAGGATCTTTTGAAGATGGACTAATATGCACCGCTGGAGGAGAGTAGGGAGCAAAGCGATTCTTTTCCCCATATCTACGTCTTAAACCGTCGGACGCTGTGCTGCTTGCAACAGAAATGATGAGGAAATTGCAATGAAATTCAATTCAAAGGAAGAATAAAAAAGAATTCAAAAAACACACTAACCTGCAAATTGCGCTTCAGTAGCGCAAGTCGATTTAATTTTGGGTTTAACGTCAGGGACGTCGTTGTCGAATAGAGAATCTTGGCTCTCATCGTCGGAAATTAGGTCCACAGAATCCACTTGTTGTGCGTGCTCAGTCCCTCAAATGAAGCAAGTTTTCAAATTCTCATTCGCCCAACACTGTCTGCTCAAAAAATTAGAAGAACTTACGTCTACGCAGCTGATTGTTGGCGTGAGCGTAGCCTGACGGACCAGGTCGGCTCGCAGCTGGCATATTGCAAGCCATACTTGGAGAAGAAGAAGGGCCAGCTTGAGGGAAGGCCGGGGCTGGGCTTTCCCCATCTATACCTCCCCACATCAAAATAATGTCATATACAGCGCCATAGTGAGGCGCGAGCCCAAGCGTCGATCCGTTGTTTGAATTCACTTTGGTGATCGTCGCTTTGACGAGATCGTTCCATGTCTGCAAATAATGAGAACCCGGTATAAATGTATATCTAACATTCGATATCAAACAATCTCAATGAACTTCTTACTTTTTCCCATTGCTTTATGTCACGCTGTGGCGCGACCCGATGAAGTATTTCCAAGAGCTCTTGCCAAAGGCCAAGGTCTTGCAATTGTTTGGCAAACTTTGGGTGCTTGCGCATGAAATTGATCAATTCATCTCGTTGCCAAACGTTGGGCCTCTTGCTCCTGTAGATAGCAATTATTTGCTTTATGAAGTTGAATACAATTTTTTCGCTTCCATCAAGAATGTGAGCAGTTTGATAAAAGTGTAAGCATAAAACATTATTCACACAAGACTAATGTGGATATAAATATGGTTCAGCAAACTTGATCCCAAGTTATGCCGGACACTTTGCATCAGATAATTAAACTACAAATATCCAAAACCCACTTTACACATCCGGATGTACGCCTTTCACGCTCTACATCAGTTATACGCTTGCCAGGTTCGAGGAATTTTCGATTCTTTGAACTTCCTTGGCTGTTGCATACCATTTTATGATTGGCAATATAATTTTTCTTGCGCTTTTCCGAAAATGATTCACGGAAGGGTTGATTTTCGATATTTCATTTTGCAAAAGCACAAAGGTAAAGAATTCTTGAAAGGAAGTTATTGATTTCAAATTTATTTTTGTTGTAAATGCTGAGATGATGACCTTTAGCGGAGGGTTTTAAATAAGGTATATAGTACGATTCTTCCAAAAAAAATCTTACACAGCAGACGTTGGAATATTTGCAATAGAAATTCATACAATTTTTGCAGCTGCCAAACGATTTACTTCAATCTGAATCAATTTCATCAGTGAAAATTCATACTTTGAAAAGTTTGGACTTGTTCATAGTAAGCTCAGCGGGGTAACGTTCCATGCACGCGTACACATCACACAAAACAGACTACCCTAATAGAAGTACACAGCCGCGCAGACGCGAATTCATCCGACTTTGGACCGAGCATGGCACGCACGTGGTCGAATCCCACTCCTCGACCATTGCTAAGGGTGCTTCCATAGTTAAGCACGTGCATGCATATGCGGTGCACACTGCACACGTGCAGACGTGATGCTCATATTAAATAGCCAAAAACAGACGGAATTCACCAATTTCTGCTTTTGATCAGCCGGTAACCAATGTGAGCCCTTAAATATTTGCTGAAGTTCGATGAGCTGCACGTGTGCACGTGTTTAGTGCATGTGCGCAGTATACACTGCATATGCATCTTCTGTGGAGACGACCTAACACGCCGCCCACGCATGAGGCCGGAGACCCTCGCGGTGGGGACACTTTTGAAACAAATCTGATGCTATTAATGTAAAAGGTCCCTACCACGCATTGTGGCTCGCGGCCACAATGCGGATTCAACGGCTCAGGATGTTTCAGGGCTCGCCCACGAATGAAGTTGTCTTCACTGGCAAAATGTGTGCATGCTATCATGACTCAATACAATTATTTGGCATGTTACGGCCTTCACAAGTGAGACACGAAAATAATTTTTGCGAAAAAAGTCGTCGGAGTAATGGACGAAATTTCCCACCACTCCTTGTAAGTTGAGATTGCAATATCTCATTTCGAAATGTGCGGTGTACCCCATGCATGAAATACAAGACTCGCGCACTAAAGTAACCGTAACGAGGTTATGGATTGAGACTGCACGTGTATCAATTGCACGATTCACCGACTTTTTCGCCAGCACTGTCCGCGTCGATCAGCACAAAAATTTACTCGAAAATTCTTCAGATATTTTCCTAAAATATTGCCGTCTCGATTAGTGGATCACGTAGTTAGCATGTATTGGCTACGACCACGATTATGTCCACGACGGACGACGATGAATTTGGGTTCTAGTCTCGGATTTTACGTGAAGGCGGATCGAGTATTCCTCTCTATTTGGAAATCATCCCAAATTCATTAAGAACACTTGAAGCATTGTAGACATTACTCGGCGGATCAAGATGGCACATAATTGAAATCATAAAGGGTTAGTCATAATCGCGCGAGGTTTTCGAGAATCGCGTGAGATGAAAATGCATGTATCTTTACTTGAGTTTATTGGTGAATGATCGAGTCGAAAGACAATAGAAGATGCATTCCATTATAATTGGAATTTAATGATAAGGAAATGAAACACTCACTCTAGAAAAGACATCTTCGGGGAATTAAGATTATTCCCGAACTCTTCTATTAGGAAGGCGGATGCTGCTCCTTGGGCTGCTCGGGCGGAAAAGGCCGTTCGGTGGTGGATCGCCGAGTCAGCGGAGCCACGGTGCATGTAAAAGTGGGGGTATCGAATTTTGCATGTCATTATGGTCGCGACGCATGCGCCAAATTGATGCACTTGAAATCGCGCGGACATCGAATCACCACGAAGATCGTGACTGCGATTCGAAGTATTTGAACCATATTTTGCTTTTGCGATGGGATTTCTTTTCTTCACATATCATCATTTTGCTTTTCATCAAACGGAGGACATGTGAAACGCGTTACAAGCGTTTTGCCAATCTAAAACAGGAAAATATTCATACGCTAAGACGGAGCACTCGACCCTCTACCCTCTGTGCGGAATTCCCTAGGCAACGTGAATCTAAAATCGTACGAGTTCCTAATGAATTTTGGCCTCGGCGCATAATAAAAAAATCCAGAAGATAAAATGTCAGGGGGTTTGAAGATCTCCTATTTTAAACCTGACGTAATTATTGATCTCCAACTGGTTAAAGAATGTGACTTGGAATTCGTCCTTAGGGGGGTTTCCGAATATGCTGATTTTAAATCTTACAGGATTTTTCATCTATGTTTTGCTTGATTAGTTCGTTCTCGCAAATAATCTCCGAGAACGTTTTATTTCACTGTGAAAAGATGGTTCGCGGTGATTTTGATATGGAAAAAGATAACGCGAGGGTTCAAACGGTCGCTCAGCTCCAGTCGCATACAACAAATGCTCTCCAATTAACAATTTCGTTCAACCAATTTGAAAGACGAGCTGAATTATGAGCAAATGCGATTTGTACTCGGCGGTTATCGAGGATTTTGAGTTCACATTTTGAATAATGCTTTCTCCAAGATTTATTTGAATCATTTGATTAGTAAAATAATACTCTGTGACGTCTCATTCCCTTTGATAGAATGAATGGAGTTTCCAATGCGACCAGTCAACTCAGGTACGATTATCGGGTTTTACATGATTCCAATGAGTTCTTCAAACGTATTAGTTGCTCCGAAGTATTTCATTCTTTGGGAAGTATATGAATAAATTATGGACAAATTATGGACATACTTTGACCCGATAATCCGATTCCATCGTTTATATTTCAAATTTCGTTACGAATATCTCACTCCACACTTTTTTTTTATCAAATTTTGATTCACCTGAACCAACATTTTCCGCGATTATCGATCACTTTATTAATGTACACTTTTCAACTTGATCTATCACGACCGTCTCCACAAATGCATTGATCATGGCAACACGAACATTTGACTACCTTACTCAAGATTATTTTTATAAGATATCTTGAGAATATATAAACAAATTTTCAACAATTTAAACATTTCCATTGTTTAGGTGGTTATCTACCATCCAAAATAGTCAGCTGATCTTATAGAGTCTGATGCTATTTTGTTTGTTGACAAGTATCTCGGTGAGCTTTGTATAGTAGTGAAATGTCGCAGAAAATGGATGGCCAAAAGTGAGTACTGTACTATTTCTCTATATATGTTGAATGCTCCGTGAGTACTTCCTGCGCAAGTAAGAATATGAGGCGATATCCTCTAATTTTCAAGAATTGTAAAGAATGATGTGGATAAAAGAGACTATTGGCAAGAATTCAGACTAAAGGAAAAAATGAGGCTTTGAATTTGCTCATTTCATATGGAATACTATACTGTGAGTAGCATCTGAGCTACTTAAAACTGAGCTAGAGATTTCAAACAAGTGGGCAGTCAGTACTTGTCACATTCATCATTAAGTACCTGACAGTGTACACAGTTGAATTACAACTATTGAAAATAATTTTGCAGAGATCTCACCCCAGCGCAAAGTCAAGCGCTTGTTAAATTTATGCAGCCTCACCCATCATTTACTCACTATCAAGATAATCATCCTTTTGTGGGATGTCAAGTAACTGGCAGAACTGCTGAGAAACGCGAACAAAAAAGTGAGTAGCTCTAGCTCATGAATACTATTAGTTATCTTAAAATTTGGGATGTAACTGTTGTTACAGGATTTCATCTTCTCCAGCGATGGCCATTTGAAAGAATTGTAATGAAGTTATCAAAACCCATCGCGCAAACTTTTTCATTTCATTCCCTATACTTGCAGGTGAGGATAAATCCAATAAGAAGATTAAGAGATAGATGTAAACAATAATGGAAAAAACACTATCCACAACTAACTTGTTTATGTGCTTGTTCAAATACAAATTTTGTAATGATCATCAAAGGTATTAATATGTATAACTAGGCCATTGATGGATATAAAGTGGTAAACAACAGCTTATATGGGTTATTTGTTTCAAGATTGAAAACCTCTTGAATAAGTTAAGAAGATCACGCACTAAGTATCATGACACTTGTTGATGATGCTAGGTTTCGTACAAATTTTGAACCCTACAAATTCACATGCAGTGCTATTCACCAAATCTTGACTTCAATCTTCTTCAACAGGAGTGATCCAACCTGAAATGTGTAAGCGAGTATAATCATGAGGTATTGAATATTATTCAGGATAGCATTATGATCAAGAGACGCAGCGATTCCAATTTGTATGAGTTACGACTATTTATTATTAGCAATAGTAAGGTATCTCAGTGATGGAAACAATGCATGTTGGAGAATATAACTCATTAAATAGATGGTATAAATACCTGATGACATGTAGTTCACGCCTCTTTGTCCTACTGCATTGTAAAAAATGTTCATCTCATGATCAACTACTTCTTTTTTAATTGCATAGCACCATATATCATCCAATTCGACGAGACTTAGAGAAAATCCGCGGCTCGCTCCACGCAAAGACGAATTAACTATATTCTGGAATTCGTTAAATGCGAATCCGATCAACCACTCCCAAATCGAAGAGTTGGCCATGAATTTTATGCACATAATATTTTCTTCTTGAAAGTAGTAATCCAAATCGTATCTAGCAAACTCCCTGTGCTGCTCCAGGTAAATCACACGAAAGAATCTGCGCTTCCATAACGGGAAAACTCGAGTTCTGAGTATTTCCAAAACATTATTTTCGTCATCCAATTCTGATACACCACCTTTAATTTCACCATCATCCTCATAAAACCAAAGAACTACTAATGCAGAAATTGTGGTAGTGTGGCAAATGCTTCTGACGCAGATCCATATTTTCTCAACGTTGGATTTAATTTTTGGGGTGAAATGAGATAAAGCTGAATGCTGCAACGGATTATCCGACACTTTTGATTTCTCCCACAGTTCATCCATCTCTGATTGTTGGGCGATGTCCATGATTGATTAAGATTGTAATTAAAAGACCTTATGAAGACTCGAGATTATTTTTGTGCAATCTACTTATGGAAAGTGAACAGTCATGCTCGTAAGCCACATAAGCCGTAGCGCTCCGCACTTCCGAAGATCGGAGCGCGTTGTTTGTGATATGAGACGGCGGGGATGATCGTTCAAAATACAAAAAGTGGGTGTGCATAGTCTTACTCGCATGCGGATCGGATCTAAATTGTGGATTGTAATTACAGCTGAAGGACGTGAGTAACTGTTATTCATTGGATTTGGTATAGATACGTGCTAAAATACTGATAGTAATTATGGAACATTGAGTATGGATAGCGTAGGCCTCAGTACAAACCTCTATTTACCTCATTGGAAAGTGAGCGTTTATCTCTTACTGGAAACCTGATGTTTGCATTATTTCGCGATTGACACTTCTAATTCTGAAATATTCGAAAACAATCGGAAAGACCTAAAGGCGTATATTATTGTGAAAAAATGTAAAAAATTGAAGGTTCAAATCTCACTCCTATTTCAAATTGGAAATTCTATGAATTAGACCGACATAAGGTAGTCAGTTCCAATTCGACTTACATTCTTCGCCGATGAATGCACATGTATGAGACTCAACACCAAATTTTTGTGAAAATTAGTGCTTTGACCGGACTATTATGTTTTCCGTAGTTCCAACATAGACAACGGATCCCACCACTGTCTTGCGCCTACACGTAAGAATGCTTGTTGTTAATAGAAAAGCTGGCATTCCTGAATACATCATTCAAGTTCTTCGAAAATCCTATTCAAGAATGTATCGGTTAATTCGTAGAGTAGACCAGGGCCTTGACTTGGTGAACACAATGACAGTGTTCTGAAAGCAAAGGGCTATCATGATTTCCACAACGAGTGCAAAGATGACCTTCTCATCTTCTAAGTTATACTGATTTCGCAATTAAGCTCAAAATGATCACGAAATCAACCAGAAAGACCGTTTTGACCTCATGAGGCTGCATCGTTCTCAATTTCTCTCCAGTGACTCCAGATGAGAACGTTTTCGAGTATTTATTGCAATCCTGAGAAATTCGACTCAACATTCTTTTGCAATAGAGAATGCGAGACATAATTTTGATTATCAATCCATTTTTTCCGCATAGTAAGTAATTTTCACGTATATTCGTAAGGGACTTGATGTTTTGTTATTGTTTTCATTTTTTGCACTTCAATTTTAGATGGTAAAATGAAGTTACTTCGCCCATAGGCGTAAAATATTATCATTTTTCTCAAGATCAGACCGGCATAACATTTTCCCTCGCATTTTTCTTATCTGCAGTCATACGTATACCGATCTGGATCGGAAAATGTGGAGAAACAATCCAAAATAGACGAGCACCATGATTTGAATTTTTATAATCACAAAATTTGTGAAAATAGCCATATCATAAAAAAGTAGCTTCTCGATATTCCAAAACAGTCCTCACGCGTAGGTGGTACGCTGGAGTCGCATTCACTTTCTCCGTAGAAATTTCAATAGAAATAATCTTATTCAGTGATATCCTTCCAGAATATACTTAGTTGATTAATAACTTCAATTAATTGATGAAAAGTAATTGATATTTTATTTGCCAAAAAATCCATTTGTGAAAAATTTATAGAAATACAATATCATTCATCCTACATGGTGTCTACCGAACCTGGAAATCAGGGAATTCTCAAGGGAGTCATTATGACACTGGAAATCAGGAAAATCTCAGGGGATTCGCGACCAAATCATGGGAATTCACGAGAATGAATTCATCTGGAGCAAAACTTCTCCAAAAAATAAAGTTAGTGTCTTCTCAATCTTGAAGGACGGTTCTTCAAGATCGACAAGACACCAACTTAAATATTTATCATCAAAAACGAAAAATCCACAATATTTCTCACTTCTCGAAATAAATTCATATGTTGTTTCCACATATGCGTGGAGCACCTCGTGCGCTGTAACTATGTGACGGAAACTTCACGTAGGAATTTAATATTGTTTCGAACTTCTTTTGGTTTGAAGAACGCAGTATTAAAATTATCTCATGACGTTCTCATTTTGTTTTCTCTAAAGAGAAAGCTTGGTTTTCGTGACTGCGAATTTTTGATCGATTTTCCCATTAAATCGCTCATTGTCTTCACTAAACGTCCTTTTATCTAAAGTGTGTTCCTCTCGCCGGAATCTATTGATTGTATATAACGCTTTTTCTATATGAAGCATTCCAAACCTAAAAGGGGCCCATCTTTGACGCCCTTTGTGCGCGTGTGTGTGTTGTTTTTTTTCCTCGACGCTCTCTCTTCTACACTCAGTCTAATTAACTTTTGCTCTCCTACAAGTTGTAGAGAATAATTCAGATATGAGCCCAGTGATTTCGAATCTCTTTTTTCTCTCATTATCATCCACTTTACAGGATTGTTATGCAAAAAGTGCTTAAATCTCTTGTGTTATTAATAGTAAAAAAATTTTTTCTACCGAGGCTCACGGGCTTTCGAGTTACCTACTCCACCCTTATTTTGACTCAATCTATCGACTGATTGATACCGAAATTCCGGATTGCTGAGAAAACCCTATTTTAGATTTCCCAACTTTCGCTCATGAGCTTTCTCAAAATGATAACTCTAAATATAGCGGAGTTTGTTCTGGAGTATTCATTTTTCTCCCGTATCTTCTTCTACAAGTAATTTACCAAAATTTCAATGACCTACACTACCGGTCAAGAGTCTCAATACACCAGGGAATCAAACTGATGATCTTCGGAGCAGGATATGTCCGAACCTATTGGTCGAAGATAGCTCTGCGTGGTCGCACTTTGGAGCCCATATCAAGTACTTTCAAATCTCTTTACTCCAATTCGCGACTCGCGTATTATACCAGAGCCACACGAGTCAGAAGAATGACTTTTTCACAATTTTTCAGTCAAGGTACGAACGCCTGTCGATTTCGGAGAGACTGTTGGATCGCTACGAAACCAATGGCATCTTCAAGACCATGAAAAGATCTTCAAAATCCGTTTTTGAACGTTTGTCAAAGTGGTTCTGGTTTCGAGATCGAACGGATTCAGTGAGGGTGTTTTTCTCTCAAAAAATCCCTTGATAATCCAAAAATGATGAGAAACAGTCCAGTTCAAGGTCGGTGGCCTCCGTTTTTGATGGCTATCCCAATATCGAGTCAAACTCTTGCAGAAATGAGGGTCAGGTGCCCCGAAGTGGGCTGTTTCTCATCATTTCCGGATTATCGTGTGATTTTTTGAGAGGAAACCTCTCTCCTTAAATCACTCAGGTCTCGGGACTAGAACCACTTTGAGAAACGTTCAAGAATGGATTTTACAGGTCTGATGGGCTTGAAGATGTCGTTGATCTCACAGCGATCCAACAGTCTCTGTAAAATTTGCAGGCGTTTGTACCTTGCCTGAAAAATTGCGAAAATAGTATATTACGCAACAAGTGCGAGAAGGTCAATTTCCGCACAAGTTGCCAAACAAGTGCGGAAACTTCTCGCGCGTGTTGCGTATACTATTTTTCGCAACTGTGCGCGAAGTTGTAATTAAATGCATCACTGTCCGAGCAAGATCATCTTGAGAACGAAGTTTTCAAGAAAGGCGAAATTCAGAGGGATGACGTGACATCATATTTTGGAACTGTGCGTAAATGAAAATGCATTTGAGCGAGAAGTTACATTTACGCACACTTCACCAGTGCGTAAATGTAAAACTGTGCGAGAAGTCATTCACGTATTACTTCTCGCACTGTAAATAATGAAGAGAAGTCTCATTTTTTTACAACTTCGCGCACACAGTTGCAAAATAGTATATCACGCAACAAGTGCGAGAAGGTCAATTTCCGCACAAGTTGCCAAACGAGTGCGAGAAGTTAATATTCACGCACACTTTGGAACTTCTCGCACAGCCAGAAGTTTCGAAGTGTGCGTGAATAATACTTCTCGCGCGAGTTGGCAACGTGTGCGGAAACTTCTCGCACGTCTTGCGTATACTATTTTTTGCAACTGTGCGCGAAGTTGTAATTAAATGCACCACTGTCCGAGCAAGAAATTCTTGAGAACGAAGTATTCAAGAAAGGCCAAATTCAGAGGGATGACGTGACATCATATTTTGGAACTGTGCGTGAATGAAAATGCATTAGAGCGAGAAGTTACATTTACGCACACTTCACCAGTGCGTAAATGTAAAACTGTGCGAGAAGTCATTCACGCATTACTCCTCGCACTGTAAATAATGAAGAGAACTCTCATTTTTTTACAACTTCGCGCACACAGTTGCAAAAAAGTAATTTTCTGACTCGTGTGTCTCTGGTATAATACGCGAGATGCGAAATGAAGTTAATAGATTCAAAAGTGCTTGATATGAGCTACAAAATGTGACCACGCAGAGCTCTCTACGACCACTAGGTTCTGAGATATCCAACTCTGAAGATCATCAGTTTGATTTCCAGGTGTATTGAGAATTTTGACCGGTAGTGTGCATATTTATCCTTCCATCATTTTTCCATCGATAAGTTGATACCGAATTTTAGTTGAACTCGTAAGCCTGCGAAGGCTGACATTTATATGCCGGGTCCCTGCCCATTAGCTCTATCCCGGTTGGAACTCGTACACCATTGTTAATACAAAGTTCCTTTCTTAAAAAGTCGAAATTTTTACAAAAATTTCATTTTAATCATTTGCAAACGGGCATATTTCGCTAAAAGGAAGTATCTTGCTAATCTCATTTAGCAGCGCATTTATAAGCATTTTTGATTGATAACTATTCAACTCAGGTGAATGATTAATCTAGCTGATCTGATTCATAACTGAAAGAATTCAAATAAACTTGGACAAAATTTTTACGTTTAAATCTCACCTATATTGGATGCTTGTAACTGGAAATTCCGATTTAGAGGTCTGGAAAACGTGGAGTTATCAGGGAATCTGGAGAAAGAGGTTTGGTAGACACCATCTCCTAATAGCTCATTTCATCAATTTTATTTCAGAATTATTAGCGGGTTTCTCTGGATAAATGATCTCAAATTTATTGTGGACAAATGATATTAAAATCAGTGAACGAAAAAGAAAACAAAAATTCATCTCGGCTACATTACTAGGCTTCCTGGACTGATACTATCAATAAAACCGACAGGTGATGGTTTATAGCGACAGAGCCCTCGTCAAAAGTATCGCCGCTGCTCTTGGAGAGGACATGGTCGCAGGCCGTAGGGTATTAGCTATCGTCCCTGGCGATGAGCAAGGACAGCCTGAAAACGTAGCCGAGCAGCACGTTATTTTCGAAATCGATCGACCTGGACGAGTGATCGATGATGATGAAAATGCAATAAGACTACAAGACTTGTTCTGCGGTTTCGTTATTGATGAAGAGGCACAGCGCATTAGAAGGCAGGCCGACTACTGGACGAGAGTAACTCGTCAGTTTCTTCGACATATCACCAATCCATTCCAAATGAACGATGAAACTTTTCGACATCTATACAGGTGAGATAATGATGATATAGGCATACGTGCACTCAGGGCAATGTATTCACAGGGATCTCTCGCTATCCAAGAATGTACTTATCTGTGGTTTTTGAGGACGCCGCGTTTTGGATTTATCAGTTCCTGGTTGTACATCCTTGAATTATGTGCGGTACCGCAGGTATGATATTATGAAAAAAAAATTTTCGTCGAGGACCATGGGCATCTCCGATCGTTTTGTCAACTTTCGTGGTGCTTTTTGTCATAAGTGATGTTGGCAATGAAGAGATACAGATATTTTCTTCGGTTCGAGTTAAAATTCTGAGATGAATTCGAATTTGATTTTGACTCGCTAGTCAGCTGATTCCTATTTGTTCAACCTACTTACCAATAATTAAACATATTTAATGTACATAAAAATTTCAACATCCTTGGATACAATCCACAACATATTTCTCTCTAAATCTGTTCGACTGACTTTTCCTGTCGAAGCTTCGACTGACAAGTCGAGTGACTCTTGTTCGACTGAATTTTGGGGTGTTTCTATCGAACTCGACTGATTTTAGCTTTTCTGCTAATTCGACCGGTGAGAATCAGTCGAAGGCCGACTGAATCGTCATCAGTCGAAGCTCGAGTGAACTTACATAGTTATTATATTCAAATGTTCATGTTAAAATGTAGTGGCCTAACAATAACTCTGGTTTAATACAGATATTATTTGACTGGATAACTCGTGTAAAGTAATTTGTCCGGCACATTTTTAGTATTTCCATCAATAATTCACCCATCAACTCGCGCACAACGGTATGACGGCTTTTGCATGGAACTATAGGAGGGAGTGCTGACATTTTACAAACAAATTTGTGAATATTTACACGCAGATAGTTCTAATTGTTATTCTCATAGGGCCTTCTAGTTTTGAAACCCAATTCGTCTTTGGGGAACTTGATGGGCCCTATTCGACTTGTGTCACTCAACCAGCTCAGTAGGTGAGTGGACAAGACGTCAGCCTCCTAATCCGGTGTTCCGGGGTTCGATTCCCGGCCAAGGTATAATGAAACTGATTTTTTCAGATTTATCCTTATTCGTATGATTCTCTAATGTCGATAAAATCGTAAATTACCGCTCTTAAACTTCGATAAATTTTTGAAAATTTTAAAACTTGAACTATAAGTCAGTCGAAGCTCGACAGGAAAGTCAGTCGAGACGGAGTGGACGGAATCTCAGTCTAGGCTTCGACTGGAAAATCAGTCGAAATCGACTGACGTTCCAGTCGAAGGGAACATTCCAGTCGTAGGTTTAAATGAGAATTTTGATTATTTTCCAACGAAATAATGACAAAATATTTTTGAAAAGTGGATAATTATTTTTGAAGGCGAGTCATGCTTACTCATTGAACAGAACCGAAAAATTACTTGAGAAAATTCAGAATAATCGAATACACACAGATGCAATTACTTTTCTAACTCAAATATAATCCTTTTTGACATATTACATCCATGAAATATAGAATAATCCTCGAAACGGTGTGTTTTGTCATGGTTACAGGACTAAAGAGTCAACTTTCTGCCAATAATGGAGGCATGCTGGAATGCTATTGCCGAGTTTCACCCGAGTGATAGCTCATATTATCGAAGAAATTATATAATGTCTCTGCGCTTGCATATACACTAGCGGTCAAAAGTTATAGGTCACCCAAAGATTTGTTTTTTACTTTTGTGAGTTGAACTACTCGGCTATATTTCACCGTAGAGGACTCTTCCAGAGCTCATTTTGACGGTTTCCTCGCGTACTTTGAGATGGCATTATTCATTTTCATCCGCACGGATCGGGATCTTTCCAATTTGAGATTGGAGAAGTGTCTATTTCTACGATTTTTGAGGGAATCTTTTGGCTCGTGCCAATTTGGCCCACGTGAATGTTACAATCCGGGAGTTGTGCTATACAAAAGTACAAGTATAGAGCTCCAAAATCCGTTTTTGAGCGTCCTTCTACGCCATTGCTAATCCGATCTATGACATTTTCTCTGAGGGTAGATTTCTCGTGAAAAATAGCATTCCAATTCGAGAGAGATACAAAGATGCATTTTTATGAAGTATAATCATCATTCCTGATATCTATCATCTATATTTCAATCAAGGAAACGAGAAACCTTCGAAAAATGCTCCGGAGCGAATTTTCTCGCCATTTTCGAATACCCATGCTAGTCTTTGCTGAAAATCTTGTCTCAGAGAAAGTGTCATAGATCGTACTGGAAGTGGCGTTAAAGAACGTTAAAGAACGGAGCTTTAGCCTTGTCGTTCTGGGTCTCACAACTTCCATATTGAATAATTTATGCGGCTCAAATTGGCACGACGCAAAAATTTCTCACAGACATCGTCGAAATTGAAACGTTTCCAAGCTCATATTGTAAGAATCCCGATTCGTGAGGATAAGAATGAATAATGCTATCTTGAAGTAGGTGAAAAAATTCTTCAAAATAAGCTCCGAAAGAGTCCTCTACGGTCAAATAGAGGCGAGTAGTTCAACTAACAAAATTGAAAACAAAATTTTTGGGTGAGCTTTAACTTTTGACCGGTAGTGTATAGTCGAACCTTATCATCTCCAACACATTTTGTGTGTGCTGCTCGATGAAATGCATAGGGGAGAGTGGGGCAAAATTGAACGGATTTTGCAGTGGGACTATTCGACGGTAATTGCGGCTAGGCGGGCTGTGGGACGTGAAGGACAACTATTGAATCGATTTTAAAATATTTCCAGACCCCTAGGTCACAACGTTCATAATTTTTCTCGAAGTTGAGAAATAAAATCTGCCCAAATTCGCCCCGGGCTTTGGGGCGCTTCTGACAAGTTTTGGAGTCAAATTTGGTCAGTCTTCCGAAATTGAGGTATACGGCAATATTCTCAGCCTATTCGACTCGCTTTCATTCACAAAAACACGTTATAACCCAAAATCACGAAGGAACTTCACCCGTGGCGTTTACACCCTCCCATAGCCCAAGCAAGCGAGGCATTTTTATATCATTCTCAACATTAATGGAATTGGCACTTTATTGGTTCACTACTGCCTTCAGCAATCATCAATCGACTCGCAGCTTCTGAGAGTCGACTTTCTCTCGTTTTTCTCCATATGGAAGGTATACATACCTATATACTTGCCATAAGCTAACGATCCAAGCGATAGAGTGCGACAATCAACCGGACATCAGCGAATGCGACAGTGAAAATGCGCAAATCCAGCACTATCTTCGATCACGTAAAAAGCGAGTTCTCGCTCCCAATCGGACTCCTGTGACCGTCATTTGAGATCATAACTTCACTTCTTCACCCATTTTCAATCATCTGACTCATCCTCAACCTCCCGCATCTCGAAAGATTCGCACAGATGCACACGCGACTTGATACGAGCGATAATCCTCGAAAAACACGGGCACGCGATCGATCGACCGATTTTACATGTGATTTAGCATCGTCCAAATTCGCCCCCGCCAATTCGTCCAAAACTTCCCCCGGCCCTTTTTTTCGCAAAATTTCGATTATTCGTGTCCAATTGAACCAATTTTAACCCACGATGGCTCAAAAATTTTGTTTTGTTATGTAGTTTTTGACCCCCAGACGGCGATTGAACTCGTCCACTTTTGCAGAAGCAGCGTGAATTTTTTGCATTTGGGAAATAAACCGCGTGAGGCCCTGGAAAAGCACCCCTATGTCAGCGTAGATTTCCAGTATTGTTGTGGGAGGTATAACAACGATAAAAACCATTGTCTGTGATGGTATTAAAAATGAATTCACGCGGCGAGAGCTTAATAGACTCGCCTCCGACCGAGCTAGCTCACTTATCAAATTTCGCCCCAGGAGAAACTCGCCCCACTCTCCCCTAGTGTACGGGGGAACTCATCATGCATTTCCACGCATGTTGTCAGATTCTTCGGTTCTTTGGCTGTACAATAATATATCAGACAAAATGTAAAGCGAAATATTGTGATCCTGATAATCGTGACAAGAAAGTGCCCATCCGAAGCTGTGAGAGTTATCGTGACCATATGTTACTTTCTCGTTGCAGATTAACACCGCAAAGAGCAATAACTTTTGTTGAATTGTTGACGCCTTTATTAAGTGTCAATACAAGAACGAGGATACCAATATTCCAGCAAGTTTTGATACTTCTACGGTTTCTTGGATTTGCCGACTTCCAGAGAAGTGTCGGGCAAGACTTCAATCACCCTGTTTGCCAAACTTTGGTCAGTGATATAATTGAACGAGTTTTGAATGCAATCATGGAGCTGGTTGATGATTGGATAGTGTTCCCTAGCACCAAAGAGGAGAGAGAAGCCACTTCTGCGAGGTATGTTCTTTAATTTAAAGTCAATATTACGCTATATTTTTATCAATGTTAGAAGTAATCTCCGACTGCCTTTGAAAGAATTTTGTAGATTCTAATTATGTACCTTACTAGGAAAAATTATAAATACGCCTGAAAATCAAAAGGGCTAATTGAGAACCTCTAATTTTCCAGCATAGCTAGTTAGCTTTGCTAATTCTGTAGCTTTCTTAGAGTAAAACAATGACTCATTTTGAATTTATGAAAAACAAGCGATTCTCGCAACGTCTTGTCGAATATTTTTGGGAAAGCCCCTACCGATTATGCTAGAAACGTCAGACCTCCACAAAACAGACACTACCTGATTTATCGAAATGCATTTTGAAAATCTTGTAGTTTTTGTGTTAGTTTCAAAAATTAATAGGTCACCTCGGACGTACTAGTTATTCGTAATGAGCAGAAACGTGTAACTTATGGGTGATAGAAGTATTTTTGAATGAAAATGGCATAATTTTCATTAGTAGGGACACTAAAATGTGTTTTTTTCTGTGGAGACCAACTTAATATTCAATATGGTTCTGATTTGTGTAAACGTTAACTTATTCTTTACCGGTACTGTACAGCTCGAATTGAATTTCGCTTTTGATGATAATTAAGGGGATGTTAAAGTCGAATTTGTTCAATTGTGATCTTCAAAAGTTGATTGTGGGGGCAATATTCACTCAATCCACTCGATTCTTTTTTTAAACGATAGATCTGAAGACTGAGCAGGGCTTCTTGGAAGCTTTTTTTTTATTTATCTCTTAGATTACGTGGGAAAAATTAAATAAGTAGCGATTTGGAGTGTCGGTAAAGTGCAGATTTCTCAATTCAATTGTAATCTTCAAAAGTTGATTGTGGAGGCTATATTCACTCAATTCACTCGTTTCTTTTCTTAACTGATAGATCTGAAGCTGTAGTAGGGCTTCTTGGAAGCACTTTTTTGATATATCTCGTAGATTTTGTAGAAATAATTAAATAAGTAAGGATTTGGAGTGTCGGTAAAAGTTGACCTTCACATGTCCTTAAGTGTTGACGGGTCGTCGGTAACTTTCGGAAATGGAAACTGATTTATTGGAGAAGTGGCAACATAGTCAAGATGTTATTGGAACGCTAAATATCTAATACGATCCCTTGCAAATTTCATTTGAGTACGGATATTGTAAATGACTTGAACGATTGCGTGGAACATGAATATCGCCACGATTTTACTGTTGGACTGATCAGAGTCGACCGTGTTCATACCTTCCACCGCATAGTACATGTCTTCATTGTCTCAAGGTTTGGCCTGATAACAAGAATCGAAAAATTCCTTGGCATTATGGATGGCTTCCTCGTGAGGATACTACGACCACACGAATTTGAGGAATTGTACTTCAACTACAAAGAAGGTCCCAGCGTAAATGTGCAACTAGTAAGTGAAATGCACGTGACTGAAAGTGGGATAGAACTCTCGTACTACGATGCGATATTCCTTGATTAGGATATTACTCAGGGAGACAATACTTCAAATCCGTGTTCGAATCGACAAAAATAAATTCGTAACGATTGTTAATTATATATTAATAACATTTTTACGGTACAGCGAAAGGGAACTCATGGATACTCGTCGGTATTTACACTGATAAGCGTACACAGTCGGCGTTATGGGGAGATTTGTTTGGAACACAACTTTTTTCTCTCTCCCAGATTTGAAACCTCAGGTTGCTTGATAATTTATGCGTGAAATAGACTCAGAAGACTCTCAGTCACTAGAAGTAATTGGGTGGCGATGGTTTGCTGACGCATGTGTGGCCTTTTGTTTGCGATCTTGAGATTGATTGATTGATTGATAACCTTTATTCGCCCGAGGGCAAAATTAAAGAGAGAAATTTGAGAGAGAGAGAGATAGATAGATATCCTTTATTCGTCATACGACAAAATACACCTCCATATTTTCATATGTGTCACATATATATATATATATATATATATCATTATAGACATTTATGACGACCTTTTCTACAATTATACGGATTTATGACGACCAGAGGAGATATGACGACCGGGCGTCATAGTGATTCCAAATATAGACATTTATGACGACCGACGTTAGAATCATAGACACTTATGACGACCAAGAGGTTTATAGTGTTTTATGACGACCAGTGTATGGAATATACGCATTTATGACGACCGAAAATTTTTGAAGGGGCCAATGGTACAAACATCCGCATTTATGACGCCCAGTTCTCATAGTGATTCCAAATATAGACATTTATGACGACCGACGTTAGGATCATAGACACTTATGACGACCAAGAGATTTATAGTGTTTTATGACGACCGGTGTATGGAATATGCGCATTTATGTCGACCGAAAATTTTTGAAGGGGCCAATGGTACAAACATCCGGATTTATGACGACCGCCATCTGGAGTTTGAATAATTATGACGACCGCTATCAAAGACAACCAAGTTCTGATAATCACTAGGGAACTGTACCAATTCGATTCCGATTTATATTTGATGGATTCTCTAATGTTGAAGATCCGCCACAATTGGATGCAAAGACCCTTCCTGGAGCGGGAGCGGAGCCGGTGAAAGATGTCATGGCAAATCTTTTAGGGAAAAAGAAATTAGAAGATGATATTCAACATTTTAACAGGGATAAGTTCAAATATTTCAAAATCCAAGTGATGCACTCTCCCCTGAAACTTTTCCTTCAAATGAGGTTGCATCAGGGCATAACCGAGATGAAGAAGAGGACCGACGTTAGAATCATAGACACTCATGACAACCCAGAGATTTATAGTGTTCCATGACCACCGATGTATAGAATATACACATTTATGTCGACCGAAAATTTTTGAAGGGGCCAATGGTACAAACATCCGGATTTATGACGACCGACGTTAGGATCATAGACACTTATGACAACCAAGAGATTCATAGTGTTTTATGTCGACCGGTGTATGGAATATGAGCATTTATGTCGACCGAAAATTTTTGAAGGGGCCAATGGTACAAACATCCGGATTTATGACGACCACCATCTGGAGTTTGAATAATTATGACGACCGCTATCAAAGACAACCATGTTCTGATAATCACTAGGGAACTGTACCAATTCGATTCCGATTTATATTTGATGGATTCTCTAATGTTGAAGATCCGCCACAATTGGATGCAAAGACCCTTTCTGGTGCGGGAGCGGAGCCGGTGAAAGATGTCATGGCAAATCTTTTAGGGAAAAAGAAATTAGAAGATGATATTCAACATTTTAACAGGGATAAGTTTAAATATTTCAAAATCCAAGTGATGCACTCTCCCCTGAAACTTTTCCTTCAAATGAGGTTGCATCAGGGCATAACCGAGATAAAAAAGAGGACCGACGTTAGAATCATAGACACTCATGACAACCAAGAGATTTATAGTGTTCCATGACCACCGATGTATAGAATATACACATTTATGTCGACCGAAAATTCTTGAAGGGGCCAATGGTACAAACATCCCAATTAATGACGAGCACCATCTGGAGTTCAAGTAATTATGACGACCCCCATTTGGATTGGAGTTATTATGACGACTGCCATAAAGAAAACCAAATTCTGATAATTGTTCGGGAACTGTACTTATTCGGTTTTGATTTGTGTTTAATGAATTCTCTAATGGTGAAGATCCACCACAATTGTATGCAAGGACCCTTTCTGGTGCGGGAACAAAACGTGTAAAAGATGTCATGGCAAATCTCTCAGGGAAATAGGTGTCAGAAGGCATTGCCTTGCGACGCCGATTCTCATCACCTTCCTCTGGCGATTGGCTACAAGAAATACGTGAGCGCGGACGGGTTCCCATTCAAATCTGCAAGTGAGGACTAATTAGTGCACTGATTTTCGGTATTCTAACTCCGAAAAAGAAAGCGTCCGAAGGATCTTGTGCCTTGAGTGGGAATCGACCCCGAGCCTCTCGGGTGGAAGTCCGACGGTCTAACCACTGAGCTGAAGCCGCGCTGATCGTCCAGCACACTAATTAGTCCTCACTTACAGATTTGAATGGGAACCCGCCCGCGCTCACGTGTTTCTGGTAGCCAATCGACAGGAGAAGGCGATGGGAATCGCCGTCGCAAGGCAATGCCTTGTGACACTGACCGGGTAGGGGTTATGAGATGCCCTCATCTCGAGTTGAAGTACTCATTCTATTGCAGCTTACCGAACGTGTGTGTTTCGTATGCTTACGCTTCTATATTTACATTCTTATTCTGACTTGATTATCGTATCTTGTCTTGGAACAGGTCAAACATTCTGTGACCCTGTTTCATGTCCTACCATTGTTTTCTTCTTCTTATTACCCGAGGCGACTCACCATAAGTCTAACCTCTCACTCGACCGGCCAGGCACCCAACCTCGAGAGTGCGGGCTCGGAAAAGAGACTTTTTCTTCACGCGATTATCGGTCATCAGTGAGTAACGACTGTAATTCCGTTTATTGGGTAAACAGTGTCCAGACTTCTTTTCTGCGGTCGATAGAGCTGTCTACTGCGCTACGGTAAGTGACAAATTTTAGTGCCTCCTTTTTTTCGAATGAATTCTCGATTTAATTTAATTGAATTGCCGAATTGAAGTCAAGGCTATTATCCATACTATACGAAAGCAATATTGAGAGAGTCCCCACAAGGGATGCCATGTAACGTGGGCTCGTTAAGGCATTTTCGGTATTCTAACTCCGAAAAAGGAAGCGACCGAAGTATCTCGTGCCGTGAGTGGGAATCGACCCCGAGCCTCTCGGGTGGAAGTCCGACGCTCTAACCACTGAGCTGAAGCCGAACTGATCGTCCAGTGCACTAATTAGTCCTCACTTACAGATTTGAATGGGAACCCGCTCGCGCTCACGTGTTTCCGGTAGCCAATCGACAGGGGAAGGCAATGAGAATCGCGGTTACAAGGCAATGCCTTGTGACAAGGAAATGAGGAGATGATACTCGACTTTTCAACAGGGATATGTCTGAATATTTCAAAATTCCAGTGATGCACTCTCCCTTGGAATTTTTTCTTCAAATGAGGTTGCATCGGGACCGAGATGAAGAAGAGGACCGACGTTAGAATCATAGACACTCATAACAACCAGGAGATTTATCGTGTTCGATGACCACCGATGTATGAAGTATACGCATTTATGTCGACCGAAAATTCTTAAAGGGGCCAATGGTACCAACATTCGGATTCATGACGACCACCATCTAAAGTTGAAGTAGTTATGACGACCACCATGTGGAGTTTGAGTAATTATGACGACCGCTGTCAAAGAAAACTAAGTTCTGATGATTATGAGGCGACTGTACTTATTCGATTCTGATTTGTATCTAACGAATTCTCTAATGGTGAAGGTCCGCCACAATTGTATGCAAAGACTATTTCTGGTACGGGAACGGAGCCTGTGAGAGATGTCATGGGAAATCCTTCAAGGTAAAGGAAACCATAAGATGATATCCAACTTTTTAACAGGGATAAGTTTAAATATTTCAAAATCCAAGTGATGCACTCTCCCCTGAAACTTTTCCTTCAAATGAGATTCCATCAGGACATAACCGAGATAAAAAAGAGGACCCCCGTTAGAATCATAGACACTCATGACAACCAGGAGATTTATAGTGTTTGGTGACCACCGATGTATGAAATTTACGCATTTATGTCAAACGAAAATTCTTGAAGGGGCCAATGGTACAAACATCCGAATTTATGATGACCGCCATCTAAAGTTGGAGTAATTATGATGACCACCATCTGAAGTTTGAATAACTATGGCGACCGCTATAAAAAAAAAAACTATGGTTTGAGTTTTACGTCCATTTCCGCCGGTAGGCCCCACCCAGATGGCACCCTTGTGCGTGGAGTCAAGGTACGCTCAACCAGCGCGTCAGCATATACTGCTAACTACCGAATTGTACCTCGGTGGGGAGGACTAACAGTTTTAAGTGGAATCCGAATCACCGAGACCGCCGAAAAAAGGCACATGAGAAAAAAATCTCAGTGGTGCCCTGACCGAGATTCGAACGTAGGACTCCCGCAAGGGAGTCCGGTGACTAATCCACTGTGCCACGGCGGCCTTGCAGATCAAAGCAAGTTCCGCATACAACCAAGTTCTGATAATTATTAAGAAACTGTACTTATTCGATTCTGATTTGCACCTAATGAATTCTCTAATGGTAAAGATCCGCCACAATTGCAAGGGAAACTCTTTCTGGTGCGGGAACGGAGCCTGTGAAAGATTTCATGACAAATCCTCCAGGGGAAAGGAAATCAGAAGATGATATTCAACATTTTAACAGGGATATGTTTAAATATTTCAAAATTCAAGTGATGCACTCTCCCTTGGAATTTTTTGTTCAAATGAGGTTGCATCAGGACATAACCGAGATAAAAGAGAGATGTGATACTCTGAATCATACAAAGGTGAATACATCAACCACAAGTCATGTATAAGCCACGGAACCCCGAGGGGGACTTAGAATTTGAGTCAAGATAAGAAGTTCTCCAGCCTTCTCGAGATTATTGAAGATTTTGGATAATTCAGACTTTGGCTGAATGATCCTTGATTTCATTTCAATTTATCTTACCGTATTTTTGTGACAGCTCGGAGTAGTACGTTTTAAAGTTCGCTGCCCGTGCAATTTTGTCCAATTGTTAACGCCTGAATTTTTTGAAAGAGAATTGAAAGGCGCCAGTCACGGTGAGTCATTCAGGCGAAAAAGGTCGAGTTGCGTGCACGTGGGTACTGCTTATGGGACATGCTCCGGCGTCATGGGTAGAACATTTTCCAACAAGAATCAGAAAAATCGGTAGAAGGTTTTCGAATTGAAGTCGATTTTTCAGCCATTTTCTCAGAACAGTGGATTACCTCCATTGCTCACTCCCGTCTCTCGCTTTAAAATCGACTATCCAAAATGATCGAAGTACGCATATGAGGAAATCTACCAAACTTTTAACTTTTGGGTCATCTGAGAAAAAAAAATTTTTTCCTGCTTGTCGCTCTTGAAACCAATTCCATACTGTTTTGGAGCCTCTAAAATGTGGAAGAAAAGTTGTGCCCACCATTTTTGAAAGATGTTAATCCTCGGGAATCAATGAGGTGGAATTGGTCTATTGCGTTTTCGTCACTTTTAGAGGCTTTTCACATGGATGGATCGTGAATAGTGCAATATAATGGTTGATACCGATGTTGTCCTACCCGTTTAATAGAATTCCATTCCCAGAATTGAGCCTGTTCCGTTATACCCATCAAGTTTCACTTTTCCTATGTCCACAGAGTTGTCGGAGGTATATGCAATTTTTGCTTTTCCAAAGCTTCCCTACTTAAATTATGATAAGCTGTTAGTGTGAAAATAATGTGAGAACTTCATACAAAGTTAATAACTATATATCAGACCTGTTACGTGCATCATTTCCGACCGAATGAATCAGCTTTCAGGCGCTGAACAAGTTTCACGAGCTCCTCCCTCAAATAACAATCGTTATAACCACCTCATTGAAGTGCATGGTAATTCATCATACGTCAAAGTAAAATGGGCGATAGGGTTTGGGAGCGACATCTGCTTATTATTCGAGTAACAAAGGTTTATGCCCTTTTTTGAAGCGGTAGGCGCGACAAATCTCGCAAAATTAACGTCACAGATCTTTGGCCAGAATAATGCGTCGCTGCCAAATGAAGAAGCATTTTGATCGTCCATTCTTACTCTTGAATTCTCCACCACCCGATTTATTCTAGCTCGAATGTTATTTTTTTTACTTACGAAGAAGTGGAGGAGGTGAGTATTTTCCAAAAAGTGAGTTACATTTTTTATGGAAGCCCTGTGCTGACCATGGACCTGTGTCGCTATTAGAACGAATCTTTTATGATTATATCAGGTTTGAAGAGTCAGATGGAATTTTTTCAGATTTTTTGGACAGTGTTATTTTCTCCAGAAGCCGAAGAGTTTCGAAAGACGCGCCAATTACACTGAAAAAGTACGAAATTTGACGATTCTTCAATTTGTATCAAGAACACTACGCATGTGTCATAAAAAATCGATAGAGTACCATCCTGGAAACTATAGAAACTATCTGGAAAACATTTTCCCAGGGCGTGAAAGTCCCGATCTCATTGGAATACTGTATGGTACACTAAAAGTCAAAGGTTCTGTAAATTTCCTCATATCCGACGTAAAAAGACCCAATCTTTCAAAATCCGAGGTCCAAATTGAGCCCAAATGCGATCTAAGTAATTTGGAATGACTATAGTGCAGGAAACCCTCTTTTAACAAATAAAATTCATGGTGGATCCGAGAGTGTCCTTCGTCAACGGTGGATGTTGTTAGATTGAATACTGACGGATTGTTTATATTTTTTATCGTCTGTGCGCAAATAAGTCATTTGCACACTGTTTCGCTTTTCATTAGCTCACAGATGATCAAAAAACGTAGTATGATACTCGGGCGCAACGGTTTTCACTTTCTCGTGACTATTTAGACCCTCGGCTGCGGCTCGGGCCTAAACAAGTCGCTCGAAGTGCGAAAACCATCGTTTGCGCCATTGTATCATAATATACTATTATAGCACTCTATTCCAATAATATTTGTTGTGCCCAAGATCGTCTCATCATTTGATTGGAATCCTGGAAATAAGCGAGGAGTTATTCTGAGAGGTTTAATAACAAACGAGCATCCGATTTTGTTCGAATTGTTGTTTCAATACAAATAAAATTCCCTTTGAAGATGATACTATCCAAGCACAGAACACCCTCATACCATCAGTTTTCAACAACATAAATCTTGCTCGTACAAAGCTGTAACAAGTATCACAGAGCGCCCTTGCTGAAGAGTTACTTCTTCTCATTCCATATCCTTAAATGTTTACCCACCAAACAGTGAATGTTGCCACAACGTTTCTGGGAAGTTGTCCTGTCAACCTTGAAACGTTCCCCTAGGTTCGGGAAACGCGTTGCCGACACGTTGCACAAAGGGGCCAAGAAATTCTTGAATAATTCGCCATTACGTGAATTTGCAACCAATCGACATAAGCCCAAACAGAAGAGTTTTGGATGAATGAGAACAACCTTCTGCGTCTGCGCATATGTCGATTGGTTGCGAATTTACGTAAAGGCGAATTATCCAAGAACTTCTTGGCCCCACTGAGCGTTGGCGCAACGAAAAAATGTCTACCAGATGCACGTTGCCTCAACGTTTTCAGAACGTTTCTAGGACGGTTTCGAATATGAATAAATAAATGAATTATTACTAAAAAATTGTTGTTGATTGGCTCTTGTTGCATTCAAGCGTAATCTCCCCGTCTTTCTTGTACCAAGTGGACATGTTCCTGATTGAGCGCAATCGATGGGATTGAACGGGGATGGAGCTGGTAGCTTGCGAGGAAGGGAATTTTATAAACAATTTGTTTATTTATTCAACAAAAAATATTCGAAGTATTGGTTGCACCGGAAACATTTCGGAAACCATTGTGCAACCTTTGAAAAACCACTGGAACGTCCCAGAAACGTTCTGGAAACGTCGAGACAACATACATCTCGTAGACATTTTTTCGTTGCGCCAACACGTCGGCAACGCGTTTCCCGACCTTTGGCGGAACGTTTCCAGGTTGACAGGACAACTTCCCAGGAACGTTGTGGCAACATTCACTGTTTGGTGGGTATCGTGTGATCTTTGTCAGAGCGGAAAGGGATTTTACATCCTTGTACCAATCGCGGGAACAATAACTCATACATGTAATCCGTTGAATTTGCATACGGTACGGAAGAGACGATCTGAGTTAGCAGAATGTGCAGTATGTACTGTCTATTTCTTTCAAACTTCACTGAGATCGTGATGAACTAACTCAAATGCGTGTTTGCTGAACTTTCCAAGACCAGTTCTATTTCTATTACAAAATTCTTCAGTGTGATACATAATTGCATGTACTTTCGGTGTAACAGAAATACCCGACTTCAAATAGCAAGTGCGAAAATTTGCTATTTTACTAGCATATTGAAGGTCAAGATTTGCCTTGACGACTTTTCCGAAACTTTCCAGAATATCCACATATTTCTTCACAGGAGGTTTATCTCTGCTATTTATGAGGTTTATGTTATTGAGTAACTTTCTGCAATCATTACCATTGAATCCTCCACCACCGTGGAGGATTTGTCGATTCACACTGCACGACTCAACCCGATCTAGAGCAATTTCTTGCAACTCTTGTACCATACGGTCATGAATATGACTTATAAACCCCAACAGTAAATGAAGCTCGGGCGGAATAATAAAGTCATGTAAGTCATATCAAACCGAAGCCATCAACTCGACGGAGTCCTACATTTTCCGTGGATTTTATTCATGAAAAAAGGGTTTCCTGCACTATAGTCATTCTAAATTACTCTGATCGTATCTAGGCCTGATTTGGACCTCGGATTTCGAAAGATTGGGTCTTTTTACGTCGAATATGGGTACTTCGATCATTCTGGATATTCGATTTTAAAGCGAGCGGCGGGAGTGAGCAATGGAGGTATTCCACTGTTTTGAGAAAATGGCTAAAAAGTCGAAAAATCGACTTTCAAAAACCCTCTACCCATTTTTTTGATACTTTTTGGAAGATGTTCTACTAATGACCCCGAAACATACCCCACAGGCAAAACCCACGTGCACGCAACTCGACCTTTTTAGCGTAAATGACTCACCGTGCAGTGGAGTCGTATTTCCATTAGTTTTTGTTTTTTAAGCTCATCGCGATTGCGAGTAATCCGATCACCCAAGGAACAGACAGCGCCTACCGCTTGAGCCAGCTATATTGGATGTTTTTGCCTCTAGTTTCCTCAGCCGAGGTACAGGTGTGCGGCTTAGAACTGGAGTTATGACCTTCTTCTTCTTTTTTAAAACATTGGCTGTATCTCTCTGCTATAGTGTGCAGAGATGATTAAGCCATAACATAAGTAAGTATAGAGCTATTTTGGGGAGACTTTCCCACTCTTTGAACCAGAGATCGTGCCCGAATCTGATCAAAACCGTGCTTAGATGCAATTGAGAGAAACCAACAATTTGAACAACCTCGGTGGTCAAATCCCTATTATAGCATAAAATCATGATATATATATATAACATAAAATCATGATGTCACGATTTCTAGAAAACATGAGTTATAAACTTGTCAATTCGTGACATGAGTCCTTCCGAGTAACATGACATCGTGAAACCTTGTCATAACTATTTGACATGAAGTTTTGTCATGAATTTTCGTCATGATTTTCCGGATTTTCCGCGGCCTGGGTCATGTCATGGGCAGTTGTCATGGGACTTTGTCATGAACTGTTGTCAAGAACTTACCCACCAAACAGTGAATGTTGCCACAACGTTTCTGGGAAGCTGTCATGTCAACCTTGAAACATTCCCTTAAGTTCGGGAAACACGTTGCCGACACGTTGGCGCAACGAAAAAATGTCTACCAGATGCGCGTTGCCTCAACGTTTCCGGAACGTTTCTGGGACGGTTTCGAATATGAATAAATAAATGTATTATTGATAAAAAATTGTTGTTAATTGGCTCTTGTTGCTTTCAAGCGTAATCTCCCCGTCTTTCTTGTACCAGTGGACATGTTTCTGATTGAGTGCAATCGATGGGATTGAACGGGGATGGAGCTGGTAGCTTGCGAGACTGGGAATTTCATGAACAATTCGTTCATTTATTTAACAAAAAATATTCGAAGTATTGGTTGCACAGGAAACATCTCGGAAACCATCGTGCAACCTTTGAAGAACCGCTGAAACGTCCCAGAAACGTTCTGGAAACGTCGAGGCAACGTGCATCTGGTAGACATCTTTTCGTTGCGCCAACGTGTCGGCAACGTGTTTCCCGACCTTTGCCGGAACGTTTCCAGGTTGACAGGACAACTTCCCAGGAACGTTGTGGCATTATTCACTGTTTGGTGGGTACACAATTTTTACATACCTCGAGGCATGTCATGGGACCTTATCGTGATCTCTTGCCATGAATTTACAAATTTTCTACACGCTTTCCCTGCCTGAAGGAACCGAGTCGGCTCAGCTAGTTTCAGATAGCCGATTCGGCTCCAGGTATAATTTTCTCAAAATTTATGCCCACATCGCAACTGAAAAAGCCAGTTGTATAGACAAAAAGTCGATTGATAAGCGTAGGGTAGGAACCCACGAACTTTCTATGGTTCCAATTCGAAGTCCGACACCTTACCTTGGGGCCAGCAAAGAAGGTTAGGTAGCGAGCGTTAAAAAGTATACTTCAAGTGTGGGTAGATATAGCTATACCTGAAGCACAATAAAAGTGTAGCGAGCCGGTCGCTATAACTATTATACATGGTAAGCGCTTCGTTGCTTATGTTTACATTCATGAACTGATTATATATGATAGCGAGCAGAAGATTGTCGCTCCCCGCATGCAGATCTTTCACTGTATGGAAGCAGTGTTTTTCAACTACGTGTGTGCGAAAAATCAAATCATTCCATTAATTGAGTCATGTCCCAGTGGCGACAGATTTTGTTTCAGTGTACAAGTTGCTTGACCGAGCGAATTAGGATATTAGGAATCACCTTGGTGGTGAAGTACGGCCTACCTATTTTTTCTCTCCGTGCAGGTAAACGCTGTGTTCTGTGTGGCGCTCGCCCGGCCTCCCCGTGCTGAAGAACAGGACCTGCTATCGTCTGCCTCACTCTAGGAGCGATCCTCCTGAAGGCCGCTCTTCCTTGCTCTACAATACCTCTATGTCACCATCTCCAAGTAGATGGCTGCGCGCGCGCTTTCATACCGGGCCGGCCGTATTTGAATCTAGGCGGAAGTGTAGGGGAAATCGTGAGCAGCTTGGAGTGAACAGACCTGGAGGGTCTCTAGAACAGACCACGATCTTATATACAGGTCTGGGCACTCCATACAGTAGAGCCGTCGCGTTTTTGAGTCACCGCTCGGCAATATGGCCACCCGGCCAGGAACTGCGTGATGGTAAACACACAGCAGTCGACGCCGACAGTTATGCGATAAATGCAAAAGTCGCGTAGATAAATTAATAGATGCAGACAAATAAGCAGCAATGAAAATAGTACCCACGTGGATGCAATTCTCTATCCAGAGATGTAGTGCAATGGATCTCGGGAGGAGAGAATTTGTATCTCAGGATGTCAAACTTGCGCGCGCGACGGCTTTGGTTGACTCTCGCCACGTGAGTAATTAAAATATAAGGTGCTCTGCATGATGAAATCAAAAATCAAAACAAAATACAATACTCGGCATCATAGGACTCTCATAATCACAAATCGATCTACGCGACTTATCAACCAATATTTATGGCATAACTGTTGCCGTCGACTGCTGGCGTGTTGTGTTTATAACTAAAGCCGTGTCATCACGGCCGACCAATCAAAGCGCTTCCTGGCTTCCTGGCTCAGCGGCCATCTGCCGAGCCGCGACTCAAGAACGCGAAGGCTCTGCTGTATGGAGTGCCCAGACCTGTATATGAGATCGTGGAACAGACCTTTCTTACCCGGACCTTTCTTCTGTGATCATGCTCCATAACATTTTCAAGTTTCATCCCGATCGAGTTGAGTGACACTTTATTTGACCATATCAGAACATTTTCAAGTTTCATCCCGATCGAGTTGATTGACACTTTATTTGACCATATAAGCAAAGTGTGGACCAATTTCCGTTTATTCAGACAATGGATCACTTTCTTTCAATATTGAATAGAAAACGAATCAATGTGACTGACTGTTGTCAGTCTGTTCCCACTATTGAAAGTAATAAGATAGGAATGCAATATGAGGATGACAGATATTCTCTGATTATAAAATGTATTCACAAACAATTTGAATCTGAGATCGACCGTAACAGTTGCCCATCGTTAGATGAAGTCATGAAAGTATCTCAAAGTATATCAGACATGTATTACAAAGGTCAATCAAAATTGAGCAATCTCCAAGCCTTGACAACTTTCCTTCGACACCAATGGGATGTAATCAAGCCTGATTTAAAAGGTGCGTATTTCAACACCGAGCTTTACTTCAACTCCATGATCTTGAGCTTGGTGGCATCACCTACTGGTTTGCATATGTTACACTTTTTTAGTGTTGAGATGCGATTTCTCTTAGAATCTCTCCTCAAACTTGAGTAGAAGCTAGTTAAAATACTGATGAGTGTCTTTGCAAATATTGTTGTTCATGCTTTTACTAGGAAAACTCTTGCTTCACATTTCCACTTTGATGTTGTCAATTAAATAGTTTTTTCTAGTTATTAAGGTGCTTAAATTCATGCCCTATCTGTTTTTCATAGTTCTTTCTGTTAATATGTAGCATTTCATACTTAGGGATGGAGTGACTTTTCCTTGCGAAGTATTCAAGCAGGTTGGTTTCTTTATTGATTCATTCCAACATTCCGCTTGTCAAATTTCCACAAGTATCATCAGGGCATTTGTTGTTTACGGCAGGGTGATCTTGGAATGAACAATAGTCAGACACACAATCACTTTTAGTTAGCACAGTATAATATGTAATAGTATGTAATGCCCTGATGATGCTTGTGGAAATTTGACAAGCTAAACGTTGGCATGAATCAATCAAGAAACCAACCTGCTCGAATACTTCTCAAGAAATCGGATTAGAAAGAACGTAACCCAACCGATCGCGGAGCTGCTTCAAATCGTCGGTTCCTCTGTAGCGTTCCGAATTTCTTCAAATCATGCACTCCGAGTTGCGTGATCATGGATCATTATCCATGACGGGGGCTGAGAAGGCACTTTCTCGCTTTCATAGCATTTTTACATGTCATAGTGCATTTGGATCGATGCTTCGTGTGAAATCGGATCAACAGTCTCGCTACACCTGAGAGCGACTCTTCAGATGGATATCATGTGTAAGCGATCAACAACCATAACAACTCTTGCACTCACGGCATTGTGATCTTCGACTGTTCTGTTGTGTTACTCTAGGTCTAAACTAGCATTCATCTCTTTCACTGGCCTGTTGTTATCTCTTGGGGCTAGTTCTGCAGAAGAATTGCATGAAAGGAATGATATCGAAGAGCATCATGTATAACTGCCGAGGTTTTTCGAATTGTGGGATCCTATGTAATATTTTGACATTCCGTAGGGTGGTAGGGCACTCGGAGCTCTTTTTATTGTGAAATAGGTCAACCACCTCGCTAGATACGAGAGTGGCCCTCAGGATGTTATCTTTTGTGAGTGATCAACGAGCAAAAGAACTCGGCTATTGGTGTCATTTTGATCTTCTACTGTTCGGTTGCGTTACTCTAGGTCTTGATCAGCATTTTTGTCTTTTACTGGCCTCTTGTCATCTCTTGGGGCTAATTCCGCAGGAGGATTGCGTGAAAAAATGATATCAAAGAGCATCATGTATGACCGCCCAGGTTACTCGAATTATCGGGACTACCATAGCATTTCGACATTTCATAGAGTAGTAATGTACACGGAGCTGTGCTCATTGTGGAACCGGATCAGCCGCCTCACCAGACAATCGACCGGCTCTCGAGGATGTTATTCTCGGAGAGTGGTCAACGAGTAAAACCACTCCGTCGCGGATGGCATTTTTATCTTTCACTGCTTTGTCGTGTTTTTCTAGTTTCTGAATTAGCATTTATGTCTTCTACTGGAATGTCGCCATCGTTTGGAGCTATTTTCGCAGAAGAATTCCGTAGAATAAACGATAACCGAGGTGCATGATGTATAACCGCCGAGATTGTTCGTATCGTTGGTTCCTCCATAGCATTTCGACATTTGATGCAGTAGCATGGTACTTGAATCTCTGTTCATGTGAATTCGGATCAACCACCTCGCTAACCATGGGATAGTTCTCGAGTAGGTTGTCCTTTGTGAATGGTCAACGAGTGTTACATCTCCGATATTCACGACGTTTTGATCTTTTACTGTTCTGTTACTATACTCTAGGTCTTAACGGGCATTTGGAACTTCCACTGGCCTGTTGTTATCGCTTGGGGCTAGGTTACGCGAGAAAATTGCATCAAAGGAACGATACCAAAGAACATCATGTATGACCGCCGAGGTCCTTTGAATTGTAGGGTCCTCTATAGCGTTTCGACTTTCCGTAGAGGAGTAGTGCACAAGGGGCTCTGCTCATTGTGGGATCGGATCAGACGCCTCGCCAACCATTGAAGTCGCTTTCGAGGATGTCATCCTCTGTGAGTCATCAACTTGCAAGACAATTCGGCGATTGACGGCATTTTGATCTTCTACCGTTCTGTCCTGTTGTACCAGGTCCAATTCAGCGCTTTTGTCTCTCCCTGGCCTGTCGTCATCTCTCGGGGCTATCCGCAGGACCGTTGCAGAGGAGAAACGATACAGATGAGCATCATGTAGGACCGCCTACGTCCTACGGATAGTTGGATCCTCTATGAAGTTCCAACATTCCATAGAGTAGTAACGCTTTCGGAGCTCTCCTCATTGCGGGATGGGATGAACCGTCTCGCTGGCTTTGAAAGTGGTTCTCGATGATGTTATCTTCTTTGAGTGACCAACGAGCAATACAACCCAGGTTCTGACGGCTTTTTGATCGCTTACTGTTCTGTTATGTTGTTCCAGGTCTGAACTAGCATTCCTGTCTTTTACTGGCCGTTTCGTCATCGCTTGGGGCTGTTCTTGCAGGAGAATTCCATATAATGGCCGATACCAGAGAGCATGATGGATGACCGCCTACATCTTCCGAATGAATGGATCCTCCATAAGGTTCCGGCATACCATAGAGTAGGAGTGCACTCGGAGCTCTACTCAATGTGTGATCGTATCAGCCGCCTCGCTAGCCATGGGAGTGGCTCTCGAATGTGAGCGGTCGATACAACTCGACTTCTGACGGCATTTTGATCTTCTACTGTTCTGAAGCTTTACGCAAGGTCTTGAATCGCAATTTTGTCTTTCACTGGGTTGTCGTCATCGCTTGGGGCCGTTCTTGCAGAAGAATCCCATAGATTGACCGATACCAGAGAGCATTATGTATGACCGCCTAGATCGTTCGAGTTGTTGCATCCTCTATAACGTTTTAACATTTCACGGAGTGGAGTGCACTCGGAGCTTTGCTCACTATGGATTCGGATCAGCCAGCTCGCTAGGCATGAGGGTGGCTCTCGTATAAGAGCAAGTGATGCAACTCGTCTATTGACGGCATCTTGATCTCTTACTGTTCTGTTGCGTTACGCTAGTTCTGAACTAGTATTTTAGCCATCCAGGGCCTGTTGTTCTCCCTTGAGGCTAGTTTCGCGAAAGAATTGCATCGAAGGAACGATACAAAAGAACATCATGTATGACCGCCGAGGTCCTTTGAATTGTTGGGTCCTCTATAGCATTTCGACTTTCCATAGAGGAGTAGTGCACAAGGGGCTCTGCTCATTGTGGGATCGGATCAGACGCCTCGCCAACCATTGGAGTCGCTCTCGAGGATGTCATCCTCTGTGAGTCATCAACTTACAAGACAATTCGGCTATTGACGGCATTTTGATCTTCTACCGTTCTGTCCTGTTGGACCAGGTCCAATTCAGCGCTTTTGTCTTTCCCTGGCCTATCGTCATCTCTCGAGGCGATCTGCAGGAATTTGAAGACGTGTAACGATACGAATGAGCATCGTGTATGACCGCAGGAGTTCTTCGGATGGTTGGATTCTCTACAACGTTTCAACATTCCATAGAGTAGTAGTGCTTTCGGAACTCTGCTCATTGTGGAATAGGACTGACCGCCTCGCTGGACATGAATCTGATTCTCGATCATGTTATTTTGCGTGAGTGACTAACGATCAATACAACTCAGATTCTGACTGCTTTTTGATCTTCCACTGTTCTGTTATGTTGTTCCAGGTCTAAACTAGCATTTCTGTCTTTTACTGGCCGTTCGTCATCGCTTGGGGCTGTTCCTGCAGGAGAATTTCATATAATGGCCGATACCAGAGAGCATGATGGATGACCACCCACATCTTCCGAATAAATGGATCCTCCATAACGTTCCGACGTACCATAGAGTAGGAGTGCACTCGGAGCTCTACTCATTGTGTGATCGTATCAGCCGCCTCGCTAGCCATGGGAGTGGCTCTCGAATGTGAGCGGTCGATACAACTCGACTTTCGACGGCATTTTGATCTTCTACTGTTCTGAAGCTTTACGCAAGGTCTTAAATCGCATTTTTGTCTTTCACTGAGTTGTCCTCATCGCTTGGGGCCGTTCTTGCAGAAGAATCCCATAGATTGACCGATACCAGAGAGCATTATGTATGACGCCTACATCGTTCGAGTTGTTGCATCGTCTATAACGTCGTAACATTTCATGGAGTGGAGTGCACTCGGAGCTCTGCTCACTATGCATTCGGATCAGCCACCTCGCTAGGCATGAGGGTGGCTCTTCTATCAGAGCAAGTGATGCAACTCGTCTATTGACGGCATCTTGATCTTTTACTGTTCTGTTGCGTTACGCTAGTTCTGAACTAGTATTTTAGCCATTCAGGGCCTGTTGTTCTCCCTTGTGGCTAGTTTCGCAAAAGAATTGCATCGAAGGAACGATACAAAAGAACATCATGTATGACCGCCGAGGTCCTTTGAATTGTTGGGCCCTCTATAGCATTTCGACTTGCCATAGAGGAGTAGTGCACAAAAGGCTCTGCTCATTGTGGGATCGGATCAGGAGCCTCGCCAACCATTAGAGTCGCTCTCGAGGATGTCATCCTCGTTTAGTCATGAACTTGCAAGACAATTCGGCTATTGACGGCATTTTGATCTTCTACCGTTCTATTCTTATGTTTCAGGTGTTATTCAGCGCTTTTGTCTTTCCCTGGCCTATCGTCATCTCTCGAGGCGATCTGCAGGAATTTGAAGACGTGTAACGATACGAATGAGCATCGTGTATGACCGCAGGAGTTCTTCGGATGGTTGGATTCTCTACAACGTTTCAACATTCCATAGAGTCGTAGTGCTTTCGGAACTCTGCTCGTTGTGGAATAGGATTGACCGCCTCGCTGGACATGAATCTGATTCTCGATCATGTTATCTTGCGTGAGTGACCAACGATCAATACAACTCAGGTTCTGACGGCTTTTTGATCTTTTACTGTTCCGTTATGTTGTTCCAGGTCTGAACTAGCATTTCTGTCTTTTACTGGCCGTTCGTCATCGCTTGGGGCTGTTCTGGCAGGAGAATTCCATACAATGGCCGATACCAGAGAGCATGATGAATGACCGCCTACATCTTTCGAATCAATGGATCCTCCATAACGTTCCGACATACCATAGAGTAGGAGTGCACTCGGAGCTCTACTAATTTTGTGATCGTATCAGGCGCCTCGCTAGCCATGGAAGTGGCTCTCGAATGTGAGCGGGCGATACAACTCGACTCTCGACGGCATTTTGATCTTTTACTGTTCTAAAGCATTAAACAAGGTCTCAACCCGCATTTTCGTTTTTCACTGGGTTGTCGTCATCGCTTGGGTCCGTTCTTGCAGAAGAATCCGATAGATTGACCGATACCAAAGAGCATTATGTATGACCGTCTACATCGTTCGAGTTGTTGCATCCTCTATAACGTCGTAACATTTCATGGAGTGGAGTGCACTCGGAGCTCTGCTCACTATGGATTCGGATCAGACGCCTCGCCAACCACTGGAGTCGCTCTCGAGGATGTCATCCTCTGTGAGTCATCAACTTACAAGACAATTCGGCTATTGACGGCATTTTGATCTTCTACCGTTCTGTCCTGTTGTACCAGGTCCAATTCAGCGCTTCCGTCTCTCTCTGGCCTGTCGTCATCTCTCGGGGCTATCCACAGAACCGTTGCAGAGGAGAAACGATACAGATAAGCATCATGTAGGACCGTCGACGTCCTACGGATAGTTGGATCCTCTATAAAGTTCCGACATTCCATAGAGGAGAAACGTTTTCGGAGCTCTGCTCATTGCGGGATGGGATGAACCGCCTCGCTGGCTTTGAAAGTGATTCTCGATGATGTTATCTCTTTTGAGTGACCGACGAGCAATACAACCCAGGTTCTGACGGCTTTTTGATCTTTTACTGTTCTGTTATGTTGTTCCAGGTCTGAACTAGCATTTCTGTCTTTTACTGGCCGTTCGTCATCGCTTGGGGCTGTTCTTGCAGGAGAATTCCATACAGTGGCCGATACCAGAGAGCATGATGAATGACCGCCTACATCTTTCGAATTTCTGGATCCTCTACAACGTTCCGACATACCATACAGTAGGAGTGCACTCGGAGCTCTACTCATTGTGTAATCGTATCAGCCGCCTCGCTAGCAATGAGAGTGTCTCTCGAATGTGAGCGGTCGATACAACTCGACTTTTGACGGCATTTCGATCTTCTACTGTTCCAAAGCATTACGCAAGGTCACAACTCGCATTTTCGTCTTTCACTGGGTTGTCGTCATCGCTTGGGTTCGTTCTTGCAGAAGAATCACATCGATTGACCGATACCAGAGAGCATTATGTATGACCGCCTACATCGTTCGAGTTGTTGCATCCTCTATAACGTCCTAACATTTCATGGAGTGAAAGGCACTCGGAGCTCTGCTCACTATGGATTCGGATCAGCCACCTCGCTAGGCATGAGGTCGACTCTCGTATCAGAGCAAGTGATGCGAGTCGTGTATTGACGGCATCTTGATCTTTTACTGTTCTGTTGCGTTACGCTAGGTCTGAACTAGTATTTTAGTTATCCAGGGCCTGTTGTTCTCCCTTGAGGCTAGTTTCGCGAAAGAATTGCATCGAAGGAACGATACAAAAAAACATCATGTATGACCACCGAGTTCCTTTGAATTGTTGGGTCCTCTATAGCATTTCGACTTTCCATAGGGGAGTAGTTCACAAGGCGCTCTGCTCATCGTGGGTTCGGATCAGACGCCTCGCCAACCATTGGAGTCGCTCTCGAGGATGTCATCCTCTGTGAGTCATCAACTTACAAGACAATTCGGCTATTGACGGCATTTTGATCTTCTACCGTTCTGTCCTGTTGTACCAGGTCCAATTCAGCGCTTCCGTCTCTCTCTGGCCTGTCGTCATCTCTCGGGGCTATCCACAGAACCGTTGCAGAGGAGAAACGATACAGATAAGCATCGTGTAGGACCGTCGACGTCCTACGGATAGTTGGATCCTCTATAAAGTTCCGACATTCCATAGAGTAGAAACGTTTTCGGAGCTCTGCTCATTGCGGGATGGGATGAACCGCCTCGCTGGCTTTGAAAGTGATTCTCGATGATGTTATCTCTTTTGAGTGACCGACGAGCAATACAACCCAGGTTCTGACGGCTTTTTGATCTTTTACTGTTCTGTTATGTTGTTCCAGGTCTGAACTAGCATTTCTGTCTTTTACTGGCCGTTCGTCATCGCTTGGGTCCGTTCTTGCAGAAGAATCCGATAGATTGACCGATACCAAAGAGCATTATGTATGACCGTCTACATCGTTCGAGTTGTTGCATCCTCTATAACGTCGTAACATTTCATGGAGTGGAGTGCACTCGGAGCTCTGCTCACTATGGATTCGGATCAGACGCCTCGCCAACCACTGGAGTCGCTCTCGAGGATGTCATCCTCTGTGAGTCATCAACTTACAAGACAATTCGGCTATTGACGGCATTTTGATCTTCTACCGTTCTGTCCTGTTGTACCAGGTCCAATTCAGCGCTTCCGTCTCTCTCTGGCCTGTCGTCATCTCTCGGGGCTATCCACAGAACACTTGCAGAGGAGAAACGATACAGATAAACATCATGTAGGACCGTCGACGTCCTACGGATAGTTGGATCCTCTATAAAGTTCCGACATTCCATAGAGGAGAAACGTTTTCGGAGCTCTGCTCATTGCGGGATGGGATGAACCGCCTCGCTGGCTTTGAAAGTGATTCTCGATGATGTTATCTCTTTTGAGTGACCGACGAGCAATACAACCCAGGTTCTGACGGCTTTTTGATCTTTTACTGTTCTGTTATGTTGTTCCAGGTCTGAACTAGCATTTCTGTCTTTTACTGGCCGTTCGTCATCGCTTGGGGCTGTTCTTGCAGGAGAATTCCATACAGTGGCCGATACCAGAGAGCATGATGAATGACCGCCTACATCTTTCGAATTTCTGGATCCTCTACAACGTTCCGACATACCATACAGTAGGAGTGCACTCGGAGCTCTACTCATTGTGTAATCGTATCAGCCGCCTCGCTAGCAATGAGAGTGTCTCTCGAATGTGAGCGGTCGATACAACTCGACTTTTGACGGCATTTCGATCTTCTACTGTTCCAAAGCATTACGCAAGGTCACAACTCGCATTTTCGTCTTTCACTGGGTTGTCGTCATCGCTTGGGGTCGTTCTTGCAGAAGAATCACATCGATTGACCGATACCAGAGAGCATTATGTATGACCGCCTACATCGTTCGAGTTGTTGCATCCTCTATAACGTCCTAACATTTCATGGAGTGAAAGGCACTCGGAGCTCTGCTCACTATGGATTCGGATCAGCCACCTCGCTAGGCATGAGGTCGACTCTCGTATCAGAGCAAGTGATGCGAGTCGTGTATTGACGGCATCTTGATCTTTTACTGTTCTGTTGCGTTACGCTAGGTCTGAACTAGTATTTTAGTTATCCAGGGCCTGTTGTTCTCCCTTGAGGCTAGTTTCGCGAAAGAATTGCATCGAAGGAACGATACAAAAAAACATCATGTATGACCACCGAGTTCCTTTGAATTGTTGGGTCCTCTATAGCATTTCGACTTTCCATAGGGGAGTAGTTCACAAGGCGCTCTGCTCATCGTGGGTTCGGATCAGACGCCTCGCCAACCATTGGAGTCGCTCTCGAGGATGTCATCCTCTGTGAGTCATCAACTTACAAGACAATTCGGCTATTGACGGCATTTTGATCTTCTACCGTTCTGTCCTGTTGTACCAGGTCCAATTCAGCGCTTCCGTCTCTCTCTGGCCTGTCGTCATCTCTCGGGGCTATCCACAGAACCGTTGCAGAGGAGAAACGATACAGATAAGCATCGTGTAGGACCGTCGACGTCCTACGGATAGTTGGATCCTCTATAAAGTTCCGACATTCCATAGAGTAGAAACGTTTTCGGAGCTCCGCTCATTGCGGGATGGGATGAACCGCCTCGCTGGCTTTGAAAGTGATTCTCGATGATGTTATCTCTTTTGAGTGACCGACGAGCAATACAACCCAGGTTCTGACGGCTTTTTGATCTTTTACTGTTCTGTTATGTTGTTCCAGGTCTGAACTAGCATTTCTGTCTCTTACTGGCCGTTCGTCATCGCTTGGGGCTGTTCTTGCAGGAGAATTCCATACAGTGGCCGATACCAGAGAGCATGATGAATGACCGCCTACATCTTCCGAATTCATGGATCCTCTACAACGTTCCGACATACCATACAGTAGGAGGGCACTCGGAGCTCTACTCATTGTGTAATCGTATCAGCCGCCTCGCTAGCAATGAGTGTGTCTCTCGAATGTGAGCGGTCGATACAACTCGACTTTTGACGGCATTACGATCTTCTACTGTTCCAAAGCATTACGCAAGGTCACAACTCGCATTTTCGTCTTTCACTGGGTCGTCGTCATCGCTTGGGGCCGTTCTTGCAGAAGAATCACATCGATTGACCGATACCAGAGAGCATTATGTATGACCGCCTACATCGTTCGAGTTGTTGCATCCTCTATAACGTCCTAACATTTCATGGAGTGAAAGGCACTCGGAGCTCTGCTCACTATGGATTCGGATCAGCCACCTCGCTAGGCATGAGGTCGACTCTCGTATCAGAGCAAGTGATGCGAGTCGTGTATTGACGGCATCTTGATCTTTTACTGTTCTGTTGCGTTACGCTAGGTCTGAACTAGTATTTTAGTTATCCAGGGCCTGTTGTTCTCCCTTGAGGCTAGTTTCGCGAAAGAATTGCATCGAAGGAACGATACAAAAAAACATCATGTATGACCACCGAGTTCCTTTGAATTGTTGGGTCCTCTATAGCATTTCGACTTTCCATAGGGGAGTAGTTCACAAGGCGCTCTGCTCATTGTGGGTTCGGATCAGACGCCTCGCCAACCATTGGAGTCGCTCTCGAGGATGTCATCCTCTGTGAGTCATCAACTTACAAGACAATTCGGCTATTGACGGCATTTTGATCTTGTACCGTTCTGCCCTGTTGTACCAGGCCCAATTCAGCGCTTTCGTCTCTCTCTGGCCTGTCGTCATCTCTCGGGGCTATCCACAGAACCGTTGCAGAGGCGAAACGATACAGATAAGCATCATGTAGGACCGCCGACGTCCTACGGATAGTTGGATCCTCTATAAAGTTCTGACATTCCATAGAGTAGTAACGCTTCCGGAACTCTGCTCATTGTGGAATAGGACTGACCGCCTCACTGGACATGAATCTGATTCTCGATCATGTTATCTTGCGTGAGTGACCAACGATCAATACAACTCAGGTTCTGACGGCTTTTTGATCTTTTACTGTTCTGTTCTGTTGTTCCAGGTCTGAACTAGCATTTCTGTCTTTTACTGGCCGTTCGTCGTCGCTTGGGGCTGTTCTTGCAGGAGAATTCTATATAATGGCCGATACCAGAGAGCACGATGAATGACCGCCTACATCTTTCGAATCAATGGATCCTCCATAACGTTCCGACATACCGTCGAGGAGGAGTGCACTCGGAGCTCAACTCATTTTGTGATCGTATCAGCCGCCTCGCTAGCCATGGGAGTGGCTCTCAAATGTTTGCGAGCGATAGAACTGGACTCTCGATGGCATTCAGATCATCCACTGTTCTAGAGCATTACGCAAGGTCTTAACTCGCATTTTTGTCCTTCACTGGATTGTCGTCATCGCTTGGGGCCGTTCTTCCAGGAGAATCCCATAGATTGAACGATACCAGAGAGCATTATGTATGACCGCCTACATCGTTCGAGTTGTTGCATCCTCTATAACGTCCTAACATTCCATAGAGTGGAGTGCACTCGGAGCTCTGCTCACTATAGATTCGGATCAGCCACCTCGCTAGGCATGAGGATGGCTCTCGTATCAGAGCAAGTGATGCAACTCGTCTATTGACGGCATCTTGATCTTTTACTGTTCTGTTGCGTTACGCTAGGTCTGAACTAGTATTTTAGTCATCCAGGGTCTGTTGTTCTTCCTTGAGGCTAGTTTCGCGAAAGAATTGCATCGAAGGAACGATACAAAAAAACATCATGTATGACCACCGAGGTCCTTTGAATTGTTGGGTCCTTTATAGCATTTCGACTATCCATAGGGGAGTAGTTCACAAGGGGCTCTGCTCATTGTGGGTTCGGATCAGACGCCTCGACAACCATTGGAGTCGTTCTCGAGGATGTCATCCTCTGTGAGTCATCAACTTACAAGACAATTCGGCTATTGACGGCATTTTGATCTTCTACCGTTCTGTTCTGTTGCACCAGGTCCAATTCAGCGCTTTCGTCTCTGTCTGGCCTGTCGTCATCTCTCGGGGCTATCCACAGAACCGTTGCAGAGGAGAAACGATACAGATAAGCATCATGTAGGACCGCCGACGTCCTACGGATAGTTGGATCCTCTATAAAGTTCCGACATTCCATAGAGTAGTAACGCTTTCAGAGCTCTGCTCATTGCGGGATGGGATGAACCACCTCGCTGGCTTTGAAAGTGGTTCTCGATGATGTCATATTCTTTGAGTGACCAACGAGCAATACAACCCAGGTTCTGACGGCTTTTCGATCTTTTACTGTTCTATTATGTTTCTCCAGGTCTGAACTAGCATTTCTGTCTTTTACTGGCCATTCGTCATCGCTTGGGGCTGTTGTTGCAGGAGAATTCCATATAATGGCCGATACCAGAGAGCATGATGAATGACCGCCTACATCTTTCGAATTCATGGATCCTCTACAACGTTCCGACATACCATAGAGTAGGAGTGCACTCGGAGCTCTACTCATTGTGTGATCGTATCAGCCGCCTCGCTAGCAATAAGAGTGTCTCTCGAATGTGAGCGGTCGATACAACTCGACTCTTGACGGCAATTTGATCTCTCACTGTTCTGTTGCGTTACGCTAGGTCGTCATCGACTGGCGCTGATCTTGCAGGAGAAACGCATAGAATGGCCGATACTAGAGAGCATGATAAATCACCGCCTACATATTCCGAGTTATTGCATCCTCTATAACGTCCTGACATTTCATGGAGTTGAGTGCACTCTGAGCTCTGCTCACTATGGATACGCATCAGCCGCCTCGCAAGGCATGAGGGTGGCTCTGGTATCAGAGCAAGTGATGCAACTCGACTATTGACGCCATCTTGATCTTTTACTGTTCTGTTGCGTTACGCTAGGTCTGAACTAGTATTATAGTCATCCAGGGGCCTGTTGTTCTCCCTTGGGGCTAGTTTAGCGAAAGAATTGCATCGAAGGAACCATACAAAAAAACATCATGTATGACCGCCGAGGTCCTTCGAATTGTTGGGTCCTCTACAGCATTTCGACTTTCCATAGAGGAGTAGTGCACGAGGGTCTCTGCTCATTGTGGGATCGGATCAGACGCCTCGCCAACCATTGGAGTCGCTCTCGAGGATGTCATCCTCTGTGAGTCATCAACTTACAAGACAATTCGGCTATTGACGGCATTTTGATCTTCTACCGTTCTGTCCTGTTGTACGAGGTCCAATCCAGCGCATGGTCTCTCCCTGGCCTGTCGTCATCTCTCGGGGCTATCCACAGGACCGTTGCAGAAGGGAAACGATACAGATGAGCATCATGTAGGACCGCCGACGTCCTACGGATAGTTGGATCCTCTATAAAGTTTCGACATTCCATAGAGGAGTAACGCTTTCGGAGCTCAGCTCATTGCGGGATGGGATGAACCGCTTCGCTGGCTTGAACCGCTTCGCTGGCTTGAACCGCTTCGCTGGAATCCGTCCTTCTAGGTTCATACCAGTCACTTCGAATGCATGAGAGGGACAGGTTATCACTTACCATTTATCATTAAAAACACCGGAAAAGTCGAACATTCTGGAATCCATCCGAATTCTTTTGATTCATGTTGGAAAATGATCAAAGAGACACCCGGAATCACATCCCACATGACTTTTTCATTTCCATCCACTTTCGATTTTTCAGCCTTCCCGAGTAGCCTCGTGCCATGAGGTAGAGCGAAGATCTACTGCGTTTGTCATAATGATCTAGAGTGCACTGCAGACACATATATATTGGTAGTTATGAGGCACATTAGCTTGTTCATCTCCAAAATAATCTACGAAAAACGATTCTAGCTATTTTTCGACGAAACCTGTCCTCCCAAGTTCGTACAAAACACCACGAGGACGTGAGAGACCAGCTCCTACATACCACTTATGAAGGAGAAGACCATTTCAAAATCTACCCACGAATTTTCCCGATTCTTCTCTGAAAATGATCTTAGAGACGACCGAAATCTAACTTCAAGAGAATTCTCCATTCCCATTCTCTCTCGACTTCTCTGCCTTTCCGACTAACCGCGTGCTATGGGGTTGAGCGAATATCTGTCGCGGTCGTCATAATTATGTAAAGTGCAGTAGAGACACATATATACCGGTCGTCATAATTATCTAAAATGAACAGGGGAAAGTATTTAGCAATACCGCGCGATACAAGGAGAATGTCGCGAAAATATGAGAGAATATATCATATTTTGGTTGTATAAGGCTCACATTCTCGATCAAATCCTTATCTGCTCCGGTCTTCATAAGTGCTCATATTCCTGAATTTTGGTCGTCATAAATGCGTATTTTCATCGATGGTCGGCATAAGTCCCTATAAATTTAGAAATCACTGAATTACCTGCCATGGGCTACTCCAGTGGGAATTCACCGAAGCAGAATGTTAAGTTATGGCTGGGTACGCATGATAGATCCAAATTCCTCACGAATAACCTATCGGCTCTTGGTCATCATAAATGCCGATGAATAAATATTGATGGCAGAAAGTGCCAATATTCCCATATCACGTGATTGTGCATGTATGTTTCTTTAGGAAAACCGTGGTCACATCATATAGTAGGATCCACAAGAAGCTATCCTAGTTATTCATCGATGGAATCCGTCCCTCTAGGTTCATACCAGTAACGTCGAATGCATGAGAGAGACAAGTTTTCACTTACCATTTATCATGTAAAAAACCGAAAGAGTGAAACATCCTGGAATCCATCCGAATTCTTTTGATTCATGTTGGAAAATAATTGTAGAGACACTCGGAATCACATCCTACATGACTTTTTCATTTCCATCCACTTTCGACTTTTCAGCCTTCCCGACTAGCCGCGTGATATGATGTAGAGCAAGGATCTACTGCGTTCGTCATGATGATCTAGAGTGCACTGCAGACACATATATACTGGTGGTTATCAGGCACATTAGCTTGTTCATCTCCAAAATAATCTACAAAGAGTGATTCTAGCTGTTCTTCGACGGAACCTGTCCTCCCAGGATCGTACGAAACACTACGAATGCGTGAGAGACCGTTTCCCACGTACCATTCATGAAGGAGAAGACCATTTCAAAATCTACCTACGAATTTCCCTGATTCTTCTTGGAAAATAATCTTAGAAACGACCGGAATCTAAACTTACAAGAATTCTCCATCCCCATTTACTCTCGAATTTTCTGCCCTTCCGACTAACCGCATGCTATGGGGTTGAGCGAATGCCTGTCGTGGTCGTCATAATTATCTAAACTGCAGTAGAGACACATATATACCGGTCGACACAATTATCTAAAATAGACACGAAAAAGTATTTAGCAATACCGCGCGATACAAGGAGAATGTCGCGAAAATGCGAGAGAATATATCATATTTGGTGTTATAAGGCTTACATTCTCGATCAAATCCTTATCTGCTTCGGTCGTCATAAGTGCTCATATTCCTGAATTCTCGGGGTCATTAATGCATATTTTCGTCGATGGTCGACATAAGCCCATATCAGTTCAGAAATCAGTAGATCGCCTGCCGTGGGCCACTCCAGTGAGAATTTACCGAAGCAGATTGTTGAGTTATGAGTAGGTACGCATGATAGATCCAAGTTTCTCACGAAAAACCTATCGGCTCTCGGTCATTGAAATGCCGATGAATAAATATTGATGGCAAAATCTGCCGGTTATTCCCATGCCCTGTGCTTGTGCATGTATGTTTTGTTAGGAATATCGTGGTTGCATGATATAGTAGGATCCACAAGAAAGTATTCTAGTTATCTATCGATGGAATCCGTCCTTCGAGGTTCATACCAGTAACATCGAATGTTCGAGAGAGACAAGCTTTCCTTACCATTTATCATGAGAATAACCGGGAAAGTGAACTATTCTGGAATCCGTCCGAATTCTTTCGATTCGTGTTGGAAAATGATCGTAGAGACACCCGGAATCACATCCCACATGAATTTTTCATTTCCATCTACTTTCGTCTCTTCAGCCTTTCCAACTAGCCACGTGCTATGTGGTTGAGCAAGGATCGCCTGCGGTCGTCATCATCATCCTAAGTACACTGCAGACACATATATACTGGTAGTTATGAGGCGCATTAGCTTGTTCGACTCCAAAATAATCTACGAAAAACGATCCGAGCTCTTTTTCGACGGAACCCGTCCTCCCAGGTTCATACGAAACACCATGAATGCGTGAGAGAGATCAGCTCCTACATACCCTTCATGAAGAAGATGTGAGATTAACTATCTCAATATCCACCGACGAATTTTTCCGATTTTTCCTAGAAAATGTCCTTAGAAACACCCGAAATCGAACCTCACTAGAATTCCCCCTTTCCATTCGCTCTTGACTTTTCTGCCTTTCAGCCTAACCGCATGCTATGGGGTCGAGCGAATATCTGTCGCGGTTGTCATAATTATCTAAAGTGCAGTAGAGACACATATATACCGGTCGTCATAATTATCTCAAATATTCAGGGAAAAGTATTTAGCAATACCGCGCGATTCAAGGAGAATGTCGCGAAACACGAGAGAATATATCATATTTTGGTGGTATAAGGCTTACATACTCGATCAAATCCTTATCTGCTCCGGTCGTCATAAGTGCTCATATTCCTGAATTCTCGTGGTCATCCATGCATATCTTCGTCGATGGCAGACATAAGCCCCTATCAGTACAGAAATCAGTAGATCGCCTGCCGTGGGCCACTCCAGTGAGAATTTACCGAAGCAGAATGTTGAGTTATGAGTAGGTACGCATGATAGATCCAAGTTTCTCACGAAAAACCTATCGGCTCTCGGTCTTCATCAATGCCGATGAATAAATATTGATGGCAAAATCTGCCGGTTATTCCCATGCCCTGTGCTTGTGCATGTATGTTTTGTTAGGAATATCGTGGTTGCATGATATAGTAGGATTCACAAGAAAGTATTCTAGTTTTTTATCGATGGAATCCGTCCTTCGAGGTTCATACCAGTAACATCGAATGTTCGAGAGAGACAAGCTTTCACTTACCATTTATCATGAAAATAACCTGGAAAGTGAATTATTCTGGAATCCGTCCGAATTCTTTCGATTCGTGTCAGAAAATGATCGTAGAGACACCCGGAATCACATCCCACATGAATTTTTCATTTCCATCTACTTTCGTCTCTTCAGCCTTTCCAACTAGCCATGTGCTATGTGGTTGAGCAAGGATCTCCTGCGGTCGTCATAATCATCTAAAATACACTGCAGACACATATATACTGGTAATTATAAGGCACATTAAATTGTTCGACTCCAAAATAATCTACAAAAAACGATCCGAGCTATTTTTCGATGAAACCCGTCCTCCAAGGTTCATACGAAACACCATGAATGCGCGAGAGAGATCAGCTCCTACATACCCTTCATGAAGAAGATGGGAGATTAACTATCTCAAAATCCACCGACGAATTTCTCCGATTTTTCCTGGAAAATGTTCTTAGAAACACCCGAAATCGGACCTCACAAGAATTTCCCCTCCCCATTCGCTCTTGACTTTTCTGCCTTTCAGCCTAACTGCATGCTATGGGGTCGAGCGAATATCTGTCGCGGTCGTCATAATTGTCTAAAGTGCAGTAGAGACACATATATACCGGTCGTCATAATTATCTAAAATATTCAGGGAAAAGTATTTAGCAATACCGCGCGATACAAGGAGAATGTCGCGAAAATATGAGAGAATATATCATATTTTGGTTGTATAAGGCTCACATTCTCGATCAAATCCTTATCTGCTCCGGTCGTCATAAGTGCTCATATTCCTGAATTTTGGTCGTCATAAATGCGTATTTTCATCGATGGTCGGCATAAGTCCCTATAAATTTAGAAATCAGTGAATTACCTGCCATGGGCAATCCAGTGGGAATTTACCGAAGCAGAATGTTATGTTATGGCTAGGTACGCATGATAAATCCAAATTCCTCACAAAAAACCTATCTGCTCTCGGTCGTCATAAATGTCGATAATTAAATATATATATATATATATATATATAAAATTAATAAATATTCCGATAAAATCATATTAAGAAATAATTTGGTCAAGGATAGATACATCACAATTGTGACTAGTCATACACTTTACGATTTCACTTGAAAGAAAATGAGATAAAGGGCATAGGTTCACAGAAATATCACAGTTTTTCTTCAGTCTGGTGACAGAAGGTCACTTACAATTGAAAAGAGATAGAAAGAAAAGGAACAAAACCCGAGCCCATCAAAGATCAAAGTAATGCTGCTTCTCCGGATCAATCCTCTGAAGAGACTTTGTTAATAGGAAATCTTTCAAGGACTCTTTGAACAAGGGTGTTCTCCCCAGCTGCCGAAAGCCCGGAGGGAGAAAGTTCCAAAAATGAGCACATTGAACCTGGAAAGATCTTCTTCCATATTCAAGTCTCATATTGGGAACTTTGAGTACCCGCTCTTCTGCATTACCACGTGCGGGGCGTTCAGATGAGTACCTGGTAAACATCGCAGCTAGGTAGCCAGGCTCTCCTAAATGCATGATCTTATGCATTAACAGAGCTGCGAAGTACATTCTCCGCGAATCAGTACGCAACCAACCTAAACGCTCCCTAAACGGGGTGATGTGCTCGTCTCTCCTAAGATCAAAATTGTACCTCACACATGAATTGCTCAGTCGTTGTATCCGTTGCCGCTGTTCGTCCGTGGCGTCGAGGTACACGACTGTGCAATAATCTAAATGCGGTTGAACTAATGACTCGACTAGGCGAATTCAGAGAGGTCTGGTGATACACGCCCTAAAAAACCGCAATCCGTAAAGGGAAAGAGGGAGAGAGGGAGAGAAAGAAAGAGAAAGAGGGGAGAGGAGTATGAATATGTTTACAAATTGTAGAGTGCTATACATACCTCCAGTATGGCTGTTTTTCGGTTCATCAGGTGTGAGGTAATCACTGAAATTCCTACCGCGTGAGAGACAATGCAATCTTGAAATCTGCCATGAGGATTCATTCAAAGTATTCAGGACAGAAATTCATTGATTAGATGATAGTTTTTCGTCTTATGGATGAGCATTAGGCCTAATGAGCATGTAAAGTTGCCAAAAACTTTGCTGTAGACAAGAGTCAGATGCAAGGTATTGAATGGAGGTCAAGTCCAAGGAAACGCAGACTGTAGGAAGTTTGAGATACCCTATTCCGGGCCAACTGCCCAACTACATCTCCTGCTACTGTTAGGGATATGAGAGGGTTTTTACATCAAAAAGCTCCCGAATAAAAGGAGCTGTTGAAAATAAGGCGAAATCTGGCCCAAACGGATTTGGCTGTAAATCACGTCAGATACTCGTTTTGGGTGTCAGAGTATGCATGTAAATTTTTTCCGCATGAAATCAACTTGCAGCGATTTGCCGAGCAAGAGTCGCCCCCATTTAAAATACACGTGAAACGTCATTCTTTGCGTCCCTCTCAAAATTGGCCACAGGAACCGCTACGGAACCAACGAGAATTTGTTCTTGAACAAAAAATACAACTTTCAGGGGTATTCTTGAGGACGGGAAATGCTGCGCTGATACCTAAAAATCACTCAGAAGATGGAGAATGCGGATTTCTCGCGCTAAACCCGGGAAATACTCGAAAGGAGTTGGGTTAATCGAAAAGTTGCAGAGGACTAAAGTTGTAGATTTTGTCCTAAACTTTCATTTGGCATTAGTATTTGATACATATATTAATTGAAAACTCCTAAAAAACGTCCAGAACTCATGAAAAACCATATTTATCGAACTTTTTGGCGACCTCGAGGTCAAAATGGATAAAACAAGAAATACATTTTATAGGTTTCATGAAAATACACATTTTTGGTTCCCATCATTTTTTCGATAAAATGCACCAGACTTGAGCTATTAGCAAAACAAAATCCAAAAGTGGCATTTTCCAAGCTTCAAACGTAAAATACTCGAAAAAATCAAATGGAAACCCTATATAATAATTGCGTGAAAAGTTGTATTTTTTCATGAACTCCAAAATGAAAAAAAAATTCATAGCATTCCGATGTCTTGGCTTCGAGGAATATGCATTCTTATGCCGAATCGCTCGTTAAGGTGGATAAATCGATGGTTCTGAGATGCTTTAGGTGAATTTACGTCAATAGATCATACCACAGTATGAAAAAACTTACCAAGGCTCATGTCCGATTTCGGTCCAGAGTCCCACAACATCCCAGATCGCAATCATATTCGTCAAAGTTCACCTGTACAGTAGGAACTTCTCGTTCCTGGAGATGCAATCACCCGTGGAAGAGAGAAAATACTCTACTCCCCGAATTTGCGCGCAGCTGGAAGCTCACGGAGAGGATATGTGTCACGACATTCACAAGTTTTCATCAGAGTAAACTTCGTCAGAGATTCATATTTTACCATCAAAGATTAGACTAGAAATAATCACAGAATATAAAATCCCTCACTACAAACAACATGATATTGTCACTTATACATGATGTATATATATATCTCTCTCTCCCTCTCTCTCTCTCCATCCTTCTCCCCTCTCACTCTCTCCCTCCCCCCTCTCTCTCTCTTTTTTTTTTAAGGTGGTGAGAGGGGAAAATCTGCCTCAGGATCCCTCGGATCCGTCCCCAGACACCGGACTGGTTCAGCTCACGCGGGCTACGCATAGCCCACGCAGGCCATACCAGGCGGGACACGGGTTTGGGTGGGGCCCACCGAGAGGTGGGCCCGGTCGTGTAATATCCCTCTCCCCTCGATGTCCGATACCTAGGGCATCGGGCAATCAAGAAGGAGATCCACCTGCATCTACCATCTCATCCCGGAACCGCGTGAGCATTACTTTAGGATGAGCGGCATGTCTCGCGCTCGATTGCGAGAGTTCCTCTTCTCCGTCTTCTCCCTTCGGCCACTTGTCGGCATCTTCTATCTTCATTCTTCATTGTTCCCCTCTTCCTTCTTTCTTCTCTCTTCTTTCTTCTTTCTTCCCTCTTCAGTGTATCAGATTCCTCCTGGAATCATTTGGGCCTCTTCTGTTTCAATCGGCAGAGTCACTGTAATTCGCCTGCTTCGAGGCGCCTTACTTCCCTCTTTTTCTCCTCTTTGCGGGTCATCGCCAGCTTGATGTATCCGGTGAGTCTATCCCATGTCTCCTGGTTGCGGAGCAAGTACGGGACGAGATTCTCAGGTGTTAGTTGAGCACCCAGCCATTCATCCAGATCGGCGCGTTCTCTCCGGGTGTCGCTGCACTTGAACAGGGCATGTTTGGCGTCATCCCATTCGTCCCCGCATGACTGACATGCTGGGGTCGTCCTCTTCTTGAACCTGGTTAGATAGGAACCGATGCAACCATGATCGCTCAGTGCTTGCGTCGTCCAGTAGTGCATCTCTCCGTGGGTGCGTTCCGCCCACTTGGCTACGTCACGGATCAGCCGGTGCGTCCATCTGCCGTTCGCAAATGGCGAATCCCACTCAGTTTGTCAATGCTCAAGGGTGGTTTCCTTCTTGTTGTCGCGGATGATCTCCTCCATCGTCGGAGTGAGTACTCGTTCGGCTCCGATCACTTTCTGGCGGTCCCAGATCCTCACTCGCTCCGCGACGAGCAAGTGGATGGGCGGAGTACTCCCCCTCTCTCTCTCTCTCTCTCTCTCTCTCTCTCTCTCTCTCTCTCTCACGAGCTCAGAGACCACTGCATCTCACTCTCGCATTCCCCGTCTGTCTGGCTACATATTCCCACCGCCTTCTCTCCTCTAAAAAGCTTGCGGAGAGTCGCAGGAACCCAAGTTTTCGTCTATTATACGTGAGAGCATCAAAGGGGACCTGCTATTCAGCCTCTCTCGTGCAAGGAGAGTTTACTGACATTCTCAGTTAACGAGTGGATACCCTACGAACGCCACGTTGCTTCTATCGTTATCTCGGTCTCCATGATTATTGACAAACCATGGATAAAAAGAACAAGAGCTTTTCTTGTGTTTCGTGTCATTTGGTCCAAAGGAATAGGCGAAAAACTAGGAATCGTGGGGATGCCATGTACTGCACAAAGTGTTACTTGAAGATGAGGAAAATCATCAGTTCGCAGTCTCTCAGTGAGGACAGTCGTGCTTCCTTCGATGGAGGAAATTATTTGGATGTAGAAGTTGATGTCTTGGACAGGGAGCCTGAGATTAGTGGTAACAACGATTCTGAGCTAGATAGTGACAGTGCTGATGATTCCGAGGCTGGAAACTCAGAACCTCCATCTAAAATACGCTGCTAAAAGTGATTAGCAGAATGCTTTCTCACGGCGTTATATGATGGAAATTTTAACGAAAAAGAAAGTATCCTATATTTTGAGTTTTTCTTTCGAGGAAGCATTCCAGAGAGATTCGGGTCATCTGGAAGGAGGTTTTTCCAACAATATCTATTGTTTGATTAAGAGAAAATTTTGATAGTCGGTTTAAAGATGATTAAACTGGAGTCCTTTGTGGAAATTCCCTTCCCCCGAAAAAATTTTCATATGAACAATGTTTTACGGATTTTATGAAAATTTCGTATCAGCCAATCGATTCAGAATGGCGCATAAGTAAGTCTTTAGGTCATTAGAATTGAGATAAATTATTCGTAAAGGATGATACGAGAGAAAAATGAATATTAATTCTAATTTTCTACTACTTTTTGAGTTATTCTTTTGAGGAAGCTTCTTATAGAGATTCAGGCCATCTAGACTGAGGTTTTTTTAACAATATCCATCGTTTGGTTGAGACGGAATTACGATGCAGTGGGTTTGAGAAGGGTTAAAATGAAATTTTTTGTGAAAATTTTGATTTTTTCGGAAATTTGAGATTTGTGAAGACTCAAATGAATTTCGGTATTAACCAATCGATAGATAATGCAGAAAAAACCATAGTTTAGGTCATTGAAATCAAGATAAATGAGTCATAAAAGAAGGTACGAGGAAAAAATGAATATTAAGAAAAATTTCCCATTATTTTTTCAGTTATTCTTTAGAGGAAGCTTTTTAGAGAGATTTGGGCCTTCTAGTCTGAGGTTTTTTAAACAATATCCATCGTTTGGTTGAGACGGAATTTCGATTTAGTGGGTTTAAAAAGGGTCAAAATGAAATTTTTGGTGAAAATTTTGATTTTTTCGAAAATTTGAAATCTGTGAAGATTTTATAAAATTTCGGTATTAACCAATCAATAGATAATGCAGAAAAAACCATAGTTTAGGTCATTGGAATTGAGATAAATGAGTCATAAAATAAGGTACGAGGAAAAAATGAATATTAAGAAAAATTTCCCATTATTTTTTCAGTTATTCTTTAGAGGAAGCTTTTTAGAGAGATTTGGGCCTTCTAGTCTGGGGTTTTTTAAACAATATCCATCGTTTGGTTGAGACGGAATTTCGATTTAGTGGGTTTAAAAAGGGTCAAAATGAAATTTTTGGTGAAAATTTTGATTTTTTCGAAAATTCGAGATCTGTGAAGATTTTATAAAATTTCGGTATTAACCAATCGATAGATCTTGCAGAAAAAACCATAGTTCAGGTGACTCAATTCGTGGTGAGACCGTGTGAGAAAAAAAAATTTATGTATTAAAAGTCGAAATTCGAGCACTTTTGCTTGAAAAAGCCCATGGATCAAATTTGACTGGGAGCCGAAAGCTGCCAAATCACTGGGCTCTCAGAAATTGGATTCTTCACAACTTGTAGAAAGCCAAAAATTGATATGCTGAACAGAAAAAGAGAAAGCGTGTCCGATAGAAAACAACATACACACACACACACACACATACACGGAAAAAGGGGTGCAAAGATGAGTCTCTGACGGGTTTGGAAGGGTATTAGGAGGAAAAGTGTTACCTACATTTGATAGATTTTGGCGAGAGAAAGAGAATGGTCTTTGGCTTTTTAAGATAAAAGGAATTTTGTTGAATAATATGTTGGTTTTAATGAAAAATTTGATCAAATTTTCGTTGGGGTGAAAACAAAGCTTTCTCTTTAGAGAAAGCAAAAGTCAAATTGACTTTCGGAAGACTCAAAAAAACGACGTCCAGGTGATACATCTTATATCACAGAACGTTTCGGTCATAACTCGATCATATCTAACTGAGAGGCCATTGCTGATATTCGTGATGTCATTCAAGTCCTCGTATGCATTTTGCAAGTTCGCAACGAAACTCGACTGAAAAAAGATCTTCATGCTCTTTTTTCCCTCACGCTGATGTTATCTACTTACTTACTTATTCACTTACTTACTTACTCACAAACATTGAATATTTGAGTGTATTCGTGTGCGTGGCTGAGAGAAAGAGAGAGAGAGAGTAGAGAGAAGAGCGGAATAGAATGCGGGGGGATCAGAGAGATAGTACCAATGCAGGGGGCATGCCTGCCTTTCCCGCGTGACTCCTGGCGCAACTTGAGAGAGATGAACGAGTTGGGAATGCTTCCTCTCTCTGATGAGTGCTTCTTTCACTCATTCCTGTGTTCGTCCTTCCACTGTTTGCAGGCAGTTCTCCCTCTCTCACGTCACAAGTAGACAAAGATAGCCTTCCCAACCCGTTCCTCTTTCTCTCTCCTCCGCGGTCACGGACTCACTGACAGTGGCCGATGTGCCATGCCCCCTCTATTGGTACTATCTCTATAGAGGGGATGGGCATATGGAAGAGGAGTGGAAGAGAGGGAGAGAGAAGGAGAGAGAATAAAAGCGAGACGAAGAAAGAGAGAGAGAGGAGGAATGAGAGACCGGCGGGCAGACTGAGTATGTGTGTGAGGATAATACACAATGTTGCGCTATTTAAAACATTCATATTTAGTCGTTCGCGGAATTTCGATGATTCTTGCAGGGAAAATGGATTTTTGGATATGTGTGATTATCCTTACGGATACACTCTCTCCATCACAAATCATGCGATAATATAGCCGTAACACAAACTCATAATGGGTTTTACATTCCAGATGTTTTATATGCAAGTCAAGCAATAACTTGCGAGTTGTACCGTATCAAGCCATAGCTAAGTGTTTCTTCGAAAGGAAGACGATTATCATACATGATACCAAATGCTGTTCACAACATTTCAACGCCGATTTTATCGACCTTGGAGCTTTGGAATCTGTCAAACCCGATTTTGAAGACACGTTGATGTCAGATGAAGAAGTGAACCGTTTTATAAGCTCATTGCGAGATTTGGCTCAGAAAGAAAGCGAAAAAAAGAAAGGTAGTTCCTATTCAAATCAATGAATCTTTTCCAACTTCCGAAGTAATACTCATCCTCAACTTCCCTCCATTGTGAAGAGGATATTTGGATCTAGAAGATGGGGACTTGTCGGATCAGGATTACATCAATCTTACTGGCATCACTAAGCAGAACTTCGATCACATAATATCTGTCTGCGAAACCGGCAATACATTCAAGTCTTACAAGAGGAAACCACCAATAAGGAAATGTATTGCTATATTATTGGTCAAGTTGAGGACGAATCTTTCTATGGCTGTATTATCCACTTTATTCAAAGTAGACAAATCAACCGTGTCTAGGATGATGAAAAAAGGACGAAAAATGCTGATGGAGAGTTTCGTTCCCATGTACCTAGGTATGGTATCATTGATGATTCATTTTCTATAACACGATGGTGACATGCTTATATGGTATAATTCAAAACTCGAAGCTAAGTCGCTGAACCTCGATTTTTTTAGGTACATCACACATTGATCATGAAACCTTTGTAAGAAACCATACAAGGCTCCTTGCTCAGAAATTGCTGGATACTTGTGAAGAAGCTATTATAATAGCAGATGCGACATATTGTTACATACAAAAGAGTAGTAACTACAAATTCCACCGGATGACATACTCCCTCCACAAGAATCGACCCCTCGTCAAACCGATGATATTAATGAGTTCGACTGGATACATTTTCGCCGTTTACGGCCCGTATTATGCAAACGGCAAGAATAATGACGCCAATATTCTTTTGAATCTATTAGTGAGTACTATGATGATATACATTTAATTTGCTGCGTTCCCTTCCATCGATGATAAAAGTAATTATAATCATTTTCAAATAGAGGAACGATTGTCATGGGCTCAATTTTTGGGTGCTACCAGGTGATTATTTGATTGTGGATAGAGGGTTCAGAGATGCCTTGGAGTTTCTCAAAGCTCTGGGCTTAAACTCAAGAATGCCTCATTTTCTACCTAAGAATCGTTCCCAACATTCCACGGAGGAAGCAAATGAATCGCGCGTCGTAACATCGATGAGGTTAGTCTTACAACTCTCATAAGCTCCTATGAAACTTTGAAAGCCCAGTCTCTCGAGCACCTACATCTAGTTATGGTGGGGCAAAATTCAGATTGAGGATCTCGAGCTCTCTTCAGCAAACAGAACTTCGATGATATTATGTCCAATTCATTCCTCTCGATTGTAGACTGAGTTCCTCGTGCTTCGCGATTGGTTATGAATCTAACAAGGGCAGGTCCAACTTTGTGAATTCTTTATTCGTCCCAAACTCTGGGAATGATCTTTTTTCGTTGTGAAATGAAGTTATCTCCAAGGGTTTAGTTCCATGGGCCTTCTATTTTGATATACAGCTATGGAGATTAGCATTAGCTATATAGGCCATGTTGGAAAATTTTATATATAGATATACTGACAATGCTAATTTCCATAGCTGTATATCAGAATGGGAGGTCCATGGGGCTAAGTCCTTGGAGATACCTACATTTTTCACGAAAACAAGATGACTTCCGGAGTTTGAGACAAATCCAGCACCCGCAAGAATGTACCTCTCCTTATGAGTAACTTCTAGTTCTTACTTTCCAATCAGACGAATCTCCTGATTTGAGTTTCATCTATTTATGAATCATATGCATGTTCCAGGTGGGTCATTGAATCAGTAAATGGCATGATAAAGAACTGGAAAGCTCTTGGCAGCGTATTCCCGAACCAAGAAATACCAAAAATTGGTGATTATGTGAGAATTGTCTGTGCACTTTGCAATGCATTCAGACCACCTCGAGTATTTGATACATCTGCTGATAGTATTCGAGCTGGAGAAATACTGCAGCGTCTCAATAGAAAGAATGATCTGCAGGAAGTTGTGATCGAAAGGAGGTACCCTACCGTAAGAGCAGTTTGGGAGAAGGTCAATGATGCATCAATCACTGAATTCCCTCGTCTATCTCGAAGAGAGCTAGAAGACTTGACGCTTGGCATCTATCAGGTACCATTTCGATGGGATATTCCCATCTTTACCATTCCAAACAAGACTACAACAATGACATAGGTCGATCCCTATTCGTAAAGACAGAACCAGAGTAGTATCACCAGAGTTCTTCCATAAGATATCTCTATCAGACTCCGTTCATGATTCCAAAGCAATTGTCTCAGAGCTTCCGAACCTCCCGATTTGGTGTTCATCTTTTCAGGCGATTCTTGTGACACCATCAATGAGATCATCTGAAATAGTCCTCCCTTGAGGGAATTGATCTATATGACTTTGGAATAGTAGATCGATCTTTGAAGCACCGAGTTGTTTTCTTTGTAACAAAAGATTGCCACAAACAGTCCATTACCTTTTCATAATCCACTATGTTATAATTTTGTATGTCCGCAGTTGAAGCAAGCAAATTCATACACTGATGAACACTGTGATGACGATGGGCTTTATGAGCTTTTCTACCATGAAGAAAATACAGGTGTCATCAGAATAAAAATGCAGTCACGCCATACTTCGTCGAAAGTGTACTCTCTTTGGGTGAGCTATAATGAAGAAGAAAACGCTGTGACTGGTTGGGACTGCCAATGTAAGACAGGTGCGAGAACTATTGGCTGCTGTGCCCACATTGCATCAGTGTTATGGTATCTTGGTTATGACCGGTATCAAGAACATCCTGAGAATAGGTTGAGTCGAAACTACCATTCGTATGTAAGAGATGCCGAACAAGAAGAAGCAGAGCTTGCAGTGTTTGAGTCACTATCGGTCGAGGAAGATGATTCAGACTGAATGATTGTATCAATATCATGTTGTTTGTAGTGAGGAATTTTATTTTCTGTGATTATTTCTAGTCTAATCTTTGATGGTAAAATATGAATCTCTGACGAAGTTTATTCTGATGAAAACTTGTGAATGTCGTGACACATATCCTCTCCGTGAGCTTCCAGCTGCTCGCAAATTCGGGGAGTAGAGTATTTTCTCTCTTCCACGGGTGATTGCATCTCCAGGAACGAGAAGTTCCTACTGTACAGGTGAACTTTGACGAATATGATTGCGATCTGGGATGTTGTGGGACTCTGGACCGAAATCGGACATGAGCCTTGGTGAGTTTTTTCATACTGTTGTATGATCTATTGACGTAAATTCACCTAAAGCATCTCAGAACCATCAATTTATCCACCTTAACGAGCGATTCGGCATAAAAATGCATATTCCTCGAAGCCAAGACATCGGAATGCTATGAATTTTTTTTTATTTTGAAGTTCATGAAAAAATACAACTTTTCACGCAATTATTATATAGGGTTTCTATTTGATTTTTTCGAGTATTTTACGTTTAAAAGTTGGAAAGTGCCACTTTTGGACTTTGTTCCGCTAATAGCTCAAGTCTGGTGCATTTTATCGAAAAAATGATGAGAACCAAAAATGTGTTTTTTCATGAAACCTATAAAATGTATTTCTTGTTTCATCCATTTTGACCTCGAGGTCGCCAAAAAGTTCGATGAATATGGTTTTTCATGAGTTCTGGACGTTTTTTGGGAGTTTTCAAATAATATATGTATCAAATACCAATGTCAAATGAAAGTTTAGGACAAAATCTACAACTTCAGTCCTTTGCAACTTTTCGATTAACCCAACTCCTTTCGAGTATTTCCCGGGTTTAGCGCGAGAAATCCGCATTCTCCATCTTCTGAGTGATTTTTAGGTATCAGCGCAGCATTTCCCGTCCTCAAGAATACCCCTGAAAGTTGTATTTTTTGTTCAAGAACAAATTCTCGTTGGTTCCGTAGCGGTTCCTGTGGCCAATTTTGAGAGGGACGCAAAGAATGACGTTTCACGTGTATTTTAAATGAGGGCGACTCTTGCTCGGCAAATCGCTGCAAGTTGATTTCATGCGGAATAAATTCACATGCATACTCTGACACCCAAAACGAGTATCTGACGTGATTCACAGCCAAATCCGTTTGGGCCAGATTTCGCCTTATTTGCAACAGCTCCTTTGTGAGCAGTTCAATCCGCACTTCTAGTATCTGGTTAATCCCATGCACAGCTTGCGCTTTGTGCTACTTTCAACAAATTTCAATTCCATCTGTTGTATCTCGGCTGTCCTAGTTTCATATTTCACATTCTCAATCACTTCATTCAACTTGATGGTCCGGTTTTCGTAACGTTCTAGCAGTCAGCATCAGGCATGAGCTCTGGCAATCAAGATTTTTACTGGGCAGTCTTTGCTCTTGAAGCAGATCCAAAAGCGCACTGAGTCTTTGTGAATGCTGATGAGGAAACAAACAACATAAATACTAGTTGTCATTGCAACTTGCCCAATATATGCTGCAAGTAGCCTTGGGGCTTGCTGTCTCTGTAATTCACAAATCTGCTGTTCTTGTCTTCCTCACTACACAGCTATTTGATGACAGGTCTTAAGCTACAACTTTCAGTTGGGAACGTGGATTGGTCCATCTGAATCACGAGTTACCTCTCTATTGTTGAGCGCAATCCTGAAAACCATGGTTTGTCAACAACAGAATGACAACAAATTCTTTTCAATGCATAATCTATTCACATCTATTTACAAAAACTGTCGCTCTTGTTACTCCCTTCATCCACTTTGCTTTCACCAATTATACAATTCTCATCAATCTTTTTTCATACTATTTGGAACTGTTTCAGGATTACGTCAGACGATTTTATTTGAGATTTTCACATTTTGAACGAAAATCACTAGGATACCACTGATGGAATTTTTTATTCTTCAGTTGCGATTGATGATCGATTTTGCATATTTTCGTTTAACAGGACGTTTGGGTACCGGTAATCTCAAATATAATTTACTCATTTTTCTGCAAAATTTGCAGCGCTCCGACCAGCATAATCGAATGAATCTATATTTTTCAACTTGATATACAGAATAATTCTCGTGATCACTAGCGAATCAGCGAACTACCGCAAACGACTATGGCGGGCGTCTGCTACAAAAAAAAAATTATCGCCAGTGGTTCTCAAAGATAACTTACAGTTCCAACACGAAAATCCCTAGATGATGAGGAGTGAGTCGCGCGCTCTGTACAGATGACGATATACGTTACCACGGTACCAGCCCAGTATGACAAGTGAGTATGACAAGAACTCAATACCGACGACCAAATTCTGCTATGGAGTCACGTCACCCTGGCACGAGTGGTTGAGTGCGGGCCCACATCATCGCAGTGAGCTTCCCCGGTCGTGTGTGATGCAGTGCGCGTGTGCATGTACCTGGATGCATCATCGGTGCATGCAACAAGTGTTGCATGCACAGCTAACCTCACCCAGCTGATACGCGGAGGGCCCGGGCCGCTGCATATGGGACATCTGTCCAGATGGCAGGCAACCTGGCACTCGCTTCTCCAGATCGCCTTCCTCATCGTGGTCCTGCTGTGAATGCCCCGGCATGTCGACAGCATCCCAGCACTTTAGCTTGGGATGCGTGTGTATAGTGTAAATGCAGTGTCGTGGGTGCCGGCATCCTCGTCGTGTGTAGGCCTCGAGTGCATTATTTGATTCTGGGTGCGGTGTGGATGCAGCACAGTGTCGGCGGGTACTGGCTGTTACCACAGCGCTCTCCCAGGGTGGCAGCAACGTTGACTCGCGGGTGTGCAACCCAGGGTGCATCATCATACGTCCACCCTCGCCCGCGCGGAAGCGAGGGCCAAGCTAAGCTTTTTTGCGGCATATTGTGGGTGACCCCGCTGTGAGGGCTTACGCCCTCAAACCCCGGGTCACAAGAAGCCTGCAGTCCTTAGAACCCCCCCCCCCCCCCCCCCGCAAAGATCTGCGACATTGTGGGTCCGCATACTCTCCCCGGACCATCAGCTGGTGTTGTTGCCGTGAATGACCTCCAGCCTCCTATAGACTGGTGGTCGCGGCTTCAACCGGTGTAGGCCGTGTTGCCTGCCCCCCGGCATGACCGCGATGACTTCTCTCCGCGGCATCGATGTTGTCTCGAGCAGCAGCATCTTGAAAAGAAGACGTATTTTGCGTAAATACGTGTTTTCGGAGGCTGCTGGCTCGAGGCACGACGAGAGAGATTTTCTCAATTTTCTCAAAACGGCTGTGACGGCTTACCGTCACATCATCGAATCTGAGGAGTGGAATCACTCTCCTTCCTCTCATGTGAGATATGGAATCCACAGCTCCCATTATACTCTATATTCCAATTCTCAGCAGAATTTACTGTGACCGCTGTAAGGATTGATGAACTCTGAGAAGACAAATTAATGTCTCATCGGTGGAATTCGCAGCCTGATCCTCAAGAAAAGGGAAAAATCGTGTGTCCCAAAGTTGCATCACACTCCTGTGAAAACAATTCCATATCTGCAAATTCTTATGTCAAACATCTTTCAATGGAGGTATGATAGCTGCGAGTGGACCTCACATTGCTCGAAGCGGGAGCGACTGAAGTTAGGGAGTAAAGCGAGAGTAAGCTGTGATTGCCTCAAATTATGGTCTGGCTTAAGCGATTTGATATTTCAAATGAGAGCTCTATCGCAAGATCTTGGTTCAAATGAGTGATTGAATCTATCGGTTTTTCCTGCTAATTTTCTTTATTTAGCACTCTATGAGTGCAACGTTTCGATTGCTTGTTTTGCAACCCTTTTCAAGCTAAAAATAATGGTGTTACATATATAGATAAGTTCTTCACACTTATGATTCAAAATATAAAAAATAGATGAAAATTTACCTTAAAAATTCGAAAGACATACATGTTAAGGCGAGATCACAATGTATTCCCCAGAATAATATGGGGTCAGTCATATCATTTTTGATGTGGTATTAACTAAAAGTTAAAATTTGAGTAAAATCTAACTATCCAAACAGAAAAGAGAGAAAAATATGAACTCATTGATAAGAGAACTGCATCTTACGAAATGATGTGCTTGATGTGGTTTTTTGAGCCATCGTCTCCAAAACAAAGGAAGATGGAATTTCCTTCAGTGGTCTAGTTTTGACAACAGCTTTGGAGAGACTGAGAACGAGAGGTGGAAGAAAGACGAAAAATGTTTAGAACGATATATGGTCACAAAATTCGACATGAAGAAACATCTGTTGGTCAATCACGGAACCAACCAATGAATTCCCATCATCGATTGAGTTTGACTGTTTTGAAATGATCTATTGAGTTTTTGTAAATCGATTTTAAACGAAAAGTATCCTCTATACGATTGAGAGTGTGCGGATAATGATGGATGTTTAACATTTCCGAAAAAAATCTCAATCGATGCCTATTTTCTACATCCAATATTTGTACTTCTTTGAATTTGATTTGATGATTTGTATTGGACACATGAACAGCTGAAGCTGATGTTTCTTTATTATTCATAACATCTCGTTCATGTTCTTGGATTCTCTTTTTTAGTTTGCATTCGCTAGTGCCCACATACGTACTCTCACAATTAGAACAATCAATTTTGTAAAGAATGTTATGGAACTCAAATTTATCAAGCGAATCTTCGCCTAACTTGATCATTTTGTTGAGCTTGTTTCCATTATAGTTAATGGGAGTGATGGAGAATTTTCTCAAAATTCTATTTATGGAAGGAGTCAGATTTTCGATGTTAGGAAAAATTATTTTCGGAAGGTGAACAAACGGATATTTGTGAAACTTTTTTCCCGAATATTTAATGTGGTAAATTCGTTTTTTTACGCATTTGTTTATGAAATTTGAAGGATAGTCATTTGCTTTGAGAATGAAACAGATCAGTTTTAGATTTTTTTCTTGGAATTGAGGATCTGACAGTTTCATGCACTTGTCAACTAAGCTATAAATAATGGCAATTTTTTGAGATTGTGGGTGATGTGAAAAAAAGTTAATGTTTCTACCAGAAGCTGTATTTTTTCGATACCAATCTGTGCTACAAGGAAGGTTAGGTCTTCGTATATCTTTCAGATCCAAAAAATTGATACTATCATCTTTTTCTAATTCGATTGTGAATTGCAAATGATCATCATAACTATTGAAAGCTTTGAGGATGTCTGGAATTGCATTTTTAACAGCAATGAAAGAACAGTCATCTACGTACCTTTTGTAAAGTAAAACATTATTTTTGAGGATTTTCAAACAATGGGTTTCTAACATTTCAAGAGCTATTTCAGCATAGGAAGGGCTTGTGCAACCCCCATGGGTGCACCTACTTTTTGTCTGTAATACTTATTGTTTAACTGTAGAAAAGTTGATTTTAAGAGCACATCCATTCCTGACAGGAATTCTTGTTTGCTTAGACATCTTCCGATAGTATTCTTAAAAAATTTCCATTTACCTCCTAGCGCTTCTTTTATGATGTCATGTGTGAGATTCGTATACATGGTTATAACATCGAGAGAACCAATTTCGTGATCATCAGGTACTGGAAAATCGTTCAAACATTCTTCCATTTCAGTACTGTTTTTAACTCTCGACTTCGGTGGGGGGACGTGTTTGTTAAAATATTCTGAAAAGCACTTACCAAGTTGGTAATTCGGGCTATCGATCGCGGATACTATAATTCTAACTGGATTACCTTCTTTGTGGATTTTGGGGAGACCGTAAGCCCGTGAGATATTGGTACGTGAGATATCATCGGAAACGAACTTGAAACATGGATCAGTGTCAAAGACACCTTTCTTCCTCCAGTCTTAGATCAAGTTTGAGTTGTTTCTTTTCAGGAAGTTAAAGGGAGATTTACTAACTTTTCCATAATACTTCTCATCATTCAAACAAGCCTCAACCTTCGAGATATACTCATCTTTCTTGCTCAAAACCGTGGCATTCCCCTTGTCAGCCCTAGTCACCAAAATTTCTTCATGATCATTGATAAATTTTTTAGTTAATATAGATTTGTGAGAAATGATTTCATCTTCTATGGATGTATGGCGTTTCTGACTATGAAAACGATTGATTTCTTCTAAAACTTTCATACGGAGTTCGGGATTTAACTGATCCCAAGTCTGATATGTGTGTTCCAAATTCTTCAGAAAGGAAAAATAGGTTTTTTTGTCCAGTTGTAGTGAGAAATTGAATTCCTCTCCAAGACTCAAGGTGTCTGTTACAAACTTGGGGAGATCCATTTCTGCTAAATTCACAAGCCATTTGTTCCTGATTTGATCTATTTCTTCCTTATGATTATCTCTGGGATCAGAGAAGTGAGTTTCTCGGTAGGTTTGAGAATTCAGAGGATCATCATGGACGAGAGAATTCTGCGATGATCTGTACTTTGAGTGATAAAGACCATTGAATTTTTTGTGTGTGTCGAACGTCCTCTATACTTGACAAAATCAGTAACAGACTCAAAGGCTGACATAAAGTCTGACGCAATTTCACAGTTAGTCAGTTTGTCAAGTTTGCTTGTAATTTTTTCTATTTCTCTGTCCAAGTATTTTAGATGGAAATTAAGATCTTTTATCTCTAAGCTTAGGATTCTCCTTTGTAGTTGAGAAACGGAGTTGTGAATACGCCGATAGGCAAAATTAGAGTGAAAAGAAATGTTTGAAGCCGATTTTATGCAATTCTCTAGGTGAGTTGGAACTATATCGTAAGATCTGCATTTGAGAAGAAATTTAATATGTTCTAATGAGATAGCTTTTCTCTTGAGTAGTTTGGATAGTTGTACAAATAATCCAGAAGTTACATCATTGAATATCACTTCCGCTTAACGTAGAAACTGAAAGATAGGAAATGGACGTCTACTCAAACAGGAACGTAACTTTAAGAGTGTGTGTGAAGAAACATAAAAACAATCATACGCATGTGTTGTGATGTCGTCTTCTTCAGGTGGTAGCGAAGCCTGTACGTACGTAGATAGTTCCAGAGCCATTTGTTTGGCTCGTGCTCTTGTTATAGGCATGTCAAGGACCTTTTTTTCAGCTTGAGGAGGGTTGCAAAACAAGCAATCGAAACGTTGCACTTATGGAGTGCTAAATAAAGGAAATTAGCAGGAAAAACCGATAGATTCAGTCACTCAATTGGACCAAGATCCTGCGATAGAGCTCTTATTTGAAATATCGAATTGGCATTGGGTCCTTGACATGCCTATAACAAGAGCACGAGCCAAACGAATGGCTCTCGAACTATCTACGTACGTACAGGCTTCGCTACCACCTGAAGAAGACGACACAACACATGCGTATGATTGTTTTTATGTTTCTTCACACAGACTCTTGAAGTTACGTTCCTGTTTGAGTAGACGTCCATTTTCTATCTTTCAGTTTCTATGTTAAGTGGAAGTAATATTCAATGATGTAACTTCTGAATTATTTGTACAACTATCCAAACTACTCAAGAGAAGAGCTATCTCATTAGAACATCTTAAATTTCTTCTCAAATGCAGATCTTACGATATAGTTTCAACTCACCTAGAGAATTGCATAAAATCGGCTTCAAACATTTCTTTTCACTGTAATTTTGCCTATCGGCGTATTCACAACTCCGTTTCTCAACTACAAAGGAGAATCCTAAGCTTAGAGATAAAAGATCTTAATTTCCATCTAAAATACTTGGACAGAGAAATAGAAAAAATTACAAGCAAACTTGACAAACTGACTAACTGTAAAATTGCGTCAGACTTTATGTCAGCCTTTGAGTCTGTTACTGATTTTGTCAAGCATAGGGAACGTTCGACACACACAAAAAAATTCAAGGGTCTTTATCACTCAAAGTACAGATCATCGCACAATTCTCTCGTCCATGATGATCCTCTGAATTCTCAAACTTACCGAGAAACTCACTTCTCTGATCCCAGAGATAATCATAAGGAAGAAATAGATCAAATCAGGAACAAATGGCTTGTGAATTTAACAGAAATGGATCTCCCCAAGTTTGTAACAGACACCTTGAGTCTTGGAGAGAAATTCAATTTCTCACTACAACTGGACAAAAAAACCTATTTTTCCTTTCTGAAGAATTTGGAACACACATATCAGACTTGGGATCAGTTAAATCCCGAACTCCGTATGAAAGTTTTAGAAGAAATCAATCGTTTTCATAGTCAGAAACGCCATACATCCATAGAAGATGAAATCATTTCTCACAAATCTATATTAACTAAAAAATTTATCAAAGATCATGAAGAAATTTTGGTGACTAGGGCTGACAAGGGGAATGCCACGGTTTTGATTGAGAAAGATGAGTATATCTCGAAGGTTGAGGCTTGTTTGAATCATGAGAAGTATTATGGAAAAGTTAGTAAATCTCCCTTTAACTTCCTGAAAAGAAACAACTCAAACTTGATCTAAGACTGGAGGAAGAAAGGTGTCTTTGACACTGATCCATGCTTCAAGTTCGTTTCCGATGATATCTCACGTACCAATATCTCACGGGTTTACGGTCTCCCCAAAATCCACAAAGAAGGTAATCCAGTTAGAATTATAGTATCCGCGATCGATAGCCCGAATTACCAACTTGATAAGTGCTTTTCAAAATATTTCAACAAACACGTCCCCCCACCGAAGTCGAGAGTTAAAAACAGTACTGAAATGGAAGAATGTTTGAACGATTTTCCAGTACCTGATGATCACGAAATTGGTTCTCTCGATGTTATAACCATGTATACGAATCTCACACATGACATCATAAAAGAAGCCTTAGGAGGTAAATGGAAATATTTCAAAAATACTATCGGAAGATGTCTAAGCAAACAAGAATTTCTGTCAGGAATGGATATGCTCTTAAAATCAACTTTTCTACAGTTTAACAATAAGTATTACAGACAAAAAGTAGGTGCACCCATGGGGGTTTGCACAAGCCCTTCCTATGCTGAAATAGCTCTTGAAATGTTAGAAACCCATTGTTTGAAAATCCTCAAAAATGATGTTTTACTTTACAAAAGGTACGTAGATGACTGTTTTTTCATTGCTGTTGAAAATGCAATTCCCGAAATCCTCAAAGCTTTCAATAGTTATGATGATCATTTGCAATTCACAATCGAATTAGAAAAAGATGATAGTATCAATTTTTTGGATCTGAAAGATATACGAAGACCTAACCTTCCTTGTAGCACAGATTGGTATCGAAAAAATACAGCTTCTGGTAGATACATTAACTTTTTTCACATCACCCACAATCTCAAAAAATTGCCATTATTTATAGCTTAGTTGACAAGTGCATGAAACTGTCAGATCCTCAATTTCAAGAAAAAAATCTAAAACTGATCTGTTTCATTCTCAAAGCAAATGACTGTCCTTTAAATTTCATGAACAAATTCGTAAAAAAACGAATTTACCACATTAAACATTCGGGAAAAAAGTTTCACAAATATCCGTTTGTTCACCTTTCGAAAATAATTTTCCCTAACATCAAAAATCTGACTCCTTCCATAAATAGAATCTTGAGAAAATTCTCCATCACTCCCATTAACTATAATGGGAACAAGCTCAACAAAATGATCAAGTTAGGCGAAGATTCGCTTGATAAATTTGAGTTCCATAACATTCTTTACAAAATTGATTGTTCTAATTGTGAGAGTACGTATGTGGGCACTAGCAAACGCAAACTATAAAAGAGAATCCAAGAACATGAACGAGATGTTATGAATAATAAAGAAACATCAGCTTTAGCTGTTCATGTGTCCAATACAAATCATCAAATCAAATTCAAAGAAGTACAAATATTAGATGTAGAAAATAGACATCGATTGAGATTTTTTTCGGGAATGTTAAACATCCATCATTATCCGCACACTCTCAATCGTATAGAAGATACTTTTCGTTTAAAATCGATTCACAAAAACTCAATAGATCATTTCAAAACAGTCAAACTCAATCGATGATGGGAATTCATTGGTTGGTTCCGTGATTGACCAACAGATGTTTCTTCATGTCGAATTTTGTGACCATATATCGTTCTAAACATTTTTCGTCTTTCTTCCACCTCTCGTTCTCAGTCTCTCCAAAGCTGTTGTCAAAACTAGACCACTGAAGGAAATTCCATCTTCCTTTGTTTTGGAGACGATGGCTCAAAAAACCACATCAAGTACATCATTTCGTAAGATGCAATTCTCTTATCAATGAGTTCATATTTTTCTCTCTTTTCTGTTTGGATCGTTAGATTTTACTCAAATTTTAACTTTTAGTTAATACCACACCAAAAATGATATGACTGACCCCATATTATCCTGGGGAATACATTGTGATCTCGCCTTAACATGTATGTCTTTTGAATTTTTAAGGTAAATTCTCATCTATTTTTCATATTTTGAATCATAAGTGTGAAGAACTTATCTATATACGTAACACCATTATTTTTAGCTCGAAAAGGGTTGCAAAACAAGCAATCGAAACGTTGCACTCATAGAGTGCTAAATAAAGAAAATTAGCAGGAAATTCGATAGATTCAATCACTCAATTTGAGCGATTTGACTCCATCGTATGGCTCGGGCCATACGGCGCTATCACGCTTTCAATCGTTATTGCTCATGATTGTACAATATCTATCTATAGGCTACCCAAAGGTCATGCTCCAGGTCACCTAAGATGCCACCCAATTGAGAAGGGAGATGCATCCTCTGGGGAAACTTGCAAGCTGAGCTTGCCCAGATATCCTGCGGTAGAATCAGCATCGTCCCACATGCTATCAACGAATCTATGCGCTTGATGAGAGGGGAGGGATCAATCGCAGAGCCCCGTGCGATAGAAATTGACTTCAAGAACTTTGCTCGAGGACAGGATCCAACCTACCTAGGGATACTATATATATTACAGTCGATGTCCGGAATCCGTCAATTCTAGCGTTGACTGACAAAGGTAGTTAATGCCGCACAATAAAGGTAGAATTCGGACATTGACAAGCTAATCCCAGGATTGACTGACATGCCTCAGTCAATGTCCGATGTTGATTCATGATGAATATTGAGGAGTATGTTCTATTGAAATTCTCAACATTTGTTGTCGAAACATATTTCAATTCATCGGAATACAAGGACTCTTCCACCTTACGAACAATTATATTACAAATATATCACATACAGGACTGATAAGGTCAACGGTATATAATATATCTCATATTAGCGCGAAAAATTCCAGCGCTTTCATCGTCAAAAAAATTATTGGGGAATATAAAATCATGTAGATTAAGGGAAGAAATGGAACAAAATCATGTGTACAGGATTATTCTTTACATAACTTTGACTATTATGAAATCTCGAATTGCAAAATACTTTTTACGCTTTCCAAGAGCATCTAATCGTCAAACATTACATCTTGCGATTGCATTTTGGGCATTCCTTTACCGCCTGTGATTGATAGTTTTGATGATGCTTCTCGTACACTAACATGTTTTGAATGATCAATCTCACTGAAATTGATGAATTTTCCTTTGCAGAGCTCAAGCTGGCTTCTCGTGAAAATATCGTATCAATTTTGTAGAACTCTTGATCGACAAAATCTACAACAGGAGATGAAAAGAGTAGCTCCTTATACCACTCAATTGGCGATATCGGCGCAAAGTTTGAATGCTAATCAGGTCCCAGCTTTTCGTTGATATTTGATAGATACCTGCCAAGTATTCTGTGATAAACTACTATTGATACAAATTATCAATAATTCCGGTATCATCGCTGCGAGGGCTGGAATACACATTCTTTCGTCTGATAGTACACCTCGATATTGTTACCAACTTGATTTCGGACATTCACGGAGGCGGGTCAGTCAATCCTGGGATTGACTGGTCAATGTCCGAATCATCTCCATCTTTTCAACATTGACTGGATGGAGTGATCAATGTCCGAAGTCCGTATATATATGTATATATATGTATACAGTACCGTTCATAAATTCTCGATGGGTGAGCTCTCGAGTACCCTGACTTGCAACAGCGATAACTCGAGTTCTATGCGTCGTAGGTAAATTTTGAAAAAAGCATCTTGAAGAACGGAAAAAATACTAACTTTTCATGGGTTTTGGTGATTTTTATCGAATATTTTCGAAGGTCCTACACGCTAGTGAAAAAATAGAAAATCTAAAATTTTTTTACTTTCATTGAGACACCTGCAGTTTCAATGCGAATAAAGATACGGCAATTCTGAAAAAAGCATCTTGTAGAGCGGAAAAAATGCTATGTGTAACGTGTTTTGTGAAATTTTTTTGAGTAGTAATTACGAGAAACGACACCAGTTCAAAGATCGCGTACCTAAGTCGATGATATTAATGGTATGTCAGTGGCGCCGGGACGTCTCATCCACAGCGAGTGTTGTTTATTTTTGGAATATGACTGGCTCCCCAAAGAATGGCATCACGCGAGAACAGACAAATTCTCTGTATAATTTATATTCTCCAGAAATTTCTCCATATGATTGATCAACCGAGTATTAGGATGAAGATGTTTTGAAAACATTGAATATTTTAGTAGAATAAGAACCCTGATCGAACTTATAATCATACTCAATCTTATTTATTGTTCATAAACAGATGAATAACAGTACAAAGATATCATATTGCAAGCAAGTATTTATCAGTTCCTGTAAATAATTGTTGCATCCCAACAATTGATCTAATAAACTCAAATAATCAAAATATTGAGGGGATTCACGTAAACAAATTCAGAAAAATGAGTTTCTCCAGTCGAACACTACTTCAATTTCCAAAAATAGAGGGTTTCGGTGAACATAAACTATGCTAATTAAACTTTACTCTCATCAAAAAATTCTCCTTTGGCCTTGATAACAGCCTTACAAATTCTTGGCATCCTTGAAATCAGCTTGTCCAGTGTATCTTTTCCAATAGATCGCCAGCAGGTTTGGACGACTTCCCATAAATTTGAGAGATTCTGTTTTGCTGCAGAACTCTGCCGAATCCTGCGGTCCAATTCCTCCCACAATAATTCAATAGGATTTAGATCCGGTGACTGCGGAGGCCATACCATTCTTGTTAGCACGCCTTTTTTCTCTTTCTTATCTAGATAATCTCTGCAAAGCTTTGAAGAGTGTTTAGGGTCATTATCTTCTTGAAACGTAAATCCTCCACCTATTAATCTCAAACCAGACGGGATGCCATTACGTTGCAATATGTTATGATAAGCTTTTTTGTCCATGATACCCTCAATCCTTTTTATGTCACCTACTTTATCATTACCAAAGCAGCCCCAAACCATCAAGCTGCCACCTCCGTGCTTAACAGTGGGGACCAGGCACGGCTTTGAGAAGCGTTCACCGGGTTTGCGTCGAACGTAAACGCGACGCTTGCTGCCGAATAACTCGAATTTCGATTCGTCCGTCCACAGCACTTTTTTCCACTGTTTAATTGTCCACTTTTCATATTTTTTCGCCCATTGAAGTCGTTTTTTGCGATTGGCGGGTCGAAGAAGGGGTTTTTTAGCGGCGACACACCCTTTCAAACCGGCATGAATCAAACGCCGTTTCACTGTAGCTACACTTATTGGCTCATTCCTAGAACCATTCAAGTCAGCAGCTATCTCAGGAGCTGTGAGCCTTCTATTGCGCTTACTTTTCACAACAATCAAACTATTATCTTTTGAAGATGTTTTGGGCGGACGACCTGTACGCGGACGATCACTATTACTTTGAGTTTGTTTAAACCTTGCTACAGCTGTATAAGCAGCATTATACGAAATTCCAAGTCTTTTCGCAATAGTTGCGTATGAATAACCCTCATCTCGCAACACTACAGCTTGCGCACGATATTCCCTTTGTGATAACTTTGTGCGTTTTTTTTCCAAAATTACATTAGCAGTTTTTCGAGCACCTTCACAGTTGTTCTTCAAGGCTCTTTCCACCCTAGCACGAGGTATACGTAAAATTTTTGCGATATTTCGAATAGAATGACCGTCACTTCGTAACTTATGAATTTCCGAGCGCTCTTGATGTAAGGTCTTCTTGCGATGGAAAACCATTTCGGACTGTATAATGAGGTCGACATCCTGAGACTTGCAAAATTATTGGACTCGAAGAGTAAACAATACTCGCTGTGAATGAGACGTCCCGGCGCCACTGACATACCAATATCATCGACTTAGGTACGCGATCTTTGAACTGGTGTCGTTTCTCGTAATTACTACTCAAAAAAATTTCACAAAACACGTTACACATAGCATTTTTTCCGCTCTACAAGATGCTTTTTTCAGAATTGCCGTATCTTTATTCGCATTGAAACTGCAGGTGTCTCAATGAAAGTAAAAAAATTTTAGATTTTCTATTTCTTCACTAGCGTGTAGGACCTTCAAAAATATTCGATAAAAATCACCAAAACCCATGAAAAGTTAGTATTTTTTGTGTTCTTCAAGATGCTTTTTTCAAAATTTACCTACGACGCATAGAACTCGAGTTATCGCTGTTGCAAGTCAGGGTACTCGAGAGCTCACCCATCGAGAATTTATGAACGGTACTGTATATATATATATATATATATATATATAATTATATATATCTCTAATTATACATATATGTTTCTTTAACTGCAGATTCTGGGATGCGATGACGTCATTTCAGCGATATTTTGTCAAATTCTGGGACGCGTTCTAAATTCTGGGACGTCCCAGAAGGCGTCCTTCTAGATTCATAAATTCTGGGACGCGGCGAATAATATATTTTGCCATTTTCTGGGACGCGTGAAAATTTCGTGATATTCTGAAAAAAACCACTTTCTAAGCAAAATTCTGTTATCTCCTCGGCGGTTATCTCCCACGAGGGATGGTTAGTGTTTTGAACGCAAAACGAAGTCTAAGCACACGTCTGTTATCTCCTCGGCGGTTATCTCCCACGAGGGATGGTTTAGTGTTTGAATAAAAAAATACTTCCAACCCAAAATTTTCATTTTCACGCGTTTTTGGAAAAGTCACAGAATTTGGGAAAATATATATGTTGACGTCCCAGATTCTATGAATCCGTTTCGGCGTCCCAGAATTTGGAGCTAAGTGTGTTTATTTACACACTCAGCTCCAAATTCTGGGACGCCGATACGGATTCATGAAATCTGGGACGTCAACATATATATTTTCCCAAATTCTGGGACTTTTCCAAAAACGCGTAAAAATGAAAATTTTGGGTTGAGAGTATTTTTTTAATCAAACACTAAACCATCCCTCGTGGGAGATAACCGCCGAGGAGATAACAGACGTGTGCTTAGACTTCGTTTTGCGTTCAAAACACTAACCATCCCTCGTGGGAGATAACCACCGAGAAGATAACAGACGTGTGCTTAGACTTCGTTTTGCGTTCAAAACACTAACCATCCCTCGTGGGAGATAACCACCGAGGAGATAACAGAATTTTGCTTAGAAAGTGGTTTTTTCAGAATATCACGAAATTTTCACGCGTCCCAGAAAATGGCAAAATATATTATTCGCCGCGTCCCAGAATTTATGAATCTAGAAGGACGCCTTCTGGGACGTCCCAGAATTTAGAACGCGTCCCAGAATTTGACAAAATATCGCTGAAATGACGTCATCGCGTCCCAGAATCTGTAGTTAAAGAAATATATATTCATATATACCTATATAATTAGAGAATGGAGTCTCCGATTGATGCAGGGGATAAGTAGACGAAGGGGTGGCGGATATGGTGAGAATCATCAATGAACTCACCAATGAAGAGAAAAAATATTAGGAGGCCCAATTCCCTCATCGATGCTTTTAGAGTACGTCCAAGTATCTGCAACCCTTTACTGTGCCGTGATAACTTGAAGATACGGAACACTCTCACTAATCGGATGACTCTCAGGATAGCTAAAGACATTGCCTGATTTGTGCTCTTATCTTGAGGACTGACAGGAGCCTTAGGCAGATTGAGAGTGTCTTCTTCTTCAGCCACAACTGTGGCTAGAGTTATGAAGTAAGGTATTATAGCGATGATGTCTATAATATTCATCACATCTCGGAAGAAATTCAACTTGTTGGGACAAGCTAGAAAACGTACAGTCAACTCGAACGTGAACCAAATGATACATATAGTTTCTATCAAGAAGAATGGGTCAGTAATGTCCGGTACTTCATCTTCCTCAATCTTCGTCCCATTCGTGGTAGTGTTGAATACTCGATAATGTTTGAACTCTGGTAGGGTTTCTAGACAAAATATCACAATTGATAGTAATATAACCACCACGGAGATTATAGCAACTACTCTAGCTCCTTGAGAACTCTCAGGATACTCAAAGAGGAGCCAGATTTTCCTCTGGTATTCGTGAGATGGAAGTGGTCTTTCTTCCTCCTTGATAAAACCTTCATCTTCCCTGCAAAAATTGATGAGAGAATCTGTGACTAACTCTCCAAATATTCAGAGGAATCGAATGTTGATTTCACATGATTGAGTCTCAATAGCATGAAGTTACGATTCCAATGGAAGAGTGCACGGTTAAGAGGTCCTATAGTTGCTGAACAGGAACTTCCATCACGTGATGGGAGTCTCTAACCAGTTATAAATTCAATGGCGGATACAGCGAAAGGATGGTGGGACGATGGTCTGCTCCCTAATGGTTATTCATGCTCAAATACCCCCCTTTTGATGCAGCGACCCTAATGGAGAATCTATGTGCTCTGAAGCGTACACCGGGTTGATGATCGTGATGAATTATGACGATGATATAGTTCCACTACCAGGCGCGCATACACGAGTGGCTCCGGGCGGAACAGACTTACAGAGATGGGTCATGTCTTAGATTCTTCCTCATATCCCACATTCGTTTCTTTGGTATACTACATGAAATCTTAGATACCTACAGAGTCCCATTTTCGAGGTATCTAAAACGTATTTTATTCCATCCCCCCAAATGATCTCCCACAAAAAATTCCGGGCAATTTGTCAATAGCTCGCATATCCCATAGGACAAAAAGGAAGCGATTTATGTAAATTTTGATGGGGACCAAAGTTCTTGCATTTTGACACGCAAATTCGACAGTATGACCAGTTTTTTCAAAAACGCGGTTTTGGAGGTTTTTGGGCTTTTTCAGCAGTTTTTTGGCAGAAGTTTGGAATTTCGACTGCAGCAATTGGAAGAACGGGGAATTTCACGTCAAAATATGTATTCTTAGGATTTTTTCAAAATCCACCCTGAAGCCTGTGCAACAGCCAGATGGAGCGGAAGCCAGGAAAACGAATGGGACGCTCAATAAACTGCCACAAGACGAAAAGGGAACGATTTACGCAAATTTCAATAAAGTCCAAAGTTGTTACATTTTGAGACACGGATTCGACATCATAACCAATTCTTTTAAACACGTGTTTTTGGAGGTTTTTGGGCTTTTGGGCGGTTTTGGCAGAATTGTGGAATTTTGACCTCGGCAATCGAAAGAACCAAGAATATTACATCGAAATATGTATTTTCAAAGATTTTTTTGAATCCACCCTGAGGCTTGCAGCTGAGTGGATGCCGTGCGTGTCAATAGAGTATCTAGAAGTATGGTAAGGTTCTTATTACTGTGGATGAATGAGAAGTTCGAGGCCAGATTCCAGCGTGGAATCCAGGAGGTTCTCATCCTGCAGAGTAACTTAATTGTGGGCGATGGATTTATGGCTCAATGATCGATCAATCGTATTATTCATTGTAATAATACCAACAATTCGAGAACTTAGTATCGAAAAATGAAATTTGGTACAACTATAACGGTAGCTGAACTGGAGGGATAACACCGGCACACAAAATAAAAAAAAGTATCTGTACTTTTGACTAGACCTACTTTTCTTAATGTATTTTGGCACGCTGAATCCGAATCCGAGGTCGGTTTGGCCCGACTACCTCTTGTTTTCGAGAAAATCGTGCTATTCTGCGCTATTTCTACGATTTCCACCGAATTTTTCACGATTTTCTCGAAAACAAGACGTGGCCGGGCCAAACCGGCCTCGGATTCGGATTCAGCATGCCAAAATACATGAAGAAAAGTGGGTGTGGTCAAAAGTACAGATACTTTTTGTTTTTTTGTATGCGGGTGTAATATAACACCGGCACACACACAAAAAAAAAGTATCTGTACTTTTGACCAGACCTACTTATCTTCATGTAATTTGACACGCTGAATCCGAATCTGAGGTCGGTTTGGCCCGAAAACCTCTTGTTTTCGAAAAAACCGTGCTATTCTGCGCTATTTCCATATTTTTCAGGATTTTCTCGAAAACAAGAGGTAGCCGGGCCAAACCGACCTCGGATTCGGATTCAGCGTGCCAAAATACATCAAGAGAAGTAGGTCTCGTCAAAAGTACAGATACTTTCTTTTTATTTTGTGTGCCGGTGTAATCCGTGAGTTTGTGTTTGACTCCGATCCAAGACGTGATTCCCTATAAAAGTCAACAAAGGTTCATCAAACTCGGTCGGATGAGCCTGGCAGTCAAGAATGTAGACGAGTGTTCTTTTTGAATCTATCATAACAATGTTCCAAATGGAATAATAAGCTGAGAGTTAGGAAACTGGAATCACAGGATTATCCTCAAACTCGCATCTCACGGATACTTGGAACTAAAAAGCTAAAGTTCATCACAACATAAATATCCCACTGTAGGAATGTAGAGTATAGCTGCAGCTCTCGACCATTTGTGAAATGATGGACACCCGAAGTGGTAACGCTGTCATATAGTCAGTGATATAACTTGGTTGTCGGAAAAATAAAAATGGTGTGCGTCCAGAGAACGCGCGATTGATGACGAAATTATAGAAGTTTGCTGAACAAAATTGCTATTCAACCGAATTTTTGTAATTTTCTCTGCAACAAAATATATTTTTCCGTTGATTTTGAAATTCGGTGCATAATCGACTCGTCCAGAGGCGAGGTGGAATAAATAAGAGAATTTTTTATTGATATTAACGCGTTCATACTGCGATTGTTTTGAGGACTGTGCACACAGGGCCTACCATTTTTCAAATTTCAATTTTCACCGATTCATGTTTGTTCGGAAGGTAGCCCCAGTGATCATCCTTCATGTCGATTCACTTTGCCATGAATATTATTGGTCTGTAAGAAGAAAATTCATCCCCACAAACGTGTTTTCCGAAATACGGTAAACCGGTTCATGGCTCGAGTGAAATTACAAAAGGTTGACTCTCCGTGAACGGGTAAGTCCTCCCATATTTTGTCTCGATTCCTAAAAATACCTCTAAGATAAGAAATCCTGTAAAGAATTGCACTCAAATTCCAGTGTTTCCGTGAATCGATGAATACCAATGGCTCAGATGCGCACTTTCCGTCGAGGCCCCAAGACCTTTTAATGGAACTATGATATGACCAGATCGTTGACATTCAGATTTGAATGAGAACTTTCCGTGATTAACATGGCTTTTTTTGATGAATAGATTCAATTAGATTCAATTAACAAAGAATTACGATTCGCAAAGTCTGCTATCTGCTTCGTGTTGGCTTCAACAATCCTTATTGTATTCCGCAATGACTTCAAAGCTCGAGAAATCACAATAATTGGTCGTCCCTCTCTAAATTTTGCAGCTTGTTCCAAAGGGCTGACATTCGTATAGATAATTCATGCACCAGGCTCATATCAAAGATATAAGTATAATAGCCACATGTACGTGAGATGCGTGTGTGTCTGGGTTTGTTTACAAACAGCCATCGGCTTCTCGGCGCGCCGATGAGATAAGCACGCACGCTATAGATATACTCAAACGCTTACGTGCGAGCGTGCGTCGTTTCCACTAGCCGCAGCACAACTCAACGCGCGAGAAGATGACTTTGTCATCAAGAACAATACATATTACTTCGTTCATAGACTGCATGGTCCTGTACCAGGTATACCAGAACATGACATATAGCTGAAGAGATAATCATGAATTTTCGTAGTCTGAGTATCAGCAGAATACATGTATATGAACTGAAAAATACCTCAAATTGAATCTCAAAGAGCTCAATCTCAGACGCTCAGCCCGGAGCTCTGATACTTTAAAGAAAAGATGAATATAGGAGTTTGCATGATTCACATCAGCACCTTGCCAGACAATCCCAGAATGACGTATCCAATCATTGAATATGATTCAGATTGTTCAGATTTGAGGCGCTGAATCTTTTTGCTTCATTTTGGAGCTCGGATTTCGACTCGAAAGCATTGAAATGAACTTCATCAGTGGCCATTCTCGGGGGAATTTTTTGACTCTAGTCCAGTAAAATGACGCGCATCTCCATGAAATCATCACGTTTTGGTTAGTAAAGAGATCAAATTGCGTCAAATCGCTCAAATTTTATCTGGAAATGTAAAACCCAGAATCAAGTTCTCTTCCGGGGCATCATCAAATTCCACCTCAGAGAAATAATTGAGAATTCTTCTGAGAATGGGTTTTTGGGGAAAATTCAAAAGGAAATCATCAAATAATCCGACATGTATGGCAACATTCATATGAGAAGCTTCTTCCCGAGCATATTTCAATGAGATATTCCCGCACCAGCCAAATGCACCCAACCGCGTGTCAATACATTGTTTTGTTTCAGACACTGCAGAGTTTTACAGGTAAAAAGTCGGCATTCTTTTCATAGGAGAAGGATCAAAAGTTTCATGAACTCGCTCAGCAACTACGCAGAAATAATATATTGTGATACAAGTGCGTAAACTATGGTTTTCGCACTTCGAGTGACTTTTTTTAGGCCGGAGCTGCAGGCAAGGGTCTAAATAGTCACGAGAAAGCAAAAACTGTTGCGGCGGAGTATCATACTATGTTTTTCGATCGTCTATGCGCGAATGAGTCATTTGCACATTGTTGGTCGCTTTTCATTTGCTCACAGGAGATCAAAAAACATAGTGTGATACTCGGGCGCGACGGTTTTCGCTTTCTCGTGACTATTTAGACTCTCACCTGCGGCTCGGGCCTGAAAAAGTCACTCGGAGTGCGAAAACCATCGTTTGCGACCTTGTATCATAATATACTATTTTGATCTTCTGTGAGCAAATGAAAGGCGATGAACAGTGTGCAAATGACTCATTAGCGCACAGATGATCAAAAAAGTTTTTTTGTATTCTAGTGACTATTCAATCATCAAGGTATCGAATTGGTACAAAATCATGAGGGGAAGATGGAATAGATGGGCGAATAAACATGGAATGCTCTGTTCATTCGCCCATCTTTTCCACGAGGAACTGCTCAAGTGCTCTAGCCGATGAATTACTAATTTTCATCACTTAGTCACAGAGAATTTCACGCAGGAACAGGTGTTTATCCCTGGAGAACCAATTAGGAATGAGTCTTTGAAGAATTCTGTATGGATACATTTCGAAGTAGAATTTTTGGTTCTCCCGATTGCCGCAGTCGAAATTCCGAAAATACTTCCGAAATCCGTCAAAAAGCTCAAAGACCCCCTGAGACACGCGTTTTTGGAAGAACTGGTTTCACTGTCGTTAAGGGTGTCAAAATGAAACAACTTTGGTCCTCGTCAAAATTTGCTCAAATTACTTCCTGTTTGTTCTATGGTAGCTTTTTGAGTGACCCCATTTGTTTTTCTGGCTTTCGCTCCATCTGGCTGTTGCACAGGCTTCAGGGTAAATTTTGGAAGAAAACTGAAGATACTTATTTCGACGTGGAATGCTCTGTTTTTTCGATTGCCATGGTCAAAATTCTGAACTTCTGCCAAAAAAACCGCCAAAAAAGCTCAAAAACCCTCAAAAAACGCGTCTTTGGAGAAACTGGTCAAACTGTCAAATTTGCGTGTCAAGATGTATTAAACTTTGGTCCTCATCAAAATGTGCGTGAATCGCTTCCCTCCCGTCCTATGGAAGCTTATGAAGCGCTCCCATTCGTTTTTTTGGCTTCCGCTTCATCTGGCTGTTGCACAGGACTCAGGGTGGATTTTAAGAAAATCTTGGGAATACCTATTTCGGCGTCAAATTTTCTGTTCTTCCGATAATCGCACTCATAATCCCAAAGTTCTGCCAAGGAACCGCCAAAAAAGCCCAAAACTCCCAAAAACGCGTTCTTGAAGAAACTGGTTATACTGTCAAATTTGTGTGTCAGAACGCAACAACTTTGGTCCACATGAAAATTTACGTAAACTACTTCCCCTCTGATTGAAACCCTCAATACTGTTGTTTTTCCAGCATTTTTGCGGTTTTTCGCTAGCCGTCAGCGTATGCATTGGGGAGGCTCCTCGGGGTAATAAGATCTAGATTCTGAATCATGTGATATATGAATTCGCCATTGCAAGCTAATTGCATCAGCGGATATGCTGATTTTTGAACATAGATCGTTATTGAAAATCGATCTATGTACCTTCAAGGCACCTCTAATACTGAAGGTACATAGATCGATATTAAATAACGATCTATGTTCAAAACTCAGCATATCCGCTGATTCAATTAGCTTGCAATGGCCAATTCATATATTACATGATTTGAAATTCTCGCGAGCGATAAAGTCTCGATCGATCATATCGATGAAGTGCGAAAATAATTCTAATCCAGATTCTGCATGTCAGAAGCTTCAATTTACCCTCTGAAATATTCCGAGTTACGTAAGACTGTGTGGGCCGGTTTCATCGACAGTTCTCCGAAACCTTCCAGAAACCTTTCAAGGAAAGTTTTGAGCATCAAGTTTCATCGGCACCTTCTAGAAGTCTTTGAGAAACCTTCCAGTGAAACCTCCCCAGGGCCGGTTCCGTAGACAGCTTGTCGAAACCTTTCAGAAACCTTCCGAGGAAAGTTTCAACCCCCAGTTACATCGGCAAATTCCAGAAGCCTTTCAGACAGCTCCCAGTGAAGGTTTCCGAGGTCCGGTTTCACCGATAGCTGTCCGAAACCTTCCAGAAATCTTTCAGGAACCTTCCAGTGAAAGTTTCCTAGACCCGGTTCTATCGACAGCCTCTTGGAACCTTTCAGAAACCTTCAGAAGGAAGTCTTGAGCAATAGGTTATATCGACACATTCCAGGAGCCCTCCAGAGAGCTCCTAGTGGGAGTCTTCCAGGGCCCCAGGGCCAGTTCCATCGACAACTTTTCGAAACTTCTGAGAAACCTTTCGAGGTAAGTTTTGAGCAATGAATTCTTTCAACGACTCCCAGAAACCTTTCAGAAAGCTCGCAGGAAAATTTTCCCAGAGCCGATATTATTGACAGCTTCCTGGAACCTTTCAGAAAACTTTCGAGGGAAGTTTTGAGCGATGGGTTCTATCACCACCTCCCAGAAGCTTCCCAGAAAACTTTCAGTAAAAGTCTCCCAGGGCCGATTCCATTGAGAGTGCGAGGTTGGATATGTATGGATATACATTAGAGTTTCCCTTATTTCTCCACATTTTTTATTCTTCACGAGCATCCCCCACATAGTTTTCAAACGACGAAAAAATGAGAATCCCACTCTTACAATCCCCGAGAAAATTTTCAAACCGTGCCGACACGAGCCGAAGGTATCAAAATCAGCTACTGATCCTTCTCGTCTCGGCATGTTCAAAGCCCACGCTGAAACACCTGAGAGTTTCCGAAGTACTCCAAGACATCATTTTCTATCTAGAATTTGCTGTTGAATCTGGGTTTGAAATGATAGCGATTAGTTGTTGCGATCTAGATGCCGGAAGATGAAAATTTGCGACAATAGAACCTCTTTCATGCAAATTATACCGATAAGGTGGATCTCATCGATATTTCGACTCTATCGCTCGATTTGATGGAATACATTTAATGAATGAATTTATCGTTTTTTCGAGCCACTTATGATCGTCGCGCTCAAGCAGCGAACACAGTTTGACTGCGTTTGACCGCGAAGGTCGCAGTTTGACAAATGTCAAACTGCGACCTTCGAGGCTCCACTTTCATAGTGGCTGCATCACGAAGGGATTCTTTATATTTAATTTTTATTTTGGATTTTTCAATTATTTATTGAAAGATTTGACCAGAGATGGAAGAATTCTCCCTCGGGCGGGACTTGAACCTCGCAATCTCCGGTACTACGGACCGGCGCCTTAACCAATTAGACCACCGAGGCGATTGCGTATTTACTCGCTCGGGGAAGCCTTCTCTCATCTCTTGTGCCAATCTTTCGATGCGGTCAATCAAGGAACCATGACCAATCAAATATGCGAATTATACCGATAAGGTAGATCTCATCAATATTTCAAATCTATCGCTCGATTTGATGAAATACATTCAATGAATGAATTTATCGTTTTTTCGAGCCACTTATAATCGTCGCGCTTAGGCGGCGATCACAGTTTGACAGATGTCAAACTGCGACCTTCGAGGCTTCACTTTCATAGTAGCTGCATTACGAAGGGATTTTTCATTTTTTTTTCTGAGATCTACCTTATCGGTATAATTTGCATATTTGAATGGTCATGGTTCCTTGATTGACCGCATCGGAAGATTGGCACAAGAGATAGAGGAGGCTTCCCCGAGCGAGTGAATACGCAATCGCCTCGGTCGTATATTTGGTTAAGGCGCCGGTCCGGAGTACCGGAGATGGCGAGGTTCAAGTCCCGCCCGATGGAGAATTTTTTCATCTCTCGGTCAATCTTTCAATAAAAAATTGAGGAATCCAGAAGGAAAAAAAAATGAACAGAGAATCCCTCCGTGATGCAGCCACTGTGAAAGTGGAGCCTCGAAGGTCGCAGTTTGACATCTGTCAAACTGTGATCGCCGCCTGAGCGCGACGATTATAAGTGGCTCGAAAAAAAGATAATTCCATTCATTGAATGTATTTCATCAAATCGAGCGATCGAGTCGAAATATCGATGAGATCTACCTTGTCGGTATAATTTGCATTTGTGAATGGTCATGGTTCCTTGATTGACCGCATCGAACGATTGGCACAAGAGATGAGAGGAGGCTTCCCCGAGCGAGTGAATACGCAATCGCCTCCGTGGTCTAATTGGTCAAGGCGCCGGACCGGAGTACCGGAGATTGCGAGGTTCAAGTCCTGCCCAAGGGAGAATTTTTTCATCTGTCGGTCAATCTTCCAATAAAAAATCGGAAAATCCAGGAAAAAAATAGATAAACAAAGAATCCCTCCGTGATGCAGCTACTGTGGAAGTGGAGCCTCGAAGGTCGCAGTTTGACATTTGTCAAACTGTGATCGCCGCCTGAGCACGACAATTATAAGTGGCTCGGAAGGAAGATAATTCCATCCATTGGATGTATTCCATCAAATCGAGTGATAGATTCGAAATATCGATGAGATCTACCTTATCGGTATGATTTGCATATTTGAATGGTCATGGTTCCTCGATTGACCGCATCGAGAGATTGGCACAAGAGATGAGAGAAGGCCTCCCTGAGCGAGTGGATACGCAATCGCCTCGGTGGTCTAATTGGTTAAGGCACCGGTCCGGAGTACCGGAGATAGCGAGTTCCAAGTCCCACCCGAGGGAGAGTTGTTTCAACTCTCGGTCAATCTTCCGATGAAAAATTGAAAAATCGAAAGAGAAGAAAAGATACAATCCCTTCGTGATGCAGCCACGATGGAAGTGGAGCCTCGAAGGTCGCAGTTTGACATTTGTCAAACTGTGATCGCCGCCTGAGCACGACGATTATAAGTGGCTCGGAAGGAAGATAATTCCATCCATTGGATGTATTCCATCAAATCGAGTGATAGATTCGGAATATCGATGAGATCTACCTTATCGGTATGATTTGCATATTTGATTGGTCATGGTTCCTCGATTGACCGCATCGAGAGATTGGCACAAGAGATGAGAGAAGGCTTCCCTGAGCGAGTGAATACGCAATCGCCTCGGTGGTCTAATTGGTTAAGGCACCGGTCCGGAGTACCGAAGATTGCGAGGTTCAAGTCCCGCCCGAGGAAGAATTTCTTCATCTCTCGGTCAATCTTTCAATAAAAAATTGGAAAATCCGAAGAAAAAAGAAAATGAATGAAAAATCCCTTCGTGATGCAGCCACTATGAGAGTAGAGTCTCGAAGGTCGCAGTTCGACATTTGTCAAACTGTGAGCGCCACCTGAGCGCGACGATTATAAGGGGCTCGAGAGAACGACAGAATCATTCATTAAATGTATTTCATCAAATCGAGCGATAAAGTCGAAAAATCGATGAGATCTACCTCATCGGTATGATTTGCATATTTGAATGGTCATGGTTCCTTGATTGACTGCATCGAAAGATTGGCACAAGTGATGAGAACAGGCTTCCCCGACCGAGTGGATACGCAATCGCCTCCGTGGTCTAATTGGTTGAAGCGCCGGTCCAGAGTACCGGAAATTGCGAGGTTCAAGTCCCGCCCGAGGGAGAATTTTCCCATCTCTCGGTCAATCTTTCAATAAAAAACTGAGAAATCCAAAAGAGGGAAAAGGAATGAAAATTCCCTTCGTGATGCAGCTACTATGAAAGTGGAGCCTCGAAGGTCGCAGATTGACATTCGTTGAACTGTGATCGCCGCCTGAGCGCGACGATTATGAAAGGCTCGAAAAAATGATACATTCATTCATTTAATGTATCTCATCGAATCGAGCGATAGAGTCGAAATATCGATGAGATTTACCTTATCGGTATCATGAGCATATTTGAATGGTCATGGTTCCTTGATTGACCACATCTGTAGATTGGCACAAGAGATGAGAGAAGGCTTCCCCGAGCAAGTGAATACGCAATCGCCTCTTCGGTCTGATTGGTTGAGGCACCGGTCCGGAGTACCGGAGATTGCGAGTTCCAAGTCCCACCCGAGGGAGAGTTGTTTCAACTCTCGGTCAATCTTCCGATGAAAAATTGAAAAATCGAAAGAGAGAAAAAGATACAATCCCTTCGTGATGCAGCCACGATGGAAGTGGAGCTTCGAAGGTCGCAGTTCGACATGTGTCAAACTGTGATCGCAGCCTGAGCGCGACGATCATGAGTGGCTCGAAGGAACGATGAATTCATTCATTAAATGTGTTCCATTAAATCGAGCGATAGAGTCGAAATGTCGATGAGATTTACCTTATCGGTAAAATTTGCATATTTGAATGGTCATGGTTCCTTGATTGACCGCATCGGAAGATTGGCACAAGAGATGAGAGGAGGCTTCCCCGAGCGAGTGAATACGCAATCGCCTCGGTGGTCTAATTGGTTGACACCGGTCCGGAGTACCGATGATTGCGAGTTCCGAGTCCAGCCCGAGGAAGGATTTTTTCCATTTCCCGGTCAATCTTTCAATGAAAAATTGAAAAATCCAAAAGAGGAGAAAGGAATAAAAATTCCCTTCGTGATGCAGACACTATGAAAGTAGAGCCTCGAGAGTCGCAGTTTGACATTTGTCAAACTGTGAGCGCCGCATGAGTGCGACGATTATAAGGGGCTCGATAGAACGACAGAATCATTCATTAGATATATTTCATCAAATCGAGCGATAAATTCGAAAAATCGATGAGATCTACCTTATCGGTATGATTTTCATATTTGAATGGTCATGGTTCCTTGATTGACGGCATCGAAAGATTGGCACAAGTGATGAGAACAGGCTTCCCCGACCGAGTGCATACGCAATCGCCTCCGTGGTCTAATTGGTCAAAACGCCGGTCCGGAGTACCGGAGATTGCGAGGTTCAAGTTCCGCCCGAGGGAGAATTTCCCCATCTATCGGTCAATCTCTCAATAAAAAACTGAGAAATCCAAAAGAGGAGAAAGGAATAAAAATTCCCTTCGTGATGCAGCTACTATGGAAGTGGAGCCTCGAAGGTCGCAGATTGACATTCGTCAAACTGTGATCGCCGCCTGAGCGCGACGATTATGAAACGCTCAAAAAAATGATACATTCATTCATTTAATGTATCTCATCAAATCGAGCGATAGAGTCGAAATATCGATCAGATCTCCCTTATCGGTATGATTTGCATATTTAAATGGTCATGGTTCCTTGATTGACAACATCGAAAGATTGGCACAAGAGATAAAAGGAGGCTTCCCCGTGCGAGTGTATACGTAATCGCTCCTGTAGTCTAAATGGTCAAGGCTTTGGTCCGGAGTACCGGAGATTGCGAGGTTCAAGTCCCGCCCGAGGAAGAATTTTTTCATGTTTCGGTCAATCAGTCAATGAAAGATTGGAAAATCCAAAGAAGGAAAAAAAATCCCTTCGTGATGCAGCTACTATGGATTTGGAGCCTCGAAGGTCGCAGTTTGACATTTGTCAAACTGTGATCGCCGCCTGAGCGCGACGATTATAAGTGGCTCGAAAAAACGATAGAATCATTCATTGAATGTATTTCATCAAATCGAGCGATAGAGTTGGAATATCGATGAGATCTACCTTATCGGTATAATTTCCATATTTGAATGGTCATGGTTCCTTGATTGACCGCATCGAACGATTGGCACGTGAGATGAGAGAAGGCTTCCCCGAGCGAGTGAAACGCAATCGCCTAGGTGGTCTTATTGGTTAAGGCACCGGTCCGAAGTACTGGAGATTGCGAGATTCAAGTCCCACCCGGGGGAAAATTTGGCCATCTCTCGGTCAATCTTTCAATAAGAAACTGAGTAATCCAAAAGAGGGAAAAGAAATAAAAAATCCCTTCGTGATGCAGCGACTATGAAATTGGAGCCTCGGTGGTCGCAGATTGACGTTCGTCAAACTGTGATCGCAGCCTGAGCGCGACGATCATAAGTGGCTCGAAAAATTAATAATTTCATTCATTGAATGTATTTCATCTAATCGAGCGATAGATTCGAAATATCGATGAGATCAAACTTATCGGTATAATCTGCATATTTGAATGGTCATGGTTCCTTGATTGACCGCATCGGCAGATTGTCACAAGTGATGAGAGAAGGCTTCCCCGACCGAGTGAATACGCAATCGCCTCCGTGGTCTAATTGGTTGAGGCGCCGGTCCGCTGTACCAGAGATTGCGAGGTTCAAGTCACGCCCGAGGAAGAATTTTCCCATCTCTCGGTGGATCTTTCGATAAAAAACTGAGAAATCCAAAAGAGGGGAAAAAAATGAAAAATCCCTTCGTGATGAAGCGACTATGAAAGTGGAGCCTCGGAGGTCGCAGATTTACATTCGTCAAACTGTGATCGCCGCCTGAGCGCGAGGATTATGATAGACTCGGAAAAATGATATATTCATTCATTGAATGTATCTCATCAAATCGAGCGATAGAGTCGAAATATCGATGAGATTCACCTTATCGGAATAATTTGCATATGTGAATGGTAATGGTTCCTTGATTCACCGCATCGGAAGATTGGCACAACAGATGAGAGAAGGCTTCCCCGAGCGAGTGGATACGCAATCGCCTCGGTGGTCTAATTGGTTAAGGCACCGGTCCGGAGTACCGGAGATTGCTAGTTCCGAGTCCCGCCCGAGGAAGAATTTTTTCCATCTCCCAGTCAATCTTCCAATAAAAAATTGAAAAATCCGAAAAAAAATCCCTTCGTGATGCAGCCACGATGAAAATGGAGCTCCGAAGTTCGCAGTTTGACATGTTTCAAACTGTGATCGCAGCCTGAGCGCGACGATTGAAAGTGGCTCGAAAGAACGATAGAATCATTCATTAAATGTATTTTATCAGATAAAGCGATAGAGTCGAAATATCGATGAGATCTACCTTATGGGTATAATTTACATACTTGAGTGCTCATGGTTCCTTGATTGACCGCATCGGAAGATTGGCACAAGTGATGAGAGTAGGCTTCCCCGAGCGAGTGAATACGCAATCGCCTCGGTGGTCTTATTGGTTAAGGCACCGGTCCGGAGTACCGGAGATTGCGAGTTCCGAGTCCCGCCCGAGGAAGAATTTTTTCCATCTCCCAGTCAATCTTTAAATAGAAAATTGCAAGATCAGAAAAACGGAGAAAAATCCCTTCGTGATGCAGCCACTATGGAATTGGAGACTCGAAGGTTGCAGTTTGACATTTGTCAAACTGTGATCGCCGCCTGAGCGCGACGATTATAAGTGGCTCGAGAGGACGATAGAATCATTCATTGAATGTATTTCATCAACCCGAGCGATAGAGTCGAAATATCGATGAGATCTACCTTATCGGCATAATTTGCATCTTTGAACGGTCATGGTTCCTTGATTGACCGCATCGGAAGATTGCCACAAGTGATGAGAGAAGGCTTCCTCGAGCGAGTGAATACGCAATCGCCTCGGTGGTCTGATTGGTCAAGGCGCCGGTCCGGAGTGCCGGAGATTGCGAGATTCAAGTCCCGCCCGAGGGAAATTTCTTTCATCTCTCGGTCAATCTTCCAATAAATATCTAAAGAATCCGAAAAAGAGGAAGAAATCCCTCCGTGATGCAGCCACTATGAATGTGGAGCCTCGAAGGTCGTAGTTTGACATCTGTCAAACTGTGATCGCCGCCTGAGCGCGACGATTATAAGTCGCTCGGAAGAACGATGATTCCATTCATTACATGTATCTCATCAAATCGAGCGATGGAGTCGAAATATCGATGAGATTCACCTTATCGGTATAATTCGCATATTTCAATGGTCATGGTTCCTTGATTAACCGCATCGGAAGATTGGCACAAGAGATGAGAGGCGGCTTCCCCGAGCGAGTGAATACGCAATCGCCTCGGTGGTCTAATTGGTTAAGGCACCGGTCCGGAGTACCGGAAATTGCGAGTTCCAAGTCCCACCCGAGGAAGAATTTTTTCCATCTCCCAGTCAATCTTTAAATAGAAAATTGCAAGATCAGAAAAAAAAAAAACCCTCCGTGATGCAGCCACTATGGAATTGGAGACTCGAAGGTCGCAGTTTGACATTTGTCAAACTGTGATCGCCGCCTGAGCGCGACGATTATAAGTGGCTCGAAAGGACGATAGAATCATTCATTGAATGTATTTCATCAACACGAGCGATAGAGTCGAAATATCGATGAGATCTACCTTATGGGTATAATTTACATACTTGAGTGCTCATGGTTCCTTGATTGACCGCATCGGAAGATTGGCACGAGCGATGAGAGAAGGCTTCCCCGTGCGAGTGAATACGCAATCGCTTGGTGGTCTAAATGGTAAAGGAGCCGGTCCAGAGTACCGAAGATTGCGAGGTTCAAGTCCCGCCCGAGGAAGAATTTTTCCATCTCTCGGTCAAGCTTCCAATAAAAAACTGAGAAATCCAAAAAAGAAAGCAAAATCCCTTCGTGATGCAGCCACTATGAAAGTGGAGCCTCGAAGGTCGCAGTTTGACATTTGTCAAACTGTGTTCGCCACACGAGCGTGACGATTATAAGTGGCTCGGAAGAACGATAAATTCATGCATTGAATGTATTTCATCAATTCGAGCGATAGAGTCGAAATATCGATGAGATCTACCTTATCGGTATAATTTACATACTTGGATGGTCATGGTTCCTTGATTGACCGCATCGGAAGATTGGCACAAGAGATGAGAGAAGGCTTCCCCGAGCGAGTGAATACGCAATCGCCTCCGTGGTCTGATTGGTCAAGGCGCCGGTCCGGAGTGCCGGAGATTGCGAGATTCAAGTCCCGCCCGAGAGAAATTTCTTTCATCTCTCGGTCAATCTTCCAATAAATATCTAAAGGATCCGAAAAAGAGGAAGAAATCCCTCCGTGGTGCAGCCACTATGAATGTGGAGCCTCGAAGGTCGCAGTTTGACATCTGTCAAACTGTGATCGCCGCCTGAGCGCGACGATTTTAAGTCGCTCGAAAGGACGATGATTCCATTCATTACATGTATCTCATCAAACCGAGCGATGGAGTCGAAATATCGATGAGATTTACCTTATCGGTATAATTCGCATATTTCAATGGTCATGGTTCCTTGATTAACCGCATCGGAACATTGGCACAAGAGATGAGAGGCGGCGTCCCCGAGCGAGTGAATACGCGATCGCCTCGGTGGTCTAATTGGTCAAGGCGCCGGTCCGGAGTACCGGAGATTGCGAGGTTCAAGTCCCGCCCGAGGTAGGATTTCTTCATCTCTCGGCCAATCTTCCAATAAAAAACTGAAAAATCCAGAAAAGAAATAAAAATCCCTTCGTGATGCAGCCACAATGGGAGTGGAGCTTCGAAGGTCGCAGTTTGACATGTGTCAAACTGTGATCGCAGCCCGAGCGCGACGATCATGAGTGGCTCGAAAAACGATGAATTCATTCATTGAATGTATTTCATCAATTCGAGCGATAGATTCGAAATATCGATGAGATCTATCTTATCGGTATAAATTGCATATTTGAAAGTTCATGGTTCCTTGATTGACCGCATCGAAAGATTGGCACGAGCGATGAGAGAAGGCTTCCCCGTGCGAGTGAATACGCAATCGCTTGGTGGTCTAAATGGTAAAGGAGCCGGTCCAGAGTACCGAAGATTGCGAGGTTCAAGTCCCGCCCGAGGAAGAATTTTTCCATCTCTCGGTCAAGCTTCCAATAAAAAACTGAGAAATCCAAAAAAGAAAGCAAAATCCCTTCGTGATGCAGCCACTATGAAAGTGGAGCCTCGAAGGTCGCAGTTTGACATTTGTCAAACTGTGTTCGCCACACGAGCGTGACGATTATAAGTGGCTCGGAAGAACGATAAATTCATGCATTGAATGTATTTCATCAATTCGAGCGATAGAGTCGAAATATCGATGAGATCTACCTTATCGGTATAATTTACATACTTGGATGGTCATGGTTCCTTGATTGACCGCATCGGAAGATTGGCACAAGAGATGAGAGAAGGCTTCCCCGAGCGAGTGAATACGCAATCGCCTCCGTGGTCTGATTGGTCAAGGCGCCGGTCCGGAGTGCCGGAGATTGCGAGATTCAAGTCCCGCCCGAGGGAAATTTCTTTCATCTCTCGGTCAATCTTCCAATAAATATCTAAAGAATCCGAAAAAGAGGAAGAAATCCCTCCGTGGTGCAGCCACTATGAATGTGGAGCCTCGAAGGTCGCAGTTTGACATCTGTCAAACTGTGATCGCCGCCTGAGCGCGACGATTATAAGTCGCTCGAAAGGACGATGATTCCATTCATTACATGTATCTCATCAAACCGAGCGATGGAGTCGAAATATCGATGAGATTTACCTTATCGGTATAATTCGCATATTTCAATGGTCATGGTTCCTTGATTAACCGCATCGGAACATTGGCACAAGAGATGAGAGGCGGCGTCCCCGAGCGAGTGAATACGCGATCGCCTCGGTGGTCTAATTGGTTAAGGCACCGGTCCGGAGTACTGGAAATTGCGAGTTCCAAGTCCCACCCGAGGAAGAATTTTTTCCATCGCCCAGTCAATCTTTAAATAGAAAATTGCAAGATCAGAAAAAAAGAAAAAAATCCCTTCGTGATGCAGCCACTATGGAATTGGAGACTCGAAGGTCGCAGTTTGCCATCTGCAAAACTGTGATCGCCACTTGAGCACGACGATTATGAGTGGCTCGAAAGAACGATAGAATCATTCATTGAATGTATTTCATCAAATCGAGCGATAGTGTCGAAATATCGATGAGTTCTACCTTATCGGTATAACTTGCATATTTGAATGGTCATGGTTCCTTGATTGACCGTGTAACGTGGTGAGGGTTCTAGGTTCCAGAGAGAACACGAGTGAATGAATGATAGGTGACTTTATGTATGAGAGTTCAATAGTTGAGAGAGAGTGTGTGAATAGTTAAGTTGGTCAGAGCGGTCTGTCCGCGGCGTGGCCCGTCGTCCGCGACGATGGGTCCGCGACGCGACATCGCACTTGGTGGGGAAACGGGCGATTATCCGTCAGAAACGCTGACGGTGCACCTGGTGCATCGTCAGGTGACGGGGAGAGGCGCGGGCCGGAGGCTCGAGACTCACCACGTCACAGGCGTGCCTGGCCGGAGACTCGCATCGTCCCGATGCGGTGACCTATATTACAATATCTAAATCAGCTGTGGCCTCTTGAGTGGCCTTCAACTCATATGGTTGAGATCATATATTGCATTATAGTGCTTGCGCGAGCAAGCACGTGCTAGTATGAGTGTATGTGTGATTCTTGGTAGAGCGAGAGTGTCGTTGTCTGTGTGTGTCACGATACAAATTTTTATCGCGAGCTCTCTCTCGGTATAATCGTTCCAACTTAAATAATTTCATTTTCTTATTTCTAATTTTACAAAATGTGATTTTTTTCTTCACGATTACGCTTAAAAGTTGAAAACATGTTCGATGAATTCCTAAAAATCATGAATATGTTTACTGAAAATTTTTTGAAAATTATTAACAATTAATTATGAACAATTAATTCTCTTAATTGTATGAATATATGAGGTTCTATGCCTCTATTCGATGTAAATGTTTTACAAAATTATGAAAGCATTGAAATGTTTGGAAAAAAAAAATTATAAACAACTCTCTTAACTTCTCCGAGTGAGATTTTCCACTCGGATTCCGAGTGAAAGTCCATTTCACACGGTAAAGAGTCAGATATCAAGAAAATCAAAAATTTCACTCCGAAGTTCGAGTGAAATTTCACTCGGATGCAAGAGTGAGACGCTCAAATCAAATTTTAGGTTATGTTTTACCGCACGTTTGTTACTGATGGATCAATGCGTAGCTCACAATGAGGAAAATAGTAAATTTCCTACAATATTCCTTGAAAAACTGAGCTAAGAAATGTCAATATCCTCTTCCATAAGTTTTATAAATGCATGTACAGACCAATATCATATCATATTACGTATAAATTAATCAACCCTATTAATATAGAAGCAACGCCCTGTTACCGGGGAAATTTAGGTTTCACTTTTGTTATTTCTTCATCCGAAACCATTGCTAGTTTTCATTACGACACGTATAAAGTTACACGGTGCATCATTTACATAACAGGGTGCTATGGACCTCTGATGTCAACAACAGCAGTAGTCCAGTGGAGAAGCAGTCCGACTTACAATCATGACATCCGAGTTCGAATCCGCGCACTTCCCAAATTGCAAGAATATCGATGTGACCATGCCGCTACAGGCGGAATTGATTTTTTTCTTTTTTTCCAACCTTCGGATGATTAATGATAATTTATTAATTTTATAGCCCGCAACGTATTGATTAAACGAAAATATTCAGTTTCGGCTAAATAACATTTGGATTCACTCGGATTCCCCGAGTGAAAAATCTCACTCTTTTTTCTGAGTGGAACTCACTCGGTACCGAGTTGCCACGATTTCACTCTGAACTCCGAGTCAGAACTCACTCTTTCCGAGTGAGATTTCACTCGGAAAAGTTAAGAGAGAATATTGTTTATAAACAATGTCCCTTAATTCTATGGTTATTCATATGAGATTCTATATCTCAATTTGATTAACGTATTTTTCCCCAGAAAGTTCATTTTTGTATGAACAATACCCAGAATGTTATTAATAAATTCTACAATAAACAAACAATATACCTAATATAATTGTCCATAGTTGGGTATTTTCAAACGTGAGATTTGTTAAACCCGAAATTTGGCTCAATAAAGATCTGAGAAAAGAGCTCGACTATTTCTATCGGTCTTTCCTTATGCGTTCCTTCGCTTCTCTGGTATACAATAGGTATACTATATATAGCTATATACTGCTATAGTTGGCTATCGCATTGAGAAATTTTTATCGCTTGCAGCTGTGGGATCATTTTCCACCAGCCGCAAGAAATACTTTTTCTTTCTTGAGATGATTTTAATCCTCATTTCGATTCTAATATTATAATATTTTCGGACCAATTATTACATGGAGTTTTGGTTCAAAAAACATGGCAAATGGTTCTCTCGAAAGATGAAATTGTGAATTTTGCACTGTGACAATTTTCAAAATCTGCTTTTCCTGGGAATTTTTAATCAAATGGTCAGATAGTCCTTGGAAAGACCTTTAATTTAAGCGTTTGAACGTCAAAATCGGATCAAAATTGACCGAGTTATGACGGTTTTTTGGATACTCTGATTTACTCACGAGAAACTGTAATTTTTCTGGGTTTCCATTCTATTGTGGTGATTTGAAAATTTTTGGGTAGTCGGTCGGTTTTGATTCTACTAGTATACGATATGAGAAGTATTCATACCAATTTTCAAGTTGATATCATCATAACTTTTCGATATATAACAAAATACGCACTCACATTTAGTGCCGACGGCAAATTTTTGAATGTAATTTGGACCATATAACATTGTGGTCTCAAAATTTTTCTGATCACTCATGGGTTTCTGTCGTTGTTCTTACTTCAAGGTATCACATTAATCAATCTATCTTTTACAATTACACTACGAAATTTGGGTTCTGGGGTGAGAAATTTGAGTTTTCGCATACCAAAGATTTTCGAGCCGAAACCCTACATTTTTTCCTTTAAAATTCTGTGATCTCATTTTTGGAGCTTCTAATGGTGTTTATGGCTATTAGTACACTTAGTTATATAGATTTGTCACAGTAATAACCGTTCACAACCGTGATTTGAGCAAAATTCATGTCGAGATATCGACTTCTTCAGTTAAAATACGCATTTTTCAGCTATTTTTCGACGAAAACTCATAACGTCTCAAATTCAAATTTTAGCTTCTCTGCATTTCTTTTGGCTATACAAATGATGAAAACAGTTAGTTTTGGATGTTCTCTACCTCATCTAATCGTGATACGCACCAATTTATGCGTTTTGGCACTCTACTTTTCGAAATTCTGGAGTTGTCTTTTTTGAACGAAATGACTCGACTTTTGGCCGTTTTTTCGACTTTGAGCTAGGTGTGGGGTGTAAAGTGACCCTGTATGTGTTTGTGTGGGTACCTGTGTGTGTAGTGAAAGTGACCTGCTGTGTTTTGTGCTGAGTTTCGGCGATTTGTGGCGCGGGTGAGGTGTCAAGCGATGGAAAGTGGGCTAAGTGTGTGTAATTCGGGTGCACTGCGGTGCAAGTTATAGCTCCGGATCAAAACGTCCGATCGAGCTGAAATTTGAAAGGGTGGCTCCTTACATGATAAGGATGATGGCCCAAGAAAATTTTTTGAAAAATTTTGAAAATTCGGGGAAAAAAAATTTCAGTTTTGCGGGTCGGTCGTAAATCGATCCGAGTGACGCACTGTTTACTTTTTGAGCTGATCTCGCACAGTAACTCTCTTTTTGAGATTGTACGGGGTCAGTCATTGTGTTTAGCCTCCAAGGGAGTATTATATACTCTTCTTAGATTTGCTGGCTTTGGTATGTGGCAGTGTTGCCGATCTTTCGCTGACTTTTTCTCTTTGCTAATAACAAAGTAAGTATATTATAATACTTCGAAACTATGTATGATTCAACGCACGGTTGCCGTTCTGATCCTGACTCGGTCCAGGCTCTGGATGTCGAATATCGTCGTTGACGATGATCGTCAGTGCCAATCTGGCAGCCACTTTGAGCAGGTTCTCGTCACCTTGCTCAGAGGTATTTTTCAATTTTCTCTGGTTCTGTTCGGTTTGTGAGAGTGTTCGCGGCGGGTGTGGTTGAGTTTAATGTGTACTGTGTTCTATGTCTTGTGTTTGATGTGTGTGGTTGCTGTTCATACTACACTGCTGGGCCTTGACTAGCCCAACGGGTGGAGCTTTGGTACGCGATTCGGGTCCACTCTCTGGACCGTGTTCATATGACTGCGGCTAGATTGTGGCCGCGGAACGCGACCTGGCCTTGTCAGCTCTCTGTGCCGCACCGTGGCCACTTATCGTTCAACGGGATATGATCTTTACCCGATACAGATGTTTTCTTACGAGGTGTTTCACGTATGGTGAGTCGTTTCGTCATATCATTGTGTGTAACTTGTGTGACATGTGTGTGTTATGTTCTGTCTAAATTTTTCCCAGCTATCTTTCGAACCATTTGATTTGACATATTGGCTCCTCCGTATTCTAACTCTCCTCAACGATATATTTCGTGATTTTTTTGTAAAACTGGCCCTTCTGGCCTTTTATCTCGTAATATTTTACTCTGAGTCTTCAGTAAGCTTCGCATTTTCATGCGATTTCTCACTAAACTATTAACGATGGTGTAGAGCAAAAAAACTATAAATGAGTTTGATTTCGAATTAATTGGTATACGCAATTTCTAATTTACCACTATAAATACCGTTGAGGTGAGATGATGATCTTCCGTGAGGATCTTCATTGAGGGTCTTACGTGATGTTGCTCACCCTTGGTGGCGAGTCTACGTTGATTGGATTACCGTGGATTTTGCGTTGGGACTCGTTCATCTGTCACCTGTCGTGATCCGACGGCAAGCTTTGTACTTGATTGTTGGGCTACACCACGGCCTTATTGCCGTTGACTATGCGCTCGTCGTCCTGGGTGATCCGACGGCAAGCGTACTGACCGGTGTTGAACTTGGAACGTCTGCATTACCACTGTAAAATTTTGTATTTTCTAAGCCAGTTTTCAATTCTTTCTTCGCATTTGGAAGACAAGTCTTGGTAGTTAAATGTGAGCCTCGTGCCTGGGCCGGAGTTTCGACGGCTAAGGACGAGGTCGCGAATTCTGCTATGGATTTATCTTGTGTTATTCCTATAAAATATTGCAGATTGCTTGATTCTGTCTATTTTTAATTCTTCTAGCTATTGACGTGGTTTTGACGTCTCCAGAAGCACGTCCCTGGGCCGGAATATTTAACAACGGCCAAGGGCGCCTGCACTGAAGCGTCACATTCAAATTGCCCAATTTTAATGATAAAATTCTTAATTTCTGAGCTGTGTAGGTTGCTTTTAAGGTACTATTTTGCACATCTGCTCCTTTTCTAGTTGAAAATCTGAGGAAAGTTTTTGTGAAGTCGTTCATGATTTTCATATTTCCAATCGAAAAATTTGAATGCCCGAGCTTAATCAATTTCGTATATGCAACTGATACTTGACTGCCAGCAGACATCATCAACTCGTGCGCGTACTCATCTCTCCAAACATACAGAGTAGTGGATAATAAATTAAAGAAATAATTGGAACGATACTTGTCATGCTCATCAAGGAGAGTAGCTGAAGTCTGCTTGTGCGGCATTTGGATTGTTGTTTGAGAGATGACGTCATCAGATTTTCCCATAGAATCCGTCTGCTGCTGTTCCCCAAGTGCTCTGGCTCTCCATTTCAATGTTAGAATTGATTGTGGGCAGCTCGTGTTCTCATTCTCTACAATGTTGATGAGCCAAGTAACCCGTGGAAGAACCATCTTCCAATCTGAATGGTTTGCTCGGGGCGCCTCGCGTGATTTTTGGGAGGTTGGGCGGATTTTCTCGATCACGGGAATGTCCACTGGTGCTTCAGATGTACCATGTTCATTCAATCCAAAAGCTTCTGCGAACTCGATAAATATGATATTAGAAGTGTTGATTTGATAACTCACAGTTATACCTGGCGGCTCAAAGTACGTAATCGGATTCAGCACAAGTCCAGCAAAAACTACCATCGGAGTTATTTTCTTGAAGAAATCAGTCATCTCCCGGAAAATTGCGAGTGACAAGATTTGGTTTATTCCAATTGATACCGAATGGCCCACCTCTCTATTTGAGATGTGTGGTTCCCGGCTATGAGGAGATTCCTCGATGCTCAATTTCAACAGATTTATGCTAATTAACTTTCTGAGAAAAGTGCAGGAATCAAAAAGGTTGGATTTGGTTAGTTGATCAATGATTGTATTTGGGAACTGAATTTCCTGAAATATTTCCAGGCCCATTTTATGCTTTTGGAGACACACTCCAAATGTCTCGACGACTCCATATACATTTTTCGAAGAAGAAAATGAAATACTTGCTTCATTACAACATGACCGATATTTTACTGCGAAGATTTTTTGCAAAGTTCGCGCTTGCTCGTTGTCGTCAAGTACCCAAGGAGGCTTCTCACGTGGCGGTCGAGCGGATGCCACTTGATATTTTTCAAAAACTGCTGAATGCGATTGGACGCGACTGTTTCGCACTTCAGAACGCCGCTGAACTTCTTGAAGACTCGTTCCCATCACTTGGAAGGTTCTCGGCTCGACGTGCGAAGTCGAGTCCATTTTCGTCGAGTCCGCGGTTCTGCTCGCCGGTATTGCGTGGGATTGCGCTCGCGGATAGCTGAGTCGCGGGCAGCGATGTAAGATTTTTACACAATGAATCTAAATGCGACTGATTATATCCTCCAATGTCGCTCGCGAGCGTGTAAATTTGATCGCGATTACTTTGTTTTTCAAGAAGCTGTGCCTCGGCTATAGGGGTATTCATATATAATTTGTGAATATTGTGTATAGCATCGTCCCCATCGATGCTTTTCATATTCCGAGAAAATGTGATAATTTTCCTCAGCTTTGCTACTATGAATTTGTTACAGTTTCCTGCGATGGAATTTTCGAAATTGATATCTCTCGCAGCATGTGTGACAGACACTTGACTCTTTTTTACAAGACTCATGTACTTGAGCTCTATCATTTTGATCCCATTTGACGGCACTTTCATGTTCATTCCATTCACAACGGGAATCGGAAAACTCTTGGATCTGAGGCAGCGGGCTTTGGGGTCTGAATTACCTCCATATTTCAACAAATCGTCCCTCCTAATCAATCCATCACATTTCACTAATGTGATGTCGGGGACAACAGAAAATTGCCTGCGCATGCGATTCATTTGCGTATGATTGATTCCCATTGATTTAAACTCATTCCTGGCCATGCCATGAATGGATGAAATTTCAAATCTGTCAATCGTATTAAGATGCTCGACTCTAATTGGCTCGCTTATACACTCATCAGTCCCGGAGTCTATACATAGCATTGATACTTCGTCTATCATTCTACGACTTTTGGAGTCTGCAACTGGGAAAATATTCTCAATTTCCAAGGATTGAGTAGAAAAATTCACATAAGTTTGAGGCAGAGGTGAAAATTCATCAATATTACTTCTTTCTTCTATTTTATAAAGCGATTCGTCATCGGACGATATTTTCTCATTTGGAGGTGACTCGAGCCGTGATTTCCTATAATTTTCCTCTTGGCTTACCATAGACGCGATTTTGATCGCGTCATTTACGCGCCCGGCGTCTGGGGACTGCGACGGACGGTTAATTAGTTTAAATGCTCATCCCGAATGAGTGACTGATGAGTTTGAGATTCAACTAACAGCGATTGTAATCGTTCTATTTGCACTTGAGGTGCTCGTGTGTCTGGTGTGGTCGCGTGATTTTGTGGAGGATCACTGCAACCACCCGAATTCACATGGCCGTTATCTTCTTTATTGCACTGTGCAGGCTGGTCTTGCTTGTGATGACTGCGATAGTTTCTGCCGTTTCTACCCCTGCTTCGATAACCGTCGCGCCTTCCGCGATATCTTTTCGGGCGATCAATATATACTTCATCTTTCCCAAAATCTGACCTTAATTTTGGACACCCTTTTGCCTCGTGACCCGGTTGATCGCAGTACTGACAGACGCATCGTGAGTCTAAGAAACGCACACTTTTCTGATTAACCACTGGTGGAATCGGCTGCGAAAATGGATGAGAATCTTCTTGAACATTCGGAAAATGTTTGCGCTGTAACTCTGCCTGTTGCGCGATTCTTATCGCTTCACGTATGCTACCAGGCCGCTGAGTTCGCACTACGCTTTCGAGTTCTATTCCAATACCGATAATGAATCGCGTCAAAGCTACCTCATCTGCGTCACGACAGCGAGATTCTTTCTCTGCATTGGAATATTCTCTTTTCGATGCTGCTGAACTTTTGAATCTACCCAAGATCAGCTGAATTCTCGTTCCGTATCCTTCTATCGATTCATCATTTTGTTTTGCGGTTGCCTTCAATTCTGACATTATATCATCGAGGGAGTCCACTATAGTGAACTGCTCCTCTAAATCTTTCAAAAATTCTTCGACGGAATTATATGCAGTTATTGTTGCTGCAAATAAATCTTTAGCTGTCCCGCGTAATTTGTTGGCGATGGCGATAAGAAGCTTACGTCCCGATTCAAAATTCCCACATAATGATGCCGCATATCTCACGGCACTGCAAAATGTTGCCAAGTCTTGAAAATTGCCATCAAACTCTTTTATATATTTCAGTGCCTTGAAAAAATTTGCATCTATTTCTGTTTTTAGGTTCATTTCCACAGAGTTATTTCGAGTCCACTGTTTCGATTGAATCTGATCAGTTTTGCGCAGAGTCTGTGAATTTTGTACTGGTGCATAATCAATCAAATTTGACTGAACATATCCGTGTGTTGAATCGAGAGTTTCGTGACGGCCCTGATTCTTATGTTCATTTGACTCCATGTGATGAGTATGTTGGGCTGTTTGATGACCATGTGAAGGTACACAATAATCATGAATAGGAAATTGGTGGCCCTGTTCTGTTTGGGCAATTTCAGTTTGATTTTTCGATTTGATTTGATTCCAAATTTTGTACATTTCAATGAGTTCTTGATAGCTGACTTCCTCGAAAATATTTTTCAATAAAGTTTCTTTGAGATCACAGTTAGGCTCGACGAATGGCTCACTAGACTTTTTATTGTGGTATGCTGGCAAATTTTGGGCAGAGGAATCTTGGAAACATTTTGATTGATGACTCGATGTATGTTGTATATTTTGTCTGTTGTGATCTGTGCTCATGGGGAGATCCCATGGAGTTACTGGAAAAATTTGCTGTTGCTCATTTTGGTGTGAAATATTCTGAGATTTCGGGCGAGGAGAGGTCAGTCGACTTCGATCGTCAAGAAATGCATGTCCTAAATTTTGAACATTGCTCTCATAACCTCGAACCGAATCTCTTTCGTGAAGCGAATTTCGAACTGGGGAAAAATTTTGACACGTGTTATAAACATCCGTGGGAGGTTGTAAAATTCTGCAAGGAATAAGATTCCCATCTTTGTCCTTTCTGAATACTATCTCTGTGTATGGCATAGCTTGGACTTCTACCCGTGTGGAATTTTGATTTGGTACTACTTTTGAGAAATTTTCACTGATCATGGGTTCAATTCCGCATCTTAGCTGCGATTCAAAGCCAACGTGACGCATATGATTCTGTAGTGTATTAGAATGGCTCATTCGTGTCACATCTCTATCTCGCGAGTTGCTCGTATCGTTTGCATTGATTCCCCAAACTTCGTTCATCATACTTCGATCAAAACTGCAGTTTATTAAATCATGGTGACTATTATTGCTCACATTATAGCTTTGATCGAACATTTTTGTAAAATTACCGGTTGCTATTTGCAAAGTAGCAGTTTGAGTTGATGTATCACTAATCTTCGATCTCTTTCGAATTTTGGTTCGGAATTTCGCTTCGGGAATATATGCTAACGTGAAACAGAGCACTGTATGGGATAAGAGTGAAATAAGTTAGATGTATTTACATCAACGAGCGGCTGCCATTGACCCTGATGTTGATGGCTTCGATGAGCTGCGTGAATGTGCACGGCCAGCAGAAAAGTTAGGCAGGCTGCTCGGTGGTAAATTCCGAAGCGACGGGTTGGACTTCGATGGCTCTCTGCTGATGTCTGGGCGGGCGGGTGGGCACGTATTGAAGATCAGTTTGGCAGGTTTGCGGCTTGGCTGGATTCTGCTTTCCTCAACTCCTTATCTTCTCTCTTCGTCACTTCTAATTTTCCACGACACTCTCGCGAAATTGCAGAACCCGAAAAATTTTGATAGAAAATTTTTCTAACTTTTTTTTAAAAAAATTTCAACTCGCGGGAAACTACCCCACCTAGCACCAAAAAGGGGATGTAACGTGGTGAGGGTTCTAGGTTCCAGAGAGAACACGAGTGAATGAATGATAGGTGACTTTATGTATGAGAGTTCAATAGTTGAGAGAGAGTGTGTGAATAGTTAAGTTGGTCAGAGCGGTCTGTCCGCGGCGTGGCCCGTCGTCCGCGACGATGGGTCTGCGACGCGACATCGCACTTGGTGGGGAAACGGGCGATTATCCGTCAGAAACGCTGACGGTGCACCTGGTGCATCGTCAGGTGACGGGGAGAGGCGCGGGCCGGAGGCTCGAGAATCACCACGTCACAACCGCATCGGAAAATTGGCACAAGAGATGAGAGGAGGCTTCCCCGAGCGAGTGAATACGCAATCGCCTCGGTGGTCTCATTGGTCAAGGCGCCGGTCCGGAGTACCGGAGATTGCGAGGTTCAAGTCCCGCCCGAGGTAGGATTTCTTCATCTCTCGGTCAATCTTCCAATAAAAAACTGAAAAATCCAGAAAAGAAATGAAAATCCCTCCGTGATGCAGCCACGATGGGAGTGGAGCCTCGAAGGTCGCAGTTTGACATTTGTCAAACTGAGTTCGCCACACGAGCGCGACGATTATGAGTGGCTCGGAAGAACGATAAATTCATGCATTGAATGTATTCCTTCAAATCGAGCGACAGAGTCCAAATATCGATCATATCTCCCTTATCGGTATGATTTGCATATTTGAATGGTCATGGTTCCTTGATTGACAACATCGAAAGATTGGCACAAAAGATAAAAGGAGGCTTCCCCGTGCGAGTGTATACGTAATCGCCTCTGTGGTCTAAATGGTCAAGGCTCTGGTCCGGGGTACCGGAGATTGCGAGGTTCAAGTCCCGCCAGAGGAAGAATTTTTTCATCTTTCGGTCAATCAGTCAATGAAAAATTGGAAAATCAAAAGGAGGAAAGAAAATTCCCTTCGTGATGCTGCCACTAAGAAAGTGGAGCCTCGAAGGTCGCAGTTTGACATTTGTCGAACTGTGTTCGCCGCCCGAGCGCGACGATTATAAGTGGCTCGGAAGAACGATAAATTCATGCATTGAATGTATTCCTTCAAATCGAGCGATAGAGCCCAGATATCGATGAGATCTACCTTATCGGTATGATTTGCATATTTGAATGGTCATGGTTCCTTGATTGACCGCATCGGAAGATTGGCACAAGAGATAAGAGGAGGCTTTCCCGAGCGAGTGAATACGCAATCGCCTGAGTGGTCTAATTGGTTGAGGCGCCGGTCCGGAGTACCGGAGACTGCGAGGTTCAAGTCCCACGCAAGGGAGAATTTTTTCATCTCTCGGTTAATCTACCGATGAAAAATTGGAAAATCCAAAGAGAAAAAGAAGATGAAATCCCTTCGTGATGCAGCCACGATGGGAGTGGAGCTTCGAAGGTCGCAGTTTGACATGTGTCAAATTGTGATCGCCGCCTGAGCGCGACGATTATAAGTCGCTCGAAAGAACGATGATTCCATTCATTACATGTATCTCATCAAATCGAGCGATGGAGTCGAAATATCGATGAGATTTACCTTATCGGTATAATTCGCATATTTCAATGGTCATGGTTCCTTGATTAACCGCATCGGAAGATTGGCACAAGAGATGAGAGGCGGCTTCCCCGAGCGAGTGAATACGCAATCGCCTCGGTGGTCTAATTGGTTAAGGCACCGGTCCGGAGTACCGGAGATTGCGAGTTCCGAGTCCCGCCCGAGGAAGAATTTTTTCCATCACCCAGTCAATCTTCCAATAAAAAATTGAAAAATCCGAAATAAAAATCCCTTCGTGATGCAGCCACGATGGAAATGGAGCTCCGAAGTTCGCAGTTTGACATGTGTCAAACTGTGATCGCAGCCTGAGCGCGACGATTGAAAGTGGCTCGAAAGAACGATAGAATCATTCATTAAATGTATTTTATCAGATAAAGCGATAGAGTCGAAATATCGATGAGATCTACCTTATCGGTATAATTTACATACTTGGATGGTCATGGTTCCTTGATTGACCGCATCGGAAGATTGGCACAAGAGATGAGAGGCGGCTTCCCCGAGCGAGTGAATACGCAATCGCCTCTGTGGTCTGATTGGTCAAGGCGCCGGTCCGGAGTGCCGGAGATTGCGAGATTCAAGTCCCGCCCGAGGGAAATTTCTTTCATCTCTCGGTCAATCTTCCAATAAATATCTAAAGAATCCGAGAAAGAGGAAGAAATCCCTCCGTGATACAGCCACTATGAATGTGGAGCCTCGAAGGTCGTAGTTTGACATCTGTCAAACTGTGATCACCGCCTGAGCGCGACGATTATAAGTCGCTCGAGAGAACGATGATTCCATTCATTACATGTATCTCATCAAATCGAGCGATGGAGTCGAAATATCGATGACATTTACCTCATCGGTATAATTCGCATATTTCAATGGTCATGGTTCCTTGATTAACCGCATCGGAAGATTGGCACAAGAGATGAGAGGCGGCTTCCCCGAGCGAGTGAATACGCAATCGCCTCGGTGGTCTAATTGGTTAAGGCACCGGTCAGGAGTACCGGGAATTCCGAGTTCCAAGTCCCACCCGAGGAAGAATTTTTTCCATCTCCCAGTCATTCTTTAAATAGAAAATTGCAAGATCAGAAAAAAAAAATTCCCTTATTGATGCAGCCACTATGGAATTGGAGACTCGAAGGTCGCAGTTTGACATTTGTCAAACTGTGATCGCCGCCTGAGCGCGACGATTATAAGTGGCTCGAAAGAACGATAGAATCATTCATTGAATGTATTTCATCAAATCGAGCGATAGTGTCGAAATATCGATGAGTTCTACCTTATCGGTATAACTTGCATATTTGAATGGTCATGGTTCCTTGATTGACCGCATCAAAAAATTGGCACAAGAGATGAGAGAAGGCTTCCCCGAGCGAGTTAATACGCAATCGCCTCGGTGGTCTCATTGGTCAAGGCGCCGGTCCGGAGTACCGGAGATTGCGAGGTTCAAGTCCCGCCCGAGGTAGGATTTCTTCATCTCTCGGTCAATCTTCCAATAAAAAACTGAAAAATCCAGAAAAGAAATAAAAATCCCTTCGTGATGCAGCCACGATGGGAGTGGAGCTTCGAAGGTCGCAGTTTGACAAGTGTCAAACTGTGATCGCAGCCCGAGCGCGACGATCATGAGTGGCTCGAAAAAACGATGAATTCATTCATTGAATGTATTTCATCAATTCGAGCGATAGATTCGAAATATCGATGAGATCTATCTTATCGGTATGAATTGCATATTTGAAAGTTCATGGTTCCTTGATTGACCGCATCGAAAGATTGGCACGAGCGATGAGAGAAGGCTTCCCCGTGCGAGTGAATACGCAATCGCTTGGTGGTCTAAATGGTAAAGGAGCCGGTCCAGAGTACCGAAGATTGCGAGGTTCAAGTCCCGCCCGAGGAAGAATTTTTCCATCTCTCGGTCAAGCTTCCAATAAAAAACTGAGAAATCCAAAAAAGAAAGGAAAATCCCTTCATGATGAAGCCACTATGAAAGTGGAGCCTCGAAGGTCGCAGTTTGACATTTGTCTAACTGTGTTCGCCACACGAGCGCAACGATTATGAGTGGCTCGGAAGAACGATAAATTCATGCATTGAATGTATTCCTTCAAATCGAGCGACAGAGTCCAAATATCGATCATATCTCCCTTATCGGTATGATTTGCATATTTGAATGGTCATGGTTCCTTGATTGACAACATCGAAAGATTGGCACAAGAGATAAAAGGAGGCTTCCCCGTGCGAGTGTATACGTAATCGCCTCTGTGGTCTAAATGGTCAAGGCTCTGGTCCGGGGTACCGGAGATTGCGAGGTTCAAGTCCCGCCAGAGGAAGAATTTTTTCATCTTTCGGTCAATCAGTCAATGAAAAATTGGAAAATCAAAAGAAGGAAAGAAAATTCCCTTCGTGATGCTGCCACTAAGAAAGTGGAGCCTCGAAGGTCGCAGTTTGACATTTGTCGAACTGTGTTCGCCGCCCGAGCGCGACGATTATAAGTGGCTCGGAAGAACGATAAATTCATGCATTGAATGTATTCCTTCAAATCGAGCGATAGAGCCCAGATATCGATGAGATCTACCTTATCGGTATGATTTGCATATTTGAATGGTCATGGTTCCTTGATTGACCGCATCGGAAGATTGGCACAAGAGATAAGAGGAGGCTTTCCCGAGCGAGTGAATACGCAATCGCCTGAGTGGTCTAATTGGTTGAGGCGCCGGTCCGGAGTACCGGAGACTGCGAGGTTCAAGTCCCACGCAAGGGAGAATTTTTTCATCTCTCGGTTAATCTACCGATGAAAAATTGGAAAATCCAAAGAGAAAAAGAAGATGAAATCCCTTCGTGATGCAGCCACGATGGGAGTGGAGCTTCGAAGGTCGCAGTTTGACATGTGTCAAATTGTGATCGCCGCCTGAGCGCGACGATTATAAGTCGCTCGAAAGAACGATGATTCCATTCATTACATGTATCTCATCAAATCGAGCGATGGAGTCGAAATATCGATGAGATTTACCTTATCGGTATAATTCGCATATTTCAATGGTCATGGTTCCTTGATTAACCGCATCGGAAGATTGGCACAAGAGATGAGAGGCGGCTTCCCCGAGCGAGTGAATACGCAATCGCCTCGGTGGTCTAATTGGTTAAGGCACCGGTCCGGAGTACCGGAGATTGCGAGTTCCGAGTCCCGCCCGAGGAAGAATTTTTTCCATCACCCAGTCAATCTTCCAATAAAAAATTGAAAAATCCAAAATAAAAATCCCTTCGTGATGCAGCCACGATGGAAATGGAGCTCCGAAGTTCGCAGTTTGACATGTGTCAAACTGTGATCGCAGCCTGAGCGCGACGATTGAAAGTGGCTCGAAAGAACGATAGAATCATTCATTAAATGTATTTTATCAGATAAAGCGATAGAGTCGAAATATCGATGAGATCAACCTTATCGGTATAATTTACATACTTGGATGGTCATGGTTCCTTGATTGACCGCATCGGAAGATTGGCACAAGAGATGAGAGGCGGCTTCCCCGAGCGAGTGAATACGCAATCGCCTCTGTGGTCTGATTGGTCAAGGCGCCGGTCCGGAGTGCCGGAGATTGCGAGATTCAAGTCCCGCCCGAGGGAAATTTCTTTCATCTCTCGGTCAATCTTCCAATAAATATCTAAAGAATCCGAAAAAGAGGAAGAAATCCCTCCGTGATACAGCCACTATGAATGTGGAGCCTCGAAGGTCGTAGTTTGACATCTGTCAAACTGTGATCACCGCCTGAGCGCGACGATTATAAGTCGCTCGAGAGAACGGTGATTCCATTCATTACATGTATCTCATCAAATCGAGCGATGGAGTCGAAATATCGATGACATTTACCTTATCGGTATAATTCGCATATTTCAATGGTCATGGTTCCTTGATTAACCGCATCGGAAGATTGGCACAAGAGATGAGAGGCGGCTTCCCCGAGCGAGTGAATACGCAATCGCCTCGGTGGTCTAATTGGTTAAGGCACCGGTCAGGAGTACCGGGAATTCCGAGTTCCAAGTCCCACCCGAGGAAGAATTTTTTCCATCTCCCAGTCAATCTTTAAATAGAAAATTGCAAGATCAGAAAAAAAAAAAATTCCCTTATTGATGCAGCCACTATGGAATTGGAGACTCGAAGGTCGCAGTTTGACATTTGTCAAACTGTGATCGCCGCCTGAGCGCGACGATTATAAGTGGCTCGAAAGAACGATAGAATCATTCATTGAATGTATTTCATCAAATCGAGCGATAGTGTCGAAATATCGATGAGTTCTACCTTATCGGTATAACTTGCATATTTGAATGGTCATGGTTCCTTGATTGACCGCATCAAAAAATTGGCACAAGAGATGAGAGAAGGCTTCCCCGAGCGAGTTAATACGCAATCGCCTCGGTGGTCTCATTGGTCAAGGCGCCGGTCCGGAGTACCGGAGATTGCGAGGTTCAAGTCCCGCCCGAGGTAGGATTTCTTCATCTCTCGGTCAATCTTCCAATAAAAAACTGAAAAATCCAGAAAAGAAATAAAAATCCCTTCGTGATGCAGCCACGATGGGAGTGGAGCTTCGAAGGTCGCAGTTTGACAAGTGTCAAACTGTGATCGCAGCCCGAGCGCGACGATCATGAGTGGCTCGAAAAAACGATGAATTCATTCATTGAATGTATTTCATCAATTCGAGCGATAGATTCGAAATATCGATGAGTTCTACCTTATCGGTATAACTTGCATATTTGAATGGTCATGGTTCCTTGATTGACCGCATCAAAAAATTGGCACAAGAGATGAGAGAAGGCTCCCCCGAGCGAGTTAATACGCAATCGCCTCGGTGGTCTCATTGGTCAAGGCGCCGGTCCGGAGTACCGGAGATTGCGAGGTTCAAGTCACGCCCGAGGTAGGATTTCTTCATCTCTCGGTCAATCTTCCAATAAAAAACTGAAAAATCCAGAAAAGAAATAAAAATCCCTTCGTGATGCAGCCACGATGGGAGTGGAGCTTCGAAGGTCGCAGTTTGACAAGTGTCAAACTGTGATCGCAGCCCGAGCGCGACGATCATGAGTGGCTCGAAAAAACGATGAATTCATTCATTGAATGTATTTCATCAATTCGAGCGATAGATTCGAAATATCGATGAGATCTATCTTATCGGTATGAATTGCATATTTGAAAGTTCATGGTTCCTTGATTGACCGCATCGAAAGATTGGCACGAGCGATGAGAGAAGGCTTCCCCGTGCGAGTGAATACGCAATCGCTTGGTGGTCTAAATGGTAAAGGAGCCGGTCCAGAGTACCGAAGATTGCGAGGTTCAAGTCCCGCCCGAGGAAGAATTTTTCCATCTCTCGGTCAAGCTTCCAATAAAAAACTGAGAAATCCAAAAAAGAAAGGAAAATCCCTTCATGATGAAGCCACTATGAAAGTGGAGCCTCGAAGGTCGCAGTTTGACATTTGTCTAACTGTGTTCGCCACACGAGCGCAACGATTATGAGTGGCTCGGAAGAACGATAAATTCATGCATTGAATGTATTCCTTCAAATCGAGCGACAGAGTCCAAATATCGATCATATCTCCCTTATCGGTATGATTTGCATATTTGAATGGTCATGGTTCCTTGATTGACAACATCGAAAGATTGGCACAAGAGATAAAAGGAGGCTTCCCCGTGCGAGTGTATACGTAATCGCCTCTGTGGTCTAAATGGTCAAGGCTCTGGTCCGGGGTACCGGAGATTGCGAGGTTCAAGTCCCGCCAGAGGAAGAATTTTTTCATCTTTCGGTCAATCAGTCAATGAAAAATTGGAAAATCAAAAGAAGGAAAGAAAATTCCCTTCGTGATGCTGCCACTAAGAAAGTGGAGCCTCGAAGGTCGCAGTTTGACATTTGTCGAACTGTGTTCGCCGCCCGAGCGCGACGATTATAAGTGGCTCGGAAGAACGATAAATTCATGCATTGAATGTATTCCTTCAAATCGAGCGATAGAGCCCAGATATCGATGAGATCTACCTTATCGGTATGATTTGCATATTTGAATGGTCATGGTTCCTTGATTGACCGCATCGGAAGATTGGCACAAGAGATAAGAGGAGGCTTTCCCGAGCGAGTGAATACGCAATCGCCTCGGTGGTCTAATTGGTTGAGGCGCCGGTCCGGAGTACCGGAGACTGCGAGGTTCAAGTCCCACGCAAGGGAGAATTTTTTCATCTCTCGGTTAATCTACCGATGAAAAATTGGAAAATCCAAAGAGAAAGAGAAGATGAAATCCCTTCGTGATGCAGCCACGATGGGAGTGGAGCTTCGAAGGTCGCAGTTTGATATGTGTCAAATTGTGATCGCCGCCTGAGTGCGACGATTATGAGTGGCTCGAAAGAACGATTAATTGATTCATTGAATGTTTCTCATCAAATCAAGGGATAGAGTCCAAATATCGATGATATCTTCCTTGTCGGGATCATTTGCAAATTTGAATGGTCATGGTTCCTTGATTGACCGCATCGAAAGATTGGCACAAGTGATGAGAGAAGGCTTCCCCGAGCGAGTGAATACGCAATCGCCTCGGTGGTCTAATTGGTTGAGGCGCCAGTCCGGAGTACCGGCGATTGCGAGGTTCAAGTCCCGCCCGAGGAAGAATTTTTTCATCTCTCGGTCAATCTTTCAATAAAAAATTGGAAAATCCGAAGAAAAAAGAAAATGAATGAAAAATCCCTTCGTGATGCAGCCACGATGGAAGTGTAGCCTCGAAGGTCGCAGTTTGACATCTGTGGAACTGTGATCGCCGCCTGAGCGCGATGACCATAAGTAGCTCGAAAAAACGATCAATCCATTCATTGAATGTATCTCATCAAATCGAACGATGGAGTCGAAATATCGATCAGATTAACCTTATCGGTATTATTCGCATATTTGAATGGTCATGGTTCCTTGATTGACCGCATCGGAAGATTGGCACAAGAGATGAGACGCGGCTTCCCCGAGCGAGTGGATACGCAATCGCCTCGGTGGTCTAATTGGTTAAGGCACCGGTCCGGAGTACCGGAGATTGCGAGTTCCGAGTCCCACCCGAAGAAGCTTTTTTCCATCTCCCAGTTAGTAGTTCAATAAAAAATTGCAAGATCCAAAGAAGAGAAAATCCCTTCGTGATGCAGCCACTATGGAATTGGAGCCTCGAAGGTCGCAGTTTGACATTTGTCAAACTGTGATCGCCGCCTGAGCGCGACGATTATAAGTGGCCAGGGTTGGCAAAATACCTTACCTAGTATACCATACCAGAATACCAGGTATAGTATACCTGGTATTCTGGTCTACTATACCTCGTCAGTATACTCGGAAAATTTAGCGAACTAATGGAGTTCGCGCGTTTTAACAGTTTGTGCTAGTTTGTACGTTCGATACGGTCCTCGCTAAGAGCGGGATTTTCCAGGCGTTGTAGGATTTCCAGCTGGCAGATTAGGTAAAAAAAATGTTTGCATTTCACTCAAAATTGTACATACAAATAATTCAGATATCCTGATTATGCTGCTTTCTTCTTCCGACGTCTCGCTTTCCTAACCTCCACGGCTCGGATACTGGATTTTATTTGAAAAAGTATAGATCATACACAAATGAATTTGAGTAATGTGGAGTGATGAAGTGCATAATGATTTCCCAAATTCACGATATTCCTCATTCGTTCATTAGATGGAGAAGCGACCTAATCCAAAGATCAAAACAGATCTTGGACCGGCATGGACAGGTTACCACGCAGTGAGAGCACCCAACACTCTCAAAATTCAGAGAGCTCATTGCTTGACCTGCGACATCAAATTTAAAAATGTGAGTCATGAATTTCTACGCAAGCACAGGTGAGTTGCATTTACCCGTAGTTGAAACTATCATGTAGTTCTTGAATGTGTAGTTGGAATATCAATGGATTTGTTCATTTTGAAATTTCAAGAAAGCGCTGTGATGAGAAACATGGAGTGATGAAGTGCAATCAAGATTCATCTGTGACTCAAGATGATGATGAGTGTGACGATGACAGCACCCTGGATGATGACACAGATGACTGCTCAGGTGAACTGGTCCAGCAAGTATCTGTGCCGCAAATCAGCCCAGGTCGATTAGTCCAACCAATATCTCTGCCGCAAACCAGCCCAGGTCAACTAGTTCAGCAAGTATCGGCGTTGGAAACTAGCCCAGGTCAGCCATTGGCACTCAGCACTAGTCAACTGAGTATAAGCCTCTCGACCAGTGCCAATCAACCGCATACAAATCTACAGTCCAATAAGCGTCGAAGCTCAGAAGTGACAGGTTTGTCAACAAGTGACATCAATTTCTATTCCTTGAAATTACTGGCACGATTTAATATCAGCTTCAAAGATGCTGGGTCAGTCCACATGAAGAATTTTGTCAATGCTTTAAATTGCTCGTACCATATCCCCTCTGAAGAACAGTTGAATACAGAAGTCTTGCCTTTAGTTTGTAGTAACAACTTTAAATCCAGAATGGGGAATAATCTTAGTGAAACATTAATAGTTTGTACTTATAAAATAAAAGCAACCAATGAGTTTGAAGAAAATTATCTAGTGAGTGTTGTACTAGATAAAAATGGAAAACAGAATTATGTTCGTGGTGAGAAAATGTTGATTTTAGATCTCAAACACTTTGAAGATTTTTGTATGCAATCAGTAGACCTTTTTTTGGAGGAATACAGAGTGTATATAACATTTATTGTTCACAACACTGACTTCGATTGTGCTCGCATTGATTTGACAAATATTAAGAGATCTATTTTTTCCCTCAAAAGTTTTGAAAAACTCTTCACCAAATTGAGATCTGATGAAGTTGTGTTCGTTGTAACAGGTTCATCATTTGCAATCCCACAAAATTTTTATGACTCGATTGACAATTTGAATGATGCTATTCTAGCGAAGAACAACTCCCTATCTTGGGCAGTAAAATATGTTATATGGGAATTTGCTAATTCAGATGCTTGCAATAATCAATCTGCAAAACATATTATTCGAGACTTCTTGAAACCCATTCATTTCGTAGCAAGATTTTTCCATCCTTCTTGCCGAGATGGAAATATTGATGCGACAACTTGTAAGCAGATGCTTAAAGCAGTTGAGTGTCTAACCTCGCGACTTGGCAACGTCGATTCAGTTTCTTATCATATGGAAAAAATAGGAACATTTAGGGGCTTGTTTGACCCTATCAAAAATTATTCAGTTGACAAATTTTGGCGCTTAGCTTCAGCTGACCATGAAGAATTAAGTTCAATTGCTCAAAATATATTGAAGTTACCTGCATTTGCTGAAATTGTTAATTTGAGTAAAATCGTAGATATGTTAGGCAGGTCCATAGATCAAATCTCAGAAATGAGATCACTCAGTATTGCTGCAGTTCTTGAAGATAATGTTTAATATCGATATGTTTGGTCCAACATTTTTGTTCAAAGCATTGTGTACCTGACCTTTAGCAATTTACTCTAGGCACTAGAGGCTAAGTAGGCTATACCATGATTTGATCAATTTCAAATTTGGTTAATACTCTAAAATGTTGCGTTTTGACGAATGTGATGGCTTATCCATTCCCTTCCCAACTATGTTCCTTTATTGTAATTGGTCCAGAAGTTACCTGGAGTCGTGTAATGACATTGACTCAAGTTTGGTATTTGTGCCATGACCAAAATTATTCTTAGTAGTTCTAGGGCATAATGGATACCCCATGAGATTTACATTACTGTTGACAGTGATTGTTACCATCTTGCATCGAAATTCAATTAGTAGGATTCCTTGGTTGATTCTTGAATGATTTATCATCCCTGCCATGTTGATTCATCTGCTCTTTGGCGAAGTTACTCAAACGATGTAAATTTCTGTCAGTCCTAACAACAATCATCAGAGATGGAATGTTTGACATATATTAAGCCATGACTTCTATCGTTCCATGTGATTTATGTGTAATGTTTACCGTATGCGAAGTGTTTATTGGATAGAATCCTTTATCGTTTGTAAATGTGTCTCATGACATTCATACCGTGTATTGTTATGACTGCAATATTTAAGTAATCAGGCCTGACAGTATGAACTAGTTGAAAAACCAAAGTTTATGTTGGAATCTCTCAAATAGTCTGAAGATGTACTTAGTACTCCATAGAACTTCAAAGATATTCAGCTTAGAAGTCTAAGTAAAATTCTAAAGATATCTAAAGACTCCACGAGGGTGTGGAATCTGCAGAGGAAAACTTATTAGTGAAAAGTGTAATTCAAGCTTATCACTTGAACAGATTGCAGCCGTTATTTCCTATCTGTCTCATCTTGAAACTTTCACTTAGCAGTCACACTTCAATTTTCTTGTAAAAACGCGGAAGTACACTGATCTGTTCTACTGTGTTTCGATAATATGTTACATATAAATCCCTCCCATCAAATAGAAAGTCAAACTTAGGAGTAACAAGCATTATTTTTGTGCATTGTAAAATGTAAGAAAAATAAAGCCCTTTGTTTTTTCACTAGAAGGTTGATGCATTGATAGCCCTATTCTCATCTCATCCTCCATCGTTCTACATGTCAATTTTGGGTACTATCATGAGTTCTATTTTTTTTTTAGTGTGACAAATGGCTACGTAAATTAAATGAGGAAAGCAAACAAGAGTTTCTGAAACATTTTAAGTAAGAAATAAGTATGAGTCTGTCGGAATTGTGCATGGCAAATCGGTAACTCGGAGGTCTTTATTCAAGACAAACAGTGATTTTGAATGATGATCTTAAAAATTCTGCTCATATTCTAAAAATAAATTATCAAGCTTACATCTCCGCCTTGCTATGTCTCATGGCTGCCAACGCAACCAATGAATTTCTTTCCAACTGTATTCATTCAATTTCTATTTCATGAATTTTTACAATTCTAAAAATTGTCGAGAAATGATTAACACATCAATTACATATCTAGAGCGTACGAAATTCGAGCCCAACAAACTCTACACCACGAATAATTTTGGAACGAATATTTCATATGGAATGCTTGATTATCACTGTACTGAAATACCCATGAATACGACTAATGATAGCCTCCTGGCATGTCAAACGATACTACATGAGGATCGGTTCAGAAATATCAAGCAATGCTTTACGAAGATGATGATAAAGTATTATCGAGAACTATTCTCTGGACAATTCTAGCCAATATATAGTGAGAATTACAAGAATGAACATATAGAATTATCCTTCTCCATTTTCTAATGACAATTTCTGTGCATAAGTAAAAAGGAGCTTCGAGGCGTGTGAAGCTTGAATCGCTTCCTTTTCATGTTCTTCTGGTATAGTTTTTTCCCAAGTCATTCTGGAATACTTAAATTCAATTTCTAATGAAGAACAATTCCTGAAAAAGATGCGATTTGATAATTGAATTTAAATTTTCGAGTTACATGATATTTGATGCATTGCTCTACTATTCAACAGTTTGCGCTGGCTCAATATTACACTTTTATTTGCTCAATACACGATCGATCGAAAGTTTGTGTATGTACACCTGAAAAACGAAAGTTCGATTTTCTCGACTGCTCCGGTCTCCTTCGTCCAAAAAGATTCTATTTCAGCTCATTTTATTGTGTCCTTCATGCACTCCAAGATCTTTCAGAATTTTTTACCGCAGCATCATAGTTTCTTGCAAAATCAAACAGAAGCTTCGTAAGATTTCATAAAAATCGAACCAATACGAAAACTTCTGCAAGTCGGACGAAAACCAATGGATTGAGATCATTCGAGGAGTCTTTGAAGGCAGAAAACAAGAGCTTCAATATCCGTTACTGAGAGTTATTCTGGGTTACTCTTGGTCCAAGCTGTGACTGTTTTTGTTAAGGAAGATTTTTCTCAAAGAAGAGTCCCACAATTTAAGATTTTTTTGATTCGACCCAAGTTTTCCCGCATTATTGATGGAAAAATCCATGAACAGTGGTTATACCAGTTTCAATAAGAGTTCATTAACGATTTCTTAATGACTGGGTCATTTTTCAATGAAAATCTTTCCTCACAAAATAGTCACATCTCGGACCAGAAATAACCTCGAATAATTTTCAATAACGAATTCGAAAGCTCTTGACTTCTATCTTGATATGCTTTTTGTACCTTCTCAATCCATTGATTTCCGTCAGACTTGCAGGGGTTTCCGTATGGACCTGGTTTCTATGGAATTTTACAAAGCTTCAGATGGATTTTACATGACTTTATTGAGCTGCGCGTAAGAACTTCCAAATGGGTCTTGAAGTGCTTGAACAAAACTACAAAATGACCTGAAGTAGAGTCGTTTTGGGCGAAGGAGATCGGAGCAGTCGAAGGATCAAAGTCGAAATTTGGTTTATCAGGTGCACACAAATTTTAGACCGGTAGCGTACCATGACTGCTAAGCGGTGCGCTGATAAAATCGTTTAGTAAATCCTAAGATCTCAGCAAAGGATAAGAGATTCAGAACTCTTCCCGCACGGGGCCTATGGGTACAACATCTGGTAGATTTCTCAGTATACGATGCCTATGAAAGTGATATATATCGATTAGCTGGTCAGAGGTTCGCAAGCTCAGACGATTCCTATAACGATTGTGCACGTAGGCCCAGCTCGAAAACATCCCTTCGATGAGGGCTGTCGAGGCAGGCATAATCATCATTATCGAAGCTATTCTAGCCAAGTTTGGAAAACGTAGTCTCAATATCGTCCAATATGAATACGCACTATCCACGCGATTGGCAATGTTATCAAAATCTTGCACATGGTCAATGTATTCATCATACTCATTGACGACATCCTCGTCAAAAAAAGCACGTACGTAGTCATCAGCAGTTTGGACTTGATGTGGTTCGAGGGCGTGGACACCTCGGTACATAGGATGGACAACATGCGCGAGATACCCCACAGCATAGATTGCTCGCTGAACACGATCTCTGACCATGTCATCAAATCTACCGGGTGGGTTCGTGGGCACTTGCAAATGCAGCCAATGCTCAACTGCGTCGGCTATAAACGTGTTTGGTGCCTGGCACCTATTGATAAGAGCACACACAAGCGCAAATACCCTGGCTGACTCGTGCATCCAAACTTCGAAATGCAGATCAAATAATGTCTCAACGATCGTATCAGGGACATTAACGCCATCCAAGAAGCAGATGTCACGAAGCCTTTCCAAGTTGCGCAAAACGCTGAGGATTGCCGTCAATGCGTAGGAAAAACGCACTTCAGGTTGATTTTGCAACCTCGTACCGCCTGCGTTTATCAAGAGAGCTTCTAATTCTGGCCTTTTGAAGCAGCGAATCAATTCTTTCAAACTGTCGAACTGTGGTTGATCTGGAGGCACCATCGACTTCATCAAAAGGTTTCCGTTGTGCGATGAACAACCCCAGTGCATGACATGACCGCCATTAGGATCGCTCAAATCTTCTATGGCTAATACAAGCTTTGGATCATTATCTGAGACTACTGCAATAATTGTGCAATCGTACACGATGAAAGCATCATTAATGACTTCTTGGATGATGAGTCGTACGTTGAAGGCGGTTTCTGTAGTCAAAGATATGTCGCGAGCGGTCAAGAAAACGTTTTGGACATGGATGTTAGATATACTGAAGGCTAGAACTTTGCGATTGGCATTACTATTTTTCCATCCATCAACTTGAAGTATGCCGAAAGTACCACTCAAGAGCTCTCGTTTTCGATCAACAATTCTAGAATGAATACGATTCAAAATAACACTGCCACCTCCAATAGCTCTTCGGCCGGGTAATCTATAATTGATGTTGGTAGCAACCAAAGCGTCGATAAGCTCTCGAAATTTATCGTTTTCGACAGCGATGAAGGGAATGTTGCACACATATATAGTCTCTGCTACCAAATCATCTAAATCTCTGGCAATTTCGGCAGGGTCTCTAGCATTCCTGTCCCAGCGGTTCATACTGCTAAGAAGAGTGCCTATTATTTGATGATGTTGACGTTTTCCATGAAAGTTCCGGGAACTGGCCGAGACTGCACAAATCTTCTGCTATGGTATTGACTGCGGAATAGAAAATGAAAATATCTCAAAGATAAAACATTGCTTTAAATACAATATTGCTATGATTAAATTGTTGGAGTCGATTCTACGGACAGCTTAAGTAGTGAGCTAACTAAATGGTCTCCAATAGAGTTTGTCGGAGGCAACGATGAGGACAGGATCTCTTTCGATTCTTCTTTTGTCAGTTTCTAATGCACGGAATGCGTATCCATTCGATGATTACTACGATTCGAGTAACGGTTTGAAATGTTGAGCTTTGCATAGAATGAAAATGGAGTAGAAAGTAAAATATCCTTTTCTGGTTTTTGGAAATTTTGAATGACTACCGCCGTAAAGCATCGAAAAATTTCACATTTTTTCTCGGAAACTGAAAAACCTCATCACTTATGGAGTGCAAGAATTGTGTCTCCTCGAAATATTCGACTTTCGCTGACATCCAACACTTGTTTTATGGAGAAAAATAGTACATTATGCGCCGATGTACGGTCTGGCCGTTTTGGGGCACGAGAATGAATTTTCCCCGAGTGTAACGAGGGGAAAATATCCCGCGTGCCTCAAAACGGCTCGACGAGCGAGGTGCACATACTATTTTCTGGTGTCAGGGTGACTCAACGCCAATTTTCCTAACCAAGCCGGGAAGAAAAAGGGCTGTTTAGTCGCACTATGCCAAAAAACACGTTATTCGCACTCAAAGACGAGTTGTATAACTATTTTCTTTTCATCACTCAAACCTAAACATGCCGCACTGAAAGATAATTTTAGGGATCTCTTGATGAGAAAATATATCTCCATTTCCCTTTCAAACCCATCTCGGGCGCTGCCGGAGATGTCTGTCGAGCAAAGCGAGAGAAAAAAGTTAATCAAAGAGAACTTTCTTAGTGCTCGAAATGGGCTACCGCGCTCAGCACGGAAGTATACTCTAGTTTGAAAATGACGAAGGCAACTCGTGCTGATTGATTTAAGACAACGATCGAATGTTGCTCCCTGATTGATGAGACATAGATTCGCACAACGACGGTAAACCTGAGCATAAACCTCGAAATATGTCGAAAACTGAAATGAGCTTGGGAACAAGCAGAGGAAAAGGTGAACAAGGTACCAGGTGAAAATTTCAGAGCTCATTGTGAGTTTGCCAAACAAGTGCTCAGTCGTAAATATGTTGTGGAACAATTAACTTGAAGTATACATAAGCTCGACAGGGGAGATGGCTCAAACTCTGAAAACACTTGGAAATATTTTTACCCGTCATCTCGGACTCTTATTATCTCAATATAGTCGCAGGAGGCAAGGAGATGCGATTCCAAAAGATTTCAACATATCGTATCATTCAAGACAATTTATTCAAGTCTATTACGAATAAAGATGTTATTTTCAAGAGCTTCATTCTTTTCGCACTTTGAATTCTATGATCTTATTTTTCTTTCTATCAACATTCCACCCGTCAACCATAAGAATAATTGTCTCAGGTCTTCTTGCAAGGCACTCCATTGCCGCTGTCACTTCGGTTGCACTGATCTCGACTACTTTTTTTTCCAAATTCTTGACTGGAACGTTATTGTCCATGTTTGTTGCTGATTACGGTACGGTACGCCTCTCTAATTCTGAAAATTCATAATTGGTGGCGTAACGTCTTTTCCACAGGACCTTATATTAGATGACTTATCAGGATGATTTGCCCAATTAAGCTCTTCAATTATCCATAAGTCGTAGATGGAAAAAGATGTGCTTCTACGATTAAACACGATCCGCGGCAAGACTACGTCTCTAGCCTCAGCCAGAGCCTCAAATTTTTATTAGAAGTACGGAGGAAGATACATTTTACCACTTTTGGCGGTATAAGAAATACTGTGAAGAAGCATTAAGCGATCACGCATAGGTGCGCATAGAAGAGGCCAAGGTATCTTGTTTCGGCTGCGAGATCCGGTCAGGTTAAATATATTACGGTAACCAGTCCTCGGAGAAAATTTTTAAGGTTACAAATACTAATTTCTCGTGGTACAAGATCCTCTGTGAGACCATTCATGAATTCAAAGCTGCATACAAACCCTTCTCAACCCTAGGTATAGCCAAACTTTTCCATGGACTTGAAAGTACTGTAAAAAATTAGAATCTCATGCACGATGCAATTTTCACATGCAATTTCAGCACTGGTGGAAAGCGAGGGTGTTTTAGAAATGAGGTACAAACTTATAGAAATTGTAAACTTTCGACGAGATAGATCTGAAGCTCGGCTCAAACGGTCACGTGAAAGCTCGTTAGTGACGCACTTTTAACTTGCGTGATCAGCGACATCAGACTTGGGATATTTATAATACTGGGGACGTGGGTATTATTAAGTTAGAAAATCCTAATTTTTGCCGAGACTTTTCATATCCAATACTCAAAAAAATTTTATTTTATTTTCATTAGGTAAGTATGTCGATCTTGCGACACGTCGGAGAGTTTGAAACATCAATTTTACCCTCTATTGCGGCCCGCGTGTGAATTTTTCCAGTATAAGAGACAAATAACTCTAATAAGGTAGATGTATTCAACATGCCCTCCAGTAGCCATTTTCTTAACAAACCTGGCATGCCTGAGTACTTTTCAAGTAATTCGGCTCACTTTGAAGCTCGTCTCGAGACCTTTAATATGAGCTAAAGTGAGTCTAATTTTGACTGACTGGAGCTGAGCCGACGCAATTTTCCGTGATAGTGATTCACCGCGAGTTCCCCGAAAGGGTGTACCCATAATGCTCTCACTGAGACATGTTCTCAACAACTCTACCGGTCCACCTCAATATTTGTAGATGGACTTCAGCTCATTCTAAAGCTTGTTTCGACACCTTCAAGATGAGCTAAAGTGCGTCTAATTTTGATCAAGTGGCGTCGAACTGTATGAATTTTCCCAAAATAACACTTTAAAATGGCGATGAAGCGCATAATAATACATTCCGATACAAGGGTGGAAACCACCACACCCGAGTGTTGAATAACATCTGGAGCTTCTATCAAGTCCAAAACACTAATTCCGACCTACTTTCACGTGATAAACACGTTTTGAGTGGTACAAAAAGTCATGCTGCACTCACTTTCGAGATAAACACAAGGAGGGCATGTTTACACCATAATTTTTTATTCCATTTTTGCGAATGATCTTTGTATTTTGCTCATAACATCGCTCTACTTTCAAGTTTTGCAACTTCAAAGCAGAAATTACAAAGGTTTCGAAAAAAGGAGTCGAATGCGCTGAAGTAGTTAAGATTCCTTGAAACAAATATTTTCTGTACTGGTTTTACCAGATCCAGTTTCGTCGACGGTTTCTTAAGTGTGCAAAAACGACAGATGCAAAAGCAATAATTCACATCATATTTGCTGCAATACGCAGAACTTATTCGGGGTCGGTCGAAATCAATCATTTTCTCATATTCCAACGCAAGGAACGTGTTAAAAATCGCGCGAAGATCAACGAGTGCCCACTTCTGAGATCGGCATATAGGGGCATGTTGGGTACATCTACTTTATAATTATCACTTTGCACATTATAAGAGTTCGATCTCGCAGGCCTCAGTTGTACATATTTCTAAGTCGGCGACTGATGATAACGGCTCTTTCTCAGTTCTTTGGCGTCTGTATATTAGAGTCGGCCGAAAAATCACTTTTTCCGAGAATCGATACGGGCTAGTGCGCAAAAGTTAAGTTTCTACATGTAGATGTGAACAAAATTTTGCTGGACGCTGAGAAATGAGATTTTAGGTCCCAGCAAGAGCCATCAAGCTTTTATCAGAATTAACACAGGTTCAAATGGGAATGTGCCTAATTCGACACTTTTTTCTTGCTAACTTTGCTTGCATTTCTGGCGCATCCGAAGATTTTTCAACGTACTTTAGCTCATTTTGAAGCTTCTTCCAAATATTACAAAATAAGCTAAAGTACGTGCAATTTCGACTAACCCGAGCCAATCTATCTCAATTTTTCCATTTCGACTTTCAACAGAAGTGAGGTGGGAGGGGGTAGTCGCTTATTTTTGGATTTTTCAAACTAATCTCTTTTTGGAAAAATTTAGATAGATTGGCTTGATTTAGTCGGAATTGGACGTACATTAGCTCATTTTGTAGGTTTTGTGACAAGCATGAAAATGGATTAGAACACGTTGAAGAATGTTGAGATGCGCCAGAAACACAAGCAAAGTTAGCAAGAAAAAAGTATCGAATTAGGCACATTCCCATTTAAACCTATGTTAATTTTGATAAAAGCTTGATGGCTCTTTCTGGGACCTAAAATCTCATTTCTCAGCGTCCAGCGAAAATTTTTTCACATCTACATGTAGAAACCTAACTTTAGCGTACAAGCCCGTATCGATTCTCAAAAAAAGTCATTTTTCGGCCCACCCTACTGTGTATCCAATGCTATAGCTTGCCTATATTTACGATACCAAATTTTTCCGTAGGCACTAAATGCAGTCTTTTAGAATTTTGCTGCGTTTTAATGCGAGCAAAAGCAAATTGGAACTCGATTACGTCTTTGAATGCACGTTTTACAGTGATATTATTATAACTGACCGTTCGTCCGTGCCGTTATCGCTGAGAAAAATAGGGATTTTTTACAGATCGATAGCACTCGGTAAGTTATGGAATTTTGTTGGATCTCAAGAATTTAGCAAGTTTTCATGGGTCCCAATTAATCCCATATCTATCATGAAAATTGATACAAATATAAAGATTCATTGCATCTACCATGGTATGTGTAGGGTTATGTAAGCATTTGCTTTTCGTGTGAAGAAACGGAAAGTGCGAGCTAACTGTTTTATGGAAACTTACCTGTCGGAAGAAGAACCTGCACAATTCGTGTTCCTAAAAACTATTATAAAATCGTAAGAGTCAAGTAAAGAAGCTCTTCCTGGCTCACTGTGCGGCGATTTTCAAACTACCTTGCTAGGTATACTGACGAGGTATAGTAGACCAGAATACCAGGTATACTATACCTGGTATTCTGGTATGGTATACTAGGTAAGGTATTTTGCCAACCCTGGTTTCAATCGAAAGTGAGGAGAAAATGTTCCCTTGCAGAAGTCAAATTCATGTTCTTAGTCAGAAACTACGGCAGATTGATTGAAAAAAAAGGATGGCCAGAGCAAGATGACCTATCTATCGTGAACCAGAGCCTTGAGACTTTTTTGCATCCATGTTGTTAGGGGCGTTGATAATCTTGATGTCTAAAAAATCATGTATCTTCAGTTCCAGTCACTCAATTTGAATTCTGCAAGAAGTCATCTTGGAGGAAATTTCCTCAACTTTCGATTGGAACTACTTCAAAATTTGGCAAACCACGTGCATGCGCAGAAATCTCTGTTTTCTGATTTGTCGAAAGATGAAGAGTCAGGAAATGGTCCAAAACACCCATCAAACAGTGGAAAAACAACTTCGGACTAGTTTCATCGCAAGGATCGTGCAATTCTGCCTGCGATATCATATTTTCGAAGAGTTGAGAAAAATTGCTTCTTGACATTATCAGATTAGCCTGATACCTCTGGATTTTGCCTAATCAGAGCCTGCAATTGCTGAACGGAAATCTCTAAGGTGAGTTTCGATAGGTTCTTTCAAGATCTTTCGAATGGTCCAAATTACGCAGCGTTATCTTGAACCAAATTCGAGATATATCTAATTCAGTAGAAGAAGATGATGATTTGGATGCCTCGGAGGAATCAAAAAGCGAAACAAAAAACAGCTCCGCAAGCGTCTCCGGAATTTTTTAGGGCCTCCTAGTGGGTAGAAACTTCATAATTTGGACCACAGAATCGAATTAGAACCACGAGAAAGCGATCCGAGATATCACTATCCTTCATGTATCGTTTCCAAATAGAATCCATCATAAACAACCAGTTCACGACCTCCACAAAACCATTGGAGCGCTCAAGAGAACCACGGTACAACCTCAGAGGAACGGAGTCACCCGCGGACATTTGTACGTCACCGCAACATCGCCCCAACGGGTTTGGGTACCTCGGCTAAACGTTCTCTGGTTCCCACAGCAACCTTGCGAGGTACGTTCCGGGAATGCGTTGCCCTCCATGGGTAGTGAGGGTCAATTTTATTAATATCGGTCAAAATTTCACCAAACCCGTGAACTTCGTGTACGACAGGATTGAGGAGATAGTGATCCCCTTCAATCCCTGGAGGAGATCTTCCGTAACTTCTACCTTGCCCAGCATCGGCCCCAGAGTCTTTCCTCCTATGCACTGCGGATCAATAGTACTAAGCGAGGCTGGAAAACAGAAAGACGGTAGAATTACCAATATTCATGCACTTTTCCCCCGAAAAGTTCTCTATGCTGAGCACTGTAAAGTGATGGGTCACTGTGAACCCACAACATTCTGTAATTTGAGTACGCTCAGCATTGTTTCCCCACACCATAAGAGTTCATACTATCAATAACGATCAAGCTACCTTCCTAAAAGCTGTTGTGCGTGGGTGGAGTTAGGTATCTGATAAATACATGTGACATGTGAATCCAAATTGGTTTTTGAGCAGTGATAGCTGGTGTGACGTATGTCACTACGCGCCGAGCCTCGAATAAGATGCCCGCGAGATGCCCGCGAATCCGAAGAACCCGAAGATGCCCGCGATGCAACGCGGGCATCTTCGGGTTCTGACTCTGGAGGTGTAAGTCGATGAGACGTCGGGAGAATAGACGGTCGTGTTCCAGTGATTCGGACGCTTGGTATCCGGGACACATGGATATTGTGAAGTCGAAGGGCCTGGGTTCGAATCTTCGCGGTTTCCATGTGAAATCGATCGCTTCCTTTTTCACGAGTTTATCGACTCTCCGTGAATTCCCACGTGACAACTAGTGACAGCGGTGGGATACCGCATCACTATTCGTGACTCGGTGCATTTGTAAATAAATGAAATAAATTGAGAATCAATTAATGAGAATTATGAGTAGTTGTCGGGTGCCGCAATAGATGGCAGACCAGCTCCGCAAGAGACTTGTTGAGATATGTGTACATTCAGCTGTGACACTGACATGAGGCTATAGCGAAAAAACGTCCACCAGGGCGGCGTTGTTGGTCATTTAAGCTCCTCAACACTAATGTGTATTTGCGTGTGTGATGGTGTGCGTGTATCCGTGAGACTGAGGCATGAGAGGCGTGCGCGAGCATGTCGATGAGTTATCGTCTGCCAGTAAGGTGGAAAATGGACGAGTGGAAATATTTCGTGTGACGAATTTGAAAATTATAGAATGTCTAATTTGGAGAATAAATTCGGAAGTATGACAGTTGTGCCGCTGAAAGACGAGTTGAAACTCTGTCCAGCTTCACTCAGAGGAAGAAAGAAAGATCTGATTGAGAGGTCATGAATTTCAAAACAAAGAGTAGTGTAATGGTTTTCACGAGATTTATAGTGAACCTTCTAAAACCAACTACGCTCTCTGACATTGCAGGTGTGTGTTTTATGAGAAAAACCAAAATTTTGGATTCATTAGAACCAATGTCGAAGATGCCAAAACCATTCTGACTCCTGATACAACTTTTTACAAAGATATCAATCTCTCGAGTATCATCCCTAGGCTCACTGACGAGCATATATCTCAATATTTATCGATGTTTGAAAAAGATAACGTTGTATTTGCTAAGGAGATGTATGAGAATGGTTACCTTCATTATTCAAGATACTGCATGAAAGGTAAACATTTTTCGTATGAATGACCTAATCTTTCTCTTCGAAAATCTATATATTTCTATCGCATGGTATTTATTCACAGATAGTTTATATTTTGTTGCGTCCAAATGCGAAGCACAAATAATGAAACATGTTACTCACGATGTAAACATGAGTTTAGCTATGGATAGCGAAATTCGTGAGTGCTCATGTGAGTGTATTGCTGGGAAAAGTACGAAAGCTCATTGCAAGCATGTCTGCGTGACATTTTATGGCGTTCGTGGCTTTGCGCAGAAGAAACCAGCCGTCACAAAACAGTCTTGCACTGAGAAATTGCAAACATTCAATCATCCAAGTAAGCGTTTCGCAGGATCTCCTATGGCAGCGAAAGATGTGGTACCAAAGAGACAAAAGAATTGCAAACGTTCTAATCCCGACGAGCCCGAAGATGATGACGATCCTGATTATGATATTTGGTACAAGAACTATTTTGATAATTTGATTATAAATAGAGGGGTGGGGAACAATATGTCGCTCAAACAGTTGACGAAGCCAGCAAACCAGCACGCAGTATCTTTCGATCATGATTACCTGAAGTACATGACCAAATACAATATCTTGCGAGAACTTGGACTGGTTCATATCACTTCAGAAGAGATTTAAAAAATTGATTTAGAAACATTGAACCTAAGTAAAAGTGCTGCGTGGTTTGAGAACCGCAAATTCCCCAGAACAGCCAGTAAATTCTACGAGTATTGTAAATATTTGAATGGAAAACAAGGAAAAAACATGGCTCTCGCTATTTTAAGCCCTGTGCAATTCAAATCTAAAGAGACGGTTCATGGGAATGTTTACGAAAAGGAAGCTCTTCAACTTTTTGAGGATAGTATGCTGTTGGGTCAGATAAAATGCGAGCCGTGTGGTCGATTGATCATGAAAGATTAACCTTTTTTGGGAGCCAGCCCAGACGCTCTCTCGGACGAAGTGACTGTCGTCGAAATGAAATGCCCATATACCTGTCGTCGAACTCATGCGAATGAACTCACATTGATTGTCTAGAAAAGGACGAGAAAGGCGGGCTAACTCTGAAAAAGAGTTCTTCATACAATTATCAGGTACGAGGGCAGCTTATGGTAACTGGGAGATTGTTCTGTGATTTTTCAGTGTACACTTTCAAGTCCCTTCTCAGAACAAGTATTCCAAGAGATGAAAATCTTATTTCAGACATGTTGGCTAAGCTCATTGATTTTCATAACGAATATTTACAACCAGCCATACTTAATCACTTCTTGTACAGAGGTCATTACAAAATATTCCGGAAAAATGATGACTATCCCAGAGCTTATCAAAAAATGTTCAATAACAATGATAATCAGGAGGTATTAGTATTCTCATTTATTCTGATAGTCTCACCATGATGTGAAGACACTGTTATTCAACAATATGTTTTCAATACTAGTGGAAGTCTAATCAGATCTTCTATCGTGCCATGTACAAAATTAGATAAAAAATATATTGACATTGTTGTTGACTTGAGCTGAAAGTTACTGTGTACAGTGTGATTATGCAACCACAGTCCCAGCGGTTGATAACAAAAGTATTCGAAAGAAGAATTTCACATACACTTGTATTAGCTTGAAATTTCATTCACTTGGTTACCTTGCTCATGATATTTTCCTTGAAATCACAAAGCATTGTGCATACTTCAGAGATCTGGGTTGCTAGAGGAATATGAATATTTCTCAATTTTGTTGACAAGATTTTGGAGGTTTTGATCAATCCAATCAACCTTTCAATGTGAACTCTATACTTGGGAAGCTTCCGATCACTCATTAGTTGTTCCAAAGGTATATAGCCTTTTCCCTTAGAAAAATGAGGTGTGGCAACTGTGACATTATATGGGGCAAGAATATCTTGGGCAGTAAATCCTCTCTCTGCCATGATCATATCACCAGATCCAACCTCAAATTGAAGTTACACCGTTCAACCAGTTGCCTGTCACTTGTGGATCCTTCGTGGAGTGAACTTCTGTAGGAAATCAATCCTCCGGATGTACTGCCCACTGCTCCTTTCAAAGTTGCATGATTCTTGTGAACACTGAATGAAGATTGCTGGATCAATGGATCACCACTGCGCTCTATGTAAATTTCAGTACCATCAATGATTACTCTAGTCTTTGAAAAATCTTCCTTGAATCTGTCTGACATATAGTATTGAACAAGATCTTTGCTTGACCAAATATCAATCCTAGAACACTGCTTTTCCATTAAGATAACCCAAGTCTTGAATATATTACCTGCAGCAAACTTACAAGGGGAGGACCTGACCTTTGGATCACCAATCTTTTCCAAAATTTTTTTACAGTCTTGTGTCACCTAGAATATGAAGGATCCAGAGTAACTCCGTCAAATGGGCCTTCTGTTCAGATCTACAAGCAAAAATGTTAGCGTTGCCAGTATATCTATATATATCACTTTTCAACATGGGCCTACATGGGCGATGTTAATGTCATGGGCTGTAACTTTGAACAGGAGGCCCATTTGACGTAGTTACTCTGGATCCTTCATATTCTAGGTAATACAAAATTGTAAAAGAATTTTGGACAAGATTGGTGATCCAAAGGTCTGGTCCTCCCCTTGTTAGTAATATTGAAGTGAGCAGCAAGCTCAACATCTGTACAATTCTCACGCAGCTTCCAAAGGGTCAACAATAGTTGATTTTTCGAAGATAAATCTAATTTCGAAGATAAGGCTATGTGATCCATTTCTTTTGATCTTGATTTCTTGTACTTTTTTTCCAAGGCTATATAATACACAGTCATGGATTTTTCATAATTTTCTAAACCTGTGGATTCAAGAGTCAACGCAGGATTGTTCTTGAGCTCTTCTGTGTCATAGCGTAGCTTTCAATGAGATCCACCACTCTTCTGACTCTTTCGTGGAACTTTACAAGAGGCTACGCTGATCTTTTCTCCACTGATACAACTCTCAGCAGTATTAGCTGTAGAAGATTCATCACTTCTGGCTCCGTTGATCTTGTCATCATTGATATTATTCTCAGCGGTATTAGCTGTACAAGATTCATCAGTATTGCCAAGCACAACATCAGTTAGTCTGGGAGCTGGTGAATTTTTTTGTGTCACATTTAGTAAGATCTAGAATAGTGTTTAAAACATCGCTCTCTGTCTCCCGACCCCAAAACCGGCGTCAGACGGCCTAGTTTTGGGGGGTCATTTTTTTTATTGATTCTCAAAATGATTATTTTGACAGGTTTATGTGTCATAATTCGTAAAAGCTGAATATTTCGAGGATGATAGTTTATGATTAGAGATGCCCAAAAATGGCCGTCAGACCGCTCCAGAGTGGGGGCATACGCGTCAGCACAATTTTGAAAATCGATATCGGTCCGAAAAAATTCAGGCACGCTCTCTCTACCGTGAAGAATGGAATTCTCTTACTTCAGACCAAATTCTGTGCGAAACATAACCTACAAAAATTATTTGATTTTCCAAGATTCTTTGGAGGTATATTTTACGTATGAAAATGTCTGAAAACATTACTGCTGGTTATCCTTGTACGCATTTACGATAGTTTTTTTTAAATCTCGTATTCAAAAATTTGTTCAGTAAAAACAAATTCTGCTTGAATCTTTGGCGATTCGGAATGTCGATTAAATTTGTGACGCCACGCTCGCAATTACTCGCAAATGTGAAGACGAGAAGGGTCTCCTGCGTCCCCGCTATACCATCGGTTCTAATGGTACATCATGGAGAAGTTAAGAATTCCTGTTCAAAAATTGGGGAAAGGCATGAATGAACAATAAAAACATGCTTTCCCATTTTTTTCCAGTTTTTTCATCATAAAACGGAAAATATCGGTCTTTAGGGAAAACATCGGTGATTTGTAGATCTCTAAACGATGTACAAGATTGATCCGTACTCTTTTCCCCCGTGAAATGCATCCTTTTGGAGTTATTCTTCATCAAAGTTATAATCAAATTTGTTGATATAAATTTGCTAAATTTGTTTATAACGGGTCCTAATTTTTTATCCTAGGTAATTGAAACAATTTAGAAGAGAAAAGGTCTCTTAGTATTTTTGCCTTAGTTTCATCGATTTTAAGTAATGGAAAAAGCAAATTTTGCAACTTCTCACCCTCATTGCGGTACTTTCCGACATCACTTCGACTTGGAAGTCGCGAAGTCTTCTTTTCTCATTACTCGAAAACGATCAAACTTAGGGAAGAGTACCAGGAGACCTTCTCTTTTTGAAATTGACTCTGTTGCATAGGAAAAATAACTTGGACCCGATATAAACAATTTTAGCGAATTCATTCAAACAAATTCGATCATAACTTTGATCAAGAAAAACTCCCAAAGGATGCATTTTACGGGGGAAAGTGTATGAACTCATCTTATAGACCGTTCAGAAATCTACAAATTACTCTCAACAAGTTTTCCTAAAAAACCAATATTTCCCGATCGATAATGGGAAAACCGTAAAAAGGTCGGAGAAAAGCATGATCTTATATGGTGAAATGACCTAGGAATTTCTTCAAAATCTCAAATTTTTTCAATCAATAAATGTTGGAATGAGATATTTGAAGAAATATATCAAATATCGTCGTAGATGCGTAAAAGCAGTAATGTTTCCAGACATTTTCATACGTAAAGTATACCTTCAAAGAATTTTGGAAAATTATATAATTTCTGTAGGTTATGTTTCGCACAGAATTTGGTCTAAAGTAAGAGAATTCCATTCTTCACGGTAGAAAGAGCGTGCCTGAATTTTTTCGGACCTCTATTGATATTTCACCCCTCATTCCCGTGACCTTACCCGGCACCTTATGGGCCGTCTGATTTGGAAACTCCCCACCATTTAGTGGTCTGACGATTGAAATCCTGTTAAGGAGCATGATATCTACGATACTACAAATTCCCAAGTTTTACTAAATATGACACACGATCTTATCGTATATCGATTGTCAATAACGTGCTGACGCGTATCCCCCCACTCCGGAGCGGTCTGACGGCCATTTTCGGGCATCTCTAATCATAAACTATCATCCTCGAAATATTCAGCTTTTACGGATTATGACACATAAACCTGTCAAAACAATCATTTTGAAAATCAATAAAAAAAATAATCCCCCAAAACTAGGCCGTCTGACGCCGGTTTTGGGGTCGGGAGACAGAGAGCAATGTTTTAAACTTTATTCTAGGTTTTACTAAATTTGACACAAAAAAAGTTCACCAGCTCCCGGACTAAGTTACAATATTTTCTTCATACACATCTGCCTCAAAAATTTGATGCCCGAGGCAATTAACATCTTTGAGAAGTGAAGAATTGAACACCGATGGCACTTCCATTTGGGAATCTGTCATGTTTTCATCGTCCAAATCAATAGATGAATGGCTATCTTCACTCGTATTCATCTCTTGATTCATATATATATCCATGCTTGGTTTTGTATTCCATGGGAAGACTGATGGCACTACCCCAGACTGAGTACAAGTTCTCATTTGACCAGCTGCAAATCAAGATACTTGTTAGTGCGCTGCTTAGTGCTCACACGAGATATTTGAAAGATATATCTATTTCTAAAATAATGCACTCACCATCACTATCTGAATAAAATTGTTCAGGGTGGAAGTGTTCCAAACACAGACCATGACTTCTTTTTGGCATGAATGAGGGCTGCTGAATAGCTATAAGCCATAGCTTTCGGAGTTCCAAATTTTGTGGAAAACGATATTTCACCCAGTTATCACAACCTCTCATTTGACACTTCATGTTGTTGAGAGAGATCACTCAGCTGTCAAAATTTAAATACTTTCAAGTTGCAAAGCAGAAGGATCTCGCTGTCCACACGTATGGGTACACGGACACACTAACACACACGCATTATGTACATTAGTGTTGGGGAGCTTAAATGACCATCAGCACCGCCTTGGTGGACGTTTTTTCGCTATAGCCTCATTGGCAGAAGCTATTAGGTAGTTGTATAAGGAAACTGCCATACCGACTTTGGTGACAGCGCCACGAGATGATGAATATGAATATGTGCGAAGAAGAAGCGCTGCGCCAAGTGCGGCAGATTGGATAAGAACGTTGTAAGAGGAAGATGTGTAGGGGAGCGTGGAATTCGGAGCGAGTAGTGAATGAATATTATTTAGTGAAACAAGTATTATTGAATTAAAGAAGTCCACAACCATTCATGGAAAATTACCTCTTTTCCCAATATGGTAGCAGTAGCTGAGGTTATGAATGTGGAAGAATATTACTGATCATTCAATGAGAAGCGGCATTGGTGATCAATTAGAAGGATCGCCGCAAAATCAAGAAAGAAGTGAAGAATCGTTAACAAGTGAGACTGAGTCCCAAGAAAAAGGAATTGAAGAATTGAGTGAAGAAGTTCCCAGTGAAGATACAGACAAAATGGCAGGAGATTTTACAGTGCCAGTTTTTGACGGAAAAGGCTACAGTAGTTGGGAGAAAAGAATTGAAATGCTCTTGAAACTGAAGAAGTGCCACGAAGTGATTACAAGAGCAAGAACGAATACTGATAGAGCAGATTGGGATGATCAACATATCAAGACAGTGAACTACATTCACATTGGGATAAATGATGAGCAATTGGATTTTGTGAGTGAATTTGAAACGGCCTACGATATTATAAGAAAATTTGATGAATTATATTTGACAAAATCAACGGCGCTCCAAATTGTCTCGAGAAATCTGATAGAAAAATTCCGTTCGAAAGACTATGGCCGAGTCTACATAAGTGCGCGAGCGGGGTCCAAGAGCGCTCTCGCGGGGTGCATTCGCTCTCGCCGCTCAATAGCGCAGGTTTTTTTATATTATAAAATTTGTGCGAAGACTGACGGGGTAGTCTCGCACTACAGAATCGCAATTCTAGTATCAAAGCTAGGAATCTGGGGGGGGGGGGGGGGCTTCAATCCCCAAACTTAAGAAGCCCCCGCAAACACTCGGAAACTGGGCCTGAGAGAATTATTCCCAAAATCTAAGAAAGTAACCAAACCCTCAAATATCCGGATGTTCCTCTTAGCAATCCAGCCGGGAACCAAAATGCGACCGAAACTAAATCCCAAAACTAACTCATGTGATCAAACTTGCTAATACTCGAATACTAGAACCGAAAATAGTGTCCGTGAGAGAAATCAATCTCAAAACCCAGAATAACAAATAAACCTGCGATAGAACCTGGATGTTTATGACAAAATTCTCTGATTGCAAGAAGAATCGATCGCAACACTCCGAAAGAAAATTAATGAACTCAAAATTCTATCGGGGCAGTAATCGATCCTCGAATCTGACATAAGCTCTCAACAGAAATTTCAGGCCAAGCATCCGCATGTTTACGGTTTTGGAGGCTTCTTGAGTTGCGGGATTGATACCCCCTCCCCCCGTGATGATTCCTAGCTTTGATGTTAGAACTATGATCCTATGGTGCGAGACTATCCCTTCAGTCTTCGCACACTAATTTGAAACATGATTGAACCTTCGTTGCAGAGCGGCGAGAGTGAGCGCAAGAGCGCTCTCGGTGCGCGCTCGCTCTCTTATGTAGACTCGGCCTATGAGAACTGTGAAGAATTTTTTGGTGAAAATGATCGATGAACTAGGAACTGCTGGGGCACAAGTAAGTGAAGAAGAAAAAGTGAATTATCTTTTGAGGACATTGCCGGAAAATTACAATCCGATCTGACGCTTCAATCTACCAACCTGGAGAATCTCTTACATCGCACAGCCATACCCTCATTACTCAATAGCTATAAGTGAGTAAGCACTCTCACACCCTTCCTCGGTCATATCATGGCTTTGGGATCCTCATCTCTGTGCTCATTCGGAGAAATCCTCAGTGCCAGAGGCATTCAAGAGCACAGCGTTTCTCTGCCGAGCTTGAATAGGAAGTTATACTGTCAGCTCCAAGATCCCATGTAAAAGGTCTGGCACACCATATTCACATATTCTCGTATCTTGTGATGCTACATGCCAGATTATCCTACCAAAAGCGAGATGGCTCTTCTATCTGTCGTCTAGATGTGTCGATTACTCAAGGTATCCTTCCTACAAAGTATCCAAGCAGCAGAGGAGTAAGTACCGTGGGCCAATATCAGTGAGACAGTTTCATGCAGATGCGTTCCTTGATCCTTACATTGAGATTCTATAATTTGGCAAGGACACTGTCTCAAAATGATGTCCTGCTACTCATGGATTCACTTGAGCATTGTCTCCCAGTTATCTTAGCTCATTGAGGGGTCCAATGGCACTTTCTCATAGGGAACCATCTAGTGATTAATAATTTATTTAAAAAATCGGATCTCAACCACTTTGAAGTGTAATACGCAGTGAGCATGATTCCAGTCATTTCCATGAGCTTTTCTGGCTCATGGGAATTACTGAAATCATGCTCACTAACTGTTACACTTCTATGTGGTTGAAATGGCTGTGTATAGTGTACGGTTCCATGATAATCCAAATAATAATCAATCTTTTCTGGAAGAGACTCTGCCATTGACTCTTATTTGAGTTGTCATGCACACCGTTCTGGAGTGATCTATATTCTTCCAATGAGAGTCCAGTAAAATGTGGTTGATCCGGCATCATAGCCCGCGTGAAAATAGTTGAGATCTCTCCGAGATCTTTTTGAGATCGTCTCAACGATGAAACAACCCAAGCTCCCCATAAGATGTACTTGAGATGGTACGCTCGGAAGATCTTTCAAAGATCTCGGACCGATTTGAGTTTAAGATGACCAGGCTATCGATATTTTACTTGCACAAAGATGCTTCCGAGACATTTCCAAGATCTTTTTTTCATCTCTCAAAATATCCCTGATCTCACAACAAGCGCTCTCAGAGATGATGAAGAGATCAATTTTTCTTATTGATGGAGACTAATTTGAGATCTTCCTGAGATCTTGAGCTCATCTGTACAACTTATTTACTTTTTTCTCGACGCTTTTCCTCAACTATCACCATACTTAGTTCTTTAGGATAATTGAAAGTCATTGAAAGATTTTGAAGCAACAATGTTCATTTATTCTACTTCAGAATTATTACAAGGCTCAACAATGTACATATCTCCATCAACATACAATTTATAACATACTGAGCTTATGTCACTCACTTTTATTGCGGTTAATTCGTCACATCCATCACCGCGATGAAAATTAGGCAAAGAGTTTTTGGTGACGTTGCAAGAGAAAGCTGGTCTCACTCTACATTTTGAAATGATTGCATAGATTTCCGGAGTACATTTACAGCCCAATGCTTCACAAGAATGACGAACTGATGCTCTTACAAATTGTTTTACCTCAGCGATCTCAGATCTTCTATCTGTGATATATCTTATACAGGATGAATCGGTCTTTTTTATCTCATTAGAGTCGGACTCGATAATCATATTATTCACTAGAATTTTTGCAAAAAAAATTAAAATCAAATTCATCTTTGCTCAATCCTAAGACATTTTGTATGACATCTACATTTCTTTCGGTACACCAAGATCCTATGACGTAAGTGTGATCTGAAATTTCCAATGTCTTTCGTCGAATTCTATTCCTGGCGAATACTTTTTCACAGAATAATGAGACCTCTTCACTATTTTTAGATATTCGTTTCCTTAATTCATTCAGATTTAGGTAAATGGATACAGTGGATGCAATTTGTAGCTCAGGCTTCTGCGATCCATGGACGTTCCCTTTCAAAACGCCATTCAAAGCCTCAAATGGGAAGCATGAAGTAACCCACAGTGGCCCAAATTGCTCTACTACATCAGCTAGATGGAGTAATAGATGAATATTGCTTATCATGTGCTCCTTACCATAAATAATTCCAAAACGTTTCACATATTCAGATAGACAAGCTCTTGCTTTCTTCATCATATCCTGGGTAACACTCGACATTGATAGCAGAGAAATTCCATGCACAAGAAGAATATGGTGATCGAAATAAACCTTGGGCATGAACTTTTCTAGCAAAGGTAGACTGTATACAAGTAGAAAATTTTTCCACTCGGACGCTTTCCAATACATAAAATCATCAAGAGATCGCGGTAGTCTTGCTGTTTGATCTGTTGGTCTAAGTTTTTTCAAGAATGCGTTGAAATCGCCCAAAAAGGTTCTCATGGAAGAAGATTCGTCCGAAAACCGAGAGCCAAACCACAGGGTCAATAGCTTTTTTGTCAGATTGATGAAGACACAGTGCATAACATCTATTGATGTAGTTTCTATGTATTTGTAGACAATTTGCGATAAGACGCTTCGTCCTTTCACTCCAAGGATATCAGTGAATCTGTCCACGAGACTCTTTTCCTTTTCAGCTAGTGATGCAAGGTATTCTGTTTCCGCAGTAGTGCGCATATCTAGTTTCGATTTGAAAGGGAACACTCGAATTCTGTTAAGTGTTTCTCCTCGGATCTTACTCTTCTGACAACCATAGAATCCAGGGCACAATTTCATATCCATGAATAAAGCTTTAGCCTGTAGGTCACACGTACCACATATTATCATTGCTCTTACTCGAATTTTTTCAAGATTATGAGTGACAAGATTAATTCCTTTATACATTTCGCGTAAGGACTCTCTGAATATACACAAGAAAAAATTAGCCCGTGGCTTCTCTTTCCCGAACCAAATTCCTGCCAAAATCATATTTTATTTCTTGATCTTTTCTCTGTAAGGTAGCTCATTCACCATAAGAAACAAAGGCCAAATTGAGAATTGCGAAGATTTAAAAATAGGGAAACCGTCAGTGTTCCACGTAAAAGTGATGTTATTTTTGAATTCTGTGAAACTATCCTCTAGTCCTTTGTAAATGGATCCATCGTAGATATCTTCCAAATTGGTCTCAGTTGTTTTCTTCCTGGAGAATCTATAGGTGCTTACATGATTGTAGAAAGATTGATTTTTGAATGGAACGGTCAATTGAGTAACAATCGGAATTTCTATCATATACGTTAAGTTTTCCCCATTTTGACATTTGGAACAGATTTTAACTGCTTTATCAAATTTGGAATAACATTTTGAGCAAAAATAGTGTTTCTTTAGAGGGGTTTTGGGATTTTTGAAAAATTTGTTGAATCGATAGAGAGTTTTCAGGCATTTGTTTGGTTTAGGGCAATGTAAGTTTATGAGCTCGAGGATCTTTGATAGCAGAACACCACTGATTTTGAAAGAAAGCATTAGAGACAAAATAGCTACTACACTTCCCAATACCGATATCTTTGCTCCTGGATACAACGGTTCGTGAGCATCGGGAGTCAGGATATCTTCGAAATTTTCATTTGTCACGCCGTCACATTCTTCAACGTCAGATGAGTCTCGTTCATCCTGACTCTCACTGTCATCATCACTGTCTTCATCTTGCATCGATGATGTTTCAGATTCAGAGTGTGACTCGGCTTCTGAGTCTGACAAATCGTCACAGGAGTAGTATCTTCTCGTATCATTACTGCCGGAGCAATCTATTTGAAGGATAATAAGTTCTTGAAGTGGATAAATTAGACCGATAATGAATTTTTTCGGCGGATCTGAACTTCTTGGTGAATTTGTCCGATCAAAACAATCCGTAAATTAATCGTTGTCATTAAAATCTGGCGGCTTACTTGAATATATTATATCATTACTCGGAAATTTTCAGAAGCGATTGACGAATTTTTGTGCCAACCATGAGTGAACCAATTTCTTTTCATTTCGGGAATGATTATGATTGAGTGGAAGTGAGGTATCCAGACTTATTGAATAGGTTATATACATATGGGAATTCCCATTTTCCAAAACGAGAGCTTCTTTTATCAGTTATGGCCTGATGATCTGAGAAAAAATCAAACTTGAATTACCTTGGTCAGATTTCTCTCCATAATTCAACGGGCTATCGTAGCTCGCTTTTTCTGAGCACCTCAAATTTGATGGATCTCCTTCGGCTTTCAATCCGGCTGACACTAAAGAAATGAAAAAATTTATTGTACTCATAATAAATTATACTTCAAAACTAGTTATACTTGCATAAAATTATATTTACAAAGCTCAAAATGAAGTAATTCGTATACAAATCATTGATATTATCTATCATTTGAACCACGTTTGATTTTGGCAAGTTTTTGAGTACCGATGTCAAAGAATTGCGTTTGAATTCTGTATGAATACACATTACGTAGAGATCAAGAAGGTAACGCCAATATATTACCAGACTCCGTTGGAATTTGGCTCTGATCATCATCGCTCGATTGTAGTAGTTTCTTAATCCGCCACTGCTGAGTCCTCTCGTATCCATCAAAAGATCATTCCATCATTCAGAATTTGATCCTGCGCACTGTCTCGCAAATCTTACGCTGCGCTCGATAGCAATGTTGATGATGTGAAATAACCTCATATTCATCAAACATTTGTTTCCGAGTTACCAGACAACAACACGATTTGTTAGGTTAACCATGTTTTTGTATGAATCTCTACATTTGAGATCGCGAAAATGAAAGTTTTATTTTCTTTCCCAAAACTAAACCCCCCTCTCCTGCTATTCTTGATAAAAATCTGGTGAATACGGACGGCGGAGTTGGGAAAGCTAAATTTGGAAACCGCTGGTACGATGCAAAAGTCATCGAGGAAAATGGTAATCATAGTGATGTGGTTTCTTCTAGTGACTTGAACTCTGGTTGATATTATTTTGAATGATGTCATAACGTAGAAGATGAGACTTGGCTCAACTCACTGATAATTTCGACGGATGGAGAAGTTATGGGCGTTGATTCCGAGATACCAGATGAATTGATTGCGAGAAGAAAAGAAATCACGTCTTCGAAGAAGGTTCAGAAAGGAAAAAACGATAAGATTGTCGAAGAAGCTGAGCAACAATGTTTCAAGAGAAATTCTATATTCTCTGACGATTCTGATGTGGATAACCAAGGTACCCATAATGTTGAGATTGGAGATGATAAAGAGGATGAAGAAGAGGTGAGAGGCGAAGCTGTTATAATTGATGATACTGATGATAATGACCCTGTTCCGAAACGACGATTGCATAAGAAAAAACGGCTGAAGTTTGACAACGATTGCCATTTTTGTATTGAATATCCAGCAGGTATAATCTTATTACAGATCCAATGACGAACAAATTGGTACATTCCATGCATCTAGGTTATGATAAAATTCTCGATTAATACCTCTGTGTTGTAGATGCATCGTTTCACGAAAAATTTATGGCTAAAGCAAATTCTGCAATTCAACATCTTCAATCTCTAATAGAGCAGTACGCAGATCCGGGTCAACTATCAGACGAAGTAATTTGTGAAAGAGCCCTACGAATGTGCTCTGATTGCACTGAAAGTACAATACCGCTTTTCTTCCTCCAGGTGCAGTAAGTGCGTGATTACGATGTGAAAATTAATCGCTACGAGATACATGACATCAAACGGATTCATAAAAAAGATTCAAGAGCGATGGCGCGAGGAATAATAAAAGAATTGGTCGGTGAGACAAAACTTGCCAAATTATCCGCCTCTAAAATACCAGAAGACGTCATGAAAGCGACAAACTGTAAATTCTTTCAAATATCTTTCCCATGGTCCATAGTTCGATCTGATATAATCAAATTTCCAATCTCATTTCGATCAGGTTATATCAATCGGACATCTACGGGTCTCAGATTAACATCTGTTGAATTCAATAGATGCATAACAAATTATTGCACATCTCTAAAAGAGAAAGAGAATAAAAAGAAAGGAACTAGTGAAAAAGAGGAGATCGAAGGCCGAAAGGAGGCGGAGAAGGCCGACGAGAACAGCTCATTGAACAACGATTTTGATCCTCTGCCTCCGGTTTCAGCCACAGGTATTTATTCTTTTGATACACTGTACATAGAGGGTCTTTTTGCGCCCAAATTAATCACTTTCACTCAAACATCATCAAAGAGGGTAGATCCATACGAGGGAGTAAAATCTACTCTTTGTGCCTCGTTCATAAGGTTCTCCGTTTGCGAGAGATTATTTCGACCCTCGCCTGTGGCTTAGGTCGGAAACCAATAGCACACAAGCGAGCTACAACTTCATGAGATCGGTGCGAAATATACTAGTTTTCGCATGCTTGTACTGGAAAGTATCATTGATGCTGCCAGTCTTAATTTCTCCAATATTATGTCCCTATATTCCGAACAAGACCACTTTAACACTACTGTGATTTGATTACCTCTATTTCTAAATTACCGATATCGATTCTTAATGCGTTCCCCGGAGACAAGAATTCAATTCCACTACTTGTCAATCGAGATATCCCATAATAAAAAGTTGTATACTTCCCGTATTTCCAGCCTCCAAAGCCGTCGGCGGGGAATCCGAAAGAATTGCCCAGGCTACAAAACCGAAGATTGTTCATACTGGAATGTTGATTAATAAGATCGACCTCGAAAAATTCCGTAAGTCCAAACCTCATACGAGCAACTCCGTCGATCCTGATGCGATTGCACTTACTGCAAAGAAGAGTCAACACTCGAATCTTGAAGACAAAAGCAAGAAAGGTCGAGAAGAACTCAACTCTATCCATGTGTTATCGCATTTGGAACATCCTCAGAAAACTGTACCAGATCGAGAGCCCGACATGAGGAAGTTCTCACACAATTCAGCAGAAATCGAAGGAGAGGTCGGGAAATTCCAAATTCAGTCAAAAACCAACAGCTCTTTGCGAGGAAGCAACACAGCACTTCAAGCAGTGAATATTACCAATACATCTCCAAATGGTGATCAACACGAAAATGATCATCAAAACTTGCACAAGAAACATAAGAAGCACCATAAAAAATCCAAGCTTCATAAGAAAGATAAGGAGAAAAGTAAGAAAGATAAGAAAGGGAAGGAGAGGAGTAGGAGTTCTAGTTCAGAAAGGAGCAGGAATAGTGGGGAGAGGAATGATGAGAGGGAGAAAAAGAGAAGCAAGAGTCCAAGTTTCGATGGACGTAAATATGATCATAAGAGACAAGATATGGAAAATGAGGAAAGGAGGGAGAGAAGCAGGAGTTCTAGCTCAGATGGTAGCAGAGTTGATTACAAGAAGAACAAATATGGCTCTCGTTAATTTCCCGGTTCCGTTTTCTATCACCAAAGCCTCTACGCGAGTAGAGTTGGAACAGTAGATCTATGAAAAAGCTATTCCGGAAACGAGCCCACTTTCAAATGATGATTGCTTAAGAAACCATCACTGTTGATGAATTATTGAATTTTCGTTCGCTCTAAAGATCAAACTCTGCAGATTATAAGTGATAGAAAAAAGCTTTCGCGTTGATGAATGATATTCTACGTATGTATGTGCCCTTCAATGAGCTTGCATATGCCCTTTTAACAAAATCATCATTGTTACCGCGATGGAGAAATATTTGTCTACTGGTAATCGACACAATTCGTCGATCTCTCTTAAAAATTACTTCATTCTGATATCATGTATCCATGCCAGTCTCAAGATTTTGTTGACACCGATCAATCGATCAATAATTTCGATCCTATGAATTGGCTAGATTGATTAAGAATCGACGTCTATCTAAGGAATTCACCATTGCTCTAATTCATCTACCTAAGAAATTTATTATCCTTTGAATAGACTGCTTCGGTGGCAATGACACGAGAGAATACTACTTCTGTGATGATTCGTCGGACTCTGAGTTCCAATACGATCCCGAATTCGAAACATCATCGATGCAAGATGGAGACTGTGATGATAATGATAGGCAGACTCGGGATGAAGAAGAGTCACCTGATGATGAGCAATTTGATCACTGAGCGAATAAGAATTTCGAAGATACCCTGACTGCCGATGCTCACGAATTTTGGACCAAAACCAAAGACATCAATGTTGGGTAGAGCAGTTGCTATTGTATCTTGGATGCTTTCTTTTGGAATCAGTATCATTCCTCTATCGAAGATCCTTGAAATTTTAAATTCACATTGTTCCAAACTGAACAAATGCCTTGAAACACTGTATCGAATCAGTACATATTTTAAAAGTCTCGAGACTCCTCTGGAGAACCATTATTTTTGTCCGAAATGTCACCCCAAATTCGATGAACCAGTGAAAGTTTGCTCCAAATGCCAAAGTAGTGCGAATTTTATGCATATGATAGAGCTGTATTTCCAAATGTATATGGAATCATTTCAAAATGCAGAGTAAGACCACCGCTCTTTGACAATGTGACTGAAGACTATTTACCTACTTTTCACCGCTGTTTTTCTTAATAATATTCGTTCAAGACTTATTACTGTTAATGAATCGTTGAATACCCATACGCTAGCTGTTGTAACAGGTTGAGACCTTTGTCATTGTTGTTCAGTTCAATAAAGAACCTATCTGACAAATTCCCGGAATCTTTGATATCATTCGATCGGATCGATCGTCGATTAATGAATGAGCATAATTCTGATTTGATCTCAAAGTGACTATTCTGAGATCTTGGAAAGATCTCAGATCAATCTCAAGCAACAAGAACGAATAATCTCTGTATCATCTCCGAAGTCGTTTTTTGGGATCAAAGATTCTTGGAAAGACGAAAAAAAGATCTTGGGGACGTCTCAAAAACGTCTTTGAGCGAGCAAAATATCGATATCGTGGTCATCTTGAGTTCGAGCCGGTACGAGATCTTTGAAAGATCTTCCGATCGTACCATCTCAAGTACATCTTATGGGGATCTTGGGTTGTTTCGTCGTTGAGACGATCTCAAAAAGATCTCGGAAAAATCTCAACTATTTTTACGCGGGAGGTACCAAAATATTGTTCCAACATGTTCAAAATCTTGGATTTCCTCCATACAACAGGATTGTTTTCAAAATTTTGCTAATGCCTAAAGTCAATCAGTCCTGGAGAGAGCTTTCTTGGGTGTTCAAATCTCTGTTAGCTCATTTCTTCAGCATGGGTTAGTAAATGAATATATCTCCATAGAAACACAACTTGACCATTCAATACTAAATCGATACCTAAAGTAGATCTGAAATCTCAGATCAGCTAATTTTGTGTAGAATTCATTCCCACAGATATTATTGTACTTCACATAAAATGCGAGATCTTAGTGAAAATGAACAAAAACATCTTGCCCTCTTCCCATGTCATCATGAAGAATCATGTCCTAACCTCACTGTTTCCCTAAGAGTAGATGATATGATCAATGTGCATCATGTGTGCATCACATTAACGTGCGAGAACAATGATAATGAGGATAAAAATTTTATGCAGTCAGAATGCACAGGGACGTCCCTCCCTACTGAGAGAGGCCGAGTCGGTGACCGAGACGGTTGACCGAGTCGGTGTACGGAGTCGGTGACTGTTTCAGTTTCCCGACTCGGTCACTTCGCATGAAATGGCCCCAAATGCCACGAAACGAACAATAAATGATAAATTATCGTCAGAGGTTAATAGAAAAATTAAAAAGAAATAGAAAAGAACATGCCCGGCTATTTTCACAATTTTGACGCGATCGCCCCACTCGAGTGGGGTTCGAACCTGCAATCTCTTGATTACGAGTCCAAGCACATGTGCCCGGGTCTAGCGAGAAATGTTACGAGAGAGGGCTTAGTGAGCGTACTTGGAGTGTGACTCATAGGAAGTACCTAAGATCTGTTTATCTGTTCATCAGTTTTATAATGAGTTGATCATAAACTCTGGCGCCAGAGCACTGAGTCAAGCCGTAGCTAGGATGGGACTTGGAATATTTCTATATCTGGCTGCTGACCGAGTCGGTTGACCGACTCGGTCAACAGAATTCAAATTTTCACGGGAAAGCAACACGCATAGGACTTGGAAATTTCGGAGATTTGGTTGGTTAACTACCGACACGGTACACCGACTCGGTCAACTGAATCCAAATTTTCACGGGAAAGTAACACCGAGTCGGTTAACCAGTCAAATTTTGAAAATTTCCCTAGTTTTATGCGTGTTGCTCTCCCGCGAAAATTTAAATTCGGATGACCGAGTCGGTCAACCGACTCGGTCAAGCAGCCAGATCTCGAAATATCCCAAGTCCCATCCTAGCTACGGCTTGACGCAGTGCTCTGGCACCAGAGTTTATGATCAACTCATGATAAAACTGGTGATAAACAGATCTTAGATACTTCCTATGAGTCACACTCCAAGTACGCTCACTAAGCCCTCTCTCGTAACATGTCTCGCTGGCCCCGGACACATGTGCTTGGACTCGTAATCAAGAGATTGCAGGTTCAAACCCCAATCGCGTCAAAATTGTGGAAATAGCCGGGCATGTTCTTTTCTAATTTTTTTAAATTTTTCTATTAACCTCCGACGATAATTTATCATTTATTGTTCGTTTCGTGGCATTTGGGGCCATTCCATGCGAAGTGACCGAGTCGGGAAACTGAAACAGTCACCGACTCCGTACACCGACTCGGTCAACCGTCTCGGTCACCGACTCGGCCTCTTTCAGTAGGGCTAGGCACGTCCACATTTTCCTGCACGTCCTTAGGACGTCTCTAGGCACGTCCCCAGGACGTCCTCAGGCACGTCCCCAGAGACGTTCCAGGGACGTGCCCAGGGACGTCCCTATTTTCAGCCGGGACGATGTGAGAGAAAGATGTGTAAGGGAGCGTGGAACTCGGAGCAAGTAGTGAATGGATATTATTTAGTGAAACAAGTGTTATTGAATTAAAGAAGTCCACAACGATCCATGGAAAATTACCTCTTTTCCCAACAAGACTGACAAGGGGTACCCACGACTCACGACGTGCGGGTCACCAAATCTCACCAGACCTTCTTTACAGTCTTGTACCACCTAGAATATGGAGAATTCAGGATAACTCCATCAAATGGGCCTCTTGTTCAAAGCTACAGCCTATGGCATCAACATTGCCCATATAGGTCCATGTTGAAGAGTGATGTGTATAGATATATTCACAATGCTAAGGTTTTTGCTTGTAGCTCTGACCAGGGAGCCCATTTGATGAAGTCACTCTGAATTCTTCATATTATTGGTGGCACGAGACTGTGAAAAAAGTTTGGTGAGATTTGGTGACCCGCACTTCGTGGGTCCCCCTTGTGAGTGACCATGCAAAGTGATGTATGGTAGTGACGGGTCCTGTTCGTGGGACTTATCCGCGTATACTGACCTTTCCTTTATAGTAATAAGGAAGATACTGACACGAGTGGGGACACTCGTGAATACCCACCCCAGTTTGGGTGTGACGTGGGAGTAATTCCACAAGAAAAGGATATATGGTCGGAGGTAGGGTCTCAGATTTCTTTCTAAGTGAACTTTCTCGATTGAATAGGTTGGAGAATGAACTTCCGTCACCATGAAAAAAATACAAACTTCTTTTCGGACCCTGGTCCACAAATCAGAATTATGTTTTAAACTTTTCTTTGCAAAATTTTCGTAACTTTCGGATTATGGAGGGACGCGGCTTAGCGCATCTGAAAAGTGAGCAAAGAACCTATCAAAAACCAGTTTGGAGTTCTGGTCCTTATAGAACCTCGATTATATATGGATGATTCCGTGTAAATTATCTTTTATCTTTTCATCAAAAAGCTATTTCTTTGAATGTATCAAAAGTACATTCTTCCATGTAAAAAGTTGTGTTCTTCACGAATAGAATATTTCCACTCTGCATTTTAAGGGTTTTAAGCTGTTTCCTGGCCATTTTCTTGATTGCAATGACAGAAAACCTCAATATTCTGCGCATGCGCGATATTTTGAGATTTCGAAACCAATTATTTTGAAAAGCTTAGGAAATGTCCTTCAAATTGACCACCCGTTGAGCTTGAGTCCGTCGATTCAAACCGAAGTTACAGTGACTTTCCACAGCCACTACAAAAAGCAGCTTGGTGCTAGGCCCCATATTCGCTTCAGTCATTGCCTGGAAGTCTTCATGTTTTCGTTCAAATCGTTCTCCATCATTCGGGCGCTGCAACTCCGCTTTTAGTTGACGAAATTGGACTCAACAAGGGGTCATTTTGAAGGAAATTTTTTCAGCTTTTCGAAAAAATTGGTTTTGGAATTCCAAAATCTCGCGCATGCGCAGAAAATTGAGGTTTTCTGTCATTTGAACTCAAAGAGCGCCTAGAAAACAGCATAAACCCCAAAACTGCACAGTACAAATATTTGATTCGTGGAGAATACAACTTTCTACATGGAAAATTGTACTTTCGGATCTTCCAAAAAAATAGCTTTTCGAGAAAATATGAAAGATTATCTTTACGGAATCATCCATACATATTCGAGGTCCTATGAGAACCAGAACTCCAAAGTGGTTTTCGATAGGTTCTCTGCTCACCTTTCAGATGCGCCAAACCGCGTCCCTCTATCCGCGGTAATTTTTGAGCTATAACGATTTAAGTGTGGGGAAGTCACGAAAATTTTGCTAGAACAAGTTGGGAATATTATTCCGATTTGTGTACCAAGGTCCGAGAAAAATTCTGCAATTTTCTATATCGTGACAGATGGTCTCATTTCAACCCATAGAATCGAAAAAATTCACTTAGACAGGAACCTGAGACCCTACCTCCGACCATATATCGTTCTCTCGTGGAATTACTCGTATGTCGCTTTGCGCCGCGCCGAGCCTCGAATAAGTGCAACGCGGGCATCTTCGGATTTTATCCTTGGAGGTGTAAGTCGATGAGACGACGGAAGAATAGGCGGCCGTGGTTCAGTGGTTCGGACACTTAGTATTCGGGACGCATGGATTTCGTGGAGTCGAAGGTCCTGGGTTCGAATCTCCGCGGTTTCCGTGTAAAATCGATCGCTTACTTTTCCACGAGTTCATCGGTTTTCCATGAATTCCCACGTGACACTACTATACTGTCCAACTATCTAGCCGCGGTGCTCACGCTGGTCGACGAATATCAATATCATTACAATCATGCGTGCATATTACCTGAACTTGTTCGTAGCCAGTTCTCCGAGCTCATAGAACTTAATTTCTTCGGAGAAAACATCCAATGGTACATTGACAGGTCTTCTCAGACGACCACCACTTTGATAGTAATACAAGATGGCGTCAAATGATGGTCTATTCCTGTCGAAGAAGTATTCATTACGGAGCGGATCAAAATATCTTATGCGTCGCGCTGGGTCCCCAAGTAAGGTATCCGGGAATTGATTGAGAGTCCTCAATTGCGTCTCGAAACGTAATCCACTGACCTATGAATTAAATAAATTCGAGTTGATTCGCCAATTCATCAAGAATTAGATCGGAGGTCGTAGTGAGAATTCGAGATGGGGAGGTGGGATAATTTTGATTCATCAGTCAACTTTTGTTAGATGTCCTCGTCCTCCAACCAACGCGAATCAGATCAAAATCCCAGTAGAATTCTCCCCCATGCTCCTGATTCAGGATTGAAATTGTCGATGATCCTTCACTCGGGATTGACAGAGGTTACATGGATCATGAACTGAATGACTATGTTAGCTTAGACTTCACGCAGTAATAGGCAAGGCAATGCCCGGATAGTACTGCTCAGTCTCATAAACATGGTTAATACTAACATCAATACGTGCAGATCTGTATTCTAAGAGAATGGATTTCCTTCCCAGCAGATCCTCATCAACCAGGGTGACGGTGAAACCGTCTCAGCCTTTTGTTTGAGAGGAGTGAATTTCTCTCGTCTTGTCTCGAGCAGGGAGCGCCAAGATCGGAGTAATTACGCAAAATATATTTCTCTTCTGCCAAAGTGCTGCCACTCGAGACGACCACGGCGACGGCCGAGTATAGAGGTTGCAGCAGAGCAGTATGCCTGGAGTCCAGACAATTTCCCCGACGGCGGAGATTGCCGTCACCATCAACCCCGTGGGAGGCTGATGGTCATCGCAGACGACAACTACCGCACTTGCGTTAAAGTCAAGTGTGTTCACTTGATATTTTACACTCATGCCCCACACTGTAGTGATATCAAGTGGTGCACTGGATATCACTCGCGCTACGCACACCATACGCGAACATTGTCACCACGGGGACAAAGCCGGAGCGCTCTCTCCAGGGCGATGACGAAGATGACAGCGAATACAGGTGATGATGGCCAGCTGGTGATGCTGCAAGATCTGTGCAGCGTACCCTGGGCTTGCCGCCATCCGGACCTAGGTCCCATATGCAGCAGCCCGGTATCAGCTACACTTTGGTCATGTTCTGGTGGTGCGTGTATGCAGCACATGCTGCATACACTCACGCATAATCTGGCCAAAAATACACCCGCGCACCATCACACCACCACGTATGTGGTCACCCACAACACCGGTGACACGCAGGCCGACGTGAGTGAGCCCGGGAGACTCACCAGAGGATGAGAACGACGGAACTCATGTGCACGCGTGGTTGTGCACACGACATATTACTCACTTGTTGCTGCCGGCGTCGTGGCGCTACCAGATGGTATGGATACGTCAGAGTAGGCTATACCTGAACGAGCCAACTTGGAAATGGAGGTAGACCCAGACATCGACCTCAAGATGGAGAATTGGACTACAGACAACACATAAATGTATATGAGAGGTTCTACAAAACTTTTGATATTGTGCGTACTGCACGCTGTCTTTGAACCTCCAAATGTTTGTCAAGTTGTCGAAGCTGAATTTGATAGGTTCCAGAGCCTCTGAATCCGTACTTCATTCGTTGTTCTGTCGAAGGGAACTGGCTATGCGCAGCACGGCCAGCAACTATCATTTCCTGTGTATCTCTCCGCGTACTCGCGCTATTTTCTGATTTCTTAAGCCTGCTGAGAAGATAACATTGCTCAAAAAATTCTGCTAGGATCCAGTGACCATCTAGACACCTTATATTTTGAGGAAGCATTGATTGTAGTCGCGTATCTTGACGGGGCAGTCATGAATGAACGTCGAAGTCGCGTAACCGAGTTTTCACGAAAAATTGAGATCTCTCGTACCTAGCTTTTAAGAAAAATAACATTTGCGATAAGTAAATGATCAGAACGGATTCCGATAGTTTGGAGAAACATCAATCATATCCCGTTTGGTTGAGGTGCGTGCGATCAACTGCGTTGAAATGACAGCTCCAAGAAGATGGGAAGGTTCAAACGCCCTCTCGACTGAAAAAGGTCAAATTTTCGTGGCATGGGAAGGAGAAGGGGAACACGCTCCTGAAATATTTTGCCCTTCCTCCTCCACCTCGTGACAAACGATATTCCATAGTTTTTAGGTCCTGGAATCGAATGTTATTCAAATGAGAAGCATTACAAAAATTTTATCGATAAAAACATATGTGATCGAGATCGTGTGGGCGCTCCTTATGACATTGCAATCGTTCTTATAAAACTCGGAAACAGCTATAATACATTGAGGGACCCATTCTTCCCTTATAAGTATCACTATAGACTCGATTTGGGAATTCTATAGTGAATTCTGTGAAAACACGGATGGAGACGCCAAAACGCAAAAAAGTAGAACTCGAGTACTCCCACTTATCCAACATGATCAGAAAACAGTGAACTAGTGGAATACAGTGTCCATCTGTGTTCGAAGTAGGTTTTGCTTGTTGTCAGTGCGTAGATGAGGATTTCATCAGGCACGCTCCATGGACCTCAGACGGCTAATCATGGTCATTACTTATCACAGAAATAACATCCTTCCAAACCAGAGGGCACGTATTTTCCCGCTTATTAAGGAGGTCCTACAATTCAGTGAAATTGGTTCCAGACGCGTGCCATGAGAAAAAAAATTTCACTTCTCAGCAACCCAAATGTTAAAAGTTCTGTAGAACCTCTCATATACGTGTGTATAAGGCCGTGATAACATGCTGTGGACACATTTCAATGATATATACGCAAGTTGTATGCGTTCAGAGATTAAAATGGGTATACGGCCATACTAAATCCCACTGTATAGGTAGATTGAGTACATTCATATATTTATATATATATATATGTTAGATCAGTATATTCTGGCATATCCGTGCGCACGACCACCACGGATCTTTTCGCCAATTCTTTACATGAAAGGAGGCACCAAAAATAGTACTTTCCCAGAGTTTGAGCCCCCTGAAGAATTTTTTACGCCCGCTAGAATTTTTTGAAGTTTGAAAAACGGCCTTTTTCAGCGTTTTTTAAAGAAATTGCCATATTGACCAGAAGAATCATGGCGAGGCATGTGAGGTCGCATTTTCTTCGTTTTGATGTCAACTTTTAGAGAAAAAATATGCAGGACTCTCAAAACCAAATGCGTTCAGTCTACACGACGATACGTGGAGTCACTTTCTCTCGATTTTTAGACAATTTTGAAATGGACGCTTTTTGAAATGGGCGATGGATTTGGTGAGCTTGACAAATTGGCCATTCTTCAATAACTCACTATCTTCTAATAGACATAACTTAGGCCAAAATCATCCTATTCGGACGTGCAAAAGCGCAAATTGTAGGGTTTTCTAAGACAAAAGAACTAATTAAGTTAGATGAAAAAAAAATTCAAATGCGTCGGAATATTGTCCATTTCAAAATGGTCTAAAAATCGAGAGAAAGTGACTTTACGTATCGTCGTGTAGATTGAACGCATTTGGTTTTGAGAGTCTTGAATATTCTTCTTTCAAAAGTTGACATCGGAACGAAGAAAATGCGACCTCGCACGCCTCGCTACGATGTTTTTGGTCAATATGGCACATTTTTCAAAAAACGCTAAAAAGGCCTTTCCTCAAACTTCAAAAAATTCTAGCGGGCGTAAAAAATTTTTTAGGGGGCTGAAACTCTGTGGAAGTACTATTTCTGGTGCCTACCATGGTGGATGTATATCCATGTAAAAAATTGGCGAAAAGATCCGCGGGGGTCGTGCGCATGGATTTGCCGAAATATACTGATCTGACCCATATATATATAATATATGATAATGTATCTCCCTATATTATATGTATAGTGGTAAAGAAGGAGGTCCACCCAACTCTATGGAACTCCACTGACCCCCTACTATCTCCATGAAAATCCACTAACCTCCACTGATTGTTGTTGATTGCCACCGAATGCCTCCGATTGACCTCGACCCTCACCGACTTTGACCGACCGCCACTGAACCTCACGGACCTCTAACCAATGATTCCCCTTCTTTGTCATAGAATTCGCTCACTTTTACTGATCTCCACCGAAATCCACTGACCTCCACCAAACTCCACCGAATTCCACCAAATTTCGCTGACAACCACTGAAGGCTACCGATTGCCGCGGAGCTCTATACTATCTTCTTCCCATCCACCCAGCATATCATTGTCATACACCGCGTATATTGGTACTATGATACACTATTCAATTTGGATTGTCATTCCGTATACTATTTATTCTCTAAAAATCTCGAGGAAAGATGAGTGAGATGGATAAGATCCAAGTTACATAAACCACTACCTTGTACGTAGGAATTTTACTGGGAACATTTTCACTAAACCTCCTTCAATTTCTCGCAGGGGGATAAAAATGAATATTCATCATTTGCATTGGCTCGATTAATGAAATATTCATTGAATGATCAAATGAGCTCAATAACGGAAATTTTGTTCGCAAGGATCAGTTTTCCCGTCACCATTTCAGCATGACACAACTCTTCGATACCATCAATCTCTTTCACTCTCAAGACGTAAGTGATACCCGGTACAATGAGTCAGAATGATTCCATTATTCCACGACAAATTGTGATTGAACGATAATTTACGAATGATACGTAAACATTCTCCTGCTTATCGACATGTGTTTCCAGCTCGGTCCCACGTTCATATTCGGGTGTTTTATTTTCCTTACTTTCCCTTATAACAATATTCAACTTATGCTCGCTATCTGTTACAACTCCCAGAATCCCATATCCGTTCTTGTCCGATATTGTTGTGGATCCATCTTCGAAATGAGCTTTTAACCCTTCAACCAGATATTCTTTTCTTGAATTAATCCATACTAGCGTTATTGCCGCACTCGCTACCGCTTGTTCGGCTTGTCAATGTCTTTAATAAGTCAGAGGCTCCTGAAGTGTCTTTGTAGTTTAATAATGATGGTTGTGGAATGATGATTGGTGATCGTTTCAAGATGCTATGTATAAGTTCCTCATGAAGTTTGCAAAAATGGTATTGTCTTGAGTTATACCTGCTGAGAGATATATAGATTTAAAAAATTCGAATATATTGTTCTTAAGAGAATGTCGGACCTTCGCAGGTTATCAGGCGGGTTGGCGATAGTTAGCTTATTCCAAGTGTAGATGGCGACACTTAGAATGAGCTCCCCATGTGTAATTTTCTATTGTTGGCAACACTGATGGGATGTCGCCATATCCCGGGAAAGACGAGTTGCTGAAGCAAGAGCCTGCGCTCAAAATCTGATTATTCACGTTCACAAGCATGAAACATCTGAGTTAAACTCCAAAAAGGCAAGTCTTAGTCATCAACAAACTTACGTTTCTCCACGAAAATGATTTGAGAATCCTCTTCCAAAAAGTATTATTTTTCGAATTAGAATGAATTCACAAATTCATATCAAGCACCCAACATATTCACGCTCACAATTGTAGAAAATTCGAAAATACTCTTCAAAAAGAGTCATTTTTTCCAAGTCGAGATGAATTGGAAATATCCATATCTCTGCATCCTTTACATTCACGCTCACAAACTTGAATAGTTTGTAGATACTCTCCAAAAAGAGTCTTTTTCCTGAAACAAGATGAATTCAAAAAATCATGTTGTCTGAGAGACTCTACTCATCCTTCAACAAGAATGAGATTCTTTATCAGAGTCAAAGGATTCCTGATCAACATCAGAAAATCATAACTCCATGAGATTTACTATCTGACAGTTCCAAAATTCATACTCGAATATAAGAATGGATCTGGAGCTTCTTTGCAAAGCAGGTTCATCTTTCCAAATAGACAATTATCTGCATCCATATTCATCAATATGAATTCAACTGCGTCATTGGTTAATGCATATAAAAGCATACAAAATCTCATTCATACAGAAAAAGTATCCAAGCTCGCACACCAAGTACTTATATCAACCATTCTTGAGAGAAGTTCTATTATTCTACAAAACAGACTTTGGACTGTTTTTAGTTCCACGGATTCTTCATGAACTGGAAAAATTTTGCCTGATTCAGAATATTGGAATTGAATTTTATTATAATTTTGAGTCATCAGGAATTTGGGAAGTTGACTTGACAAATCTTTGGTTGATCAATGGTCTTTTACGATGAAGTAAAATAGGTTGCTACTACAGAAGTGCATTCATTAGAAGTTTCCCATGTATCACATCATCTCAATGTAAAAGACTCTCCAACGCATTCCTGAGAGCCACAGAAGCAGCTCAAAATCAAATGACTCACTCTGCGTTTCCTTGACAAGAATGCGTATAAATCACAAACTCACATTTGGGGAGTGAAAATTACGGTCAATGAGGTTTCTATGAATTTTGAATAGTTCAGAATCCACCATCAACCACTAACAAACCAATATCAAGGTCAGAGACAAAGTTCGAGGTTGATGGTACTTGCGGATTCTAAACAACGATATTCAGAAACTCAATCAAAGTAACTTCTAAACAAGTATTCTATTCTATTCAACTTGTACACATTAAATCATATTTTTTACATCATTTTGAATGTATGAAGCACAATATTCCGTCTCATATTGAATATTTTGTGCAATATCTATGAAGTGACACAAGAAAATACATACACTGGAATGGGAGAAATACGCCGTATTGTAACATCATTCATACCATCAGGGCAAGACCAACAAATGTTTCCATGGGCTGGCTAGCTTCTATAAGGCCTAACACAATTCCGACACGACGTTTTTTTTTATCCTGGGCCGCAGTTTTGTTATTCGAATAACAAAGTCGTGTTTTTCGAGGGATGCCACGGCGCTGCGGCGTAGCTGCATCCGTCGCAAGACAACCATCGCACGCGAACATTTGCACATCGCGTGGGTGTACACACAACACAGTACAAAACACTCACAACAGATACACTTTCACCCGACCCGGACACTCTCATTTCCACCGGGAAACCACGATTTCCTCGTGCTACGCCGGCTACGAAGCATAAACGCGCGCCTTCTGCTTAGCAGTGGTAGAGCAGCCGACAGCGCGACAGCCGCAGCTCAAGCATGACCAATGCTGCCAACATACCAAGCGACACAAGGTTATGTGTATGTCGATTTCGCAATTCAAAATACTCCCTCTTGCTACCGAAATCTTATTTACAGAACCATTCCCTCATTTGAGCATCAAATGCCTGCGGGAATGATTTATTTGATGCGTAAAATCAGCAAAAAGGGTGCTCTGGTCCACTCGTTCTGATTCGGCTCTTGGGAACCTAAATAATTGAGGATAATAGCTACCTAACCTCTCTGTGCATTTGCCTTTGACATCGATTTTTGGCTCGGAGCGGTACATTTGCGTGCGAAACGCACCAGAGCACCCTTTTTACGGACATTTTCTACCTCTCAAAGAAAAATTCAGATCGATTGAGTGAAAATTGAGAGCGTGAGTTTGTAATTAAAAAATTTTATATCCTAGCAGAAGTTTAGAGGTCGATCTCCGACATCCTCTTGATTTTCGAAATGGCTGTCTTGGCTGAATTGGAGGCCCGAACTATCAACACTGGGATCAATAGTCGTTGGTAACCTGAAGGTTAAGAGTTGATCCGCGGCTTGGCCGCTGTTGTCTGTGTGGCGTAGGAATGGATTGGAGACCCTGCATAAAACCAAAGACTCGGACTGATCCTCAACCCACGGTGACTGCACCATTTACATTAACCCTCGGGTGACCACGGAGTATTGATAGCAGTGTAGAAGATTTCACTGATGAGTTAGATTCAATTAAACCGAACTATATCAAACTGAACTTAATTACACCGAAGAAGACCGAGCTTGTCCAAGTTACACTGCGCAACAAAATTTTGGGTCTGGAATAATGCAAGGAGCGGACAGTGATTTTTTCATGGACTTTTCGACGCTGAAACCAGATCGGAGCTCAGATTTGTGCCTACACGTCAGGATTTCTTTCAATTGAAACAAAACTGATTCTCTGAAGAACAGCGTTTTTTCACGTTTTTCGCTAATTTTGGAAACTGAATGTCTCTTCACCAGGGAGTATAGATGGGTCAAAATGCATATCAAAATGTGTTTCCCTACGTATTTTGACTCGCTGAACACGGTCCTGGTGTTCTCAGAGCACTATGTTGCAACCTCGGAGCCTTATCAGCTTATTTTTTCAACTGGTATTTGGGAAAAAGTCTAATTTTACAATAAATCTTCGAAAAATCATGAAACAGTCTGGAACGGACCAAATAAGACGTTCAACCTCGCATTCTCTCTGTTTTGTAACATGCTTTGAGGGAAAAATCTGTCCGGAAGCCGTAGAGCCACTGATTTTACGTCTTGTTTTTCAAACAACTATTTTGGTCATAACTTCTGCTGTGCTAAAATCACGAGGGGACAAATTTCTCCTTGCACAGGGTATCCAAATATGGTTCCCTGACACAAAATGAGCGTTTGAACGAGGTCAAGAAAACTCCTCAAAAAACAGGTTCCTTGCGGCTAAAAGAAAATTCTGACGTGTTAGCTCTCAATGAACCACGAGATTGTGTTTAGACGGTCATTTTGCGTCGAGAAATCATGTTTGGGTACCCCGTGCATGATTAAACTTTTCTCCTTGTGATTTCAGCACAGCAAAAGTTATGACAAAAATAGGTGTTCGAGAGAAAAATTCCTGACGTCGAAACAGTGCCTCGACGGCTGTTGGGGAGATTTTTCCTCCAATGTATGTTACAAAACAAAGAAAATGCGAAGTTGGACGTCTAATTCGGTACATTCAAGACTGTTTCATGATTTTCGAAGATTTATTGCAAAATTACAATTTTTCCCAAATACCAGGTGGACTAATGAGCTCATATGGATTCGAGGTTGCAATATAGTGCTCTAAAGACACCAGACATTCCAGGCATCCTGTGTATTGAGAAAAGATTGGTTTCAGACGCGTACCTCCAACATGGCGCTCATAAACAAACGTCGAAGTCGCGTAACAGGGTTTTCACAAAAAAATCCGAATTCCCTGCACTTAGCTTATAAGAAAAAAAAAAAATTTGCGATAGTTACATGATCGAAACGGATTCCGATAGCTTAGGACAAGACTAACAATATCCCGTTTGGTTTGGGTGCATGCGACCAACTGCGTTGAAATGATAGCATCGAGAAGACGGGTCAGTTCATGCACCCACTCGACTGAAAAAGATCAGATTCCCACAGCACGAGGAGGAGGAGGGGAGCACGCTCCTGGAATGTTTCGCCCATTCATCTCCACCTCGTTTTGAACAATATCCCATAGTTTTCATATCCTGAATTAGAATGTTATTTGAGTGAGAATTATTACAAAAACGGGATCGATGGGGTTGATGAGATCGAGCCCGTCTCACCAATTCTATGAGGTTGCAATCACTCATATCATCTTGGAAACAGATTGATCACACCAGAGAACCCATTTTACCTTCGAATGCCACCATAGACTTTATTCAAAAAATTTTACGGTCAATTAATGAATTACGGACGAAGCGCCAGACCTCGAGCAGAAGGAATTCGAGAGCTAGCGCTTGTCGTACACGCTCAACAAACATAGACACATCAGCATTACGCTGTAGACGTGTATGTTCGTGCTAACCAGTGAACATTGTATAGAATTTTGGAGTACTGTGTACGGAAGGCCCCCCCCTTCCGTACACAGTCCTTTTTTTTCTTAGAAAATTCGGAATGTAGAGTTCATCTGTTCCGCATAACAACCTCAGACATGGAAGGCGTTGATTCTTGCGTTCATCCAAGACTCAAATTCTTACCGAATTTTAGCAAAATGATCCAATTGATTTGGAAGGTAGACGATTGCAATAGTCTGTTAATGAAATCGTTGTCTTGTTTCGAATGCATGAACCGACCTCCATGACGCATTTCTCTTTGAAACCAAACAAATATACATTCCCTGTCCACCAAAGCCAGTCAACACCTGAAGTAGATACAGGAAATCTGACTGTTCTACCTCCAACACACAGTGGGGCTAAAAATCGATTTCGGGACAAGATTCAGCGCCACGCGAATCCTCAACCAATCGAAATGATTCAAACGGGATCGTTCCCGTCTTTTGACACTCTACAAGATTCCTTCCTGGAGAATTTGATTTGGGGAGCTGCGGAGTCACATAATCGTGTTGGTCAATCAACCAAAAATCGTCGAAAATCGAGTCTCCTCGATCCTGGCGGCAATGTACGATTTTTTGGTTGGGCCCAAAATACATGTTCCTGGTCCCACTTGATAAGGGAAATACTCTCATCATTGCAGAACTCCGGCAACCTAACTTTAAATCAGGATTTCAGGCTCAACCACCTTGGTAATAAACCCCAATCATCAAAAATCGACTTTCTTCGATCCTGGCGGTAATGTACGGGATTCTAAGCGGGCTCAAATCATAAGTTAGAGATACACAATATGTGAGCCCATGTCACAAGAATGCGCGAGCTTCATCCAAGGGCTTCAGAACTCTGCAATATCTCCCCCACTCACTTAGTACTCGAATATCATCGATATCCACGACCTCTTGGAGTATACGTCGATGTAGCATCACAAAATGTTCCTTCAAGGTGTCAACTCGACCTCAAATGCTTTTCGAACACCCCCACCTGGATTTGGAAATGATTGCAGTAAGGAGGACCTATTTATCACTCATCAGTACAAACTGATACTTCTTGTTTTTCATCTTGATCGCCCTTCAACACGATCCTGGGCCTCCAGAGCTTCCCGAATGAAATTCTCCGGGCAGGTATCTTGTAGAGTAAGGAAAAACGAAGAAAAGCCCGTTTGAATGGTTTCGATCAGTTTAGAATTCGCGTGGCGCTGAATCTCGTCCCGAAATCGGTTTTTAGCCCTACTGTGCAACAGCTGTCATGTTACAAGAAAAGTGAGCAAGATAAGGGCTCGATCAGGTTCTGGAAAGCATCACCGAAAAAAGGCGTCGAGATGGAAGAATCGACTGTGATTGTATTTTCTTATTTTGTTATGAGGTTGAACAAATGTTGTGGAAATTAAAATTTGTATTATGTTGGGAGAATCTATTGTGTCATGACTCTGTAGAAGTTAATCCGAATGCTCCTACCTTACAGATAATATTACTCGCCCAATTACAGTACCTTTCAAAATTAATGAATCATGCATGGTCTCACTAAATTCATGATAACTTCGAATCCCTCTATCGTATGAAAATTTTGAAAAAAGGACCTTGAAGATCACAAAAAAATCTATCGATTCATGTGTTTCAAATATTCTTCAAGTGCTTTTTAAGTGCCCGTAATCGGCATTGAAAATCTAAAAAAATTCTTCTTCAGTGGATCACCTACAACTTTGACGGGAAAGGTCGGATAACGAAAATTCTCACAGGATCTCGTAGATCGATCAAAAATCTAGAAATTTGGTCTCCTGTAAAATTTTTGTACGACCGTTCCCGTCTGACTCACGAGCTCCGGGAGGAAGCTTTGTATTAACATAGGGTGCTTATGGAGATCCCGAAGCTGGTACCTATTTCGTTTCGTCTTGCTCTATTCTAGTGCAAAAACTCATCAGAAGAATATCACGCCACATGATTTCAACGTGAAATGACCTCATCTTCCAGAATATTTTATCAGATTTTGTCTCAAATATAATTTGGACGGCCAAAACATGTAATAAATGAATTTTCATAACAAAACTTGGAAAATTGTTGTCACCTCAAATCTGAGACAGAATCTGATCAAATATTCTGAAAGATGAGATTATTTTACGTCAAAATCATGTAGCGCGATATTTTTTTGATGAATTTTCGCACTAGAATAGAGCGAGACGAAATGAAAGAGGTACCAGCTTCGGGATCTCCATAAGCATCCTATGTTAATACAAAGTTTCCTTTCGGAGCTCGTAAGTCAGACGGGAAGGGTCGTACAAAAATTTTACAGGAGACCAAATTTCCAGATTTTTGAACGATCTACAAGATCCCGTGAGAATTTTTGTGATCCAACCTTTCCCGTCAAAGTTGTAGGTGATCCACTGGAGAAGAATTTTTTTAGATTTTCAATGTCGATTACGGGCACTTAAAAAGCACTTGAAGAATATTTGAAACACATGAATCGATAGATATTTTTATGATCTTTAAGATCCATTCTTCAAAATTTCCATACGATGAAGGAATTCGAAGTTATCATGAATTTAGTGAGACCGTGCATGATCCATTAATTTAGAAGGTACTGTAGAATATTTCTTCCTTGATTCACCCACTCATTGGGCGCGTTGTTAGGACCCGAGCTGAGGGCTCGGGGTAACAAATAAATTATCTGAGTTCGTGTGAACAGCTTACTGGCGGACTGCCCAGTTGCACTTACCTATTCTCTGTTATCGCGTTGAGGCTTCCGACTGGATGTATATATATATATATATATATATATATATATAGCTAGTCTCTGGTTGCGTATGAATATTCCAGATTGAGAGATATTTGTTCATCAAAATTGGATCAAATGAATTGTAGTTTTAAAGAAATGATTGAAGTGATTTAAGGAATTTGGAACGTAGATTTCGGAAGTAATAATTGATTGAATTTGGATTTTTAGAAATGATCAATTTGACTTTAATAGTCTCAATATGGATGAAATATTCGATCCCCCCCCTCATTCACTTTTTTTTCAAAAGTAAAACTAGGCGAGTATGAGGTTTAGGAAAGAACCATTCATCTCCAGTACATCAAAACTTCAAATTTTATACGACATGGTTCAAACTCTTGGAAGGAATGAGATCTAAAAAAACCATGTCGAGTATTTTTTGAGCCGATTTGTCACGATCAACATATCATCACTGATAGGGACTAGAGCCACTTTCCTCCAATCAAATCTTTCTTTCAACTCATCCTCATGGTGGTGGTTATACAATTTCTTACTAGCTAATTGTCACTGAAATGACCCGAAGTTTAGGTGAGTGAAAGAGGTACAGGGGAATATCGAAATAGAGAAAATATAACTGAGTATGATATGAGATTTTAGTGAATCATCATGAAAACCAAATTAAACTCAGTTATATTTTCTCTATTTCGATATTCCCCTGTACCTCTTCTACTCACCTCAACTTCGGGTCATTTCAGCGACAATGAGCTAGTAAGGAATAGTCAAACCACCACCATTAGGACGAATTGAAAGGAAGATTTGATTGGAGGAAAGTGGCTCTAGTCCCTATCGGTGATGATATGTTGATCGTGACAAATCGGCTCAAAAAATACTCGACATGGTTTTTTTAGATCTCATTCCTTCCAAGAGTTTGAACCATGTCGTATAAAATTTGAAGTTTTGATGTACTGGAGATGAATGGTTCTTTTCTAAACCTCATACTCGCCTAGTTTTACTTTTGAAAAAAAAGTGAATGAGGGGGGGGATCTCACTCCTTGGTTATAGAAATCCAAGGGTAACCACAATTTTTCCAAGCACTTGTCCCCAACGCACTTGAGAATTTCTTACACACGGCTCCGTCATTTTTTCCATAAAAATACACCACTATCAGTGTATATTTTGTTCAGTTCAACTTGGAGAGCCATGCAGCTGCTGCAGGCAAGAGCAAGATATTGCGAGCTCCCTGTCCTTCTCGCATGCGGCGCTTTGTTGATCTTTACGTCACCTCTAGTCGTGGCTAGTTTCGAGTATCCACATCTGATGCAATAATTATAGAATCTAGAAATTCAGATAATTCGAAAATTCATTCATCCGCGATAACGAACCGGCTGGTCGGTGCCCACGTTACAGCTACAGCCTCATTGCAGACTGCCGTCGCGCAACCGGACAGAAAGATCTTGCGCACGCGCTTCTATCTCTCTCTCTCTCTCTCTCTCTCTCTCTCTCTCTCTCTCTCTCACCCTCGACCATATTACATACCCAACACATGTGCAGCAGAGACGTTTCGATATTTCTCGAGTCGAAGCAGGGGGCTGAAGAAATCGAACTGAGATGTGAAACGAAGGCATGAATTTTGCGGTGCTGAATAAAACGCGTCCAGTGCTCGGATTGAGAAAATAATTGTACAGAACTCTGAATCGCTTTAGAAAGGCTTTGCTAAAGCATCGCAGAGCTCTATGAGCAACGTTAAGAGGTTAATAATCCAAGTAGAAAAAAAGTGTGAGGTTAAAAAACCCCAATTCAAAGTATAGATAGGCACAGCGCCTCGCTCGATTTTTCGTCTGCTCATACTCGCCAGCGAGGCGCTACCGCGCCTCTTGATTGTAAAATCTTCAGAAAATAATAGCGTATAATTAGCAAATGAGTTTTGGATTCATTTGAACCAAATTATAATGTCTTGAACAAAATATAGAACCTTAATATCTAAATACAATTTGCGTGACTTAAAATTAGACGAACTTACAGAACTACTCGAGAGATGATATTCTTCGAGGCAGGAACTGATAAGCAAGTGAGAGCAGATTCGGAGCTGGCCCTTTACAGCTGAGGCGGATAACGTCGGCCTACTTTTCGACGGGATCAGATCAAGCTTACGTGTCCGCACTTTTAACTTGACTCTTTCGTGCGTTCTCCACGCGCACTTAGGTGAGTGGTTAAGTGAATTTTGAGACGTACGTAGCCCACTACCGGGCAGAGCTTTGTCACAGACTAAATCGAAGAATGAATGTTGTTGTTCCAATTTATACGTGCGGACACAAGTTAATTTTGATGATTCGACTGAAAAAATGATTTTGAAAGTGTTCTACTTTCGATTGTAGCACATGTAACACATGTGTTTCAATGCTGGCAGAGCTCTTTGTTGAATTTCTCATGGTCTGTTACACATGTTACATGTAACATGTGTAACATCCAGTTACTGGCTAATGCTTTGATTCTGCTGATTTACTGACCTGCTTATTCGTTCCGGCTGATCAATAATATTTCTTCATGTTGAGAAATATTATTTTAACTGTTGCGTCGTCTGGGACGCCACACCTTCCCTGTTAGATCATTCTCGTCTCGAGAATGTGCCGAGGGGGTAGGAAACTTTGGGCACTCACTAAGAATAAGCTTACTTAGAATCATTATTGTGGGTGCGTGTGGCGAGAGTATATGCCTGTTTGGTGCGTGTGTTTTGCGTGTGTGTGTTCATGGGTTTGTTGGATTCTTCTTACATCTCTTGCATGCGAATCGCCTGATTTCAAATCTTTTCAAACATCCATATTCGGCTCTGGCCTTACCGCAGCCACCCACACACGCTAACCACCTGCTTGGAGGTCTGTTGTGGTGGTGTTTGCATAAGTAGCACCAGTTTTCAGTAATCTCCCCGGCTCTCTTCCTTTCTCTACACTGTTGAGTCCTCCGCCTTTGATTTTCTCTTCTCCTGTGAATCTGTTCTTGTTTGCGATTATCACCTGATAGTTGGTGTTCTATGTCTCCCGGTTCGCTGATGTCACTGTACCGAGTCGCAATATCTTCATCGTGGTGTCTGATAGGCTGTGGGTTATCATCAATCATAGGTCTTGAGTGTTGGGGAAGTAAGATGTCTGGGATCGACGAGGTTTCAGGTTTTGAACCCAGGCTATCCCCAATAGTGATAAGCTCGTATTGTGGCACGCCTTCGTCACTTGGGCTTGATCTACAAATGAGGTATGGGGTGTCCAAAGGTACATCACTCAAGATTCGTAATCCGCCTGTATGTTGCGTCAAAGGCTGGGCCTTAGGAGCTTCCGTATCTAGATGATCTTCTTCGTCTCCCGTTGTCATGAATGTGAGCCGAGGCGGGGTGGCGTCGCTGTAACTCGTGGGCAGCTCTGTGCTGCCCGCTGCTGTTACACTCAATGCGTTTGACGGTGAGGCATGCGGGGCGGGGGCAGATACGGGAAGCATTGAGAGTAACATACCTGTTGCGTCGTCTGCTATACTGGCTGCGCGCGTCGCGTGTAACATGCCACCTGGGTTTGTTGGAATATCATCCGGCGCGTGGTGTGGTGAGGAGGGCGGCTCTGCTGTAACTTGTCCCCCGCCTGTTGCGCGTTGTAACATCATGTTACACACACTCGGGGTAGGGGAAAATTGTTCACGAGGGGAATTTCTTATGCCGCGTGTATAGGGTTCCCCGACTGTGCAATCTATCATATTTTGTACAGAAACACCTGCGTCTCTCACCACATGAGTCGTTTGGGTCGTTGCTTGTCGAGTGTCGGTGGGCACATCGTTGTAGGTTTGGGTGGCTGATGATGAAAAAGGCAATAATAGGTCCACTCTCTCGTCGTTGTCGTCGATGCCATACAGGTTTAGGAAGGCCCTGTACAAACCCACCGACTTTTCCATTCGGTCGACTTTCATGATAAGGTCCTGTCGTGCGGCAAAAAATGACGCTTTTGCTATCCTCACAGCCTCCTGGTTGCTTTCTAAGAGGTTTTTGAAGTTAACATTCAAAATATCAAGGTGGTTCTCCATTTTACTGTAGTTTACGCGCACGAGGTTTGTATACTGATAGGATCATCAGCGCTATGTTCAGTATAAATTCCCTCTAAATGTGTCGGTAAGTGCTCTGCAAAAATTCTTCCCAAAAGGCCATGGTGGCGCCATCTCTTGGTTGCTCGTTGAACTGCGGTAATTGAATGTGGCGCGAAAAATTTGAACAGGCTATCCTAGTGTAAAATGTGTCAGTGATGTATTCTGTGTGTGAAGTGAATAAATTATGTTCGATTTGTGTACATTTGTTACACGAAATAATATATATGTATATATTAACGTTCCTAATACATATGGTTTTCGCAAATATATACTAGAGTTCCTAATAGATATGGTATTACAAATATATAGAGTGTTATTCGTGCATATATATATATATATATATATACACTAATGTTCCTAGTAGGTATGGTTTTACAAATATATAGAGTCTTATTCATGTATGTATATTCTCATTGTATGAATGTACAGGTATATATTCACGTGAAAATTTCCCTTTTTTTTTTAAATATGAATTTCAATTGTTTATGTATACTCCCCTTATATGAGCATATATATTTATTAACTTGAAAATAACTAAAATAATTCTCATTAATCGTGTGGAATTCTGGAGGTTAAACGTTTGATACTGATTGTTAATAATCATAATATTTTTCAAATGTGGTGTTTACATTGCTAAAATGGTTTCTATTTTAAGAGATATCTCGAAATTTTATTCTCGTAAATGATAATAATAACAATTCTTCATAACGTAAATATGATCAGCAAAATATTGGATACTTTTAAGTGCGCAGTTCAATATTGTCCGTTCTTGATAGTGATAATCGGGTATATATATATATACATATGCCATTTTGTGTGGCTATACAGTACCTATATGTTACAGCTATTTGATCTATAGATTTAATATTATCTTCAAGATAATTATTTCGAATTTGATGGTTGTAATGGTTGACAATTTTAGTTTATTAAATAAATTGAAATTCATAAATAAGAAAACATGTATATATATATATATATATATATATATTATAGAAATTTTTTTTTTTTCGTTCATGTACTTAGGACCATGTTTCAAGAATCGGAGTCATAATTATGAGGAAACTATCTTGAGCTTTTGCAATCCAGGTATCGAGATGTCTATTCGTTTTTTTCCAAGGAATCGAAATTGCACTGTCGAAGGCCGAAACTGCATTGCTGTTAAAATATTGCAACCGTCGAAAATTTAGGTGTCAGCGAATTCCATCCAAATATCTGCAGTAATGTGTTAGGTGTCAGTCATTAACTGTCCGTCTAATATACTTCAGTCGCAGTTTCAGTGTAGGTTGCGAAGGTGAACCTTGTCGTGCCGATCTCGAAAAAAAAGAAAAAAAAATTTTCAACAACTATGGAAGCTGAAAATACTTACCGATTCCCACTATTGGCCCGCACCCGTTGGGTGAATGTGAGTGCGATTACTTCGAAATCAGAATATAACGTGTTATCAGTGATTTTAAATTGCGATTTTCTCTTTCCAGTTTGAGGATTGGGCGGCTATAAGGAGGCACAGATTAATGAACAAGAGTCGCGTGGCTCAAGGGAGAAATCCCTTGTCTTTGATTCGGCGATTGCCACGCCGTCCCTACCAGCGCATTTGTGTAAGTGCTAGATGATGGATTAAAACGAAAGAAAATGGTGAAGTCGTCGTTGTAATGATGATTTTTCCTTTTCCTTGGGATTACAGTTCGATAATTGGAGGGTCGTGAGGGCCTCACGTCGAGCCGACCGTCGGAGGAACGAGCTGTTTGCTATGGGGCGGCACGAGGTTTTGGTAGCGGCTACTTGGGGCCGAGATTTTTCCGACTTGAATGCCCAGGATCCTGACTTTTTTGGGCTCAGGCGACTATTCTTTCACGAACTGATTGAGTTCCCCGGGAGGGATGGTTGTCTACATCCGGCGGAGGTTTGGAGTGACGTGGCGCGTGGTGAGAGTGGACTTCTTATACCGTTTTCGCCCGCTCTTACGGCCAAAGACTTCGATGTGAATAATATGTTATACGTAGATTCTATGCTGTGGTTAGGAGTTTTATTTGATCGTTGGCTATTTTGAAAATATGACCGGATGTTTTACTGAACGACAATAAATGTGGCTCTCACTAAGGTTAGTACCGTTGAATTTGTTATAATTCATGAAAAATTGCGATTTTAAGGCTGTTACCGTATGTTACCGATGTAACATTAAGTTACCGCCACAGACCCCCACCCCGCACATCTTACTGTGCAGGCAACACCATGCACCTGTTACAGTTTGCTGTGCAGGTAACACCATGTTACCTGTTACAGTTTGAGAAAATGAATGTCTCTTCCCCTCGTGTGTCTTGATATGTTTCCCAGGATAATTTCTTAGTTACGGGTAATCGATTCCTTGAGTGGGGATATCAATATCCGTTGAACGGGTCGTCGGGGTGTAAATAAATGAGATTCCTCGAGCGTTTGTTTGCGGGTTCGCGACTGTTATCAATGACCGGCAGTTCCTAGCACTTGGTGGTTCAGGTGGTGGCTGTTGCGGCCTAGTTATAGGTGTAATATTTTCCCATGATTTGAGTTCCAAATTATGTGTTTTTGTAGAGTCGTCGAAATTGTCTTTAATCTTTTTCAATTTCAGGCAAATTTCAAGTTTTCTTAGGGCGATACAGAGTAGTATCGCAATAATAATCGTTAGGAAAAATGAGACGTTTAGATGATTGTGAAAATTTTCTGATATTCTTTTACGTTGGCTTATTTCCCGATATTGCTTTTCTATCTCATTCAAAGCGATTGAGTTGCCACCAGATAGCCAATCTTCGACGTTTTCTGATATTTCATGGTTTTTGTCTTCCATTGCATCTATTATTGATTTCGAAGGTAAATGAGTCATATTAAGATGAAATTCGGATTCGTAAGAAAATGTGAAGTCTAGCGTTACCTCATTGATTCCATAAAGTGTGAAATTAACGGCGTGAGCTGTGCATTGACCATTAAGTGATAATATCCCTGTACCATTGAGTAAGAATTCATCTGTGGTTCCTTCTATGCAGATTAATTTCATTCTGATAATGTTTGTTGTAGAAAATAGCCATTCTTTAGTAGAACGAAGTTGAGTAAAATATGGTTTTTCACCTGAGCTTAAGATATAGTCACAGTCATTTGGTCTATTTGGTACCGTTTTTAGTAGAAATTGAAATTCACATGGATTGTCTATATGACTTGAGAATATAGGTTCTACGGCTTCGCACAGGTTTGTGTTATTTCTATTGATGCAATTTTGTATTTCTTTCCCATGGAAGAGTATAAAAGATCGGAAATTCTTTGATTCAAAAATGTCCGAGAATCTTGGACGGATTGATATGAAGGTGTTATGGTTCTTGAGATCTTTCGCGAAAATGGGGAGACTGTGGATACGATAATGTGGAAATTCTGTTACGTCTGCTAGAGGAAAGGTTAAGGTGACTATGAATTTCTGATTATGTATGTATGCAAAAGATTTCGAGATGGAAAATAAGTATTCTGGGGTGATCAATTCTTTGTCCCATGGGAGCGCATGGCTAAATTTGTAATTATTTACGTCATGTAATATATTTTGAAGTTGGTCGTGACTGAGCGAGAGAGGGTGTAAATGTCCTCTTGCTGTCGTTTCAATGGCGTTAATTAGGATTTTATATGACGAGATAGAATGGAGCAACGCCATTTCGAATTCTGTGGCCCATATTTCTATATTCTCTAGCAATTTCACAGTGTCAATTGCGTTTGAGGAGCAAGCCAAATTTTTGGACAACATTATGTATAATTTTTCAACTTGATGATTTTGGAAATTCATGAATTTATGTATGTGATCAAGTTCTGATCTGAGAATATGGGTCCGTTCAGAAGCTAACAAGGATATATTCTGATTTCGGTCGTAAAAATCGTTCACTTGCTTTGTTAAAAGCTCTCGGTCATCAGCGTCCATAGTTCCAAATAACTTTCTATCAATCCAACCAACTAATTCTAATGGAGCTCCCCTTCTTTTTACATTATGACCGTTCAAGGTATTAGGAGGGGACACAGATGGTAAAGAGAAAAAATCTGTCAGGTCTTTCTGTAACATTTCAAATGAGTGCATTATAGCGTCCAATTTAGATCGTGGAATCAATTGGTCGCAGTCGGGAAATTTGTTCGAGCACCTCTGTCTCATGGAAAGTAATTGTCTCTCTTTCCAATCATTTTTCTCTATCATATTACTACAGTCTATGGTTATTGAAATTTTCCATTCGGACCTTATTATTTTACCTCCACCGACGTACTCATAATAAATACCAGGATTTGTAACGATAGGCCTAATCATATGCGTCGTGTTCATGACACCCAAAATATACACAGGGTAAGTGGTGATCCATGAAAGAATCCAGAATAACGTGTTGCAGGATGTCATAGTTGCACCTGTAACAACCAAGATACATATATTCTCGTTAGCAAAATGCTCGCTTTACTTTATCTACGTGTTTCAAAAACCTTTTTCCTGTAGCTGATTCTAACAATACATTGTTGTTTCGATAAACTTCTACGACTTTGAATTCCCCATTGAGAAATTTGTCTAATTTGCCTTTCCTAGGTTCTAATAAAACATAAACTTCCATTCCTACTCGCAGGTCTTTTGATTTCGTCTTTTTATCGTATTGAATCTTGGTTTTCTCTTTCGAATCTTTCAAATTGTCTCGAGCAACTCTCTTTATTCCGGCAAGGGTTTTTATGAGATCACATAAATAAGAGTTGTATGTTTCTAGTTCAAATTCGTCGGGGTATTTGTCTATGGTACGAGCCTTACGCCCATAGATAATTTCGAAGGGGCTGAAACCAGTGGAACTGTGAACCGAGGTGTTATATTCAAACATCGCGAACGGCACCACAGTATCCCAATCTAATTTCTTAGTTGCTTTTGTACGTATGTAGCTACCAAGCATAGCGTGACTGCGTTCCAGTGAGGCGTTACCTTGAGGGTGATAACTAGTGGTTGTTATGAGTTTAATGCCAAAAATCTTTGCAAGTTCTTCAAGTAACCGATTTTTGAAGCTGGTACCTCTATCACTTGAGATTACTCGGGGGACTCCAAAATTAGCTATGAGATGACGGGCTATAGCATCAGCGATGGTGATAGCTCGAATGTCAGGCAAAGGGACTGCTAGGCAAAATTTAGAAAGTTGACATTGCATAGTCAAAATGTGTATGTTATTTGAAGGAGTAAGGGGTAACGGCCCCACCGTGTCAATGGCTACTTTCGAGAAGACTTCTAAAGGCGTGTCAGATATGATCATGGGGACTTTGGTCCGGATTCCTATCAGTTTTTGTTCCTGGCAAACAGAGCACTTGCTGATGAACTCTTCAACGTCCCGCTTCATTCCTTTCCAAAAATATCTTTCTCGAATCCTCCGGTAGGATTCCCCAGACCCGCGATGTCCACCAAATAAACTCGAGTGGAAGTCTTCTATTATAGAATTTATTTTTCCAATTGGGGGAATAATGCAGCTCCCATAACAGAAGGTTATGGTCAGTGGAAATTCTCTAAACTCCTTTTCAAAGGCATCTTTTACTACTGATTTTGGCAGTTTGTCAGTTAACTCTCCTACCCTCCCGACTCGAAAAGAGTGGATATCCGATTTTTGTACCAACTTAGAAAGATTTTGTGAACACGTTTTCAAACTAGACGGAGTTATCGAGCTACTACTGCTTTCAGAGATGACCAAACTATGAATCAATCGGTTGCGACTGTTATTAACAATTACATCCCCTACTTCTAAATTTTGCGATTTCAATTTTTCTGGATCGATTGCTCCAATATCTCGGAGCAATTTGTTATTTGAGGAGGTTATCTCACAATCAGCTGATATAAAATGTACAATGTTGTCTTTAATGTAAGTGATGCCATCTCTGGTCGACAATGTGTTCAATGTCACGGGCTCTTTGTAGTCTAAGTCAGGTTGTATAGTGGATCCCATTTCATAGTGGTTTTCTTTACTTTTATTAGGTATGGTTGAGGGTACAGGGGTATTGGTGTCCTTCACGGGTGATCGAGGTGAGGGGACAGGGGTAATAGGTTGATTCTGGGTTGGTCGAGGAGAAAAATCTTTTGCAATTAATTCTCTATCTTTTGAAATCGGTGAGTGACGTTTTGTTAGTGAGGGGCACGAATCAATCTCAGGGTCACTGTTTTCCTGGGGTATGGTGCTCAAGGTTTTCCAGAAACTCGGTAATCTGTTTCTTTTACTTCCGGAAAGTGGAAGGGGGGTGGATTTGGCAAAAGATTTTCTGGAAGGTGACATTTTCGTCCTCATAGCTCAGGTATTGGAGTAGTTTCTGGAGGAATAAACGACTCTGCTACCCACTGTTCTACTATATCATTAGGTACAGGTTCGTTCCCTAGATGAGTTGCTAACGACGAGGTGGAGCCCGTAGGTGAAAGATCTAGCTGTAGGTCGGAAAAAGTCAGGTGAGTAGGATCTTTATCTTCTCTTTCGTCATCCCACCAGAACGTACCTGGTTCGGATGAAGTCCGTTGTAAGTCCTTGGACCATCTTTTAGTTGATTGAGCGTCGGGTTTGAATTCATCGTCAGAGGATGAAGGAGAGGAGTCAGGGTCATTTATTATATGATGTGCAGGAGTTTTATTATCAAGGATTTTGGAAATAGATAGCTGGGGAATTTTAGGTTCTGAGGATTTCGAGGTCGCGGAGGCTGGAACTGCATCTGTTCCAGTGGTCTCAGGGTCATCATTGGTGGAAATAGTATCAGTGGAAGATGAGGATAGGAGATCTTTGTCTTGGCTTATCAGCTCGGGCAGGAAGGACCTGTTTTTGGAAGGAATAGGAGGTTCTCCATGTTCGGTCTCGGATTCCGTCGCGTCACTACTGGAGGTTTCTGAAGGGCTTTTATCGATAGTGGAAGGAGTGATCGCGGGAGAAATAGCAGACAGGGCTTGCAAGTCCACGCGTAGTTTTCTTTGTCTCAACCGTTTGGCGATAGTGCTGCCATCGAGATCCCCCTGGCCTGCAGACATGTTCTCTGGCCGTTCAGGGGGCTCTAATCGAGATCCCTTTTTCCTGCCGCGGTTGATACACTGGGCTTGAGAAGATGTGGATGATGAATCGGAGTTGGTTCTGTTTCGAGCATTGGCTGCCCTTTGTAGGGATGTTTTCGTTGGCTTGGGGATGATTGGTAGGAGTCTTGCCGAGGTTGTAGACGAGTCTGAATCACTTTCACTGTGACCTTCAGAAGAGGTGCAAGAACAGTGATAGGTGGGAGGAGGAGGCGAAGGCTTGTCAGAAACTGTAATATCTACGGGGTTTCTGGAAAGGGAGTCGGCATTGGTATTCAGGCGGCCGGGTTTGTATTTGAAAACATAGTTATAACCTCTTAGCTTTGCTCTCCAGCGGTTCAGTCTACTCATGGGGTCCTTAAGGGATTCTATCCAGGTCAAAGGCTCATGATCGCCATAGATGACAAAGGGTTTACCGTAGAGAAAGTGGCGGAAGTGTTGAACCGCGCTTACAACCGCGAGACATTCTCTTTCTGTCGCCGAGTAATTCTTCTCGGCTTCGTTCAAGGATTTCGACATATATGCTACGGGTTTTTCTTGGGGGGGGGGGGGGCTCACCTTGTGAAAGTACAGCTCCGATAGCTATATTTGATGCATCTACAGTCAAGGTAAAGGGCTGATTGAAATCAATGGGAGCCAGCACAGGTGCTTGGCATAAAGCTGCTTTTAAGATCTCAAAACTCTGTTGTTGTTCGCATTTCCATTCGAATTTCTCTCCTTTCGAAAGGAGATCATTCATTGGCTTGGCTTTCTTGGAAGAATCTTTAATGAACCTTCGATAGTAATTGGCTAGCCCTAAGAAAGATTTTATATCTCGAGGAGTTTTGGGTGTAAGGAAATTTCTCACGGCATCTAATTTTGCAGGGTCTGGGTGTACTCCGTGTCTGTTAATCACGTGGCCGAGATATTTTACCTCCGGGGTTAAAAACTCGCACTTCTCCGGGTGAAGTTTCATGCCGGCCTCCGACAACCGTTTGAACACTTCTGTAATTTTGTCCATATGAGATTTCATTGTTTCTGAGAAAATCAAGATGCCATCCATATAAATGAAAATTTCAATACCTTGCAACCCAGACATTATACTATCGATAGCCCTTTGAAAGGAAGCTGGAGCATTACAAAGGCCAAAGGGCATAACTACCCATTCAAATAATCCGTACGGCGTTCTGTAGGCTGTCTTAGGGCGATCTTCAGGGTCAACCAAAATTTGATGAAATCCATTAACGAGGTCGCAGACCGTGAAATATTTTGCTTTCCCAATTAATTCTAAAATCTCTTGGATGTTTGGCAACGGGTACGCGTCAGGAATGGTTTTTTTGTTCAGTTTTCGATAGTCAATTACTAATCGGTAGCGTTTCTTTCCATCGGGACCCGGTTTTATCGGAACAATCCAAAGAGGGCTTACCCACGGACTATTTGATGGTTGAATGGATTCGTCCTGAAGTAATTTTGTGACTTGTTCCCGGACCTCCTGGTGAAGGGCTGGTGGATACCTATACTGCTTGGAAGCAGTTGGTCTATTATCAGTAGTGGGAATTTGATGACGGAATCGGGTCCGGGGTGGTGAGTCGCCGGGTAACATAAACAAGTAAGGGAATCTCCGGACAATTCTTTTCAAATTCTTCCTTCCGTGGACACAATGGTGAGAACACAATAACATTTCTGTTATGATTTTAACACGTTCCTTCTTTGATAACCTTTTCGATGGTGTTGTTGTTTCGAGTTCAGAATCAAAATAATCTTCAGAATCTTCTAAATCATAGGTATCTAATTCTTGGGGTGGCACTTCGATTGTAATATCTCGATCTAATGTGTTAATAGCCAGGGCATAAGCGACACCGTTCTGGACTTTCACCGCCGCTTCACCTAAATATATACCCTTCTTTGTGTTGACTCTGGGTAAATAATGATCACCGTCCGGCGTTGGTTTTGTGGGTACTATTCTTACTGGTGCTTTTGAATTAGCGGGAATGAAGAATTTATAAATATCTTGCGTGAAAATTGGATCCGTCTGGATGCCTATTCCGTAATAAGGCATTTCTGTCCAGGAGTCAGAAAAAGATTCTGTTGTTACAGGTGTTACAGGAGTTACCGGTGTTACGGGTGTTACCGGTGTTGCAGGTGTTACCGGTGTTGCAGGTGTTACCGGTGTTTCTTGGATTAGCGGATGAAACGCACAGTCAGACAGACTGTAGTGCACGGAAGGGTGGGTGAGCCCTGGTGAAGGTTCAGTGGGGAAATCCCGTGAAGGTTTTCCAGGTGAAATGATGGCGTCCGTCATGGGATAAAAGAAAATTTCCTCATCATTATCGATTTCGTTCTCATCGTCAGTGGAGTCAAGGTTGGGTTTAGGGGGCAGGAAAGGAATAGGGCTGTCTCGATTCCCTTCCAGGGAAACAAAATTTTTGTCAAACAATATCCAAGCTCCATAATTTCGAAAATAGTTGGACCCCAAAATTATGTCGTATTTCACGACACATTCGGGAGGAAGGACGTGTAGCCGGATTCCTTTACCAAATATGCAAGTTTTAACGACTCCTAACGTGAGAATTGGATCGGCGGAGACTCCGGTTACCCTAATGATGTGGGATACGTCCATTTTCACTTCGCGTTTCAAAGATGTTAATCTAATTGTGCAAATGTCGGCTCCTGTGTCAAGGTACACAAGCCCTGTTCGGGATTTCAAGATGTCATGATCAATCCGGACCATAGGACCTATTCCTGGTCTCTTGGCTGTGTGTAATCTCCTACATTCATGATTTTTATTTGGGATTGCACAGGCTTGCCCGCGGTCATCTCTTGACTGCGGGCAGGCAGGGAGTTTAAATGCTGAGTTTCAGTAGGTTTTGGACGAGGAGGCTGATTTGGAGCGTTATACCCAGGCCAATTCCTGTTTCGTGTGTCCGAGTCCATTTGATATGGGAAAGGCGGGAAATAATTGGGATACATTGGTGGTTGATAAGGATGTGGATAGAATGGATAATATCCTTGTGGAGGATCAGGAGGGTATTGGACAGGTGGGTAACTTTGGTACGGAGATCGGGGCCGATAAGGGGAGGTAGAGCGATTGTACGGCGAAGTAGGACGTTGATAAGGAGAGTTGGGTCGAGGAGAAGGAGAATTTGGTCCACCATTTGTATCAGATCTTCTTTCTGGTGATTTAACGGAATACCTCAGGTTGGGATGTGCTATTATTCTTCCGTCCTGATCATACCTCAAAGGAGGAGGGCCAGTAACGTCGTTTTTGTCGTAATGGTGTGTTACACTATTCCGATCATACATTCTCGGATCATTCCGGTCTAAAAATGTAACCTGTTTTGGTCTACTTCTGTTATTGTCGAGGTTTTGAGGTCGGCTTACTTCGTCTGGGTTCTGGCTAGTTGTGTATTGTAAGTCCGTGTTACTGATATTGAGGCTTATTGCAAAACTTTCTGCCTTTTCCGCGGATTCAAGAGCTTGAGCCATAGTCTTAGGAGATGAAAAAATAATGCCGCTTCTCATGCTATCCGGTATACCTCGAATGAACGCGTTCAACCCTAATACTTCTAGCTGGGGTCTGTAGTCTACGTCATCACCGATTCCGTCCACGGTACTTTTCAAGGCCGCTATTGCTTTCCTTATGAACCCTTTTATTCGATTATGAAATTGTCGCGCGCTCTCATTTTTTTTTATCTGATATTCATATTTTCATTGACATGATAGTCGTACGGTTTCCTAGGGGAGAAATTTAGTTTCAGGATTTCTTCCAGTCGGTCAAAAGTTTGAATGTCCTCGTCTCTTAGGCATTTCCGAGCATCTCCCCGAATTTTAGTCAGTAGTCCTCGTAAAAAGTCTTTTTCCTTAGAAGCTGGTATAGTGTCTTGGAAGTTTTTGACGTCTTGTATGAAATCCCCTAAAGGTGTAGTCCCGTCATAATCTCTTATATTTTCAAGAGCAGCGCGTACAATACCGGATTGCGAGGAGTCTAATAGAGAATCACATGTGAGTTTTAAATGTTCTTGATTGTCTATACCTCTTAATGTAATATAATTCTTTAAAGCTTCTTCCCGAGCTTTGGGGTCGTCTATGAGATGGAGTTGGCGAATAGATTCATTTAGGTCGTCCATGATAAGATACTGAAGTTGAGTTGGTGTGACCTTTGAAATATGGATGGAATAGTGGTGTCTAAAGAGTGACGGTCAGACTAGCGCGAAATACAAAAAAAAAAAATGCGATCTCGACACCTAGATTGCCCGAAAGAAAGTGGTCAAGCTGATGAACAGGAATAACCAAGTGCAACTATAACTGTTCCCCACAAGGGATGCCAAAATGTTAGGACCCGAGCTGAGGGCCCAGTTGCACTTACCTATTCTCTGTTATCGCGTTGAGGCTTCCGACTGGATGTATATATCTCCCCCTAATATATAGTAGTAAGAATGAGATTCCTCTGAATTCCCCTGAATTCCTCTGAATTCCCTTGAACTCCCCTGAATTCCCTTGACTGCCTTGAACGCCCAGGAGGGCCCCTGAGGGCCTCTGAGGTCCTTCGAGGTCCCTTGAGGGCCCCCGAGGGCCCCTGAGGGCCCCGAGTGCCTCTGACCAAATAACCTAAATTACGTTCCATATTTACCTTAGGGGCTGAGAGATTCCCCTGAGATCCCCTGAGGGCCTGTGAGGGCCCCTGAGGGCCTCCGAGGGCCCCTGAGGGCCCGTCAATTTTTCTGAGCCCCTGCAGGTCCCTTAGTCTTGTCAATTTCCCTCTGCAGCCTTCTAGAAATGATCTCGTTCTCATCATCATTATTTTCCGTCTCATTATTCAATTATTACAACATTTAAAGTGAGCTTGGGTTACGAAGAAGATGTATATTTCTTCCAAAAAAATGTGAATTGGAAAAATTTTACAGTATATCCGAGAATCAAAAATCAATAACCAAAATCTTTGTGTGACGGAACACTCTTCCACAACATGAACTTCATTCTCCAGAATCGAGTTCTCAATTTCCATCTTTTCACCACCTAACAATTTCAATTCATCTACAGCCTCCACTGTCACATGTACGTTGAACCTGTTAAGACCACTCAATGAAATCAATTTCGAAACGATTCTTTCCACTCTTATCTGATTGATCAGAAAATTAACTCTTCTCTTGTAAGTCACCGCAAACTTCTAACTCCACTCCACGATCGTACGATTCAATTTGACCGTTTCCAGCTTTCACAACAATGACATCAAGTTTGTGACGTATATTTGTGTACACCCAGAATTCCACTTTTATTCTTTTCATTCCTTTGAACGCATTGATCTTTCAGATAAACCTCTATCTCTGGAGAATCGACAAGATTTGTGTGAAAATCGTGTCATATAGTCGAAACATCACCAATTCAACTCACTTATTGTTCCTTTTTTCGAAGGTATATCTTTAAATTTCATTTTGTTGTATATTCCAACGTCATATTCGCGATTCTCTTGTTCAATTCGATGATATTCTCGTTATGAGATGACAGAACAACTCTATTCGTAGAAATATCTCCAGTCATGTCTTTGAATATGGTTCTCCATACATCATCACTTATACACGTATACTCAATTTGATATGATGATTAATTTGCTAATACTATTCTCAATTTCGTTCAAAGTTAACCATTCTGTACGTACCTCACTAATTCACTCCCATCGCCCTTTTTCTGGAACTCAGATTCGCGAAATACTTTGTCAACATACGCAACTATAGTTCTGTAATATCAATGTCATTAACATCTCTAATCATAGATATACATATCAATTAACTGAATTACTAACGTTGTTTCATCTCCAATTTGGACTCTATTCTTCGAATAATTGAGTCCAGGAATTTTTCACATTCGCTGTGAATTTTCAAAATGAATATTCTCTGTTTCATGCAATGCTATTATTTCATCCAAACACTCAATTCCTGTAGATCGATCTGATTATTTTGAGCACTTGCCGTATTCAATATCAAACATCAGATACCCCGTCCCAAACAACCTTTTTCGATCTCATCTGAACCATCGAATCTATTTTCAATAAACGAATTCTTCTGATCTCTTCACCGAGGAAGAGCAACGTAGAGCTGTCCATTGGAGAGAATTTGTCGTTTTATATAAATATCAACCTTATCTAAACTTCCACGTGGAGACTTATTAATTGTCATTGCCAATACCGAGACCACAGGGAGCTGTTCCCTGTGAACTACGAACGGCAGGAAAGACTCACCCTTGGTTAGTGTTAGCTTGGGTACGAAAACTATTGTCCCCATATTCTCCCCACTTATCACTTCCGCTTCAATATCATGCTTGTACAATGACCTAATCTTTAATCGAACCCTATTACATGAACCCTTCGCCACTCTCAGATTCCGAATCATCAGATTCCAAATTAACATCACAATAGCATTTACGTTCAAATCAAGTCCATGTGGAGTTAAACCGTCTCTAATTCTATTCAGAAACTCGGTTGAATATTTCAGATGAGTGTGCTCCTCGGTTTGATCTACACCTTCGTGAGTCGCATGATCAACGCTTAGTAAGATGAAGTCGGACCATCGAACATTTCCAAGATTTCCTTATTCAATTTTATGATATTTTCTTCATGAGATGACAGAACAACTCTATTCGTATCAATATCTTCATTCATCTCTTTGGATATGTGTTCTACGTACATCATTACTCTTCCGCTCAGGTCTCACTTTCACTTCATCAATTCTACCCTCACCTCTACCAGAAGGATGTTGGAAAAATCAGGTCCTTAGATCTCAAATTTTTAGTCAGCTTCATTACATTAAACAATTGCCATAAGGCTGACGATGTGATAGTTTCCTGGATTACAGAATGTCTATTCCCATTGGTCAAAACTGGCAGGATTTGGCTGAGATCCCCGCCTGAAATCACCAATATTCGACCAAAGGGTGAGTCATTGTAAAAAGCGTCACGGAGTGTTCTATCCACCACCTCCAACGCTTCTTTGGGAATCACTGATGCTTCACCCGAGATGATAACACCTGCTTCCCTCAATTTCTTCCCATCGGCATCAGATTTCAAAAAAATACTCTCAATACTTTCTAGATCCAAGGGTATTCTGAAGTATCTATGACTTGTCATACCTTGTGGTGAAAAAAATCGACTCAATACTCGTCCACGCCATTGGCAGAATCTTCTTCTTTTGGGATAAAAAATATTAAATGAGAGACCTTTACAAGGAAGTTTTTCCACAATCTCCAGGACCATCAATGAAACTGACTAGACTTTCATTACTTCTTAAGTTACTATGGATGGACTATTGATTCTCCACTCCTTTAAATCAATGATCAGGAGTAGCGGGGGTTGGCGAGCGGAGCGAGCAGGGGGGCTTGCCCCCCCTAGTATATATATATATTGCTAGTCTCTGGTTGCGTATGAATATTCCAGATTGAGAGATATTTGTTCATCAAAATTGGATCAAATGAATTGAAGTTTTAAAGAAATGATTGAAGTGATCTTAGGGATTTGGAACGTAGATTTCAGAAGTAATAATTGATTGAATTTGGATTTTTAGAAATGATCAATTTGACTTTAATAGTTTCAATATGGATGAAATATTCGATTGTAAAATCTTCAGAAAATAATAGCGTATAATTAGCAAATGAGTTTTGGATTTATTTGAACCAAATTATAATGTCTTCAACAAAATTTAGAACCTCAATATCTAAATACAATTTGCGTGACTTAAAATTAGACGAACTTACAGAACTACTCGAGAGATGATATTCTTCGAGGCAGGAACTGATAAGCAGGTGAGAGCAGATTCGGAGCTGGCCCTTTACAGCTGAGGCGGATAACGTCGGCCTACTTTTCGACGGGATCAGATCAAGCTTACGTGTCCGCACTTTTAACTTGACTTTTTCGTGCGTTCTCTACGCGCACTTAGGTGAGTGGTTAAGTGAATTTTGAGACGTACGTAGCCCACTACCGGGCAGAGCTTTGTCACAGACTAAATCGAAGAATGAATGGTGTTGTTCCAATTTATACGTGCGGACACAAGTTAATTTTGATGATTCGACTGAAAAAATGATTTTGAAAGTGTTCTACTTTCGATTGTAGCACATGTAACACATGTGTTACAATGCTGGCAGAGCTCTTTGTTGAATTTCTCATGGTCTGTTACACATGTTACATGTAACATGTGTAACATCCAGTTACTGGCTAATGCTTTGATTTTGCTGATTTACTGACCTGCTTATTCGTTCCTGCTGATCAATAATATTTCTTCATGTTGAGAAATATTATTTCAACTGTTGCGTCGTCTGGGACGCCACAGCGTGGAATTTTAGATGAGATCGTTTCGAAGCTTCGGAGAGGTTGTCTTCCACAAATGACAATGTATCTGTTTGTCTGAACGTAATCCATCGTCTCTGGTTGATTATCAGTCGCATCACTCTCGATTGTCATCTTGCATACATGGTTCGTCGAGAAATAGCATTTTCCATATCTGCTCAAAATATGGAGCCCCACCTCGTGATTATCACTACTCTCGCCATCAGCACTACACTCATATTGTCGATCGAAAAACACTCTGGGACCTTAGTATCCAAATATATATTATCACGATCCCGATTCTTAGAAAGACGCGTTGAAATGATTTTAGTTTCCAGAGCCATTTTCCATGAATACTCCTCGTGGTGTAATAACGAGCTGGTGAGAGGTAGAGAAATCGTTGTCTTTCAGTCAGAATTATCCAAAAATCTGACCGATAACCACATCTAGCAGTGCGTGAATGATCCGATGGGTTTACATTCGACTGGGAGTATCTAAAAGTCCTTTGGACGTCTGAAAACGTTTTTGGTTGGTACAGAAATAACATTGTCCCAAATCAGTGAGCACGCATCTTTCCACTTATTTTTGAGGTTCTAGTTACCACTCAAATTGATTCCAGACGCGTGCCATGAAAAAAAATTTCATTTTACAGTAACCCAAATGTCAAAAGTTCTGTAGAACCTCTCAGTAGATAGAGCTATGCCGATTCTACGCCAGACACCTGGACATCCTCATCTGGATGAGCGACCCCACGAAGACGGGGACCTCCCCCAGGGAGTTGCTGTACCAGATAGGAATGCCCAGGGTGGGTAGCCTCGGCATAGCTCTTGTTTGACCTTGATTTGACCCTTTTTCTCATCGGATAGAGCTCCAGGTGACTTGCCCTGGCCGAGGATGCGGGCGCAATGATGATTCAAGGCTGGCAGACGTCTGCTGCAAAAACTCTTTCTCTCTCTGTCTCTCTGTTTTTCTCATTCCATGTCTGGAGGTGGAATGAAATAAGAATAATGGTTGCATCGATAGCCTTTATTCATTCTCAAAAGCGTGTGCAAACGAGCACTTGCTAGCAAAGACTGTTTGCGAGTTGCAAATGAGTCGGTATGCTAGTCAGATATCCCCTCTCTGCTAGTAACAATCACTTTTTTTTATTCTGTCTCGCGAGTTTAGTTACGCGCGCGCTTGTGAAATAGAACAGTTGTGTATCAAATCTTGTCGAAGGTGTACCGAGTGGATAGGAGAAGATTATTCGATCGAGTGTGGAGAAGAAGGAGCGAGGATGGATCATCCTTTCGATGCCCAGGCGGTCACGTACCAGGAATACTGCGGAGTAAAGAGAGTATTTGAATCTAAGAACGATCTGATTGCACTAGACCCGCAGCTCAAAGAGCTAGAAAATGTTAACTATTACATACGCTTCAACGATCCTCCAGACGTTCGCAAATTTTGGATTGTCGAGAAAGGAACGGACAAAGTATTGTTTAAAATATTTTACAAGTGTTCATTCTACGATAACTATGTAAGTGTTGAAAAAGTTGAGAATGATTGCGAAGAAAGATAATAAAAAATAATTCATCGACATGATGTTTTGATTGATTCATGTTGTTACGCATTTACCTCTACGGATGGCTGATTTTTTGGTGATATTGCAACGGTTGTCGGGAAACAAAATGAGATGAGAAAGAAATGATGTGAATCCAAGTGACTCATCTCTTTATCGACCTTGAATCATTTTACATATCATTGGCCTCGAGACAAAAGAAGAAGAAGAAGAAGGTAAAACTGGAGAGAGAGAGATGTAAAAGATTTGAGGGGTCGAGTGTGTATAATAGGACAGTCTTTGCTCTCGAATTCGCAGTTGTGAAAATGGCGAGATCGACTCCAGAGATACCGATTATTCTCACATTAGTTTCCGAGCAGTCTGATAAACTCATCTCAGAGTATAGTGAAGTAAGCAAGGAAGATCTTGGTCAGAATGATCCTGAACGTATTACAAAGCTGAGAAAAAAGTTTTCTTGTCTGATTAAACGTATCTCGGATATTTTGAAATACCCAAAAATCACTTTAGAATGGGCGGCGGGACATAAAGCTCGGCTGGAAACTCTGCACAACGATTTGAAATCCAAAGAGATAAAGTTGGAGAATATACTCCACTCGTGCATAAGATCAGAGTTGGGAGATCTTATCTTCTTCGAGGGGGAGTCAGCCTTCAAGAATCGGATCAGAACCGGGATCGTTGGAAATATTTCATATCGAGACTGCATGCTCTTTCTCAATGATTCTAGACCATTGGTACTGAAATATCTGCGCCCAATCCTCAAGAATTTCAAATCAATCAAAGTTAATTTGACATTCAATGCATATTTCAAGATCAAAGACGAAAACTCAGCTATAAAACATTTTCAAACTCTTGATGAGAATTTATTGTACCCAGCAAAACTGAATAAGTGGTACGACGAATCTCTACAATTTTTGGATCGTGAATTATCAGATTTTGAAGACTCTGGAAGCGGATGGGCACTGGAAGAGATATTGTCTCTGAAAATCAGCGTCGTCAAGACGAACTTGTTGAGTGGATCTGGTAACACTGAGCTGCCCAAATGGATCAGTGATAAGCATGCTGTGGTGAATATAAAAACTGATGATCATTCATGTTTTGCTTGGTCAATAATGGCGGCCATATTTTCTCGGGAAACTTGCTCTTCGCGCCAAAATTCAACGTCCAGTTACCCTCACTATAAAGATTATTTAAAGTTGAAGGGTATAGAGTTCCCTGTGACAATCAAGGCAATACCCAAGTTTGAAAATCGGAACCCTAAAATTTCCGTAAATGTGTACGGTGTTGAGATGAAGAAGTACAAGTTTTATCCGCTATATCTGACCAGTGAAGAGCGATTGATCCATGTCAATCTTCTCTTGATTCAAAATGGTGATCAATATCATTATTGTTTGATCAAGAGCCTGTCGCGATTGATTTCCAAACAAGTGAGCCGTCATGGCCATGGAATTCACGTTCGCAATAGATGTTTACACCGTTTCTATTCAGATTCAAAATTAAAGATTCATCGTGAAAGATGTTTAGCGAAGAACAAATGTGCAATCACGACACCTTCAGACGATGAAAAATACTTGAAGTTCTCAAAGTTCTACAAGAAACAGACTGTCCCCTCCGTGGTTTATGCAGACATAGAAAGTTTGCTACAAGAAACAAACGAAGAATATTTCATGGAATCTGACGATACCAATCTGAAAAAGCTGTATCGATTAAAGGTAGTACAGAATGCGTTCCAGAAACATGTAGCCTACAGTGTGGGCTATTATCTGCATCACGCGTACGATCAAAACAGATGTAAATACGATTTTAAAAGAGGAAAAAAATGTGTCGACTGGTCCGCTCAGCAACTACAGACAATCGCCCATCAAGTCGAGCAAGTATGTATCAGATTATTCTTTCACTCTCTCCACACATTCTCCTTATTCTACCACTACTAATCGCAACTGATGCTCAGGAACTCGCAAACCCCATTCCACTGGTCATGTCCGAGGAAGATGAGGAAGCATTTCAAAACAGTACTCACTGTCACATCTGTCGTCAGCCTTTCGATAGAGAAAAAGATGGTGATAATCGACCCGTTCGAGATCATGATCATTTTTCAGGTAAGGGAGAATTTTTCGGATCAATATCCGAGTGACATCATTAAATAGACAACTAATTATTATTCCAGGTAAATTCCGGTCAGCGGCCCACTCGCTTTGCAATTTAAATTACAGAAATGTGTATAACATTCCAATAATCATACAAAATGGCGCCCATTACGATCTGCACCTACTGATCAGAAGTATTCCTAATAGCATCCCAGGTGAGGTCAAAGTCATACCTCGCAATACAGAAAATTACATCTGCTTTTTCAAAATGATACCTGGAACTCGGATACGTCTGTCTTTCATAGATTCGATAAAATTCCTGAACGAAAAGCTTGAGACATTGGGGAGCTACTTACCGACTAATCGCAAAAAAATTCTGTACAGTAATTTTCGCGATCAGATTGATGCAATTTCCATGAAAAAAAATATGACGGATCAGGAAGTGTTCAAACTTGTTGAGAAGAAATCGTTTTTCCCCTACGATCATGTCAATAGCCTTTCGCGATTGAAGGAGAGAAATATGCCCGAACGAGACAAATTCTTCAATATTTTGACGGATACAGATATATCTCAGACCGACTACGCGCATGCTTGTCAAGTGTGGAATACATTTGACTGCCAAAATTTGGGGGAGTATTCTGATTTGTATTTGAAGATAGATGTGTGCCTCTTGAGCGATATTTCCGAAAACTTTCGACAAAACTGCCGAGAAAACTATTCTTTGGACCCCGCTCATTATTGCACACTTCCAAGCTACGCAATGGATGTCATGCTTTTGAAAACGGGTGTAACATTAGAACTACTAACCGATATAGATATGATACTTTTCTTCGAGGCAGGTATCAGAGGGGGGCTTAGTCAAGCTTCTTTGCATTACGCTAAGGCTAATAATAAATATATGAAAGATTACGATCCGTCTCAGCCAACCTCAACAATCGCGTACCTTGACGTCAATAACCTTTACGGAAGGAGCATGTGCTGCAAATTACCATATCAGAATTTTGAGTGGGTCGAGGATGTGTCGGAATTTGATGTGCTATCCATCGATGATGAGTCGGATGTAGGATATATTTTGGAGGTGGATCTCGTCTATCCTAAGGAGCTCCACGAATTACACGCCAGTTTCCCTTACTGTTGCGAGAAACTTGTGCCTGCGAATAGTGTAAACGACAATGAGAAGCTCATGGCTACTCTTTACGATAAACAAGACTACATCTTACATTATCGCGTTCTGAAGCAAGCAATCAAGGCAGGATTGCGCGCGAAAATCAAACGTATACTGAAATTTGATCAGAAAGATTGGTTGGCTAGTTACATCCATTTAAACACTCGTCTGAGGCAGCAAAGCACCGACCCCTTCTCTGCTAATATGTTTGAACTAATGAATAATGCAGTATTCGGTAAGTGCATGGAGAATATTCGCAATAGAATGAATTTGAAATTAGTTAGACGTTGGAAAGGTAGATATGGGGTTGAATCTTATGTCTCGCTTCCACAATTCAAGAGAATGACGATGTTTGATAAAAAATTGGTTTCTATAGAGCTATCTCAAACTAGCATACACATGACTAAGCCTTATATGCTGGCCAAACCATTCTCGATCTTTCAAAATATTTGATGTATGAGTTTTATTACGGATTCATGAGAGGAAAATTCAGAGATTATCCCGAAAATTGCAAGCTCTGCTATACTGACACCGACTCCCTGATCCTGAAGCTAGATTCTTGCGATTTTTACGCTGAAATTGTGAAAAATAATAGCGAAAGGTTTGATACAAGTAATTTTCCAATCGACAACGAGTTTGGGATCATTCCGCAGAATAAACGAGTTCTAGGATTGATGAAAGTCGAGTATGGACCCAGAATTATTCGAGAAGCTGTTTTTATCCGATCGAAATCGTACAGTATTCTGATGGACGATGAAGAAGAGAAGAATGTGGGAAAAGGAATAAACAGAAGCGTGCTGAGGAACAAAATCAGCTTTCAAGACTACAAACGTTGCCTATTTGAGAGAGAGTACTTGTACTGCGACCAAAAAAATATAGTGTCGAAAAATCACCATTTGTTCACTACTAGTGAGCGAAAATTGGCTATAAACCCATTTGACGATAAACGCGTGCCATGCAATGATCACATCAATACTTTTGCTCATGGAGACTTTCGTTTAGAATTGTCATGAAAATAAATGAGAGTTGAATAGTTATGCATTGATTTATTGATGAGAAACCCACCCACCGAATAAAAGCGTCGAGCACCGTTCTCTCTTTCAAGGGAAATAATGACTTGAAACATTTTTTTTTCTTAGTAGTAGTACCAAGTTCTATTGATCATATGATTATAGTTACACAAAAAGATATTATTTCAGTTTTTCAAATGTTTTTGGATATTTGCATCCAATTTTAAAAATTTCTCAAGAGCATCGCGGATTATTCTCCTGTTATCATCAATTTTTCTCTCGAGGCTCTGATTATTTTGAGGCTCCTTCTTGATTTCGTCTTGAAGCGATTCAATGGTCTTTCCAAATGATTTCAATTGATCCTTGAACGTATCCAGGATACCATTCATCGTACTGTCCTTCACTTCTAACTCGTTTTTGGTCTCGGTGATGTTGCTAATTATCTTGGCCTGTCTATCAATCAATTCGTTCATGTAAGCTCGAGTGTCGTTGTATTTGAAATCCATATGGGCAATATCACGATCCAATCTCTCGACCAAACCATTGGTCTTTTGTTTCAGCCCAATTATTTCTGCAGTGAGGTGATCTGCAACGATACGATGAATTCCATTCAACTCATCCTGTATGTAATCCTTGAGATTTTTGAAATCTGAAACAGTTGTTGCACAAATCTTGAAAATTTTTTCATACTGTTCCATGAAGTACACCATCTTCTCCTCCAATCCTTCAATTCTGTCATCAATCTTTGAAAATTCCTCCCCAGAAATTTTAGCATGATCAGTGAACAGTTTCACAGAATCGTTCACTTGATTCTTGTAGAATAAATTATCGACTCCAGCTTGCATCAGTTTATCCTTTGCATCTTGTAACAAGCCTTCATTTTTCTTGAATTTCAAATGAAAGCTATCCATTCTCTTCTCGCGATCCTGGTTCTGCTTCTCGATGTTTTGCATTTTTGATACAATGCCATTGGTGAACGATTCAAATTCAGTTTTGAATTTTTCGTGCTCATCCGTTGCTCTGGCGTAATACGCTTTCTTATCTTTGAAATCCGCTGAGGAAAAAGAGGAAAAATAATTTTGTTAGACATATATTCACCATCCGATACTGTAGCACGTCTAGATCGATGACTTACCAATCATTGCATCAAGTATTTTCCCCTCATCCTCCATCTTGTCACCATGTTTCGATGATGATCCAGATTGAACAAATTGTTTTTTTATCGCACTCGCAATCATCTTCACTTGGTTTTATAGATAGGTCCACCTTCTCACAATCTCAAATGAATAATACCAAGGTTCGAAGAAATTCAACAAATTTATACTATGTACCCCCCCTCTTTCAACTCCTCGATTATATTCAATATTTCGTTCTCTAAACTTGTATTGCCTGCTGCTGTAGATCTAATCAGCAATTCTAATCTCTGGACAAGCTCATTAACGTCATTCCAGTACACATAATCAGCCGGAGAAGTGGTATCATCGTGCAGTGTCATTGAATCGTTCTCCCGAACTTTTCCCACCAAAACTCTCAATCCTTCCCCCGATTGGTTTGCTGCATCAGATGTTTTCAGCAACGGTTGGATAATATCTTTGTACTTTGAACCTCTATTACTCTTAACCCTACTGCCTGGATCATTCCCGATTCGATGCGCTGACGTTGCCTCCAAAATCCTCTTATATTGCATGAGATCGTGCGAGGTGTAGTTTCTGGGCTGTGATTTGAATATTAATTCGAATAGCCCGCGAGTTCCTTGGATAGCAATGTTATCATTGAGCAAGATCTTATCATTACCCTTCCCAAAATCGAGCTTCATGCAACCAAGCTTTAAGGTATCCCTATCATAGAAAGGACCGTACACCCCATCTATCTGCGTACTTTTTGTGAAGAATTCGGTCATATAATTATGTGACAAAGCTCCCAAGTTTTGATGAGAGTAATTGAGATATTGGTTCCACTCATGCGGGTTGTCAACAACTTCTTGCATCGATTTTTCCAAAACGCTAGAGTCTTGCAAGTCTTGAGGAGTTGAAGGTATGCTTAACGAAGAACTTTGACCCAATGGCGAAGAATGTTGAATCGATTCGCGAGAATTTATGTTGTTGTCATGATTGCGTGCCCCGCCAAATCTTGATGACTTATTCAAATCTCTTTGAGCTAATAAGGAATGTCCGACGCGCGCACCTAGAGGGAGTGATTCGCGAACTTTAATTTGGTTTCGCGAAGATTCCGTCACTTTTTCGTAGTCATCATCATTGTTATCATAGATATTGTCATGAGAACTGTCAGCATTGAACGACCCTTTTTTTTGAGATTCCTCTTTCTTCAATTTTACGTCGTCGCCAAGCTGACTCAGCGCTCGAGTATTGACGACAAGTCTCTCCAACGGTTCAACAAGAGGTGCCAAATTTTCGACATTCTCAGTACGATGTTCGATCTTTCCAGTCTTGAAAGCTCGATGTTTTTTCCGAATAATTTCGCTCGTTTTAGCCATTTCTCGTTTCACAATATCATTCTCCGAGCAAAGTCCTTTTTTGCACACATTCTTCTTCTTCTTCTTTTTTCTTTTGTCTTGCTTCCGTATCACGCGCTTGACGGGGATGCTTTTCACTCTGACCATAATGGCGTTTCATGCGCAACTGACTATCTCAAATGATGATGAACTCATTAATACCTCGACGATATCGCCCTTTATCCAGTGGATCATCTTTGACAATTGTGAGGAATCCATTCTTGTCATTCCAACATGCTGAGCATATTTTTTTGAACTCATTAAAATTCATGTTTGAGTTCACATGGTTTCGATATATATGTTTTAGATTCCCCTCATCTTGATTGAAAATCATCAGCAAGTTGGCGTTGTCTGGTATCAGAAGTTTTGGTATGCATGCATAAGACTGAGATAAGTAGAAAGAATCCACTTTTGCATGTCTACCCATAGAGAAAAACGATGCCACAATGCGTTGGTTCTGACACGAGACGTCATCGAAAATGAAAATGGAATCTGGTTGGGCCTCGTTAGGCTGGATTATCTCCGTATTATTTGTGAACGTAAAGTAATTTATCCCACCATCAACTAAATTGTTCATCACTTTTTCCAAGTACTGATATTTTGGCTGATGGAGTGACTTGGAATATATGTACACGTTATCAAATGTGAGTCCATTTGGGTTGATGATGAGATTCAGAAGTAGATTAGTCTTACCACTCCCAGATGAACCGATAATTAAACAACGAATCGCACTAGGTAAAAGCTTTCCATGACGTTTGCTCTTCTCAGATTCTCCCTCTGCCAAAATTAAATCATTTGGAATGGAGTGAGCGTCACTCTGCTTGACGAATTTCATGGTCGCAAGAGATTTTGACCCCGACTATGCATGTTTGAACTCGTCAGGGTCTATAAATACTTTATTTCAACGCGCTTGCTCTCCAGTCTTTCGTTGTGTTCCCAACCGGTGACATGTATAGTGTCAATGTCATCAATTTGAGGCAGAGGGTTCATCAATCGAATCATTAATAATCTACCGTTCGAGCTTCATTTGCCGTCTTATAATTACTGCGGACCTAGGACCAAGCTCCAGACTAGGTTAGATCGTGGTGACAAGGGTATAAATCCCCTAGACGACGCTTGCAAGATCCACGACATAGCCTATCATCGTGAAAAAGATCTTGCAAAACGTCACGAAGCTGATTTAGAACTTCAAATCGCTGCCGAAAAACGTGCCCCAAACAGAAGCACCCCTTTTCTCGAAAAATTTGCAGCTTCTGGTGTAGCTAGTGCGATGAGAGCTAAGAGAAAATTTGGCATGGGGATTGGTAAGAGGAAAAAGGTCAAGAGAGGAAGAAAGAGTAAGGACCCGCGCAAGCAACCCCTGCGCGAACTGTTGCTTGCTAAACGTGGAGGCTTTCTTGTACCTGCACTCGCTGCGATTGGAGCGTTGGGTTCATTAGCTGGTGGGGCTGCCAATATTGCAAGATCAGTGAGCACTGTTCGCACAAATCGCAAACAACTAGCCGAAATGATTAGGCATAACAAAGCTCTCGAAGGCAGAGGACTATATTTGAATCCGCACAGGAGGGGGGGGGGTGGATTGAAAAAAAAAAACGTCGATCAGCGGGGGGAAAAAAAGAGGGCGAAAGTGATGGGAATGAGTGGCCGTGAAATTATGGCGGCAGCAAAAAATATTCCACATTTCAGAGGGGTTTTTACGCGCACAAGTTTGCCCAAACCACCTGCGAGATTCAACGAGAATTTTATCGTTAATCTATGCGGGAATGGTAGGGGTACTCATTGGGTGGCAGTGAAAAAACGAGGCAACCACATTTCCTACTATGACTCGTTTGGAAATTTGAAACCGTGTCGCGAACTGATTCAATATTTCAAGAAGAGCGATCCCAATTCCCGGATAGTTTACAATCGAAGTCAAGAACAAACCTATCGACAGAGTAACTGTGGGCAATTATGTCTAAAATTTCTCAAAGGAAATGTATAAATATATTTGAGTGTCCAATGTTAATCATGACCATGTTCAGAGAGGGGCTCGAATGCATAATTGAACTGCCTCTGAACATCCGAGTCAAAATCCGCGAGAATGTATAAGTATAACAGCAGCGCTCCACAGGAATCAGTCATGTCTTACACTTTCATGTTATCGGGTCATTCGTCGATTCTCGAGCACACTCTCTATCCAGCTATAGAAAACGGTCAAAGCTACGAATTGGGTCTAATCAATTTCAGCACATTCAACACTATTCCAAACATTGACGCGACTAACAACAAATTTTATTACGGAAACGGACAAGTGTTGGAGATTCCAGTCGGTTCGTATGAACTGACCGATCTTGAAGAGTACTTGCGTTCAGCTATCTCTCTACGGGCCGGTGTTGTGGTAGTTAGCGCGAACGAGAAACTCGCAAACAGAGAAGAAAAATACCCGATAGCGATCAGGGGGTATAGAAATACATTAAAAACCGAATTGTTCAGTCATTTTGACATTGATTTCTCCAAGCCAAATAACATAGGGGCCTTACTCGGATTTTGTAAGAAATCTGAATCTGGTGTGATTTTGAAATCGATGCAGTGGCATGAGTCCACTTATCCAGTAAATATCATCAAAACTAATGTTATTCGAGTTGACTGTAATATAGTCACAGGTTCATACTTGAACGGGACACACACTTTTCACGTTTTCACCGTCGGTACCCGTGGGCTATAAAATAACTATAGTCCCCTCTTCCGTGATATACCTTCCGATTCGAGCTAGCACAATACAGAATATCGTTATATCAATCTGTGATCTGAGAGGGGGCATTGCGAATTTTCGCGGGGAAGAAATTACACTGAACGTTCATTTGAGGAAAAAGAGGAAGGAATGATCATATATAATACAGCTTACTCACCTCAAGCTCTCATTCGCAAACGAGTTCTACCAAGAGCCAAACCCATCTCGTGCCTAAGAAAAAGTGACGTTCTTAGTCAACGCAACGTATCTTTTCTGCGATCGCTTGGTTTCAGAGTTCGCAAATATGGCAGCAATGCCAATCGTGGGGAATCCACTTGATATTCTCACTCGACCTCAAATGGATGAGAGCATCACAAAGAGAGACGTAAGATTCTATTCACCTTACAATTTAATGAATCTGAATTTGAATGACGAAATCAGGATCGTTATAAATTCGAACGATTTATACTTATTGCCAAGTCAAAGCTATCTTTACATCGAAGGCACAATAGATTTCGAAAATGAAGACCACATTGTGGCTGTCAATAGTTTTGTCTCGTATTTATCCGACGAAATCCGCTATGAACTCGATGGCGTAGAAATTGATGGAATAAAAAATGTTGGTATAACGTCAACTCTCAAGTATTACTTGTCACTATCACCTCAAGAAGAAGCTTCTGCGTCGAGTGAAGGGTAGGATTCGAATAATTTTACCATAGATCCGGGTCACAAGTTCAATTTTTGCCTACCTTTGCACAGACTCTTGGGGTTTTGCGAAGATTACAGGAAAATAATCATCCACGCGAAGCATGAATTGATCATGATTAGAGCCAAATCGGACAATAATTGTTTTGTTGTCACAAAAGACAATTGCAATCCTGTCGTGAAGTTGACTCGAGTACAGTGGTGTGTTCCACATGTCATTCTTAATGATATAGTCAAATTAAATATGCTTAAAATTGTGGAAAGAAATGCGTTTGTACCGATTTACTTTAGATCTTGGGACTTGATCGAGTGTCCAATGTTGCAAGAGACTGACAAGAAAGTGTGGGCAGTAAAATCCACAAATCAGTTGGAGAAACCGAGATACGTGATACTGGCTCTACAGACTCTGCGCAAGAATAATAAAAAATCGTACGCAACGCGCTTTGACCATTGCAAAATTTCAAACGTGAAACTTTTTCTGAATTCGGAAATCTACCCATACGAATCGATGAATATCGAAAAAAAATACTTCTCTTCTATACCAGATGTACGAATCATTCCGGAGATCTTTCTATAATACCGCGGATGATGTGATCTTATTCAAAAGGAACGATTTCGAGAGAAATTATCCCTTCGTCGTGATTGATTGCTCGCGCCAGGTCGAGTCCCTCAAGAATGCTGTAGTAGATATTCGATTGGAATTTAATTGCAATGGGAATATACCCAAGGATACATGCGCTTACTGCTTGATTCTACACGATAAAATCATAGAGTATAGTCCGATGACCAATATTGTGCACGAAGTAATTTGAATCGGTCTGAATTTGTATCATTCAGGAGCATGAAGAAGGAGAGGAATCAGAAGAAGAAGAAGAAGAAGAAGGGAACGAGACATCTTTCGGTCGGTTTGGCAACCCAGAATCCCCGCTATTTATAGCACACACAGATCAACAGATTGACATCGAACCAAACATCATTTTCATCGATTTCGAGGGATTTGTCGTCGGTGGCAAAACTTTCATAGTGAAGGAAGCTGCTATACTCAATTATGCTCGCTATCGTGATGGAGATGAAACTGGGTTGGCTCACTATTTATTCGATCCACCTTTCGAATTCGCAGACTTGTCATGGAGGGATTCTCGGAGGGCGCGGTACGCAACCAATTATGAGCATAATTTGAAATGGAGCAAAGGGAATAAACCTTGGTTCTCGAAAAATAAACTGATTGGAAGAATCTGTGAAGAGGCTTGGTTAACAAATAGAGCAACATGCGTTTACGTCTCTTCAGAAGAAAAAAAGCGCTGGCTACAGACTATTCTGCCAATATTCTTTGTGAATAACCCAAAGTTTATTATGAGGAACATATACACCGAGCGTGATTTTACCTTGATGGATTATTATAGCGACGATTACGAATATTCAGATTGCCCTTATCATGATAACACTCAATACAAGTGTGCTTTGAGAGGTGTACAGTTTATGGCATATCTTAAGTATAATATGGTGTCAAAGGCAGTTCAATAAATCACTCAAGAGAGAGATATGTGTACTTTATGGATTGAAACCCCCACTTTTTTTTATCACATTCTACCAATCTCACGAGGTGGGTATGAAAGACGAAACTCATTCGATTAATGTCAGTAACACGATGAATATAGATAAGTTTGGAAGTTCCACAGGGGTGGGTGTTGGGATTTTCAACGAGACAGCTTTGACGAATCAGAGATTGAAACTCGGAGAAATCGAAGTGGAGGTGAATAGTTTGCGAGATAGATTCCAAAATTTTGTGAACGAGACTGATGCAAACTTTCGAGAGAGAGACTCGGATCATGAAAAAAGGTATACGAATCTGAGAAATGGTATTCAAATAGCGATGCAACAGCTCAAAGAAAATCAAGCGATTATACTCGATTTACAACAGTGGCAGAATCGAGAGCTGAAAAAAAATGAATAAATACAGTCGGGAGAAGATCCAACTTGTTCGAGAATTATATGCGCCAGCTCTACTCAATTATTCTCGTCGACGAGTCGAAGTAAGGAATGTTAATGACTTGTGGCACATGGATCTGGCGGTCATGATACAGTATGCAAAACTCAATAAGAATTACAAATATATACTAGTTGTTGTAGACGCATTCTCCAAATTCTCTTCGGGGGAAGCTGTAAAAAGCAAGTCTGGTCCAGATGTTACGAGAGCCTTCGAAAATATTCTCAAAAGAGCAAATCACGTGCCCAAGAATTTGCAAGCCGACAAAGGCCGAGAATTCCACAACCAGACTTTCCTGGCTCTTGTCGAGAAACACAGTATCAACTTTTATTACACGTACAGTGTGACTAAGGCATGTATCGCGGAAAGAATGATTAGGACTTTGAAGGAAAAATTGTTCAAAGTTTTTGCCCTACGTGGTTCTTACAAATGGATCGATGTACTACCAGGCTTGCTGGACGAATATAATTACCATACAATTCATCGAACTATTGGTATGGAACCCGTCAAGGTCTGGAAAAAATCTCGGAAACAGAAAAATATCATCTCAAAGCTCCTGTCAACAGTGTATTGTCGAAGAAATACCGCTGGGAAGCACAAATTCAAAGTAGGTGATGATGTGAGAGTATCCAAAAACAAATCAGTATTCGATAAATCTTACACAGGCCGTTGGGGCACAGAAATATTCAAGATAGTTAGAGTTCAAGATACAGATCCTGTGACTTATTTACTTCAAGATAGCGATGGTGAGCGAATAGCAGGAGCATTCTATCAGCAAGAATTGGCTCACGTAAAAGATCCGAGCGTGTATCTTGTCGAGAAGATCTTAAAACAGAAGGGGGATCAATATCTCGTCAAATGGCTCGGTTTACCGGAAACTCAAAATTCTTGGGTTAGTGAAACAAATCTAATCTAAATATCACATGCATCAAATTTTGACTGCATAAATTTTCGTATCCAATGATTTGTCAATCCATTTCCATATAATTTTTCCTTGCTCGACACAAATGAAATACATTATCCTACCCAGGAGAAGAAAAAATCTGCAACGCTCCCATCCAGCAAGTAAAATAATACATTGGGGCCAATGCGTCTCATCGAGCATGTGATTATTCCCAACAGAAAAGATGTGCACGGATGCATCCTTCTGTCGAATTTGAATATCCGAGCTTGGAAATTATGTGCAAGTCTGAGTGATTGTTTTACATTGCAAAATATAAAGCGTTAGCACGCCACAAAGCATCCCAGGACGTCGATCATCCCCACCTTATGATCTGATCAGATTCTCCCCACTGACCAGTGTCACCTTGTTTATATATAAGATCGCGAGAATACCTTTCACACATCGCGATGTCGTGACAAAGAGTGAATCGGGCGGGTAAATTCGCCCCCACGGTAAAACTATATCAATACCCTTAGCACAAAAATTCGATATCGCGTTCTTCAGGGGAAGATCATTGATACTGGCTGGGGCGATAGTCTCGCCCTAACCCTGTGCGATCCGACTAGTAAAAAAAAGAAGAAATTCACAGTGTACGCGCCCAAGTGCACTTTAGAATCGATATCCGAAGATAAAGAACATTACTTGCGTAAACTCAATAAGAAAGGTGGCACAACGCATTGTAGGTACAGTCCGATCGGGAAATATAATAGAATCAAGTTCTACGACACTGTAGACGAGGAATCTGAATCGAGTGATAGTGAGGAGGAGGAGGAAGGGGGAGAAGAAGGAGAAGAGCGAGTGACTATCGATCCAGGAACATCGCCAAAGCAAGAATAAAGTTATGGATTCGGGTTGTTGGATTCCTGCGGCGACAGGTGGTGATATAAAAACATATATACCACCCTGTCCACCGGCCGTGCCTTTGTCACATTTTTCGCAAGGCAATGAAGGCAGCAGTATGGCTATGTCTTCAAACGACCAAAATTTCATAAACCTCGAATCAACGCAAAATCAAGGATCATTACCACCATCACTGGCCCATTTTCTGCCCATAACAAACGTGAGCGCACCCAACACCAACACAGCATCCAGAAAGAGGAGATTGTCGTTCTCGGATATCCCTACACCACCGACGCAATGACCGAGGGGATCTATGACCGACAGCGCTGGTTCCAACGAAGAGGAGGAGGATGATTATACTTCCGAGTATGAGGATGAGGAACGAGAGACGTATAACATTGAAAAATCATCGAGTATCACGATCAAAACGAGGTAAATCATATTTTTGCTCATAAACTTGATAGAAAGAGCAAGTATGCTCATGGACATAAACTCGAGTCTAATATTGCTTCTTTATTCTGTCCAATTTCATAGCAAAAAGGAGATGAAGCATGTTAGTGAGCTGATGAGAGCTTGTCGGCAAACTATTCGAGTCGAAGTTCGAATGCTGATAAATGAAAAAGATTCCTCATTGGAGATAAACTTGAGAAGTGGTCGAAAAGGGTTAACATTAAGCAGAATGACATGGGACAAGCTTTCAGAAAATTTGCTGAGCCTCAAGAATGATAAAGACTGTAGGCAAAAATTATTGTCGGGTCATAATATTGGGTCGAACATTACTATGTATTTTGAGGAAAGAATGTACTATGAAAGAATAACGTTAGCTCATGAAAACTGTGAGATTTACTCTACTTTGGGAAATTTCCTGAATTTAACTGCGATGGACAGTTTCACCGAGTCAAAAGTTAGTGAATACATAGAATTAGATTTGAATCTGTCCAGAACGTTCAAATCTCTCAGAAAATTCTTGGAAAAGAGTGCGAGAGATAAAAAAATCAATCTCAACGATAAAATGCAAGTCATAAAGTTCTTGAATGATAGTCATAGAAACAATATGTCAGAATGTAGCGTCATAGCCAATTGCTTAGACGACATTTTATATAACATCAAAATAAAAATGAGAAGAGAACGATAAATATGTCCATAATGAGTGTTGGATATTTACAAATTCTACATATTCATGGTGTTGGTGGTAGTGGGTAAAATATGTATCAATGATTCATCATATCATGTATATCCGAGTGTTATTCTAGTCATAATTGATGAAAAATTACTATCTCATGTATATGACAGTAATTCAATAAAGCCGGTTGTGATCCGTCTAGTCCATTAATCAGCTTCTTCAGTGTTACAAAAAAATGAAAAGGCTGAATGATGGATCAAAGGGACGCAACAAATCAACGAGAAAAGATGCGAGTACACTGGCTGTGAACATTGCACTTCCAACAAAAAACTACTCTCGCTCACATTTCTTCGACCAGTCTATCTATTGAGTCAGGTATCTAGAGAGATCAGCCAGAAGATATGAGAGAAAGAGGAGAGCTTCTTCGAAAACTGAGAAACAAGGAGAAGGCTACCTCTTACCTTGTTCACTCTGGGCATGTAATTTTCATGGTTTATTAATTGCACTTAGTGAGCATAGAAAGAGGTAGTCCCGAATCACAGCAAGAGGAGGGAAAGTCACCTGTTAAATTCCTAAAATTCGTCTGCAGCAAATCTCTTACATGATCTGGCTCGACCAATGTGAAAATACTCATTTATTGTTCGTCCCAAACCATGAGATAGGCCACAGTTTGCATCGAGGAATGAGAGTTTCCGAGGTACGCAGAAAGAAGAGAGAGAAATTTTGCTGCCCAGCGAGAAAAAGCTTCCGTCGCATGGTGAGCTCGATCGCTTTCAGGTATATTCGACTGCTGAAAAGACCAAGAAAAGATATTCAAAGCGACCAGCTCCAATACACCACTTTTGTCTCGTTTCTTGATACAATTCAATCAGTCATTGGTGGTGTGTGGACTATGGGAGCCGATTCCATCGAGATACGATTCGAGCATCTGGGATAATTTCCATATGCTTGAAATGCCGAGGTCTAGTTTTAAGGTATGCACGTTGGTCCATCCGACGGCGGCTGTACTAGATCTCGTCAGTATCCTATATCCACACGGTGAGCGAACATCGTTTAAGAATGGTTTTACCATTGCGACAACGTATTGCATACGTTTATGAATGTGAGTGTTTGTGAAAGTGTTTAAATTGCAAAAAAGTGAAAAAGAGTGATTAAGTGTGCTTCCATTCCAGATATTGGTAGAATGGGGCTACCACGTCATCACGGTTTGACAGAAGGTGACTTACGTTCACTAGGTCGCTGGATCTTATATGCACGTACTACTGGGCGTAACAGGGATGAGTCTTGGAGAGAGCAATTGCAATACCATATCACTCCAGAGTACAGCTGGGGTATAGTCGAAGATACAAGTTTAGAAGAGCGAATATCATGCGTAGAATGCTTAGAGGTGAGTTGATTGCTCCACATTAGGTGATGCACTTTCAGTAATTAGAATACTTGGTCGAAATATAGGAGTTCACCATAACGATGTACAGGGACCCATCCCTGATTGAACAAGTAGGGCTGAACCGGGAAAGTGGTGGTGGCATCTTTTTGATGCCGCTCTCACGATACACGGTCGCACCGGTATTCTGCTTTAGATGTGGATTCGTACGTTTAATTTTTTTCAAAATAATTCCTCAAAGTACGAAAGAAGGAGATGCTAATTCTAAAATTTTGCATGTTAGATCGGCAGTCGCGAATATGTATGCCCAGGCTTAATAATGGGCTTTGATCACCACCAAAGAGTCCGCGACAGCATCCCCGTTACTGAACGTTTATATGAGGGAGAATGGATTTTCGATCAAACTCGATGCAGAATGGGGCATGTGAGTACAAAAAAAAGATCGGTCATCATTTTCGACTGAAGTAGTATCTCATCCTACGAATATTTTCACAGGCTGTCTCGTATACCATCCTTGAACACGAAGATAGATCATTTTATCCGCAAACTGATGCTTTTATTGGACGCAGATCCAGTTTCACGATGGAAATCCCATCACTTTTGCCATGGGGCACCTCATTAACCTATGCATTAAAGTGTCCGTGTCATGCCGGATTTTTTGAAAAACTGATAATTAAGAACCAAGTATTTTCAATTCTTGAAGCGCAAGATGAGATGCGCCGGGTCAATGTACATCCAAATCTTGACGATGACAACGATGATAATGATGAGGCGCAGTATGACATGCGTGAAAGGGATATATTCGAGTTACTTGAAGACGATGATGGTTATGATGGGGCATCATCATTATCATCATCATCATCATCATCATCATCACCCTAAGAAAAACACATTTTCGATTCGGTGTATGAAGTAATATATCCATATTATTCATCAAGTATCATGATAATATAACCAATTTGTCAGAATAAGAAAAGTTTGGGAAAATTTTGGATTATCGGTGAATGGTAGATCAAAATCTTGAATTCAGTATTCGGAGTAGAATACATTATTCGTCAGCGGCCATCATGGATATGCAGATGATTCAGAATACATTGTTTTTTCGAAGCCATGATGGGTATGTAAATTTATTCTCTCAATACTGCTGTACCAAATCGAGAACTTTTCGACATAGCCACGAGAGCGCAACTAAAACTGTACTCACTCGAAAAATAATCATCAAATCGGCACCATTTTCCTCCAAGATAAACATCATAATGAGGCAAACTTCTTCGATCGGCCTCTGCTGCACTCGCCCGCATTGTAATGGATAAGCCATCACTGAAGCCGAGGCCGATCGCAGCTAACTGTGAACGAATCTGCACCATCTCTATCCAAAGGTAAACTTCTTTGGTCGGCCCGCATAATAATAAATGAGCCATCATTAGTGCTGCGGTCAAGCGTAGCTACCTGTGGAGCTTCTCCGATCGGCGCGCATGGGTATGAATATATTATACTCGCGGGATGAGGTGTGGGCTGCAGCAAGATGAGCTCAAGAATTATGTATGCTTTAACATCCCAGTATCGAGATGCCGAAGCAGCGCTTCGGCATCTCGATACTGGGATGTATTCCGCACGTGTAATCGAGTCACATAACCAATTTTATCTGTATTTCGACAATGGTGAGGTGAATATATATATATATATATATATATATACACACGATATATATACGATACATATATACGATATATATATATATATATACACGATATATATATACCATCAAAACTGGTAGAGACTTAATGTGTGACATGTGTATTGGGTGTGTGTGTGTGTGTGTGTGTGTGTGTGTGTGTGTGTGTGTGTGTGTGTGTGTGTGACCATATACACAGAGCGCGCGCGCGCGAGAGAGAGAGTTTTTGCAGCAGACGGCTGCCAGCCTTGAATCATCATTGCGCCCGCATCCTCGGCCAGGGCAAGTCACCTGGAGCTCTATCCGATGAGAAGAAGGGTCAAATCAAGTTCAAACAAGAGCTATGCCGAGGCTACCCACCCTGGGCATTCCTATCTGGTACAGCAACTTCCTGGGGGAGGTCCCCGTCTTCGTGGGGTCGCTCATCCAGATGAGGATGTCCAGGTGTCTGGCGTAGAATCGGCATAGCTCTATCTACTCCTCTCATATGTTGCTCTCTCAAGAGTTACCTCTAAAGGCCATTTGAAGATCTTGATGAAAAATAGTGCTCGGATCAACAACAACCAAATAGTTTCGAATCAGTCATCGAAGATGATCCTTAAAAGAACTCAATCATATACCACTAACGTTGTATATCCTGAGATCCTTCCAGATTAAATTCTAAAGTTGCACTACGAATTCATTATTGACACCATACAAATGGAATTGAATTATTTTCCAAATGATATAGAACTAGTATCTGAATGTATTCATTAAGGTCCAACGATCATCCAAATTTCGTCATTAGAACTAACTAACTGTGATTTTTAACACCTCACAATCCGGAATAGAAGATTTCTATCTTGTGAAACCCATGTATTCACATTCTAATTCGAGTGGAGATTCTTTGTGTTCAGTTGATGTCATCATATGATATATATACTGATGCTATACTAAATGTACCTGCTGGATATATTGTGGGTCAAAACTGAGTTGATGTATTAATCGATATCTACATAAGAATATTAATTCGTTGAAAGGATATTGAGAAATCTACGGTTATTTGCCTCATGAATCCCGTCCCACTTATGATTTGTATCTAGATAGAAAAAATAGTCATTGAGGATATTTCTTTTTTCAGCATGAATAACATGTACACCCTTATTACCCATCTCGCTTGGCTCAGTCAATACACTTATCTCGAGATAAATATTTACATCCAATGATGCAATTATTCTGAAATAGACAATCATAGAATTTGACACAGCGGTAGCTGTGCTCGAAAGTATGGCGAAGCCTTCGAGCAGCTCTGCTGTGACATATGCGCCAAAGTTGGGGATTCCCACCTCCTCGTAATTTTCGAACATACATTAATTATCATTGCCGAGCTCGAAGACACAGCACCCTCATATCAAAATCATCAGAATCGAAGGCCCTTCAACATCATTTTTGGATTTCAGCGATTGGTCATTTCTCCGTTGAAATAAGAGGAATCGTATTTTGCCGAGGTTGAGATCGCGATTATGAAAGTGTTTTGACGGACGTGACGTAGAGCGCGGCAACAGAGCCGCGAATATTCGAACCCTGTATAACTCAGCTCAATACTTGATTGTTGACTGAACGACAGGCGACACAGATCTATCCGATTCTCCTCAATTCTCGTGATTGATAACCTAAGAAACAGAGTTACAATGCAGTTTTTCCACCCGAGTCCAATAAAAATCTTCTTTGAATCATTCAAAGTCAGTGTTTTTCACGAACAAATCAACTTCAAATGTGCGAGCCCGGGCCTGTGTCGTTTGCAACTACTCTGCTGCTTGGGCCGTAGAGTGTATCCTTGTGGGTGTGTGTGTCTTCTGCTGTGGCGGGGCACGGAGGCACGAACATTACCGATCGATGATTCGATCGATGACTCGCTCGGACATTTGAATATTCGAATGATTTGAATGTGTGCATGGTGCATGCAGATTTAGCTCAAGTACTGCGTTTTCTACATGTGCCGAGTCAAACCCTTTGGTATAACTACATTTCAAACATTCCGTGCTCTGATATACTTCGAAAAGATATGCGTGCGTTAAAAGTATGGTGGTTCATATTATTGTTGCAAGAACAGTGCAGATGTATTACCATACTTTTGACCCATATACTTCTTTAAGGTGTATCAAAAATCATCGAAATATATCTGCATGATTTATTCACGACATGCTTAAGATGTTGTGTTGGATCTGAAAGGCAGTGGACACTTGAGTGATTTTCATTGAATATTCAGCGACTTCCACCGAGATTTCAATGAAAGTCTCACTGAAACTCTAGAAATTCCAACTGAAATTTCAGTGAAAGTTTCACTGAAACTCTAGCAATTTCTACTGAAATTTCAGTGGGAATCCTACTAAAACTTGAAAGATTATCACTGAGATTTTAGTGGAAAATTCACAGTGATTTTTACTCAAATTTCAATAAAAGTTCCATTGGAATTCTAGTGATTCTCACTGAATTTTCAGTTAACATTTCACTAAAACTTTAGTGATTTACACTATAATTTCTATGGAACGTGTCACTTGAACTTTGGTGATTCCCACTGAAATCACTAAGGTTCAAGTTCATCCATCCATCCACCAACCAACTCACCTGATCACTAACCTCCACTCACCCACCAACCCACCCAGGCCCTCGACCCACCCATGACCCACACGACCATCCATCACACTTCACCCCCTCCACATAGGCAACCCGATACGCAAGATGCTGACGGACAAATTCGGCTGGGCTTTTAATTATTTTAATTTGCTTTTGATTGATTCATGAATTTGATATTATTCCTACTTGTCAGTCCGTTTCTTGGTGGTATTTCTTTCAAGGCTATATCGATAAATGCACAGCCGAAATCTCCTCAGCAGAAGATACTAAGAATAGCTCTGAGTCACAATCTCATAATCTGTATCACTTTTTGGACAACGTTTCTTGGCTCAACTGACAGGAACTATGGCCAAAATTTATTTGTTGTCAAAGATCGATCGCTCTTGAGAGAAAGCTGAACGTGCGGATACAGTACCTTTCATAAATATTGGATCAAGTGAGGTCTCACCGAAACAGTGATATTTCCAATATACTTTGTAGTATGGGAATCTTGGAAGGAACATCTGGAAGATCACAAAAAAAATCCATTGATACATGTGTCTAGTACGTTCATCGGGTCCTTTTTGATCGCTCGAGGGTACCTTTCGCGTGCGCGAATGGCTAACGGGTCTGCGTAGACCGTATTCGCTGACGATGACACGAAAAGCCAAATTCTCAATTGTTGGGTGCACGAAACACTAACACGCGTGCGCGAAAAATTCCGCAAACGCGATAACGTTGCAAGGCAACCTGCCGAAAATTTCGCGCGAGCGAGGAGAAGACACTTTTGCGTACGCGAAGCACTTCTGTTTTCACGTACGCGACAGTGGCGTGGGATCCGCTCTATCTTCAATTCGCAGTACGGGGGTACACCTCGCGTGCGCGAACAACTAGCGAGTCTGCGTAGACCGCATTCGGTAACGATGACATGAAAACCAAAATTCTCAATTGTTGGGTGCACGAAACACTAATACCCGTGCGCGGAAAATTCCGCGTACGCGATAACGTTGCAAGGCAACCTGACGAAAATTTCGCGCGAGCGAGGAGAAGACACGTTCGCGTACGCGAAGCACTTCTGATTCCGCGTACGCGACAGTGGCGTGGGATTCGCTCTATCCCCAATCCGGAGTACGAGGGTATTTTTAGGCCTGAGAAATCTCGATCTCCCAATTTTCCTGTGGTTCTAGAGGCTCACTCATCGCAACGGATGAATGAAGTCCGTGCAACTCAAATGCAAAACATGCGCAGCCGCTGCAGGGTCTGAGGCTCTCCGCATCGGGTCTGGCTGTCCGACGAGGAGCTGAGCATATGCTTCGATAATTACTAATCAATTCGAATGATTGTTAGACAACAATTTTTGTGCATCAGGAATGTTGGTTCCCTATTGTTGTAATACTCAGTCTCATAGATAGCGAAGCATCGTGATAGTTGATTATGACCAGAGCCCGGATTATATGCAAAATAAAACTTCAAAATATGTATGCAAATATGCACGGAAATTTGTCCAAAATATGCAGTAAAATATGCAATAAAATCCGACGATATATGCAGAAAAATACAAAATTTGGTCAAAATATGCAAAAAATTTCATTCTTCTTTTATTGATTCTCCAAGTTGCTCATATTATGGTAGCAGTAAACAACAATGTATTTTTCCAGATTATCCATTCTCAAGCCATGTTTTCTATCATTCAAAATGAATTTATATGCTGAAAAAGAGCGTTCAACATCAACTGAAGTGGTTGGGCAGTATTTGAAGTTGGGCACATCACTTGGAGATATTGTTCCAGGCAATTCAGTTGTGCCCTCGTTATAAACAAAATCATTTATCCGACACAATGAAGAATATCCAGTATTTCTTTCCAAAACACTATCCAATTTTCCTTTGAGTTTGGTTGGAATGTTACGGGGAAGCCTGGAAGTCAGAGCTACTGCATCTTTTATCGTTAAAATCGAATCGTGCAGTGGTAAATTCTGTGTGTCCAGTTTAACAATAAATTTTGGAATGAATGAAAAGTGGGTATATATCGTAGCAAGTTCTCTGCTGACAGTCGGGTTGGTAAAAGCTGCTTTACATTTAGGAATTTCAGCGGCATCAGAATCATCAAATTGATCGACGACGTCTTTGACTGCTTTGAAATTTTCGTGATAGAACTGCGCAGCTTCTATCCATGTTCCCCAGCGAGTAATTACCGGCCGTGGGGGTAAAGGAAGGTTCGGAAGCATTTCACTATACTTGTCTGATCGTGAAGGTGCTTTCAGGAAAACTTTCTTTGTAACAGAAATCAATTCATTTGTACTGTCGTACGCTTTGCGGACTTCTTCTGCTACGCGGTGAAGACCATGAGCGAAGCATGTTACGTGGATGAGATTGGGGTAAAATGTTTCTAGAGCAGTAGCAGCCTTCAGCATATATCGCGCAGCATCTGTTACAAGAAGTAATATCTTCTCATCGTTCTCAGAGGTAGGAAATAGACTTCTCAAAGAATCGTTCACAAATCTGGCCACTGTTGAATGATTCGTTCTTTCAAGCTGTCGGCAAGCAACTAGATAAGAAGATGAAGGTTCCGTACGTAACGTCCCAACCACCAGATTTGCTATGTACCGACCACAACTGTCGGTAGTTTCGTCAACAGAAATCCAAAGCAGTTTATTCTCGAGTTTACTTCGTATCTGACGTAAAGTCTCTTGATAAACTTTTGGAACGTAGTTCTTGCGCAAAGTAGATTCGTCCGGTATATTCTGATGCACACAATACTTTTGAAGAAAGCGCCGCAAATGAAGAGTACTCAACTTGTAAATGGGTATATTGCAAGCAAGGAGCGTCTCGCACAAGTCCTCATAAAATTCATTCCTCACCGACGTCTCCTCGAGCTTGTGAGTGAGTTGCTTTTGACGTGGCCCTTTCTTCTTCATCTTAGCCTTGTGAGTCGCTGTACCAACATGCTGTTATAGTTTCTAATAGTATTAATAGAATTTGCAAACTCGAAATTTCTGGAACATCTTGAATAGCTTACTTGGTCAACAAGAAATTTTCCTTCGCACTTGACCAGTTTTTCACACACATGGCAATACAAAGTTTTCCCATCGTAAGTAAATACACCAGGATACGGTTGAATCCAAGACAACACGTGTTTTCTGTCTGCCGGCATCGTGGAATGCTTCAATTTCTATTATTTTACTAATTCAACTGGAATTTTGCACAACAGTTTGTAAATAAACAAGCATGTTGCAAACTATAATTTACAGCTAGGTTATCAAAACATTGTGCATACGACGGTTCGTAAATGAACAAACATGAACATGGTTACGTTCCGATTTTCAAAAAGTACTCGCGCAAGTCGATCGATATATGCAAAATATGCAAAATATGCACAAATGAGTTCACATAACAAAATATGCATTTACATATGCAAATATGCATTTTGCATATAATCCGGGCTCTGATTATGACTGGCAATGACGAATTGTACAGTGGTATTGGAGAAAGTTCAGAGATCCGGGAAAGCGTTGAATTTTCGTGTGCGATCGCTATTTGCACGCGAAGATCCGAAACTCGGACCAGGTCACTTGAGGCCGGAAAATTTTCCGCGTGCGCGGTAATCCAAAATTCGGCCCAAACGAGTTCAGGTTGGGAAAATTTCGTGTTCGCAAAGATTTTTCACTTCAGCACGCAAAAGTTCGAAACTCGTGGCGGTCGAGCTTGGATTGATATCTTTCGCGTACGCGAAAATTACTCACATAGCGTGCGCGAAATTCGAAATTGCCTGGACGGACAAGTTAGAGAATGGGAACTGTCGCATGCGCGAAGAGGAAAGTCGCCCGCGCACACGGAAATTTCCCACCTTCTCCAGATACTTTGTCAGCTTCTTAATTATACGATTACGAGAAAAAGGTCTCTTTCTTCCTATCTGGGAAATTCAGCGTACGCGAAAGAAGCTTCTCGCGGGCGCTACAGTGGACATCGTTACGCGTGGAGTAACAATCATCGATATTCCACAGGGCGACGAATCTCTCAAGTTCACAATACGAGACTTCGTGTTGGAGGAAAAGCCCCGAAGATTATCAAGAGATAAAGTGAAAGAGTCATTTCACGTTGTTCACATAGGTAAAATCATAGCGTGAACCATCATCTCCGTTCATGCGAATTACCCAAAAGATGATCTGCACTGCGGAAAGGGAAAATAAACACCTGATAAATTGTCGAAATTAGCATACGCGAGTATGAACTAAAATGTTCTGGTTGACGCTGAAATCGCTGTCGTGCATGAGCGAGTTAGACCATAGCGTACGCGAGGCTCATGTTGGAAAGGAAAGAAAAAAAAACGGGATCAGTACAATTTCTTACAAACGTGATGATTGAGTAATTGAGCGCGCGCAAAAAATGATGTGACGTATCATACGATTTATCGCGTACGCGAAACCCAACTCCATTGACTCACCTCAACAGCACTAATCTCTGGCACTTAAGTAGAGGATCACTGACGTAACTCCAAATCAGGTCATTGAATCAGCTAATCCCCTAGCCTAAGTGAAGAAATGAGGCATGACCTCTTGCGAGCAAAAGGGTCACTCGGAGAAATTAAAATAGCTCGATCCGCATTGGGTCCGCTACCTTGTCCGCACTGAGCCTCCGCGGACGACAGCTCAAGCCACGCATCACAGCAGAAAATAAACATTCCCAACGAGGCAATTCGACAGGAATGCTCCTCGAACGACGAAAAAAATTAAACACAACACAAGCACGTGGCATCATCTCGCATACGCCGGTCTCGGGCCATGCAATTGGTGCACCGAAAACATGGCCCGCAGCAGACACATCGCATCATCTGTACCGCGTTATCTGCTACGAGATTTCTGCTACGATACGGCATGCCCACCTTCTGCTGCAGCGGCCAAGGCCAAGGCCACGGTTGTCTGTTTGTCGGCTCTCGACACGCATGCCACACAACATTATTCCACACACCTTATTATTCAACAACACTCTCCGCGACTCCCACAACACAAAAATTCAATCTCGAACGCGAAAAGCACTGCGTCGTTGCCTCTGCAGAAGCGCGCATGGAATTATGCAATGCCGCTGCCACCGCATCCGCCGAAGACACGGCTCTCACAAAAACGCGAACGCCCCAACACGCACAGCACACCTAATTAATTTTTAATTTCCCGACACCAACAGCTCGCGCAAAAAATCACGGTTCACAATCAACACAAGAGCAGCCGAAAAAAACACCCCTCCGAGCCATAACCAAGCAGAATACACAATGTAACGCTTTAGTGTAATGCTAGCCTTTAAGCATTACACACCAAGCGTTGCTGACATAACGCTAAAAAATACGTTTTTTCACACGACAGTTACAAACTCAGGAAACCGTAACAAAATCTCTCGATCTCACCAATCGAAACAACAAAATCACCACTACCTAATTTTATCGGGGTGTACGCGAATTCTGAAACAGGTTTTATATATATATATATATATATATATATATATATATATATATATATGTATATATATATATATATACTTGATGTCTATGGATATATTGTACCCCTCTCGCACACTAATATCAGAGGTCTTGACATTGTGCACTTCTCACATACATTAGGGGCCTTGGAAATAATGTGTACCTATAGTGCAGGAAACCACAGATGCAATTAGATGCGATTCAATTCACTTGACAATTGAATTTGAATGGACAGAAAGCCACTGATCATGAACTTTTGAAAAATAATAATCATCAGAGATCCCAATTTTCAATTTTAGGAATACTTCAGGAAATACAAATTTATCAATTCTCAACTGATCCCAAAGTTTGGATATGAAATCATCCCTCTGAAATGCAGGGATCTTAGCAGACATGATACGAACTCCAATTCAATATTCCAAGACTGACTCTATCTCTGGGAATGACCCGTATGCGTCGTTTTGACCAAGTATTCTAGGATATTGAAACTGGAACCTTGATTAGAATCATTAGAATGATCAGAACTAGTTTGGAGGCCCAATCAAAATGCTTACATTCTGTATTTGTTCAATTCATCTTGAGTACAAAGAAATTCACCGACTAACTTTCTAACTTTTGGTCACGAAACTTGCGAGGTTGGGATATTAGTATATTTGTATTACTAATAATTTTCCGAGCAAACGAGTTGCATAGCTTACCATTTGCAACTATATATATATGCGATACCGCTCTGCTACTCTGCTTGCGCTGGAACAGCTACTTACGTGTTATTCGGATCGATCGAACACCTCGTATTTTCGATCGATCAATCGGGGATGCTGCTGTTGGGATAATCTGCATTCAAATTATACTAGCCGAAATGGCATGCTATGGCCACACGTTATTCAAAGAAAATTATTTCAAGCGCAAATATATCGTTATGTATAAGTAAGATAAGCTCATAAGTGAATTATATCGAAATTTCGTATTTCTACATTTCAATCGATGCGCACGCCGGTACACAGGCAATTTTTGCTGTGGCTATATGTATGTGGGCTCAAATGAAAGATATTGGATTATATTACATGCCCAAACGATAATATAGCCCAGAAAAATCGGCTTACCCATACGTGTACGCGATTGAACGTTAATTTTACGGAAATTCTACCTTTAGACCAAGCATGCAGGATTTCGTGATTTCTTGAACATATAATTGAGATCTATTGATCTGATACTACTTTCTGATTGATATTATATATAGCAAAGTGGCACTTTATGCAAAATTTTAGTTTTTAAAAGGGAGGACCTGAAAATATTTGAAATAATATTTGGGAAGAAAATTATTGGGATAATTTCTCATGAAAAGATTGTCGTTCGATTAACATGATTATTTATTGATTCTAATTATATTTCAAACCACAGTCTCAACTGTGTACATAGAAATAATTGAAATTTGTTCATATATCGGTGATTTCATGATTCTATGACCTTTCATATGCAATATATATATGTTAACTGCGTCGTCTATCTGTAACATAGAATAAGTATAATCTGCTTCCTACCCAAAATTCCTATTGACTTTGTGTGTAATAACTCATTTTATGACGGTGTTCGGACCACCGCAAAGACTCGAAAAACGCGTAATATTCGGCTCATCGCACAGATTTGACTTGTCAAATGAACGTATATTTTCTGGCGCGGACACGGCAAAATTTCCTACTTGTGAAAACCTATACGATCCATAAGCACTGGGTAATGCGGGTCGGTCGTGAGTCAATTCCCCTTCCTGGGTAAAGAGACGACCGACTCACGCTTGGCAGTGTGCCTGGATTTTTCGTTTTCTGAGCCACCGCGAGCTAAAATAATGCCCAAGTATATCGTCCCTGTCTAAGCAGGTTTGTTCATACCGAGGCCGCGTATTTCACCTTTTCACCCAATATACACCTCGAGGATGCCTTATGGGGAAATCATATATTCTAATGTTCTATCGCATCCGGGCGATGACTTACTTTTTTGTCTCGGGGAGACCTGCTCGACGAATGTATATTTTTCGGCTGGAAATGTTGCCACTTTGGCTTTTCAGGAGCAAGAGAGCGAGTCTGCCTCGCGCAGCGTCTAATATCCATTCGTGCGGCCAGAACCCCACTTCGAGATACTTTTCGGCGGCTCGAACCCTGCGTCGACATAGACACGCGTAATTACAAGTACATGCAAATCTGTTTCCGAATATCGGGATCGATTGGTTGAATGGTAGTATAAGTGAGTCGATGAAGAATCGATTGGAAAGGGTATGGATCTATATCGGCTTTATATATATGTTATGACGAGTGATGCGACGGACTTGATCTAATATGCATATATATGTGCGTGGTGGTTAATACACCAAATTGCAAGCATATATGGGTTAGTATTAGTATTACCGACACCAACGTATATGATTCTACTTACACGACTGGTCTGATGGTCATCTGCGCAAGTGGCTGATTGAAAATTCTTACTTTTAGAACTTTTAAAATTATCTGAAAATTGCAGACGTTGCATAGTTCCCCCAATTTATTGGAGTCGAATCTCATTCATGAAGATTGATGGAGATAAATTAAAAAAAAAACGAAACAATTTTCAGATCAGACCATCGGATCGTGGGACAAAAATTCCCGTGATTGTACTAAGTGATTTGATAGTGAAACGTTTGAATAAATGACAGTCTTAGAATTTCAGACACCATTATATATAAGATTTTACAAATAGGAATAAATTTTTCCATATATCTGTACATATTCTGACCAAACTGGATGTGTACCAGAATATGTGAGCCTAATTGATTTGTCTATTCCCTGGGTTTTTTTTTCTTTTTTTTTTTTTTTTTTTTTTGGGAATAGGGGGAAATAATACGGCTCCATCCCTACGCCGTATCCGTGAGGTCCAACCGGTGACAAGGGTTCGTCTCCTATGGGGTGGATATACGTATTTCGAAAAATACTTATAGCTCTCACATAGATGACTCTTGACCTCCCCGTGAGGAATTGGAATGGATCATTATGGGGCTAATAATAGGATGATAAAGGATTGAGGATATGATTCTATAGCCATTGTCCTTTATCGGAAAATATACTTCAAATAAAAAATAAGCTATATTTGGATATATGAAACTCTGAATTTATTTTAATATCTAGTCCACTAAGTTTGAAATTTACTTAACATCGAAAGAAAATATAGATATAACTGAAGTAAGGTTATTGAATATTTGACTTTAATTTGGCTTAGTGCCTCGAAGCATAATGGACATGTGGTTTTCAGTTAAAGCGAGGAATTCTTGGCGAGCACGCGATAAATTCTCTCGTAATTGATTGTTTTCTGCCGTCAGTTCTTCGCATCTTTCTCTCCAAGCGGTAGCGTCAGCACGCGCTTCACGCAAATCCTCCACCAACTCCGCTTTTTCCTTGGATTGCACGTAGTTAGCATGTAAAACGTGTTTTTTCAGTTTCTTCGCCCTGTTTTTCTCCCAGTTCTTGCCCCTTTGTTGGCTGTCCATCCTCCAAACTAAGATTTTCAAAACATTCCCATGATATAGAATTTTGAATAACAAGGCAATCCTCTTCTGAGTGCAATTGGGGTGAATTAGGTGTTTCCGAATTTGAACGAGGAATTGAAACCGGACTTGGCGTATATTGAAGTGAAGCGCGGTTCGGAAAGGTCTTCAAAGACTGTTGAATTTTATCGATTTGGACGCGTAATTTTTTTATTTTCCGATTCAATCGCTGCCTTGCACGTCTGGCTTGTGAAACCGGCATTTCAACTGTGGATAACAATAAAAACAACGATTAAAAAATACTATCATGAAACCAAATGTCAATTTTTAGTTTAGGGCCTCGTGTAATAATTTCCAACTGTGATATCTCTGTTCTAGTCTCAACTTTAATCTTGTATTTATATATATATAAGGATAGCTTAAGTGTTATCGTAAGAATAAGATTATATGTATATATCTATATATACATTCTTTTACAATAGTATCCTAGATTAATGTTCACGTTGATTCCGCCGATGCCTACGCCGATTTGCGCGGCGTTCGCGGTCGCGCTGCTCTCGCATTTCTCGGCGCAATTCTCGTACTTGATCCCGCAGATCTTCGTTCTCTTTTATAATTTCGCGAAGTTTCTGGGCCATCCTACACATGCGTGCGTACGTTCCGTCCACTTCTCTTACTCGGAATCTTTCGCGTGATTCTAACGCGGTTAACCGCCCGAGCATTTCTCGCGAAAGATTCCAATTCACCCTTGTCCTGAAATCGACTCGTTCTAAGTCTGGGGTGCGTCCATTCCTAACGGATGGACGCATAACGACTGGTGCATATTGTGCCGACATTTGTTGGTATCTATAACAAACAAAAATAAACACAAAATTACGCTTCGCGTCGATAGTACGGTCTAAGAGCTGAGAAGTGAAACTGGCCGCGATACGTTCCGGTTGTTTCATCAGTTAAATGACAAGTCGAGGGTTCGATGATTCTTGATATTACATATGGACCTTCATAAATGGATAAGAATTTTGATATAATGCCTTTACTTGCATCGGACACGTTACAGGAACGAACTAAGACCTCTTGTCCAAGTTTATATGATGTAATGGTTTTAGATGCATTATGAAGGTCGGCTCGCCTTGAACCTATTTTTCTTAGATTCTCAGCGGCCAATACCAAAAGTTCTTCACGAGTAGCTAAATTGCGTTCTGGTCGTATCAAATATTGACTCCATGCGCGAGTTGGCGGTTTACCCAAATGCAATTGCATCGGTGTGCTTTGAATGGATTCATGGTACACCTCATTCATGATCGTCTGAATAATAGGTACCCATCGAGCCCAAGACTTATGCTGTTTTTCTGCTACTGTGCGGAAAAACCGCCCAAGTTCTTTCATCACACGTTCTACCACGTTAGACTGCGCATGCCTAACCGAACTAAAAATAGCTTGAATTCCTTCTTCTTCCAATCGCTTTAACCAATTGGTGGAAGTAAATTGGGTCCCGTGATCCATTTGTAACCTTTTTGGTTTCCCGTATAACGGAATATAGTCATCGAATATTTTACGGGTGATGGTTCGCGTATCCTCCTTCTTGATAGGGTATAACACGACATATTTCGTAAAAACATCTAATACTACAAAAATGTACTTGACTCCTCCGGTGGAAACGGGTAAAGGCCCAAAAAAATCAACTGACACTAAATCACGCGGACCGTCCGGTATTATAGGTCGAGTCTCGACATGATTTCCGACAGTATATGTCTTATTTCGTTGACATGAATCGCATGGTCGAGGCCAAATTGTCGCGAAATGTTTCAAATTTGGATAATAGAATTCTTCTTCTATCATTTTTGCACATTTTACCGCACCAATATGGGCATACATTTCGTGAATATCTAGAACAAGATCGCGAGCTAAAGCTTTAGGTAATACGATTTTCTTATCACCTTTGATCAGAATATTTTTGAATATATCGTAATCGCGGACGTTTTCTTTCTTTTCTAATCGATCAATGATTTTAGCAAGCCTTTCGTCTGACCTTTGTTCTGTCGCGATATTTTTAATACGGCGCATGACGTTCGAGTCAGGTTTCTTTGCCAAAATTAAACTTATCATCAATTCGTTTTCGTCACGTTCGTCTGTTGGGTGGTCAATTCTACTCAAAGTGTCTGCCAGGACGTTATCTTTTCCAGGAATATATCCTATAGATAGATCTATATCTTGAATCGCCAACGACCAACGAGTGAGGCGCGCGTTCAAAAAACGACATGTCATTAAATATTTTAGGGCTTTGTGATCAGTCATAATTTGGACTTTTGTTCCGTAAATAAATGATCTGAATTTTTCTAATGCCCAAATAATGGCTAAAAGTTCAGCTTCTGAAGTAAAATAGTTCCGTTCGGCCCCACGGAGGGCGCGACTAGCCATCGATACAACACGTAATTCGCCTTCATGCTCTTGGTATAAAATGGCGCCAATGCTACTCGCGCTTGCATCTGTATGCAAAATATAACCGCGTTCTCTTTTAGGATGAAGTAAGAATAAGTCGTGTGTAAACAGCTCTTTGACGCGGTCAAAATATCTTTGATGAGTTTCGGTCCAGTGCCACTTAACTCCTGTTCTCAGTAGTTCTAGTAATGGTGACATTTCTTCGGCGAGCTTGTTGGTAAATTTCGCGCAAAATTGGACTAGGCCTAAGAAACCTCTTAATTGTTTCACATTTTTAGGTGGTGGAAATTTCTTGATGCAATCTAATTTTTCTGGGTCGGGCTGAAGGCCTTGAGTACTAAGAATATGACCCAGAAATTTAACTTCTTCTTTACACAAATTAGCTTTTTCAAAACTCAAAGTTATTCCTTCCTCTATGACTGCTTCAAGTAACATGTCTATATGTTCAAGATGTTGATCAAAATCCTTGGAAATAACTAACCAGTCATCAACGAAATCTTTCACAAACTCGGCAAATTTTTGTAGAAGGGAATACGAGGCACGTTTAAGAGCTGCCCCACTTATTTTCCAGCCAAATGGCGTTACCGTAAATTGGAAGGTCGAACCCATGAACTTAAATGCGGTAAACTTCCGGCATGCCTTAGCAAGCCGGACCTGCCAGAAAGAACTTACTAAGTCGAAACTAGACATTATACCAACCTCCGGACACGATCTGAAAAATTCATCGATATCTTCCGACCCGTCATGATCCATTTCGCATCGCGAATTCGGTTCGTCGTTATTTCTAAACATAATCGAATCTCACCATTCCGTTTCACAATGGCTACTAACGGGTTAATATATTCGCTTTCCCCGCGCTCTATAACGTCCAAATTCCACATACGTCGAACTTCATTGCTAACTTTATCTCTTAAAGCAATTGGAATAGGATATGTTTTCGCGTTATATGGGTCTAAGTTTTTCATTCTTATCATATATTCGAACTCTTGAAATTGGCCCGGTTTGGTGCTAAATGCTCTACGACGTTTTTTTAATACCGCACTCATTCGTTCTTTATCGTGGCTCGATCTATTCATGGTATTCACTTTCTTAAATATTTCTTCATCAGTAGGATTTTCGTGTTCAACCTTTTGAGTTTTCTCTAATTTCATTCCGAATTCAGATTCTTGAATTGATTGAATTTCCAAATATGCTTGCGAACAAGTTTGCCTCATATTTTGGAAATCAATTGAATCCATCTGATGATAATCATAGGTGATGTTAATGATTCGATTGTTAATATTGCAAACAAATTCTTTCTTTCGAAATGAAAGTTTTGCATCTAGTTGGATTAACGTCCCTACTCCGAAAATACATTCATGGATTAGCTTTGGAATTACTAAAAAGTCAATATCGACGTGAGTTCCCCCAATTCCTACTCTAGCTCGGAATTGACGTTTTATTCGCATCGATTTTTCTCCAGTAAATCCGCTTGCATGTAACCCAGTAACCGGAAAAGTAGGAAACGATTTCCAAAATTCAAGATTCCTCTCATACACATCTTCAGCAACGCAGGTAATTTTACTCCCAGAGTCTAAGAGAACTCTTACTTCAATTCCTTCTATAATAATTTTAATTTCTGGACATTCAACTTTGTCCTTGCTAATTTCATTTTGCGCGTATAGCGATTCATCCAGTAACTCCTGCCGAGAATAAACCGAATTCACTTGTTGACATGAAACTGAGTTTTTCATTTGATCGTCTGATCGCAGGGATGCGGTTATCCCCTTTGAACTACTCCCTCTAGGCTTAATAGATTCGATGTTCTCAGATACCGTCTGAAAATCCGCGTCCATCTCGCATGCTCGGCTTATTTCATAATTCACCGACAATTCGTTGTTTACGCAGTCTGTATGAACCGAATTCAAATTCACCGACAATTCGCTTTCAGCGCAGTCCGTATGAAAGGAACTCAAATTCACCGACAATTCGTTTTTAACGCAGTCTGTATGAACCGGACTCAAATTCACCGACAATTCGCTTTCAGTGCAGTCTGTATGAACCGAACTCAAATTCACCGACAATTCGTTTTTAACGCAGTCTGTATGAACTGGACTCAAATTCACCGACAATTCGTTTTCAGCGCAGTCTGTATGAATTGAATCCGAAATAGCCTCACATATAAGTATTTCTGCAGGTTTGCTCTGGACCTGATTACTAACCGAATCGATTTCCCGGGTTTTATTAACAAAGGTGGGCCTATCGATCTGCCCCTCGAGACATTCTAACGATTTCTCAATTTCAGCAACACGTTCCAACGATCTATGCTCGGCGACCGGTGCATATTTCTTTTTCTTATGTGATCTTCGTTTATGACTTTTACCCATACGCAGTGTGCGCGTCGTTGCAATTGGTGTGTATGCGTTTCGATTTTCAACCAAAACATTCTGTGAATCTGTGTGATTTGTTTGTATGGGGGTAATTGCAACGACTAATCGTTTTCCGATTTATCGCTGCCCTCACATTCATTTTCCGAAAGACGTATCTCGTTTACGGATCGCTTATTATCCGAAAACCGCGAATTATTTTTTGTATTCGCGTTATCCGCGCCTCGCGCCGCGTTATTTCGCGCATTGCTATCCCGTTGAGCGTTTGCCCGATCATTAGCCGTTGGCCGTTCCGCTATCCGCGATGGTATCTGCCTATCCGCGGATGGTGCGCGACCGCGATCGGTGGAACGCGTTTCGGAATCGTTACGATGCCGCGATGGGTCTGGTGTCGGGGCACGCGGTGGTTGTGTGCGTGTGTTGTTATCGTTATTATTACGATAATGTTCATTTGTTTTCCTTTGATTATAATCCGACAGTCTACTCTGGCGATTATAAGATTGATCCTTAAAATTTACATACTTTGTATTTGGCTTTACTGAGTTTAATTGTCCAGCCAATTCAAAAGTATCTAATAGTCTCACCAGTTCATCAATGTTCTGAATATCACGCAATAAAATAGATTGCTGGATAGTTTCATCAAAATGCCTAGCAAATCTACGTACAATAAAATTCTCATTAGGAGCGTCATCCAATTGTCTGACTTGATTGTATAATCTCATTACGTATTCACTGCGCGAGAAATTGTTTTCTGCTTTGTAATAACCGTAATCAAGATTTTGACGAATTTTATCTTGCGCGATGGAATTCCAATAACGCTGTAAGAATTTCGCTTTGAAATCGTCGAATGACAGTGTCAGTGGTTCTATATAAATCCACCATTCATAAGCCGCACCTTTAAACGCTTGATTCAATGCAAATTTCAACGTTTGAATATCATCATCTACCACGGACAAATATCTAGTCAAATCTGCTAAAAATTGTCTAGGTTTGTCCGCTGGAGCGGCTGAGAATGTCGGTAAATCAAATTTCAAACGCGGTGAAAAGAGTGTTCGAGCACCTGGTGCTACCTGTGCACGTCGCAATGTATTGTGTATACGTGTGTGTTCTTGTTGTACTTGCTCACGGAATGTATTTTGCTGTTCACGAATATTATTAATTTGTTCGTAACATTTTTCGTTTGCATCGGTTAAACCCGACGTGCATTGCTCTAATTTGGATGTCGTCTCTTGTAAAGAAGACAAATTTTCTGATAAAAATACGATATCCCGTTCGTTTGTAGCAACCCGATTTCTAACATCACGTACTTCTTCATTCCACCGTTCGTTTAATCTCAAAATCCGATCGTACTCGTTATTCAAATGATCGACAGAATTTTTCAAAAGACTGGTGCGTTTTTCCAATTTGCCAAAAATATCACGTACTTCCTTCGAAGCTACTTGACAACGTTGGTCATTACGTATAACGCCGGCTTCCGATCGAGTCGATAAAAATTCATTATCCGATACACCGTCCAAATCATCTGATAAATGTCCGTGACCGATATCATCCGTTGCACGGGTCTTATTTTTCGACGATTTTGTAATCTTCGCACCCGCGGCGCCAGCTAATTCATTATTCGATGTAATACTCCGTGTAGAAACCGAACGTGTGAGAGGTGGCATCCGCTCTTGTGTGTTTTTCACTGTCTTGTCTTTATGCTTGTTCGTCTGTTTATTCAATGTACCAGTGTTAGTATTTTTAGGTAATACAATTGGATCATCTGGTCGCACGAATTGATTTTCATCTACTACTTCACCTTGCCGTTGCTCATTTGTCGCCCGCGCATTTGATTCTATATCATTTGATATATCCTCCGATTGCTCAATATCCAGTAATAACTCATCAGCATTTGCGCGCGATGATATACTTGCATTGCTGCCTTTACGCGTAGGCGTCCGTTTGAGGCCCATCGTGAATACGTGAAGCTATATAGATATGTATATATCCCGAGCGCGACGTATAATACAGTACAGTACTGTATTATCGTATATATGTCCTATATATACAGCCGAAGGATGAGAGAAATCGAAAGAATATCCGATAGCCCGAGAGAGTATATATATGCTATATATATCACATCTACGAACGCGAGAAACCAGAGAATGCAAGATAATGCAGTATACCTAGCGTTCACTATATATGCGGCAACGAATAAGAGAGAGACAGACTGCCCGATCCCGCACTATAGTCCATATGTGCTATATATATGCGTTCAAAGTCGATGTACTCATTTTCGAAACATGAGCTGATCGCAATATTTTTGTTTGCAGCTTATACAGATGAGCCCATTGTCGAGATACATGCGTGACTTTCCTCATTCATATATATTCAGTGGGTACACTGTTTCCACGAAAGAGCTTATGCACAGCTTTCCGAGAAGTAAACAAACGCGATGTATCTCGGCACTGTCTCTACACGTTGACAAATTTGATTCTATTGCTCAAACTTTCGAAATGCAGAGTCAATGTATTTCGACTGTCCGAGCTTCAAAATTATAATTTTGAATCTACAATGTTACAGATAGACGCTTGCGATTTTCATATCGCACTAATTTTATGAACTAATTCATCTATGGTAATAACGAACTTTTCATGAGAAATTCCCTTTTTCGAATACTTTTTTAATCGAAATCGAGTGACTTATATACAGATTTCATATAAATTGTTGCTCTTGATGCGAGCTAATTTTATTTTAGGTCCGTGTCAGGGTTAACGTACCACCAGCTGGGTACCATTTGCGAGGTTGGGATATTAGTATATTTGTATTACTAATAATTTTCCGAGCAAACGAGTTGCATAGCTTACCATTTGCAACTATATATATATGCGATACCGCTCTGCTACTCTGCTTGCGCTGGAACAGCTACTTACGTGTTATTCGGATCGATCGAACACCTCGTATTTTCGATCGATCAATCGGGGATGCTGCTGTTGGGATAATCTGCATTCAAATTATACTAGCCGAAATGGCATGCTACGGCCACACGTTATTCAAAGAAAATTATTTCAAGCGCAAATATATCGTTATGTATAAGTAAGATAAGCTCATAAGTGAATTATATCGAAATTTCGTATTTCTTTTTAATGAATGAATTTATCGTTCTTTCGAGCCACTTATAATCGTCGCGCTCAGGCGGCGATCACAGTTTGACAAATGTCAAACTGCGACCTTCGAGGCTCCACTTTCATAGTGGCTGCATCACGAAGGGATTTTTTATTTTTTTGGATTTTTTAATTTTTTGTTGGAAGATTGACCAAGAGATGAAAAAATTCTTCCTCGGGCGGGACTTGAACCTCGCAATCTCCGGTACTCCGGACCGGCGCCTTAACCAATTAGACCACCGAGGCGATTGCGTATTCACTCGCTCGGGGAAGCCTTCTCTCATCTCTTGTGCCAATCTTTCGATGCGGTCAGTCAAGGAACCATGACCATTCGAATATGCAAATTATATCGATAAGGTAGATCTCATCGATATTTTGACTCTATCGCTCGATTTGATGAAATATATTTAATGAATGAATTTATCGTTCTTTCGAGCCACTTATAATCGTCGCGCTCAGGCGGCGATCACAGTTTGACAAATGTCAAACTGCGACCTTCGAGGCTCCACTTTCATAGTGGCTGCATCACGAAGGGATTTTTTATTTTTTTGGATTTTTTAATTTTTTGTTGGAAGATTGACCAAGAGATGAAAAAATTCTTCCTCGGGCGGGACTTGAACCTCGCAATCTCCGGTACTCCGGACCGGCGCCTTAACCAATTAGACCACCGAGGCGATTGCGTATTCACTCGCTCGGGGAAGCCTTCTCTCATCTCTTGTGCCAATCTTTCGATGCGGTCAGTCAAGGAACCATGACCATTCGAATATGCAAATTATATCGATAAGGTAGATCTCATCGATATTTTGACTCTATCGCTCGATTTGATGAAATATATTTAATGAATGAATTTATCGTTCTTTCGAGCCACTTATAATCGTCGCGCTCAGGCGGCGATCACAGTTTGACAAATGTCAAACTGCGACCTTCGAGGCTCCACTTTCATAGTGGCTGCATCACGAAGGGATTTTTTATTTTTTTGGATTTTTTAATTTTTTGTTGGAAGATTGACCAAGAGATGAAAAAATTCTTCCTCGGGCGGGACTTGAACCTCGCAATCTCCGGTACTCCGGACCGGCGCCTTAACCAATTAGACCACCGAGGCGATTGCGTATTCACTCGCTCGGGGAAGCCTTCTCTCATCTCTTGTGCCAATCTTTCGATGCGGTCAGTCAAGGAACCATGACCATTCGAATATGCAAATTATATCGATAAGGTAGATCTCATCGATATTTTGACTCTATCGCTCGATTTGATGAAATATATTTAATGAATGAATTTATCGTTCTTTCGAGCCACTTATAATCGTCGCGCTCAGGCGGCGATCACAGTTTGACAAATGTCAAACTGCGACCTTCGAGGCTCCACTTTCATAGTGGCTGCATCACGAAGGGATTTTTTATTTTTTTGGATTTTTTAATTTTTTGTTGGAAGATTGACCAAGAGATGAAAAAATTCTTCCTCGGGCGGGACTTGAACCTCGCAATCTCCGGTACTCCGGACCGGCGCCTTAACCAATTAGACCACCGAGGCGATTGCGTATTCACTCGCTCGGGGAAGCCTTCTCTCATCTCTTGTGCCAATCTTTCGATGCGGTCAGTCAAGGAACCATGACCATTCGAATATGCAAATTATATCGATAAGGTAGATCTCATCGATATTTTGACTCTATCGCTCGATTTGATGAAATATATTTAATGAATGAATTTATCGTTCTTTCGAGCCACTTATAATCGTCGCGCTCAGGCGGCGATCACAGTTTGACAAATGTCAAACTGCGACCTTCGAGGCTCCACTTTCATAGTGGCTGCATCACGAAGGGATTTTTTATTTTTTTGGATTTTTTAATTTTTTGTTGGAAGATTGACCAAGAGATGAAAAAATTCTTCCTCGGGCGGGACTTGAACCTCGCAATCTCCGGTACTCCGGACCGGCGCCTTAACCAATTAGACCACCGAGGCGATTGCGTATTCACTCGCTCGGGGAAGCCTTCTCTCATCTCTTGTGCCAATCTTTCGATGCGGTCAGTCAAGGAACCATGACCATTCGAATATGCAAATTATATCGATAAGGTAGATCTCATCGATATTTTGACTCTATCGCTCGATTTGATGAAATATATTTAATGAATGAATTTATCGTTCTTTCGAGCCACTTATAATCGTCGCGCTCAGGCGGCGATCACAGTTTGACAAATGTCAAACTGCGACCTTCGAGGCTCCACTTTCATAGTGGCTGCATCACGAAGGGATTTTTTATTTTTTTGGATTTTTTAATTTTTTGTTGGAAGATTGACCAAGAGATGAAAAAATTCTTCCTCGGGCGGGACTTGAACCTCGCAATCTCCGGTACTCCGGACCGGCGCCTTAACCAATTAGACCACCGAGGCGATTGCGTATTCACTCGCTCGGGGAAGCCTTCTCTCATCTCTTGTGCCAATCTTTCGATGCGGTCAGTCAAGGAACCATGACCATTCGAATATGCAAATTATATCGATAAGGTAGATCTCATCGATATTTTGACTCTATCGCTCGATTTGATGAAATATATTTAATGAATGAATTTATCGTTCTTTCGAGCCACTTATAATCGTCGCGCTCAGGCGGCGATCACAGTTTGACAAATGTCAAACTGCGACCTTCGAGGCTCCACTTTCATAGTGGCTGCATCACGAAGGGATTTTTTATTTTTTTGGATTTTTTAATTTTTTGTTGGAAGATTGACCAAGAGATGAAAAAATTCTTCCTCGGGCGGGACTTGAACCTCGCAATCTCCGGTACTCCGGACCGGCGCCTTAACCAATTAGACCACCGAGGCGATTGCGTATTCACTCGCTCGGGGAAGCCTTCTCTCATCTCTTGTGCCAATCTTTCGATGCGGTCAGTCAAGGAACCATGACCATTCGAATATGCAAATTATATCGATAAGGTAGATCTCATCGATATTTTGACTCTATCGCTCGATTTGATGAAATATATTTAATGAATGAATTTATCGTTCTTTCGAGCCACTTATAATCGTCGCGCTCAGGCGGCGATCACAGTTTGACAAATGTCAAACTGCGACCTTCGAGGCTCCACTTTCATAGTGGCTGCATCACGAAGGGATTTTTTATTTTTTTGGATTTTTTAATTTTTTGTTGGAAGATTGACCAAGAGATGAAAAAATTCTTCCTCGGGCGGGACTTGAACCTCGCAATCTCCGGTACTCCGGACCGGCGCCTTAACCAATTAGACCACCGAGGCGATTGCGTATTCACTCGCTCGGGGAAGCCTTCTCTCATCTCTTGTGCCAATCTTTCGATGCGGTCAGTCAAGGAACCATGACCATTCGAATATGCAAATTATATCGATAAGGTAGATCTCATCGATATTTTGACTCTATCGCTCGATTTGATGAAATATATTTAATGAATGAATTTATCGTTCTTTCGAGCCACTTATAATCGTCGCGCTCAGGCGGCGATCACAGTTTGACAAATGTCAAACTGCGACCTTCGAGGCTCCACTTTCATAGTGGCTGCATCACGAAGGGATTTTTTATTTTTTTGGATTTTTTAATTTTTTGTTGGAAGATTGACCAAGAGATGAAAAAATTCTTCCTCGGGCGGGACTTGAACCTCGCAATCTCCGGTACTCCGGACCGGCGCCTTAACCAATTAGACCACCGAGGCGATTGCGTATTCACTCGCTCGGGGAAGCCTTCTCTCATCTCTTGTGCCAATCTTTCGATGCGGTCAGTCAAGGAACCATGACCATTCGAATATGCAAATTATATCGATAAGGTAGATCTCATCGATATTTTGACTCTATCGCTCGATTTGATGAAATATATTTAATGAATGAATTTATCGTTCTTTCGAGCCACTTATAATCGTCGCGCTCAGGCGGCGATCACAGTTTGACAAATGTCAAACTGCGACCTTCGAGGCTCCACTTTCATAGTGGCTGCATCACGAAGGGATTTTTTATTTTTTTGGATTTTTTAATTTTTTGTTGGAAGATTGACCAAGAGATGAAAAAATTCTTCCTCGGGCGGGACTTGAACCTCGCAATCTCCGGTACTCCGGACCGGCGCCTTAACCAATTAGACCACCGAGGCGATTGCGTATTCACTCGCTCGGGGAAGCCTTCTCTCATCTCTTGTGCCAATCTTTCGATGCGGTCAGTCAAGGAACCATGACCATTCGAATATGCAAATTATATCGATAAGGTAGATCTCATCGATATTTTGACTCTATCGCTCGATTTGATGAAATATATTTAATGAATGAATTTATCGTTCTTTCGAGCCACTTATAATCGTCGCGCTCAGGCGGCGATCACAGTTTGACAAATGTCAAACTGCGACCTTCGAGGCTCCACTTTCATAGTGGCTGCATCACGAAGGGATTTTTTATTTTTTTGGATTTTTTAATTTTTTGTTGGAAGATTGACCAAGAGATGAAAAAATTCTTCCTCGGGCGGGACTTGAACCTCGCAATCTCCGGTACTCCGGACCGGCGCCTTAACCAATTAGACCACCGAGGCGATTGCGTATTCACTCGCTCGGGGAAGCCTTCTCTCATCTCTTGTGCCAATCTTTCGATGCGGTCAGTCAAGGAACCATGACCATTCGAATATGCAAATTATATCGATAAGGTAGATCTCATCGATATTTTGACTCTATCGCTCGATTTGATGAAATATATTTAATGAATGAATTTATCGTTCTTTCGAGCCACTTATAATCGTCGCGCTCAGGCGGCGATCACAGTTTGACAAATGTCAAACTGCGACCTTCGAGGCTCCACTTTCATAGTGGCTGCATCACGAAGGGATTTTTTATTTTTTTGGATTTTTTAATTTTTTGTTGGAAGATTGACCAAGAGATGAAAAAATTCTTCCTCGGGCGGGACTTGAACCTCGCAATCTCCGGTACTCCGGACCGGCGCCTTAACCAATTAGACCACCGAGGCGATTGCGTATTCACTCGCTCGGGGAAGCCTTCTCTCATCTCTTGTGCCAATCTTTCGATGCGGTCAGTCAAGGAACCATGACCATTCGAATATGCAAATTATATCGATAAGGTAGATCTCATCGATATTTTGACTCTATCGCTCGATTTGATGAAATATATTTAATGAATGAATTTATCGTTCTTTCGAGCCACTTATAATCGTCGCGCTCAGGCGGCGATCACAGTTTGACAAATGTCAAACTGCGACCTTCGAGGCTCCACTTTCATAGTGGCTGCATCACGAAGGGATTTTTTATTTTTTTGGATTTTTTAATTTTTTGTTGGAAGATTGACCAAGAGATGAAAAAATTCTTCCTCGGGCGGGACTTGAACCTCGCAATCTCCGGTACTCCGGACCGGCGCCTTAACCAATTAGACCACCGAGGCGATTGCGTATTCACTCGCTCGGGGAAGCCTTCTCTCATCTCTTGTGCCAATCTTTCGATGCGGTCAGTCAAGGAACCATGACCATTCGAATATGCAAATTATATCGATAAGGTAGATCTCATCGATATTTTGACTCTATCGCTCGATTTGATGAAATATATTTAATGAATGAATTTATCGTTCTTTCGAGCCACTTATAATCGTCGCGCTCAGGCGGCGATCACAGTTTGACAAATGTCAAACTGCGACCTTCGAGGCTCCACTTTCATAGTGGCTGCATCACGAAGGGATTTTTTATTTTTTTGGATTTTTTAATTTTTTGTTGGAAGATTGACCAAGAGATGAAAAAATTCTTCCTCGGGCGGGACTTGAACCTCGCAATCTCCGGTACTCCGGACCGGCGCCTTAACCAATTAGACCACCGAGGCGATTGCGTATTCACTCGCTCGGGGAAGCCTTCTCTCATCTCTTGTGCCAATCTTTCGATGCGGTCAGTCAAGGAACCATGACCATTCGAATATGCAAATTATATCGATAAGGTAGATCTCATCGATATTTTGACTCTATCGCTCGATTTGATGAAATATATTTAATGAATGAATTTATCGTTCTTTCGAGCCACTTATAATCGTCGCGCTCAGGCGGCGATCACAGTTTGACAAATGTCAAACTGCGACCTTCGAGGCTCCACTTTCATAGTGGCTGCATCACGAAGGGATTTTTTATTTTTTTGGATTTTTTAATTTTTTGTTGGAAGATTGACCAAGAGATGAAAAAATTCTTCCTCGGGCGGGACTTGAACCTCGCAATCTCCGGTACTCCGGACCGGCGCCTTAACCAATTAGACCACCGAGGCGATTGCGTATTCACTCGCTCGGGGAAGCCTTCTCTCATCTCTTGTGCCAATCTTTCGATGCGGTCAGTCAAGGAACCATGACCATTCGAATATGCAAATTATATCGATAAGGTAGATCTCATCGATATTTTGACTCTATCGCTCGATTTGATGAAATATATTTAATGAATGAATTTATCGTTCTTTCGAGCCACTTATAATCGTCGCGCTCAGGCGGCGATCACAGTTTGACAAATGTCAAACTGCGACCTTCGAGGCTCCACTTTCATAGTGGCTGCATCACGAAGGGATTTTTTATTTTTTTGGATTTTTTAATTTTTTGTTGGAAGATTGACCAAGAGATGAAAAAATTCTTCCTCGGGCGGGACTTGAACCTCGCAATCTCCGGTACTCCGGACCGGCGCCTTAACCAATTAGACCACCGAGGCGATTGCGTATTCACTCGCTCGGGGAAGCCTTCTCTCATCTCTTGTGCCAATCTTTCGATGCGGTCAGTCAAGGAACCATGACCATTCGAATATGCAAATTATATCGATAAGGTAGATCTCATCGATATTTTGACTCTATCGCTCGATTTGATGAAATATATTTAATGAATGAATTTATCGTTCTTTCGAGCCACTTATAATCGTCGCGCTCAGGCGGCGATCACAGTTTGACAAATGTCAAACTGCGACCTTCGAGGCTCCACTTTCATAGTGGCTGCATCACGAAGGGATTTTTTATTTTTTTTGGATTTTTTAATTTTTTGTTGGAAGATTGACCAAGAGATGAAAAAATTCTTCCTCGGGCGGGACTTGAACCTCGCAATCTCCGGTACTCCGGACCGGCGCCTTAACCAATTAGACCACCGAGGCGATTGCGTATTCACTCGCTCGGGGAAGCCTTCTCTCATCTCTTGTGCCAATCTTTCGATGCGGTCAGTCAAGGAACCATGACCATTCGAATATGCAAATTATATCGATAAGGTAGATCTCATCGATATTTTGACTCTATCGCTCGATTTGATGAAATATATTTAATGAATGAATTTATCGTTCTTTCGAGCCACTTATAATCGTCGCGCTCAGGCGGCGATCACAGTTTGACAAATGTCAAACTGCGACCTTCGAGGCTCCACTTTCATAGTGGCTGCATCACGAAGGGATTTTTTATTTTTTTGGATTTTTTAATTTTTTGTTGGAAGATTGACCAAGAGATGAAAAAATTCTTCCTCGGGCGGGACTTGAACCTCGCAATCTCCGGTACTCCGGACCGGCGCCTTAACCAATTAGACCACCGAGGCGATTGCGTATTCACTCGCTCGGGGAAGCCTTCTCTCATCTCTTGTGCCAATCTTTCGATGCGGTCAGTCAAGGAACCATGACCATTCGAATATGCAAATTATATCGATAAGGTAGATCTCATCGATATTTTGACTCTATCGCTCGATTTGATGAAATATATTTAATGAATGAATTTATCGTTCTTTCGAGCCACTTATAATCGTCGCGCTCAGGCGGCGATCACAGTTTGACAAATGTCAAACTGCGACCTTCGAGGCTCCACTTTCATAGTGGCTGCATCACGAAGGGATTTTTTATTTTTTTTGGATTTTTTAATTTTTTGTTGGAAGATTGACCAAGAGATGAAAAAATTCTTCCTCGGGCGGGACTTGAACCTCGCAATCTCCGGTACTCCGGACCGGCGCCTTAACCAATTAGACCACCGAGGCGATTGCGTATTCACTCGCTCGGGGAAGCCTTCTCTCATCTCTTGTGCCAATCTTTCGATGCGGTCAGTCAAGGAACCATGACCATTCGAATATGCAAATTATATCGATAAGGTAGATCTCATCGATATTTTGACTCTATCGCTCGATTTGATGAAATATATTTAATGAATGAATTTATCGTTCTTTCGAGCCACTTATAATCGTCGCGCTCAGGCGGCGATCACAGTTTGACAAATGTCAAACTGCGACCTTCGAGGCTCCACTTTCATAGTGGCTGCATCACGAAGGGATTTTTTATTTTTTTGGATTTTTTAATTTTTTGTTGGAAGATTGACCAAGAGATGAAAAAATTCTTCCTCGGGCGGGACTTGAACCTCGCAATCTCCGGTACTCCGGACCGGCGCCTTAACCAATTAGACCACCGAGGCGATTGCGTATTCACTCGCTCGGGGAAGCCTTCTCTCATCTCTTGTGCCAATCTTTCGATGCGGTCAGTCAAGGAACCATGACCATTCGAATATGCAAATTATATCGATAAGGTAGATCTCATCGATATTTTGACTCTATCGCTCGATTTGATGAAATATATTTAATGAATGAATTTATCGTTCTTTCGAGCCACTTATAATCGTCGCGCTCAGGCGGCGATCACAGTTTGACAAATGTCAAACTGCGACCTTCGAGGCTCCACTTTCATAGTGGCTGCATCACGAAGGGATTTTTTATTTTTTTGGATTTTTTAATTTTTTGTTGGAAGATTGACCAAGAGATGAAAAAATTCTTCCTCGGGCGGGACTTGAACCTCGCAATCTCCGGTACTCCGGACCGGCGCCTTAACCAATTAGACCACCGAGGCGATTGCGTATTCACTCGCTCGGGGAAGCCTTCTCTCATCTCTTGTGCCAATCTTTCGATGCGGTCAGTCAAGGAACCATGACCATTCGAATATGCAAATTATATCGATAAGGTAGATCTCATCGATATTTTGACTCTATCGCTCGATTTGATGAAATATATTTAATGAATGAATTTATCGTTCTTTCGAGCCACTTATAATCGTCGCGCTCAGGCGGCGATCACAGTTTGACAAATGTCAAACTGCGACCTTCGAGGCTCCACTTTCATAGTGGCTGCATCACGAAGGGATTTTTTATTTTTTTTGGATTTTTTAATTTTTTGTTGGAAGATTGACCAAGAGATGAAAAAATTCTTCCTCGGGCGGGACTTGAACCTCGCAATCTCCGGTACTCCGGACCGGCGCCTTAACCAATTAGACCACCGAGGCGATTGCGTATTCACTCGCTCGGGGAAGCCTTCTCTCATCTCTTGTGCCAATCTTTCGATGCGGTCAGTCAAGGAACCATGACCATTCGAATATGCAAATTATATCGATAAGGTAGATCTCATCGATATTTTGACTCTATCGCTCGATTTGATGAAATATATTTAATGAATGAATTTATCGTTCTTTCGAGCCACTTATAATCGTCGCGCTCAGGCGGCGATCACAGTTTGACAAATGTCAAACTGCGACCTTCGAGGCTCCACTTTCATAGTGGCTGCATCACGAAGGGATTTTTTATTTTTTTGGATTTTTTAATTTTTTGTTGGAAGATTGACCAAGAGATGAAAAAATTCTTCCTCGGGCGGGACTTGAACCTCGAAATCTCCGGTACTCCGGACCGGCGCCTTAACCAATTAGACCACCGAGGCGATTGCGTATTCACTCGCTCGGGGAAGCCTTCTCTCATCTCTTGAAAATATCGATGAGATCTACCTTATCGATATAATTTGCATATTCGAATGGTCATGGTTCCTTGACTGACCGCATCGAAAGATTGGCACAAGAGATGAGAGAAGGCTTCCCCGAGCGAGTGAATACGCAATCGCCTCGGTGGTCTAATTGGTTAAGGCGCCGGTCCGGAGTACCGGAGATTGCGAGGTTCAAGTCCCGCCCGAGGAAGAATTTTTTCATCTCTTGGTCAATCTTCCAACAAAAAATTAAAAAATCCAAAAAAATAAAAAATCCCTTCGTGATGCAGCCACTATGAAAGTGGAGCCTCGAAGGTCGCAGTTTGACATTTGTCAAACTGTGATCGCCGCCTGAGCGCGACGATTATAAGTGGCTCGAAAGAACGATAAATTCATTCATTAAATATATTTCATCAAATCGAGCGATAGAGTCAAAATATCGATGAGATCTACCTTATCGATATAATTTGCATATTCGAATGGTCATGGTTCCTTGACTGACCGCATCGAAAGATTGGCACAAGAGATGAGAGAAGGCTTCCCCGAGCGAGTGAATACGCAATCGCCTCGGTGGTCTAATTGGTTAAGGCGCCGGTCCGGAGTACCGGAGATTGCGAGGTTCAAGTCCCGCCCGAGGAAGAATTTTTTCATCTCTTGGTCAATCTTCCAACAAAAAATTAAAAAATCCAAAAAAATAAAAAATCCCTTCGTGATGCAGCCACTATGAAAGTGGAGCCTCGAAGGTCGCAGTTTGACATTTGTCAAACTGTGATCGCCGCCTGAGCGCGACGATTATAAGTGGCTCGAAAGAACGATAAATTCATTCATTAAATATATTTCATCAAATCGAGCGATAGAGTCAAAATATCGATGAGATCTACCTTATCGATATAATTTGCATATTCGAATGGTCATGGTTCCTTGACTGACCGCATCGAAAGATTGGCACAAGAGATGAGAGAAGGCTTCCCCGAGCGAGTGAATACGCAATCGCCTCGGTGGTCTAATTGGTTAAGGCGCCGGTCCGGAGTACCGGAGATTGCGAGGTTCAAGTCCCGCCCGAGGAAGAATTTTTTCATCTCTTGGTCAATCTTCCAACAAAAAATTAAAAAATCCAAAAAAATAAAAAATCCCTTCGTGATGCAGCCACTATGAAAGTGGAGCCTCGAAGGTCGCAGTTTGACATTTGTCAAACTGTGATCGCCGCCTGAGCGCGACGATTATAAGTGGCTCGAAAGAACGATAAATTCATTCATTAAATATATTTCATCAAATCGAGCGATAGAGTCAAAATATCGATGAGATCTACCTTATCGATATAATTTGCATATTCGAATGGTCATGGTTCCTTGACTGACCGCATCGAAAGATTGGCACAAGAGATGAGAGAAGGCTTCCCCGAGCGAGTGAATACGCAATCGCCTCGGTGGTCTAATTGGTTAAGGCGCCGGTCCGGAGTACCGGAGATTGCGAGGTTCAAGTCCTGCCCGAGGAAGAATTTTTTCATCTCTTGGTCAATCTTCCAACAAAAAATTAAAAAATCCAAAAAAATAAAAAATCCCTTCGTGATGCAGCCACTATGAAAGTGGAGCCTCGAAGGTCGCAGTTTGACATTTGTCAAACTGTGATCGCCGCCTGAGCGCGACGATTATAAGTGGCTCGAAAGAACGATAAATTCATTCATTAAATATATTTCATCAAATCGAGCGATAGAGTCAAAATATCGATGAGATCTACCTTATCGATATAATTTGCATATTCGAATGGTCATGGTTCCTTGACTGACCGCATCGAAAGATTGGCACAAGAGATGAGAGAAGGCTTCCCCGAGCGAGTGAATACGCAATCGCCTCGGTGGTCTAATTGGTTAAGGCGCCGGTCCGGAGTACCGGAGATTGCGAGGTTCAAGTCCCGCCCGAGGAAGAATTTTTTCATCTCTTGGTCAATCTTCCAACAAAAAATTAAAAAATCCAAAAAAATAAAAAATCCCTTCGTGATGCAGCCACTATGAAAGTGGAGCCTCGAAGGTCGCAGTTTGACATTTGTCAAACTGTGATCGCCGCCTGAGCGCGACGATTATAAGTGGCTCGAAAGAACGATAAATTCATTCATTAAATATATTTCATCAAATCGAGCGATAGAGTCAAAATATCGATGAGATCTACCTTATCGATATAATTTGCATATTTCGTATTTCTACATTTCAATCGATGCGCACGCCGGTACACAGGCAATTTTTGCTGTGGCTATATGTATGTGGGCTCAAATGAAAGATATTGGATTATATTACATGCCCAAACGATAATATAGCCCAGAAAAATCGGCTTACCCATACGTGTACGCGATTGAACGTTAATTTTACGGAAATTCTACCTTTAGACCAAGCATGCAGGATTTCGTGATTTCTTGAACATATAATTGAGATCTATTGATCTGATACTACTTTCTGATTGATATTATATATAGCAAAGTGGCACTTTATGCAAAATTTTAGTTTTTAAAAGGGAGGACCTGAAAATATTTGAAATAATATTTGGGAAGAAAATTATTGGGATAATTTCTCATGAAAAGATTGTCGTTCGATTAACATGATTATTTATTGATTCTAATTATATTTCAAACCACAGTCTCAACTGTGTACATAGAAATAATTGAAATTTGTTCATATATCGGTGATTTCATGATTCTATGACCTTTCATATGCAATATATATATGTTAACTGCGTCGTCTATCTGTAACATAGAATAAGTATAATCTGCTTCCTACCCAAAATTCCTATTGACTTTGTGTGTAATAACTTATTTTATGACGGTGTTCGGACCACCGCAAAGACTCGAAAAACGCGTAATATTCGGCTCATCGCACAGATTTGACTTGTCAAATGAACGTATATTTTCTGGCGCGGACACGGCAAAATTTCCTACTTGTGAAAACCTATACGATCCATAAGCACTGGGTAATGCGGGTCGGTCGTGAGTCAATTCCCCTTCCTGGGTAAAGAGACGACCGACTCACGCTTGGCAGTGTGCCTGGATTTTTCGTTTTCTGAGCCACCGCGAGCTAGTATAATGCCCAAGTATATCGTCCCTGTCTAAGCAGGTTTGTTCATACCGAGGCCGCGTATTTCACCTTTTCACCCAATATACACCTCGAGGATGCCTTATGGGGAAATCATATATTCTAATGTTCTATCGCATCCGGGCGATGACTTACTTTTTTGTCTCGGGGAGACCTGCTCGACGAATGTATATTTTTCGGCTGGAAATGTTGCCACTTTGGCTTTTCAGGAGCAAGAGAGCGAGTCTGCCTCGCGCAGCGTCTAATATCCATTCGTGCGGCCAGAACCCCACTTCGAGATACTTTTCGGCGGCTCGAACCCTGCGTCGACATAGACACGCGTAATTACAAGTACATGCAAATCTGTTTCCGAATATCGGGATCGATTGGTTGAATGGTAGTATAAGTGAGTCGATGAAGAATCGATTGGAAAGGGTATGGATCTATATCGGCTTTATATATATGTTATGACGAGTGATGCGACGGACTTGATCTAATATGCATATATATGTGCGTGGTGGTTAATACACCAAATTGCAAGCATATATGGGTTAGTATTAGTATTACCGACACCAACGTATATGATTCTACTTACACGACTGGTCTGATGGTCATCTGCGCAAGTGGCTGATTGAAAATTCTTACTTTTAGAACTTTTAAAATTATCTGAAAATTGCAGACGTTGCAAACTTTTAGAACTCAAGTAATATCCAACGGATTCAGATAACTGAACATGAAATCATCCCTCTGAAATGCAGGGATCTTAGCAGACATAATATGAACTCCAATTCAATATTCCAAGACCGACTTTATCTCTCAAAGTGACCCGGATACGTTATTCTCACCAAGTATTCTAGGGTATTGAAACTGGAACCTTGATTAGGATCATCAGAATGATCAGAACTGGTTTAGAGGCCCAAACAAAACACTCACTGTCCGTATTTGTTCAGTTCATCTAAAGTACAATGACATCCACATACTAACTTTTTAACTTTTCTTCACAAAACCTTCATAACTCAACCAAATTTCAACGGATTCAAATAACTGAACATGAAATCATCCCTCTGAAATACAAGAATCTTAGCAGACATGATATGAACTCCAATTCAATATTCCAAGACTGACTTTATTTCTCAAAGTGACCCGGATACGTTATTTCCACCAAGTATTCTAGGATATTGGAACTGGAACCTTGACTAGAATCATTAGAATAACCAGAACTGGTTTAGAGGCCCAAACAGAACAGTTACATTCAGTATTCGTTCAATACATCTGTTATGTCACGCATGGATTTTTCCTCATTCTGAGGGATGAGTTCTCTCATTTTTCAGAGTGTAGGGAGAATCCCTGCGTGCGAGAGATTCCAAAAGCTCGTGGGCATGAGGGAGCGCAAGCCAATCAGAGTGGCACACGATGTGTTATTCTACCACTGGCTGAGACCCCCCCCCCCCCATGCTCGTGACCTCTCCCCCGCATGAGGTACTCAAGGTAGAGTTAAGTGAGAGAGACAGAGAGATTAATGACGAAGTTGAGTAGAGTAGTGTAGAGCGATAATTGGGTGAGCCTTGGTCTGGCGGGGAGATGGGGGAGAGCTACGGTCGACCGGGGTTACTTTGAACAGACGGGGTAACTTTGAACACTCGGGGTACAAGTTTTGAACTCTCAAGATCGGTATAGTAGGGATTCCCTATGGTTCCAATACCAATTCTCTCCGCTAGGAGCGTGCTCGAGCAATAATTCACCCCGGTGTGCAGGCCTCGATCAGCCGTGTGTTCGTTCATAACGAACTTTTTCGAAAAGATGATTTTGATTCGAAAAATATTGCACCAAACAATTGGTCTCGTTCGAGCATTCCCACGGCGATTCCAAGGTAATGGTGGTATATTTCGTTGATCCATATTGATATCTTCAAGAACCCATTGCTACGTTGGTGTATTTTAACCCTAATTTAATTCTGTGACGTGAAAACTGAAAGATACGTGTTTTTTTGGATACCGGGGTAACTTTGAACACCTTGCGTGTTTCGACAGGATGACTGTGAACACTCTGATTCATAAATCTCTCCCAATATTTGACTCACTTTGACTCTTTCTTCTAACTCCCACTAAGTACATAAATTAAGAGAGTCAACAAAGCTTTCTGCTCCTCCGAAAAAGGGTTAGAGCTTACGCTGCTCTCAACTATGAAGGGCAAGTATTCCCAGTTAAAATGACATTCGTGGGAGAATTCAGTGGTGTCATGTAGAAATGTTGGAGTTTATTCTGACTTGGCACGAGTCAGATTTTGATAGAAACTTGCAAGTTTATATTATCTGTATGTCTCGCGATTGCATTCTTGTGAAAACGTGTGAAAATGTGATCTAGGTTCCCAATGACTTTGTCAGAATTCATTCCAGGTTTTTGATGTTTTTATACGACGATCGAATTTTGGAAAGCATTGTTATGGCTCTTCCATTCATGTCGAGTCAACTCTATAGTTCACTGTAAAATAAGGAGTCCTGTTCAATTCGGACTATGATTCTACTGTCATGTACATGCGTGCACGTGGTCAATATAGAAACGTTGAAAGGTGATCGCTTCCATCTCTATCTAATGAATACGATTTTCTGATCGTAGAATTCTTACACGAATTTTATTTTTATGTAGAGAACATGGGGTATTATGAAAAAGATATCCCTTCCACGATCACAAAGTTAGACTAAAAAAATCAGGCTGACAGTATATCACAGATGGGTTGGACAGCAAACGAAATTGATCTCATACTCGTTCACTTTTAATTCATCCTGCTCATACTTCCAATATTCTTCTTATTCTATGAGTCTATTGATTATTCTTATTCAATTTTCGCGAGAAATGTTGGGGAAATGTAGCCTCTTTTGCAATCATTGTTCTATGGTACTTCCTGATCGAATAAATTGTTGTTTCTTGTATCAAATAAATGGTTATTTTTCGATAAATCTGTTTTACAGATCTCTCGTGCAGATCACTTGATTTTCAGAACGCTCCAACCGACTTTTCCGAATGTAATCGAGAATTTGACGTTTCGAGATTCGGCGAGGACTCTTCGAGAGTGGGTTTTTCGACGCAAGTGAAAATATCACGATGCAGATGATTCCTGGATGTCACTCATCCATTAATTAAGCCTTCGTTCAAACTTCAGACAACTCAAAATGAGTTTGGAAAATTTTCTCTGGGATTTTTGATAACTGATGGGCTTCTGAACCATAGTACCAACATAGCAGGTCGAGTGTACATCATGGGGATGAATAGAGAGCAGTACAACTATTCGCTATTGAGGGTTCTCACGTTTGGTTACTTGAGTGTTCAAAGTTACCCCAACATGGCGGGGTAACCTTGAACACTTTTGAAATGCCCATAACTTCTGTCTAGCACATCTAATCAGACTTCAGTGTGGCGCATTTGAAAGCTAAGATGATAAGCTTCCAATTGAACCTAGATGCAATGCCCTTCTGATGTAAGACGTACAAGTTACAAGGAAATTACGAGCAAAATTTCCGAAAAGTGTTCAAAGTAACCCCGGTTGACGGTACCGGTAGTTCGGAGCCTCCGGCGTCTTCTCGCTCTGGTGGGCTCGCTCTCTTACCCGCCTGCCCTCGACCTGTCAACAACACCGCGGAGTTGGCTCCGACCTCGAGCTCTCACCGAAGTTGCCTCGTGGTCGGAGCCAAATCGGGATTCCGAGTTTCTTGGCTCGGTCGCGGGAGATACCAGGACGTGTATGTGGTTGTGGGTGGCGCTCTGTGGAGCACCAGACAGAACTTCAACATGTAAGTTATTGACACATTCAGCTGAAGTCATTTTATCAGGGATACCTCGCGATCTAAATTTATTGAAAACCGAGATTGTATCTCAAGTATTTAATGCTATGGATCAGCCTGAACTCGGAAATTTTGTTGTCAATGTGAGAGATTAGAAAGGTCCTCACTTCCACAATGTACATTCACCAGTTTTCAATTCTACTTCATGCTCTTCGGAAATCAACAAATCTGACTCTAAAGCTATCGTCGTGCAATTATCGTCGAGTATAGTTCGAGATAAACTCATCTTGAACTCATTTAGATTGAAAAAGAAAACTGTCAAAGATATCTTTGGTTATAACAATAATTCGAACGTTTTTTGTAGCCCTCTGTGGCCCAAAGAAGTTCACAATTTGCTCAAGAAAGCGAATTCTGTAAGTGTGCGCTTGAAAATTCAGAAGCCCGTTGTAAGAAATCTCACTGTTTGTATGAAATCTCCAAAGAATGAGTCACTTGTACCAATTTATTCAGAGCTCGACCTTGAAAATTTTCAATCTCAACCTTTAATATGATAATCGTTTTAATTCACTCTCTGTGTGCTTTTTGTCTCCGATCAAATATTCCAGAGATTGCTTTACAGTTGAAAAACGAAACTCCTAAACAGCTAGCTCTTCATCTCTTTTCATTCAAAATATAAATTCGCCAGCTTTATTTCACTCTGAACTGTGCATTTCAAGATTGTTTCAGTTTGCGTACAGCGCATAGCTACGTTAAGGTATTTCAATGTACCAAACCATCCTACTGGTTAGATCTTGCCATTTTTCTTTCGATCTGCGCAATATGTGCTGTTGATCTGGTTTCTGTGGATCTTTCATTCTCCATTATTCATAACTGTAGCATTGTTCTTTCGCAATTCATAACAGAAATTGATTATATTGTACTCTGCTTAGTAGAATCATAAGTTTTGTAATATTTATCTCGTTATGTAATCTCATATCTTAGATTTATTCTTAATACTCTTCTCAATACGAAAAATATTGTTATGTATATTGAATTTGCTACCTGTACCACATAGGGTAATACCCCAAGGTACCATTAATAAACTAATCTAATCTAATCTAATCTAATCTCTCTCTCTCTCTCTCTCTCTCTCTCTCTCTCTCTCTCTCTCTCTCTCTCTCTCTCTCTCTCTCTCTCTCTCTCTCTCTCTCTCTCTCTCTCTCTCTCTCTCTCTCTCTCTCTCTCTCTCTCTCGTAAAGTGTATGACTAGTCACAATTGTGATGTATCTATCCTCGACCAAATTATTTCTTAATATGATTTTATCGAAATATTCATCAATTTTATATATATATATATATATATATATATATATATATTAGGGTGGTCCTTATTTCCCAAGTTTCACCGATCCTTTCTCCCCCCCTCTGGATACCTTCTTTGAGCCAAAAAAACGTGGGGAAACTTTTCCCGAGCCCCTAGAGAGTGATTTAATAGTGCCTCAAAGAGCATCTTGCTTTGAAATTCAAGTGAAAAATAACGCTTTTTGTGATTTTTCTGTCCCTATGTTCGACCTCTTGAAACTTAGTGTTTGTTCGCGAATGTAAAAGTGGGGATACATATTTTCACGTAAAATTTGATGCTGAATCGAAATTCATCGTGACATTTGAACTGGGATGCCACCCAATACTCGTAAATTGCGTTTTTCGACGCAGAAAACATTTTTAGCGCGACTTTTTCATTTCATTCGAGTGTCTCAGGCGCGACTCACTCTCTCAAGATTAATCTAAACCACCTAATTCCATGTAAAAAAACACGTTGAATTGGAATCCATGGTTATTTTCCAGGTATAATGTCGCCCAACGTGAGAAAAATGCGTTTTTCCACCGAAAAAGCACCTTAAGCGAGTCTTTTATTGTGAAATGGTTGTGAATGGTTGTGAAGGAAGTTTGTCACGGATCCCGAAAATCCCAAATGATGCCAAGTGAGACAGTTTTTTGATCTTGGCAGAAACTCTTTCTTATCGTACAGAGACCAATTTTACGTCTGAAATGATGGTGAACTCTGATTTGGCATAGATTTGGAACGTTCTGACTATTCCTACGTGAGTCAGTGACTGCCGAGACCCTCGAATCAGACGGAAATGAAGCGCCGGAAATTTTTACCGCGTCAAGAATCGGAATCTTCTCGCTTCAAAAATCATCATTCCTAAGGAATAACGACGGATTTGAGTCATAGTAGTTTCTTACATCAAATCAGGTCGTTTAGATCAATTTCGAGAGAGTAAGTGCGGCTGAGACACTCGATTCGGGCGTGAAAGACTCGCTTAAGGTGCTTTCTCGGTGGAAAAACCGCATTTTTCTGACGTTGGGCGACATTATACCTGGAAAGTAACGATGAATTCCGAATCAGCGTATTTTGCTTTCTCTAAAGAGAAAGCTTTGTTTTCACCCCAACGAAAATTTGATCAATTTTTTTATTAAAATCAACATATTCTTCAACAAAATCCCTCTTACCGAAAAAAGCCAACGACCATTCTCTTCCTCTCGCCAAAAGCTATCAAATGTAGGTAACACTTTTCCTCCTAATGTCCTCCCAAATCTGCCAAAGACTCATCTTTCCACCCCATTTTCCGTGTTTGTGTGTGTGTATGTATGTATGATGTTTTATATTGGACACGCTTTCTTTTACTATTCGCCTTATCAACTTTTGGCTCTCTACAAGATGTAGAGAATCCAATTCCTGAGAGCCCAGTGATTTGGCACCTTTCGGCTTCCAGTCAAATTTGATCCATGGGCTTTTTGAACGAAAAGTGCTCAAATTTCAACTTTTAATACATAAATATCTTCTTCCCACACACTCTCACAACAAATTGAGTCACCTAAACTATGATTATTTCTGCGAGATCTATCGATTGGTTAATACCGAGATTTCATTTGATCTCTACAGATCTCAAATTTTCAAAAATATCAAAATTTTCACCAAAAATTTTTTTTTGAGCATTTTTAAACCTACCGCATCCAAATTCTGTCTCAACCAACTAATAGATATCATCGAAAAAACCTAAGACTAGATGGCTCAAATCCTTCTTAAAAGCTCCCTCCAAAAAATAATTCAAAAAGTAAAGGAAAATTTCCCTTAATATTCAATTTTTCCTCCTACCTTCCTTTATGACTCATTTATCTCAATCTTGATGACCTAAACTATGATTTTTTCTGCGAGATCTATCGATTGGTTAATACCGAAATTCCATTTAATCTCTACAGATCTCAAATTTTCAAAAAAATCAAAATTTTCACCAAAAATTTTTTTTTGAGCCTTTTTAAACCTACCGCATCCAAATTCTGTCTCAACCAACTAATAGATATCATCGAAAAAACCTAAGACTAGATGGCTCAAATCCTTCTAAAAAGCTTACTCCAAAAAATAATTCAAAAAATGAAAGAAAATTTCCCTTAATATTCAATTTTTCCTCCTTCCTTCCTTCATGACTCATTTATCTCAATCTTAATATGATTTTTTCTGCGAGATCTATCGATTGGTTAATACCGAAATTCCATTTAATCTCTACAGATCTCAACTTTTCAAAAAAATCAAAATTCTTATCAAAAGTTTCTTTTTTAGCCTTTTTAAACCCACTTCATCCAGATTCTGTCTGAACCCAGTAATAGATATCATCGAAAAAACCCCAGACTAGATGGCTCAACCCACCATCACTATACATTTATGACAGTCTCTATTGTGATGAACATGGATATGAAAATTTGGATCCAAGAGAAAAAGCTTTCATCAGAAAGAGATATCCAGAACTAGATGTAAAAGAAGTGATATTCAAAAAAGTACAAAAGCAACTAGACCAAAGTTCATGCGGTCTATTCGCAACTGCTTACGCAATCACTGTATGCTTTAAAAATGATCCCTCGTTCACTATGTATTGCAGAGATTCAGAAGTAATGAAAAGACATCTACTGAAAATTATATAATCAGGAGTCATAGAAGAATATCCAAAGGAGATTTTCTTAGGATGAGATTTTGCTTTGATGTAAAGTTCGTCAAGTGATCGATGATATTGATAATTTGGAATTGGTATTGTAATTGTGAGAATGTAGAATTTTTCAACGAATATCTGATTTATGAGATTTATATTGATATTAATAGAGATACAAAGAAGTATAATATAGTTTCAATTATCATGTGGAAAGGAATTTCACATTATATTTTTCATACAATTTTAGAATGATGATGGTCTGGTTATTCTAATTATCATCATATGACGCTTGGAGAAAGCTTTCTGCTAATCACTTTCAGCAGCGTATTTTTACATGAAATCAGGTGGTTTCGATTAATCTTGAGAGAGTAAGTCACGCCAGACACTCGATTCGGGCGTGAAAGACTCGCTTAAGGTGCTTTCTCGGTGGAAAAACGCATTTTTCTCACGTTGGGCGACATTATACCTAAAAAATAACGATGGATTCTAATTTAGCGTGTTTTTTTACATGAAATTAGGTGGTTCAGATTAATCTTGAGAGAGTGAGTCGCGCCTGAGACACTCGATTCGGGTGTGAAAGACTCGCTTAAGGTGCTTTCTCGGTGGAAAAACGCATTTTTCTCACGTTGGGCGACATTATACCCAAAATATAACGATGGATTTCGATTTAGCATCAAATTTTACGTGAAAATATGTATCCCTACTTTTACATTCGCGAACAAACGCTAAGTTTTAAGAGCTCGAACATAGGGACAGAAAAATCACAAAAAGCGTTATTTTTTACTTGAATTTCAAAGCAAGATGCTCTTTGAGGCACTATTAAATCACTCTCTAGGGGCTCGGGAAAAGTTTCCCCCACGTTTTTTTGGCTCAAAGAAGGTATCCAGAGGGGGGGAGGAAGGATCGGTGAAACTTGGGAAATAAGGACCACCCTAATATATATATATATATGACACATATGAAAATATGTAGGTGTATTTTTGTCGTATGACGAATAAAGGATATCTATCTATCTGCCTTTTTTTGTGGTTAGAGGGCAAAATCTGCCTCAAGATCCTTCGGATCCGTCCCCAGGCACCGGGCTGGTTCAGCTTACGCGGACTACGCATAGCCCACGCAGGCCATACCAGGCGGGACACGGGTTTGGGTGGGGCCCACCGAGAGGTGGGCCCGGCCGTGTAATATCCCTCTCCCCTTGGTGTTCGATACCTAGGGCATCGGGCAATCAAGAAGGAGATCCACCTGCATCTGCCATCTCATCCCGGAACCGCGTGAGCATTACTTCAGGATGAGCGGCATGTCTCACGCTCGATTACAAGCGTTCCTCTTCTCCATCTTCTCTCTTCGACCACTTGTCGGCATCTTCTATCTTCAATCTTCATTGTTCCCTCTCTTTCTTCTTTCTTCCCTCTTCTTTCTTCTTTCTCCTTTCTTCAGGGCATCATATTCCTCCTGGAATCATTTGGGCCTCTTCTGTTTTCATTGGCAGACTCACTGTAATTCGCCTGCTTCGAGGCGCCTTACTTCCCTCTCTTTCTCCTCTTTGCGGATCATCACCAGCTTGATGTATCCGGTGAGTCTATCCCATGTCTCCTGGTTGCGGAGCAAGTACGGGACGAGATTCTCAGGTGTTAGTTGAGCACCCAACCATCTATCCAGCTCGGCGCGCTCTCTCCGGGTGTCGCTGCACTCGAACAGGGCATGTTTGGCGTCATCCCAGTCGTCCCCGCATGACTGACATGCTGGGGTCGTCCTCTTCTTGAACCTGGTTAGATAGGAGCCAAGCAACCATGATCGCTCAGTGCCTGAGTCGTCCAGGAGTCCATCTCTCCGCGGGAACGTTCCGCCCACTTAGCTATGTCACGGATCAACCGGTGCGTCCATCTGCCATTCGCGAATGGCGAGTCCCACTCAGTTTGCCACTGTTCGAGGGTGGTTTCCTTCTCGTTGTCGCGGATGATCTCCTTCATCGTCGGAGTGAGTACTCGTTCGGCTCCGATCACTTTCTGGCGGTCCCAGATCCTCACTCGCTCCGCGACGAGCAAGTGGATGGGCGGAGTACTCGCCAATACGTAAGTCGCATCTCCTGACACGGTGCGGTAGGCACAGATACTCCTCAGGGCCGCTCTTCGATGGACAGGCCCCTTTCTCTTCTCGATGATGGTCTACTCTACTCTCTTTCCCCATACGGGTGCACCGTACAGCATGATGGAGGTGGTGACGGTGTTGAGAAGTGCGCGCCTCTTTTCCTTGGGTCCTCCGATATTCGGCATGAGCCACTGGAGCGCCGCACCGACCTTGCTCGCCTTCTGGGCGGCTTCCTAGATGTGCTTCTTGAACGACCACTTGTCGTCGAGCCATACACCGAGGTATTTCAGCTCTGTTTTCCGTGGAATCTCTTGCCCGTTGATATAAAACCGGGGTAAGTCGAACTTCCTACGCCTTGTGACCACGATTGCTTCGCACTCCTTGACAGCGAGCTCCAGAAGCCTGCTAATCATCCACTCGTAGACTCGGGCCAGCGCTTCGTTCGCGCGTCTACCCAAGAGTTCCTCGTTGTCAGCCCATACTATGAGTCCCGCGTCGTCCGCAAAAGCCAGTGTTATCACTCCTTCTGGCAGTTCGATAGACAGTAAGCTGTCGTACTGGGTGTTCCAGTTCAACGGCCCGGAAACCGATCCCTGTCCGATTCCGGCGGACAGTACCCGAATCTCTTGTCCCTCGTCGGTGTCGTACACGAGGGTTCTGTTCCGCAGGTAGTCACTCGTGACGGCTAGTAGATAGGGGGGCACTTTACCTGCTTGAGATTGATAAACTCGCTCCCAGCTCGCGCAGTTGAATGCGTTCTTTATGTCCAACGCAATGATGGCACAGAATCCTCCTCTCCCTCGGTATGGGTTCCCTACCGACGCTTGAACCCGTTCTTGGATCGCCTCGATCGCGTGAACAGTGCTCCGTCCCTTCCGGAACCCGAACTGCATTGGTGATAGCCCACCGCCTTCTTCGTAGGCTTTCTCCACCCTGTTGAGCACCATCCTCTCGTACATTTTCCCGATATTGTCGAGCATGCTGAGAGGGCGTTGACCTTCTTGACCCTTAGGTATCAGGACCAGCTTCTGGCGTTTCCACTTGTCCGGGAAAATTCCCGCGCTCAGACAGATGTTGAAGAGGTCGAGGAGTGAATCTGGCTTGTATTTGAAGACCAGTTTCAGAGCCTCGTTTGGAATGCCGTCCAGGCCAGGGGCCTTGCAGTTTGGCAGCCTCTTCGCCGCTGAGAATAGCTTTTGCATAGTGAAGAGCGGGATGGGGTCTTCGCTCTCCGTAGGGAATGTAACTCTGGGTTCTCCTGCTGGGAAGAGGTCTTCCACGATGTTGCGCAATGTTGCTGCATCGGTCGGTGCTGGGTTGCCCCTCCGGGGTTGGACCTTTGACATGACCACGCGATATGGCGTGCCCCAGGGGTCTTCGTTAACCATGTCGCACAGTCCACCCCAGCACTTCTCTTTGCTCTTCCGGATGGCTAGAACGAGAGCCTTCTTTGCTTCTTTGTACGCTCTGTCATCTTCCGCCAGCGATGGTCGTTGCAGCTTCCTTGATCGCCATGCGGTCCTCCTTTTCTTGTTGCTCGTTCTTCGTAGAGCCTTGATCTCATCGGTGATCCAGTACTCTGGTTTCCTCCAGAAAAATGGTGTTGTCCTGCGAGGCATCGACGCGTCGCAAGCTCTCGTGATGGCGGATGTTACCATCGCCACAGCCCCGTCCGAGACGGAGTTCATCGGGAGATCTTCGACTGTTACTATCGATTCCCGGAAATCTATCTATCTATCTATCTCTCTCTCTCTTTCTCTCTCTCTCTCTAGGAGTCCCATCTAGAGTCAATTTTGTGAAAGCGTCATGTAAGATTAAAAAGCTTTCTATTTGGGAATTAAATCTAAACTTCAAAAATGTACGACCGACTCATAGTTTTGTTATTCGCCTTGTCGTTCCCGTATGGGAATCCCTAACGATCCACTCCGACCCTTACCCCGCATTCCAAAAGTGCGTCGAGTGAGTATTCTTCGCGTCCCAGAATTTTAGTCCCCAGGGTGGCTGACCAGCCCAGGAGTGGTCAGTGGTAGCAGAGCTGGATCCGGAAAAGCTGGTAAGGTTTTCCGGATCTAAAACGGTGAATAAGACTTGGTTTCCCCAAGTCTTAACAAAACTGGTAGCAGGGCGTGGTTTAGGGTAACGCGAATACAAGAGTAAATCAGTAAAAATTAGTAGAGTATAAATAGAGTAAAGTCAAAGTTGGAGAGAAAATGAGAGAGAGAGAAATTGAGAGAATTTTGAGCTAAGAATATTTTTTCCAATCCTCCTTTGCATGCTTGAATATTTCATTGATTATGATAATTATCATCCCTCATGATTATGGGTCCCCCATTAATTTTAGGTGCTGGGGTAGAAATAAGCAGTAGTGGAAAGTGAAAAGTGCGCGAGTGTTAGCTATAAGAAAGTTTAGGGAAAGTTAAGCAGGCGGCAAAGATACGCCACGCGTGCGAGTAGCATGACCGTGGAGTGGCCAAGGTGGCCTTCATGGCTCGGCCATTCCGAAGAAAACGAAGTGCGCGAAAAAGAAATTTGAGTTAGGTAGAAGTGTGAGGGTCTAGACGTAGCTAGGAACAGGTGATTATAGGCAAGTAGGTTGGAAGTTCACGTACTCGATAGAAAAATTGAGAGGCGGATGATCTTTAGTGTGCAAATAGTTGAAAAATAGGCGGAGCGTCAGAGGCTTCCGTAGGTTAAGTGTAGAAAATATTTGAGTAATAGTAGGATGAGATTCTCAGAAACTGGGGAGGCTTGGTGAGGAAAATTGATAAGAGAAAGGTAGAAATTTAGGGTTTAGTCTGTGAAAGTTACCAGCAGTATAAATTTGAAGGATTTGAGGGGGGTGAGAAAATTGTGTATAGTTCATTAGGCTAGTCTAGGCAGAAAGTAGGGATAACGTGAGGCATAAATTCTAGCCAGTGATTCTTAGAAAATAATTTCACCATCAGAGATGAGATAAGTAGTTGCAGTGGTGTGAATGGGCAGGTTAGATTTCATGAGAAAAAGAAAAGGTATAGGATACTTTGTACAGCCGAGACAAAGTTTTCATGAAAAGCGAGCCGGATATTCGTCAGCATGTTGGTAAGAATCAGCACAACGTGACATATTATGTCTTGCGATCTCAAGTATAGTTCAAAGAATAAGCAGGATGCAAAATATTAGATTAGGTTACGCTTCAAGTCTGAGAATGCTTATTTTGTTTGATAAGGAGTAGGTTGGGCTAGGCTTTGATTACGATTTATCCGAACTTCAGCAATCGCAAGAAGGGTGAGTATTTTTATTTTTTAGGGGGAAAATTCTTGCTATTTCAGTAATGGGGAGTAAAGTCATTCTTAATATGCAATCATATACAGTTACATTTCGGGTTATGGTGTTACGAATGCTCGTTGATTGATTTGGGAAATTTGGTGAGGTAAGGAAAAGCTTATCTTGACAGTTCGATGAATTTACACACTCTGGTTCAATCGTAAGAGTTGGGAATTTTCATGCCAGTGATACAATTCATAGATGGATTCTCCTTGTTGTACAATTTTAGGACGAAGATTACCCAGTATTGATATATTTGAGGGGGGAAGTAGAGACGTATTTTTGAGTTTTGCTTGGGGAATTCTTAAGTATACGAAGTATAATACCCGTGAACACGTATTTTTAATTCTAGTTGTCGAGTAGTTATTTTTCGATTTCCGAAAATATACTTTAGTAGCTCTGTTTATATTTTTTTTCTCCGGGACCATGAATTTCAGAGATAATGATTATTCTGGAAGAAAAAGGGTATCAGCTATACTAGGACTTTTCTATGTGACTCAGCGATTGGTTCTCTTTCCAACACTTGGCGCTCGTGAAACTTTCGCATGCTTCAGAGACGGTGTAGATCTCCATGCTATTTTAGTTCGTCTATTTCACAACATTTTTCGCTCCGATATCGTATATCATTATAGAAGCCATCTGAAAGTGACATGATTTTCAACTTTTCTGAATGCGATAAGCTCCTTGAGATGTTTTGGTCTCTGTACATTCAACAATTAGAAATTGTTGCTCAGTGTGCAGTCTAAACTCTTATTCGGTACTCAAAACGAGAAGAGGTGTGGAAATTCAAGAGGAACTCCTTGCATCATTCAATTTGGAAGCACCGAAATAATTTCCTATAGAAAATTATGCTATATTCACTCCTAAACAATGCACCATGTTTTCTTTCTTTCCCCTCGATATAATCTATCCAAAAGACGGGTAACTGCGGAAAATAGTGGTGATTCAAATGAAGATACTATTGTGTAGTACACTGTAAAAAATATTTATGTAAAGTCACAAAAAGTAGCTGAAATTCACAACTATCAGAGTTGGACATTTACCGACCCGAATTGTGAATTTACGTTAGTGTTTTTTGCAGTGTAGACAAACTTCAATAGCAATTAGGTTGTACATCAGTCAGAATCGACATCTACGAGGCTATTTTCAAAACACTAGTTGCTGCGGATCATACTAGTGTCGCGGCATAGCGGTGGCCGAGACATGAACTTGGGAGACTGATTTGGTGGGTGAAGCAGATACCCATCCTACCCGGGAGGATAACTCTGATAGAAAAATCCGCCGGATCATTCCTCAAGAATTCAATCTCGGAGCTCCATAATGGGTGGTATAAAAATTCGGGGATCGAAGTGATCCAAATGGGGTTTTTCGGTCCAGGCTGCACCGACGAAAATGAAATGCATTGATAAATTCGTTCAATCTTATCGACACTCGATGCATAAGACGCGATTTTCACTATTTGGCCTCTTCAAATTCGCTTGGTGCAATGTATAAGATAGGCAGGTATGTCATGAGTATCTTGTATTGATCGTGTACAAGAATGCTTCGCTTAACGATCAGTATGAATTTTCGTGGAAAAGAAAAATCAGTAAACTAAGATGAGATGTTTACGACGAAGGTGCGTAACTGCATTTTTGTACTAACCAATACTCTAAAAGTATTTTCGGTAAAATCAATAGTCTCTCTCTGGTCTAGAGGTGATCTCATTGATTGTATGAATTGAAAGAAGGGTGCAACAATAACGACTATGTAGATAGAAGATTACAGATTAGCCTCGTTAAGGGGATGTCGGAGTCCTATTAATATTGTACAGTTACCGACATCATCGAGTTTTCGGATTCCTCGATGAATTTTCGAGATATCGAAAATCTTTTAAGTAACGCCGATTCTATGAGCCATACAGAATCGGCGTTACTTAGTAGAATCCCGATATTTCGAAAATTCATCGAGAAATCCGAGAACTCGACAATGTTGGTATCCGACATCTTCTTAATCTCTTTGCTCTCTCATTCTTGTAATAAGTTGAAAGTGCAACACTTGGCACGTTGAAAGATTTATTAATCTGTGACAAAATAAGATCCTCTTGTACGTTTTCTAAGCACCCCAACACACAACTGCGAACTACGGAATATTTGTAGACGGGCTACATAGGCTTCAGTGAAACCGTTTAAGTAGAGTTAGCAGGCTAGACTGTGTTGACCGCAAAAGTAAAATATTCAACATGACATTGGTATGACTGAATCTTTACTCCAATGGAAAGAGTACGACGATGAATTAATATATATATATAGGGAGAGGATTCAAGTGAAAGGATTCACGCAAAAAAAAAAAAGTTGTCATGTGGAGTCATCCCTCTGAGATCGGTTCATTTTCTCATCTCGTGATCTTTCCTGAAGTTTCAGTGTTCCATACTGGGTGACGTAGAATAAATGAGCATAATCACTCGAAGTGTGTTAGTGTTGCAACGTTTATTGAATCCATGTGTGCTGAAGGAATGAAATTGTTACCGCTCTATGTGCGAATTGACGGGCTATCTATCAGCTGATTCTCGAATGATCCATGCCGAGGGCTATTATAAGCACTAGCTGTCCCAACTAGTTGAAGAAAAGTTAGCGTTCCTGACTCGAATGGATCGGAAAGTGCTGGAGTCGAGAAGCTCCGACTTAATTCAATTATTTTTTTTGGGAGGGATTTCGTTGGGCCGCGGTGCTCCAGCCACTGAATGCCTTATTTCATCTTTCTTAAAAATTTTCCATCTTTTCTTCTATCGTCGATCGGGTCTGCTTCACGTTTTCTAGATCCAGAGAATCCGTTCATTGCTTATGATAACTAGATAACTCATTTTGAGGAAAGGATGTTGTGGTAACCCGGACGATCCTTTTCGCTCTTGCTTGGCAGTTTCTAAATACATTTCTTGCACGCTTCATTGAGCTCTTCACTTGATACTCTAGGATACTCTGGAAAATTTCAAAAATTGAGAAATTCATCTAGACTGTTCGCCGAAACAACTTAATATTTAAATCGCGAGAAACTTTGGATGTAGCTTTTTAAAGAGGAAATGTGATCTTTATTCAATTAAACTCAAAATGATATTTTTTTATGATCCAGAAATTCAAGAAGAAGGATTGAACTCGTCTCTACTCTCTGAACGGTAAAGAACGAGTGAAGATGGCCTTTTTTCTGGCCTGATAATTCAACAACTCCTGTTGGCATAGCAACTAAAAGCTATCGCGAGAAGTTGAGATCTCACTTTAGCCATGCGTCCGTGGTTTTGCCTCTACGCTAGTCACGACGCGGTCTCCTCCATTATCGATCGAAAATCGGTGAGGAGCGCGATGCGGCCCCGCAGATCTCAAAGATTGCGTGCACGCGGCTGGGAAAGAATGGAACCTCTACGTTCCATCTTTTGTGAGAACTCAAATTCAATCATTGTTTACAATTAAAATCGTGGCGTGTATCGAATATATTAAATTGAGATTTTCCTCTCAACGATTGAGGTATGAATTGAGAGCAGAAAAGTGTTCAATCCAAAATCAATATGCATATACATTTAGATTAAATGATTAATCAGATTCACTTGATACATATTGAGAATATAAATTCTAAACAAGTAATATGAGTACAATCAGTCGGGAACATAGACTTTATGATGGATATACATTCATGACCAGTACTGATTGATGAGTTTTTCAGTGCATTATTTGGCGCATGTTTTTAGACTGATCGATCATTCTCCGTGTTTTGAAATTTGCGGATGGCTCAGTAAACCATTGACGCATGTACAAAAGATTGTAGGTACGTGATATCCTCTTTGTGCATCTTACAACGATGGTTACATTTGCACTCATAACTGTGTCGTGTACACTAAGAAAAAATCGTTATTGAAATTCAATAAATATATTCATTTGTCGAGGATTTAACTGAAACTTATTTTTCTCGAATGAATGAGGTTTCATGATTTGGAATAAATATGTATGCATATTTACAATGGAAATGTACGCAAACATTGAATTATCAAAATCAGGAAGATTGTATTTGATGGGGGAAGATATTCATTCAACTTATGAATAAAAGAAATTGAATAAATTTTCATTAATATTTGATGAGTTATTTCATCAAATTGGAATATTATCTATTCAATCTGAGGGAACATTACCACACACATTTACTACACTGGCTTGAAATGAATATTTATTCAACTCCATTACTGATCTAATGAATTCCAAGAACCAAACTCTGATTTCGATAATATGAATGTTTCAAAATTCTACACGCGGCCTCGATCACGATAACGTCAATCATATATTCATAATGAATTATCATTACTGGATTTGAAAGTCGGTTCCATTCACGGCGACGGAATTATTTTTCTCAAAAGCTTCAATTGCCCAGGCCATCGATAAATTGGAAATTGATCAATTCTAACCCTACAACAATATCCGTCTCTTCAAACGAAAAGATTAGGCTTTTACTCTGTTCAGTTGGCCTCAAGTAGATTCATTTTATTCATGCATACTGGAATAAGACAGACTTCACATTCATCATTTTTCGGCAGATTCATCTACGTTGGAAGATATGTTGTTCAGAGAACTCAGACTTGCCGAGCCATGTGACTCGCATCGATTGAGTAAATGAAGTTCCACATCTTTGAATGAATAACCATTCATAAAAATGAATACTCATTTATTCAATGTGATGATATGAATCTATTCAGTACTCAAGTTGATCCGATTGGAGGAACCATTTTTCATTGGAATGGTTACTTATTCAAACGTGGTATATCTCATGAATATTGATAGTAGATACCTCTCACTATGGGCCGCCGCTGGCCCCCACCACCCCCCACTCTTGCCGGCTACTTGTCTGCTATAGTGTCGCATGAATTTCGGATTCTCTCTCTCTCGTGCGCGCTCTCTCCCTCGCGGCTGCATATAGTACATATATGTGGATTCTCACTGTGTAGGTCTACGTACATAGTAACGAAACGATTACTCAGCTCATAGCTCTCTTATATTGAGTGTATACTCATAATACGTAAGAAATGATGTATGAGACTGATTGTCTTACGAAAAGAATGAGATTTGAAGGATCATGATTTGAAATTGTAAAAGTTAGAATCAGTGAGTAAAAATTGGTAATTCTCAGATGGGATGGGATTGAAATGCTCAGATACGACCGAATTCGAACTGGAAATTTTTCTTTATTGTAACAGGGTGGTTTCAAATTATATATGCATATTTTATGCGATTGTTCGCACTCTTACATTAGGAGAATTGTTGATTTCAGATGTGCGTAACGTAGCAATTTCATGGAATAGATATTCCACATAGTTTACACCAATACTTATATGATATTGTTAAGTATCGAGAGCCGATCTCAAGCCGTATATGATAGCTTCAAAAAATTTGTCCCCGGCTACTGATGAGATTACACGGTCATAACAGTTCATGTCAAATCGGTGAATTTGAAATTCATGCGAAGCTAAACCATTATTGAAAATACGGTCAATAATATTTTCTACAATGCTAGGAATGCACCGTGAGATTGCGTTCAAGTATTTTAGCTTGTATTTTAGGGAATGTGATAAATCTTGTAACCTTTTGAACGTTGATTGATGTATGGCAATACTTTGTCGAATGCCATTTCTCACAACTTCTCCCGTCTGCTCACACTGCACTTTTTCGATCTCGATGATATTACGTTTATGAATGTACGTAAAGTGTAAAATCCATCCAGATCCAAAAAATTTTTTAGCCGATGGTTCGATGGACTGCCCCTCGAAGAGAAGATCGATGTTGTCAAAAGTCTTCTCGAATTGTTCCCATTGGTCCAGAGTAAAACCAACACCGGTTAGATCGTTACCGTTCACCTGTAAAACAGCTGTGTACATTTTTTCTTCAGCATTGTTAATGAACTCTAAACCAATGCGCACTTTTTTCTTTGCTGATCTATTCAAGCGATGAATGGTCGTGAATAAACGTTTAGAGCAAATTTCGATTTGACTGACCATAGTAACAACGGTCCGGTCGTGTGTGTATAACCAGCAGACGGACTGCTGAGTACTGACATTCTCTTGACTTCTGCATTTTAACTTTGGCGGATAAGTGATGTGAAATATACAGTATTCAAGTATTAACGTGACTTGACTATATAGTTCTCATATATTGGACTATGTGAATGATGTGTTAGCTCTTCTCTTGCTCGAATGAAATATTCGAATATATCCACTGAGTGTGGTATGTTGCAGCTATTAAAATATAACTTTTTTCGAGCAGTTTTTATATTCAAAATTTATGAAAGTTCGGATTGATATAAAAATTCCTGTACCCTTGAATTATGCTTTTAGCTTCTTTATTGGAAACTTTGATGATGTAAATTTGGGATAGAAAGGAGATAGGACATAGATATGAATAAAAGAATACGATTTTATTCTCAAAATGTATTCATCTGCATGCATTTTTATTTTCTTCTATGCAGTGCAGGATTCAATTAAAGTTGATGAATGTGATCATCTCGTCGAATATATCGTCAAATATGTATTCATTGTTCACAAAATTAAATTCATCTTTCATCTTCTCTATAAAGATATCTCTCATACTCGATTTATCAATTGACACATGATTATCGTTTGACATACCATTATCATTTTTTGGTACATTATTATTGTCTTTAACAATTTGCAACATTAAATTTTTACATTCACTCATACACTTTTGCAATTTTGACAATTTCTCGATTTTGCGCACTATCAATTCAGATAGACTTATCAGATTTGCGGAAGTCACTTGCTCAAAACTCACACTTGGCACATACAAAGCTTTTTTTTGCTGGCTCTCCATCATTTTGTTCAACAATGGCATTACAATCGTCCTTTTTCTCAATTACGATCGTTTTCGACTTGTATGTATTTGTAAAGATCACCGCTAACCTTTCGTTTACGACAATTGGAGCCCTCCATCTTCTGGTTGCGTCGCTCTCAAAGAAAGCTTGCACTTCGCCGAAATTTCTCTGCAGTAGATTCCATTCCGAGTGAGTGAGTTCGATTCCTTGCGATAACCCAAACAAGGAGATTACAGGTACGAATGTATCGTCCTGTTGCAGTTGTGAAGATACTGTCACAAATTTTGACTCGCTGTTATTCACAGCATAAGTAGAGCCGAGGAATTTTGGTTTAGTGAGGATTCGGAAAGCCATGGTAACGTGAATTTGTAACGTGCCGGTAGCAAGTGTGCATGGCGACTGGTGAGCTTATTGAAAATTTGATGAAGTTATATCGATGCATTTGCTGAGACAGCGGATAAGTCTTTTTGGAGCGTCTCATCACTTCTGCACAGTACTTTTCTGCAGCAATCACCACCGCAATCCAACGTTATGAGTTTTCTGTTACGATGTCGACCTTTTGCCAACGAGTGTGTCTTTTTTAGTTCAATATAAAAATGTCTTGCTATCGAGTCATTTTCTTTACGATTTTTCGTGAACATACTATTGAATCTATTTATTCCAAAACCGTTAGACAAGAAATGGCAAAACATTATGCAAAATTGCCCGCATACATCTGATTTTTCACTTTGCAATACCATCGTGTTATATTTGAAACTTTTACAATTTCTCTTGAGTCGATCAATGTGTTTTCTGATAAACGGGTGTCTGCCAAAACTGTCGAAAAAATATCCAAAACCGGAATTATCGACGTAAAAAGCAACCCAATGTGATCTCATCGCTGTATAATCTGAGAAATTAGCAACAATCGCTGCAGGATTTGCCCATACCATTGGAAGCGTGTCCGAAGCAAAAACACCGTACGTATCAACCGGGAGATCTCGAAGAGTATCCAATATCTCCAAGGTGTTCATTATCAATAATACAATGATCGCTCGTTGAACGTTGGTCAACGTTCTTTCATGTGACTCGCAACCATTTTCTCATTTTCTCGACGTTATTCAAAGCACATTTGAGGTTGGAACAATCGTTCTTGACGAAATGAAGAGTACAGTGTGTATTTGACGACGGCAAGTCTTCGAATAACGGAAATCCATCAATATCAGCTAAATTTATTATCTCTCGGGCTATAACTTGCTGCAAAAACATGACCTTCTCTTTACCGTAAGTGAAGATTGAGCGAGCTCTTTTCGATAACTCTCGGAGATTCTTGAACAGCTGATTGATCTGAACCTCACTCTCGAACCATTCAATACCGTGTCCTCGAAACGTACGCCAATTATTAGCTCTTTGGATGTGCTCTGGTAAATCACAAAAATTACACAGTGGACTCGTCACCCAATGAGCCATGAAAGAACCTTGGATAGAGATCACAGCTATTTCTTTCGGCAAAACTGAATTTTTGCCATCTCTAAAGCTTTCAAAATCGATTACAAAGTCCATGATGCTCAACGCCAAGTATCAATGATAGCCCGTTGGTTACTGGCAGGTTTTTTTCGGCAACTAATCTAGATTTGACAAAATATTTGCTGACTCTCCAAATTTAACCGTTGAAATCGACAATAACTTGACGTGTTGAATCGATTTCAAGTAGATTATCGTATTCTGAATAAACTATGCAATTTACAGTAGATTCCAGAGCTTTTGCGAATTCGACCTCGATTCTCAAACAGCCATTTTTCACCAAATTCCAATGACTCGAGGCGTTAGCAGATAAGTCAGGTGTCAGATCGAAAGCGAATAGACAATACCATTTGGCGTAACTGTCTCTTGAAATCTTGTTACGTTGGTTTGAAAAATGCACTCCACCTCTAGGAAAAAGCGTATGATAAGCTTCCACGTACAAATTCTCCTCGGAATTGGGCTGCAGGGGCTTTGATGGTATTTGTGTTCCATCGATATAGAGCGAGAAGAAATTGATATCATAATGCTTGAAATTGAAAGGGTTAAGTGACTTATCGCCGTTGAAAGCTTTGTTGTCAACAAATCCAACTATTATACGCTTCGGTAACTGACCAAGAATAACATTGTCTAGAGTTTCGCCAAGAATCCCTCCTCTTATTGTTAAAGTTTTCACTTCTACACGAGTAAGGGGATACTTTGCAGTTGCTCTCGATAGAGCTTTTGCGTGTGCCAGTAGTATGCCTAGATTAATTTTTGATCGCCGCACCAGTGATGTAGTTTCCAAAATATGGACCGAGTGATGATTACTCACGCTCTCCATTAAACAGGAAGAACCGCGAGATCTATTGAGTTTGACTCGCAATTCCACACCGCCCAAAAGGTATCTAGCAAGTGAGAAGCAATCCACATGTAGATGACCAATGAGATCAATACATTTACCATTTGCTGTTGAATTACTTCTCTGCACAAAACCAGCGTTTTCTGTGGAAATCGAATCCATCTTTCCCGGCGTATCGTCATATCACAAGCAGCTTGAAAGATGTGAATTCTTAGCATCACTGCCATAGTTGAGAAGAGTTTCAATGTATGATCTGTATGCATAATTATTATTTGCAGGTGTTACCAATTTCTGATTGAAAAATACATCGACTTGATTGAACATCGAATGTAAAAGGTTGTTCACAGGGCCGACCACGTAGTCATTTGGCAACTTCTCACCAGTAGCATTCCTTATTTTCACTGTCAAACTCAGTAATGTATGAGCCAGATCAATGTAGTCCTCTCCGCTAGAAGGGATACTGAATTCTATGGGTGAATCGCCCGATAGAGTGGATATTGGCTTGTAGTTCACCCATTGAGAGCTTTCTATTGTCGTCTGTGGTGGCGGTATTTTAAAGAGAGACAGCTCTTCTTTCAAACACTCACTCGAAGCACTGTGCAAGAATGCCATTTCCTTCTATTTGCTGAAAATATCTTTGATTGCTCGGAGTTTCTTCTGAGATTCTTTCAGTCTGTTTCTTGGGAACGGCTTCTCTATTCTGTTTCTTCTGAGTTTTTGGAGTATCATTCGATTTTTTCTTTTTGCCCGACGACTCTGTGCTTTCGGGTTCGCTGTCAGGAAGCGACTGAATATCATCGGGTTCTCCCATCCTTTTATATTTCTTCTCTTCAAATAGCTGATTCAGTTTTCGTTCAGCCTTTTGTTTCAGTGCATTGCCGGACACTCGCAATCGACTTTCTATCGAATTTCGCAATGGCATTTTATCGTGAGCAATATCTGATACAACATTGTATCCAGCGCGCATAACTTCCTTTCCAATTGCTTTAGATCCTCTTGTCAGAATAGGCAGAACTCTTCGGTATACTCCACCTAGAAATCCTCCTAGTCCCGATCCTCTCTGACAACTCTCAGCGGTACACAATGAGCCCAAGTTGTCAAGAAAATTAGTACCGCCGCCAATCTGGGCATCAAAATATTCATCGTAATGCGACATCACGAATAACGTCCACTAAAATGCAGTGTGACACTGAAAGTCCCGTGATTGAATGAGACGTTCCTCCCGAATTGATCCTTTTTATAAATTTTTATCGTCTGAAACTCTGTTTCCTGCACAGGTAAGTATCTCGGACGAGAAAATGTTTTTATTTTATAAGACCCAAAGTTGTTCGCATCGATACTAATTGGAAATTCACCGAGGAGAGGAGACTGCGTGTTTCCAACAATGTATGGTATACATACATCGGAATAAGCGGGTAGAACCGATATCGAACCATTATCAAGCGAGGGAGGGGAATGGAAACGATATTTTGTCTTATCGTCAACATAGATTTTATGTTCACTATCGTCCCCCAAGATAAAACGAACATTCTCGGAAAGTGTCAATTTGTGAGACACAACTTCTTTGCATATTTTCTGAATTTCAACAAATCGGCCGTGATCAAGTGTAAATTGCAAACGTCCCATGATATTGCCCAAACTATTGAGTTTTTCGATCAAATTTTCAATAGACGAGTAAAGCCCGTGCAACGAACCAATTTCTCGCCGAATATCTGGGCGTTTCCTCTCATGGCCTAATTCCATCACCTCACCCCTCAAAGAATTACTCAATTCCTCTTCAGAATCGGATTCCAAGGATTCCGAACAAACTTGCACGCAATCAGTGCTGTGCGGCAGGTGCATACAAGTTTGAGGGTATTGAACTTCGGCTATTGCGACAGTCCATGACCCACTTATGCAACTCATGTGGTAAGAGTGCTGTATGACGCATGGTTTTCAGGGAAGTATCCGGTGCTATTGTTGCTCTTTAAAACAACGTAAGATTCGTCCTTCATTCTAAATTATGAATCTGATCAGCTTGCAACCAACTGTTGAATTTAGCGGGATATCCTGCCCAAGATACAAAATATTGTTTGTTCCGTCCAGATCCGCGAGTCCGAAGTATTTTATCAATGATAAAATTGTCTTCATCAATATTCTTCCTCACACGAGAAAGCTCTTGCTCGTAGAATATACCAGCGATGTCGCTACATTGTAAGTCTTGCAGATTATAAGCGTATGGTGCCCGAGAACCGGATATTTTTACAATCTTAAAAATTTCCTCAGAATATCCAGCTTCGTATGCTTTCACAAAGACGTGCGACGCTGTACTGATCCTAACAAGATCACCAACACTGAATTTAGGCCTACCACGACTGAAATGTTTCTCGTATTTCCGACTCAAATTGTCACGAGCTTCCTGAGCGTTCTGGAGAGTGACGTCACAAGGTTTCATTTTGATGCTTGAATTTTTTGTTCCGTTGTAAGACTCCACTAACTGTTGTAAAATATCAATAAATTTTTTGTATTAAATCTCGTGAAATAGTGCCACAAACGACTCTTCAGCGTTCTATTGACTCTTTCAACAACACCACAATGGCATTCCGCATTTAGAGCTTCTCGAAATTTAATATGGTATTTTTTGAGCAATTTTTGAAATTGACCTCCCTCGAATTCTTTCCTCTGATCGGTCTGTAAGAGCATTGGAACACGGTTCTTACTACGTGATAAAATATGATCGAAAGCGGCCGTAACATTGATGCAAATCTTATTTTTCAACGGCTCGACCCATACTTATTTTGATAAAACATTAATTACTACGAGTACAAATGTGTAGCCTTCGTTATAAGCCTTGATGGAACGAAAATCCATGAGATCAGCTTCCCAAACATCATCAACATTGGAAACGTTATAGTGCCGTCTCTGAAATCTCAATCGCCTCGACTTATGAAGTGTGTAAGCATCTTGAGATTCTAACCAATTTGTGACCTGTCTCCTCGTAACGTGAATATTCCTCGATCTAAGCTCGGCAAGGAAACTTTTCATTTCAGAGAGTGATGCAGGGTTTTCTGGATTGTAGTAATAATTTTCGAGTAGCTCTTCCATCATTTATTAAGTGTCAGAGTAGCCCACGAAGGCTTCTTTTTCTTACTGCCAGGTGTACCATATCCAAGTGTAGGATCAGCTGTCTCGTTAAAAACTTCACTGCAATCCTCTACGCTGTCGGCTTCCTTTTCGTCTCCACTCTGCGGCGGTTCAGCCAAATTACTAGGTGTTACAGCCGAGTCGCTAAAATGTCGAGAAATTCTGCCGTACTTCCTCTTCAAATTCGTCAGAGGTGTGCCAGATCCATCATTCAACAATGAGGTATTGCCAATAAATTCTCTCGGAATAGTAGATTTCTGCAAAAAATTAGCGAATTCTTGTTCCCCAACCGCTGAGTACGATTTCCTCCATCTGACAGCCAAATTCACGAGATCCACAATGTTTGAATCTGGAATAGCGGTGCCGCTTATACGTACGGTGCCTGAGTCGTCCCAAGAGATGTGCTCTTGACCGCAGCCATGTAAGCATTTGAGTAGCTGCTCACATTTCCATCTATATGTATTCGGAACGCTGTTGATGATATTTTCATTCGAATATTCGACCAATGTCACGCCATCCCCTCCGCTATCAAGAGCATCGTCATCAGTACTTTCTGCGCACTCAGTTTGGCCATTACTACTCTCGTGATTGTCATCGTTAGAGAAGAGGAATGTCTGAAGTGCCTGAGGAAAGAGCTTCCATTTCTGGCGCTTGTCTTTGACATCGGCGTGCAGGATGTCGTACATGTCCTTGTCTAATATGGATGACACATTCCCAGGAGTCTGCACAGATTTGGTCGATTCTGTAGCACTCTCTTGCTGTATTTGAGAATTTTCCGTCGGTTGAATATTTTTAACCATGGCTTCAGGCACCAGGACCATTTTTCGAGCGTGTTCCATGATTGAGAAGAATCACTTCTTCTCGGCAAAGTATTTGAGTATGGGCAATAACAATGTCGGGAGAAATTCCGCTATTTTTCGAACAATGACGACTCTCTTGCTGTTCCAAGTACCGCTCGGAATAACAAGTTTTCGAAGAGTTTCAGCGTATTTTCTCAATCTCTTCCTTTCGTAGTCATTCAGCGGAATATTTCCGTTCAAAATATTTAAAGCACACTCGCATATGCATTTGATGAGGCCACTCGCAGATTTTCGCAAGACAGCGATTCTCTGATCTTTGCTCAAGTGGCAAAGAGCTCGTAAAATTGAGGCATACTTTGCACCAAAAAGCGACGATGTGGACGGAGCCATCACATCTTATCGAATGACGGGAATCTATCAGATGTCACTCTTTTATACCTCTCATTTGGGAACATACACGCATTCGTAGCCTTGGTTTGGAGAAATACTGGTCCGGAATCGAAGTTCATCCGGTGCTGATTGGGTCATATCGAATAAAAGATATGAATGTGGCTTTGCGGTGGCATCTTCGAAAATTTCTCTGATGAAGCGTGGATTCTCGGGATGAATTTGTCTTGCCAGATGCTGTATTTGTGCTCGATCTCTCGGATTTTTAAAAACCACAAGGTAAGAAACATTCAACGAAATATCTCTCTGCGATTTATGGAAAAGATTTTGCGATATAAAGATGACGCTCAAGCTGTGATGATGCGAATGTTTTGAGAATCAATCAACTATAATGGGATTCGATGCTTCTCTCATAAAGTCATCAATGATGATTAATTTCGGTCTTTCATCGTTGGCGAAGTCAGAAATTCGTGGGATGCCTTCGCGAAATTCTACCAAAGAGTCAAAAGTAGTGTGAGCTTACTGCCATTCGGACTAGTAAGAGATGATTTTCTCGAATTTTGTGTCACAAATGTAATCCCGAAATTGAATAAAAGCCTTGACCCAGGTACTCTTTCCGCAAGAACTTGGTCCACAGCATAAAAGCGTGAATGGATGTGACCACTGTGTCTCCATATCGATGAATGATGATTATTTCAGTGAAGCAGAGATGTTATAGACTCCAGAATATATCAAATTACGGCGCCCGGCGGGCGGGCGGCGGGCAGGAGGCGGGCAGCCCCGCGCGGAATTACCATAAGCGAATAATTTTGATCGCCGTGAATGAGCTGATATCGGCGATCACCGCGTTTACCGATCGTCTTATAAGCTCATTTGACGATCGGTGGGTGGTTTTGATCGTCGTTGCAAGCTCATTGAGGACGATTGATCGTGAACGCTTGTTAATATGATTCCGACGCGGGTGGGGCTAATCAGGTAAAATAATGAGATATTCGTTCGAGAAAATCATTCATTTTGTACATCATTCTGTTTATATCCGTACGGGTATGACAATTCGTTATTCATAAACCATCTTTTCTTATATACAGGTTTACATGTTTTAGTTTCGCGCCGCGTAACAACGTCGTGAAATTCAGTTCGCCGTAATCCATCATATTCTATAATGAGTGGGGACTCAACCTCTCCTTGAATGTATCTCCGTAGCCAATTATAATTGACCAATTTCTTTGTTTTATAATTTAGAGTGATCCCTTTAACTTTGCATACCTCAATCTCTTCTCCATCGTCTTTTTGTACAACGTATGCGTAGAATTTAGGTCCACCCGATGCAAAATTTTTGATGAAACTATTCGGCCCGTACGTTTCCAATTCGACCGGGAAGGAATATCGAAAAATCGTCCCATTCGAAATCTTCGACGGATCGGAATAACCCTTTCAAGTATGGCTTTTATGGATCATCCGGTAACCTGACTCGCTGGCCACGAGGATAAGGTGTCCGACTTCTAACCGAAAGTTCGTGGGTTCGAATCTCACCATCAGCCACGGGTGTCATTCTCATCTTTTTTCCTCCTTCAGACTCTTCCAGGTGCGTTCCAGGAAGTAAAATGAATATTCTATAATTTGCAATTCTGGGTGAACGATCCCCTGATAAGTTGGCTGATTAATCAACCGATTAATCAGCTGATTTTTTGGGTGATATTTTGGCATGCTTGATCAGCTGATTAATCACTCGATTAATCAGGCGATTTATCAGCTGATTAATCAGCTGATTAATCACCCGATTTTTTTCGGCAGGGTAGGTGGCCCACTTTCGATCCAGGTGGCCCACTTTCGATCTGGGTGGCCCACTTTTGATCCAGGTGGCTCACTTACGATACATGTGGCCCACTTTCGATCCAGGTGGCCCACTTTCGATACAGGTGGCTCACTTACGATACATGTGGCCCACTTTCGATCTAGGTGGCCCACTTCCGATACCGGTGGCTCACTTACGATACAGGTGGCCCACTTTCGATCTAGGTGGCCCACTTTTGATCCAGGTGGCCCACTTTCGATCCAGGTGGCCCACTTTCGATCTAGGTGGCCCACTTTCGATACCGGTGGCTCACTTACGATACAGGTGGCCCACTTTCGATCCAGGTGGCTCACTTTTGACGCACCACTTGGGACTTAAAAATCGGGTAATCAAATGGATCCCACTGCACTGAACGAACGATTCTAATACTAGAGCCAAAAATTTATCACGTGACACCCAGTGCGCAGGGAAAAACATTCCCGAACGGTGTATATCATCGTTCATAACCCTGTGTATTAGCTGATTCAATCAGTGAAAATCCGTTCACGTTAGCTGACGAAATCAGCTATCACTAGCTGATCCTCAGCTACCCTAGCTGATTCGCGCTGAGAGAGCAGTCCACAATAGTGAGTTGTTGTTATTTTCCGGACACAAGTCATTGAAGCTATCTGTAACGAAAAGAACGCTGTGAGTGAAGTTCGCGTCACGTTTCGGGGGTATCACATGATGGCGGCGCCACATAGTCAAAATCGAATTGGGTCCAAACAGGGTTAGACCAGCGTGCGGCACCTCAGGATTCGCGAGTTTCTTTTTACATAGTCCGCGTATAAAAATTGCAGAAGGGCTCAGTGATTGCAATTCCAGCAATCGATATCCGCGGTAGCAGGTTGGAGTAGGTAGTCTCTCACACTCATAGAGTGTGACTCGAATCTTTAATGTGCCGAGGTCGTGCTCATCCTTATTTTCCGCGGATTTCAACTTGTTCTTTTATCTTTTTGTTCATTCACTCGAGGGCCTTCATGTGTAAAAGTGCAAGGATCTGCCTTCCATGGGTATTAGGGAGAAGGAACTCTGAATTTTCAGTGGGAATACTTCCAAATAGATCGATGAAAATAAAGGGTGATGGACATTTTGGAGAACTGGTTTACACGTTCATCTCGGTATGCGCGTTCTATCGCTAGTATGCTCGGCCGGTTATTTTGATAAGGTATGCAGACTAGCTCTTGCTGGTTCGCGGTTTCCTAGCACCGCGGTTCACCTTTCAATGTTCGCGAGTGGTCTTGGTATCCGTGGTCCGATCTCCCTATCCGCGGGTCGTGTTAAGTATTCGCAATGCAGGGTTTTGTTGTAATACATGAATTCTATCCTTTCTTTTGGGGAGAAAATTTTAATCCTTATTATCTACGTTCTCTTTTATCGTCACAATCTGGGCTCGGAGTTGTTACCTTTATTCAGTCCTGGGCGTGAGTGGCGAGAGATTCGTGCTGAATACATTTTTTATGTAAATGTGAAATTGGCGATGAATCGTGGAAGTCACACATCCCTGCCGAAAAAAAGCAGCTGATTTCTCAGCTGAGAAATCAGCTGAGATCACAGGTGAATTCACAGCTGAGATCTCAGCTGAGATCACAGCTGATTTCCCATGCCAAATTCACAGCTGAATTTTCAGCTGTGATCTCAGGTGATATTTTAAAATTCATTTATTAAGAAAAAATTCCTCTCCAAGCTTTCTAGGATAATTTTTCATAGTCTAGGTGGTTAAGTGTCGCAACTAGATTAAGAAAAAACGTATTTAAATCATTAAAAATTTGCACTTACGGGGATTCGAACCTGGGCCCTTCGACCTACAGCAACTCACTAGCCACGACACTTAGCCGACTGCGCCATCGAGGATGTGTCAGTGGGGGATACAGAACAGGTATATCAGGATTTCGGTCTGTCCTGGCTAAGGTTCAGAGTGTAATAAAATAACTGTTATAATATTTGCTAACCCGCTTGACTTGAAGTACTGCTATTTTCGTACTTTATATTTAATTCTATGAATGATCCAGAGAAAAAAATACTCCAAAATTAATGGAACAGGTGGAAGGGGGAAATCATTCATATAGCTTTCGGTTTTCTTTTGTTGGGAGGAGAAAACCTACTTTCGGCCGATTGAGCCTTCTCCTTTCTCTCTTGTTGCTTTTACGGCCACGTATATATAAGGTAAGTGTACCTAATATCCCCCCTAAGCCGTTTTGCCCATAGTTTTTGTCCACTCGAATATTTTTCAACGTCCCTTAGCTTACTTTGAAGCTTGTTCCAAGGCCTTCAAAACGAGCTAAGGTAGGTTCAATCTCGACCAACTCGAGCTGGGCCATCACAATTTTGCCAAGAAATGTTTTTTTGCGAGTTTGCAAAAGGGTGTACCCCACGTGCCCCCATTAGCAATTTCCTCAACAGCTCTGGTCTACCTCAACATTTTTTAATGTACTTTGGCTCATTATGAAGCTTATTTTAAGACCTTAAAATTGAGCTAGAGTACGTCTAGTTTCAATCAATTACAGACGAGCTGTCTTAATTTTGTCCCCAAAAACGATGTAAGTCGTCGATAAAGTCCATGAAATTGTTCTCATCGGCGTGCGACTACATTTGGGGCTTTACTTGTGCTTGATCAAAAATATATTTTCTTCCTATTTTGACGTGACAAATACGTTCTGCGTGATAAGAAGAGTCTTACAGCGTGCCCTCTTGTCACCATACGAGGGCATGTTGGATACCTCCGATTTCGGCTTTCTTGTTCTACAAATCATTTCGGTATTTTCCTCATGAATCCTCCCCAAATCCGAGTTTTGCATTTTCGAGAGGAGAATTATTGAAGGTTTCCGAAAGAGGAATCTAATGCGCTGAGGTACGTTGAGACTGATGGCACTGAACGCGATTTCCTTTAGAAATACGAAAAATGGAAAAATCACTTTAACTTTTCTGGGAAACACAGAAATGATTCGGGGTCGATCTAGACTACTTATTTCGTCATATTTCAACATAACGAATGTGAAAAGAATTTGAACTAAGGTTAACTTGTGCCCATTCTTGAGATCGACATATGGGGGCAAATTGGGTACACTTACAGCCCCCCTAAAAGATAATGAAGAGTAGGGTGTGCGTTACATCTCAACTCTCGATTTTCCACGATACCATCGTGGATTTACTATCTTTGATATAAAAAAAGGCAAAAACTTTTGCCGCTCCCTGTATACGACGTATCCTGTTTTGCCACTCGAACATTATTTCAATCAACATTGAGAAGCCTATTCTGAGAAGTTTGCCCTCCCAACCCTTCGTGTCTCTGAGATCGCTGTGATTTTTTATAGCTTCTTTTAAAGCTGAAAAATTATTAAAATACCTGATTTCCACGTGAAATACCACGAAAAACACGATGAAATTGTCAGTTTTGATTTCCAAAGTGACCCCGGTGAGACATCAGTGATATTTTGGAAGAACCGCTAATATCAAGCCGGGGTCACTCTGAAACTCGAAACTGACAGTTCCATCGTGTTTCTCGTGGAATTTTACGCGAAAATGATGTATTATGATAATTTTTCAGCTCTGAAAGGAGCCACGAAGAATCACAGCGATCTCAGAGACAAGTGGGTTGGGAGGGCAAAGTTCTCAGCATAGGCTCTTCAATGTTAAGAAGGATATCCGAGCGCCAAAACAGGATACGTCTTACACGGCACGGCAAAAATTTTTCCTTATTTTTTCATATTGAAGATCGAAAATCCACGATGGTATCGTGGAAAAATCGAAAGGTGGGGAATAACGCACACCTTAACGAATAGTCTTAGTAAATCACCAAAGTCTCCGACCCAGTCCGTCTTGCGTCAGTTTCACGAGAAGCATCTCAAAGATCATAAAAAAATCTATCAATTTATATTCTTCAAAAAAATTTTACTCTCTTTTAGCTTGTCTCAGTTGACGTTGAAAATTCAAAAAAAATTTCCATTAATTAATCACTTGTATTTTCGACGAGAATGATCTGATCGAAAAATCTTGAATGGGATGCTATATATCCTTCTAAAGACTCCAACATTCATCTCTTGTAAAATTTCCATGCGACCTTTTTCATCGGAGCTACGAGCGCCGGAAAGAAACTCATTATTACATCGATTCTTACGGAGATACCGAGGCATGCACCACTTTCATCTGTTCAGCCTCTATTCCCAATCCAGAATACATTCCAAAAATAATCGTAATGCGTGTTTCCTAGGTAAAATTCTCTGGTCTTTTAGAATATACTATCAAATTTCCTCTCAGACATGACCTGTGATAGCTTTCAATTTTTTACTCGAAAAACAGGACCAAATGAGAGTGTACTCCCCTAGATCACGTCAGAGACAAAATCTGATAGCATGTTCTGAAAGATCAGAGGAGTTTACATCGGAATCATGCATCCCGATAATTTTTGGAATGTATTCTGGATTGGGAATAGAGGCTGAACAGATGGAAGTGGTGCATGCCTGGGTATCTCCGTAAGGATCGATTCAATAATGAGTTTCTTTCCAGCGCTCGTGGCTCCGATGGAAAGGGTCGCACAAAAATTTCACAGGAGACCAAACTTGAAGATTTTTGAATGACCTACAGCATCCCGTTCGAGACTTTACGATCAAATTATTCCCATTAAGAATACAAGTGATTGATTAATGGATAATTTATTTAAACTTTCAATGTCGACTGAGATAAGCTAAAAAATGAGTAAAAATGTTTGAAGTATATGAAGAAATCTACCTAACCTTTAAGTTTTGGACCATCCGAGAAAAAAAAATTTTCCCTCCTTGTCGCTTTTGAAACCAATTCCATAGTGTTTTGGTACCTTTGAAATGTGAAAAAAAGTTGTGCCCACCATTCTTGAGAGATGCTCATCCCCTGAAAACAGTGAGGTGGAATTGGTCTATTACGCTTTCGTCACTATTAGACGTTTTTCACATAGATGGATAGTGAATAGTGCAGTATGATGGTTGATAAAGATGTTGTTGCATCCGTTTAATCGAATTCCATTCCCAGAATTGATCCTCTTTCCGTTATACTCATCAGGATTCACTTTTCTTGCGTCCACAGAGTTGTCGGAGGCGTATGCAATTTTTGCTTTCTCAAAGCTTTCCCACTTGAATTATGATAAGCTTGAAGTGTGAAAATGATGTGAGAATTACATAAAAAGTCGACAGCTATGATTCAGACCTCCCACACAGCATGAGAATCTTTCAGAAATCTTCCTGCAAGCTTTCAGGAAAACCCGGGAATCTTTGAGAAAGATTTCACTGAAAGCTTCCCTCAATAAAGATATGTCCCACTTCAGACACCTTTCTGCAAGATTTCATGAAATATTGCCGGGAATATTTCGGGAAGCTTTCAGAAACATTTCATTGAAATATTTCAGTGAAATGTTCCTGCAAGATTTCATGAAATCTCCCAAAAATATATGCGTTAATGTTCTGTCTGTGGAATCCATATTTTGCTTGATAAGTTTCTTGATCATTCTAATGCATGACTTCATCATTCTTACTCGTACTTCAACTCCATTGTGACGTTGAATCCAAAGCTTCACGTTAGATTCATCCAGGTTTTATGAACTCTTCGATGTATGCGACACCTATCCGATAAGCCGTCCTCCTGTCTTATATACTAACCAGCGTCTATTGTGAACGCTTGCGAGAAAGCCTTTACGCATCTTCAAATAATCTTCACGTATCATTTACAGACCATTATGCATAGCTGGTCCTGGGTATATTATCACACATGACAGGTCATTTGATACTACCACCAAATTTCCTGATAGATAATTTCCCAAAAACCATATAATTCCTGAGAACGAAATTTGAGAACTAAAGTGTGTTACGCGACATCTATCGGGAATAGAATCTTCCAATGAAATAGTCCTACAACCTTTCACTGCAATGTTTCTGGAAGATTCCTACAATCTTTCACTGCAATGTTACTGAAAGATTCCCAGAATGTTCCACCGCAATATTTATGTGTCATATCCCACAGATTCAAGTCGTTAAGAATTACTCCTCGCAATACTTTAACAGTATAATATGTTCTTACCTCGGTTGTAACGGTTTTCGGTATTAATATGCAGTACCCCGTCACATAGTTTTACCCTGAAAGATTTTAGGGAGCTTGCGAGAATCTATCAACAATATCTCAGTCCAAGATTCCTGGGAGAGTACCTGTGGAATGTTCCCAAGAAATATGTACGGAATCAGTCAGAGAGCTTCCACAAACCTATTATTATGATGGCTTTATTTATATGCGACGACTCGTGATTAGCCTAAATTCAAAAGAGATTCGAACAAGTTAGGAAATCAATGAGCCTATATCACAGCGAAGGCTTGTAAATCTTCCAGAAATATTTCAGTGAATTATTCCAAGAAATCTTCCAGAGAGCTTTCGTGAATCTTTTAGAAAAATTTCAGTGCAAGGTTTCCGAAAGATTGCGTGTAAGATTCTTTGAAATATTTACGGGAGCTTCCGGAAAGCTTCCTCTGAAAAAATGCCACGGAACATTTTGAAATATCACCTGCAATATCCCTGCAAGATTCCTGGGAGATTGCAAAGAAATATTTCATTGATCTCAATATCGTACAAAAATTTCGCGGAAACTCTTCCTAAGAATATTGCATTGAAATCTTCCAGAAAGCTTTCGTAAAGATTTCAACAATATTTCAGTGCAACGTTTCTGAAAGATTACCGGTGAAATAATTGCTAGAAATATTTTCGGAACCTTTTAGAAGGTATTCAGAAATTATAAATTTCATTAGGTGCAATTGAGTGGCAGAGAGGTTACTTATAGAGGAATTCCTTGAAATGTTCCCGAAATCTATTGATTTAATGAAAACCAGAATCAAATTGATTTTCCCAGCTCAATCCAAAGTGGTACGTTGCATATCGTGAGTTAGAAGGATAACTCACAGCCACAGAGCGCTCCATCTAGAGTATCAGAATGCGGTGAGTTTTGAAAATCCATCATAGAATTTTTGAAGATTTCCCAGCCTAAAAGAACTGCAAGCACGATGTTATTTGAAACTGGTCTGAAAATGTAGCCCTCCGTAGAAGCTAGCAAACCCTCCAGAAAATTTTGGGGCCTCGTCATGATATAATGTTATACTCAATATCGGTGAAACATTCCCAGGAGATTCTCCCCATAGCAGTGAAACTTCACAAGAGGCTTTCGTAACTCTTCCAAAACTTCTCCCCAAAATATTGCACTTACATCTTTCAGAAAGCTTTCGATAATCTTTCAGAAATATTTCAGTGAATTGTTTCAAGGAATCTTTCAAAAAGCTTTCGTGAATCTTTGAGAAATATTTCAGTGCAAGGTTACTGAAAGATTGAGTGTAAGATTCTTTGAAATATTTACGGGAGCTTCCGGGAAGCTTTCTATGAAATATTGCCACGGAACATTTTGAAATATCTCCTGCAATATCCCCGCAAGCTTCCCGGGAGATTGCAATGGAATATTTCCCTGAATCGTTCTTTGAAATATTTCCATGCTGTGTGGACTGTTACGTGAATCATTACCGACCAAAAAAATCAGCTTTCAGGGGCTGAACAAGTTTCCCGAGCTCCTCCCTCGAATAACAACCGTTATAGCCACCTCACCTGCAGTGCATAGTAATTCATCATACTTCAAAGTATGGGCAATAGGATTTGGGAGCGACATCTGCTCATTGTTTGAGTAACAGAGATTTATGTCCTTTTTTGAAGTGATGGGCGCGACCAATTTCGCAAGTTCAACGTCACAGATCTTCGACGAGAATAATGTGTCGCTGCCAAATGAAGAAGCATTTTGATCGTCTATTCTTACTCTTCAATTTCCCATCACCTGATTCATCCTAGCTCGAATGTCATTTTTTTTTGATTTACGAAACAGTGGAGGAAGTGAGTATTTTCCAAAAAGTGAGTTACACTTCTCATGGAAGCCCTGTGTTGACCACGGACCTGAGTCGCTATTAGGACAAATGCCTTATGATTATATCAGGTTTGAAGAGTCAGCTCGAATTTTTTCAAATTTTTTGGGACAGTGTTATTCCCTCCAGAGGCCGAACAGTTCCGAAAGACGCACCAGTTACACTGAAAAAGTACGTTTATCGACGATTCTTCAATTTATATCAAGAGCACCACGCACGTGTCATGAAAAATCGATAGAGTACCATCCTGCCCTGTACCACGTATCCTGTTTTGCTGCTCGGATATCCTTCTTAACATTGAAAAGCCTATGCTGAGAACTTTGCCCTCCTAACCCACTTGTCTCTGAGATCGCTGTGATTCTTCGTGGCTCCTTTAAGAGTTGAAAAATCATCATGATACATCATTTTCACGTGAAATTCTACGAGAAACACGATGGAACTGTCAGTTAGGAGTTTCAGAGTGACTCCGGCTTGATATTAGCGGTTCTTCCAAAAAATCACTGATGTCTCACCGGGGTCACTTAGGAAGTCAAAACTGACAATTTCATCGTGTTTCTCATGGAATTTCACGTGGAAATCATGTATTTTAATAATTTTTCGGCTTTAAAAGAAGCTATAAAAAATCACAGCGATCTCAGAGACACGAAGGGTTGGGAGGGCAAACTTCTCCGAATAGGCTTCTCAATGTTGATTGAAATAATGTTCGAGTGGCAAAACAGGATAAGTCGTATACAGGGAGCGGCAAAAGTTTTTGCCTTTTTTTTATATCAAAGATAGTGAATCCACGATGGTATCGTGGAAAATCGAGAGTTGAGATGTAACGCACACCCTACTCTTCATTATCTTTTAGGGGGGCTGTAAGTGTACCCAACTTGCCCCCATATGTCGATCTCAAGAATGGGCACAAGTTAACCTTAGTCCAAATTCTTTTCACATTCGTTATGTCGAAATATGACGATATAAGTAGTCTAGATCGACCCCGAATCATTTCTGTGTTTCCCAGAAAAGTTAAAGTGATTTTTCAATTTTTCGTATTTCTAAAGGAAATTGCGTTCAGTGCCATCAGTCTCAACGTACCTCAGCGCATTAGATTCCTCTTTCGGAAACCTTCAATAATTCTCCTCACGAAAATGCAAAACTCGGATTTGGGGAGGATTCATGAGGAAAATACCGAAATGATTTGTAGAACAAGAAAGCCGAAATCGGAGGTATCCAACATGCCCTCGTATGGTGATCACAAGAGGGCACGCTGTAAGACTCTTTTTATCACGCAGAACGTATTTGTCACGTCAAAATAGGAAGAAAATATATTTTCGGTCAAGCACAAGTAAAGCCCCAAATGTAGTCGCACGCCGATGAGAACAATTTCATGCACTTTATCGACGACTTACATCGTTTTTGGGGACAAAATTAAGACAGCTCGTCTGTAATTGATTGAAACTAGACGTACTCTAGCTCAATTTTAAGGTCTTAAAATAAGCTTTATAATGAGCCAAAGTACATTAAAAAATGTTGAGGTAGACCAGAGCTGTTGAGGAAATTGCTAATGGGGGCACGTTGGGTACACCCTTTTGCAAACTCGCAAAAAAACATTTCTTGGCAAAATTGTGATGGCCCAGCTCGAGTCGGTCGAGATTGAACCTACCTTAGCTCGTTTTGAAGGCCTTGGAGCAAGCTTCAAAGTAAGCTAAGGGACGTTGAAAAATATTCGAGTGGACAAAAACTATGGGCAAAACGGCTTTGGGGGGATATTAGGTACACTTACCTTATATATACGTGGCCGTAAAAGCAACAAGAGAGAAAGGAGAAGGCTCAATCGGCCGAAAGTTGGTTTTCTCCTCCCAACAAAAGAAAACCGAAAGCTATATGAATGATTTCCCCCTTCCACCTGTTCCATTAATTTTGGAGTATTTTTTTCTCTGGATCATTCATAGAATTAAATATAAAGTACGAAAATAGCAGTACTTCAAGTCAAGCGAGTTAGCAAATATTATAACAGTTATTTTATTACACTCTGAACCTCATCCAGGACAGACCGAAATCCTGATATACCTGCTCTGTATCCCTCACTGACACATCCTCGATGGCGCAGTCGGCTAAGTGTCGTGGCTAGTGAGTTGCTGTAAGGTGAAGGGTCCAGGTTCAAATCCCCGTAAGTGCAAATTTTCAATGATTTAATTACGTTTTTTCTTAATCTAGTTGCGACACTTAACCACCTAGAACATGAAAAATTATCCTAGAAAGCTTGGAGAGGAATTTATTTTTAATAAATAAATTTTAAAATATCAGCTGAGATCGCAGCTGAGAATTCAGCTGTGAATTTGGCATGAGAAATCAGCTGTGATCTCAGCTGAGAAATCAGCTGGTTTTTTTCGGCAGGGATGATTTTGCCTGGGGGTAGGATGAGCTACTTGAAAACGGTAGTCTCGGATAATTTTGACTAATGGTTAGGAGTATAACAATTCTTACATGAACTCGGATTGTTGAATCAACTTAGGTATCAATAGGGTACACGATAGATGAAAATGAAGAAAATACGTGAATACATAGAGGTTGAATTAGCAGTAGTAATCCAGGGAGTAACGGATGTAGAAAAATAAGTAAATAAGGTATATGTGGTAACATTGTGATAAGACTCAATGTAGATCATTATCATGCCTGAGCATAAGGCTTGATATAAGGGTAGATGGAATAACATGATGGTAATAGCGGGTATGGTATTCAGAAACTATAGATGAGCTGGTATTGAGAGAGTATAGTGGAAGTGCCTTGTTTTGAGACCTGGACAGATCGATAGCTAAAAGATCGTAGCTCAATAGTGTGAGCAGCTCAGATTTTCATGGGATGGATCGATGAGCACGCGCAGGAACCTAGGTACCCACGGCATGGGCTAAAGGTCTGAATTCTAAGTCTTGGGATTTTTCGAGTTCGGTTGTTGACGTTTGTCCCTACTGAAAGAGGCCGAGTCGGTGTACGGAGTCGGTGACTGTTTCAGTTTACCGACTCGGTCACGTCGCAT